>OX038874.1:20802280-22245041 GCA_943789525.1 Agriphila geniculea
ACAGGGGCTATAATTTATTTTCAAAAAAATTATAGCCTTTATTCAGCCTGCATATAAAAAGAACGCAACCAATTCACGCAAACAGACTGACATATTTAGCATCAGAAAGTACCTCTCCATCCTGTAAACCCAGAGTCAGCCACTTATACCAAATTTGTTATGGCCTCCTAGTCTAATTGTTTTTGTAAGAGTAAAATTAACACAAGATTTAGCCTAAGAGATACAGTAGGAAAATCTATACCCTAATAATTACCCTGTCGGATAATTTTTACCCTAAATCTAGGGTAAATTACCCTAAGCTGGCACCACTGTACTCAAAATCCGCCGATGCGATGCGACCCGGCCCGTCACAGTGTGCTATAGGAGCATTTTACGATGCGCTGCGACCCGGCCCGCCCCGTTGCGACCCGCCTAAATGTGCGTTAACCTTAAAACTAATAAAAAGAACACATGTTTCTTACTACTTACTAGGTGCTTTAGAAGTTACTTAAACCTACCTTTTTTCATAATTATTAAAATTAAATTCATTTTCAATTAAGCACTGTTTCATTTTGTTAGTGTGGTCACTCTACAATAGAACTTTGATTCAAAACGGCTAAACGTGCTCCGCCGTATTGAACAACGTATCACATTGTCAATCTGGCGTATCGTTGACTCGCCGTATTACAATACGGCGCTGTTTTCTAAAACAGCTAGTTGCTATGTAATACGGCTAAATATACAATACGCCTGCGACATATATACAAAACAGCCAGTGTGAATTAAAAACTTTGGGCTGGACGGCTGGTCGTGGACGGCGTGTTCCATCCTACCTCAATAATAAAATTTGGCATGATATAACTCTGTAAGCTGTGCCGTACTTTAAAACAGATCATTTTGAATTTTTTATTAAATAATAATTAATTTTTTTTTTTCACTTTTCTATAATAATAATAATAATAATAATAATAAAATGCTTTATTGTATAAAAAAGTCGTAACAATCATTCGATTCATCTGTCTTCCACAGTAGACATTTGTCTGTGTTATGGAAAACAAAGTCCTCTCCCTTAGCATGATACATTTGACAATAAAGACTAAAGTTTATTAAACCATCACCAAAAAGAAAAAAAAATAACATTAAAATACTTTAAACTACTGTACCAATTATAAAAAAAGAAATACTTTACTAAATTCCAAATCTAGGTTAAATAATTTAAAAACTTTAAAATTGACATTGAAATGATTTTAAATAAAAATATAAATGCTCACAAACATTAAAATAATCAAATTTTGTAATAATCTTACTAAACTATTAAATGTGTGAATAATCTCAACTAATATTGTGTTGATAAAATATTTTCAGTACTACTGTAATTGTACTGCTTAAGACCTGTGTAAATAACCTTTTTAATTGTGTTGTTATTATATCTTTTAATTTTGTATAGTTTGTTAAATTTGTTGTATAATTGTGGTGCTCTATAGTAAAATTGTCTTTTTGCAAAGGCACTTTTTACTCTAGGAAGTGGAATACTATCTACTCGTTTGTTGGTTGGTACTAATTGCGGAACTATAGTCCGATGAAATCTGCGCAATGCCTCATAAATGTACAACTTCCTGACTGACAAGACGTCGGTTTGTTCGTACAGTTCTTCTGTTGGGTGTCTATAAGATAGATACATGGCTACTTTTAACACTGCTCTTTGTGCGCGTTCTACGACTATTAGATGACTTTTTGCTGCACCACCCCATACACATATACAATAACGTAAGAGACATTCACATAGAGCCTTATAAATTTGTTTTATAAGCGTCTTATCGGCAACAACACGTAGGTTTTTGAAGGCGTATATTAGTTTCCTCGTACGAGCAGCAAGTCCTGATACATGTTCATACCAGTTCAAATTCTCATCGATTGTGACACCAAGATATTTTATACTACTCACTTTAGCCAGGGGTATACAAGAACAATAAATGTGATTAGAGCTTCTGTTGCAAGGATAGACATGTATTTTTAATTCTTGGGTTTTTGGAGGGCCTGAAACCACTGTTTTACAAAAGCAAAGATATTTTGTCTTAGTAATGTTTAGTGACAGAATGCTATTCTCGAGCCATGCTGTAACCTTTTTAAGTCCCTTTTCGGCTGTTTCAGTAACATCTTGCCAGTTTTCACCATGAAACAATAGAACTGTGTCATCAGCAAACATAATCATATTTCCTTTCTGAATGTTTAGTTTACATAGTTCATTCACGTAAACTAAAAATAGGGTCGGTCCGAGTGTACTGCCTTGTGGCACGCCAAATACACATTCTTCACTACTACTAACGTATTCTTTTACGCGAACACATTGAGATCTACCAGTCAGATAGTCAGTGAACCAATTCAATGCAATGCCACGTATACCAACACTTTCCAATCTGGATAACAGGATAGGAATCGATACAGTATCGAAAGCCTTTTGTAAATCAAGAAAAACTCCGATACATTTTTCGCCCTTGTCCAGATGAGTAGCAATGAGTGTTGTTAACTTTATAATGGCGTCTTCTGTAGATCTTTTGGCCCGAAACCCAAACTGATTCTCAGCTAAAATACATTGGCTTTCCAAAAATGACACAAGACGTTTGTTCATGATTTTTTCCAGTACTTTTGCTAAGGTGGTTAGAAGTGAAATAGGCCTGTAGTTTGATGCTCTATCTTTTTCTTCAGATTTGTATATAGGACATACTATAGCTTTTTTAAATAGCACAGGAAATACTCCTTTTTCTAAGCTAAGGTTGCATAGATATGATATTACAGGTGATAGGTACTCAGAAAAGTTTTTTAAGTATTTCGTACTTATTCTATCCCACCCTGGGGCGCTTTCTTGTTTTAGATTCGAAATTATTCCACTTATTTCTTCGGGATCAGTGGGTGAAATACTAAAGGAATTACATTGGGTATCATTGGAGTTTCTTATCTTGGCAAGATCGATTTCAGTCGTACCTATTTTGCTTAACGTTTCGCTGGCTAATCCTTGTCCTACATGAGTAAAATAGTTATTGACTTTATTTAAAGATGTCACAGGATCTTGCTCTATGGACAGTAGACTATCAGATGTGTTTCTACATACTTTAAGATTACCTAGATCCTTTACAATTTTCCAAATTTGCTTCGAATCTCCTTTGTGTTTTAATAATTGTTCTTGATAATATTGCTTTTTTGCTCTCTTAATTATGTTGTTACAATGATTTCTGTAAGTAGTGTATTCGTTTTTGTATTGTTCATTACCTGGATTTTTTTTATGTTTTCTATGTAGTTTATATCTGCGCCTTATAGATCTTACTAAACCAGGAGTAATCCATGGTTTTACCGGTTGATGTTTTTTCTTTGTCGTCTTTGTGGATGTGTTATCATTTAATATCTTTGTAAGTTTATTTGTTACTATTTCTGCTGCTTGGTTAACGTCGTCAGTTCTGTAGAGATCTAGCCACTGTTCGTTCTGTAGGTATTGTTTAATAGCTTCGAAATTTATGAAGACCTTCTCATTTTTTGTGACGCTTCTTTTTAAACTTGTTTTTTTAATATACACCAATACTGGAGAGTGATCTGTAAATTCACTAAACACAAGAGTTTGCCAATCCTCAGTGCAACGAATCATTATGTGATCAATGCAGGTTTTTTTCCTTGTAGGTTTATCTACTCCCTGTACCATACCATGCATCGCCATCACGTTTAAGTAATCACTAGCACATCCTTTTATATTATTAGGTAAGATGTCAATGTTAATATCGCCAGTAAAAATAACATTCTCCTATTCGAAATGAAAAGTAGAGTGTTAACACGTAACACGGGTGAACGTCTTCAATTCCAGACTCAAACTACAGCCGCCCTTGCTAAGCTTTCGTCTAAATATCTCATTATGGGCATGGGCACTGCTTAATTCTAATTCTTTTCGATCCTTGTAGTTATAACAATCTACTATCGTTGGTACTTAAAGTATATCGCGACAGGTTACGCCGCCGCTGGTGTCCTAGTGAGATGTAAAAATGCAAGCAAAAAACTTGCTTTCCAAAGCCCGAAATCACTGAATTTAATTGATATTTTGCTACCCATCCGATGACCGACCCTATAATAGTTGGTTAACCGAAGGTATGATTCCGATGTCGGCAGCACTGTTGCGCAGCAGTGCTGCACAGCAGTGCTGTGTGCACCAAATTGAACCGTAAAGGTATGATTCCGATGTCTGCAGCACTGCTGCGCGACACTGCTGCGCAGCAGTGCTGCGCAGCACAGCTGCCGGGCTTGGAATGTAGTCTCATATAAACCTATAGAGAATGTATGGGGACCAGTGGTGTTGCGGCAGCAGTGCCGCGCAGCAGTGTTGCGCAGCAGTGTCGCGACGCTTCTCCGCTCACTTCAAATTAAGCCTTTCAAACGTAGCATTACGATTCAATTTGGAGCACACAGCACTAGGTATGATTCCGATGTCGGCAGCACAGCTGCGCAGCAGTGCTGCGCAGCAGTGCTGTGTGCTCCAAATTGAATCGTAATGTTACGTTTGAAAGGCTCAATTTGAAGTGAGCGGAGAAGCGTCGCGACACTGCTGCTGCAGCACCGCTGGTCCCCATACATTCTCTATAGGTTTATATGAGACTACATTCCGAGCTCGGCAGCACTTCTAATGTAGAAAATTGTCGCGCAGCAGTGCTGCAGACATCGGAATCATACCTTTACAATAAAATTTTAGCCCTAATGCGTTAAGTGGGCAGTTCTCAAAAAACTTGCAGATCCAGTTTTTTGGGTTGTCCATAGCAGAAATTATTTTTTTTAGGAAATTTGGGCTACAATTTCCGTAAAATAACTGTTTTAGATTATTTTTTAAGGTTTTGGCCACCCTATCTATATTTTTAAAGTAAGTATTATCGTTGCCATCAATTTATAAAATCCATTTAAAAACTGACATTTTTTTCTCCCCATACTGTCCAAAAATTTTTTCACCGTGTTTCTTTAAGGTTAATTTAATATTTTCCTTCTACCACCTCAAGGGTGATGGTTTGAATGTACAATACCATTAAAGAACTATCATAAAACATAATAATATTCCGAAAAAAAAGCGTTTTTTCATATTTTTATTGAATTTTAAATTCTGTCCACGGGAAAACGCTCATCCTGACATCGTCCACTTAGTTACGTTAATAATTCGTATTAGATGTAATTTTTGCTTAATTTCTGGTATTTTTTATGGAAATAGCAACATTTTGATCATAGACAACGTGAGGTATGGACAGTATTTTAAATACTAACTGTCGTAGGTCGCACGAAACGAGCGGCACTTGGGTAAAGTTAGATTGGTCACTGTTTTTTGTCAATATAGTTATACAAATTTACGTAAAATTTGAAAAGTTATGGTTCCTGCAATCACTGTAATGAAAACTTATATGTTTGTGGTTTATGATCCCATCAAAAATATCTAGGGTTACATGATAATAATAAAAATATTCCGATTTACTTGCGTAGAGACCGCACCGCGTTACGTCAGGATCGTTATGATTTGAGCTGTAACGTATAGCCTGACAAGAAATGTAACTAGCCTGACAGCGTAAGGTTGAAGGCACACTGAGTGGTACTAATTATTTTTAATAATGAACAATTCAGAAATGTTTCTTTTAATTATCATTTTTTATATTAAAAAAGACATCAGATATATACACAAATAGTAATATTTTTTTGACCGGCACTTTCTATTTTGGACCAAAATATATGAAACCTGGGTAATGTTTTTTCAGTTATTTAAATAAGTAAACATTTCAGTTTTGTTGAATTTAATTCTTAATTTTTTTCGTAATGTTTGTTTAATGATAATAAGCTCATAATCTGAAAATTTGATTCCATGTTAAATAATGTTTAGTGTGTCCTAAACCTTGGCTTGTCAGTCTTGTTACTAATACGTCAGGGTGAGTTACTGTCCATTATTTATTTCACAGTAAAAAGTTAATAAATAGACGATTACTGAGCTTAAGTAATAATATTTAATATATTTAGGTACATATTTTTAAGCGTTATAACTTAGTTGTGATTACATAATGTAGAACATAGAATAAGATAAAAAAAAGTTAAAGTTAGACTAAAATTTATTACCATCGTAACGAAACTTATTTCTATCGTGATTTATTTATTATTTGCAAGAAAAAGTGAGAATTTTTTGTGTTTAATTTGTTTAATATTTTAATATATATTTAATTAAATCTAATTTATCGCCTTAATTTGTCCATATTATTTATTACAATAAAAACTCTTTGTAACGACCTGACCTATAAATTGTCTATAATGATACAAAAAAGTGAATTTACGTAATAAAACTATAAAATAAGTGTGAACCTATATGCAGACATGAAATTTAAATATATTTTACAGCTATTTAATTCGAAAAAGCAGTCATATCTCATCATTTTTATTTTTGCTTCATTTTTGAAAGTATCTGCAAGTTTTTTGAGAACTGCCCATGTATGTATTTTCCATGGATTTTGAACTTTCCTCGTATTTTCATACCATTCTTATTCAGATAGTCTCTTTGAGTCAATTAGTCAATGTCTAGAACTACAATAACTTTCTGACTTTCAGATTCCTTATGAGTGACGGAAATAGCACTACGTGGCACTATTATACAGCAATAGGAGGATTAACGCTCTTCGAGTGTAGGCATACGCGTTCAGCCGTCTCTTTTGACGGATTAAGTCGAAGCCGAGCGAGCTGTGCTGATGGAACATTCGAGAGTATTATATATGTGGTTACTTTGCCAGCACACCATAAACTTCCGCATTGCACGGTGAACCTTTCTATTCTGAACAAAGAATATGTGACATTTGACTTGCTTGGCCTGTACCACAAAATACGAGGACTACAGAAGTTGAGTTAAATACTACGATCTCAGACGAATCTCAAACGAGTTCAAGTGCGTGACGCAGTGTCACGGTGGGTTAGAGCTAGGGTTGCCAACCCTACTATATAATATAGTATTCTACTATATTGAGGGCTCGCTTTCTATATTTTTTGAAAAAATATATAGGTAGTAGGCAAAACTACTATATTTTTTCAAGTGAAAAATTAAACAAAAAGTATTACTTATAGGTACTTATGCACATAATTATGTGTTTAATCACAGAAAATATTATGCAATTACTTAATTGCATAATATTTTTTGTGATTAAACACATGTTTTTATGGTTGTTGAATAAATTATGAAAATGTTATAGTACTTACTTAAGTATGAAAAATGCAACTTCTTTAAAATCCTCCATACAAAACTTCAACCTACTATATTTTTTTGGACTTTTTCGCCATCTACTACATTTTTACACTAAAAATCTTAAAACTACTATATTTGATCCAAAAAAAAAGTTGGCAACCCTAGTTAGAGCTGTCTATTTGTATGTGTGCTTTGCTCGCGCGTAGTAAATACCACGGAATAAAGAATAGTACTAGCGTACAAAAGTTGCACTCCGCAAAATTGTTTAAATAAATTGCAACTCTTGCTCCAACACAATAATGAGCAATTCGGATCGCAGTAAGCAGTTTGTAGGGACTCACAAAAAATGTATGTATAATAATCAAAGACATTGAAAATGTTATTTAGAAATTAAGCTCACGGCACTGTTATCAACTTTCCATGCCATATAGGCTTCATACATAGTTAATAGGAATTCATTCTTTATCGCACTGACGATAAAGTGAACGGAGCGCAGACTGACCTCGCGCGCAAGGGGCTACAGCCTACATTTTTTGTCCGCTCGCCTCCTAAGATAGCTCAAACTGTAGCTTAATTAATACCGAGATCTATTTTTCCGTTTCTTGAATAGCGAGTTCGGCGATAAAATTTTGAAATTTTGACAATTTTCAAGCAAATTTTAAAAAGTCTCAAAAGGTTACCGCCCGATTTTGGGAATTCAAATTGCACTTCAAAGCCTATTTTGACGTAATTATGGCCCATCCGTGTACCTTTGTTATCTACGAAACTACGCAAATATCGCAAATTCATAAATCGAGGCACTATACTCGATCACGAAAACATAAACATTTTCAAAGACAGAATCATGTAGCGTCGGTCAATGTCTCAACTTTTCTGAAGCTTGGCAAACGTAACAAAATAATAAAGACAAGTTTTCGTTCGTTTCTATAATAAATTCTAAACTGCTCGCCTTATAAGACTTCCTTTGCAACTTTACTTTAATGAGTTGAATTCAAGGAGCTGTTTTAATGAGGTGTATTAATATTCTAGAGGAGTGCACACTTAAAATTTTGATACCAACTTTGTTTTGGAGTAGGTATTATGATGCAATACAAAATTTTCTACGTTTTCTGCTATTGCAATTCTGTCTGAATGCGGTGGATTATCTTTATCGATTTGATTTGTGAAGTATATATAAATAAAGTAGTTTAGATACCAATCTTGTTTTACTCAGTTTTAAGAAACTGATGTTAACACATTTAAAGATTCATAACTACGAGGGGAGTTCAAAGTATTCTCGGTATCGGGATTTCCTGGTTAGTAATGAGGGTAGTTTTGCCTATGGTTCTCTTACGACATTATCCATGGTGAGAATTAGAAAATTTCGTCAGTTTACCATCGTTCGTTTTTTCACAATTGTGCGAATTCAAATGAAGAAATCGAGCGAAACAAAATGTTTGACGCGAAATGTTGACCAAAATCGACCACGGTGGTGCCCGATTCACTCTCACGAAAACCTACTTTTAGAAACAATAATATAGGTAATTATTTGATCGGATAACTTTCGACATAAATGGTTTCCAGTCTTTAAAAAATCAACTAAAAAGGTGTTGTGTAAAAAAATTTTTTTTTGTTCAATTATTAGTTAATTGAATTTAATATTTTATACTTCTTTCTTTGTAAAAATTAACAAAAACAAAAAAAAAACCCTTCGTAAAAGGTACCAAAAAAAATTTTTTAAGACGTTAATTTTCTACCAAATTGAGATACCTAATAAAATCCTAAGACAGCTAATTTTGGCAGTCTGGCCTACAAGATTCCTCTAAAAATCAGCATAATTAATACATATCTACAATCAACAGTATCTACAATCTTGTTCTGAAAATACTCACTGAAATTAGTAAAATAAAAACTGTTCAACCCTCTATCTTTTTATTAACCGCACAACGCGACATCCGTGACACTGCTACATCCATTTTTTTACGCAACGCTAGGCAGGTTAAACCCTTCACGAATCTTTAATTACAACATCTCCGACATTGTAATAAGGGTCGCAGCTCACCATAATCACTACAGCGATATTTCAAAGGAACCACTGCTTGGGCAACCGCATTGTCAGAGAAATTCCGGGCCGATTCCCCACAACTTCCCCGCCATTTCTTCTACTAATTATTGCCTCGGCGGAGGCGGTGCTGTGGGAAATGAGCGTAATAAGATCTTTTGTAATCTCATTTATTAATTTTCGTCTCTCATTATTCTCGTCTCCTTTATACCGCTCTTTGGTAAAATCTAAACAACTTTCGCCCCTCGCCGGCCCGTAATTATATTTCGGCGTGAGTTTTCTAAATCACAATAAAATTGCTATATCTTCAACAATACTGTTCTAGATCGTTGTATTTGAGAGGAATCGTGACCGTGAATTCCTAATTTCACGCAAAATTTATTTTTTTAATTTTAATTTAAGGCTGGTGTTATGTATATTTGCATGTATGAAAAGATTGATAGATGAAAATGAAGCGAAAGAATTGTGCAAGGATCGTAGCAGGTGACGATCCATAGTCTCTGCCTACTCCCATGGGAAACAGGCGTGAGTGTATGTACGCAAAATTTATTTGATATTACGGATTTCATTTGGTAGATACAGTTTTGCCGAAGGCATTAATAAAAATACCAGTGAGAGTGAAGTGATGAGCTGTTTTTCCCTAAATCAATCATTATTAGATTCACAAACAAACAAAGAACAATATTCTAGCTGACAGCGTTAAAAAGCTCGATGGCGCAGTGGTTTAGCGCCTGGCCCAGTGATTAAGGAGGTTAAGCAACTTTCGCAAGTGTCGGTCATGAGATGGGTGACCAAAATATATTATCTCGAACTCCTCCGTGCTTCGGAAGGCACGTTAAGTCATTGGTCCCGGCTGCATTTGCAGTCGTTAACATGCACCAATCCGCATTAGGCCCACGTGGTGGGTTATGGCCCATCCTCCTTATCCACCTAAAAGGAAGGCTTGTGCCCCAGCAGTGAGGACATTAAAAATGGCTGATGAAAAATGTGACAAAAGCTACTCTTCCCCTGACCCCTTCCTATATGCTTTCTGTATTCGAAATGCCAATTTTCTTAGCGACAGATACTTATCTCTCGCGACACCAAATAGCTGTCGAAAATTAATCCGCAAATTAAATTCTTCCGACCTTACCACATAAAGATTTTAAAAACACAGTTTAAATTAGACACTGTTTAAATGTGATGCCATCACTTTCAAACAATATTGTCAGAAAAGTGACAGCACCACATTTTAAACAGTGTCTAAGTTAAACACTTGTTGAACAGTGTTTTAAAATCTTTTGTGGTAAAGCCATTCGTGTCTAATCGAACTGTCAAATATTACGGAAAGCATGTAGTAAATGTATGGAAAGCATAGCATCGGACACGGAAAGTTTTCCATATAATGAATAAGGCCGCAGGACTTTACTTGCAAACATAAACAAAACGATGACGTACTGTGGCTACGCTAGGTAATTAATTGAGAGGCGTTAACGAGTTTCTCCATACATCGCTTTAAATTGTGCCCAGAAATTGAGAGGAACCATCCATTGCCCCGAGTACCGAATTATTCATGATTCAGCGAACTAAAATCTATGGAAGAAGCATTCCGCTCAAAAAATGGCACCACACGAAAATTACAACTATGTGGATGGAGCTAAAAATGCTGACATTTAATTATGCAGCACAAAGCGTCTAAATAGTGGTTGCTTATATGCGACCATAATTTAGATACGTTATTTCTACATCTTTTTACTGCCATCTTTGCGTTTTTTACACCATTTGACTACACAGGACGTCATTTCTAATAAACTCTCTCTTTCTTTTCTTTACAAAACAAACTGCAATTATTGTAAAGAACTAAAGCTGTGCGGGTTGTAATTTTTCGGTCCCGTGGTGCCATTTTTAAGCCTTTGTTCGCTTTAGGACAGATTCGCTTTAGGACAGATTTACTTTACGACAGATTAGCTTTACGACAGATTCGCTATACGACAGAAGTACAGTCAACTCGATATGGCTGAAAGTCATTACTTTTGATATGAAAAATGACAGACCTTTTTTTTCGTAAAACAATACGTCATCAAAGTACTAGGGTCACATAAATATGGAGAAGGTATTTTTAATACCTTTTATCAAAGTGACATTTAAAAAAATATAGAAAATATTTTAGATGCCAATAAAGTATAGACGGGTCATTGTACAAAATTTCTAATGCTTCTAGTTAACCACCTCTGAATGTATGCTACCCTGGTACTTTGGTAACATAATTTTAAAAAGATAAAAATGGCGACACAATTAGTGTGGGTAAGTGAGCGAGAAAAGAACATATACGACGCCATTTCTAATACCATTCTTTAACTGCGCGGGTTGTATTATTTATTATATTTTGTGGTAAAGACCATTTAACATGACTGTACAATGTCTGTCTTAACGCGAATCTGCCGTAAAGCGAATCTGTCGTAAAACGAATCTGTCTTAAAGCGAATCTGTCCTAAAGAGAACAAAGGTTTTTAAGCAATATTTGTTTGCAATTACACTTCCATACATTTTAGTTCGCTGATGATTACTATATGTACAGACGTACAAAATGTTTATTCTTATGTGTAATAGCCTCGATGTAATTATAAGCTACTAGCGACCCGCCCTCGCTTCGCTTCGGTGTAGTGTGGAATTTGACACCATGTATTATACATATAAACCTTCCTCTTGAACCACTCTATCTATTAAAAAAACCGCATCAAAATCCGTTGCGTAGTTTTAAAGATTAAAGTATACATAGGGATATAGGGACACAGAAAGCGACTTTGTTTTATACTATGTAGTGATTTCTATTAGCATATTGTTCTTGAAACTGATTAAAAAAGAATTAGTTCATTGGGAACACAGTCTTAAATCTCCGAGCTGGTTAATGTATAAAACATACGATTTATTTGTTATTTTAGAAAAGCTATGTCATTTTGATTGAATTTTCATTTTCAGTATTTTAATCACGACATTTGAATACCGGCAAAGAGAACAAAACACTTAGAAATAAAATACAATGGAAACAAAATACAAAATAATTCCTGATAGATTTTTTTCATTATAGAAAATGAAATCATTGTTTTGCAAAGTTACCTTGGCGCTTCTTATACAAGTTATACCATAATTATTCGACCTCCCTTTCGTTATTTGTACAACAGCTTTAAATTTATTAATCTTGATATCATCAGAGCATTGTAGGAACTTATCTAAACTTATGATCCTTAATTATTTTTTGCTTAGATTATGACAGCAGCGTAGCAAACGAGATAAATTACCATTTAAAAATGTCAGGTCTTTAATTTTATGTTGTTATTTCAAATGTATATATTTTAAGACTACTATTCAAATCTGGATATAATTACACAAAATGAGATTCTTCAGTATGCTACGGAAGCGGAGATACGATCCAATTAAATTTCAATTTACGCAGCGTAATTGCGTGACATCTATGTGTGTGTAGGGCACGCGTAAATTATCGCGAGCGCTCACTTGACGATGGAGAAATTACCACTTGACTTATAAACATACAGTCCTGAAAAAGCTGAATAATGAAAGATGGTTTAATTTTCACCCAAGGCTAAACAAAATCCCAAAAACTCATATTGATTACAGTATTATATTCAGACGGACAATTTAGAAATCGTCATGAAAGAGGACTTTAGGTTTATGGATAGCCCATAAAACTGTAGTCCTTTCATGTATGTAGACGACAGATCGTAGAAATGTGAATAAAAATATTTTCTTTTCCAAATAATATATTATGTAATTGGTAAGAGACACCATTAAAAAAATAATTGAAAATTCTACAAATGGATTTCAAAATAAATGCATTTCAACCGTCTCTGTGGTCTAGTGGTTAACCCACCCGTGTAAGAAGCAGGGGTCCCGGATACGATTCCCAGGGGTACAAATTGTACTCGGTTTGGTTGGTGGTAGGGCTTATTTCAAGTTCGCCTGGCTTGCTACCACCATCTTACCTAAGTTTAAAACATAACAACAATTTAAAAATTGTTGTGTTCCGGCAGTTAGAGGAAAGAAAGCCAGTTCTTTGATGAGAATTCCGGGTGTAGTGCGCTTCCACCTTCATCTTTATCGTCACTTAATATCAGGCGAGGTGATGCCTAAGCACTAACCCATTGTGCATCTAAAATTCATGAATAACTAGTTCTTATTCATGTCTAAAAAAGATTTTCGTCGAAACTAAAGCCCATTGTCGATTTGTAAGGTAAGTAGAAGAGCCGTCTCGTCAGTTCGGAATTCCAGGTGAATTATTTCCAACGCTCGTGAGCGAGCGGAGCGGCCGGCTGCTAACGAGCGGGCATCTGCATATCGAGCTGCAACTCAATTGCCGACAGTCAGTCGCTCGGTGCACTGCGTAAAGTCAATTTGCACAGGTGAATCGGCCGAGAGCCTGCCTTCTTATAATAGGTTACTTCTATTTGGTATAAAAAGAGCACAGCTAGACAAATTGCATTTTTTTTAAGAAAACATCGTTGTTGCAATTAAAATTAACCTACGCACAACTTTTTTTCCGTGTTTGCTTTTTGACGTTCATTGTTAAATCATACCAGAAGTGAAAAAATGTTTGTATTTTCAATTTATAATTTCAATGATAAAAAAGACTGACACTAAAGAAACTTTAGAAAGCACTCTTGATGGAGTATAATAAAAAAACCGGTCAAGAGCGAGTCGGACTCGCGCACCGAGGGTTCCGTACAATCATAAATATATTTGTATATGTTAATTTAGTACAGTTTTTAAAAAAAACTTTTTTAACAAAAAAGAAAAACCTCCTTCAAAAAACCTGAAACAAAAACAGCTTCAAAATTAAATACCTCTAAAAAAGCGAGAAATAATATTCAAATCATTAGTTACGCATAACATTATTAATAAAACACGTCTATTGAAGTCGGGTGGGGCTGGAAGACAAGTAATTTTTTTTTTATATTTCTGAAAGCCCCACCCGACTTCATTAGACGTGTTTTATTAATAATGTTATGCGTAACTAATGATTTGAATATTATTTCTCGCTTTTTTAGAGGTATTTAATTTTGAAGCTGTTTTTGTTTCAGGTTTTTTGAAGGAGGTTTTTCTTTTTTGTTAAAAAAGTTTTTTATTTTCAACTTTTTAGTGGCAGGTATGTAAGCATGTTAATATTTTTTAACTTTATAAAATATTTTCAATGGTAAAATGCCCACAACTCAAATTCCCAATTTACGCTGTTTGTTTTTGAGGAGTTCCATTGTGTCTTCGTAGTCCAAGTCTAGTCCAGAACCTTGCATTGCAGACCATGGTTTGGTTTGTTTTGGATTGTCATAAACCTACCAAAATCCAAATTACTTTACATATACTATTTGAATTTGAGGAGTTCCCTTGTGTATCTTCAAAGTTCAAAGTCCAATACCGATGAAATTGAAATGTGACCACTCTTGAAGTATACCCTTTCAAACAAAAAAATAATCATCTAAATCGGTACATAAACAAAGATGTTATGTTCGAAAATTCGTAAAAACACGTGTGATGGCAAGCTAAATAATTGACATTTTTCAGGATTATGAAAAAACTACCAGCCAGATCTCTGTAATTTTTTTATGGGACCACACACAAACTATGTTCTTTAAGATAAAAAAAGAATTGTATAAATCGGTTAACAACTGACGAAGTTATGGTAAAACATACATAAAAAAAAAATAAAAAAAAAAAAAACCGACGACTTGAGAACCTCCTCCTTTTTTTGAAGTCGGTTAAAAAGTAGGATAAACGGTAGACAGGTGGAAGGGCGAACAGGCGGACAGCTAATTTACAAATTTTAACCACAGCTGCTTACGGTGACTGAAAATCGTTTCAGCCACTCCACATTGCAAACTGTTTATATTACTAAGTAGGAACTTATTCTTCGTTTATTCGTACGGCAAATAGTAGGTAAGTATATTAGAACCAGCCACCCATTATTGTTTGTTTTTTAATTTCTAAAAAAGTGTGTTATATTGAGACATCGTTTTATTTTTCCTCTAATTTTTACCCTTCTTCCCCACGACACTACCAAGGCGCACTACTGGTAGTGTCGTGGGTATTTTTTTTTCCTTTCTACACTACCGGCCCAGTAGTGTCGTAGGTAAATGAAAAATTCCATACATATGCATTCCCCACGACACTACCAATTTTTTTTTTCGTGACAACATGTAAATATATAAATCTGTATTTCACCAAAATACTAGGATATCATAAACATAAGGAAGGTTAACTTCTGTATTTTTATCGTTTTATTTTTTTATTATTTTCGTAATACAATACGTGTTAAGTACCACCAAGTAAATCTTTATTTAGATCGGTTTATTTAGCACAAATTTAACGTATTTACATACAACGTAATAAAGTTAACCTCACCTCCTCTCCTCTAAATCTATGCTACCCTGGTACTTTGGTAATGTAATTTAAAGAAGATAATTTTTAATTATTATAAGTTCAAGTTGGATTTGTGCTTAATAAACCGATATAAATAGAGATTTAGTTGTATTTACATGTATTGTTGTCTCGAAATTCCAAAATCTGCCATTTAACGAAAAAAGGAAAAAAAATTGGTAGTGTCGTGGGGAATGCATTTGTATGGAATGTTTCATTTACCTACAACACTACTGGGCCGGTAGTGTAGAAGGGAAAAAAAATTACCCACGACACTACCAGTAGTGCTCCTTGGTAGTGTCGTGGGGAAGAAGGGAATTTTTACACAAACTACCATCACACAGAATTATTTTAGATTTTTCTCTTTGCAAACTTCGGAGATAAGGGGAACGCTATTTTTTTTATACATTTTTCATCGTAAGTCGAAAGCTATGCGGCCTAAAAAAAAGAAAATGATGTTTTAAAATGTGCAAGCAACGCTCTTTCATATGATACCCCACAAGCCCCAAATGCCCTAGTCACCCTACTTCAAATTTTTAAAACCGCTTTTCAGTCCCTGTTGTAAAAAAAAATTTTTTTTCATTTCTTTCTAATTTGCAAAATAGTTGGGCAAACGTCATCTTAAACTATTCTAAATTTGAAGTTGATAGCTTTAATAGTTTCGAGATATCCAGCTCTGAAAGACAGACAGACAGACAGACTGACTGACAGACTGAGTCACACCATAAGGGTTCCTTTTTACCATTTTGGTACGGAACCATAAAAACAAAAGTAAATAGGTATAATGAATATAAAGCAAGTATTTATCAAAAATAATTGACGATGAAACATTTCTGAGAATTAATGTTACTTCAAGCGATCGAGTGACTAACAAACTTTTTAATCAAGCTCGTCTTTTTTTAATTGAGTGACTTTTTTTTAAATGACACTTTAATATAAGTAGGTACTGAAAAGAAAAATCCTGTTACTCGATTGTAAACTTTGTTAATTATAATTACCTATTTATTTGAGGATTTCTAGAAAGGTATTTATAACAACATATAAAATGCGGAACCTGAAAGCTTTACTTTGATAAATATTTAATAAGGATTAATTCGACAATTCACAGTATTATACAGTAATTTACTACTAACGGTTGCCCGCGACTTCGTCTCCGTGGAAAGTTTATTTGAAATCCCTCGGGAACAATACTTTTTTTAAGGTAAAAGGTATATATCCTTCTCTGTACCCCTGACAACGTATATGTAAAATTTCATGATGATTGGTTCAGTAGTTAAGACGTGAAGGCGTAACAAACAAACAAACAAACGGACTTTCGCATTTATAATATTAGTAAGGATTAGCATTGAATAGTAAAGGTAAAGTGTTACGTACTTTTACTCCAAAACAAAATCATTCAAATAATACGAACATAAATTGAATACAACAATGGTTTATCCTGTGTATGAATAAGGAAGATAGTGTGTAAAACCGTATAAATGTAAGATCTCCTTACAATTCAGGTGTAAGGTACCACACTATCATTAAAAGGTGTCTCAAGCACAATATACCGGCTGTCGTACCCACGTCGTGATGTTATAAATCAATAGGAATAACACATACGCATTCTTACAAAGAAAAGGTTTCCACGGTGCGCCATCTTAATAGCCTTATTGTGTCGCCGTGACGATCCGGCCCGAGGGACCGGGCGATAAAACGTACACTCTATTGAGGCTTTCTCTCCATGGGCTGAACTAAAAAACTTAATGATTTTGTTTATTCCGGACAGTATGTGATGTTCCGCTGAAAAAAAATGAACTTTTTAATGTCCTCTTTTTAGGCCTAACGATGTTAACATAGACAGAGTTAATGCTAAAGTGAGACAGAGTTAAATTTAACGTAGAGTTAGACAAAGTTTAACGTTAGGCAGATATGTGTAACTGTGCCTGGTTGAGGTAATGTGGTGCAGCAAAATGATGCCGCTTTTTCACAAAAAAAAAACTGAATTTGATTTGGATCACACACGAACTTATATTTGGCGGAAACGGAAAAAACAGTTTTTCCGCTACTAAAATCATGTTCAGACACAATAAAAAGAGATTCAGATAGCTGTTCATACCCAGTTGATCTGGGGGCCTCATTACTCAAGTGGCCATTCTACTAACAATAACGCTAGTAGAATAGAATAGTGGCTACTAAATGGCCACTTTTCTATGATCTATTCCTAACTGGTACCAAAAACTAATACCAAATGGTATATGTTTATTGCCGTTATAAAATTCTATTCCCAACGAGACCCAATTTTTAAATATTTGAATGAAGCTCAAAATCTATTCCCAACGAAAACCAAAACATAACATTTGGTACAGTCACCGAAACAATTTATTTTGCTTTTTAATAATTTAATATTATAATCATCATAATACAATCCTAAACCTTCCTAAATTCACATAAATCTAACAAAAAATGCAATAACACGGCGACATGTTAGACTTTCATCTTTACTGCCTTTACTTCCACGACCATTTATATCTGAAGGCTGGTGCTACATTATGGAAGACACCCCTAATACAGAAGCAATTGAAAACTTTAATAACTACATGGTGTCACAATGGATAGAAGACGAGAGGTTTGTAGACACTTGGTGTGTTCACGGTGAACGTTATCGAACCACAAATGCCACAGAATCTTGGCATTTGGAATTAAACACAACTGTACCAAAAATTTATATCAGCTTCTGGTGGCATTGAAAGAAGACGCAGATTTACAAACAGTGGTTGCTACTTAAATAGAGAAAAAGACACCACCCGCAAAACGGTGTGGAACGGAAACCGTAATAAGAAATCAGTGGATCAAATATATAACTGACAAAAAAATTACCGTTGGTCACTGTTTGGAAAAATTAAAAAATTGATGTTTTTTTTGTATTTTCTATAAGTTGATTTTGTGATAATTTTATAATAGTTTCAAAATGTTTGACAAAATGATATTGTTTTTACTAAGTAAGAAAGTTGATTATTTTTTATACCAAAAGTTGATTTTCCGATATTTTATAATAGTTAAGACTCTAAGTTAATAGTTAAATTTGTTATGCCAAAACATTTTTATTTTCTTTATAAAAATTTGATTATGTTAACACGTTTTTATTAGTTACGTACAGACCAGTGGCGAAGGGCATACAAGCCGATTCCCATCGGCTTACCTTTTAAAATCCCATCCCCATCGATCCATTATAACATGTCTTTTCTTAATTTTTTTCGCCATTTCGGTAAGATTAATTAATAATAGCTACAATTATTTTTTATGAATTTCTAAGTATTTAATTGTCTACTTTAAAAACGATCGCGCGCGCGCCGCGCCCCGCGTGCAAGGAATATCAAATCAATTTTCGTACAAAATCTCCTTGAGGCAAGCCGACGTCCTTTAGCTTCCTTTTTGCACTGTGTCTTGGCGCGGTTGCCACGGGCAACGGTTGATTGTTATTACTCTGTCTCTTTCTCACCAACGCACCACAGTCGCGTGCCTTTCGGTTGAAAATGGTGAAAGGCAAGCCGGCCGGCTGTGGCTTAAGTTTTCTCTCTCTTTCTATTTGAAGCGATGTTAACGTTTCTTTTCTCTTTCTGTTATGAAGAGACGAATAAGTTTTAAGATGCAAAATAAACAAAATAAGAACGATAGAAGAAAATACATCGCAAATTAGATATTTTTATTTAGAAGTATAATAGTACGTTTCGGCCATTATCATTGTTTAATTTGTTTATGTGAGTGTTTGGAACGTGATTAGTTTTTATCAAAATAGTGAATTAGTGAGTGAGAATCGATACTTTATCCCGGTTTTTGTTTATTTTAATGTGTTTATCTCATGTATTTGTTTATTGCGGTAAGTTTTATTTGCCATAATGGCTTTAATTAATATGGATTGTCGTTTAAGTGACTAGCGCGGCGAAACATTGTTTTCCAAACTTAGTTACGAAGTTATGGTTACGTTAGCAAGATGGGTTTTTTAAACATTTTCAATATAATACATCTTTCTACGATAAGGATGACAAGCAGTTACAAACTCAATAAAATGTTTTGTTTTCCATGATTATTATTTCTGATTCCAACTCAGTATAGAGTAGCGCGGGCTAGACTGTCACTATTTTATCAGTGCTTTTTTGCATGGTGAAATTGAGGCCCTAACTTCTGAAGAAACGCGTGAAGCTTGCACCACGCGGTGGTGTTTTTTGGTCCGGATTACCTTCGCCATATTTCGACCCCTCGCCACTGGTACAGACAATCAACTTACTACATATACAAAAACGTACGTACACGTTTTTGTATAGGTAGTAAGTTAATTGTCTGGTATTTTATAATCGCTTTTCTATTTTTCTAAAATTGTTACTGTTAGATACGATAAAAGTTGATTTTTGTGATATTTTTTTAGTAAATAAGTATTTAATTGTTGATTGTTTGTGATATGCTTCAATTGTTACATTTTGATGATAATAAAAAAATATAGATATAATATATAGGTACTTATCTATTAAGTATCTCTGTTATTATAATATGAACCAAACGTTTTCATACTACATTTAAATATGTTTGGAAAGACTGATTTTTATTAAATAAACACTCCTTAAAATCACATTTAAAAGCATTTTTATTACTGACTGTACCTCCATAGCATTTAACTTGTTTTAGGATTCGTTTATGAGTGGTACTCGTTGGGAATAGAGTTTTATAACGGCAATAAACAAATACCATTTGGTATTAGTTTTTGGTACCCGTTAGGAATAGATCTTTTCTGATTCGTTCGCTAACTTAATTTTATTTTTAAGTTAGCGAATAAGCCATAAACACCAAAATAACGTGTTGTAAGCTTGTCAATTCCATACAATACAACATTGTCTGTGATTTAAATAAACTTGCGACGTCTGACTTGATCGTTTAATTGCTTATTTTTAAGCTTTAAGTTAGCGAACGAATAGAAAAGTGGCCAATTGTACTCAAATACCCCCTACTGGGGGGCTGATTAGCTTTCTTTAATAAAGAAGGGTCAGAGTTCTGAGTTTCAACTGTAGGTACATTTGAATGCATTTTCGCGGGTTTTTTTAAACATGTCCTTCTATCTTTTAGAATGCTGATCAGATCAGTTGGGTGTATATATCTGAATCTCCTCCATTTACTCCCTAGATATCCACCATCAGATCACAGCGCGGTACATCCCCGTCAGGAAACCAAGGCTTCAAAGTTACCTCGTTTGTATGAAATAAATACCTTGTTCCTTATACAAAGTTGAATGTTGATGAAACACATCACAAAAGCAGTAAGGATTACTCGAATTTACCTTTAACTTTTCTGTAACGATTCAGAAGTTACACAAAATAGCGAAGAAAATTAAAAATAACAGTTATCGCAATCATAACCCAAGCACTTATAGTAAGAGAGAGTAAGTTCAACAATTTCAAGATACTCTGTTTGAGTGCAAAGTTTAATATGGATACATCCCACAACTTCGTTATAAACTTGTACCCAGCTTTTGAAAATGAAACTGAGCTGAGATTAAATTCATATTCAACTCTATGATTCAACTTAGGCAATGGGTTCTTTACATAACTCAAAAATGTTTCTGATAGTTTTACTTATGCTGAAAAAAGTATTATTAAAAATGTTTAGTAACAAATAAATATTGGATATCATTACATACATTGCTCTCATTCCAAATTAAATAGCTAAAGCTCTTGTGTTAAGAAAATCAGAGACTACGGTGGTAACACAGACCCAGACCTGATACAATCATATTTTCTAAATTGACCCAGCTTGAAATCAAACCTGGGTCCTCAGAAATGGTCACAATGAAAATCAGTGTGCAAACCACTCGACCACGGAGGTCGCCATTCTTTAGTTAGGAATTAAAATTCTATTTCAATTATTTTATTTTAATAAGTAACAATATAACGTGAAATAGGGGATAAACAATCTAACGCAATGTCGTATTTTGTTTTACATTAGTACTTTTCCATTAACGGTGGGTAGTTACACAGTGTTTTATTTAAATGGTTCGACTGAGATTAACCATTGTGTAACTATACATCTGCTATACCTACAATCTTTATTAGTAAGAGCATAAAATATCAACTACTCGTAAGTTCAATTTCTCTACGAAACCCTTCTTATAGTTAACTACAAGACTAATATACTACATTGAACCCAACGATTGCAAAACTTCGACATCTCGAGGCCTCGCTATGATATCACGGCAACTAGCAACCCGTTCTATATTTACTTTTTAAAACTCTCAGCACTTGCGAAGAAGTCTACAAGTTTGCATGTATTTTAATATACAAGTTGAGAAGTTTAGATTTTTTTATATCCTTACTTGAAACTTGAAGTAGGTCTGTTTGAGAATATAATTTGACCTGAACACAGTTTTATAAAGAAGCTGTACCTGGCATCTGACATGCGTTGCAATATCTACCATGCATGGATAAATGGTTTAGGGTTGCATTGATGGCAAACATAAATAATTCATTTTTATTTATAAAATGTTTATATTTTTGGGCTTTAGAACGTTTGCTGGTGTTCGCAAAACTTGGTACTTGGTGTACTGGAGGGCAGGCAAATGTTTTGCGTATAGGTGAAATGGATAAATTAGGAGTCAGGATATCCAAATGTTCCTTTATTCCATCCAGTCCTACTATTAGTTCGATAGTCGAACTGTTTGGACATTTTTTTTTCCAAATTGTTAGACTGGCGCAGATGATCGAACTGTTTGGACATTTTTTCCAAATTGTTAGACCGGCGGAGATAATCGAACAGTCTGGATAAATGTCATATTTATGTGATATTCGCTAGATCTATGGATATTGGTACTTTTACCCAAAAGTGATTGAAAATATTATAAAAAAAACAAAAAAGTTTTTTGAAAATTATACTTAGTAGTTAACCTTCTTCATATTTATGTGATCCTGGTACTTTGGAGATGTTTCTATTACGAAGGGAACAAAAGAAAGAAAATTATCCAAAATTCAAAAGGGATTGAAAATACTATAAAACAGAAAAAAAATATCAAAAATATTATTTCTCCATAACAACAAAAATCTGGCATTTGAATAATCTGGTGTTTCAAACCTATCTGGCAATTGTGGAATCTGGCATTTGTCGAAACAGTTCGATTATCTCCGCCAGTCTAACAATTCGGAAAAAAATGTCCAAACAGTTCGATCATCTCCGCCAGTCTGACAATTTGGAAAAAAATTGTCCTAACAGTTCGACTATCGAACTAATAGTAGGACTGGATGGAATAAAGGCAAATGTTTCCAGCCGAACGAACATGAGTTGCCGTGAGCGTAATTTGCTTCTGCCCGAGAAAACGCGGTGGCATTTCGCAGTCAGTACCATAGTTTTGAATAATTATCTTGTTTTTATGTGTAACAAAATGGACTTATAACCAACACAGAAAACGTATAAAAGAAATTACAAAAAGGTCGCGTACTTTTTCGACGAGGTAGGTACATAATATTTTTGCGTTACAAAATATTAGGTAGTCGGAAAAGTTCGCGGCCTTTTTGTACTAAAAATAACAAAGATACCACAGCGAGGAATATAAAGTTCAGCGGCTTCGATCTTGTAATTTTGATGATAAAGATCATCAAAATTACAAGATCGAAGCCGCTGAACCATTTTTTTTGCAGTAGTATTCGACAAAACATCTTTTTCATTAACATTTCATGGTCTGAACACTAATCGAAAAAAAATGCAAAACATATCTAATAAAAATATGGAAAGGCATGACAATTATCAATTTGTTTTAATTTTAACGCTTTTAATTACCAGAAAGACAGCTGTCAAGCAATATTATTTATTACATGCTTAGAGCATTGAATGCTCTTAGATTACATTCCGTCTAAGTTTAGTATTGACAGAAATATAACACGTAAAATTCATGCTTCAAAATGGCCGCGAACTTTTCCGACTATACCTATTATAAATATGAACTAGTATAACTACTTAAAATAATATTTGCATAACAATTTGAAAAGTCCAAATGTCTATATGAGTGCTAGAAAATGTTATGTTTCTACTCAATTTATTGATATATAATAAAGACTATACATAAATAAATAGAAAAAAATACCCAATACCTTTACCTATTGAAATGAATTGCCCGTATAGATGGATAGGAACACGCGTCTTTTTTAATTTTCAATTAAAATCTTTTCATATCTATTTTTGATAATATTAAATGAAAATCTCTTCTTCTTACACAACTAGCATACATATTCAATTCACTAAGGTATTCTCGTTTGCTCTAGCAATCAATGCATACAATAACGGTGCTTATGAATACTTAGCCGAGTATCGTTGCATAATTAATATTCTCGCCGGAACACACCGGAGGGTCTCCTTCCGTAATCAAATAAGCCGGAATAACAAGCGAAACGAGCAGTCAGCACATACGTGGGTTTCTGTGTTCTACGTTTTATTATAGTTTGAATTTAAATTGTCGAAACATGGAAATCTAGATATGCTTAGATATTAAAAAAAGTTAAAAAATATTGAACAACGTTTTCACAAGGGTTACATATCATAATAACTAGGTAAACCTATTTCAACATTCTCGAGATAACTACACGGCCAAAATACGTATTTTTTTAAAATAACTAAAGATAGTTTTACATATTTTTGTTTTAAATAATGAACGAAATGCATAAAGCACGACTCACTAACGGATAATTCAGTTGAATTAAATAATGTAGTTACATTAACTCACCTAAAGTCGACTGAACGAACGAACGATTTACCTACTGTACTGATTTGGGGTTAAGTTACAGATCGGTTCTGGCACTTCGCCGGACGCTGCCGCGGCACGCTCGCTTCGCTCGCTCGCTCGACTCGTGCGTTGTTGGTCGCAATGGAACATAACCTCCTCCTCGCTCGCTACGCTCGCTCGCTCGTCGTCGCACCTGATGGACCATTATGTTAGGACCTTTGGTAAACAAACTATTAGGTGCGACGACGAGCAATCGTAGCGTGCGAGGAGGAGGGTTCCATTGCGACCAACAACGCACGAGCCGAGCGAGCGAAGCGAGCGTGCCACGGTAGCGGCCGGCGAAGTGCCACAACCGACCTGCTGCATGGCGTGTAACCATCTATATAATTGATAAACCGTAGGCGAGTCGTCCATTATAGGCATTTCATACATAGTTGAAACATCCAATACCTATATCTTAATCGATTTTAGTTCAATCAAAGTTAAGTAAGTTAAACAGTAGTTGAGTCGAGCAATATGCTTTATATGAACATAATTGTGAATCGAGCGTGTTATCTCGAGAATAGTTGGAATTAATTTAGTTATTATGATATGTAACCGTCTCAAGACTTTGATTAAATATTTTAAGGGTTCCTTTCAGTACGTACGTGAATCGTCAAAGGCAAAGAGGCAAACCCTAACAACTTAACTACGCCATTTTTCAAGCGGCGCTGGCCCGACTCTACTATACGGGCCAGTGCCGCTGCTACGGCGTAGAACCTTGTAGGCACGCCACGCGCCACCACTACAAATTCCGATAATGTTTTCACTCCATTACTTCGTACGTCTTTACGTAACGCTCGCACCGAATCACCCGTAGCCTTCAACCGTAGCCTTGTATTTTCTGCTTGACTGCTACTGAGTGACATTTAAAGGTGTATTGACTTTTATTTATTTTTTATTTTAGGGTAACGGTTGTCAAATTTTAAAAAAGGAATCCAATTTCATAGAGTCACTTTGTGGTCTACGATTTTAGTTATTTAGGTCGTTTTTACTGCATAAAATAAGTACTTATATTAGCTGTAAATATTAGTATTTGTAAATATTTTATTTAAAAAAAATTACTATGTTGCCAGGTCATAATCTATTTAACCACGGTGAATGATAATGTTGTAAAACTTTTATAAAAAAAAAACTGAACTAATTAATGCTTGGCTGAAAATATAAGGATAATTATAAATCGTGTATTTAGGTATTTACATGAAAATTCGAGCTGCATTAATTATTAACTGTTGTTTATATAACATAACACCACAAATGAAGTTATATAATGTAGTCTGAGGAAAAACATTAATTTCCAACTTAATGCAAATAAGCAAACAAAACATTGCTAAAGTGTTTTGAATTTGTATACTAATTGAATCAGCAAACGTTTGGAGTTCAGAAAGAAATTTGAATTTCAAACGATGTTAATGATTTTATTCGGATTCGTCAAAATTTTAATTGACTGAGAAGCTTTAGTAATTTTACGCTCCGAAGTACTGAGAAACATTAAGACACCGTACTTAATTGACTTCTGTTTTAAGAATTCCATCTCTGGATTGAATAATATATGCAAAATAATACATAATTATTTACTTTAGTGAAAAAAAATATTTATTATTTCTGGTTGTGTTAGTATAGTCAAGAATACCTGAATGAAAAAGAATTAAAATCTTACTTGGTCACACCAGCTATAATGGTCAGTAAGTTGCTATAGTATTATTACCTTCAATGTGGTAATAATTGTTACAGTCTTCATGGTAGTAACGTGTTCGACACTTATGAGGTTGACCGTACAGTCAGCGTCAAAATATCTGATTTTTGACGCTGCCTGTACATGAATTAAAATTTCCACATACACAACAAACAAGCCACAAATTGATGTCTGATTTTTTAAAGTGAAAACTTCTTTAGCGGCGTTGTACGCTTTTTTGTAATGGGGAAAAAATGTTGAACTCGCGTCAGTCAGTAAAGTAACAGTAAAACCAAGGTATCTTATTTTGGTCTGTACGCAGTGTGATTAACACTAACTATAAATCCTATTCACTGAATGGCGGATAAAAAAATATAGTTGTGTATGTATGTCTTGACTATCTTTTCAGCTATCCCTACTCTAAAACGATGGCTAAGTGTATTTAAGAAGTTTTATTTAGTAAATTGTTACTAATTTTCCATTGGAAAAATTTAAATGTTATTAAAGCTCTTCAAAGACAAACTAAAACAACTCAGTAACCCGTGGTAATTTTGGTTCAACGACAAAGATTTAATTAAAAGTTTGATGGCGTTAAATCGGCTGGTACACACGATATAACTTCTAAACAACCCGCCTAAATACCACCAACTAATCTAGTTCACAACTAAGTTCCTCCACGGTTGCCCACATGTGCTAAAGACTTCGATAATTAATATTTCTTCTCATCCATTACATACCCCTGGAGTTGTTTTAATCTCCGCTTGAGCGAAACTACTAAGTTTAACGGTACTCATCGTCACGATAATGTTTCGTTGCCACACGAATATTAGGGGGATCACACACTGTCACCACAAAATATTATCAAGACTGAAGATGAAGAGCTGCTCGGAACTTCCCGCTTCACGTGCTCGCACACATAAACAGTATACGTACTGGCAATCTCAGGCCATACCGGGCTATAGTCAGTAATGTAGCAGTTCATATAATAGCGCAACGAAATATATGATTATAATGTTTTCGAATACAATCGGAGCGGCGCTTCTATCTAGAATCGAGAAAATCTCTCTTCTATCTAAAAAACTTCGCATTAGGCTGCGTTCAAACGATAACGCATGAATCGCCCTCAACCCGAACTCAACTCAACCGGAGCCCACTCCTTGAAATACAGCGCTTACAGTTTTGAGTTTTATAACACACTAGCGGCCGCCCGCGGTTTCACCCGCGTGGTTCCTGTTCCCGTGAGAATATCGGGATAGAAAGTATTCTATGTTTTATTCTAGGCTATCTACTATCTGTGTGCCAAATTTCAAGCAAATCCGTTCAGCAGATTTTGCGTGATTGAGGAACAAACATCCAAACATCCAAACCCACAAACTTTCACATTTATAATATTAGTAGGATTAATTAGCTCCGTTATATTTTGTCGTAGCAACTGCACACTTAACCTGAACTCAACTCAAACTCAACCCGAACACAACCCGAGCTCAACTCAAACTCAACCCGAACTCACCTCAAACTCACCTGAACATTACACAAGAGCTTATTAATGTGACATAAGACTCAAAATTGTAAGCTATGTATTTCAAGGTGGGCTGCAGTTGAGTTGAGTTTGAGTTGAGTTCGGGTTAAGGGCCAGTCGTGCGTTATCGTTTGAATGCAGCCTTATGTGCTAGCACGCATCACGCTCTGTCATGTCATTATCATCATCATTATCAGCATCCGTATGACACCCACTGCTGGGTAAAGGTCACCCCCAAGGATCTCCACAACGATAGTTCCTGCACTGCCCGCATCCAGCGCCATCCCGCGATCTTCACCATATCGTCAGTCCACCTTGTCAAGAGCCTACCCATGCAACAATAATATACTGCGCCAGGTATAGCACTCCGAGACAGAGCAAGTGACGAAGTTCGGCACAGTCATACGTCATCTCCGCTATCGGTATTGATAATAACGTTTATTCATCTTTAATTGAACTATTTCGTTTGCTAAGAAAAACAAATCACGATTAAAATGCACTATAATAATTTTGTAAAGAAATCCTTCATTCTTCGCTTGTTACTATAAAGTCGAGCAACTGAATAGTGACGTATGTCGGTGCATCTCCCGGAATGCCAGACCTTATTTTCTATGACCATGGGCCTACAGAATGTCTTTCAATGCGTGATTACCATTTCAGAACTTTTCCGCCCCAACGACCATTGATTCTTCTCGCTATCTGTCGTGTTTATTGAAATAAAACACTTTTATCTACTCTCATATCGTAAAATTCGAATTATGAATTTCAAAGCGAATTTATATTGACATACTTTATACACGCAATACCGAAAAAAAATTAAAAAGTTATTTTATAACATACCTTCGCTAACTGAAGTATGCTATAAAATAACTTTTTTTCTCATTACGATACAGGGCAAATCCAAGAAGAAGGCAGTGCCGCGATATTAAAAAAAAACAATGTTTTTCCCAATTTTTTCCACATACTTTCCATGATTAAAATGTACTCTATGGTGATCGATGACTTAGCGTAACGATTAGTCTGCTGGAATGCACTACCTTCATTATTATTTTTTCTAATAGAATACGCGCCATGTTTTGATTTTAATTTTTACTTTTCCTTAAAAATGTCTGATAGTAGTGAATGTGGACTCCACTCGATATTTTAGATGCGGCGAAGGAAAAACGTCTTACTTAACCTAGGTACTCGTAAGTATCTGCTACCTAACTTGTCGTAGAAAGTTTAACCTTAAACCTCAGGTACCTACTCTTTTTATCATTGTTAAATTATTTTGTAGGTTCAATCACAAATTGTATGAGAGTAGATAAAGTAGTGTATGAAACTGTACATAACTAGGTATTAAAACACTCGTGTGATACTATTAAAAACCTCGCCTACGGCTCGGTTTTTAAACTCACACTCATGTTTTAATACCCCTCATTATGCACCTGTTTCATAAACTACTATTAACTGATACAGAGTGTGATTTTATTGAATGTTAAGTGTAAGTAAGTTAAAATAAAGAAATAGTATTAATGAAACTTAAATCAAAAGTTTACGTTTAATCTGAAACTTAATTTTCAGAATCGGATCACAAAGGAAATTTAGATGATCGTCAAGCAAAGCAGTCATAAATTAGCTGACTTTACTAAAGCGCCATCAAAAATGGCGTCTCCCTAAAATGTTCTTTAATCCAACGAGCTTCAGGGGGCCAATCGTGCTAAATCTGAACGATAAAACCAAAAACGTCACGTTGTCATTTAGGTTTTATTTACTTAAGGCTCCGTTATGCGAAATCCCTTGTCTCTGTCTTTTTCTTTAGGTGTAAAACAGTATGGAAAATAACCTCACTTCTGCACTTTTTCGACGTTTTTCGTTGTTTTTTCATCATTATCTTTAGCACAATTATCTTTCTCGAAAAAAGTTATTGAACACAGTAAAAAAGGATTTCTTTAAATAAGAAAGACCAATTTCTTGAAATATTTGGTTATTCTAAAAATATATTTACTTAGGCCAATGCAATATTTTTAAAACAAAAATAGTGCTCATCTTTCACTCAGACAATATTTTTCTTAATGATCAAGAGAAATATTTTTGTTTCAAGGCTTATTTAAACTTATATCAATTAAATTGACTTAATTTAAATCAAGAAATGTCCATCTTCTTGCATCAAATTAAAATCATCTTAAATCAACTACAAGTTACTTGGATTTAGATATACCTTTTTCAAAAAATCATTTTCTTCGATTAAGAGAAAGTTTATTGTTTATGAATTACATAATATTTAATTTAAGATAAAATGTGTGCTCATTATAATTATTTTTTTCGTTTTAGGTCTAGCATAAGAAATTATCCAATTGAGTAAAGATTTACTTCAATCAAAACATTCGGTCTAACTTTTAGACATGCAATTTTGGCCTAAAATAATTTAATAATAATGAAATAAAACAATTTTTAACGGATACTAGCGCGGTTTTATTGAAAGCACTTTGGTAATTAGTTGGTATTTGGTTTGATTTTTGGTTTTCCCGACGTTTCGGCAACTTTGCAGCTGCCGTGGTCACGGGGGACGGCAGCTGCAAAGTTGCCGAAACGTCGGGAAAACCAAAAATCAAACCAAATACCAACTAATTACCAAAGTGCTTTCAATAAAACCGCGCTAGTATCCGTTAAAAATTGTTTTATTTCATGTCTAGTGAGCGCGTAAGCTTGAGAAGTGAATAATTTAATAATAAGTTGGAATACGAATTTAATATATTTAATTTAACAAAAACAAAATTGTATTTCTTGTTCTGAGAAATGTTTTTGTTCGGCTTATGGAAATTTTGTTTTAAACAGAGAAATACTAAAATTTTGAAACAACGTAATCATAGTTTTCGATAAACACGATAACATTTTTACTTTGAGAAATTTATCCTTCAACAAAGATTATTATCCTGAAGTCGAAAGTGTTTTTTCTTTTCTTCTTAAAAAAAATAATAATGTAAGAAAGCAATGTATTTAACTTAAGATGACTTAAGTTAGAGTTAAGTTAGTGGGTTTGTTGACATCATGGTCTGAACCCGCGGTGTTAAGATTTTTATCTAGTTCTTTAAGTAGTCGGAATTAATTTTGTTATGTCAATCTCAATCGAGTTTGTTGCCTCTGGATGTCGCGTCCTACTCGAAATGGAACGGCTTGCCGGACTCCACTCCTCTTTCGAGCACTCCTTTTCGATCAAACAACCTTGATTTTTGTCAGGAAGTCAAGGAAAAGGAAGTCATCGGTGTTCTCCAATTACCAACACTTAATATACAACAACAAAAAAATATAATCTTCGTTCAATACACAAAATCTCCATTTATTATTTTCATCCAAAATCTGTAATTACTTAGGCCAACTAAACATTTACTTCATTAAATCAATTTTACGCATTATGACACATTTTGATTACGCAAAATGACGCATACGCAATTATAATTTACTCTAAGTAAGGTTAGTCTATAAGAGATATATAAGATTTATCGTATCAAGAATACATTTACTTGATTGTACTAAATAACGGTGTCTTGAATGAAACAACACGTGTCTGGGAATAAATGTATTATTCTTGTAACAACTAAATATTTTTAAGAATATTATTTACTATTACGAAGAAATTATTGTCTAGCGTCTATAGGGAGAAAATCATTTTCTTAGATTTAATAAATATGTCTTAAGCCAAAGCAACTTGTCTTTTTATAAGAAATCTGTTTTTACCGTGAAGCAACTACACAGTACCTTAAAGTGTATTTTGATGTTGAATTCAATACGTTTCCGCTATTATTTACGTCAAAAATATGGCCCGCGACAAGCGCTTTTGATGATTTTCTGATATTTTTTTTACAATCATCTGTGAGGTTTATACGCAATTTAATACTTTTAGCTACTAGATAATCTCTTTAGCTTGTCGTATGTTTTTTTTTTCGTGGCTACAATACAACTTTACGTTTTCTATATAAAAATATGGCCCGCGCAAACCATGTTTTCCTATTATGGCCCCAAATCTTTGGTTTAGCTTTAGAATTCTCATTTAAAATATCCAATATTGACATCCTAGGCTCCATAAGCATAGATTATAATAAATTTAACAAAACTAAAGCGAATATACAGGATAATTGTGCGACTCCTAAGTTCCAGGAAGTAATAAAAAAATTCAGAGAGATAATTAGTAATAATTTATTTTTAAATTCACAGTTTTCAGTCACTTTTTATATCCTTAAAATCTAGGCGCGCACGCTCACCCTCACGAACGGATCGCGAGCGGGGGAAGGTGGGTGGCGGGAGGGGGGCTCGCGCGTATCTACCTGTGCGATGTACAAATAGTGACAACAATTCCAATTTGTGTAGGGAAAAGTTTGGGGCAAAATTGTAAAAAAAAAATTTACTTCTTAAATTGATTGTACTGCTGTTATAGACCTGACAAAATTTGAAAAGGGGTCCATAAATTACCCTGTATTTTTCTGTAACCAAAACTGTAAAGGTAATGATTTAGTTTTTTCGTTGAAAATTAGCGGGATTGGGCCCCTGCTCTCAAATAACGGGATTAATTTGTAGGCATAATCTCTAACGCGAGGAAAGAAGAAAAACAGTCATCTAACTAAATTAATCAGGTGACTTATTCGCACCTCCAACTAAATGTTGCCAGCCTCTGGGGACAAGAGGCAGATTTCGCGCAAAATGTCCTTTGCATAAATAGGTAATGATATTAATGTTTGGTCTTCTTAAAAATGGTAGCACCATTCAATAAATTCAATTAGACAATTTTTGCACCCACCAATTTTAAGCACTAATTTTGCCAATACTTGACTCTTTTGCCACCATACTTAATGGCACCAGCTACCAACAAAATTAACGTTCAGTAAAAATTAAATTACATTAGAAATGAAGCTCTTTTTACGGATTACAGCGCGTACTTATATTATTAATTCAGATTTTATTTTAGATTTATTTGGTTTGTTTTTATTGTTTTTTTATTTCTCGATGTTTCGATACCTTTTCAGGAGCCGTAAAAACCAATAAATCCAAACTAAATAAATAATAACACCTAAATAACAACCCCTGTGTAAAATATATGCGCTGTAGCGTAACCGCTCACGGGCGGGCTCACTTTTTCTAGCTGCGATAATCGCGGCGTTAATCGCGGCGATAATCGCCCGCGATATGACACGACAAAGGTTTTACTTAGCCAGCGACAAAAAAGCGATTATCGCTGCGATTAACGCCGCGTTTATCGCAGCTACAAAAAGTAGCTTGTGGGCGTTTACGTATAGAAGTCCATATGTTCTATTCTCAGCAACAAAAAATCGCTCAGCGATTAATCGCCCGTCAGCGGGGACGCGTAATCCGTAAAAACTGTTTTTTACACGACTGCTCAAAGCAAAAAGAGTGTATATGTGTTCAGGGTTCATGTATGTTTGTGGGTATGTGAGTTTCTTTATTCCACCACTAGCGGCCGCCCGCGACTTCGTCTGCGTGAAAAGGTTTTTTGCTATCCCTCGGGAACTATACTTTTTTTCGGGATGAAAGGTACCCTATGTCCTTCTCTGTACCCCTGACAATGTGTATGCAAAATTTCATGATGATCGGTTCAGTAGTTAGGACGTGAAGGCGTAACAAACAAACAAACAAACGGACTTTCGCATTTATAATATTAGTAAGAATAACTTCCAAATGGCTCAACGGATTTGGATGTATGGGGTATTGTTAGAATCCTTACATCATTCCTAGTGACACTGGCTATATATATATATTTTTTTGAAAAAGTTAATAATATGGCGACTGTATGACGCCATTTTCAAATGTGAAAAAAAAATTTTTTCTTTAATTATTACAATATGGGCATCAAATGACGGGCCTTAATAAGCACATTTCAAAAATATATAATTTGTCACTAAAATGTATAAAATAAAAATAAATAAATTTAAAAAAATTAAAAACACGACTGCCCTGCTAAAAACAAACTAAAAAGTTAAATAGCAAGTGTCATTGCAGTCGGGGGACCTCTTCCTTTAAAAATTGTTCCACTAAACGGTCCCCCAACTGCAATGACACTTGTTATTTAACTTTTTAGTTTGTTTTTAGCAGGGCAGTCGTGTTTTTAAATTTTTTAAATTTATTTATTTTTTATTCCTAATGATACCGTACGCACGGAAGCCTTGGAAATGTACATATATTATTATGCAATTACATGTTTTTGATTTTATAATTATTAATAAATTTGATTAATCCTTCAACAATTACTGAGTTATTAGATTAGTTAGTAGAACATCAAATACTTTTAATATAATGTAATTATTTATCTGAAGGTATACGATTACATGCTTGAAACAGCAACATTTTTTTAAAAATGACTTTCATCCTGAAGTTTGTACTGGCAACATTGACTTTGTTCGTTACCCACGCAGGCAAAGGAAAAGATAAAATGTTACATAAATAAGCTAATTACGGAATGGCGTATTTAGTTCAAGAGTTAAATGTCAGAGTAACATTTGCCTGGTCATTTAGAAATTAAAATCTATTTTGTGGGTAGAGCAAATGTTTATTCTAGCTATGAATGTAGCCCGAATTGGGATGTTGACAACTTTTTTTATTTTATATTACATAAATTACCTCTCAAAAAAAGAAACATTGATAAAATAATTATTTCGCTAGCTAGAAAACTGCCCGAGATATCGCAGTGTGAAATGCACACAAATGGACTCGCCCAAAAACGTTCCATACTAACGGCTACTGAATTATGACGTCACGCCTCAGTAGTTTGGATGCAACGCGTAGGAAATTTGTTCGGCAGCTATATTAAATATTGTGTTTATTAAAATGGTTTCTTAGACAAATTTGCTATACATTTTACGAACTAATTAAAGGTATCATTTATTTTAATAAACTTTATACTTTTTAAATGGACTTGTCCACCCAACTTTGAAGGGTCATAAAACAAATAATATGCAATATATAAAACCAAGAGGTATACAAGCTACTCTAAAAGTTTAATATGTTTACGATTTTAATTAGTATTTCGTTATTTTATTCATTAGTCAACATCCCACTATGCATAGTATGCATACATGATGGAAAAAAGTCGGAAGTTGGAAGGAAAGTTTCCTAAATATTGATGATGACAAATTTTATTTATAGGAAACATTCCTTATATTTTATGACCGAGCGAGCGCGAAGCGCGAACGAAGCGTCTCTGCTTCAGCTTAGGCAAAAATTCTTTCGTATGTCCTTCCTTCCGGATGTCCTTCCGGCTGTCCGTTTGTTCTCGTCTACAGGTTGTATTTCTCCCCGATTCTCGTGAAATTTTGTGAGCAGGTTCGATAATTATAGAGAATTTTTCAATCGAACCAGTTTTTCGAACTTTTTCGAAATTGCGAAGATATGTAAAAAAACACATTTTAGTCGTTTCGGAAAATTGAAAACTTCTTGCTAGCAGTGTAAAGCAAATTTTATTTTTTTATTTTTTGAAGAATCAAAAGTTCATCAATCATAACATTTCTGGCTAATATTCGAAATTTGAAAATATATAAGGTTGTGACTTTGTGACAGAACCTAGGATTGCGTATATTACGGTATGATTTCGATCTCGGCAGCAGCAGCAGTGTTGCCGCAGCAGTGCACTCCAAATTGAACCCTAATGTTACGTTTGAAAGGCTCAATTTGATGTGAGCGGAGAAGCGACGCGACACTGCTGCGCAACATTGCTGCGCGACACTGCTGCGCGGCAGTGCTGCGCGGCACTGCTGCCGCAACACCACTGGTCCCCATACATTCTCTATAAGTTTATATGAGACTACATTCCGAGCTCGGCAGCAGTGCTGCGCAGCACTGTCGCGCAGCAGTGTCGCGCAGCAGTGTCGCGCAGCAGTGTCGCGCAGCAGTGCTGCTGACATCGGAATCATACCTTTATTTGCACAGTACTTATTAGATAGATACTTATTAGTTGAAAAATCTAATTCCTATCTATTCTGTGTTATTTGTTTTTGTGAAAAACATACCATTTAAGCTACTTTTTAACGCGAGGTCTACAGCTCACGGAGCCACTAGTTTTAAAGTAGGTACCTACATCTAGTTTCCTGCCCAAGCTCCCCGTATCCCGCTTTGCTGACCCGCAGAGTGTGGCCGGAGCTTTAGTGTAGTGTAAGTAACTAAATCATTAAGGTTTGAGCCCGGTGGTCTAACTATAACTTGTCTAAGTAACTAACTAGTTATATACCCTGTATGTAAATTCCTCTCAATAAAACAGTCAACCACGACATAAAAATGAGGTGTAAGTATAAAATTTCGTTCCAAAAAGTCTGACATCAATCTCGGCCTCGCCATCAAGTCAACCCGTTACACATCGATCGGTGAGAGCGTTATTAAAAAATACTCATACGAACCCTTCTCCAAACAGCGGCCATCAGCTGAAGGGCTGTTGAGAACACTTTGTTTGTTTGGACGCACTCAGCGCGCCACTCGACGGACGTTTTAACGCAGCCTATATTTCTGCAACCTTATCCGTGTCAGGCGATGTCACACTGATGCAATACGCTACGCGGTGGAAAGCGGGCTGCTAATATTCAGCTTGCTAATTATTCAGCGCGGTCGAAACTACACGTTAAATAACAAATGGAAAAACTTATATTTTAAAACATTTAATCGCCTTTGTGGTCTAGTGGTTTGCCCATCTGTGTAAGACGCAGGGGTCCCGGGTTCCATTCCCAGGAGGAGGATACAATTTGTACTCGGTCTGGTTGGTGGTAGAGCTTTTTTCAAGTCCGCCAGTACCCTTAGCTTGACCACATTGACCACCGAAGCTTGATATGATACCTATAGCGATTTAGGTATCACGTGTAACTGTCAAAAGACAATGGATTTTGACAGTTGAGTATGATAAAACGCTATATCACGCGATATATGTCGTATTTTGACGGTCATGCTAGGGGGGGCTGGCTAGCTACTACCATCTTACCTAAGTCTGACGCCATAACAACAATTTAAAAATTGTTGTGTTCCGGCAGTTAGAGGTAAAGATAGCCTTCCTCAGTGATGACACATGGTGATGAGGATTCCGGGTGTAGTGCGTTTCCATCTTCGATCTTAGAGGTGAAGGCCAAGCGCTATCCCGTTGTGCATAAAAAAACATTCATTTTTTGGTTAAGTATTCATGTTTTATATTAATTCGTAGCCACCCATGTTGTGTCTGGCAACAATCGGAAGTTGCAACCGACAAATTGGCAGTTGGAACAATAAGATTGCCAGTAAAACCGCCGCCGAGTTGGCAACTACCAACAATACGACTCCAATGTACGGTTAATTTTACTTTTGACTAAAGCTAATACCTAATTGACTCTGTGTAATTGAAGAAAAACATTGTGCCAAGTCTACTCAATCGAATGTACTATTTTTCGTAACTGTTCTTGAAAAAACCGGTTGACTGCGAAACTCGCGAATTAGAGTTTATAAACTATGATACTTAGTATTAAAACATAGAGCAAGACGGGCTTCTGTACCAGCCAGCGTTGCTCTAAGTCGAATTTAAGAAAACTAATTTCTAACGATTTTTTCTTGCGTGATAGTAATTAAAGTCAAACTAAATGCAAACATCTTTATTCAACATTTTTAAAATTGCTCTTTACTGTAATCTTTTGTTTTTATTGGAAAGAAAAATTGTATACTTGCTAAAATCTTATGGATAACGCAACTAACTTATAAACATATACATATGTGGGGATTTGTAAATGACATTGAAAAATCTATATGCTATTCTATTGTTAATATTTGACTGTAAATCCTCCTACAAGCAAATAAACAAATAAATAAGAAAAAGCTGTTCTACCAATCTACGTTTAATTTTTTCAATACCAAATCTGTTTTAATAACGACAATATTTTTCAATGCCATAATTACATTACAGGGGTTAATTTTCCGGGCGACTTGCTAGGAACTTTAGTCGACTGGGTCTTTTTATCATCAATCGCTTGTAAAACCGAATGGCCACCTCATTAAAATTAGGTTTTCGATTCAATTTGCCTTTCTTTTCTGTCGCCTAGTAATTTCCCCGGAAAATCGACCCGTGTTTATGTCCCACTTCAGACTTCGGATTTTGAAAAGAGAATTTCTATTCTCTTTTCAAAATCCGAATTCCGAAACATAGCCGGGTCCATAGCGCGTGTTTTTCCCTACCTACACAATCAACAAAACATTGTTTCGCGAAACAAAATCCTTATACGTTTTTTTTTGTTGAATGTAAGGACCCGGCATAAGTTAAATTTAGGATGGGTAAACCCAGAGACAGTTCACAGTATTGATTTATACGGAGTATATTGTATGGTCTGTGATTACATCTCAAGATATTGAAGGGAAGATGCAAGAGATGCTAATAATTGATGTAATTATCGAGTCGTGTCGTGATATACTCGTGTCGCGGTGACAGGAGACACTATACCTATGTCAGAGGCTCATCAATCATCGTGAAGTGACCGCACTCTGCTGATCAAAACACTTGGAGCGTGCACTAAGATTACACTAATTGGATACTAGTTTCCGCCCGCGACTTCTTCTGCGTGGACAGTTTTTTATACCCCTCGGGAACAGTACTTTTTTCTTGACAAAAGCACACCCTGGGCACTCCATACAAGCGCCGCTTTTCAACTACCTGTTACACAGACGCTACACAGTGACGTTTTTGCACACGCGCAACTGTGTGCTTCACGCACACGTCTAAGGCTATTGAATGAGCACACGATTCGGCACACGAACTCGCGCGGTGGGGTTAGGTAATTGACTTTGGGGCGGGGCGGAGAGTTTCCTTTCTGTACGGCAGTACTTATATCTATTCTGTGACAAAAAGTAACCTATGTCCTTTTCTGTACCCTTGATAACGTATATGCAACATTTCACGGTGATCGGTTGAATCGTTAGACGTGATAGTCTAACAAATAAAACAACTTTCGCATTTATAATAATTAGGAAGTAAGGATATGGATGAGGTATAGAGTAAGAACAGAAGATTTAAGAACAGAACAGCTTAATTTAGCTACTTTTTTCCAGTTGTATGTGTCAGGAAAAAATTCTGTACTCACCATATAACATTCCAGTTTCCACACCTGCGGTACCTTATGTATTGATTATGAATAAAAAATTAAAATTGCATTTGTTAATGATTGATAGGCAAGCGTTCGACCACTATTACGCCTGGTATGCGATGATGCGATCTACTATAAGACGCGCTTGCCTAGTAACTTCATTTTCCAGATTGTACCTATCAGGAAATCAGACTCGGGCAAGGAGTTTAATGCGAAACGCTTAGTGCGAGTCTTTGGAATATCCACAAAAAACGGTGGTGTAGATTTGAAGACTAAACCAATTCGAAGTACTCAGAATGGAGAACACAGAAATAACAAAATTAATTTACACTGTAAACTGCAAAGTAATCCATATCTTTCTATGCAATAATAATTAAATACAAATCCAATAATCCATAAAGCGACTAAACACCTGAGTTAGTCCATAACTTTAATCCAAGATCCTATTACTTATTTTCATTGGTTCGCCTCAACAAATTCTGTTAAGCAATTCGACGATCACAGGTGTACAAGCGAAACAGTATTGCATATCTCCTTATAACTTCGATGTATAACTGAAAATATAATAAGTAGAAGATACGATATGTAAAATATTTCATACAGAATTAATTTGCTCGCGGACTCGGACTTTATTCATGTTTATATGTGGTAAGGCTCTCATTGTGTGCCTTTCATACCTTTGCGGGTTCTATTAGATTAGGTATTAAAATGATATAGGAGGTACTTATCGACAAACAAGTACAGTGTAAATAATGCTTACTATTGTATATTACCTATGTTGTCAAGTTAATTTAATTCTAGCGCTTTTGCTTTAAAATATTTATTTATCCAATTTTGCATATGTTACTGTATTTTAAGTAATTTATTAGTAAATTCTTTAATCTAATATACATTTTACAGCACACACACACACACTATGGCACACGGTTGCAGCACAGAATTAAAAAAAATGTGCAGGTACGCGGAGCGTGGAGATTTGCAAAACTAAGTGAGTACCAACTACCAACCTTAGATTTTACTAGAAAATACTGGGATTTACTTAATTTCATTTTAACAGTAACCTATGTTATGGAAATACTCAATTTTTTACAGGAAAGTAATAGAAAAAAAGACTAATATCTTATTATCTTAGTTGACTAAAGATTAGTTATTAAGACCCTTTTGCCACCTAGACTACTTTATTCTTGTTACTGCAACAAAACGTATTTCAAAAGCTTCTTGTGGCTAGAAAGTGTTCTCTCGTTTCGAAGTAAATGCTCACACTATGCTAACAATAGTGCTAGAAGCACAATACCGTCTTGGTATGAATAGTGTTTCGCTCTTCTCAGCCGCGTCATGTAATTAGCTACCTTACAAAGCTGTTCCTTGAGTAGGTGTGTACTGAGTTTAGCATCAGCTGTAACTCGATGTTAAAAAAATTAACAATATTGAATATCAACTCTACTTCTGATATAGACATAATTGTGACTAATCATTGGAACGGTGATAATAAAATAAAACCGGTCAAGAGCGAGTCGGACTCGCGCACCGAGGGTTCCGTACCATCATAATTGCACCATCAAACTACACTGCACAGCAGCATAATAAAAATAGTATTGCAGTCTTAGGTCAGCGCCACCTCTTGACCGATAGTGGAACTAATGTTAACTTTTTTAGAAATTTGATAATTTCTAAAAAAGTGTGCTATATTGAGACACCGTTTTATTTTTCCTGTAATCTTTATATAAACTGCTATCACATAGAATTATTTCTGATTTTTTTCTTTGCAAACTTCGGAGATAAGGGGGGGGGGGAACGGTATTTTTTTTACATTTACATCATAAGCTGAAAACTATGCGGCCTAAAACAAAAAGAAAAAATGATTAAAAACGTGCAAACGGCGCTCTTTTATATGATACCCCATTTTACATGCCCTAGTAGCTCCACTACAAATTTTTAAGACCCCTTTTCAGTCCCTGTTGTAAAAAAGATATTTATTTTTTTATTTATTTCTTAATTGCAAAATAGTTGGGCAAATGTCATCTTAAACTATTCCAAATTTCAAGTTGATACCATTAGTATTTCTCGAGATATCCAGCTGTGACAGACAGACAGACTGAGTCACACCATAAGGGTTCCTTTTTTACCATTTTGGTACGAAACCCTAAAAAAGCTTTTAAAAAAAAGCAAGAAATAACATTCAAATCGATTAATTAAAACACGTCTATTGAAGTCGGGTGGAGCTGGAAGTAGTTTTTTACTAATTATATTGTTTATATTCTAAAAGCCCCACCCGACTTCAATAGACGTGTTTTAATTAATCGATTTGAACATTATTTCTTGCTTTTTATAGAGCTGTTTTTTAAGGTTTTTGAATGAGGTCTTGCTTTTTTAAAAAGCTTTTTTTATTTTTAACTTTTCTGTGGTAAGTAGGTATGTAAACGATGATTTTATAAAATAAAACGTTTTAATGTTTCACATTTTTCAATGATATAAAACTAGTAACTCGTAACTCAATTTCCACTCTTCTCCAGAACGTCCTTGACAATAGATAGGTACTTAACTTGTTTTTGATTGTCATAAACCTACCAATATTTCAATCACTGTACAATTCCAATTTGATTTTATTTTTATTTTATTGGATAAGGGAAATATACTGCTCAATATTATACATATGAATGGAAAGCATTATGTTTGTACATAGGCTAACATAGTTTCCACTGAGAGAAATTAATGCAAAACAAAAGTTGAGTAATTTGAGTATACATTACCCAAAGTTAACGAATGATATCATAGCAAATATAACTTTTCACAAGCAAACCATTAGAAAATTAACACACGACATAGTCAAATGGTATAAACAAAGACATTATATAACATTGATATGTTGCTATGTTATGTTGTGCTATGTTGTATTTTGAGGAGATCCCTTGTGTATCCTCATAATCCAGTCTAATATCAATGACATTAATATGGTCTTTCAAACAAAATAGAATCATCTAAATCGGTTCATAAACAAATAAAACCGGTCAAGAGCGAGTCGGACTCGCGCACCGAGGGTTCCGTACAATCATAAATATATTTGGATATGTTACTTTAGTACAGTCTTTAAAAAAGTAGGATAACGGCAGACAGGTGGAAGGGCGAACAGGCGGACAGTTTATTTACAAATCTTAACCACAGCTGCTTATGGTGACTGAAAAACGTTTCAGCCACTCCACATTGCAAACTGTTTATATTACACCTTCTCCTTTTCAAATTTTTGAAGTAGGTTAAAAACTTAATTGACTTACAATCAATTTAAATTTTGATTACTTTGCAGCTTTAGTTTGAAATAAATAGTTCAAGATCACAGAGTGCCAAACCTACGATATTTTAATGTTCACGGAGACTTTGTGTGTGAAAGCTAGTGACTTGCATTTATTACACACATCTAATCTCAGGAAGACAAAACTTCTAAGTTTAATAGTTTTCCCTCAGTGAAGACACATTTTCGTAATTAAAGTAAACAATTTTCCTGATTAAATATCATGCATTTAGACTTGCATCACTGGAGTCAAGGAACTAGCAACGCTGAACTTGATGCACCAGAAATGTTCACTATAATGGCAAAATCTGATATTACTAAACTAAGTAAGTACAGTATTATATTATCTGTGCTAATACTCTGGGTGGGACAAAGGCATAATTTAGTTGTTCGAATAATTCATTAATAGTGGTAAATAGTAAGTATCTTTATCGTTTCCTCAAATAATTCGTAATTGCATTGAACAGTAGCCAATTTAAACAAGCTACATAATCTGTCTAGTTTTGACAGGCAATTAGTGAAGTGTCACCAACACACGCACTAATCAAGGCATTAATTGCGGTCACACGATTTGTCTTGGTCCCTTTAATAAGAGCTGGACTCAAAGGAAGTGGAATTGCTTCCCTTGTGATCTATACCTACATTCCTTCCTTGTTGTTATATTACTGTTGTAGTGGAACTATTTCCAAATATAGGATATCCAGGAAATAGTTCCACTACAAGATTAGTATAGGAATCTCTTTGTAACAACAAAGATATGTTTTTGAAATCCTCCATTAATACCTATACCTATTATAATAATAATTCGGCCTCTGTGGTCTAGTGGTTCGCCCACCCGCTTAAGAAGCAGGGGTCCCGGGTTCGATTCCCAGGGGAGTACAATTTGTACTCGGTTTGGTTGGTGGTAGGGCTTATTTCAAGTCCGCCTGGCTAGCTACCACCATCTTACGTAAGTCTGACGCCATAATAACAAAAAAATGTTGTGTTCCGGCAGTTAGAGGTAAGATAGCCAGTTCCTCAGTGATGAGAATTCCGGGAGTAGTGAGCTTCCATCTTCGGCCTTATCGTCACTTAACATCAGGTGAGGTGTGGGCCAAGCACTATCCCGTTGTGTATAAAAAAAATATCTATCCAGTTTTAAAATATCATCACATCACAAATTAATAGTTTACGTAAAAAATACACCAGGTTAGGTTGGAAGTAAATAGGTTACCACGTTAATAACGATTCCCATTTTTCTTCCAGATATTTTAACAAATGACGGGTTTACAATGCAAACAGCGACATTCCTAACGAAAGAGAGGTATGTTATCACTAATCACATTAACATTCCACAATATAAAATGTTGTACACTTAATACGCTTGGAAATTCTTTTATTTTGTTAACTTATAAGAACTCTCTTCGTAAGAAAACCGATTTATCTGCTTATACATCTATCCCCAAATTTAAATCCTGAGATTAGCGAAAGTAAATAGTAACATTATTTTGTTTAATATCAAACACAATTTTGTAATTGTAGCAATGGGTGCTTTAATGAAAATTGATGTTGAAAAGTACGGTATTCTTTTTAACTGACTTCAAAAAAAGGACGAGGTTCTCTCAAGTCGATAGTATTTGTACATTTGTACAAAATGCTGCAAAAAGTAATTATCCTGATTGTGAGTTTCAAGCCGGCACTGGATACAACAAATTCCAAATAACTCAGCGTATTTTTTACACGGCTGTCCAAAAAGGAGTGTATATGTTTTCAGGATTCATGTATGTTTGTGGGTATGTGAGTTTCTTTATTCCACCATAACTTCCAAATGGCTTAACAGATTTGGATGTATGGGGTATCGTTAGAATCCTTATATCATTCCGAGTGACACTGGCTATATTTTTTTTGAGAAAAGTCAATATGGCGACAGTACGATTTTTTTCTTCATTTATTACAATATGGGCATCAAATGAAAGGCCTTAATGATCACATTTCAAAACTATATTACTACGTTGTACATACTATATTACTAAAATGTGTAAAATAAAAATAAATAAATTTAATAAATATTAAAAACACGACTGCCCTGCCAAAAACGAACTAAAAAGCTAAGTGACAAGTCTCACTGCAGTCGGGGGACCTCTTTGATTAAAAATTGTTCCACAAAACGGTCCCCCGACTGCAATGAGACTTGTCACTTAACTTTTTAGTTCGTTTTTGGCAGGGCAGTCGTGTTTTTCAACATGCACTTTTATTTTAAAGTGTATAAAAAGGGGTACCTACCTAATCAGAAATGTATTCTTCATAATGTCTTCATATTGTGTTTCCATAATGTCCACAAAATAATACATGGAAATAATTTAAAGTTTAAACAGTAAAACTTCCATCGGATTCGATTTGACCCACTTAATGATATTGCTTTGCTAGACGTTATGGGTACTTAAAAACAAAGGGTGATAATACCAGAAAAGGCAATATCTGTAATTTACAATTACCCTACTTTATTTACTGGAAAATTATACAAACGATCGGAAAACAACTATAATCTCGCAATGAGTATCGATCACTGTTTATTGTCACTTTTATGTCCCCGATTCGGGACACGAAACCAATAACCTGACAATGCCTCAGTCAACAATAAAAATACATTTTCAATTATCTGGGCCTATCCGAACCCGCATTAGTACGGCTCGTATCTCAGCTAAATACAAGGAAACGTTAAAAAAAATCAAAAGGTCGAAATCGTTGAGATCAAAAGTCCACCACTATTACGCTGCGGTATAAAAATTCCGCTTCGGGCGAATTTTTTGCCCTCCCCCGAAGATTCACAGCAATTACCGCTTATCTTCTATGCGAATTTTCTGAGCGACTTTAAATAGCTATCATTTTCCCAGTGGCTTCGGAACTTCGGAATGCCTTTAGCGCGAGCGATGTAAGGTGCATTACGTTTATATTGCTATTGTGGTTCGCTTTTGTAGCTATTAGAATATTCACATCATTTACGGTCTCGAACGGCTATTACTTTGCAAACGATTCCTTTACTACAAAATGAAAACAAATTCTGAAATTTTAATATAGATAGATACTCCATAGAAATGATTTCAGAAGTTAGCCTCTAGTTATTTATGTATATTTGCTTGCAATCCGTCCCAATATCAAGTTTAAGTTGACTCAAAAAGTGAATTCCGACAAATTTTTATGCGACATGATTAAACTCAGACGATTTGGAACTTCGATGTTACTCAACTCTGACAATACACTATACCGATATGGCTTAATTTCGATACTACGGTACTCCGACAAAATATTTCTTCAAATACCTACATTCAACAGTAAAAGTTGTTGATAAAAAAGTTCAATACACTTTACATAATCGAGAACACTGTCTGTTGGCGCCATTTATGTAAACGACGCGTAAACTGCCGCCGAATGAAGAATGAGCAAGGATCGGCTGAATGGAAGAGCGAACGAATGGGACGCCACCGAAGCCGACCGGAGGACCGCATCGGCATTCATTCGAATACTTTCTGTCGTCTCGCGCGCACTCATATCTTTTCCTTAATATTTAAATTAGTAACCGTTTCGATTAAAAATATTGTTAAATTTGTACAATAAACCGTTATACGTTTTATAAATAAATTCTTCATTGAAGACACCCGCAATTCCCGCTATAATCGAAAGTCTGAGCTCGAAACACTGTCAGGTATATAGGTACCTAAAAAGAACTTTGCATCATAGCTGAATGACAATATGACTTGAAATCTCATTAAATTATGATTATGACCGCACACCATTTCTGATTTATTAAAATATACTCATCAACTTTGTCTAGGGATACAGGTGTTATTTTCATACAAACGAGGTAACCTGAAGTCTTTGTTTTCTGGCAGGGATGTACCGTGCTGTGATCTGATGATGGCCATCCAGGGAGTGAATGGAGGAGATTCAGATCGCTATACACACCCAACTGATCTGATCAGCATTCTAAAAGATTAATGGGTCAGAGTTCTCAGTTTCAGGATTTCCTTACATTTTCATGCTATTTTCGCGGCTTTTTTAAACATGTCCTTTAATCTTTTAGAATGCTAAACAGATCAGTTGCGTATGTATCATCATCATCATCATCATCTGATCTGAATCTCCTACATTCACTCCCTGGATAGCCATCATCAGATCACAGCACCGTACATCCCTGGCAGAAAACCAAGGCTTCAGAGTTACCTCGTTTGTATGAAAGTAACACCTGTATCCCTAGACAAAGTTTATGTGTGTATCATAACACACTCTTAAATATACAAAAAAAAAATATAGAATTAAATCATAATATGCCTTGACAGAATTCACATGAATATACATTTTTATTTCTTACGACAGTCATGCTGTCCAATGAAAATGTGTAGTTAGATAGCTCGACGCCTTTCAAAAATAGGGCTCCAGGTTATAAGTCACATCCACATCTTTATTTTGATCAACATTAAATTTTGCCACACACATCTTTGTTCTTCCTCAGTACCGTATTTATGACCCAACAGACAAATGAGGTCATCCAATGAAGGCAACGTTCTAACAATTACATCTATAACTTTGGTACAATTAATGGCTGCACCGAGTCCGTAAGATTATCCTTCGCGCTGAAAGAAACAACGGTGTACGCTGAAATATTCAGTTTCTCATTAACGGAACTAAGACGGCTCGATATAAAATTCCCTTTGGGTGTATGGTTAATTGAATTATGACATCGCATGTCAGCCGGTTTGATGAACTTTGCTAATAATAATAATATGTTATTTGATGTTTACCACTGCGAGTAGTAATTAACTGACGCGGACTCCGTGGTCTTATGATTTTTGTGTACTTCATTGATTATAATTTTCAAACTCTTGGAAGAACTTTCAATAAACTACCAATTTTTACGTAATCAGGATATATAAGTGATTTAACATTCCCAATAATACTGTTATTATTAAGCAAATGGTGATTCAACTTTTGTTGTCTTGTGGTATTTCTTAAATATTTACGTGTGCCATTTTATATAAAGTTAATCTGTAGTTATAAATACTCTCAGCTTAATTTCTTATAGAAAACTTAAAAGACAAGAAAGTGTTAATGTGATTTTAAAGAAAAGCAAAGATAACCCAGGGGATACCCCCTATAAATAGTCTCCTGTGTCACCCATGTTGTATAATAAATTTATTGATTATTTTTGTACAAAACTAGGAAAGTTTTATTGGCTATGAATCTAAATGTAGTATAATAGAGATATTTTTTAAAGAGCTATCTAGTTTTATTTTATTTTATGAAAATTTACGGACGGGTCGTTTTTTCCTTACATTAAAAAGTTGATTCATCCAAATATTTATATTTATGTTTTATAAAATATGATTAACTTTAAGACGAAATAGTGCCATATATTTTTATCAATAATTATCGCCGCGTCTATTTTTTTTACCTTTACTGTTATAATTGTATTCCGAAAAAGATTTTTACTAACATACAATATCCACATACTCATATATTTTATTTATTAGATACTGACACTCGTTATCAATATGGAACGCCTAGCATTATCTTATGTAGAAATTTTGCCAAATCACGTCTTAATGGCCGGCTAGGGAAATTCTGCAATACTTCTAGCTATAATTGGAAATAGATTTTTTTTATTTACCGACTAGATCTGATTAAAATTTAAGAGGTATATTTTCGTATTTTTTAAAGTGTTTTGTAATAAACATCTTTATGGTTTCTTAATATTATTTTGTTTGTGTTATTATACTTAATATTGTAAAAATTAAATTAAAAAAGTAGGTGTAAGACACGTAGATTACCTACGAGGGTTTGATAAGTCCATGACTTTGTAACGAAGAAAAACTTTTTTTCGACATATTTTGTTTTATTTCTCTAAATAATATTTTTGTAGTTTGGCGTCCTCAGTCCAACGAAGTTCCTACCTCTTTAACCCATTATTTTTTTCTTTAATCGCCTGAAAACTGTGGTAACTGAAATGAGGGCCAGTTTCAGACACCACCTTTGGGCTTGATTGACACAACATTTATTCATGTTTGGTAGGAGAAAAAAACTCAGTACGCTAAATCTAGAGAATAGGAAGGATTCGCATCTTCATTCAACGAGTTTTGATGTCTTGAGAGCCGCCGAGAGGGTCGACAGGGTCATTAAGAAAAGTTAGAAGATGCTTGAGCTTTTTGTTTCCAAAAATAATAATCTTTAGCTGAATTTGAAAAGAAATCCTAAGGAGTTTCTTTTTAAGATACAAAAATAAATTATGAAAAAAAAGTTTTTCTTCTTCAAATATTATATTATTATGTTCAGAAATATCGAGTCGCAATGAGTTTTTCTGATTTATTAAGTAATAAATACAATTTGTCATCGTAATCAAAGCCAAAGTTTCCTTTTCAAACTTTAAATATAAGGCTTAAAGTTTTATGCATAATTCTGGTAGAAAGTTTCGAAATAAAAAACTAATATTTTTATTACATGACTATGAAGTTATGTACTTAATAAAAATTGGCAAAGTATGAAAAGTAAAACCTTCAGAACAAATGTAAGTATCTAAATATTATGATTGAAATTCAAAGGGGAATCCTTCGAATTTCAATACGGAGAAAAAGTCAGTTTTCTTACAATAATCTCATTTCAACTCGATATCACGTACGTCAAAAGTATTCATCGCGCTTCCCAATAAACTTTAATAATGTCGTCGCTCCCATTTGGCGACAAAAAGAGCGTATTAAATTCATAAAGGGCAATAAAACGAAAGAAACGAGAGTTCTGGCCTGATGCCATTAAAAAAGTTTCAGTGAAAAAACACAAAGGATAATGTCGAATGATAAATCGTCGACTCATCACTACTAATGATCATGCAGGTTTTCAGTTACGGATCATCATTTCCTTTCCAACCTTTCGAAGGTTACCTAGTTGCTAAGGGCATACTAAACGGCCCACGATCCTGTTTGATTGCGGACGTAGTATTTGTTATTATGGTCTATGGATTATGGTCTGCAAAGACACAGATTAACTGTTATGTGCTAACAAACAGCAGCTTACCATTTCGGAAAATGTACGTGAAGAATTTGAAGGACTTTTAGAGTGAGAACTTAAGTTCTCAATGGTAGGTTAAATATTAATGATAGCACATTTTTGCCACCTTGAATTTTGATCACTTTGATTTAAGACATTTTTGATCTAAATTTATCAATATCGCTAAATTTATATAATATTATTTATATTTATATACCTAAATTTATAAAGTGATCAAAATTCAAGGTGGCAAAAATATGCTATCATTAATTAACCTACGGCTTTTTGTGATTTTTTATGTTTATTACACCTTGAATCTTGATCATTTTGATTTATAAAATTAAAAGATTGCCAGTGACTTCAATTTCACCCTGTAAGTATACTTATTCCTAATTTTTTTTTTTTTTTTCGCTCCATCTTTCGGGTTCATTATGATTTTATGATTGTACACTTGTTTCCTTTAATTGTAATAATAAGTAAACGTACTTCTTCATCGTAATAATGAGAAGGTGCTGCGTGTCACACACGTTATAACGTTTAGATCAAAATATTTGTACAAGAAAAATATATTTAATCAAGATATCGATTAGAGCAGCTCAATAAGGAAAAAAAATCAAGACTCGTCTCTATTGGTGTGGTTGGTTGTTTATTTATTCCAAACGAGTGCCCCCGGAAATAAGTCTGGATGGAGTCCCCACTCCTTCGTTAGCAAAGAATAATCAAATGTACAGAACTGTCATTTTTATATTGTGCAACAATTAGTCTGTGTTTGTGTTACGAATGTAGTAAAGCTGCCCTATCAACGGAAACATAGATCTAGATCCGATATTACAAAAAAAACAGGCCAAGTGCGAGTCGGGCTCGCACACGAAGGGTCCCGTCGAAAAAAATCACATTTGTTGTGTGGGAGCCCCACTTAAATATTTATTTTATTCTGTTTTTAGTATTTGTTGTTATAGCGGCAACAGAAATACATCATCTGTGAAAATTTTAACTATCTAGCTATCACGGTTTACAGCCTGTTGTCAGACAGACAGACAGTGGAGTCTTAGTAAAAGGTCCCGTTTTTACCCTTTGGGTACGGAACCGCAAAAAAGTAAACTTTAGTAAATTCACTTTTTTGTTTGTTTTTCTTGTAGGTGGATATAAAACAACATAACCCAGCACGCTTAGGCTCAATGCGGATTAGTAAATGTTAACGACTGCACGGAGGAAGTCAAGATAATAAATTTTTGGTCACCCATCCCATGACCGACCCATGCGAAAGTTGCTTAACCTCCGCAATCGCAGGACCAGATGCTAAACCACTGCGCCACTGAGCTCCTCAGAAAGTGTACACATACCGTGTATTAAATATAATATAAGTAGATATATAAATTTTAAAGTAACATTGTAAAAAGTTTTGTCTAATTATGTACCCATTTCATCATTGCATGTCATAATTAGGGCATATTATATAAATTACTAAAGAAAACTTGTGTGTTTTACTTACTAAAATAAAGAGGGATAAAAAACCTACTTTTTGTACAGTAAAAATAATTGGGATTTTTTCTTTTTGATTTGGAAGAACAAATTACAATAATTAGACAATCCACACAAAATAAAGCTTATTTTAAATAAAGTTCAGTAAAATGAACCAAAAGCTAAATGACTCTTAATAACTCCGTCAAAATAATCTTTGCTCCAAGTAGCGTCGGGAAAAGATTAGTGTTTACCGAGCTTCGCAAAACCGAGGATTAAGACGACCGTCTGTCGGTACATCGGCATAGAGCGACCAATTTTTACGCGACACGGCTTAACGTCAAACATGTCTACGGTTTTTTTAGTTATTTTTAACGTAGCAAATATTTTTTGGGCGGCAATTGAACGACAAATACGCAGTTTTATTTGCACTAACTTCACTGGTTGCGACGCGGAAAACGCATTTTAAATACAACGTTGACCGCCAGTGCTAACAAACAGCTGACGACAGTTTTTTAGGGTTCCGTACCCAAAGGGTAAAAACGGGACCCCATTACTTAGACTCTGCTGTCCGTCTGTCTGTCTGTCTGTCTGTCTGTCACCAGGCTGTATCTCATGAACAGTGATAGCTAGAAAGTTGAAATTTTCACTGATGATGTATTTTTGTTGCCGCTATAACAACAAATACTAAAAACAGAATAAAATTAATATTTAAGGGGGGCTCCCATACAACAAACGTATTTTTTTTGCCGTTTTTTGGTACCGAACCCTTCGTGCGCGAGTCCGACTCGCACTTGGCCGATTTTTTTGTTTTAGGTATCCATTTGTTTGCTAAAAGTTTACATTTGAATGAAATAAAATAAACTTTTACAAATATAGGCCATAAAACTGGCACCCCAAGCAAACCTAAACTCAATTTTACTCAAAGAATAAAATTTAGTGGTTGGTTACTTTTTTTGGCCCAACAGAAGCAATTATAGCTATAATGTGTTCGAAATATCAATAGTATGTGATAAATACAAAGCATTAAAATTACTTTTTCCAAATCCACTCCATCCATCCATCCATCGTTCACAACACCGAGGACGATAAAAAGGTGTCTTCAAAGTTATGAGATCCACCGAATCATACATCGGAACTTGCATTTGCGCGGGAAATAGAATAAAAGTGTCTTATTGACTCCGCTTTCAAGCCGCGCAATCACTGAAATTCCCTTTGAAAAGTCTCAACGACCTCGAGAGTCTGTCATGTTACATTTACCAGTTGCCATTGGCGCGATTTTACTTTTCATCCTTTTATTTGCATCTATCTATTTGCAGTTGCTTGTTATTTAAGTTGTAGTTACAGGCAGTGCCATTACGAAAGTTGACATTGAAATTGAAAAATTCTATCCAAATAAGCTCACATGATAAAACCTTTTTAAATCGTCAATACTTTTACTCTACCGCTCATTATCACGTCTTTTAGCTGAGAAGAAAAATGGGCACGAAAAACTTTTCAGATTCATTAGATCGAATGATATTTACAAATATGCATATCGTTTCCTGACAATTTTAATAAAATGTTACAATTAACATAGATTAATTAATAAATAACATAGATTAATTAGTAAATAACATTATTTAGTTAGATCATTTTTTTAATAATTAATCAATTTACAGGATACAAGGGTACAAATTCAACGTCATTTATTCAGTCTAGGCTATTAGAAAAAATTCAATACATACAATTTAATATGAGTTAAGATAAGTAGTTAGAAGCAGATCCATTCCCACTGGTAGCACCCGTTCACGAGCATGACGCATGAACCAACCATCGTTTCGCTCAACCATATTTGAGGGAACGTAACGACCCGCCTCACGACACCACCGCAGAAATGATTTGACGCATACAAAAATAGTTTATATCTAATACTAGTTTTTATATTATTCTGAATTTTTTTTTAACATAGTTATTTCATTGTAATGATTTTTTCTTGAGTGCCGGCGCTAGTGGAGACTCGGTGGGACGCAGAAATGTCAAAATGAGAACAACAAGCAAAACATCCTTTATACAATATGCAATGCAATATCTCATTAAGTTATTGTAAAATCTATCAATGAATATCGTGCAAATGTTGTACAATTTGGAGCTCATTCTGTAATCGATAGTTAAATTTACATAAAGTAATTCGAACCACAAATACCAATTGGTAAATCACCATTGATTTCGTGTAATTCAGGGATTACACCGAGTTTAGAATGGCTATCAACCCAATCATGGTTTTTTTGGTTTATTTATCTGTTATACCAAACCTAACTGCATTTCCAATGATTCCTTTTGATGTTTCCCCCAGCCAAGCTTCAGATTTTAATTCTATTCCTCCTCTTTCAAAGGGTATATCTGATGTTCAGTTTGCGTTCGGAATCTGAAAAAAAAACAACTCTTCAACGACGACGAAGCCATTTTTTTCGTGATTTCAAAAGTCAAAGTCAAATAAGCTTTATTCAAATAAACTTAATTATTAAGTACTTTTGACTTTTTAGCTGACAAGAAGAACACAAATGACTAAGCGTAACCGCTCACGGGCGACTTTTTGTAGCTGCGATAATCGCGGCGTTAATCGCGGCGACAATCGCCCGCGAAATGTCACGATAAAGGTTTTACTTAGCTAGCGACAAAAAAGCTCCGCGATTATCGCTGCGATTAACGCCGCGTTTATCGAAGCTACAAAAAGTAGCTCGTGGGCGTTTACGTATAGAACTCCGAATGTTCAATTCTCAGCGACAAAAAATCGCTCAACGATTAATCGCCCGTCAGCGGGGACGCTGACAGACACTGACAAAAAAAAAGAATCGCTTCGTCGAATTTATAAATTAGGCATTGCTTATAGGTATTTCAGTACTAGTGGCTCCGTGAGCCACTAGTACTGAAATAAGACCTCGCGATAAAAAGTGGCTCAAATTGTACAAAAATAAAATGTCTTCATGGAGTTTTCAAAGCACAGACTACGTAAGTATTCGCAGCTAAGTAGATGGTGCTTCTAATTTTGATCATTTTTCGAAGTGGGCTATTCTCTACAAAAAAATGTTTATAGTTATAAAACCCGCTCACAAAATTTCACTAGGATCGGCTGAGAAATGCAACCTGTGGGTGAGAACAGACAGACATACGAAAGAATTTTCGCCCAAGCTGAAGCAGAGACGCTTCGCTCGCACTTCGTGCTGGCTCGGTCAAAAAAGTGAAGTGGTGACTGACAGAGTATTTATTGCCCAGCCGAAACCACTGAACTTAGAGACTTGAAATTTTGTACATAGATTTTTTATACCGTGTAAACATCTACTAAAAAGGGATTTTTGGAAATTTCACCCCTAAAGGGTTGAAATGGGGGTACAAAGTTTGTATGGAAAAAATATTAGATAGATATTTCTACTTGATACTTCGTAGGAGTACTTCTAAAAACAAATATTGTTTCGTGGTTTTCCAAAACACAACTTTTTAGGGGGTGAATGGGAAAAAAAGAGACCAAAAGTGGTAGACATTATGTAACTGTTTTGATTTTATTTGATTTTATTATTTAACCCTTAAAGGGTTTAAATGGGGTTCAAACTTTGTACGGAAAAAAATATAAAATAGACATTACGACTTGAAACTTCGTAGGAGTACTTCTATAAACAAATGACCAAACATATATTTAATTTTCTGATAATCAACCCCTTAACGTGTAAATTATTATTTTTTTTATACACAACGGGATAGTACTTAGCCTTCATCTCACCTAATGTTAAATGACGATAAGGCCGAAGGTGGAAGCGCACTACACCCGGAATACTGGCTATCTTACCTCTAACTGCCGGAACACAACAATTTTTAAATTGTTGTTATGGCGTCAGACTTGGGTAAGATGGTGGTAGCTAGCCAGGCGGACTTGAAATAAGCCCTACCACCAACCAAACCGAGTACAAATTGTACCCCCCCTGGGAATCGAACCCGGGACCTCTGCGTCTTACACGGGTGGGCGAACCACTAGACCACAGAGGCGGTTAAATGGGGTAAAAAGCCCAAACTCGATATGGATGTCGTTATTGAGGTTTTATGGGATGTCGAAAATGGCATTTATTCTTAAGTCCAACATAGTGGCTAAACCCCTAAAGGGGTAAAATGTGATTCATGTTTTGTATGAAAAAATAATATTAAATAGACATTTCGACGTGAAACTTCGTAAGAGTACTTTTAAAAACTAACAACTTTTATAAGCAAACACGTATTTTGTGATTTTCCGACAATTAACCCCTTAAATAAACCCATTGAATAGAATAAAATTTTATTTATTTACATTTGATTAGTAGGGTACACTGGAAAGCTTTAAAAGATATAGATAGCCTATTAACCATTAACAATAGCATGCAAACATTATTTTAAATTAAAATTAACAACTATTTTATTCATCCAGCCTTTTGACGAGTGACGTCAGAGTTGTTTGGGTGGGGCGCGCTGCGGTAAAACATGGATACTTTTAATCTCGGTCAAAGGATCCATAGCTATTTTCCAAATGTACACGCGGACGAAGTCGCGGCCAAAAGCTAGTTATAATTATAATACTGCTGAACGATTCAAACACCATATTTTTTTACATTGTATGTCTTGACTTAATAAGTTATAAACATTATAAATAATAAGTTATGGTTTAATAATAATGTTGTGTGGAAGAAAGAGGCCCAATCAAGTCTGCACCACACTATGAGCCTCCCGGCATCCAGCTGTTTCTCTCTTTAATACTTTTCTATTAGACCTCTTTATAAAAATACTTGACCTGTAAATAAAAGAGGTTCTTCATCAACCAACGCAAATACATATCATGGAGAATTCTTCAAAAACAATTCTTGTTTTGTTTGCATTACACCACATAGTGGCGCCGTCCGAAGGGTAAACCAAGCTTATATCGACTACAATAATTGGATTTCCGAAATAATACCAAAGAAAAATATTTCTCCCGGCGACAATTTCCTCTCCTCGCAAAAAAACATCGCCTGCTCATATACTTGCGCCACATCTGTTACAGGAATTCGGTTATTTATTACCGTCTTTGATGTTCGATTTTTTCTACCGGTAACAAATTAGTTGCTTAATAAATTATCTTGCATTCTTCAGAAGAAAAGTTGGAATAATGTTGTATGTGACCAAAGAGAACCTGTGAGGAAAATGGGAATAGTTTCAGGTTTTCTTTGAATTTTTATGGATCTTTGATTAGACGTGAATCTCTTAGCTACAGCGTGGAGTTTATGCGGATCTTTTATTTTGTAGAGTTATCTAATAATAACAGAATCATGGCCAGTTTTAACGATCACATCAGTGCCTACTACATTGATGTTTTTTCACTCTCGTTGAGTTCTTTCAAATCCAAAATCCACGATTTGCTGACTTGCTGTCACAATGAGCTCCCAAATTGTCTTCGTCGCTTTTAGTTTAAATTATTATATGTATTATTATATATTGTATTGTATTAAATTAGTAGTGCTCACAATGCCTCTCTTATAATAGTTATTATACTCGTATCTTCTCTTCATTATTTTAAAGTAATCTGTGGATAATGTGGTTGGTTGCACAATTACCATCTATTGTAAGCCTGTCTTATATTACACATTGTATAACAGTTTGTTATCCCTAATTAAAAAAATTAAAAAAAATGGACTACATCCGCACCACTTGAAAGAAATCCATCAATTAAAAAAAGCAAGATAGTGTATCTTTTTGCGGTCACCGGTTAGTTGTAGAAAATAACTAAGCGGTGACCGCAATATATGATTACAAACATTTGCGATTAATAAAAATTGACCATCAGCCATTTTAATGTCCCCACTGCTAGGGCACAGACCTTCCTTATGGTTGGATAAGGAGGACGGACCATAACCCACCACGCGGGCCCAATACGGATTGGTGGGTGTTAAAAAGTGTAGGTGCAAATGCAGCTGGGACCAACAGTTTAACGTGCCTTCAGAAGCAAGAAAAAAATATTATCTCGAGCTCCTCCAGCTCGATTATTCATAAAATCTCTATTCATAAAATAAACATAAAAAAGCCGATGAAAATAAAATTGTCCTCAAATAATGCAAGACTCGAAAAATGCATCCAGGAAACAATTACGCTAAAATCCAGGGCAAGAACGGTAAACGCGGCTTATCTGACTCACACAGCGTGAGTTTCGAATAATTTATTTGCTCTAGATTCAAATTTCTATTGAAGATTATTATGCTTGTTAAGCAGCATTGAAGCAATCACATACGGATACTTGTCATTCGATGGCTAAATATCAGGGCTAAGAAAACTTGACGGCTTTTTCGACGAAACAAATGAGCATAAAAATCCTAAACTCGGGACTCTGGACAGGTTCACGGACAGGAAATGGAACTGAAGCAATTTTAAAACTACAGGCTTCAGGCATATGTAGTCAGGTTTACCTGAAGCGTTTCCCTCACGCGTAGTCATCATGTGATTAGAACACCTAATAATATTTATACTTATTATTATTAGGTGTTCTAATCACATGATGAGGAAAACGCTTTTGTAATATATCCCTGACTGTTCATTTGGTTAAGTAATGGACCATTTATATTATACACTAATTTATTGACCTCGTTATTACTTTGATACCTAGTACTACTTTTAAAAATACCTAATTAGTTATAGGGTTCAAAGTATTTTCTTAAACTTAGAAACAATCATGAAGTCAGTTTGTATGAGGAAAAGCGTGAAGAAAAAGTCAGAAGTATATTGCCGTCGTAAAATAACACCAATAAAAAGTTGTCAGGCTTTTCACCTCGCCTTAATATTGTTAAAAGCATCAGAAAAGCTGTAATGCGGAATCGGTGTTATTTGTTTATCTCACGTGCGTACATAAAAACGAATGGTTGTGACTAAAACGGGCCAATTCGGGCCGTATCTCATGGGCTTTCAAATAAAACGCGCTAAATCTGGTTTCCGAACGACACCCGGGCCCGCCCACGACATTTACGGGGTCTACAATTTATGACGTCACAGAAACGAGCACCAAGTAACAAAAATGGACGGGTACATTATATGAACACGTTATCAGTACTAACTTATGTGTACCTACCGATCTGATAATATTCGATTTGAACAAGACATCGTAGTAACCAAGACGCATTTGGAATTCAGTATCAGTCTAGGTGACCCCAACTCGAATAATAACCAATAATAAAATTCTAAAAATACTAAATGTTATGTTAATACTAAATGTAACCTATTTCGTTTACAGAAAAAATATCCATTTTAGTTTTGTCAAAACTATTGAAAATGACATGGAAGCCTAGGATGCCAATCTTGTACAAATCCAACGAGCGTATTACAGATAAATTAAAGATTTAAGTTAAATGTAACCTAAATGATAATAACGTAGCAGTTTTGGTTTTATCGTTCAGTATGACCACCGAAACTTATCGCATTTAACTGTCAAAGGCAATGGATTTTCACACTTGAGTGTCAATATAACTCTATACCATGCTATTTTATAACATGTTTCGGTTGTCATGCTAGGGGACTGATTCCGTCGGGATTAGGACTGATCATCTAAAATCAATTCATCGAATGCCATTTTATCGAAAGGGAAATAAAATCATGCATGTAAGTAAATCAACAATTTTTATTTCAGACATTATTTGTCAAACCAAATCAAAATAATCTGTTATTATTATTAATCAATAAGAATCAGGTACACTTATCGGGCTAAATATAAATAAAGGTAAAGTGTTTATTTTGCTAAATAATAAGTAATAAGTAGTATAATAATAAGTAATATAATAATAATAAGTATTAGTAATAAATAATAAAATGACTTAGCGATTTGTCTGCTGAAATTCACCGATGGTTGACTACTAAATACACTTTTTTAATAGGTAATCGTTTACTTTTTTAATGGATTACTTTATTTCCCTTTCGATAAAATGGCGTTCGAAGAAATGTACTATCGGTGAAATAAATTTTCCGTCAAATGGCTCGTCGGTGAAATCACCCATCGGTAAACTAGCCTATCGATGAAGTGGATCTTCGATGATATGGCGGTCGAGAAAATGTCATTCGATGAATTGATTTTCGATAATCAGTCTTAATCCCGATTCTGTCATGATCATGTTATGTCAGATATGACCCGTCGTCGTGTTGCTTGCAAAAAGTTAGCTTACAAAAATGCAGTAAGACCACAATGCAGCTCGCAAACACGACGTGATAGAACTGCTTGCATGGGCCACGGGCTAAATTGTGGACAAATATTAGACGGGGCGGAAAACTCAGCAGAATGAAATTGCTATGTTCGCATTTACCATAACCAGCTTGGCCTTTATTTCGTTAGAATTGTTAGTGCAATTTACTAATTCAATTTTGTATTACTGCGTGTAATACTCGATATTAACAAACGGAATACAGTAATTGTAGGGACTATCTTAGCACTGTGAAGATAATCGTGGATAGATCTGGCTGGATACATAGTTTATATTTATAGTAAATTAGTTTGATGCATACTTATTACGTATAATATTTTTTATATGAGAAAGACTACATCATGTTACTAGTAATGGAAGGACGCGTCGCGTTTGCTAAAGGATTCACATTTTATGGACCATGAATCAAAATAAAAAAATAAAAAGACTGACCGGATTCGTGGGACAAATGTAAACTTACAATATAAATTATGTAAAGTCTGTCCATCCTTACTTGTCTTATAAGGTTAACAATCTTCACCCATCTCTTTATTGAAATAATCATTTATAAAATAAAACAAATGGTTTTCCACACATAGATTACGAAATAAATTGTTAATAAATTAACTATAATTTCATAAACTTACTAACATATTTTTAAATAACGATTTAAGTTTAATAGACGTATGACAACTGTCAAAAACTGTTTACTAAATAAGACAAATGGATGAACAGACTTTACTTATGACATTTTAATAAATAATTATGAACACCAAGCTTTGTTTTCAAGTTGGTTAAATGTCGGATATGATTTCAATTAAAGGTATCCAATAAAGCGTCGTGACACCACTTACGTCACGGTCCATTTGCCTTGGGCTTGTCCGGGGACAGATTCGATTTAGACTTGTCCGGGCGTGGACGGGCCTGAAAGGATTCTCGATGACCGCTCGTTATTGGGTTCAAGAGAATTGGCTCTAATTACTTGGAATAACAGCTATTTTCGCCAGGGGCCCCATTTTTAATCATTCGTTTGAAATCATTCGTGTGACATAAGTCACATGCGACGTAATGTCAAAATTGACAACACTGACTGCGCTGGTTCATGCGTCATGCTCGTAAGCAGGTGCTGCCAGTGGGCCTGGGTCTGTTTCTGAGTACCTATCTTCACGCAAATTGAATTGTAAGTTGTGTTTTTTTTTTTTTTTATATTTTGTATAGTTATAGTTGAAAGTTATTTACTCACACAATTACTTATCCGATAGGTATGTAGTATGTAATTAATTTCAACCTACCTATTGCGTGTAAACTTTTTTAATTATTGTGATGGAAAATGACCTCACTTTAAATGTGGAGGTCATTTTTCAATGTTGACGACTCTATATGAAATATGCAGGGAGAAAAAAGCAGCCCTTGACGAGTTTCTTGCCGGTTCTTCTCGTTACAAGGTCTCCCGCTTAGGGTTTGCGAACCGATGGCGTAGCTTCTATGACATTCACAAGTGCTTGTAACAGCCTAGACTGAATAAATTGATTTGAATTTTGAAAATTTTGCACACGAACAACACAAACTTATCTGACTCGGTGACGACGTAGTAGGCTGTCGTCTATGTCGTAAACGGCGTAACCTAACAATATGTAATAATACTTGGTTTCAGTTTTGGCCACCGGTTTGGATGATTTTGTGTCAGAAAATACAGTGCCACCGATTCACATCAAAATTGCTAACATCATTTGACACGATCAAACCCAAAGAAATAAAACTAATGGCTCTATGAGCTGTACACCTCGCGTTTGTGACAAGTTTAAGAAATGGCTGAAATATAATTTTCCGCATATCTCTGCCATTTCAAAAGAAATTGAAAAAACAAATCGACAAAATTCCATATCAATATCGATCCTGCTTAGGAAATATCACGAGAATCGGTTGAGAAATGCGACCCTTACCTAAAGGAGAACAGACAGACAGCCGGACAGACATACGAAAGCTTTTTAGCCCAACCTGAAACGGAGACGCTTCGCGCTCGCTCGGGCATTTAAAAATACTAAAATACATATTAATTTTCCATTCCACTTGAAGGGGAATCCAGCAAGTCTCGCAAAAGCTGTTTGATTTCATGTAATTAGGGCGGCGACGCACGTCGATCAAATCTGTCATTGGTGCTTCAATTCCTTTTTAGGGCCGTCTATTCGGTGACACGAACAAATCGAATCTGTCCGGTAACACTCAACCCTTCTGGTGAATATCGGGGCTCATATTATTATCAGTACCTAATAATTTTATTTCCTGAGTATTTTTTCTTGTTAAAAAATTATGTATCAAGAATTTTTCATTTGAAAAATAATTTAAAACCCTTTTTTTAATATAAACTTAAACAAAATTATGGCTTTTATATTCTTTTTTCTGAGGTTCAGAATGTAAATATTTATGAGTTGAAGTTTTGTCAGGGCTGTCACCTATGCCCAAGTCCACATCTGAAAATTATCGGGGAACGCGAATGCCTCCTGAATGTAGATGAGCGCAAATTACTATGTACTAAAACCGCTGTTAGTAGGTCACGTAGGTCACCGGCTTAGCTATGAAACATAATTGCCTACGGAAACTTTTTTGGTAATATTTTTGAATGTGTGTAGGTACGCCTGCAAAGGTAATAAAAACTGATGGTACCTACTATTTGTAATTAACAATAAGATCTAAGCTGTTTTTTGTCACCTTGTTTTCTATGCACTATAAAGGTTTTTATTCTTACTTACTTAAAATCGCGATAATTGGACGGTTAGTACCAGTATGAACAAATCTTTACTTTATATGCAAAAGTAAGTTTGATTGTTATGCTATCACGTTTTAACTATTTACTATACAAGCACCTGCTATGCGTGCTAAGCTACCCTAACTTAATACCAAGTTGTATTATGTATAACCTACGTGGTCTGCAACCGGCTTAATATCCTTATGCTACTTCAAACCTAACCCCTTTCTCTCGACGGGATGGAGTGCTCGAATAAACGTCAAAAATCTGATATTTTGGTCCATTTAAAACGGTTTCCATGGTCTCGATGTAGGTACCGTTTTGACGAACTCGATCTCGATCGCGTCGGAGTAGCCCTACCGTTTTTTATCTACCACGGGACAATAAAACGGTGGTGGGACGATAAGGCCGAAGGGGGAAGCGGACTATACCCAGAATCCTCTTCACTGAAGAACTGGCGAGCGAAGCGTCTCTGCTTCAACTTGGGCAAAAATTATTTCGTATGTCCTTCCTTCCTTCCGGAAGTCCTTCCAGCTGTCCATTTGTTCTCGTCTACAGGTCGTATTTCTCAACCGATTCTCATGAAATTTTGTGAGCAAGTTTGATAGTTATATAGAATTTTACAGCCGAATCAGTTCCTCAAAATTTTTTGAAATGGCAGAGATATGAATAAAACACATTTTAGCCGTTTCGAAAAATGATCAAATAATGTAACAAAACTTTTTTGTTAGCGGTGTATAAAGCAAATTTTGTTTTTATTTTTAGGAGGCTCAAAAGTTCATCAATCAAGACATTTCTGGTCATGGTCAATAATCGAAATTTGAAAATAAATAAAATAAAATAAAAAAATAAAATAAATTTTATTTCGGACAAGAATACAAGTACAAAATAAGGTTGTGACTTTGTGACAGAACCTAGAACTGCGTGTATTATTTGCACATAGATACTTATTAGTTGAAAATACTTAAATATATCCTTTGATCCTTCCGTGCTGTTTGGAACTAATCTCGAAATACCCACCTAAGATCTAAAAGAACTTTGCTCATAAGGGATGAAACCCGAATGGACTTGCTACCAAAAAGACCGGTTCTCAATATATACTATTGTCAATAAGACTCAATTTCAAATGAACCGAGTCTCATTTAAACTTATTCCCAAAACGTCTCATTCCCAAAATACACTAAATTTTAGTATCAAAGTACTCGATTATCATAAAAACTGATTTTCAAAACGTCCTAGTCCCTAAACACACTCAATTTCGGAATAGGCATCATCGGCTAGCTTCGTGAATTTGCCTTTCTTAGAAATGGATATTTCATTGTAATAAAGTTAAATTTGTAAAAATTTCAGTTATACAGGATGCTACAGGGTGTTCCAGTTTGTAATGGGAATTTGTATAGGGCTGAAGATTGATACACCATTTTTGGAGGGTAGAATCCTTTCATGGTGTAAGTGAGCACTAAGGGTTTTGGAAAAGTCTCGTTATACAGGGTGCTAAAGAGTGTTCCAGTTTTTACATGGAATTTTTATGGGAAAATCTAAATGTGTGAAATGAGGTCTACTGATAAATACCTAGGTATGTAATATAATAAAGCTATGTAATAGCATGAGCAGTGAAAAATAAAAAATGTTTTAAAAAAACAAAAAAACCGACTTCAAAGGCCTACGCGACCTCTAAAAAATAAAACCGGTCAAGAGCGAGGCGGAATCGCGCACCGAGAGTTCCGTTCCGTACCATCATAATAAATTCTAGTAGAATTCTACTTCAAAAAATTACTGTAGACTGAAAAAGAAACAAAGAAACAGAATAACCGAACAGAATATTGAAAAATGGCTTGGTAACTTTGTAAAAAAATCCTGAATAACACCATAAAAACTTATAAAAATAAACTTCAAATCGTCAGATTTCGTAATTTTCAACGAAAGTGATATGATTTTTTAAGCAAAAAGGATAGATTTTTTATTGAGCTAACACAATAACCGAGTACATTTTTAATAAATGATCCAGTATTTTAGAAATCAATAAAAATGTACTAAATTTCGTCAAATTTCTGGCGAAGCGTCAATTAAAGCTATGCAATATTCAACCTTATTCTAAAGACATAGTGAAAGAAGAGTACATTTCGTGAACTGCCTGGCCTTAAAAACTAAAAACAGCCGAATCAAACATTTAGTGTATTTCGGGCCTAAGACATTTTAAAAATTAGTCATTTTGAGAATCGTGTGTTATGATATTTTCATGTGTATATATTTTAGTGTATTTTAGGAATGAGACGTTTTGGGAATAAGTTTAAATGAGACTCGGTTCATTTGAAATTGAGTCTTATTGACAATAGTATATATTGAGAACCGCTCTTTTTGGTAGCAAGTCCATTCGGGTTTCATCCCTTATGAGCAAAGTTCTTTTAGATCTTAGGTTGTATTAAGCAATGGGTATTTCGAGATTAGTTCCAAACAGCACGGAAGGCCCTTTGATTTACTGGTGGAGCCTCGTCGGTGGATCGTAGAGGAATGAGGGAATATAATGTGTTATTTGTTTTAGCCAGGCGGACTTGAAATAAGTCCTACCACCAACAGAGTACAAATATATCCCTCTCCTGTGAATCAAACCCGGGACCGCTGCGTCTTAAAAATGTGGGCGAATCACTAGACCAGAGAGGCCTTGCTAAACTGCGGTATAAGTCTATAATCGTATTTATTTTATTTATTTTCATTTTTTATGTTGTATTTTTTATTGTATGTGGTACGTTACTTCAAGGTAGCTAAACCAACACGTAATGGAATTTGCATTAATTCTATAGTATCAATCTACTTTAGGTAAGTGCTGTATCTTAGTTTCATCAGAACATTTAAATTGATGAATTGATTTATATCGAAACGTAACTTCGTCGATGTAACGAGCTTTCGATTGAAAAGCACTTAAGTCTTTAATTCCATTTTATCGAATAGCTTTTGTATAACATTGGAATAAAAGGAATACGTGTAAGATATATATTTATCTCGTAATAATGTAGGTTAATTTACCGCCTCTGTAGTCAAGTAGTTCGCCCACCCGTGTAAGACGCAGGGGTTCCAGGTTCGATTCCCAAGGAGGGTACAATTAAACAATTTGTACTCGTTTTGGTTTTTGGTACGGCTTATTTCAAGTCCGCCTGGCTAGCTACCACCATTTTACCTAAGTTTGGCGCCATAAAAACAATTTAAACATTGTTGTTTTCCGGCAGTTAGAGGTAAGATAGCCAAATCCTCAGTGATGAGGATTCCGTGTGTAGTGCGCTTCCACCTTCGGCCTTATCGTCACTTAACATCAGGTGAGGTGAAGGCCAAGCACTATCCAGTTGTGCATAAAAAAAATATTTTCTAATATTTATCTTAACACTGCATTTTTAGATAGAAAAGTTAGGTAGAAAATTGGAGTAAAACGCGCTTCTGTACCAGACGAAACCGCGATGCTCTAAGAAATGGGGAAATAAAACAAAACTTTTGTTTATACTAAATGTAGCAACGGAAGCCGAGTGCAAGCTAACTTTAAGGTCGCCATAATTAATAATTTCGTCGTTGTTATTTCCGCTGTAAAATTAATGAGTGCGACAATGACACTTGTTTGTTGTCACTGAAGGGATAAAATCGGATGTCCGTTGCGGCCAAACTTTATTGTTACAGTTTGAAACTTTCGGCAGTTTGAATAATAACTGGTGAACAATAGCTGGTGATAGGCGGCAATCGAAGGACTGCCATTTTTTTAGATTAAAAAACAAAAAATGCTTTTTATCAAATCCGAAAAGTGAAAGAATTGGAGAACGACCTTTGACAAATCAAACTAAGTACATCACAATCGGTCAATCTTTGACTGCAAATAATATTAAGGGAATGATCAAAATTGAGCAATTTGTATGACATTTTTAACCGTTTTCGTAATCATATTTGACTTTACATACATTCACTTTATATATTAGCACGTAGTCTGCACACGCCAAGGCACACGCGCTGTAGTGTCCATGCGTCATGGAGTTTTTTTTCCAAAGGTGCCCACTTTTAGCAAAAGAAATCCCAGTACCTATAGGTACTAAACGGCAGACTAGAAAATAAGCTTCTTAAGAATGCACTACAGAGAGATAATTTTCAATTTCGCCTTTGTTATTTAAGCACTATGATTTGATGATCACGTTTCAATGACGGCGCTAATGTGCAGACTACACACTCTTAACAAATTAAAATAAAACACGACTGCCCTTCTAAATACAAACTAAAAAGTTAAATAGCAAGTGTCATTGCAGTCGGGAGACCGTTTTGTGAAACAATTTTTAATAGAAGAGATCCCCCGACTGCAATGATACTTGCTATTTAACTTTTAAGTTTGTATTTAGAAGAGCAGTCGTGTTTTTTTTTTTTATTTATTTATTTTTATTTCACACATTTTAGTGACAAATTATATATTTTTGAAATGTGCTCATTAAGGCCTTTCATTTGATGCCCATATTGTAATAATTGAAGAAAAAAATTTTTTTTCACATTTGAAAATGGTGTCATACAGTCGCCATATTAACTTTTCATTTCAAAAAAAATAGCCAGTGTCACTCGGAATAATGTAAGAATTCTAACAATACCCCATACATCCAAATCCGTTGAGCCATTTGGAAGTTATGGTGGAATAAAGAAACTCACATACCCACAAACATACATGAACCTTGAACACAAATACACTCTTTTTTCTTTGGGCAGTCGTGTAAATAGCATGATGTTTGCTTCACACCGTTTACCTATATTTCATTCAAGTCGGCGAGTTCTTTCAGATAATTTATGAAAACAGTTCCAATGTGCACTCAGACTTTAGATGTTGATCAAATTACATGAATTATGGCATCGATGTTTTGGGGGAAGTATCGGAGCTGAGAACAACGTAAACTTTTCCTTTATCCATAGGAAATATAATAAAGTTTGCGAGAATTAAACAAAATGTGGTAAGTAACTTATTATTTATTTTTTGTCTTAACTACCTATTTATTTAATACATCCTTCACACAATCGCAGATCCTTAAATAACATTTAACTAACTAAGTTGCACTATTCGACTTCAACTTATCACTGAGTATTCCATTTGTGGATTTTTTTTTATTAGGAAAATGGCTAACACTCTTTCTGTTCCTTGCCCTTTAGCTCCATTGCTTCGCCTTCGTATTTCGCCTCGTTCACACTTATAACATTGGTATCTTTATCCAAATTTTCAGCGGCTTCATCGTATGCCGTGCCTTGTAACGACACTAATATTTCTCTAAGACTTTTTCCTCTCGTCTCTGGTACCAAACAGAAAGAGAATATGCACCCTGCAAAACTGACTACCGCGAACATTGTAAAGACTCCAAAAAGACCGAATAAATCAATAAATTGCTGATAGAGCTTTATTATTGCAAAGTTTGATAATCCCCCAAAAACGTTTAAGGCTGTCATGGCAACTGATTTTACGTTCATCGGGAACATTTCCGCAGGAATAACGTATATAAGGGAGTTGAAACCAATCGTAGAAAGGATTACAGATAAAATAATTCCAACGAATGCTACAATGCCATAAGGTGCTATGGTTTCCAGGTCTATTTTAATGACCTCGAGGCATAAGAAATAAGCTCCGGATAGGGAGAGGGCCAAGCCTGTTCCCAGATAAGATAAGATAAGCAGCGGCCGCCGGCCAACTCGATCGGCCAACATTGATGACACGATACCTGGAAAATTAATAAAGATTAAAGTTTTAAGTCGGTGTTTTACGGAATGTAACTGCCAACTGTAGTATTTTCTTAAACATATTATAACAGAGCCATTAACAGGCCTCTAAATAAGAATCCAATTTTGATCATAAGATCATAAAATAACGTTTATTCCTGGCGTTACTTTAATTAAACATCTGCTTTGTCTCATTTGTTTAACTAGGAGAAATGATTATGAATATAAATTAATAAATAATTTTTATTTTCTCATCACAATAGATAAACACAACGAATTAGTAAGGAATAGCACCTCGTAGTATGGATAATATAATTATGGAGAATTCTGCCCTATATCTCGCTGACGAAGTTTACTCAGCGACGCAGCATAGCCAACTATCATCGGTTGGTTGGTAACAACAATATGACAATATGATATGAAATATTACTTCAAAGACGAACAGTAGGCTCTATGTTAAACTTTTTATCTTTATTTCAGGTTGAAAACGTGATTTTTAATACTTTCAACAGTTACAGGAGTAAACTAACTTTCCCCCAATTCCGAAAATAATTGTTCTCTCTGAATTTTTGTTTGTTTTAAAAGGATTTTAAGTGATGTTTCCATTTTACTTAAAGGGTTTTGTACGGAGTAAACATTGATTTTCTTTTAAACTACAGACTTAACTTACCCGATATGAATCGCACACCACCGAAGATGATGAAGGCTGTAGATAGTTCCATGACAATTTTGCTGTCCTTCATGATGAGGCCGAGGTAGTGCTGGATCAGGATGGACCCTGACAGCATCTGTGTTAGTTTAATACCTGAAAAAAATACCATTTTCTATGACAAAAAGAAACTTGCACTAAGAAAAAAAATCATAAAAAGAAATTCTTGGATGTTCTATCCTTAGATATGAATCAACAAATATTTTAACAAGATTTTGGGGTTTCAGAATATACCAGTCAAAGAATTAAGCTTTAATTCTTGATTATGCCTACACTACACATTGATGAGATTTATGTTAGACGGTAGCGGACGCCCGCAGCGTCATTTTGCGGATAAACTCATATTTCCCGTCAGTGGAGATTCTCGGAACATTTACCTAACCTAGGGAAAATGTAATATTCGTTATTTTTTTTTAATAGGTTCTATGGGTCTATTGGCTAAAACAATAAAACTTTAGTTTGACAAATGGATGTGATACATTGCTACTTCATTCAGGCACGTTTAAAAATTACCAAAGAAAAGTAGCAATTCATATTCATCTTGCACATCAAAGCTTAATTGAACTTCATTGTTTTAGCTGATAGACCTGCTGATCTGCTTTAGTTTTCCCACACATGAAAATTAGGCATGTCAAAATTATTTATGACTTAATTTATTATTGTTTAAATGTTTCAATTCAAATGTATGGGTATCAAGCCTGAAATAAATGATTTTTATTTTATTATTTTATTTTTTTTAAATAGATTTTAAAGTAGACAGAATCTCATGAAACGGAAGTAAAATTATTTTTACTAAAAAGACTTGGTTGTTGCATACAGTCTGTCAAGAAAGTCATAAAATTTATTTCTTCTCTTAACTACTTTTGTAATGCAACATCCACATGTTTTAGTAAAAATAATGTTACTTCCGTTTCATGAGATGCTGGTCTTTCTTCTATCCAATGTTAGTTTGTTCTTTTTAATTGACGTTAAACATAAATTATAACATGGCATTCTCATTGTTTAGCTAAACTTTAGCAGTATCTTGTTTGTATTTTTCCGTACACACAGAGGTGTAATTGTATACACGAGTATACACACAACTGTTTGTAAAAGCGGTCTTTGACATTTATCATTGTAAATAAACACAACAATGTTGCATTTAGTAAGATGCAACGAACATGTAAGTATTTGTAAAAGGTAAGTATTTTACATTACACTACAACCAACTTTACTGTTATTTATTGAATCCAAGGAATTTATAAGTACTTCGTACAACGAAGTACTTTTAATTTCCTTGATTGAATCTTTTACAAAACGCCATCTAGAGGAAATGGTTTAACTCATTTCACCAGCGAGAGTGTTTGGGAAAGCGGCTCTGGGAAAGATACTGCAGACAGAAACGTTATCGACCGATCACACAGATGGCGTGGTATTAAAAAATCATATATTTGTGAAGGTAAATAAAACACGCAATGTATCTTCAGGATTTACCTAAACACACTATAACAGCCTTTCGATATTGTCTTCCAGTAAGTAGCTCCTTCAGGGATCCTGAACGTATGGTCTCCTTTTTCACGTCTTTCTGCATGGACTGCAACTCTTCTTCTAGCTCCTACATTAAAGAAATATTATCATGTCATTTTATTATATTTAGAGACACCTTTTGTCAGTCAAAATAATAATGTTCACACTTTTTTCTCACCCTTTTACAGGGGTATGCATTACAATGCCGACAATTCATAATACATTACGACCGAAATATCGACACATAAAACAACTATTTTCAAAATACCGAACATTCTAAATATTGATATCCGATAGACCGAAACTCGAAAGATCGATTATGAAATGACCGAAAGTTCGAAATCCCGAAAGGTCGAAATCCCGAAAGGTACACATACATTTATGAAGGTAGGCGTTGCGGTTAATTTGTTTTACTCAAAAATGCTTGTAAAATGGTAATTATTTTGACAGAATCCACCAATCGAGTTTGAAATAGGTTTTTTTTCTGGCGCTTCGCCGGCCGCTGCCGTGGCACGCTCGCTTCGCTCGCTCGGCTCGCGCGCTGGGTTCATGTCAACCTAACATGCTCGTCGCTACGCTCGCGCGCTGGGTTCATGTCAACCTAACATGCTCGTCGCTACGCTCCTCGCACCTATTTCGTGTCGTGACCTACGGTCTACGGTTTCTAAGTCCCAGTAGACTAGTTTAGACTAATTTTCGGCAGCTAAATTTACTATAAAGCATTTCAGGCGAAGCCCAAAGACACCTCCACAGCCAATTCGGTATTAAATAGTTCGAGGTATAGAACTTAGGTATATTAACCTTCGGTATTTTAAGCTTCGGGATTTAGTATTTTAGGTAAAATGTCCTTTCATGATTTTAAACGTACGGCCAAACAACCATTCGGCTTTTAATTTTCGGGATTTCATCCTTCGTCATACTTCGGCATTGTAACATATACCCCTTTTACAGGGTGGAATTTTTAATGCCACCTGGAGGGAAAGTACAAATATTGCTTAAAAGATGGCACCACAGGGCCAAAAAAGTACAACCCGCTCAACTTTAGTCGTGCCAGCCACGCACCCGGTGACTGACGTTAGTGTTCTTTTCAATAAATTGCAGTTTGATAATGTAGAGAAAAGATAGAAAGGAGAGTTTATTAGAAATGACGCGCTTTATAGTCAAATGGTGAAAAAGATGCAAAGAAGGCAGTAAAAAGATGCAGAAAAAACGTATCCTAATTTTTTGTTTAAGTATAGAAAATATCTTTGAGTATACAAATTATGGTCGCTAATAAGCAACCAGTGTTCAGACGCTTTGTGCTGCATAATTAAATGCCAGCATTTTTAGCTCTATCCACTTAGTTGTACTTTTCGTGTGGTGCCATTTTTCGAGCAGAATGCTGAACCCATTGAATTTAGTTCGGTGCTCAAAGGAAACATTATTTTATTTTTGAAAAGATTTAAAACTGTATTCAAAGATTTTTAAAATTACGCTTCCCAAATTCAGGAATCGAAACAGCTAAAATTCGAAATAACTACGTCCTGTACTTTTATGGTATCAATCTATAGGGTCAAACAAAAGGATCAAATATCTCTAGCAAACGTGGTTAATCAAATGAAAGGAAAACCATGACAGACAAGAATATGGATCCAACAACATGGACCACATTTCGATCAACTAAGATAGCTTACACCTTTTTTCCCGTTCAATTAAAATAAGTTTAGATTTCATGGTTTTCCTTTTATTCAAAAAACACTTGAATGAATAAATTTTATGTTTCAAACCTTTTCATCCTTAAATATCCTGAGCTTCATAAGAATCTTCTTCGCATCCTCAACTTTCCCTTCCTTCAGTCTAAAGTAAGGAGTTTCAGGGATAAACCAGCAAGCCGTGAAGAACATGATGGGCAGAACTAGCAGCAAATAGTTCAGGGTGTCGTATGTGACAAAGGGGCCAATCGCCATGACGAGGAAGCTGCCAAGGTGGAACATGAACCGACTGCTCACGGTAAGGGAACCTCGGATGTCCTTGTCGGATATCTCCGCGAGGTAGATTGATGATATCTGAATCAAAAAAGAGATAATGTGCAAGGGACAAGGCAGGTTGATCTACCCTCCTTCTAGAGATGAGTTAAATTCTATACAAGGTGTTTGGTAAAAGCCTTATAAAGCCGAATATGGTAGACAGGGACCATCAAACTGAACAACTTTTGCTATGGGACCAACTCTGAAATCGTGAAAAAAAAATCAGCTGTTTCATACATTTTGATATTTTCGCCATTAATTTTTTAAGGCTTTTACCAAACACCTTGTATATTGTATATTGTAAGTATTTGATCATGAAGGTTATAAAACTGTTGAGATAAGAGCGTTATAATATAACTCTTAGTCGACATTTGCTGTCATACAATAAAATAATCCACATTTAAAGACCGCTAGAGGAGGCCTAGACCAGAACGCTCATCATCGTAAGCATTATATCCAGTAGGTAAATCCTGTCACAATGCTAAAAGAAAGTACGTCAATACAATTAAAATATTGTGCTGTCTCGCTCTTTAAAAGTATCGATAATACTTCGATCGAAAAAGGCAAAAAACTTTTCTTTGATTAAAAAAAAGTGTTTGTTTCAAATATCACAGTCATGCTGATTCGTCCAATCAGTCATGTTATAATCACGGAATCTTTCAAGTTTTCTGTGTTATAACATTACATCTTTTTATGATCTTAGATTCGGTGAGCATCTTTTCATTAAACTTAACATTTTAACGGGATTTTTTTCTACTGTTACAGTATTTTATTTTTGAATGTAGGTAGGTAGGTACATTTTACCTAACTTAACAATGTTAAACCTCACCGTGACAATCATACCGGTCCCAATGCCCCACAGGAACTTCGTCAGGTAGAGAGGCCATACACTAGATGTGCTCACGACGAATATCTGGAAAATTCTATGTAGTTTACTTATTTTTCATTTGGGACCGCTGTACTCTAAGAAATTGTGACTAAAGCCCGCCGATAACGATCAATTTGCGATTGTTAATTTTTTCGTCAATATAGTATAGGAAAAGAAGGTAGTAGACCCTCACAGTAAATCCTCACTAGACGAAACTTTACAGTATGATAAAGTATCATAAATGAAACATATTTTTTAAACTATTCAAATCGATATTTTTTTTGTTTTTGGATAGTTGTAATAATAAAACCTATGTATAGGTTTTGGTTCATACTATATTACATCCCTGCAAAGTTTCATCAACTGAGAATTTAATGTTGGGGTCTCCATTCAAAAGATCGCTTCATTTCCTACACTAGCGTAAACAATTAATTTTCGCATCAATCAATGAGCGTCGATGAGGTAAAAATTGACAATCGCTAATGATCGTTACCAGAATCGTTGACGCTTTAAACGTGCTTTCTTTTAAATACTTTTCTCACTTTTACTTTAGGAATGTAAAGTCATAATTTCATAAATAGTTTTATTCCAGCTTGTCCATCAAGGGCTGCAATGCTGACCGCGCTGTGACGGCCTGGACCTGCGCTAAGCTCCGCGCTCGCGACCATCACCATCGCTGCCACCAACGCAGTCATTATAGACCGCGGCAGCAATGTACCTACTATAAATTTAGTAAGTATGGCGTGTTGTATGCACCTTTTATTTTTATTTTTCAATTTACCTACCTCTAAAACGAGACCATAAAATATTATAATTTTATTGAATAAAAACCCGTTCGTTCATAGTATTATATTTATTATCTGTGGTTCAAGGTATATTGACGCGGAAATCGAGCCCTTGGCCTTGCGATCAAAGATGACATTCTATCCGACCGTATAAAGATAACTTGGATTCCATTGCCATAGATATTGATTAGATCATGTAGGTTAAAAAGGGTTAAAAGGTGAGAGCGAATTCAAGCAGAATTATAATCGTTTGTATGAAGTCTTAAAACTGGGAATTGCAACAATTTTCTAATAATCCAGCATATTTATATTAGTTGGTGGGAAAACGATCATTTTTCGGTTTGAAAAAACATAACATTTTGATTTAGAAAAACACTCGAATTGGTTTTAGTTTAAACTAACGACCGCCCGCGACTTCGCCTGCGAGGAAAATCTTTTTGCTATCCCTCGGGTACAGTATTTTTTAGGGTTCCGTAGCCAAAATGGCAAAAAACGGAACCCTTATAGAATCGTCATGTCTGTCTGTCTGTCTGTCTGTCCGTCCGTATGTCACAGCCACTTTATTCCAAAAGTATTAGGACTACATAGTTGAAACTTGGTAGGTAGGTGTATTCTGTGAACCGCTTTACGATTTTTACACAAAAATAAAAAAAATAAAAGATTAAGGGGGGGCTCCCCATACATGGAACTGAAACTGAAAATATTTTTTTTCATCAAACCTATACTTGTGGGGTGTCTATAGATAGGTCTCTAAAAATGACATTGAGGTTTTTAAGACTATTTTTTTTCAAAGTCAACCGTTTGAAAGATATATGCCGCCAAAGTGGTAAAATGTGTGTCCCCCCCCCTTTAACTTTTAAAGTAAGAGGGTGAAAAATCTAAAAAAAATTTAAACTATAGATCTTAATAAACACTTTCAACGAAAACTGGTTTGAACGAGATATAGTAATTAGTTTTCAAGATATAGTACATTTTCCAAAACCGCAAATATAACTTTGTCATTCATACAAACACTGTGAGAAACAAAGTTATTTTTTCAGACGAAAAATGATAGCGGTATTAAAATATGGTATGGTATAATGTACCTACGGAACCCTACTGCGCGTGGCCCGACACGCACTTGGCCGGTTTTTTTTAATAAAAGGTAATCTCTGTACCCCTGAGAACGTGTATGCAAAATTTCAGTAGTTAAGACGTGAAGGTGTAACAAACAAATAAAAAACCAAACAAACAAATGGTCTTTAAACTAAGGTTTTAAATAAAGAGATTTCATCATGTTTACACAGAATGTTAATGTCGTAATAATCATTTGAACCCATATTAATAAGAACAGCTAACGTCATATTCGTCGCATACGCGTGTAGTTTTTATCTCAGTACAGTTGACATCACAGCAAGCGTGACACTTGTTTTTTCGAAATAATTGTTTTCATTTCAAGATAAGTATCAAATCAATCATAAGCAGATATATGACGAGAGCAGTCATCTATCCGTTGTCTCGGAATTATTATAATAAATCTATTCCCGAGAGATAAACTCAAATATAATTATAGCGTATTTTCCTGGGCCACGCCTTCATTAAAAACTTTACATATGCGCATAAAATTAACTTAAAACCATGAAAATTTCCTGTATTAAACCAAAAAACTCATACAAAATTAAACTTTCTTTATAATTGTCACTTGCTGTCACACACGATAACTGAAGCAGCTTTTTAATATTGTCAATCACCGAAAAAAAAACAGATTTATAAAATTAGGTCGATTCTTCAAGTGTGTTGCAATAAGTGATTTTGTAACCAAATCACCTTCAAAGGTATTCGATTCCGTTTATCGATTATGTTAGATAGTGTTCGAATAACTAGAAAATATTTTAAAGAATAAGTAAATGCAAGTAAATGGAACAAAGAACTACTTTTTCTACCTCAAAATGTGCACGATCATTTCCTCGGAGAAAGAAGTACTTAAAACTTGAGGAAATGCTAAAATAAACTTGATTAGGTTAAAATCACAGGTTAAATTTCTGCTAAAAATAAGGATTAGACAATGGGGAAGGACATAGTAGGCTATTTTTTGTTACGAAAATGAATATTGGTGATACAAGGGAACAAAATCCACGCGGATGTAGTCGCGGGTGGCTCTTTCATTACGCTAAAATAACACGATTCAGCCAAATTGATTCACTTTGGCTGAAAGGCGCAGAAATGTAAGGAAAACCTGTTGAGAAATTGATAAATCACTTGTAATTTTAACTTATTAAACTTGATTGGTTCATTTTAATTTATAAGGCAAAAGTGAACCGTGTAATTTCAGCTTAAGCTACAGTAGATTCTCCACTTACCGTACCAATAGTGACTGGAAAGGCACTCGCCAGGATGGTGGCTCGTCTCCCAAATCTGTCCGAGATGAACCGTGACGCCAAACTGCCTGTCATGAACCCAGGAGATCCGATCGCAGCCACCCATGATATCTGCTCCTGAAAACAGACAATCAGCCGTAAAAAAGGAGGTATTCTGTAAACCTTAACATATCGAAATCGACTTTGAAAGAACTATAATTTACTTATAGTCCGACTTTTTCTATAGTCTGACGAATCGGCAATATCTTTCACGTATGTCTCACAGTCCACTAATCCAACCTGATATCTCAAAACTATGAATTAATTACAAAAAATACATGAAATTAAGTATAATTAAAGATTTGAAAGCTATTTTATTAGAAAGGTTTTACGTACTTATAGGTAAATACATACAAACTAAACAGTTTTTTGTGCTTTGGACTTTATCATAACATTTGGACACCCATAGATACTGTTACCTATCTTATGTTATCTTATCAAAACCAATAGGTACACAATACGCAGTAGGTTCCCTTGACTTTTATGATGGTCATCCTGATTCAAGAATAGGTGAAAATGTAAAAGAAAAATTATTTATTTCATAATAAAAACAAGTAGGTAACTAATACAAAGTTTGGTTTATTTCTTCTTTAATTGTGAAAAAGTACCTGTACCAGAACAAATTGCTCTCTCATAACAAGACCAGTCTTACGTGTCTTTAATGAAATAAAAGTCTAAAAATAAAAATTTATTAACTCTAAATCTAAAACAAAATCTCAGTTTTTTAGCTCATTCTGTTACTAGCTGCTTGCACACGTGGTTGGTTTTTGCAGCGCACTAAAGCTATGGAATAAGCATTCCGCTCAAAAAATGGCACCACACGAAAAGTACAACTAAGTGGATAGAGCTAAAAATGCTGGCATTTAATTATGCAGCACAAAGCGTCTGAACACTGGTTGCTTATTAGCGACCATAATTGGGATGTTGACAACTTTTTTTATTTTATATTACATAAATTACCTCTCAAAAAAAGAAACATTGGTAAAATAATTATTTCGCTAGCTTGAAAACTGCCCGAGATATCACAGTGTGAAATGCACACAAATGGACTCGCCCAAAAACGCTCCATACTAACGGCTACTGAATTATGACGTCACGCCTCAGTAGTTTGTATGCAATGCATAGGAAATTTGTTCGGTAGCTATATTAAATATTGTGTTTATCAAAATGGTTTCTTAGACAAATTTGCTATAAATTTTACGAACTAATTAAAGGTATCATTTATTTTAATAAATTTTATACTTTTTAAATGGACTTGTCCACCCAACTTTGAAGGGTCATAAAACAAATAATATGCAATATATAAAACAAAGAGGTATACAAGCTACTCTAAAAGTTTAATATGTTCACGATTTTTATTAGTATTTCGTTATTTTATTCATTAGTCAACATCCCAATTTGTATACTTATAGGCCTTTTCTGTAGGTACAAACTTAAACGAAAAAAATAAGATACGTTATTTCTGTATCTTTTTACTGCCTACTTTGCATCTTAATTACACCATTTGACTATAAAGGACGCCATTTCTAATAAACTCTCCTTTCTATCTTTTCTCTACAATATAAACTGCAATTTATTGAAAAGAACAACTAACATCTCAGTCACCGGGTGCCATTTTTCAAGCAATATATGTTTGCTATTTCATTTCCATAGATTTCAATTCGCTGGGTTTTTGTATATGAGATGAGATATTTGGTAAATGTACTGGTGTTTGGCAAAGTAAGTTTTACATTTACTTACTTGTTTTAGTTGCTATGCCATTTCGTCTTTTTGCTAAAATACTGAAGTCAATTGGTAGTGATTTGTGTTTTAATGAGATAGTGTACAAGATATACATTAATTGTCGATTAGTCACTAAGTCTGTTATTGAATAAAAAGTGTGTTAAAAATCTGTTTTTTTTTTGTTTTTAAAGTACTTACATGACTTTAATTAAAATAAGTAAGTACTTACTATGTCCGTATTCTTATAAAACCTACTTAAATTAATATAATCCATAAATAACAGGAACAGCCATTAGTCTTTCGTCAACATAGTAATTAAATTAGTTAAGTAATTATAAATTATAGGTTTTGGGTATAAGCTAATTGGTACCAAATGATAATGCACTTAACAAGCAATAAAATATCATGAAGCTAAGACCGAGGGTGTGAAATGTGTTATCTTTGAAAAAATATGAATAAACATATTATAGTTATAATTATGTTTTCCATTCAATTTCCATCGTTATCCATTTGAATCTAAAACATAAACTCTGAGCAGTATATAACTTATTAGTAGGTATCATGCCATGCATGACCGACAACACAATAACTGATAATACCTAGACATCTATTTTATCACATTGCCGGGGCTTTTATAGTATTTTTGTCTGTGACACATGCATCGCACTCGCACCTGTCTGCACCGCAATATACTATGCGCTTTCAACACTTTATAAAAAAATCTTCGTTCGATAATTTAAAAATAATGACGACATTTTCTAATAAAGATAACTCAATCTATGTCGTTCAAGGTTTAGGGTGAAACCGGGGTAGATGCCGCAGTGGGATAGATGCCTCATTTTCAAAAACCTAACTTCCCAAACTCGCAACTAAGAATTAAAAGCATAAGTAGGAGATGCAGCCGCAGTCACCCCGCACCTAATTGTCCACGGGCTGTTGTACGGCGTGGAGGCGTTTCGCTCGTTTGTGCAACCAACTCCGCGGCGAACTTCACAAGCACGTTAAAGTTTTAAATGTTATTATTTGCCGATGTACAACTTTATAAGTAGTAATAAATTCCGATATATTCTTTATTACGTCAAAGAACTGGTTCATTGGCTAATTTTTTCAATCCTCAATTAAAAATTATCAGTCAGTTTAAATATTAACTAAATATAATAAATGTCATTCTTAAAATGTGATAGTCAACTGAATGACAAACACTTTCAATTTGGCGGTATAATACGCTATCTGACAGATAAAGCTTTATCTAGGCATTAAAAAATCAGCCCTAAGTGTGCAGCTGGTTGTAAATAATTGCTCTTTTGTTTATAATTTATTTAAAAACTACTTAGGCATCTATCACTATCACAAAGGATAGTTGCCCTGATTTTTCGAGGTGTAGGTGCCCTTAGGGGCATCTATTATACCATCCATACACCAAATATGACCTTATATTATGGTGTCACTGTATTTTTTAAAATATTTTTAGTGTTCTGTTATATTTTTATATATTTACGTATATATTGCTGTTTAAGGAGTAGAACGACCTCGTTAATTTAGTCGGGTATTTCGTTTACATCATCCTGCATTGCAGGCATATATCCTTCTTAGTATTTGCATGGTGAGGCATCTATCCATACAGGTAGGCATCTAACCTCAAAAAAAGTGTTCAACAAAAAGCTGAATTCTGCAAAATCTGTAACTGATACCAAAGTACCGATCAAATCAAAAACAAATAATTATGATTCAACATAAATGATTGAAATGGCCTACGTTCATAGAAATTATTAATATCAATGAATATTTTAAATTAGGAGGCTATTTTAAAAAGTAGCGCATCTATCCCGGTTTTACCCTACCTCAAAAATAATAGTGTGCTCAACACACAATTTTAGCGCAGTATAAAATCGGAAAATTGAATATGAAACCGTGATATAGCAAACAAATTACAAAAAAAAATACCTCGAATTCAGCTCGGTTAAGTTAGCATACATATAATTAAGCCGATGCACGTGCCGATGTGGTTTGTATAAACTAAAATGCTCACGGATAATTTTATTATAACTATTAAGAGCTAATAGACTGACCCCACAATCGATAACGTAAATATCAAATATTTGTAGTTCAAGATAGTGGTTATTCTGTGTCATTATTTATTCAGCGCTGTACAAATTTTCCTTAAAAAATCCAATAATTTTTAAAAATGGAAGACGGTTAGGTATTCCTAAATACAATCACATGCGATTCATACAGGCTTATATAATGGGGTATATCTATTTAATGTAAGTAATCTCAAATCATAAGTAACTAAACTTAAGTAGTACCATACCACGCTAATTAAAGCACAGAATATATAATAGTACCTACTAGTAAAAAAATACTTAGTATTATCGTCTCTTTATGATACTTAGGTACTAATATTTGCATGCCTACAGTACAGATTTAAGGCAGAATATTGTTGAAACTTTAGATTAGAAACATTGTCATCCATCTCAATGCAATGTACACAATATTGTACAAATAGATATTCTGATTCTGTAGTGCAATAATTGTTGTGACAAAGTGCTAAAATATTCAGCCAATTTTGCGACAATATTTAAACGCTGTTACTCACTCTCGTGATTTGAATGTTAGTTTCATTATCGTTTAATTTGGGCAGCGCCGGAGTGGTCCATGATAGCAAACCGCCAGTAGTCACGGAAGCCAGACATACTGAAATCCATAAAATTAATGTCAATTTGTGTCACTTACATACTAACGAATGAATGATCATTGAAATGTAGAGCCGGACTATACACCGTAAATTTTTAAGTATATCTAAAAATTAAATGGGGATATCAGACCACGTTTCTGTATATCAACGTGCAGTTAAAAATTAATAATTTGAAAATATCGGAAAAAGATCTTGATTAATCAGCAATCGGCAAACTCACAAAAATAGCAAGACACGTTTGTAGATTCATTCTTTTCATTATTTACGTAGGTAAACAAGATAGTCTCTTTTGGTTACGCGCGTGAAATTCTATAAATGAGCTCTAAATCCAGAAATTAGTAAAATTTTGGGACATAAACAAACCTCAATATCTTGACCAATTATTAAATACATACTCGATTAAAATAGGGAAGAGATACACTCATTTCATTTTTAAATATATACTTAAAAATTTATCGTGTATATACACGTTTCACTTGTTAATAATTATGTCCCCATATTAATATAAAATGCACATTGTAAGATCCACAATAATGAAATTTTCATTATTGCTGTTTTATTTCTGCGTGAAGCTTAATTATTCTGTGTATTTTCTATTGAAATTTACTGACGAAAATTCATCGTAATCACAAATTCATTCGTAAGATAATATGTGGTCAAATTATTAGGATAGTTCGTGCCTGGATAGAAACACATTTCAGTGACGAAATTGCATCATGATCACAAATCTATTCATAAAATGTGGTCAAATTATCAGAATAGTTCTTGCTTAGAGCCACATACTAGTAATAAGCTTAGAAACGTGACTAAACTATTTAAAAAATAACTTACTAATTCACTTATCTCGGCCGGTAATAAAATGCCCAACGAATTTTGTAATAAATCATTTATTTTAAATCGACACTTACCTGCAAATGCCACCAAGTACTGCACTTTTCTATTTCCCTGAGACATGTTGAAAAAAAGCACATTCACTATTCCATAGACAATTTTTGGTCTCCCGCGTTTAAAATTATCGAAATCGTCTGTGACCAATGTGAGCACATTTAGTGATAACACTTATACAGATAGCCTTTGTCCAATCCGTGATTACATGTTTATACGTCGCACAGATGTGCTCTTGTAAGCTTGTTTTACAAATTACACGATTTACATTATCACCCCCACCCACAAAACGCTGTGACGTAGTTGAAATTGATAAAATTTGTAACACTTATTAATGAATGTGAGTATAAAAAATGCGTCATTGGTAATAAAGTAGTAGTACCAAAGTTAATTAACTTGTACCCAGAGTAACATAAATGTCATTTCAACGTTTTCAAAATAAGCTTTTCTGGTAGGGATTATAAACTTCAATATTTTGGGAAACTGATAAAAATTATCCAAATAGTATTTCAAATTCTATAACAGAGTAAAGATGTGTTCTAGGAAAATGCTTTTTGTCCCTTTTAAAATTGACTAATTGACACATTGCATTGCCTAAGTTTACAATATAAGCTGGAATAAAATTATGTGTCAGGATTTCAGGTCAATTAAGAAGTATACCTATGTGAGTGGTGAATTTTTTTTTCCATTTTAAATGATTAAAAGCCGGCCAAGTGCGTGTCGGGTCACGCGCCATAGGGTTCCGTAGTTACCTTATACCATACCATATTTAATACCACCTATCATTTTTCGTCTGCAAAAATAACTTTGTTTTTCACAGTGTTGGTATGAATGACAAAGTTATATTTGCGGTTTTGGAAAATGTGCTATATCTCGAAAACTAATTACTACATCTCGTTCAAACTAATTTTGGTTGAAAGTGTTTATTAAGATCTACAGCATATATTTTTTTTAGATTTTTCACTTTCTTATTTCAAAAGTTAAAGGGGGGGGGGACACACATTTTACCACTTTGGCGGTGAATATCTTTCAAACGGTTGACTTTGAGAAAAAGTTGTCTTAGGAACCTTAATGTCATTTTTAAAGACCTATCTATAGACACCCAACACGTGTTGGTTTGAAGAAAAATTTTTTTTTCAGTTTCAGTTCCATGTATGGAGAGCCCCCCCTTAATCTTTTATTTTTCTTATTTTTGTATTAAATTCGTTAAGCGGTTAACAGAATACTTCAACTGTGTAGTCTTAATACTTTCGGAATAAAGTGGCTGTGACATACGGACAGACAGACAGACAGACAGACAGACAGACAGACATGACGAATCTATAAGGGTTCCGTTTTTTGCCATTTAGGCTACGGAACCCTAAAAATGCATGGACGTGTAAACGACACGTCCATATTTCTCTTGTCTGCCTATTAGGTCCGACAAAATTCTTGTTGTGTACATTTTATATTGGTCCGATCTGCCGCAGACACTCTGAATTTTCTAAGCGTTTACAATAAAAGGCTTTACACGAGATCACACTATTTGCACGGCGTGCATTTTTAACCGACTTCAAAAAAAAAGAGGAGGTTCTCAATTTGCTTGTATATTTTTAGTTATTGACCACGGGTCGGGGATATTTTTGTCGTTGTTCGCGCGTATCTCGACACTTTTGGACCGATTTGGATGATTATTTTTTGTTTGATTGAGTTTTCTTGCGATATGGTCCCATTTTTTGAGGGTTCCGTACCAAAATGGTAAAAAAAAGAACCCTTATGGTGTGACTCAGTCTGTCTGTCTGTCACAGCTGGATATCTCGAGAACTACTAATAGTACAGTAGCCCGTAGAGCATTTAAATCACCAAAAAGGTTACCGTTTGCCGTTGTGATATAGTTATTTATTACGAAATTATAAATACTTTAACCCAAGTTTCACAGATCGCAACTCGCCGTAACCTATATTTGTATATCTCCAAAAATGATATTTTTTTATTTTTCAAGGTTTACCACATGGTTTAGTTATTGTCGTGTTCTACAGCTTTGTTTGATTGCCACTGATAATAGTAAGACTATGGAAAGTGATCATACACAGATTTAAGACCAGATAAAATCCAACCATTTTCATAAGGTCTTAAATCTGTGTATGGCTACTTTTTATAGTCTTACTTTTATCTGTGGCAATCAAACCAAGCTGTAGAACACGACAATAGCTAAACTATGTGGTAAACCTCGAATAATAAAAAAAAATCGATTTTGGAGATATACAAATATAGGTTACGGCGGGTTCCGATCTGTAAAACTTGGGTTAAAGTATCTATAATTTAGTAATAAATAACTATATCACAACGGCAAACGGTAACCTTTTTGGTGATTTAAATGTTCTACGGGCTACTGTACTATATTGGTATCAACTAGAAATTTGGAACAGTTTAAGATGACATTTGCCCAAATATGAAAAAGCGCTGTTTGCATATTTTAAAACATTTTTTTTCTTTTTTCTCAGGCCACATAGTTTTCGACTTATGATGAAAAATGTAAAAAAAGTCCCCCCCCCCCCCTATCTCCGAAGTTTGCAAAGAGAAAATTCAGAAATAATTCTATGTGATAGTAGTTTATGTAAAGATTACAGGAAAAATAAAACGTTGACACACTTTTTTTTAAAATTCAAAAAACAAACAAAAATTATTTAGTTTCACTACCAGTCAACAGATGACACTGTCCTAAGAATGCTGACTTAAGAAAAAAAAATAGTTCCACTATCGGTCAAGAGATGGCGCAACCTAATACTACAATAATAATTGGTGGCTGGTTCTAATATAATTACCTACTATTTGCCGTACGAATAAACGAAGAATTAGTTCCTACTTAGTAATATAAACAGTTTGCAATGTGGAGTGGCTGAAATGTTTTTCAGTCACCATAAGCAGCTGTGGTTAAGATTTGTAAATTAACTGTCCGCCTGTTCGCCCTTCCACCTGTCCGCCGTTTATCCTACTTTTTTAAAGACTGTACTAAAGTAACATATTCAAATATATTTATGATTGTACGGAACCCTCGGTGCGCCAATCCGACTCGCTCTTGCTTATTTATTATTCAGTTGTTATCGAGTAATCCTGAAAATACTATGATTTTGGATAAACTACCTTGACGACTTTGTTAATTATGAACCGATTTTTTTTTTTTTTTTGTTGGATAAGGAATGCCTTAAGTGTAGTCCTTTTAATTTCATTTACATTGGACCTTAGACTTCGATGATATCCAAGGGAGCTCCTCAAACTCAAATAGAGCGTGAATTTGGAAATCGAGTTGTGGGCATTTTGAAAATATATATAAAGTTAAAAAAATATTACACGCTTACATACTTACCACAAAAAAAGATGAATATATATATGCTTTTTCAAAAAAAGAAAAACCACCTTCAAAAATCTAAAAACAAAAACAGCTCCAAAAAATATATCTATAAACCAAAAAATAATATTAATATCACCAATACGCATATCAATTTTAACCCGGCGTCATTGTGGCGGAAAAAAGTTACACTAACGTTGAGGGGGGTCATTATGACCCTGGTTACAATTGTTAAAATTTGGCATAGTATAAAATAATTTTTTATTTTAAACATTTTATATTTATTATAAATACTGTATTTATAATCAGTAGCAGCAATAAAACACATTGGTAATGAGTGAAATAATTTTTATTTTTAATTTTTCCTATAGACTGTTAATTATACAACAAAACTGTAACTCTTTTCTTAATTTTCTTTTATCAACAAAAAACAATATCGTTTCTAACAAAAATGATACTTAAATCAAATTTATACTACCTAACCTCTCTATCATTAGAAGATTACGAACACTAACATAATCTTTATATAAAATATATAAAAAAGTATATGGCACCAAAACAGCAACGTCACCGTTGAGCTGGGTCATAATTACCCTGTCGCAGGTTTACACACGTTTTGCTCCTTGCGCGGGTGATGGACGAATGAAGTGAAGTACGTGGCGGGGAGGGGTGATCCTTAGCTGCAGCTACTGAGACAGACAGTTGTGTGTGGCAAATATTTCTAAGCATTTTTTCATATGCAAAACATGCAGGGTCATGTTGACCCTGCATCAATGACGCCGGGTTAATAATAAACGTCTAATGAAATCGGTTAGGGGTTTTAGAATTGAAAAAAAACCCTCCTGCATAAAAAGACAAGTCAACTGAAAAGATGGAAACATGATTAAATATTAAAGGCAACATTATAACATGCAGTCGGAGGCCTGCATAAAGAAAGTGACATTATGAATTATTTGAGTTATATGCCTCCGACTGCATGTTATAATGTTGCCTTTAATATTTAATCTTGTTTCCATCTTTTCAGTTGACTTGTCTTTTTATGCAGGAGGGTTTTTTTTTTTAATTTATTTTTTATTTATTTCTTTTTAGTTATTATTTATTACAATAATGATATACCTTTTTGAAATCCTTTTAATGAGACCTTTAATTTGACACCCATATTGTAGTATTCTAAAAAATTTTTTTTTTCCACTACTTATAATAGCACCGTGCAGCCGCCATGTTGGTTTTTTTATAACGCCACCTTCTTAAGAACACTTGGGCTGACGAGACAAATGTAACGATATGTTAATCATGGAAATCCGTTCAACCGTTTGAAAGATATGAGGTAATAAAGAATATTACATACAAACTTACAGGATACGCGCGAAAAACATAACCCTCTTGCAGTCGGGTAAAAATTGTCCTCCATCCAGCGAAAGTTGTCAATGTTTAGTATGCAATCAAAATTTTTATTTAAAAAGGATTTCATTTATATTTTTATAACTGGTACCTACAAGGGTGTATTTGGTAATTTAATGCCGTTATTCTGTTTTATAGAAAAATAAAGACATTATAGGTCAGGGTAGAAGAATGCTATAATATACCTTTCGTTTATCATGCTTGACATTATAATGTTGATCCAAACGATGTTTGGGATAAAAAAAATATGTGTTTAATTAATAATAATCACTACATATTATAAAACAAAGTCCCTCGCCGCGCTTGTCTGTCTGTCTGTACGAGTTTAATGGTTTTGACCATTAGATACAGTGATTCTTGAGAAAGCTTTATGTGTACCTATAATAAGTTGAGTTTTATGTGAATTGGTAGAAATATGATGATAATTGTTTCCATAAAACGTACCAAAAAGTAAAAAAAAAGTCAGGTTGCACTCCGGGAGTGCCGGCAGAAGTGAAAACTTGAATATTAACGTTGTGCATTTTTGATATTTTGGAATGGTTAGGGAATAATTTTCACGAATTGCCGAATTTACTCTGCATTTGAATTAACGAATACAGAACAGTATTGTACAGAAAATCTAGAGTTTTGACATTAAATTAAAAAACCGGGCAAGTGCGAGTCGGGCTCGCCCACCGAGGGTTCCGTAAAGACCTACATCTATACATAAAATAAAGCTATAGAAAAGTTGTGTCGGTACCAAGGAAATATTTTGAAAAAAGTGGTTGGTAGTTTTTAGTTTTTTTATATGAAAACTGTACTACGGAGAGTTCAAGCTTCATCCCAGGTTCTACCTACCGGAATTATGTGAAAAATTGCTTAGATTATAAGTTGGACTCCAAGCTACCAAACTGTAAAAAAATACCATCAAAATCCGTTCAGCAGTTTTTAAGTGATTCGCGCAAAAACATTTAGAATTGACTGCTATATATAGATAACCATTTGAAATCCTTTGTCGCCACGTAGAAAATAACCCTTCCAGGGATTACGACAAAGAATTGACCACGGGCGAAGGTTTGAAATGGAATAGTACATTACTGCAGCGGCACCCAAGACAGGCATTGAAGAACATACGTGAGTCCATCAATGCCTAGTTGCGGCCAAGGCTTGTATAGTATACTTTTCTCAAATAATGCGCGGAAATTCAAACCAAGTAGCTTTATTTTTATTTTAAATTACAGTAATTGAAAAAAGAAAATGGAAAGATTGTTTTAATCTTTTTGGAATGTGCACAAAAATGCCTTTCATTTGATACCCATATTGAAAAAAAAAATCTGTTTTTTTTTTCATTTATTTCCAGTTTTTCAATTTTTTTCAGTTTTTTGGAAAGTGCTCATCAAGGCCTTTCATTTGATACCCATACTGCAAAAAAAATTTCTTTCGTTTTTAATTTTTTTTTCAGTTTTTTGGAATATGCTCGTCAAGGCCTTTCATTTGATACCCATATTGAAAAAAAATTTTTTTTTTCTTTTTTAATTTTTTTTTGCATCTTTTTGGAATGCGCTCATCAAGGCCTTTCATTTGATACCCATATTGCACCAAAACATTTTTTTTTGTTTTTTTTTTTCTGTTTTTTGGAATGTGCTCATCAAGGCCTTTCACGTGATACCAGTATACCGAATATTAAAAAAAAATTTTTTTTGGAATGTGCTCGCTCATCAAGGCGACATTTGATACCTATAAGTATTTGTGTTTCATTGAAAAGTTTGCTCCATATCTGAATTACACGTGTGTAATGAGTTTTAATAGAAACATTGCCGGACAGACGCCGCCGTCAATTTTTGTATGAAAATCCATTATTACACGTTAGTAATGGATTCTCATACAAATTGACGGCGCGGTTTAGGTCTGTCCGTAAACTCCGATTTGGCACGAAGAAGTTTGTCAAAAGAATGTTCGAATTTCCTAGCATGTTTGAGAAAAAATAAAATAATTACCTGTATAAAATACAAGTATTGCTAATTGTTAACAGATGGCGCTGTATATCAATAGTACACTGTATAATGTTCTGTGAAATGGTGTTATCTATCGTAATGTTATTAGTGAAAATGGGTGTATTCCAACAAGACCCTTGCTCCGAAAGTCTGTTTCCATCCCGTTCGAGTCACGTCATATCGGTGTGAAAAACGCGCTGATTTATATATACCTACTCTGTGGTGATAGCTATTGGTCTGCTGGAATCATAAAGTTAATATTACCTAGATTAACTTTATGGCTGGAATCACTAACATGAAAAAAAAAAATTTTATGCAGGTCAATGGCTGAGAATATGAATATAAGGTTCTTGGCTGTAATGCACTCCTTGATTGTTTTACTTTTTGACCCCCTGTCATGCAGCGTGACATGCCGCCATGTTGCGAAACTATTTAGAGCCAAATTTATTACTTTTTAATTTTATTTTTAAAAGTAATTAACTATAACAATATTTGAAAGGATCTAAATAATTAATAATAATAAATATTGATATTTTAAAAAGAATTAGTGGCGCGATTATCACAAAAGTAATTAGAAGTTAAACTATGACCGCGCATACCGTTGTTTCACCAAGATGTTTTATAATTACGTATTTTAATGACCATATTTTTTATGATTTAATTACAAATATACAGTTTTCAGATTTATTCCTGTAAGAAATCCTTTGACTAGCGAAACGCTATTACCTGCCAAATTTCATAGTCCTAGGTCAACGGGAAGTACCCTATGAATTTTGATTGCTTTGAGAGTATCGAAAATGCGTTTTTTACGCCCTAAACGGCAGTATCTTTTTTTTACGCTAACTTAGAAGTTTGATTTTTTTACAGCTTCAAGGGACCGTAGACCTTAGTATATGGTTTAACTTTCAACTCGATACCTCCACGCGTTTCCGAGATAAAGGGTCTTGACAGACAGACGGACGGACGGACAGACAGACGGACAACAAAGTGATCCTATAAGGGTTCCGTTTTTTCCTTTTGAGGTACGGAACCCTAAAAATTAGCGCGTTGCTATGGTGACACAAGTGTTCACGTCTTGAAATGACGCGCCGCCATTTTCACCGCGCCCCGTAGAAAGAGAGGGGTATACTTCCGCCGCCGGATGTCTACTCTCCATCCGTCACATCCGTCTTACGAATTTTCGATAAGGGTCACGTGATTCTTACTGACGCGAGTTTAGCATTTTTTTCCCATTACAAAAAAGCGTACAATGCCGCTAAAGAAGTTTTTACTTCAAAAACAAATGTCATTGCATAAAATTATGAATATAAGATTCTTGGTTCGGGGAACCGTTCTGGGTCCCCCCCTACTGTAATGATACCTGTTTTCTATTTACTGTTTAGCATCAAGACTTTTTAGTAGGTACATTTTTAGTAAGTAAGTCTTTTTTAGCAAGTAGGGGAGAGTAGGTATTACCGCGCGGTAGACAATTTCGCGCCCCTTGGTTTCTCGAAAACTATCAACTCTATGCACCTGCAATAACAGCACAAAATATAGAATTCCCAAAGAGTGGGTCTCAGGCCAGGATGAACATTTATAAGACGAAAATCATATCGAATGCCCATGTTGTCCACTCCAGTTCATGATGGGAACATTAGGAAATGTGTTGATGTTCATAAATACAATTTTGATCTTAATATATCTTCAAAATCTTTAATTTTGTCCTAAATTACTTATAAACGAGCCTTATTTTTTTTAGTTAAGCCCAAAATGAAGGTTTCTAAAAATCATAATAAAATCTAGTTTCTATCGTTATAATTTAAAAAAACTTCATTTATTTGAATATTATATTATTCATTGATCTGAATTAACTTTTTCTCTTTTATTCTTTTTTCTTGTAAAATAATAATACTATTTTAGTTTGTAATAACCCGCCTGGGCCTTACTTAACATCCCGCTGCATTCTGTTATTTCGGTTTTATTTCATTTATTATGGTAAAAAAGTTATCCATAGTAATAATAGAAACCGAAAGTTTAGTTGGCTTTTATTGTGTTTAAATTGATGAGAAAATAATAAATAATGACAAAACAATCAGTTTTTACTTAAAAATTACAATTTTATACTATTTCGAAATCCAATATGTATTAAACGGACAATTTTGGGCGCGCGTTGATAGTGTAGGATTATTTAAACGTTTAAAATAACAATACAATATTGACGCAGAAGCATTGATTTCAAAAGGAAGGATGCGCCCATCCGAATGTTTTGCTTTATATAATTCCTTCATACCAGCAAAATCAGCGACATCTTTTAGAACCTACTCGGAACTACTGCCGTATTAGAGGCAGGCAAAAAAGATTACTGAAGTGAACGATTTAGTTCAATTGGAGTTAAGAACTAGATCACTCATCTTTAGGTCGCTAGAACTTTTAACTATTTTTTAAATATTTTTATTATGGTAATTATATCAGTTTTTCGATGGTATTAAGGCCATAAATAAATAACAAAATCTCAATCATGTTTATTTCAAATTAGATGTTTTTGTGCTTTTTCTCAGCTATACTAAACTAATATTATAAACTATAAATTATTTAATATAAAGATATATATTATTAATAAAGGCCGGATTTGCGGTGGCAGGAATACAAACTTGCTAGTGATTACCAAATTATCGTAAATGTTTTTATATATCGATGTTTTGAAAATATTTTTGAAGTGGAACTTATTTGATCGCGTCTGTATTTATTTTTTGTATTTTACCAAGGAGGATGGTATTTCTTAAAAATTTGACATTCTACTTCACTCACTTTGACTTTGCTATCTTTGCATCAAGAAAAACTGCAGTGAATTTTATTATTTATACATTTCACGATTTTCACTTTTCTTAATGTAGGTAGGTAATTTCTACTATTTCCGACAGTAAGTCTATATATCACGTTATATAATTATATTTTTTATATCGATAAATTACACAAATAGATAATCAAGTTGTCTACGCACTATTAAACGTCATTATATTCGTGCAACCGCAAATCCGGGGTCTGATTATTAAATATAAAGAGGAAAGATTTGTCTATTATTTTGATTGTTTGTAATGCATAAACTTAAAACTGATCAGATTTTAAAATTCTTTCACATATTGAAAGATTTTATCAGCGAGTAACATTAGCAGTATTTTATTTAAAAAAAATAGAGATCCCTATGAAAATTGGAATAATGAAACGAACCCACAGTATATAATTTTTTTTCTATAAAAGTAATAATTATTGATTGGAAGATGATGACATTCGTATCACAATTCTTATCCAACTAAATAATGACATTGTCAAAATTGATTATTTACATGCAAATTTCTCTTAAAATTTAAGCATCAATATAAGTACGATGGGCAACAGCGTCGCTTAACCAGTTTGCAACAAAATTCGTGTGCGCGCGTATCGCCCCTGCACGAACTAAACGTATGTGACAGCGGGCGCGGCGTGCAAGCGATTTTAACCTTAGCAGTGGTTAAGCGACGCTGCTGCCCCTGGTACCTACCTAAGGTTTTTTTAAAGGTATGTATAAAAAACTTTTTATTGATTAATCTTTATGTATAAAATCTATAAAATACACCGAAGCGAAGCGAGGGCGGGTTGCTAGTTGATTATATAAATATAGTCTGTTTAATATGTCAGAGATACAACAGTGATTATTTTATCTTAGGTTTTTACACAAGGAATAAATCTTAAAGCAAAGCTGCGGCCGGTCACTATACTGCATATTCTTACTATAATATTTTAAATGTGAAAGTCAGTTTGTTTGTTTTTTACCATTGAGTCGTGGTGGGAGGATCGGCTAGTCTGCGTTACCGACTTGCCGTCCGCAGACCATTGCCCAGGGTGCGCCGGACGCATGCTTATCATGATGCGCCACTCGGGGAGGCTCCTTCCATGCACCATAATAATGCTATATCAGTGGCTGAGTTCTGGTCCTCACAAATATAATTATATACCGAGTCGACACGCTAAGAAGAAGAAGAAGTTTGTTTGTTTGTTACGCCTCCACGCCTTAACTACTGAACCGATCATCATAAAATTTATACACATTGTCAGGGGTATAGAGAAAGACGGTACATTTCATCCCAAAAAAAGTATTTTTCCCGAGGGAAAGCAAAAAATCTTTCCACGCAGACGGATTCGCGGGCGGCTGCTAGTACTGCATAATTATGGGAGGCAGGAGTTTCGTTTTCTGAGTTTAGTTATTTTGTTATACGCGTGAATGCAGTAAATATTTCAATCTCAATTCGTGGTATTGCCATTGCTTTCAGCTTCCGTAGTCCAGCTTTTGACATCTGTGTCATAAAAATTTGCAGAGCATGTTCTTGCGTTTTTAGGAGGCTTGAAATAGGGCTCTTTTCGTTATTTTGGAATAATGCGACTCCATATTTTTTTACACACTAGATCATTAGGCAATCTGTAATTATTTGAATTGAAATGTAATGTAGTGTAGATACTTAATAAAAATATTTTTGCAGCGAATAAGTTTCATAGGAGACATTTCTGTACGTAGTGTGTGTTCGTGATCTATCCTTACCGTTTACTCTCGTTCTTGGAGTTAATTAGCTATGGAACTAAATGAACTAAAGATCTTATATGGACTCAAGTTAATTAGTTCATTTGAGTCATGATGACCCATCTCTAGTGCCTCGAACAATAACTAATAATAGTGAAATCTTTTATAATTTATTAAAATTGTTAGACACGTAATAAAAATAATGTAAAGCTACTAACCGATGAAACGATATTCCATGAAACTTTTTAACCTTTGCATCATATTTTTTGCAATCTACAAATGCACAATTCGGCATTTTTATGTCACGTCAATCACCATCTGTCTACCATAGTCTCCCGCGGATGACTGAAACGCGTTGGCCCTAAAACTGTATTTTTAGGGCCAACCATCTGGCGTCATTTCATAGTGACTTTGACCGGGTCCTTACGCTAGTAATATAATAAGTCTATGCGCAGAAGTAGTTTTGAGGCAGAAAAAATTAGGAATTGGCATAGACTTATTATATTGGCCGTAAGAGCACATTGAATATCTCACTCCATACAAAAAAAAACATAAAATATTTTTTTCCGACCAAACTATTCATTTTAGACAAAAATGACGAAATGTATTTTTCCATTAAAATAAAGAGTTCTATCGATTAGTATTTTTTTAAATACAATTTGACGAAAAAAAAATTATTTGCAACTTGCGCGCCTCATAGCTCTGAAATGCAACCACTGAGAGCCGGCAGACCGCATCATTTCAGCTACGGAGACGCCATACTTTGAATAGGTACTAAAACTGACCATTTCTCTGATCGTTTTTTTTCGTAACAATGATGCCTCTTGTAAGCGCTATAACTCGAAATTGCAACCACTGAGAGCAGGCAGACCAACATCATTCACATTAGGGGACCACTTTATAACACAAGAAAATAAATCTAACCTTTTCCTTGATCGTTACCAAAAATCCCATGACCGCTCGGTCTAGCGGGCACACAATATTATTTTTTTCAAAGGCATAATTGCCTAAGTTTTTTTTCAGTTAACAATACCTACACATTTATTGTAATAATCTCATAAGAAAGCAGACAAAAACAATATGGACTGACACATGTCAAATGTGATCTATTAAAATGGCCCTACTTTATGTAATTATAATTTATTGCCAATCTTTTTTTTTCTTTGTATTAATTTCCTTTTTTTCTACATTAGGCCATCGGCATATTATTTTTTACTAGCTTCCACCCGCGAATTCGTCCGCGTGGACCTCCGAGAAAATTCTTAGGAATCCTTTAGATAAAAAGTATTCTGTTTTAATTTCATCTAAATCCGATCAGCTGTTTAATACGTGATATGCAGCAGGCCTCGCACGAGACTGCTTGCTTGATGGGGACCAAAAGAGCAGCCTCGTGCGAGGCCTGCTGCACGCGGCAAACGATCTGCCTCGCGAGGCAGCGCGCTTGGTGGGGACCTACCTAATCGCGTAAAAAAACTGATCGGATATTGATGAAATTAAAACATAGAATACTTTTTATTCTGGTTAAAGGATCCCTAAGGATTTTTCTCCCTTTTTCTCTAAGGATATGTCCACGCGGACAAAGTCGTGGACGGAAGCTAGTGAAGCCCATTGGTATTTTTATTATGCTATTTATATTCTGCCATTCACTGTCAAAAATATTAGTCATCTGTAAGTAGATATTTCTTTTTAATGCTAACAAGCCAAATATATTGTAAAAAAAATTAACAAAATATTGATCAATTGGTTTCCAATAAAAGAGATTTCAATAAAACATTTTAATTTTGAATACTTACAGTAACATCATAAGTAACTTAAATTACAGAAGCACGGTTATTGGCATGATCTCTAAAACATTTATCACGATACTGTCGCCACGCCAAACGATTCGGTTTTGAAGCAAACAAATATACGCTAGCACCCACCGCAGGCAAAAACGTAATGTTATCGGTAACGACGGTGACCCAATCAGGGGGATTGTAAAGGACAGATAAGAACGAAGGTATATAAGCGGCACCGCTCATCACAAAAAACAATGTTGACACCTGAACCTTGGACCACGTAAACGAACCGCTGCGTCGCACATTCGGATTCCCAACCAAAGTACATAAAACTCTCAAATAAAGCGCAATGTTTACTAACAAAAATAACACAGTAGATAGCACCAGGAACAACATAAATATCAAATTTATAAGTAAATCTAAATCTTCACTAAAAAAGTGTCCCAAGAGAGCTACCCCAAAAGATGCCACTATTGGAGTGCCCCATGCTAATAACGCACTTTTTAAGAATCGTCGACTTACAGAAGCTTTGTAAACCTTTACAATGTCGGAGTAGAACGTGAGACACAATATGAGCATCCAAAGGTTGTAACTGAATAAATTAGATGAGTAAAATAGCACAAAGAACCGTTTGTCTTCTAAATCAATACTCTTGAAGTATATAGAATCAAGCAGTTGCGCTACGTTGTGCAATAGCGTCGCAAATATCATGTTGAGGAACACGTAATTTTTGAAAGACCGCCATTTTGTTATAATGATCCACGAAGTTATTCCGGTTGTAAGTGCAATGCTCGATACCCCACTCACGATAGCATTAGAAACTATTGCGTAGTATCTGCTATTGTCTAATGCATCGGTGGAATTATCAACGTCGTCATTCGTAAAAAAAACGTCATTGGAAGTACTGCTAGTATTTTCTGGTAAGGCTGTAGTGTTCCAAAGTCCTTCCACAGCAGTTGTCAGCATATTAGAGGCTCTGGTTAAAAAACAGTCTCAGTATGCGAACATAATTCACAAAATATCACTCACGTCACGTTCACTTTTCACAAATTCACAATGGACTAAGAACTTCAAATTTCGAGTCATTATGAAGAGATGGTGTAAGTATATTTTGTTCGCTGTCATGGGTTTAAGTGCAGCGCTATGGACTGGGAGGCAATGCAGCTTGAAAATGCAGGAGTCAGCATTGGTGCCAGTCGCCACTGGAGTGATGCCTGCCTCTTCGACGAGTAGTGTTCAGTGTAATGCAGTGAATGAGTTAGTAAATAAAAGTGATAAACGTTTTACGTATTTCGCTAAAAGGCAAAAGTGTTTTCGCTATAAATCCTAGCACACGAGTGTCAGTGCAATATATGGGCTTAGATTATTTATAAACAATCAAAGGTCACGGGATCGTCCACATAATAGTGGCTAGACCGGAATTTCGTGTTCCGAATCAGTTTGTGAACTCAAATAAGATTTAAACGGCGACTATAATAAAAATGCAAATCATCTTTTTATACATTGCTGCAATTTAATTTACATTTTCAGAAGTCCTGACTGATTCATCAACGCAGAGCGGAAACTAACAAAAAATCTTCTAACATAAAAAACTCATCAAGATTGTTTTAGACCGCCGGCCAAGAGGCTTATTTTCAATCTATCGCATACTGGATCAGACTACATTAACAGATAGCCATTAGCTTGGTGTTATGAAATATCGTCTAGGTTGCGAAGTAGGAAGCTTTTATGCCACCCCGAACATGGCCACCGATCGCTAAAAATAAATCGTACGCATATATATAAATGGTGAACAAGGTCGTAAGTGGCATCATTACCTGAACTATTTTTGTTTTCATATCGAATAAGGAGCAAAGCTCACAAGAGCTTATGTGCAAAATGTGCTTAACTGCCCTGAACTCCTAAACGCTTTCAGAAAGCGACGCAAGACTATGATAAGACCTGAATGTAATTACATGTCAATATGTATGTAGTCGTTTATTTTTTGAAAATAGCCTCTACGTCTTTATTCTACCTTGATAGCGCGCATGCTTCCTGAAAACTAACCAAGCCGATGTCTAACATGTCTGTAATGATGCCACCTACGACCCTGTTCACCATTTATATCAATATGTGATCGATATTTTTTTGCGATCGGAGATCATTGTATGGGAGGCCATACGTTCAGGGTGGCATATCTCCCAGTAACTTCCTACTTCGCAACCCAGACGACGATTTGATAACACCAAACTAATGGCTATCTTACCAATGTGGTTTTGTTCCAATATGCGATAGATTAAAAATAAGACTCTGGGCTACTGGTCTACTTTATAATAAAAGCTGTTTGTACAATGCAATCAAGGGATATTTGCTCAAAGGAGACCCGGCCTTTTATGCTAAAGTTGTATACTTTTAATTGTTTTATCTGTGATTATCTACTGGTACTTTTTCACATATTACTCTGTCAACCAAATGACAGATCAATGCCAAATCGGAAGGCAAATTGACATTCTAGTTTTCTTAATTTCGAAAAAGGAAAAGTATTATAGTTTATGCAACCACGCTTTTTACATTTCATAGTGACTTTTCTGCCGTTTGAAATGTTATTAGCGTAACGTTTTTCAATGACTAGTTGTTTCTGTAGTGTTTCCATATCAAAAAATATTCATAATTAAATAACATTTTTTCTACATGCGCTAAAAATATGACAGAACTTGATCAATGTAGCAAATAATATTGGCTTTATTTTAAGACTAAATTCAATCGTGTAAAAGTTAAGCATTTTTTCTACGGCGAGTGCCGTTTCTCCTTTTAATAGTTACTCATAGGAAAATAAGTTTTCAAATATCCGGCTACTGGAAGTACAGTACGAGGCATATATTTTGAAATCGGGTGGGGATTGCGCGGAACGCGTATTTTGCGTATGCGTAGCGGTGAGGAGCACGGACGGCGGGCGGGAAAAGGGCGCGCGCTATTGGTCACTCACAAGAGCACATGCGCGAACTTATCCCTACTCCGTCGAAAAAATGTATATGCCTCGTACTATACGACCCTTTTGCACTCCCCTATTTCTCTTAGGGTTTCTCTGCTCATATTTATATCGATTAGTATTAAAAAAATACTATTTGAAGAAAAAAAATTAGTCGCAACTTGCGCGCAACCACTGAGCGCTGGCAGACCTCATCGTTTTAGCTACGGAGACGCCATATTTTAAACAGGTACTAAAACTGACCATTTCTCTGATCGTTACTTTCTCGTAACAATGAAGCCTCTTATAAGCGCTATTACTCGAAGTTGCAACCACTGGAATCAGGCATACCGACATCATTCACATTAGGGGACCACTCTACAAGCCATAAAAACGAATCTAACTTTTTCCTCGATCGTTACCGAAAATCCCGTGACCTCTCAGTCTATCAAGTCTCGCTAGGAGTTGCGCAACTCACGAGGCCGGATCTCCTGCGGCTAATTTTCAACAAAACATGTTGAAAAAACATTATTTTCAAAACATGTTTAGCATAACCGCACGTCCGCTGCGCCTAGGTTTTGTTTTGAAAACATGTTTTGTTAGAAAATTTGCGACCAATCACGGCTCAGTTTCGAAAATGAGTTCCGACGAAGAAGACGTCGTCAGTCACAGCCCGTGACTGTGGTTAAACTGACAGCAAAACCTACCGTGTAATGGCTACCTTATACTTTGCCACCCAAAGTAGCGGTCTTTCTCTGAGTAACTCAATTAAAAATAAAGTACTCTCCTTATTCCACTCCATCACTACAATTACACGAATCACACAATGGCACACGAACGCAGGCGAGACGTCTGCATCTAGTGAGCGCTAACACAAAATGAGTTACCTTATACTTGTTGAGAAAACATTGTTTTGATGTTTGAAAACACAAAAACACGGCGCAGGAGACCCGGCCTTAGAGTTTAGTTAGCGACACAGCCTAAGATACGCCAAAAATGCAAATAGCAAAATTATTTTGTGCCAATAATGAACTTAGCAAAAAGGCAACACAGTGCACAAATTAGAAATAATAATCATGTAAATATTTTTTTACAAGAACCCAAGGGATAGTAAAGGGATAGTAGGTACCCCAAAGACTATTTTTTTATAACAATAGACCATCACTGTGGGAAAAATTTAGAAATAAACATTCTTGGAAATCTATTTTTTATTTTTTATAACACTCGAAGCTCGTTTAGTTTCGTCCATCCGATTTACGGTGGCTCCGACGAACAACGACGACGCACGACTCCTCATCTCAGTCCGCCCGCGTCAAACAAAGATAGCGATAATGTCAAATGAACTTTAACACTTTTATTACCTTAGAATAATTACACATAGAAGCCGAGTCCGCGTCCGTATGGAGAGGCAACTCAAACTAATCCAGAATGGCTTGGTATGACTATTCGGCCCGTTAGCACAAAGTAAGTAGTTTGCTAGCAGTCAAGTCATTTTTTGTATAGTACCTAACCCTTAGAGTCTAAAGGTATGATTCCGATGTCAGCAGCACTGCTGCGCGACACTGCTGCGCGACACTGCTGCGCGACAGTGCTGCGCAGCACTGCTGCCGAGCTCGGAATGTAGTCTCATATAAACCTATAGAGAATGTATGGGGACCAGTGGTGTTGCGGCAGCAGTGCCGCGCAGCACTGCTGCGCAGCAGTGTCGCGCAGCAGTGTTGCGCAGCAGTGTCGCGTCGCTTCTCCGCTCACATCAAATTGAACCTTTCATACGTAACATTAGGGTTCAATTTGGAGTGCACTGCTGCGGCAACACTGCTGCTGCTGCCGAGATCGGAATCATACCTTAAGGGTTAGGTACTATCATAAATTAACAAAGTCAAGTTTGCCGCCTTCGCTCTGCGATACTCCTTCTTCCACTCCACGGTAAATCCACGGGTGTTTGAACGCCGTTATTCCCATCGATATATTTTCATAGAAATCTGTAGAAGTCTGTCCCCAGTGCAGTGACGAGAATAGGTCCCAGCCCAGACGTGTAGTGTGTAGCAACATAAGTTTTATTATTTTTGCAACCTATCATGACAATTTTATATCAAGGAGAATGACGGGGGGCTGATTACGTTACTCTGTTACTAGCAATTCTCGATTGAATTCGATTGAAAACGCAGTTACAACAGCAATGTAATAAAGTTACAAAATCCTCCCGGGTTGCTTCTTTCAAGAGTTGGCAACCCTAGACGGGGCGAAGAGTTTCCTTTCTGTACGGTAGTACTTATATCTATTCTGTGCCTAATCGAGAAATGCCTGAAATACGAAATACGGAAAAATGCAGTTTGCCTTTATTTAAACCACCTTTAAAGCCTTTTGACACTTCGAAACTTTAAAAAAATAGGATATTTTATAATATCAATGTCGAGACTACGTGAAACTTTAAGCTGCAGCGTAAAGTTTATACGGATCTGCTATTTTGTAGAGTCCTCTGATAATAGACTACATTCGCATCACATAAAAGAAATCCATCCATTAAAAAAAACAATATAGTGTATCTTTTTGAGTTAGTTATTTTCTAACTAACCGGTGACCGCAAAATATGATTACAAAGATTTGCAATTAATCAAAATTGACCATTCAGGCATTCTAATGCCCCCACTGCTGGAGCACAGACCTTCCTTATGGGTGGATAAGGAGGTTGGGCCATAACTCACCACGTGGGCCTAATGCGGATTGGTGGGTGTTAAAAAGTGTAGGTGCAAATGCAGCCGGGACCAACGGCTTAACGTGCCTCCCAAAGCACGGAGAAGCTCGAGATAATAAATGTTTGATCACCCATCCCATGACCGAGCCTTAGGAAAGTTGCTTAACTTCCGCAATCGCTGGGCCAGGCTCTATGCCACTGTGCCACCGAGTTCCTTAAAATCAAAATTAATACTCCTAATTTAGCATTGAAGCTCATTCCGAGAAATAACAGTCTTTACCATAATAAGATACGATAGGTCAATCAAACGGATTTCTATTCATAAAATAAACATAAAAAAGCCGATAAAAATAAAACTGTCATTAAATAATTCAAGACTCGAAAAATGCATCCAGGAAACAATAACGCTAAAATCCAGGACAAGAACGGTAAACGCGGCTTATCTGGCCCACACAGCATGGGTTTCGGATAATTCATTTGCTTTTAATTCAAAATGTTATTGTGCTTGCTAAGCAGCATTTAAGCATTCACATATGGATACATGAATTATGGCATCGATGCTTTGGGGGAAGTATCGGAGCTGAAAACAACGTAAACTTTTCCTTTATCCATATGAAATATAATAAAGTTTGTGAGAATTAAATAAAATGTAGTAAGTCACTTATTATTTATTTTATATCTTAACTACCTATTTATTAAAATACATCCTTCACACAATCGGAGATCCTTAAATTAGGTACATTTAACTAAAGTCTGTCCATCCTTACTTGTCTTATTTAGTAAACAGTTTTTGACAGTTGTCATACGTCTTTTAAACTTAAATCGTTATTTAAAGATATGTTAGTAACTTTATGAAATTATTCTTAATTTATTAACAATTTCTTTCGTAATCTTTGTGGGGAAAACCATTTGTTGTATTTTATAAATTATTATTTCAATAAGGAGTTGGGTGAAGATTGTTTACCATATAAGACAAGTAAGGATGGACAGACTACGTTGCACTATTCGACTTCAACTTATCACTGAGTATTCCATTTGTCGATTTTTTTATCAGGAAAATGGCTAACACTCTTTCTGTTCCTTGCCTTTTAGTTCGATTGCTTCACCATCGCCTTTGGCCTCGATCAAACTTAAAACATTGGTATCTTTATCCAAATTTTCAGCGGCTTCATCATATGCCGTGCCTTGTAACGACTCTAATATTTCTCTAAGACTTTTGCCTTTTGTCTCTGGTACCAAACAGAAAGAGAATATGCACCCTGCAAAACTGACTACCGCAAACATTGTAAAGACTCCAAAAAGACCGAATAAATCAATCAATTGCTGATAGAGCTTTATTATTGCGAAGTTTGATAATCCCCCAAAAACGTTTAAGGCCGTCATGGCAACTGATTTTACGTTCATCGGGAACATTTCCGCGGAGATAACGTATATAAGGGAGTTGAAACCAATCGTAGAAAGGATTACAGATAAAATAATTCCAACGAATGCTACAATGCCATAAGGTGCTATGGTTTCCAGGTCTATCTTAATGACCTCGAGGCATAAAAAGTAAGCTCCGGATAGGGAGAGGGCCAAGCCTGTTCCCAGATAAGATAAGATAAGCAGCGGCCGCCGGCCAACTCGATCGGCCAACAATGATGACACGATACCTGGAAAATTAATGAAGATTAAAGTTTTTTATGTCTGTGTTTTTAAAGTAAAAAATGTGAATGTAAAATATTTTCTTAAATATTTTAAAACAGAGCAATTAGCAAGCCTCTATAATATTTAAGAATCTAGTTTAGACCATAAGGCCACAAAATAACGTTTGTTCCTTCCTGGCGTTACTTTAATTAAACATCGGTTTTATCTCATTTGTTCAACTAGGAGAAATGAATGAATAAACCAATTTATTTTCTCATCACAATAGTTACTCCTAACTAGGATTTTGATAACAACAATATGACAATATGAATATAAAACATTACTTCAAAGACGAACAGTAGGCTCTCTACGTTAAACTTTAATACTTTCAACAGTACAGGAGTTAGTTTCCCTCAATCTCGAAAATATTAGTTTTCACTGATCTCTGTTTTAAAAAAGAGAAAACATTGATGTTCTTTGAAGCTACCGACTTAACTCACCCGATATGAATCGCACACCACCGAAGATGATGGAGGCCGTAGATAGCTCTATGTCAATTTTACTGTCTTTTATGATGAGGCCGAGGTAGTGCTGGATCAGCATGGACCCTGACAGCATCTGCGTAAGTTTAATACCTGAAAATATTACCATTTTCTATGACAAAAATAAAACTTGCACTGCCTTCACTAAGAAAAAAAAACATAAAAAGAAATTCTTGGATGTTCTGTCCTTAGACATGCGAATCAAAAAATATTTAACAAGATTTTGGGATTTCAGAATATACCAGTCGAAGCCTGAAGCTTTAATTCTTGATTATGCCTACACTACACATTGATGACATTTATGTTAGACGGTTCCGGACGCTCGCAGCGTCACTTTGCGGATAAACTCATATTTCCCGTCAGTGGAGATTCTCGGAACACTACCTAACCTAGGGAAAATATAATCCCACCAAAATCATTTCATGAATAATATTGCCAAGACCTCGAACTGTCAAAAAGTTATCAGACCTCATGTAGAGCCAAGCTTCTAACTCTACGCGCCCTAACTCTGCAAGCCCTAACTTCGAAAACTCTACACCTTAGTTAAAATATGTGGCTTGGCCATTTCGCTACATGGAAACCTTTCTAATAAACAATAGTTCTTGTAGTAACGAAACGGCCAAGCCACATATTTTAACTGGGATCCCTTGTTTTCGCATAATTGTTTTATACCTAATTTGATTTGGCATAACAGATTTGGCATAATATTTTTTGTCATAATAATACTTTCGCATAATTGTTTTTTGGCATACTATTTATATTAGCATAATTATCATTTAGACTAATTTGTTTTCGCATAATGTTACTAGTAGGGATGGGCAGGGAAAGAAAAGAAAAATATGGGGAAAGAAAAATATGGGAAAATATGGAAAAATACGGGAAAATATGGTAAAATTCCAAAATCGCGGGAAAATACTCTTTGCTATGAATTCAGTTACTTATGATACCAATATTTTTCCTTGGAACGTGTTTTTAGTGATATTATACTATAATATGTATGATCCACAAACATATTTTTATAATTAGCAATCAAAAACAACTCGATAAATTCAAACACTTGTACATGTATCTGATTAATAGCATTTATTTCGTCATCATCATATCAGCCACGTTTATTTAAGTAATTATAATTGTATCTTCTGCCAATTAGCGTTTAAAGAAATAAAAAAAAAAAATCAACAATAACAAAAACTTTCGAGTTTAATCAAAGACAAGCGCTTGGCCGCTATTAGGGTGCCCGCATAAAAATAGCAGGTTACACGTTGGTACTGGGCGGTACAGGCGGATAAATGCACAAACCTGTACCGACAACATGTTTGCTTTATGCGGCCTCCCATAGAAAAGTATGGGCTACTTTACCTTTACCGATCGGTACAGACCTGTACCGACAGTACCGACCTGTAACCTGCTTTCTTTATGCATATTGCACCTATCGGGTAACTCAGGCAAGGAGTTCCACTCTCTATATCTCGCGATATCTCTAGCATACATGGAACGGTTTCTTGCGCTTCTGGTCACAACCAGTGTTGATTTTGGTCTCATTATGAACCACGATAAAACAAAAATGATGGTGTTGGATCTTAAGAATAACAATCGACCTGACTTACGTGAAATAGCTAATTGTGAAGTTGTCCAGAGTTATACCTACCTGGGATCCACAATCAAAAATACCGGAAATTCTTATAAAGAGATCAAAATATGGTGTGGCATTACACGATTAGCCATGAAAAAACTCACGAAGATATGGAAAGATCACCGCATAACTAAAAACCAAAGTTCGCTTAATGAGATGCTTAATATTTTCTTATCTTCCTATATGGAGCTAAAACATGGACGATCCACTAAAAATATCGTATTAAGATTGACGCCTTTGAGATGTGGTGGTGACAGACTTAATCAAATCATGTGCAGTGCCACGAATACACAGAGATGGAGGAGTATCTCAAGAGCAGCAACAAACCTTACAGACAATCAATGATCGACCAAGACCACTCCACTAGGAGTGTACGACTAAGAAGAAGACAGAAAAGATTATCATTTCCGATGAACTACCCGGGCCTCCGTTCAAGCGTCTAAAGCTGGAGCTGGTATTTGGCAGGGCCATCCCAAAGATGAGAGCAATAGGTACTCCATACACGATCAAACTTGCATTTGGTAGATATAGATTAAGCAGCTGTTCCAGCGTGAAGTAGGCACTTTCTCATCTTTGCCAGAACCCGATTGTTTAGTAATCGGCACAGATATACCTCAGAAAGATGGAGTTAGATCGAAATGACTCCATTTAGCACAGGCACAGACTCGCCTGGGTTCTTGACGGATTGAACCTGACCACATTGGCATCGCCCCAGTCGGAACTACATACAACAATAGGTTCATGCGTCTGACCATATCGCCTCCCTAAGACATTGGACCTGTTCTGCACCGGCTCGAGCATCAGATATGTAGCTCTCTACAACAGTGCTGTCATTAGCGTACCCCAAAATACCAGGCATCACTAATATGCAGCAGGAATAGAGTACCGATCCCTAAGGGACGCTAGCATTGATAGCAAACTGGTCGGACGAGCAGCCATTAATGACAACTCGAATCGATAGATCCCTCATGAAGTCTGATATCCAGACATACAAACATGGTGGGAAGTCCATATAATGAAAGCTTGCCAATAAGACTATCATGCTACACCCTGTCAAAAGCTTCATCAAGAGAAATGGCGAGCTCCTCTCCATCTCCATATCTCTTGATGGTTTCGCTTCATATGCAAGTGACATATGCTATTACTGACGATTTTAGATGAATTAATCAACAATAACAAAAGTAGCAGAATATCGTCTGACATCAGATATGTAGCTCTCTACAACAGTGCTGTCATCAGCGTACCCCAAAATACCAGGCATCACTAATATGCAGCAGGAATAGAGTACCGATCCCTAAGGGACGCTAGCATTGATAGCCAACTGGTCGGACGAGCAGCCATTAATGACAACTCGAATCGATAGATCCCTCATGAAGTCTGATATCCAGATATACAAACATGGTGGGAAGTCCATATGATGAAAGCTTGCCAATAAGACTATCATGCTACACCCTGTCAAAAGCTTCATCAAGAGAAATGGCGAGCTCCTCTCCATCTCCATATCTCTTGATGGTTTCGCTTCATATGCAAGTGACATATGCTATTACTGATGATTTTAGATGAATTAATCAACAATAACAAAAGTAGCAGAATATCGTCCGACGGTCGTCCGGTGCGCCGGGTGCCCACGCGACTTCCTCGCACTTTTTTAGGGTTCCCGTAGCCTAATGGCTAAAAACGGAGCCCATGCAGATTCACCATGTTTGCCTGTCTATCTGTTCGTCCGTATGTCACAGTCACTTTATTCCGAAACTATTAGGATTACACCATTGAAACTTGGTAGGTAGATAGATGTATTCTGTAAACCGCTGTACGATTTTTTACACAAAATAAAAAATATATATTAAGCACGGCTCCTAATACATGGAACTGAAACGGAAATTTTTTCATCAAACCGTACGGGGTGTTTAAAGATAGGTCTTGAAAAATGACATGGAAGGTCCTAAAACTAGTTTTGCTCAAAGTCAACCGATTGAAATATATACACTTCCAAAGCTGTAAAATGTGTATCAATCCCCCCCTTCCACCTTTTATAATAAAAGGGTGAAAAATAAAAATATGCTGTAGATCTTTTCAACGAAAAATAAACATTTTCAAAGAAAATTGGTTTGAACGAGATATGGTTAGCACTTTTTGGAAATAAACCGCAAATATAACTTTGTCATTAATACAAACACTATAAAAAACAAAGTTATTTTTACAGATGACAAACGATAGTGGTATTAATATGGTATGGTATAAGGTAACTACAGAACATTACTGCTGGATTTTAGAGCTACATACATGTTCATGGAAAAAACGTGCCACCGCGCCGCGCCGTTAGCCTAGGAACTACTATTAAAATTAACTTTTAAAGTAAAAATTCAACATAATGTGGTTTTCCTTTATAAAAAGTCATTTCACATGAATTAAATATCGATATAAATCTTAAAGATCATACATACAATAGAAATATGTAGTCGTTTATCACTTAATTTAATCAAATATTGTCAAATGAGTATTTTCCCGGCCATCGGGAATATTCCCGGGTTTTTTCCCAGTCGATTGGAAATATTCCGGAACTTTGGAAAATTTCCGGGAGTAAACCCATCCCTAGTTACTAGGCATATTGTCTTTTCGCCTAATATTATTTAGACATAAAAATCAAAAACAATAACAATAAATATTTTTACGCACTTATTTATTTTCATGCAAAAGGGGAAGGTATTGTATTAAAATGCCAAAAACTCATAACACATACGATCTAAATATCGACTCATAAAACACCTATTTTTAAAATACCGAAAATCCTTAATGTCGATATCCAATAGACCGAAACTTAAAAGATCGATAATTAAATGACTGATGATAGTTCGAAACCCTGAAAGTTAAAATGCCGATAGTTAAAAATCCTGAAAGTCTGTTTAGGTCTATAAGGTGCGACGACGAGCGAGCGTAGCGAGCGAGGAGGAGGTAAGGTTCCATTGCGATCAACAACGCACGAGCCGAGCGAGCGAAGCGAGCGTGCCGCGGGAGCGGCCGGCGAAATGCCAGAACCGACCTGCTGGCATGTAACCCTCAATTAACCTTCGGTTTTTTAAGCTTCGGGATTTTGTATTTTAGGTAAAATGTTCTTTCGTGATTTAAAACGTCATGATTTTTTTATTTATAAAAATATGCGTAAATAACATTATGCGTGTTTAAATTTATGCTAAAGAATATTATGCTTAAACATTATGCTTAAAGTAGTTATGCTTAAAAAAATTATGCATAAGCTGCTATGACTAAATAATATTATGCGGAAACATCATTCGGCGAAATCATATTATGCTATGACATATTATGCCTTAAAATTTTATGCAAATACATAGGGAACCATTTTAACTAAGGTGTAGAGTTTTCGAAGTTAGGGCTTGCAGAGTTAGGGCGCGTAGAGTTAGAAGCTTGGCTCTACATGAGGTCTGATAACTTTTTGACAGTTCGAGGTCTTGGCAATATTATTCATGAAATGATTTTGGTGGGATTTCACTTCTTTTTGTAAGTAACTACCTATCCATAAACCGATAAAGCAAGGTGGGGTCAGAGTTGTGATCTAAAATCGTGTAAAATTCGAGCAACATCAACCAGCCTACTTGTAATGTTATTTATTTTATTCTGTGGTAGAACTAATTCATTTATGCTGTGATATTATTTTACTCTTTAACGCAGAATTTGACAGTGCAAAGAACAAAATAGAGTCTGCACCAATATGAATATAAGGTTCTTGGTCTGCACATACTATATCTATGGTCTGCACGAGTTTTGCGCCATGAAAGAAGTAGTTTTGTAATGAACACAATATCTTTTTAATGGCTACTTTTTTCCCATTACTTTAACAGTGATTTACTAAGGCTTAAAAATAATTACTAAATATTTAATAAAAATGCAGATTCATTGTCTCATTTTTTCAGACCTCCAGCATCAAAATTTGCGGAAGTCGCATACATACTTCCATCCCCTAGTTTGAGGAGTTAGGGGGTAAAAGTTTCAAGTTTTAGAATTTTTTCGCAGTTTGTGTACTAATACTAGCTTACATACCAAATTTCAGGTATCTAGGACTTCAGGAAGTACCCTAGGAATTTTGATGATTATCAGTAAGTTTTGACGAAATCGAGGTTTTTTAGATATCAATAAAATCCAAAGTTTAAGAGCTATGCAATTGAAACTTTATATGTTTAATAAGTCTACTACAGACATCATATCCTGAGAATTTTGTGCTTCTGGTATAATCCAAACCCAAGTTATGAGGGTTAAGCGGTTGGGGGGTTAAAGTCCAATTTCATAATTTTTTTGTTGTTTTTGTCCTAATACTAGCTTACATACCAAATTTCAGCTTTCTAGGAATCTATTATTTAGTATTGTTTAAAAAATAGCATTGTAAATGCAAAAATCTCAAATTTAAAAATTTCTAGGACTTCTGGAAGTACCCTTTGAATTTTGATGATCATGAGTGAGTCAGTGACGAAATCGGGGATTTTTAGATATCAATAAAATCTTTATTATAAAATCTATACAATTCAAACTTTATATATTTAATAAGTCCACAACTGATATCACATGCCGAGAATTTTGTTTATCTAATATACTCCAAACCCAAGATATGAGGGTTCAAAAAAACGACGAAGCGCTTCGAGAAAAGGTAGGTAGTGCCCTTGCGCTTCGCTTCCTCGTCTTGGCGGGGGCACTCCCGTGCCCCCAGATATTCGTTACTTATTTGTTTAAAATAGGTTCTGCGGGTCTATCGGCTAAAACAATAAAATTTAGGGAAGCATTACTTTGACAGATGGATGTGACACATTGCTACTCCTTTTTGAGACAAATACCTTTGCGATAAACCCGCTGATCTGCCTTAGTTTTCCCATACATGAAAATTAGGTATGTAAAATAAATTTTAAAGATTGACCAGAATCTAATGAAACGGAAGTAAAATTATATTTACTAAAAACACGTGGTTGTTGCATACAGTCTGTCAGGAAGTCATAAATTCAAATTTTTGTCATTAGTGTTATTGTTTAAACAACACTTAAAGCTGACCCCACACCTACCGGTTTCATTTCTTTGCTTTTCTGTTCTACTAGAACGGGGCTGCGTTCCGAGGTTCAAAGTGCGGTTGTTTTTGTTGTTTTAACTTTAGATGTCATTAGTACTACAAAGTCTTTATTTTCCATTTAGAATACGGATAATTTAAACTTTCTTAAACACTAAATAAAAAAAAACTGTTTTTTTGAGGAGCAACCATGAAGTTTTTGAAACTTAGACACAAAAACATCAAAATACAAAATAATGTCAAATGAAATTGTCAATTTTGTATAGGTAAACATCAGGCGTTTTTCAACGACCGATTTTTATGGTTATAAAGTTGCAACACTCAAATGTTTGAAACGCCGTAAGAGCCTAATGTTGCCCTCGGAGCGTAGGTTCTGAACGCGCCTCAAGCAAAGCAAAGAAATTAAACCGATAGGTCTGGGGCCACCCAAACTACTTTTTCAACATACTTGCTCGTAAAGTGAGCCCTAATACATCGCTTTTAGGGACATAAACCGAGCTATATACCAAACGCGTGGAATAATAATATAAAACACTAGTTGGTTATAGAATTATCCTTACAAAGATAAATAAGTACCTTACTGCAAGTTCTATGCGAGTAAACAGAGCATTCCCAATTTAACCGGGTACTACAGTTTTTTTTTTAGTAACAGCAATGAGGTTTAATGCCGCTGAAAATTCATATACATTTTTGGAATAAATAAATGTGTAACTCCTTAATTAAGTCAAACAAATATTTATTATTATCAAATTATTCACGATTCACAATATTTTGTTATAAAATATCAAAATATTTGCATTTTATCACTTAAAATTATAATTTTGAAGTAGCCTGTATGCTCACTTACCCTTTTGTTCGCAAAATATTCTTGCATTGGGCGTGTGAAAAATACAAAAAAAACCTACGCGTCTCTTCCCATCATAATTATCATATTTTGTTTTTGTCGGATTTGTTGCTGTGTGGTAAATTACTTCACTGTCACAAACCTCATTTTGTTTACAACTTTTTTATTTGAGAATATAGATCTAGGACGTCAAACGGATGCTGTTTATACAGATTTTTGTAAGGCTTTCGATAAGGTGGATCATACTATACTGTTAGAGAAAATTGCATACAATGGCATACGCGGTAGTTTGTGGCGCTGGTTCTCCTCATATGTTACTAACAGATCTCAAAGGGTGGTTGTTAACGGCTATACATCTACTGATGAAATAAGTGTTACTTCCGGGGTACCTCAAGGATCCATATTAGGACCTTTATTATTTGTTTTATTCGTCAATGACATTGGCAGTTGCTTTAAAAACACGCATTTTCTCTTGTATGCTGATGATCTTAAAATATATAGGAATATTGAAAGCGTTCATGATTGTTTAGCATTTCAAGAGGATTTGGATCGTCTTTCTCAATATTGTACTAAAAATAAACTGCAGTTGAGCATTCCAAAATGTAAAAAAATCACTTTCACAAAAAAGGTTCAAGTTGTTAATTTTGATTATGAACTTATGAACACAAAATTACAAAAAGTCGAAATGATTCAAGATTTGGGCATACTTCTTGACTCAAAATTACACTTAGATACACATATCAATAGTATAGTAAATAAAGCTTACCAGTTATACGGATTTGTCATGAGAACCTGCAAGGATTTCAAAAGACCTTCAACATACCTAACACTGTATAAGTCACTGATAAGATCACAGTTAGAATATGCATCAGTAGTTTGGAACCCCTTTTTCCATAAGTATATTAATCAAATTGAAATGGTTCAAAAAAAATTTCTTCGTTCTGTTACTTATAAATGTTATCATGGAAAACAATCCTACATTAATATTTTGAAAAAATACTCGCTTTTATCACTGGAGTCCAGACGATTGTTCTTGGACCATGTATTTTTGTACAAAATCCTTGGCAACTTCTTTGACTGTACACAGTTGACCGACCACATATCCTATCAGTTACCTAGTCGCTCTCAGCGCATTCGTGACACTCGTACACATGGCGTATTTGCACCCAGATTTAGTAGAACCATAGCAGGCCAACGCGCGCCGCTGCGTCGTATCATGTACTCGCATAATAAAAAAATGTCTCATATAGATATATTTCAAATATCTCTTAACCAGTTTAAAAATAGCATTCATTTGGTATTGAAAATAAAATAAAATAAGAAAATTTAATTTAAATATATGTATAATTAGGCCCGTTTCACTTTGGAATAATATTCTACATTACTTTTTCTCAGTAGCATGCATGTTATTATTTAAGTTAATATTATTTTGCGGACAATGTTGTTGGTTACATAATTAGTACAATTTTCTAACATTTGTCACATTAGTAAGCATAATTATGTAATTGTTTTTTGTTCCAAATAAATAAAATAAAAAAAAATAAAAAATACTTTGTTTTTTTTATCGCAAATGTGTTGAAAAACGTCGTATGAAACTCGTGAGCTCTTGCTTATTGCACACTCGGCTGAGTTACGCCCTCGCCTGTGGCTCGGGCTGCAACCCACAACTTCGTGTGCAATTAGCAACCTAAGCTAACTAGTCTCATAATGTACTATTGTAATGCAACAACTACATGTTTTTGTAAAAATAATTTTACTTCCGTTTCATGAGATTCTGGTCTGCCTCTATCTAATGCAGCAATTCTTAACCTCGGGTCTTAAATTCGGGTCGCGAGAGGTATTGGGTTGGGTTGCGGGCCCCCAAACGACTTTAAAAAGTGATGAAATTTTACGATTTTAATTGTGAATATTTTTATAATTTTTGATGATTGAATGAAATCGATGGACCTCGATTTCATTACAGAAAGTATTCTCAAATTCATGATTACTCACTAAAGGCAACAACAACAAAGACTAAAGGCTGTCAGCGGCGTGCACTCCATCGAGGTCGAATCCTACTTACTATCGTAAATTCCCTTTTAGCGACAAAATCGTCATGATGGCAACACATAATCACAATAACTTGGCAATATCTCGCCGATTTTCATCGCTCGCTACCATGTGCCGTTTAAGATCTGGCCAATGTAAAATCCAGGGTGGCCCTAGGGCGGTGCAAGGACTAGGACTGCACGAGGAGCCCTCGTGTGTGGGCCACCGAAAACGCCTTACCACCAGTCGACTATCAATCGTAATTAATCTATCAAATTATTGCCTAGTGACGAGCGACGACGCGACGAATAAAACTGACTAAAATCGCACTGCGCGGCCATTTTTTAGTATAAATAAGCAAGATTAGTGGATGAAACCGACTAGAAATCGCGCTGCGCGGCCATTTTTGTCTATAAACAAGCGAGATTACAGGATTAGTAGATGAATCTGACTAAAAATCGCGCTGCGCGGCCATTTTTTTTTTCTATAAACAAGCGAGATTACAATATTAGTAGATGAAACTGACCAAAAAACGAGCTACGCGGCCGTTTTTTATTTACTATAAACAAGCAAGGTTACAAGATTAATAGATGAAACTGACTAAAAATAGCGCTGCGCGGCCGTTTTTTAACCAACAGGCAAAATTGAAAATCTTGGAATCGCAGAAAGGGGGCACCAGTAGAAATGTCGCCCAGGGCGCTGGTAGTGCTAAAACCGGCACTGCCTTTACGTCTTCACTACTGAACCGATCATGAAATTTTACATACATGTTGTCAGGGGTACAGAAAAGGGACATTCAGTTCCCGAGGGATAGCAAAAAACTGTCCACGCAGACAAGTCGCGGGTAGCCACTAGTAAAAAATAAATAACATGTCATTTTAGTAACTGTCACTGCAGAAGAAAAAAAAATATTAGGATTAGGGTCTTCGGTCATAGAATATGAATATAAGATTCTTGGGTCGCGGACTTCAAATATATTTGTACTTTGGGTCGCCAGCCAAAAAGGTTAAGAACCACTGATCTAATGTTAGCTTGTCCTTTTTCATTGATGTTAAACATGGCATTTTCATTGTTTAGCAGTACCTTGCCTAGTATTTTTCCGTACACACAGAGGTGTGATTGTACACGAGTGTACACACAACAATGTTGCATTTAATAATATGCAACGAACATATTGTATTTGTAAAAGGTATTTTACATTACAATACAACCAACTTTACTGTTATTTATTTATTATTATTAAAACAACGTATCTTTTACAAAACGCCGTCGCCATCTAGAGGAAATGGTTTAACTCAGTTCACCAGCGAGAGTGTTTGGGAAAGCGGCTCTGGGAAAGATACTACAGATAGAAACGATATCGACCTATCACACAGATGGCGTGGTATTAAAGCACTCTATATTTGTGTAAATAAAACCGCAATGTATCTTCAGAATTTACCTAAACATATTATAACAGCTTTTCGGTATGGTCTTCCAGTAAGTAGCTCCTTCAGGGATCCTGAACGTAGGGTCTCCTTTTTGACATCTTTCTGCATGGACTGCAACTCCTCTTCTAGCTCCTACATCAAAGAAATATTATCATATCATTTTATTATATTTAGAGACACCTTTTGTCCCTCAAATTAATAATGTTTACACTTTTTTTCGCCATTAGGGTGGAATTTTTGATGCCGCCTAGAGGGTACTCTAGGCGGCATCAAAAAGTACTCTAAGCAATTGAGATAGGAAGGGAAACATTCCTTTATTTTTGAAAAGAAATAAAACTGCATTTAAAGATTTTTAAAATTACGCATCCCACATCCTGGGGGCCTAGTACAAAAATAAAGTACCTACGTACCAAAGAGAATGTAAAAAGACTAGCGTGGTACGTACGTACGTAACGCAGTCACTTGGCTGTTCAATTAAAATAAGTTTAGATTTCATGGTTTTCCTTTTGTTCAAAAAACATTTGAATGAATTATTTCAAACCTTTTCATCCTTAAATATCCTGAGTTTCATAAGACTCTTCTTCGCTTCCTCAACTTTCCCCTCCTTCATTCTAAAGTAAGGAGTTTCAGGGATAAACCAGCAAGCCGTAAAGAACATGATGGGCAGAACTAGCAGCAAGTAGTTCAGCGTGTCGTATGTGACGAAGGGGCCGATCGCCATAACGAGGAAGTTGCCAAGGTTGAGCATGAACCGACTGCTCACTGTGAGGGATCCTCGGATATCCTTGTCCGATATCTCCGCGAGGTAGATTGATGATACCTGAATCAAAAAAAGCAAGAGATGATGGGCAAGGGACAAGGCAGGTTGATCTACCCCTCCCCCCCCCCCCCCCCCTTTTTGGGGATGACTTATATATGTGTTACTAGTCATAGTAATTATGAAAAGGAAACTGCATTTTGTGATGGAAGCAAGCCACTTTGCACAGTGATAGTGGGGGCCAAACTAAGCGATTTCATCCGAGGATAAACGAGATTCACCCCTTAGGAACAGAGATGGCGCCACTTGTTTAAAGAAATCTTTAAAAATTTCTAAAACCTAAACGGATGATCCGATTTTGATGATTTAGGTGTTTATCGAAAGACAATCAGTTGTTTTACTATTTAAAAAATTATAAAGTAGCAGATAATAATAATAAATACCAAAAAACCTTCATTATTGAAGAAAAAAAAATATTTTTTTCAGTATTTATTTAATTTTATAAAAATAAAGTATGAATATGGTCCTCTTTTATTTATTCGTATTATTACCCATTTAGTTGCACGTTTAATAAAAAATACCGCATATCAATATCTTGTATAGTTCCAAAGTTATTGAAGAAAACACTACATGGTGCCGGTATATTCCTTGATTCGCTGAACAAAAAAATCTCATAAGTGATATTTTTTTCTTTACATATGCTTTATTTATGATCTCTATGTATACAGAAAAATAAAATAAAAAATCTATAATATACCAATTTTGAGAAAGTATATGTAAAATTTGGCGAGTGATCTTTATTCTTGAGTTTCGAAGGTGCTGGTTGGTTACCCTGAAAATAAAATAGCAATGAAAAATATCATAATAATAAAAGACGCTAAATAACATTTGAACTAAATCTTTATTTTACTTACGTTTTATTTTCGCATTCGCCTTTGCAGGTTTTGCACTGTAAAGTCCAAGGTAGGCCAACGCCTCGGCAGCCACAACGCATTGAGTCACAGTTCAATTTACATCCACAATGGTCAAGGAGGCTTAATTCTGGCCAAATTGCAGTAACCTTCGACCATCGTGGAGTCCATCTATCTTTGACATCTTTCCATCCCCAAGAAGATGGACTTTGGATTGATTTATCCATAAGGCATTTCCTCATAATATATGTCGCCCTCTTAGACGCTGCACGCAGATCATGTTGTTCAAGGGCGGCTGAAGTAGGCGGAAGACTTGTCACCAGCCTGCTTTTAGTCGATGATTATAATTGATAGAGATCGCTGGGCATAGGCAAGGAGCAACCCATATGTTAATGCGATCTTCGGACACAAATGTGTTGGTTCTGTTTATTTCGTACTAAGTACGAAATTTTAAAAGATGAAGGTCTGCAGGTAATGTCGATGTTGACGGGGACAGCTAACAAACGCCGTTACGTAGCAGTAGTGCAAAAAATTGCTTTATACTAAACTATAAACTGGCTAAAACTATATATGACCAGGTCATGAAATGTCAACTGCGCTTCGAGGCTTTCATGCTTTCACAGGGTGTTATTTGAATAAAAAAGGTAAAACACTTGTTTTAAAACATGGGTTTCACACCCTGAAGTAACTACTGCTTTTGCAAGTATGTCGAGTCCTATCCTATAGAAATTCCTCTGATGAAATATTGGCTCATTTGGAAAGGTTTGTACCCATTGTTTTATTGTATATAGTGTAAGTTAACATAATTATTTCACTCGTTCTCAAATAAAGCTAATCTTGCTTCCAGATGCACTTGCCAGCTGTACGATGCACAAACAGAGAACATTACTGTTATGGCGGTTCGGAAAGATTTGTTTTCGACTAAAAGCAGGCTAGTGACAAGGCTTACGCCTACTTCAGGTGCCCTTGAACAACATGATCTGCGTGCATGGGGAAATGCCTTATGGATAAATCAATCCAAAGTCCATCTTTTTATTTATTTATTTATTTTTAATCATCAGCTTACACAACAATATCTTTAAATTACAAAGTATAAATTAAAAAGCTAATAATAGATTCACACGGTTAGAGTAAGTATAGCTAAATCTAATGTGAGCTTAGGTCTAAGTTAGCATAAATGAATCAAAAAACAATAGTACAAGAATTGACAAGAAATAACAGAATTCTTGGGAAAATGGAATCTTCTTGGGGATGGAAAGATGTCAAAGATAGATGGACTCCACGATGGTAGAAGGTTACTGCAATTTGGCCAGAATTAAGCCTCCTTGACCATTGTGGATGTAAATTGAACTGTGACTCAATGCGTTGTGGCTGCCGAGGCGTTGGCCTACCTTGGACTTTACAGTGCAAAACCTGCAAAGGCGAATGCGAAAATAAAACGTAAGTAAAATAAAGATTTAGTTCAAATGTTATTCAGCGTCTTTTATTATTATTTTATTATTATGATATTTTTCATTGCTATTTTATTTTCAGGGTAACCAGCACCTTCGAAACTCAAGAATAAAGATCACTCGCCGAATTATACATATAATTTCTCAAAATTGGTATATTATAGATTTTTTATTTTATTTTTCTGTATACATAGAGATCATAAATAAAGCATACGTAAAGAAAAAAATATCACTTTTGAGATTTTTTTGTTCAGCGAATTAAGGGATATACCGGCACCATGTAGTGTTTTCTTCAATAACTTTGGAACTATACAAGATATTGATATGCGGTATTTTTTATTAAACGTGCAACTAAATGGGTAATAAAACGAATAAATAAAAGAGGACCATATTCATACATTATTTTTATAAAATTAAATAAATACTGAAAAAAATATTTTTTTTTCTTCAATAATGAAGGTTTTTTGGTATTTATTATTATTTTTTGCTACTTAATTATTTTTTAAATAGTAAAACAACTGATTGTCTGTCGATAGACACCTTAATCATCAAAATCGGATCATTCGTCTAGGTTTTAGAAATTTTTAAAGATTTTTTTAAACAAGTGGCGCCATCTCTGTTCCTAAGGGGTGAATCTCATTTATCCTCGGATGAAATCGCTTAGTTTGGCCCCCACTATCACTGTGCAAAGCGGCTTGCTTCCATCACAAAATGCAGCTTTAGGCCAAAAAGTGACCATAATGTCTATGACTAATACACTCGCGGGCGCAGTCTGTTATACGCGTTACATTGCATGGTAAAGTATTTTTACGGACGCGGGGTACGGGATTGGAAGGAAAACACTGTGGTTGCGGAGATGACGTTTTATTACCAAAAACACAACCTCATACTCTGAATGTCGCGGTCCGCTCTTCTGTGTGGTCTTCTTCCACCCAGCGCTTACTCGAGGACATTCCCAATACTCTTCGAATGTCGCAGTCCGCCCTTCCAAGTAGCGTCACGTCCGAACGACGTAGCCTGTCGGCGCTGAACTCGACGACATCCTCTTCTACTCCTCCGTGCTAGCACCAACTACTGCTAGACCTCACCTCCAAACTTCTATTCTTTACCACTTCTTCATCTTCCTCTTCCTCTGACTACTATACTTCTTCACTACCATTTTACAACTTCTTCATCTTCTTTCTTCTTGTTCCTTTCCTTTCTTCCTTATCCGACTAATCAATCAAATTAAATCAATCATAAACAAATTTATGAAGAGCAGTCATCTATTCGCTGTCTCGGAACTATCATAATAAATCGATTTATTCCGGATTCGTCATGTTTCTGACTCGTCGTATTCCAGTTTCGCTGTATTCCAGATTTGACGTATTCCAGATTCGTCGGAATACAGTCGACTATTCTCGAGAGATAAATTCAAATATAGCACTTTTTCCGGGGCCACGCTTTCATCAAAAACTTTACATTTGCGCATAAAATTAAAAACATGAAGATTTTCCTGTATTTAACCGAAAAACTCATACAAAATAAAACTTTCTTTTAATTATTGTCACTTGCTGACACATACGATAACTGAAGCAGCTTTTTAATAATATCTTGTTAATCATCGAAAAAAAAATACAGATTTATAAAATTAGGTCGATATCTTCTTAGGCTGAGTTGCACCATCTTACTTTAACAATAACAAGCTTGTTATAGTACCCGTTAAGTATAAGTTAGCCAAAAAAAGAGGTTGCCAGCCAGCATGTCTTTTGACAAGCGTGACAAATAGGTAGCATTATCATTTGACGATAACATTAACTTTGACAGCGTTTTGGTGTAAATCACACTTAGTTTGAGTTGCACACTTGCACAATTTTAAACTTTAAGCCCGCCGGTAACGATCAATTGCGATTGTCAATTTTTCCGTCAATTCCATTGTTGGAGCAATTGACAATCGCTTCAATTGCACGCGTAAACGATCAATTTTTCCGTCAATGGGCGTCAATTGCGGAAAAATTGACAATCGCAATTGTTCGTTACCGGTGGGCTTTAGATTAGACTTAGATTAATTAAGATGAATAACTTGGTCCAATTCATTATTTATAATTTTCAAAATTAAAATTAAAATAACATTTAATTTTATGTTAATTTATTTCGAATTTTAATGAAATTGTACACGATATTCAAGTTCAGTAAGGACTATTTGAACTGACTACTTTTGCGCAACCTCTTTATTTCAGTTAGGTGAAAACTGAAAATCAGTGATTTACTCTACGAGTAAATATTACATTGAGTTTTCTCCTTTTTGTATCGCTATAGCACACAATTGGAGTTTTGCTCTGTTCTGTATTGTTTATTTTTGTATCACTGTTTTATTATTATTCTTTAATTTTGTAATGTTGTTTGATTTTACTTTAATTTTGTGTGCATGCTTGGTGCAAATAAATACATTTAACTTTCACTTTCACCTAAAAACGTAGGGCGCATGCTATAGAATATAGATAGATTGACAATATAGATGATAAATTTTACAACACGCGCCCCACGTTTTTAGGTTTAAAATTTTTAGGTAGGGTTATAAATATTTACAGAAGAATTTATTTTTTACTTTTTAGTATGTTTTTACTACTCCGTTTTAATGTTTTTAGTCCGATTTTTTTGATAATTTAGTCCGTTTTAAAAAGTATTTTTAAAAAAAGCTTTTTTTTCAGTTAATTATTATTTTCTGCTTTTTAGTTAACGAGTTAAGACTAAAAAAATATACTATCTCCTACTCTAGCACTCGCACTCGTCAAGACGATTCAAACGAGCCCAAACTCGATCGGGTTGCATGGTTTTATTAAAGAGTTCCTGTGTCCCTCTTCCGGCTCCATCATCAGATCCTGAAAACTATTTCCCAACAAAGTACTCGTCAAGACGATTCAAACGAGCCAAAACTCGATGGGGTTGCATGTTTTTATTACAGAGTCCCAGTGGCCTTCTTCCGGCTCCATCATCAGACCCTGGAAACTATTTCCTAACAAAGTACACGTCAAGACGATTCAAACGAGCCCTAACTCGATGGGGTTTCATGGTTTTATTACAGAGTTCCTATGGCCTTCCTCCGGCTCCATCATCAGATCCTCGGACACTTTTTCCCATTAAAGTACTCGTCAAGATGATTCAAACGAGTCCAAACTCGATGGGGTTGCATGGTTTTATTACCGAGTTTCAATGGCCTTCTTCGGGCTCCATCACCAGACCCTGGACACTATTTTCCAACAAAGTACTCGTCAAGACGATTCAAACGAGCCCAAATTTGATGGGGTTGCATGGTTTCAATATTGAGTTCCTATGGCATGGCCTTTCAGCTTCATCATCAGACCCTGGATCTCGTCTCCCATTAGAGTACTCATTAAGACAATTGTAACGAGTCCAAACACGATGGGGTTGTAGACTACCATGGGGAAGGACATAGTAGGCCATAAATTTTGTTACGAAAATTAATATTGGTGAAACAATGGAAATGACAACAGCCGTTGGGGCGAAAAGGTTCTTGGATGGCGACCGCGCACCGGACGACGCTCCGTGGGTAGGCCCCCGACAAGGGGGACCGACGATCTGGAGAAGTCGCGGGAAGCCACTGAATGCGGGCAGCGCAGTACCGATCGTCGTGGAGATCCCTGGGGAAGGCCTAAACCCAGCAGTGGGTGTAGTGCGGCTGATATGATGATGGATGATGATGATGAAGGGAACAAAATCCACGCGGATGAAGTCGCGGGTGGCTTTTTCATTATGCTTAAAAATTACACGATTCAACCAAATTGATTCACTTTGATCAAAAGGTGCAGAAATGTAAGGAAAATCTGTTGAGACATTGATAGATTCACTTGTATGTTTATTAAACTTGGTTGGTTCATTTTAATATAGTTAACATTGAAAAATTTAAAAGGCAAAAGTGAACCGTGTAATTTCAGTTTGAGCTAAAGTATCTCCACTTACCGTACCAATAGTGATTGGAAAGACGCTCGCCAAGATATTGGCTCGTCTCCCAAATCTGTCTGAGATGAACCGTGACGCCAAACTGCCTGTCATGAACCCAGGAGATCCGATCGCAGCCAGCCATGATATCTGCTCCTGAAAACAGACAATTAGCCGTAAAAATGGGGTATTCTGTAAACCTTAACACTTAATTCTATCGAAATCAAATCGAATTTGAAAGATTTATTATTATTATTACATAATACTGGCCAAGTAAGAGTCGGACTCGCGCACGAAGGGTTCCGTAAAAATCACGTTTGTTGTATGGAAGCCCCCTTAAATATTTATTTTATTCTGTTTTTAGTATTTGTTGTTATAGCGGCAACAGAAATACATCATTTGTGTTAGCGACGCAACGTAAATTGAATGCTTTGTTTACTATAAAATGTTAGTTTTCGATTTTAGTTACGTTTTTGATCATGATTATTAGTGACATAGATTGTATGTTCGTTACTGTAATAATTGTTAAGTATTCGCAAATAGTATTAAGTATTTTAGGACTTATGTTTTTTATCAAGCAAGAATAATATTTAGGTACTTAGTTGAAGATGATATGATTAGATAAGGACAAAGTCTTATACTTTGTAGGTAAGCCTCTTAGGACATTCCTGATAAAACTATAGGTTTTTATTACATAAGGTTTTACCTTATGATTCAGTAATAAGTGGTATTTCATGTTTAAGTTATTTTCTCATTGTTTTATAGTAAAAATTAAGGATTTTGATAGAAATTTATGTAGAAATTGACCAAGGAGGCAATACCATGAAGATAAAAGCCCCGATGATTAGAAAATGATGGATATCAACGAAGCGTTACTTTGTAGAAAGCCGCTTACAATATTTTGTAATTAACTTTATAAATAATTAAGATCTTGTGATAAAATAAGCATTGTTCAATAAGTTTCTGTTAGTACTATGCGTAGAAAATAAGTTGTAGTTAAGTTTCGCAAAATTCTGTAAAAACCGACGCTTGTTTCAATCATCGGAAGGAGATAGAGATAAGTTTGTATGCAATTAGAAAGAGACAACTGCGCAAGTAAGAGACGGGTATAGGCGCTTGAAAGAGAGGTCTGAGCTCTAGAAAGTCTGGAAAATTCAAGATAAAAATTCAGGAAAATTTGGTAAGTGGCCGTTCAAATATTAATTTGCGGAACGGAACTGCTGACAAGGGGGATGGGGGGGGGTAAATAATTGTAATAAATCTGCTTACGTAATCGTAAGCAGATTTATTACAATTATTTACCCCCCCATCCCCCTTGTCAGCAAAAGTAAGCAAAGCTCTAACCCCCTCCCCCCATGCTTACGTAAACATTTTTCAATTATAAATGTATTTTTTTTTCAATATTTTAATTACTAGCGCGCGGTAATTCCCCTAATCGGTTTTAAAGCGAGTGCCTAAACGTATGCATTATTTGCGGGAATTCCCGTAAATGCGTTTCGTTTTCAAGCATAGACAATGTGAGGGCACAGCATAAAGATTTTTTTCCTTACAGTAGGCCGACGCCTTTATTGTTGGGCGATACCGCCGCCTGTAGGGTATTTATGCAAATACGGAAGGGTTGTCACAAATTTACAATTTGGAAGGTGGATTTCTTTTACGACCCCCGGGTACATAATTAAAAGCATTGCGAAATTATATAAAACTAGCTGCTGCCCGCGACTTCGTCTGCGTGGAAAGTTTTTTTGCTATCCCTCGGGAACAATACTTTTTTTCGGGATGAATGGTACCCTATATCCTTCTCTGTACCCCTGACAACGTGTATGCAAAATTTCATGACGATCGGTTCAGTAGTTGAGACGTGAAGGCGTAACAAACAAACAAACAAACAAACAAACGGACTTTCGCATTTATAATATTAGTAAGGATAATGAATTAGGGGTGGCATATTTTTAAATAAAGGTTTTATAACATAAAGGTTTCAAACGGTTTTCTTTATATCACGAGTGAGTGCGGCAGCATCAATGTTAAAAAATATGAAAAATTCAAGATGCCGGCAACTTTCTTGTTTCTGGGCTGATTACGATGAAACTCGGTTTTAGTACTATTTTGACAAGAAAACACCAATGCAATGTTAAAAATATAAAAATTCAAGATGGCGGCCAACTTTTTTATTTGTTCTTCCTTTTTTCAACTGAGTTACATCGAAATCAACCTAAAAACAAAGTCATTTTGACTCTTGTCGTTTGACATTGCGTAACTGTTTTCTTGTCAAAATAGTACCAAAAGCAGAGTTTCATTGAAATCGGCCCACAAACAAAAATGTTGACCGCCGTCTTGAATTTTTGACTTTTTAACATTGAAAATGTTTTTTTTTTTGAGGCATCTGTATCGGTCCGATTTTCAGCCAAAGTGAAATTTCACCCTGGTGTCGTAGATATTAGAGCTACGTAAATAATTGAGATATCAAATGAGGCGTCTAATCAAGGGCTATAAATTGACAAAAATTATTTTTCAAAAATCTCAAAATATTTTTTTGAAAATCGCAAAAATGTGAAAAATTTGGTCGATTTTTGACCGGTTTCGGCGAGAAAAAAATCATATCTCGTAAACGAAACGCGATATCGAGTCGATTTTAAAAACACCTCTAGATGTGACATTGGTCTACTTTAAAAAAAATATTTCAGGTAAATAACATAAAAAGATAATTCTGTAGCTTAACCTTTATGAAGTAAAATTTGCGCGAAGCGTGTGAGTGAGCGCTGAGCGCAGTAGTGTACGTACGTACCTAGTCGTATCAACGCTAATGGTCTGAAAGACAAATGTTTGTTTAGAGTTATATTTTAAGTTGTAAATGTAATAAAATGTTATTTTCTTTTTATAAAAAAATCGTATAGGTACCTAATGAAAGTGTTTTTAAAAGTAAAACAAAAATACATTTTTAATTTATTGATACCTATGTAAAATTCTTTAATCAAGTAAAATTAGATTAAATGAGATTATATTTGCATTAAATTTTGTTAATGTGATTTTTTAATATTTTTTTATTTATGACTTTTTAATGGTTAGGTGTCAAATCTAACGTAAAACAACTAAGTTAAATAAACACCATTAGTATTACCCATACGAAGAACAAGATATAATTTATTTATTAACCCTATTTATACTTATGCAAAAGGCCGGGCTTTGGCTTGCAGTTGCACGTAAGCATCGAAAAAACTATTTCGGCGCATCTGTTTCTATTGTTTTGGCCTATATTTCCTCACCATTGTCTGCACCGCACCGAAGGATTTCGTGATACCCTGCACTTTTTTGTATAATAATAAACGAATAATAATAAACGAAAAATAATATAATAATAAACGAATCTTGAGCGAAGGTTGAATAGAAGAGAGTTTGTAGTTTCCATACTTAGTAGTAAATACAGAAAAGCATTTGCACTAATTGGTTAGAATTTTTAAGATAAATTACACTCAAAACGTGTAAAAATTGAAATAAATAGGTACCTATGTCAATGTTAAAGATATTGCTGTATATTCGTGGGTTGCTGTTATTTCAATTTTGAGATTTAAAATTACTCGATCGGGCATGTCTCATGTTTTTCTTAGTACGCTACGATTCCCAATGATTTTTTACAACGGTCTCTAAATGAGAATGTGAAGATGATGCCTAGATAAACATTGTTATCGCACATATTCAAATGATGATGAAATCAGCGCGAGACTGCATTTGATTTTGATTAGATTTTTTTATTAGGTATTTTTTTGTAGAAATTCTAAGATGTTTTTAGTTATGGTACTTAGTATAGGTATATTTAGTAATAATAAAACATGTTTACGAATAAATTTTGTTTTAGTTAATTCATTAAATTCATTTTCAATGTACCAGAAGGTCGTGAAAGGCACGAGATCTGTGATTTTTTTAACATTGCGTTGCTGTTTTCTTGTCAAAATAGTAGCGAAAACCGAGTTTCATCGAAATTGGCCCACAAACAAAATAGTGGGCCGCCATCTTGGATTTTTGACATTTTTAACGTTGCGTTGCTGTTTTTCTGTCAAAATAGTACCAAAAATAAAGTTTGATAGAAATCGGCCTACAAACAAAAAAGTTGGCCGCCATCTTGGATTTTTTACATTTTTAACTTTGCTCTGCTGTTTTTTTGTCAAAATAGTACCAAAAACCGAGTTTCAATGAAATCGGCCCACAAACATAAAAGTTGGCCGCCATCTTGGATTTTTGTCATTTTTAAAATTGCGTAGCTGTTTTCTTGAAAAAATAGTACCAAAAACCGAGTTTCATCGAAATCGCCCCACAAACAAAAAAGTTGGTCGCCATCTTGGATTTTTGTCATTTTTAAAATTGCGTAGCTGTTTTCTTGAAAAAATAGTACCAAAAACCGAGTTTCATCGAAATCGCCCCACAAACAAAAATGTTGGCCGCAATCTTGGATTTTTGACATTTTTAACATTGCGTTGCTGTTTTCTTGTCAAAATAGTAGCAAAAACCGAGTTTGTTCGAAATCGCCCCACAAACAAAAATGTTGGCCGCCATCTTGAATTTTTGAAATTTTTAACATTGCGTTGCTGTTTTCTTGTCAAAATAGTAGCAAAAACCGAGTTTTATCGAAATCGGTCCACAAACAAAAAATTTAGCCGCCATCTTGGATTTTTTACATATTTAACATTGCGTTACTGTTTTTTATCAAAATAGTAGCAAAAACCAAGTTTCATCGAAATCAGCCCACAAACGAAAAAGTTGGCCGCCATCTTGGTATTTTTAACATTGCGTTGCTGTTTTCTTGTCAAAATAGAAGAAAAAACCGAGATTCATCGAAATCGCATTTTATTTAATAGGAAATTAAAACGGTAACGACGCGATAGCCCTAGAAGACGTGTCCCGAGCTACATAGAACTGCGAAGTATGCAGCTCGGGCTCGTCCGACTCACCTCTCCCCCCTCAAGCCCCGCACGATTGCCCTGTCTAGACGTCTCCGTCGGCCTACTGTAAGAAATTCTTTATGCTGTGGTGAGGGTAGCCATTCCATTCGTGTAAAAAAGTAAATAACTACTGATGACGTAATCATCATCTAGACTCCCCTACCTATGTCATCCAAAATAAGCAAAACAAAGACCCCCCCACACCCCCATAGTGCTTATGTAATACTTGAACGGCCCCTAAGCTCTGATTGGCTTGGAAAATTCTAGCAATATTTTTCGGTGGATATGTTACCGGCCAAAACCGATTTCAGGACAAATTAGTTTGGCCTAGGCTAAACTAGTTCTTCCTATACGCGATGGGCTTAACTAGTATAATCTCGGCCAAACTAGTCACGGATAATTTTATTATAACTATTAAGAGCTAATAGACTGACCCCACAATCGATAACGAAAATACAAAATATTTTTAGTTCAAGACAGTGGTAATTCCATAGACATAGAAAAATTTTCGCTGCGCTCAAGAAGACCAACAAAGCGTGGAAAAGAGAAGTTAACGTCATACGGACACGGTCTATGTAAAAAAGAGACAAAGGATCAAGTGACATGTGCCAACATTTTTTACAGTAAGAGCCCCTAGCGTCCCGCCTAGCAAATGAGCAATCACAGTTTGTTTAAAATATTTGTTAATCTTAATTATAATTTAAAATAAAGGTATCGTGGAGCCATGGTGTCTTGTGTTCTAAGTAATTGTGATGCGACAAAAAGAAATAATCCAAGTAATCACACTTTTCACAGGTAAATAAGATATTGCCACACATTTCTTTAAAACCAAATTTCTCTACATTTATTCGTTTATCGACGAAGAAAACAGTATGGAACATAGTTTATTAATTTCCTCTGCCGTATATAGTCATATTTTATGAATCTAAGTCATATTTTACGTATCTCATATAAAATGTATGCATTCGTTTTCGGATCACCTGTTTATTGACATTGTTGTTCTTTGACATTCTATTTCTATGGGTAATTCTGTGTCATTATTTATTCCGCGCTGTAGAAATATTCCTTAAAAATACCATTATTTTTCAAGATAGACGGTTAGGTATTCAAAAATTCACATACGATTCATACACATTATTAACACAACGTGGTAGTATGTATTAATTTAGTCTCATCTCAAACCATAAACAAATAACCTAAATTAGTACCATAGCATTGCAATGCAATGCAAGTAGAAAAAGTGCAATAAGTAGTTATTGTGACAAAGTGCTAAAATATTCAGCCAATTTTGTGACAATATTTAAACGCTGCTGTTACTTACTCTCGTAATTTGAATGTTAGTTTCATTATCGTTCAATTTGGGCAACACCGGAGTGGTCCACGACAGCAACCCTCCAGAGGTCATGCAAGCCAGACATACTGAAATCCATAAAATGTATGTCAATTATGTCACTTAAATACTAACGCATGAATTAAACATTGGTAGATCTGGACCACCTTACTATACTCGCTGAAATTTTAATCATTTGGTTCCCGCCGTGGGGTGGTTCCACTCATGATTACAAGCAACTTTTACTATGGGGCCAACTCTCCTGCTCGCAAAAAAAATCAGCTGTTCCATACAAAAGTGCAGTACCTTACCTACTCGACCTTAATGTATGGAACAGCTGATTTTCTTTTGCGAGCAGGAGAGTTGGCCCCATAGTAAAAGTTGCTTGTAATCATGAGTGGAACCACCCCACGGCGGGAACCAAATGATTAAAATTTCAGCGTGTATAACGGGTGTAACAGTCAAGATACTCAACGAAGCCGAAGTTTACGCAGGATCATTTTTTTTTGTCTTTTATACTATACCTGGGAAACCAATAGCTACGAAGTTATTGAAGGTCAAAGATTTTTTTTCCTATGAAATCTTAATTTATTCGTTATATCCTAATTTTTGTCTACAGAAACATTATCAAATTGTTAAGTATTTCGTAACAAACAATGGCTTCGAAACGTCATCACTCAATGTATTTCATGAGCACGCACGTTGAAAAGCAACGTTTAAACGTTGCCTTTCAACTCGGCCACATGCAGCTATGTAGCATTCACTCGCAGGCGCGGTCTTTTGTACGCGTTACATTGCGTGGTAATGTATGCAATGTTTTTTAATACCAAAAATTTAAATCGTTTCTCAGCAATAGTTTTGAACATAAATGGTCCTGATGATGGACAGAATACGTAGACCTCAGATTCAATGAGTGACTTGTTACACCCGGTATAAGGTGATGATACTTAAACAGGTGATACCTAGTGTTGCTTAAACTTAACAACTTTCTCAAAGGAACATATTTCGAAAAACTGTTTTTTTTGCCTTTCCATAGTTGGTCGGCTGACCAATATATTTTGTATGGGAGTATGAAATTTTTTTTATTTTTCGACCTATGTTCCTTGGAGAAAATTGTTCAGTTTAAGCAACACTATCACCTGTTTAATCACATCATTTGGTACCACTTTATATATAAGGTCCTTCTGAAATAGTGCACATAATTTTAAGGGGTCAATGTACTCATGCATACAAACAACTTTTACTAGGGGACCAACATTGAAATAGCGAAAAAAAAAATCAGCTGTTCCATACATTTTGATCTATTCGATTTTAAATTTTCTATGGAACAGCTGATTTTTTTTTCGCGATTTCAATGTTGGTCCCATAGTAAAAGTTGTTTGTATGCATGAGTACATTGACCCCTTAAAATTATGTGCACTATTTCAGAAGGACCTTATTTATATACACGTTTCACGTTTGCATTTAATATTAATATGGAGATGTCTCCATATTAATAATAATAAAATCTTTATTTATTTCTTCACAAATAGGGGACGCATTACAATGCCGAAGTAGAAAAGACCGAATTTTATAAGACCTATGGACGAAAGACCGAAAGTTAAAAGGCCGAATGGTTGTTTGGCCGAACGTTTAAAATGCCGAAAGGACATTTTACCTAAAAGAGTAAATCCCGAAGCTTAAAACACCGAGGGTTAATATACCGTTCTGTACCCCGAACTACATAATACCAAATTTACGAATTAGTCAAAAACAACAAGCTATCATAATTAAAAAAAGGCTTTAGGTTTTGCCTGAAATGCTTTATAGAAATTTTAGCTGCCGGAAATGAGTCTAAACTAGTCTACTGGGACTTAGAAACCGTAGACCCTACGGTCACGAGATAGGTGCGAGGAGCGTAACGACGAGCATGTTAGGTTGACATGAACCCAGCGCGCGAGCCGAGCGAGCGAAGCGAGCGTGCCGCGGCAGCGGCCGGCGAAGCGCCAGAAAAAAAACTATTTCAAACGCGATTAGTGGATTTCGTCAAAATAATGACCATTTTACAAGCATTTTTGGGTAAAACAAATTAAGCGCAACGCCTACTCTCATAAATGTATGTGTTTGTGTAGGTAGAGTAAGTTATAAGTACCGACATTTTAACTTTCGGGGTTTTAAACTTTCGGGATTACGAACTTTCGAGATTTCGAACTTTCGGTCATTTGATAAATCGATCTTTCAAGTTTCGGTCTATCGAATATCGACATTTAGGAAGTTGGGTATTTTGTTTGAAAATATATGTTTTGAGCGTCGATATTTCGGTCGTCTGGATTATGAATGTTCGGTATTGTAATGCATACCCCACAAATAGTAATAACAATCAACAGTAAATATATGGGTAAACAATATCATTGATTACTAGTTGTAAAGACTGGAGCTTGAAATGGGTTGGGTTGGGACTTGCAACCCGTAACTCAAGACACCTCCTCACTTCCCGGATTGAGCTGTAGCTTTTAATACAAGTATAAAATTTATGTTTAGTGAACAGTTTTAAATGCGATCTTCATTATTGCTGTTTTATTTCTTCGTGAAGCTTAATTATTTCGTAAGTTTTCTATTGAGATTTATTGACAAAATTGCATCGTAATCACAAATTCATTCATATGTTTTTTACTGTGGTCAAATTATCAGAATAGTTCGTGCCTAGATAGAAACACATTTTAGTGACGAAATCGCATCATAGTCACATATCCATTCATAAGATGTGGTCAAATTATCAGAATAGTTTTTTCCTAGAAACACATACTAGTTTGAGCTTAGACACGTGACAATATTTAAATTTTAAAAATAACGTACTAAATTATTTATCTTAGTCCGATAATGCCCAACGAATTTTTTAATGAATCGTTTATTTTAAATCGACACTTACCTGCAAAAGCCACCAAGTACTGCACTTTTCTATCTCCTTGAGACATGTTAAAAAAACACAATCACTATTCCATAGACAATTTCCGTCTCCCGCGTTTAAAATTATCGGAATCGTTCGTGACCAATGTTGAGCACATTTAGTGATCACATAGCCTTTGTCCAATCCGTGGTTACATTTTTATACGTCGCACAGATGTGCTCATGTGAGATGTGTTACATTATCATCCCCACCCACAAAACGCTGTGACGTAGTAGAAATTGATAAAACTTGTAACTTTTATTAATGAATGTGGGTATAAAAATTGCGCAAGTGGTAGTAGTAGTAAGTGTAATAACTTATTGTAAACAGATTAATGCCATTTTAATGTTTTCGAAATATGTTTTTCTGGTAGGTATTATAAACTTCAATATTTGGGGAAACTGATAAAAATTATCCAAATGTTATCTCAAATGTAATAATTTATCAGAGTAAAGATGTGTTCTACCCGTGGTCACACCGTTTTACCACACCGGTGTGACTACGGGGAATTTATCCCGACCCGTGGCCACACCAACACACCCTTGACCAAATTTTCTTCTATAACCCTAATAGTGATTATTTTTATCTCAAATCTCAAGTATCAAAAAATTTATTTGTTAGTATTACGAATAATGAGAAAAAAATAAAAATCTACTAAAAATATAGAAGCTAAACCTTCTCCATATTTATGTGTTCCTGGTACTTTGATGACGTATTGTTTTACGAAAAAAAGTCTATAACTTTCTTTGTAATTTTTCATGTCAAGGGTGTGACCACGGGTAAAAAAAAAATCCCCGTAGTCAGACTGGTGTGGTAAAACGGTGTGACCACAGGTCGGTAGCCCTTTTTTCATCACTTTTGAAATCAATTCTGTCATTATGATGCAATGCAATTTTTGCATTCACATTGCCTTGCCTAAGTTTATAATATAAACTGGAATAAAACTATGTGCCAGGATATCAAAGAATTGTCACGACGTCATCAGGGCAATTAGGTGTGTGTGTGTGTGTGCGTGCGTGTGGTGAAGAATTTTCTTCCATTTTAAATGACTAAAAATGCATGCCACGTGTAAACGACACGTTCATATTTGTGTCTTGTCTGCCTAGGCTCGTGTAACATGTTGAATTTGTCCTGTCTGCCGCAGACATGGTGGATTTTCTTAGTGTTTACAAGGCTTTACGAGATCGCACTATTTGCGCTGCATGCATTTTTAATCATTTAAACTTTTCGTCAAGGCGATTTGATAGAGACAACTCTTGAATTTGAATTTTATTATTTTATTTTAATTTATTTTATTTTTGAAAAATTAATTGACGAATTATGCGTTTGCATCTGAAACATGGCATAGAAAAAAAAATAAAAAAATATTAAAAACACGACTGCCCTGCCAAAAACGAATGAAAAAGTTAAACAACAAGTGTCATTGCAGTCGGGGGACCTTATTATGGAACAATTTTTGATGAAAGAGGTCCCCCGACTGCAATGACACTTGTTGTTTAACTTTTTAGTTCGTTTTTGGCAGGGCAGTCGTGATTTTAATATTTTTTAAATTTATTTATTTTTATGTTAAACATTTTAGTGACATATTATATAGTTTTGGAATGTGCTCATCAAGGCCTTTCATTTAATGCCCATTTTGTAATAATAGAAGAAATTTTTTTTTTCACATTTGAAAATGGCGTCGTACAGTCGCCATATTGATTTTTTCTAAAAAAAATATAGCCAGTGTCACTTAGGATGCTGTAAGAATTCTAACGATACCCCTTTTAATTTCATCTAAGACGATACCCCATTTATCCAAATCAGTTCAGGCATTTAGAAGTTATGGTGGAATAAAGAAACTCACATACCCACTAACATACATGAACCCTGAACACATATACACTCTTTTTGCTTTGGGCAGTCGTGTAAAAAATAGCTCATTGTAGAAGAGTGTTATATATACCTGTCGTCTATTATTATGATTTACATTATAATGTTGAGCCAAACGATTTTTAGGAGAAAAAATATGTATTTCATTCATAAAGTTAATATACCTAAGGTATACCTAATGGTTCCATTAGGTATACCTTCATATTACTATGTCTATCAAAAAATAATCCTCTATCCCTTTCGCACGAAATTTGGTGTCATTTCTGTGATTGAGGTAAAACTACTAGGTTTTTAAGATATTTTATTAAAAAAAAGTACAAAAGAATAACAATTATTGTCATAATAATTAAAATATATTTCAATCACATTTTTAGAATGGGTTTTTTTACAATTAAGTTATTAGGGCTTAGAATAATAACACCTAGAACGTTAGTTCTCTACAAAACGCACTGTCAAAAGTGAGGCAACTAAAACAACCAAAATGGCTCCGTTTTCAGATTGTTATTCTACATTATTACCTAATCATACCGATTAAGTACAAAACAGTTTACATTTTCCCACATTTATAAGACTAGTTACTATATTATTGGCTTTCAGTTACGATTAGTTAACGTATGAAGGAAATTAAATTTGAAAACTAAGCCATTCTGGCTTGGTATTAGTTGCCTCACTTTGCATACGAGGACATGGCTTCTAGTAGTTATTATTCTAAGTCAATAGGTACTAAAATACTTTTGGCTATTTATTATTTTTTTAAGATTAATTCTTCGTAGGTATTACTTATTAAATTATTTGGTATACAAATAATTTAATAAGTAATACCAAACGTCAACTCATATTTCACAATCAAGAAAATTAATTGGGTATTTACATGGGGCGACTTGGCAGGCGAAATTAGTCAATTAGCGCTTTTCATCGACAATCGCTTGTAAATTCTAATCGCAAACCTAATTTCAATAAGGTGGCGATAAAAAGCGCTGATTGACTAAATACCCCATAAGGAAGAAATTTAAATTACTTAAAAGTTTAACCGACTAAACACAACAAACCACGACTGCCCTGCCAAAAAACGTACCTACTAGAAAGTAAAAAATAAAACCGGTCAAGAGCGAGTCGGACTCGCGCACCGAGGGTTCCATACAATCATAAATATATTTGGATATTATGTTACTTTAGCAGTCTTTAAAAAAGTAGGATAAACGGCAGACAGGTGGAAGGGCGAATAGACAGACAGTTAATTTACAAATCTTAACCACAGCTGCTTATGGTGACTGAAAAACGTTTCAGCCACTTCACAATGCAAACTGTTTCTATTACTAAGTAGGAACTTTTTCTTCGTTTATTCGTACGGCAAATTAATTATATTAGAACCAGCCACCAATTATTATTGTAGTATTAGGTTGCGCCCTCTCTTGACCGATAGTGGAACTATTTTTTTTTCTTAGGTCAGCATTCTTAGGACAGCGCCATCTGTTGACTGGTAGTGATACTAAAGAATTTTGGTTTGTTTTTTGAATTTCTAAAAAAGTGTGTTATATTGAGACATCGTTTTATTTTTCCTGTAATCTTTACATAAACTACTATCACATAGAATTATTTCAGATTTTTTCAAGATAGATACCCCACAGATATATAGATAAGAAAGATACCCCACATGTCTTAGTCACCTCACTTCAAATTTTAAGACCCCTTTTCAGTCCCTGTTGTAAAAAAATAATATTATTTTTTTATTTATTTCTTATTTGCAAAATAGTTGGGCAAATGTCATCTTAAACTATTCCAAATTTCAAGTTGATACCATTAGTAGTTCTCGAGATATCCAGCTGTGACAGACAGACTGAGTCACACAAAAAGGGTTCCTTTTTTACCATTTTGGTACGGAACCCTAAAAACAAGTGTTATGTAGTGCAGTCGGGGGACCGTTCTGATAACACTTTAGTGTAGGAAAGAAAGGTAGTGGACCCCCACAGTAAATCCTCAGTAGACGAAACTTTACAGTATCACAGAATAACTAATAGCAGTATGATAAAGTATCATAAATAAAAGATATTTTTTTAAGTATCCGAATCGATTTTTTTTTGGATATTTGTACATAGGTTTTGGTTCATACTACATTACATCCCTGCAACGTTTCATCGACTGAGGATTGAATGTTGGGGTCTCCATACAAAAGGTCGCTTTATTTCCTACACTACTTAAGTACTTATTTTTTATTTACTTTTTTAAGTATTAAGGCAGGGCAGTCATGGTTTTGAATTTTTTTAATTATATATTTTTGTTTTATACAATTATACTTATAGGTGTTTCTGGAATGTGCTCATCAAGGCTATTTGCTACTTAGGGAACGTACCCATACTACGTGACCCATTTTTTACAATTTTTGACCCCCCTCCCTCCCCTTGGTGACCACCCGTAGTATATGCCAAGACCCCCCCCCCCCCCCTCCCCCTAGTTTTCACGTAGTATTTCATACATAATGGTTTTACATCATTTTTAAACAAAAATAAAAAAAAAATTGCTCATTTTTGTCTTTTTATTTGTAAGGCGCTTGCCACGTAATGCCAAGAGTGTTTTCTATAATTTTAGATACAATCACAAGTGAAAAAAAGTATCAAGAAGAAAAAAAAATTCGCTGTGTGCCATATTTGAATACAACTTTAAAAAAAGAACCAAATTTCCATTGAGAATATTGACTACGTGACAAAACGTAAGCCCCCCCCCCCCTCCCCCCTGTGACCAAGCGTGGTATTTTAAAGACCCCCCTCCCCCCCCCCTTAACAGGTCACGTAGTATGGGTACGTTCCCTTATTGTAACAATTGATGAAAAATCTTTTTTTCACATTATTTTCACATTACAAAATGGCATAATACAGTCGCCATATTTTTTTTACTTTAGCTAAAGTCACTCGGGATGATTGAAGGATTCTAACGAGACCACATACATCCAAATCTGTTCAGGCATTTGGAAGTTATGGTGGAATAAAGAAACTTACATACATACACACATACATGAACACAATACACTTTTTTGGGCAGTCGCATAAATATTTAATTTCTTTACAAATTATATTATTCCTTCTTACCATATAATAATAACACTACACTAATAGGCACTAGAGTATAACTGTCACTATAGTCAAAGTATTCTTACTAATAAATGAGATCAGAACGCCTTAAATCGTTTTGTATAGTTAAGCCTAGAAATAAACACTCCCTTATTCTAAAACGTGTACTAATGGTCCTGTTATAAAACAAATGCTGCGTCTGACTTTCTTTTATTTAGCAAACAACTGCATTAGTTTTAAAACTTCTAAATTACTTTAGTCCACCTTTTAAAAATGAGGGGGACAATATTTACAAGATTGCGCGGACTTGCGAAGTAGGCGTCATCATTTTCTTAAGTTAAAGCACCGCAAATGCTTAAATTCACCAGTGGGTCTACCGCGAAATGATATCGGCATTACTATCGGCTTCATTTGACAGATGGATAATAACACATTGCTACTTTTCTTTAGTCAGTTTATATTTGTGCCAAAAAGGACTAACAATGTTTTACATCCATCTGTCAAATGAAGCCGATAGCAATGCCAACGATCCCTTTTGATCTACATAGATACCTTAAATAGGAGATGCCAATGAAGGTATTATAGGTACCTAAAGAAGAGTTTTGCCTAGGAAGCTGTTTGCCCTAAACGAGAGATGCCGATGAAGCAGTACGCCTGAAATACAAAATCGACCAACAAGCAGTTTGCCTAAATTTAAATTAACTGTAAAGCAGATTGACACTTGCGCGGTAGACTCACAGGTTCACATTTATTTAGAATAGAAACCTGACAAGTAAAGCCTTTCATTTAAAATATAATTTTACAGTCTTTTGACTTTTGAGTCCAGACTTTTTTTACATATTTAACTATACCTACCTAATTTGATTAATCACAGAGTTCAATTAAAAAATATATGATATTTTATAATATCAATGTCGAGACTACGTATAACTAGAATACTTCGTATTACAATCTGCTGATTTCTTTCTGTTTAAGTTCCTGTAATTCGGTATCTTTACCATCACCATTGCTAACTACATCACCTAACTTATCATCAGGTCCATCATATATATCACCTTGGAGCAGAACCTGGATCTCTCGCAAGCTCTTCCCTTTAGTTTCAGGGACAAATCCTATAGTAAACACTGCTCCTAATAATGCAACCGTTGCAAAGATCCAAAAAACTCCGCACAGTCCAGACAGATCTTTCAACCACTGGTACCCTTTAGCTATGATGAAACCCAGGACACCGCCGTATATGCTCAAAGAACTCATGGCGACAGCTTTAATGTTCATAGGGAAAATTTCTCCGAATATCACGAAAATTATAGAAGTGTACCCTAATGTGGAAACTATGCTAGAGCCAAGGATCCCTACGAAGGGGATGTAGGCGTATGGGGTGAGGATGGTTTGGTCTATTTTGAGGAGTTCTTGGCAGAAGAAGTAGGCGCCGACTATGGCGTGACAGAATGCAGTACTGAAGAACGAGTAAATGAGAAGGGTGCGCCGCCCGACGCGGTCTACTAGCACTGACGACATTATACCTGGAAATAAAATTGATTAAATTTAAAAACGAAGATGGAGAGTAAAATAATGATATAGGCCTTTTTAATCTCTCGGAAATTTTTTGGGTAATGTGTTTATGAATGAGTCCAAAATAGGAAAACCGTTTCTTCAGACCATCAAACTGAACAATTGAACTGAACTTTTATTATGGGACCAACGCTGAAATCGCGAAAAAAACGGCTGTTTCATACAAAAATTAATAACGAAAACATCAAAATGTATGAAACAGCTGAATTTATTTTTTCGCAATTTCAAAGTTGGTAGATAGTAAAAGTTGTTCAGTTTGTGGGTCCGAAGAAACGGTTTTCTCATTTTGGGTTGATTCATTAACACTTTGTTTAGGACCAAGAGAGTATTAGGGGCAAACACGAATAATAAGATCTCAAATACATTCTTGGTAAATTTTTGAAACTAACACTTGGAAAAAGTAAAAATATGTAACTTACATTTTGTGGGAAAGTCACTATAAACATTCAAACAACTAAAATACAAGTATCTATTTTATTTGCTATGCCAGATATTAGATCGTGTTTGTGATCTAGTAGGTACTTATATTGACTTATGATGAATTCCATCAAATATATAGACTTAGAGGCGCTCGATGGTAGTGTAGCGCCCGGCCCAGCGATTGTTCAAGGGTGACCAAAAATTTATTATCTCGAGCTCCTCCGTGCTTCGGAAGCAGGGATTGAAATACCGTTAAAAAAATAACGATTTAAAAAAAATAACGTAAAATACCGTTAAAACATTTTACCGGTAAATTTACCGGTAAAAATAACGTTAAAAATATTTTACCGGTAAAATTAACGCTAAATATAGCGTTAAATTTAGTACCGGTAAAATTATCGGTAAAAAATTAACGTTATTAATTGGAATAACGTTAATTTTGAAGTAACGGTAAAAAAAGGAAAAAAATAACGTTAAAATTAACCTTAATTTAGTAAATAACGTTAAATTTAACGTTATTTCTCAAATTAACGTTCAAATTAACGGTAAAATAAGTAAGAAATAACGTTATATTCAAAAATAACGTTAACATTCCCTGTTCGGAAGGCACGTTAATCCCGGGTGCATTTGCAATCGTAAACACCCATCAATTCGTATTGAGCTTGCATGGTGGGTTATGGGCGATCCCCCTTACCCGCCCATAAGGAAGGTCTGTGCCCCAGCAATGGGGACATTAAAAAAATGGCTGCTGGTCATAGACTTACCGATAAGGAACCTCACTGCTCCAAAGATGATGAATACGGTTGACAAGCTGATATCAGACTGCGTGTCTTGCATGATGCGGCCGAGGTACTGCTGCACTGTCATCACGCCCGACATGATCTGCGTCAACTTCAGACCTGAAACATATTATTAATTTTATAAAGTCTAGACACATTATCCTTCATTTTGTAGTCGTCTTAATTAACTTATGGGAGTGCTCTACCTATGAAAATAAGCAATTTTGCCAAAGAAAAACAAAAAACCTTTCATGGGAAAGTATTTTTTGTCGTTTTTGTCTTTTTGTCACAGCTGGATATCTCGAGAACTACTAATGGTATCAACTTGAAACTTGGAATAGTTTAAGATGACATTTGCCCAACTATTTGCAAATAAGAAATAAATCAAAAAATAAATATCTTTTTTACAACAGGGACTGAAAAAGGGTCTTAAAAATATTAGGGCATGTGGGGTATCATATAAAAGAGTGCCGTTTGGACGTTTTCAACCATTTTTTCTTTTTGTTTAAGGGTCGCATAGTTTTCGACTTATGATGAAAAATGTAAAAAAAAATCCGTTCCCCCCCCCCTTGTCTCCGAAGTTTGCAAAGAGAAAAATCTGAAATAATTCTATGTGATAGCAGTTTATATAAAGATTACAGGAAAAATAAAACCATGTCTCAATATAGCAAACTTTTTTAGAAATTATCAAATTTCTAAAAAAGTTAACATTAGTTCCACTATCGGTCAAGAGATGGCGCTGATATAAAACTGCAATACTAATTTTATTATTCTACTGTGCAGTGTGGTTTGATGGTGCAATTATGATGGTACGGAACCCTCGGTGCGCGAGTCCGACTCGCTCTTGACCGGTTTTAAACGACTACAAAATTACTGTGTATAGCTAAATCCTATATTTCTCCTTAATTATTTGAAATCGATTCACAATAAGTATATCTGGTACAATGACCTGATATCTCGGTCTTAATATAGTAGATTAGACTAGTTAGACACGTGCAGAACGCACAAGGCAAAATAATGTTTACGATGTTGTGTTATTAATGAAACAGGGCTAATAATAAACACGATTGTGCGTCAGTTCGCAGTCTTCGTGGATACTTAGTTGAACGATAAATAAAATACCTAATAATTACGCCTAGTAAGATATTTTTCCTTCTTGTGATGTAATTTAAGGTCAGTCAAAGAGTTCTGTATAATCTGAATCAGATTCTGAAGCCACTCATATTTTTAATATGTATAAGTATTTGTTATGTTTGTGGCTAGCACACCATGAATAATGATTTATAATAAATTTAAGATTCATACGAAAAATAATTTTCATGATAAGTTGCTTGAAATTATACCTACTTTGTTTAAACTTCGGATGCAATTTCATCATGGGCACATGGGCTAAATGAAATCTAGGATAGTCTAAAAGGGACTGCACTGCAATCTAAAATATAGCCGGAAAAATATCAAGTTTTGTATGTGAATGAAGAAGGAAATACTGTGAAGACCTGGAATATTTATTTTGTAAATAATATCTAACTGTTAGAAAATTTTGTGACATACAAAAATATATCGATCTGTCTTATCAGTATGATAACGTCGAATAAGTATATACGAATTTCTGCAAAGAACCTCGTTAATATCGACATTGCCAATTGATAAGGATTGCACTTATCGACAGTTCAACTCGTGATTGTATAGATATAAAAATTTAGTTAGAAGATGCAATCTACTACTGTTAATGCTCACAAAAATTCATAAGAAACAATCTTTTTTTATGTAGTGGGATAAAACCCCTGCCTGCCATATTTTGTTGCCTTGCCAGAGCTTAAAGATCTGGCTGGACTCTATGTTCTCCCACACGTCACTAGCTAATAATATTATTATGATGATAGTCTTCCAGTATTTAGATGAGAACCAACTCTTTGGCTGTGTGCATTTTATGAAAGACTAGCTTCCGGCCGTGACTTTTTTCACGTGGACATTTGAAACATCCCCAGACCCTAAAAATCGTAAATATACCAACCAGCTGATATGATGATAGCCCGCCGGTACTGAGAGCCGACAAGGAGCTCTTTCACGGTACTGTCACGTCGCATCTCGCTGCCCACCGTCGACTTCATCACCATCAGCTCGTCTTCCACCTCCTGGAAACCATACAATTCAAATTCAAATCAATTTATTCAATAAGTAGGCCAAGTTATTTACTATCTTCTCAGGGTAATTTATCACATCATCATTTGTAAACTACATCTAAAAATCACTGAAACATGTGCAATGCCAATAAATAATAAACTTAATTGCAGTTCAAATTATTTTTGAAATTAAAATGCTGTTTTCAGTGAAACGCCGATTATCTTATCGGCCAACAACCATCCGGTCGTGGATGCGGAGACTTAACCACGATGAGAAAACATAAATCCTTTAGTAAATAGGAACAGAAAATTCACAATTATGTATAATTGCCAGATCCTTGACAGGTCAAGTTGATATCATCAGTGGCGGCCTTAGGGGGTGGCGAACCGGGCAATCGCCCGGGGCCTCGCTCTTGCAGGGGCCTCGCGCAACAACCCAAGTAAATTAAAAAATATATAGATTATACATAATATCAATAGAAATAAAAGAACCAGTAAAAAGTTTCTTATCATATTGCCCAAGAAGCTTATACCTCCCTCCAATTGAGATTGCACAGCCAGTGTCATAGTGAAGATTGAAAAAAGGTCCTTTAGTGACGTGACGGCTTATTGCTACCTCTTTCTTTAGTGTTGCAATACGTGTTCGTTGTTCGTCGTTCGTTCGTTCGAGAGAAACGAAAACGTATTGTAACACTAAAGAAAGAGGTAGCAATAAGCCGTCACGTCAATAAAGGACCTTTTTTCAATCTTCACTATGACACTGGCTGTGCAATCTCCATTGGGGGTATAAGCTTCTTAATATTGCCACACAAAATTGCAAAAAATATGTCTTGTTCGGAATTCGTAATTAAATATAAAAATGATGGAGAATGGATGGATGAGGAATGAATGAGAGAAACCCGTAGCAATACAAAATATGCATGGAAACAGTCAAAATAAAAATAAAACATTAAATCAAACGTATCTTTTTTTCTCTTCAGCTAAGCTAGGTAGTTCTCATTTTTATTTTACTCTTACTTTGCTGACCCGCCCGTTTTTTTTTATAGATTTTGAGTATTTTAATTACAAACTTCCATGTACATTCAACATGTCCTTCATTAGCCAGTTACCAGTCTCTAAGTTTCTACAGTGGTTTTACTGCCAGTTTTAATGATTTCAACGTACATTTAGAAAATAGACTCAAAAATTTCGCGGCTCGCGCTTCGCGCTCGCCGCCGCGTTTTTTGGTTCCTATCCGTAACAAACCCTGGGCCTCGCAAAGACCCTGCCGCCCGGAGCCTCGCAATGGGTAAGGCCGCCACTGGATATCATGCTTGGGTCATCACATCAGGAAGTCTATCATAAACTCATAACGCAAAGGAAATACAATATGCGCAAAATAACTTGGCGGCTCGGAAGTTATCTGCAAGTAGGGTTGCCAACCCTACTATATAATATAGTATCCTACTATATTGAGGGCTCGCCTACTATATTTTTTGAAAAATTTTATAGTAGGTAAAACTACTATATTTTTTCAAGTGAAAAAATTAAACAAAAGCAACAAAAATTTTTTACTTAGTACCTAATTAATTATTAGTAATTCCATAGTATTTTTTTGTGATTAAACTAGAAAATGTTAGTACTCAAGTATGAGAAATGCAACTTCTTTAAAATCCTCCATACAAAACGGCAACTTACTATATTTTTTTGGATTTTTTCGCGATCTACTATATTTTTCCACTAAATATCATGAAACTACTATACACGCTGAAATTTTAATCATTTGGTTCCCGCTGTGGGGTGGTTCCACTCATGATTACAAGCAACTTTTACTATGGGGCCAACTCTCCTGCTCGCAAAAAAAAATCTTCTGTTCTATACATTAAGGTCGAATAGGTACTGCACTTTTGTATGGAACAGCTGATTTTTTTGCGAGCAGGAGAGTTGGCCCCATAGTGAAAGTTGCTTGTAATCATGAGTGGAACCACCCCACGGCGGGAACCAAATGATTAAAATTTCAGCGTTTGATGCAAGCAAAGTTGGCAACCCTATCTGCAAGTGATATTTCGCATCGCGGGGAGACGGGGCGCTTCCGCTCGCGCCCCGTCCCCGCGCACACCTGTATACGTCTACTGCGCAGCATTCCGCACGAAATTCCGAACCGCCAAGTTATTTTGCTGTACTCTAGTTACCCAGAAAAATATAAACAACAAAGCAGTTTCTTACCTTGCTCTCTTTATAGTTCCTTAGTTTAGACAGCACTCTCCGCGCCTCTTCCACTCTTCCCTCCTTCAAATAATAATACGGAGACTCCGGTATCCAGCAACAGGCGAAGAAGTATACCACTGGCATTATAAGTATAGATAGATTGAGGGTCTGGTAGGAGAGAAACGGCCCAACTGATATAGCGAGCAAAGTCCCAAAGTTGAACATAAATCTGGTTCCAACAGATAAAGTGCCTCTTAGGTCTTTATCGGCAATTTCTGCCAAGTACATTGATACCACCTGGAAGTAAAATATTATATTTTGTTAGTTTTATATTAGACTACCTATTTGTGTAGCCTAAAAATCAACGCCGACTGTAATAATTTCCAAAAATGTAAGTTTCTATTTCGATTTTCGGCTATTATAAAAGGCCTATTCCCACCAGGGACCGGAAAACCCCTTTTTTTGGTTAACCCAATTGATAGGGAAACCCTATTAAAAAGCTTACCAAATGATAGGGTTTCCCTTTCGATAGGGTTAGTCAACGATATGCTTACCGTATTGATAGGGTTTTTGAAAACAAGTCTATGAAATACCCAATCAAAAATCCTTTTAACGGTAAGCGGTTCATGAAATACCCTATCAAAACCCCTTTAACGGTAAGCGGTTCTGGTCCTTCGGCCCAGGTGGAACTAGGTATAAATTGCTTGAACACGTTTTAAGACCCCTTCATAAAGCCTTCATAGGGTTTCCCCGGTAGGATTTTCGTATTCGGTAAGTGCTTACTTGGGTTACCCTTTCGATAGCGTTACCGTATTAATAGGGTTGCCGTATTGATAGGGTTTTTTAAAACAAGTCTATGAAATACCCAATCAAAAACTCTTTTAACAGTAAGCGGTTCCGGTCCTTGATTCCCACTGGGGTGAGAGATATCGGGAAGAAATGTGTGAAAAAAAGATTTTTCCGATATAACTCAGTGGGAGCAAAGTGGGGACAATGGGAATTAGTAGGCGTATAAAACCATTTTCTCATTGCATTAATTTTGTTTTTTCTGTAATTACCCACCTAAGTTTTTACCGATAGTAGAATTACCGATAACATAAAAACTGAGTAAACAACAAATGAAAAAGTAATAAGGTCTCTATGATTAAGGTTCTCATTAATATGTATCGAGAGACCGATATAATCACGAACGATAAACAAATGAGTTATAAAGTAAATATGGTTACAAAGTCATGTTGTTGCATTCAAAGCTTTCTTTGGTTCCTATAATGCAAGACAAGACTGGATAAAAAAGATTTTGGTTTGAACCAGACTTATTATATTACTTTTGGTTGATGGTAGGGCTTATTTCAAGTCCGTCTGGCTAGCTACCACCATAAACCTAAGTCTGACGCCATAACAACAATTTAAAAATTTTTGTGTTCCAGCAGTTAGATGTAAGATAGTCAGTTCCTCAGTGATGAGGTTCCGGGAGTAGTGTGCTTCCACCTTCGGCCTTTATCGTCACTTAACATCAGGTGAGATGAAGGCCAATCACTATCCCGGGTGTGCATAAAAAAATAAAGATGAACTACGTTTTTAAGGTACGAGGCGTGACTTTTCGGGTAGACGCAATTGTATGGTAGACTTTCAATTGTTTTAAACGGAAGCCTAGTACGTGCAAAATGTTTGTACATATCCTACTCAGACAGACAGAACGAATGATTAAGTTTTTATGTCCTATTGTTTTAAAGAGAACGAGAGACCTATCAAGCCACGAACTTTCCGTTCTTTTTTAGACCTTTGCATTATTCTACTCAGACAGAACCAATGATTTAGTTTTTATGTGAGATACCTATAAAGCCACGTACCTACCTGCCGTTCTTTTTTTAGACCTATCACTCTTCAACTATAATAACACTAGTGGCTCTGTAAGCTGTAGACCTTGCCTATTGACATTTTTTGATATGAATGAAAATTTATTTTCCTACACATCCCGCCATTTTGAAAATTTTCGTAAAGTTGAATCGACAAATAAACTATTCATTTTCACTAGGTTGAGAATTTTGACCTATAGAGGAGAACAGACTGGCGGACGGGAGTGACATACAAAAGCATTTTGCCCTATCTGAAACGGAAACGCTTCGCGCTCGCTCGGTCAATGAACTGAAAAGTAGCAGAATAGGTAATATAAGAAAAAAAGTACTTACAGTTCCGATCATTCCTGTTCCCCAGCCCCAAAGAAACCTTGCGGTGTACAGCAGCCATGCTTTCACAGGGCATAGTACCAATACCTGTATCATTAATTATTGTTTATTTCGATAAAGAACATGATTAATTATCATTTAATCATTATGATTAAATATCATTTAATCATTATGATTAATTATAATTTAATCCTTAATCATTGTTTATTTCGATAAATGACATGGCCGAACAAAATGCAACGCGAAAGTTTAAAAGTGTATAATAACATGATTATTCTAAAAATTGAAGAAAGCTTAAACAGCCATTTAACGACTCTCGGGTGTAGTGGCTTGGCCACTTGAAGCCCAGCATTTATCATAAGTAGGTAATTAAGTATTTCTATAATAATAGCTCTTATTAAAAGCGACTTAAAATCGATGTTTTTCGTTTATTTGTCTATGCATAGTAACAATACTTAGTTATGATACGAATAGAATTTTTAGATGCGGGTGTGCAACCAAGGCATTCTCTACCTCATAAATGAATTATTGATTACCCACCTTTGCCAACTTTATTAATTAAAATATATTCTTTTATTTTAGTTTTTATTGGCTTTATTTATTTAATTATCACACTGTGCTGAGTTGTGAAACGTTATAGACTACTTACCGTCCCCAAGGCCATTGGGATTGCGCTCCCAAGTATGGTATTTCGTCTCCCATAATAATCGGACGTGTACCGAGTGGCCAGGCTGCCCGCTATGAATCCGGGGGAGGACATCGCCAGCATCCATGATATAACATCCTGTTAAAAAATAACGTTTTATGAAAAACAACCATCTAAAACACTTTCTCAAAATTGAATCAACAAATCTTTTCGAGGCTATCTCTATCTTAGGCCAGTTTCACAGGTCCTGAATAACTTGTTCAAGACTTTTATTGATACGCTGTCATAGAAAATTTAGATTTTAAATAAAAAAAAAATGTTAACGCTTTTCAGACCCTTAAGTAATTAGCATTTGATACAGATGATGTGGTGAAAGTGAGCCGCTATGCTAAATCTACTGAAATAATATTTCCTTTAAAATCTCATGGTAAACGTACCTACTTAGTTTCGCTTTTAGTAGGCCTATATCTCTAAGTTAAGAATTAGTAATTAAGTATCTTACATCTGAGATATGTCCTTCTGTTTCGTTGGCGTGAAACTTTGCTATGACGGGAGTGGGCCAGGCAGATATCACCCCCAAGGTCATCGACGCCAAAGATACTGGCAGAAAAAAAATTGAAATGTTGTAATTGGAGTAATTGACGACACCAAAAAGTAAACCTCATCATGATGATAATACAAGCCAATTTGACAGACGTTCTTAAAGGTTGAAAGTTCTCACTTTTGGTTTTTTCTCTAATATCTCCAAAACGGTGCAAATAAAGAAAAGTTCAAATAAAAGCCTATAATATTCTCTTCAACTTTTATTTTATACAGTTTTTAAATTTGAGATTTCTGCATTTACAATGCTATTTTTAAACAATACTAAATAATATACTAGAAAAAATACGACTCGCACCAGATCAATACTCAGACGGGAATCGAACCCGCGACCTTTGGATATCCGGTCCAATGCTCTGACCGCTGAGCTACCGAGTCACTAGTGACATCGTCGAATTTTTCCTAGTATATCCTAAACTCTTACGCTGTAAGCCAGCGTTATTTCACCAATGTGAGGAATTACCTCGACATTCAATTGAAATATCTTTCCAGATATTTTAACAATTGATTAAGATGAAATAGCTATATAATTTTTAAATTTGAGATTTCTGCATTTACAATGCTATTTTTAAACAATACTAAATAATATACTAGAAAAAATACGACTCGCACCAGATCAATACTCAGACGGGAATCGAACCCGCGACCTTTGGATATCCGGTCCAATGCTCTGACCGCTGAGCTACCGAGTCACTAGTGACATCGTCGAATTTTTCCTAGTATATCCTAAACTCTTACGCTGTAAGCCAGCGTTATTTCACCAATGTGAGGAATTACCTCGACATTCAATTGAAATATCTTTCCAGATATTTTAACAATTGATTAAGATGAAATAGCTATATAATTTTTAAATTTGAGATTTCTGCATTTACAATGCTATTTTTAAACAATACTAAATAATATACTAGAAAAAATACGACTCGCACCAGATCAATACTCAGACGGGAATCGAACCCGCGACCTTTGGATATCCGGTCCAATGCTCTGACCGCTGAGCTACCGAGTCACTAGTGACATCGTCGAATTTTTCCTAGTATATCCTAAACTCTTACGCTGTAAGCCAGCGTTATTTCACCAATGTGAGGAATTACCTCGACATTCAATTGAAATATCTTTCCAGATATTTTAACAATTGATTAAGATGAAATAGCTATATAATTTTTAAATTTGAGATTTCTGCATTTACAATGCTATTTTTAAACAATACTAAATAATATACTAGAAAAAATACGACTCGCACCAGATCAATACTCAGACGGGAATCGAACCCGCGACCTTTGGATATCCGGTCCAATGCTCTGACCGCTGAGCTACCGAGTCACTAGTGACATCGTCGAATTTTTCCTAGTATATCCTAAACTCTTACGCTGTAAGCCAGCGTTATTTCACCAATGTGAGGAATTACCTCGACATTCAATTGAAATATCTTTCCAGATATTTTAACAATTGATTAAGATGAAATAGCTATATAATTTTTAAATTTGAGATTTCTGCATTTACAATGCTATTTTTAAACAATACTAAATAATATACTAGAAAAAATACGACTCGCACCAGATCAATACTCAGACGGGAATCGAACCCGCGACCTTTGGATATCCGGTCCAATGCTCTGACCGCTGAGCTACCGAGTCACTAGTGACATCGTCGAATTTTTCCTAGTATATCCTAAACTCTTACGCTGTAAGCCAGCGTTATTTCACCAATGTGAGGAATTACCTCGACATTCAATTGAAATATCTTTCCAGATATTTTAACAATTGATTAAGATGAAATAGCTATATAATTTTTAAATTTGAGATTTCTGCATTTACAATGCTATTTTTAAACAATACTAAATAATATACTAGAAAAAATACGATCTTAATCAATTGTTAAAATATCTGGAAAGATATTTCAATTGAATGTCGAGGTAATTCCTCACATTGGTGAAATAACGCTGGCTTACAGCGTAAGAGTTTAGGATATACTAGGAAAAATTCGACGATGTCACTAGTGACTCGGTAGCTCAGCGGTCAGAGCATTGGACCGGATATCCAAAGGTCGCGGGTTCGATTCCCGTCTGAGTATTGATCTGGTGCGAGTCGTATTTTTTCTAGTATATTATTTAGTATTGTTTAAAAATAGCATTGTAAATGCAAAAATCTCAAATTTAAAAATTATATAGCTATTTCATCTTAATCAATTGTTAAAATATCTGGAAAGATATTTCAATTGAATGTCGAGGTAATTCCTCACATTGGTGAAATAACGCTGGCTTACAGCGTAAGAGTTTAGGATATACTAGGAAAAATTCGACGATGTCACTAGTGACTCGGTAGCTCAGCGGTCAGAGCATTGGACCGGATATCCAAAGGTCGCGGGTTCGATTCCCGTCTGAGTATTGATCTGGTGCGAGTCGTATTTTTTCTAGTATATTATTTAGTATTGTTTAAAAATAGCATTGTAAATGCAAAAATCTCAAATTTAAAAATTATATAGCTATTTCATCTTAATCAATTGTTAAAATATCTGGAAAGATATTTCAATTGAATGTCGAGGTAATTCCTCACATTGGTGAAATAACGCTGGCTTACAGCGTAAGAGTTTAGGATATACTAGGAAAAATTCGACGATGTCACTAGTGACTCGGTAGCTCAGCGGTCAGAGCATTGGACCGGATATCCAAAGGTCGCGGGTTCGATTCCCGTCTGAGTATTGATCTGGTGCGAGTCGTATTTTTTCTAGTATATTATTTAGTATTGTTTAAAAATAGCATTGTAAATGCAGAAATCTCAAATTTAAAAATTATATAGCTATTTCATCTTAATCAATTGTTAAAATATCTGGAAAGATATTTCAATTGAATGTCGAGGTAATTCCTCACATTGGTGAAATAACGCTGGCTTACAGCGTAAGAGTTTAGGATATACTAGGAAAAATTCGACGATGTCACTAGTGACTCGGTAGCTCAGCGGTCAGAGCATTGGACCGGATATCCAAAGGTCGCGGGTTCGATTCCCGTCTGAGTATTGATCTGGTGCGAGTCGTATTTTTTCTAGTATATTATTTAGTATTGTTTAAAAATAGCATTGTAAATGCAGAAATCTCAAATTTAAAAATTATATAGCTATTTCATCTTAATCAATTGTTAAAATATCTGGAAAGATATTTCAATTGAATGTCGAGGTAATTCCTCACATTGGTGAAATAACGCTGGCTTACAGCGTAAGAGTTTAGGATATACTAGGAAAAATTCGACGATGTCACTAGTGACTCGGTAGCTCAGCGGTCAGAGCATTGGACCGGATATCCAAAGGTCGCGGGTTCGATTCCCGTCTGAGTATTGATCTGGTGCGAGTCGTATTTTTTCTAGTATATTATTTAGTATTGTTTAAAAATAGCATTGTAAATGCAGAAATCTCAAATTTAAAAATTATATAGCTATTTCATCTTAATCAATTGTTAAAATATCTGGAAAGATATTTCAATTGAATGTCGAGGTAATTCCTCACATTGGTGAAATAACGCTGGCTTACAGCGTAAGAGTTTAGGATATACTAGGAAAAATTCGACGATGTCACTAGTGACTCGGTAGCTCAGCGGTCAGAGCATTGGACCGGATATCCAAAGGTCGCGGGTTCGATTCCCGTCTGAGTATTGATCTGGTGCGAGTCGTATTTTTTCTAGTATATTATTTAGTATTGTTTAAAAATAGCATTGTAAATGCAGAAATCTCAAATTTAAAAATTATATAGCTATTTCATCTTAATCAATTGTTAAAATATCTGGAAAGATATTTCAATTGAATGTCGAGGTAATTCCTCACATTGGTGAAATAACGCTGGCTTACAGCGTAAGAGTTTAGGATATACTAGGAAAAATTCGACGATGTCACTAGTGACTCGGTAGCTCAGCGGTCAGAGCATTGGACCGGATATCCAAAGGTCGCGGGTTCGATTCCCGTCTGAGTATTGATCTGGTGCGAGTCGTATTTTTTCTAGTATATTATTTAGTATTGTTTAAAAATAGCATTGTAAATGCAGAAATCTCAAATTTAAAAATTATATAGCTATTTCATCTTAATCAATTGTTAAAATATCTGGAAAGATATTTCAATTGAATGTCGAGGTAATTCCTCACATTGGTGAAATAACGCTGGCTTACAGCGTAAGAGTTTAGGATATACTAGGAAAAATTCGACGATGTCACTAGTGACTCGGTAGCTCAGCGGTCAGAGCATTGGACCGGATATCCAAAGGTCGCGGGTTCGATTCCCGTCTGAGTATTGATCTGGTGCGAGTCGTATTTTTTCTAGTATATTATTTAGTATTGTTTATACAGTTTGTTCGAATTGCCAACCGAATTTTGATGATAGGCAAGATCCTAAGTCGGTTTACATACACACCCTTTAACATCGAGTGATATATCATTAGAAAGGCCTTTTTAGACAAAATATTTGCTACAAACATATCAATTGTTAGTATTTTTGGAGTTCGTCACGTCACCTACACATTCGAGAGGACTTTTAGTATGATCACACCCAAAACAAGTTTCTAAAGAAACGCATAGAACTCTTTTATTGACTGGACTAATAGCCGAATATTAACAATACCAAAGTCACAAAAAACATACCAGTTTTGGTAGGTATGTATGTATGTAAAAAAAGTGAATTGACTTGTATTTTTTGTTCATAATTATTATACATTCGCTTCCAATGTCTTTTCCTTGTCCATATTTTTAATTCAAGTATAATAATAAGTATTGTAAAATCGAAAACGTTTAAAGTATTTGACGTTAGTACTATCATAATATATTATGTGGTATTGGTTGGGTACCTAGTTAGTCCAGCAGACTAGAATACCACCAGCAACCGATAATTTATTTATTTATTTATTTATTTTCGGACGACCAACAGCTATATTAAACAGATAAAATAACTTACATAGCATCAGAAAGCCAATTATAGGTCATCACAAATAGTAACGAACTATACAAAACAAGCACCATCTTATTACTAAATATTAATTAAGTACTAAATCTTAATTACCTACCTAGTGAATACTTAACCAGTACAATTATGCCCCACTAAAAAATTCCTTACTTAGAATTTGCTTAATCGAAGCCTCACTCGTTGCAAACAGATCCAAGTCTGCCCGTCGCGATGCCAAATTAAAACTATTACTATATAATAGTGAAGGATTGATAAATAAAGATTTATTTATTTATTTCCACCGGAGATGTTTTTAATTATTAATTAAATACAACCGGCTCGTCTAAAAATTATTTAATGTATAATTGGATCATGGATGTTTATTGCACTATCCATGTATGTAATTAAATATCTGTCAATTTTGATCAATAGCACAGAATAGAGATAAGTAGGTCAAACTCTTCAAACATTTAAGGATTTTTTGAAATCGGAAACAAAAACTGATTATAGCATTGTGTAATTACACTTCAAAGTGCAGTGTAAAAAAATCTCGTTAGTTTGCCGATAACGAATGATTTCTGCAAACGTTACGTTTCATCATTAACGGAATAAAATAAGGACAAAGGCAAAACAAAATTATCTAAAACAGTATCCTCAGTGGTTTTTATTAAGTATTTACTTTGATAGAATATGGGTCAAGCTATTTTATTAGAAAATAAAGTAATTTTTACTACAATATTGGAATTTATTAGTACATTATGATTTATGAAACAAGTTAGCTTAGGTTACTCATTGCACACGAGACTGCGGGTTGCAGCCCAAGCCGCAGGCGAGGGCGTAACTCAGCCAAGTGTGCAATAAGCAAGAGCTCACGAGTTTCATACGACGTTTTTCAACACATTTGCGAGGAGAAAACAAAATAATTTACCACACAGCAACAAATACGACAAAAACAAAATATGAAAATTATGGGAAAAGGCGCGCAGGTTTTTTTTCACACACCCAATGCATGAATATTTTACGAACAAAGGGATGAGTGAGCATACAGCCTACTTAAAAATTATTATAATTTTAAATGATAAAATGCAAATATTTTATTATTTTATAACTAAATATTGTGAATCATGAATAATATGATAATAATAAATATTTGTTTGACTTAATTAAGGACTTACACATTTATTTATTCCAAAAATGTATATGAATTTTCAGAGGCATAAAACATCTTTGTTGTTTCTAAAAAATTACTGTATTACCCGGTTAAATTGGGAATGCTCTGTTTACTCGCATAGAACTTGCAGTAAGGTACTTATTTATCTTTGTAGGGATAATTCTATAACGTACTAGTGTTTTATATATTATTCCATTGCACCAGGTTATAGCTCGGTTTATGGCCCTAAAAGCGTTGTATTAGGGCTCACTTTACTAGCAAGTGTCTTGAAAATAATATTTCAGTGGTAGACCAAGCTCTTTCATCGGCACTTTGAAATTTTTGTTTATCAATTGCCATTATGCATTTCTCATTGGCAACTTTTTAAGAATTCAAAGCAATGAAATTTTTGTTCATCAGTCGCCATTATGCTTTTCCCAGTATTCTGATACTGGCAACTTTTAAGAAAACAACTAGGCTATTTGTTCGCTGAAAACGCAGGGACACTTTCATTTATTCCGAGAAAAGAATAAAAGGGTTTTCTTAATACAAGTTTATTTACACCGCCTTTACCTACCACATCATCTCATTAATTTCATTATCTAAAAACATAAGCCAACCTTGTTTTAGGGTTTTTTTTAATTTGACTGTTTTACTTGCAATCGAGTAGGTAATAAATAGTAAACCAAAGTCACAGAATAGATATAAGTACTACGTCCAATGTTTACGGTCTAATAATACCCCATTGCAAGCGCAACAACAACACAGCAACTTATTAATAGCTCAGAAGCATTGATTTAGTGGTTATGCTGATTCATTCAATCAGCGTAGCATTTTGTATACTTGGCTATTTGGTAGGGTTTTGCAACCATGTAATCAAAATACGCCACCGCCGCCATAACAAAAACTGATAACACTGTTCGTATTTCTGCACTTACTGCTAAAAAAGCCATATGACCAATAAAATTCTAATTAGAAGAACAAGCCCAGCCCCCTAGCATGACCGACAAAACACGATTGTATCGCATGATGTAGCGTTTTATCGACACTCAACTGTCAAAATCCATTGTCTTTTGACAATTAAACGTTATAAATCGCTATTGGACCGTCGGCCAGCTAGGGTCATTTTCGATCTATCGCATATTGGTACCAGACTACATTGGCAAGATAGTTATTAGTTTGGTGTTATCAAATATTGTCGTCTGCGTTGTAAAGTAGGAAGCTTTTGGGAGATATGCCACCCTGAACATATGGCCTCCCATACAATAATCTCAGATCGCAAAAAGTAATCGATCTCATATTGATATAAATGGTGAACGGGTTCGTAGGTGGCATCATTACAAACATGTTATATATTAAGCTGTATTACCAAATCTGCTTTTCCCTATGTGTGTACTGTGTATTGATCTGTGTGCTTTTTACTTCCGTTGTGATCGAGCAAACCTGCAGTTTCATTTATCAGTTTTATATGACTTAAACTTAAAAGTTTAGCTTTAGAATTCTCATTTGAATTGTCCAATAATATTGGTATTTTAGTCACCATATGCATAGTTTTCAATAATGGACAACATTTCATTTTGAGAAAGTACTAAAATTAGAAAACCATTTCGAGATATTAGTATTCTAAGCTTATATATATTCCATTGCCACATTACTATCGAAATCATGATGACATTTCACAGATTTATTTTTTAATCCTAAATTGGCAAGTGCCTACACATTCAACTTCCTGACAATGTACTTACGCTCTTTTAGAATGAGTAAGATTTCAAACAGTGATTTAATATATAAAAAAACGATAAAAAATTAAAATAAAAAATACGAGTCCCCTAATTTTATATCTACTTTCATAATATAAAGTAAAATATACATATTATATTTTTGAAAGGTTGTCCATTTTAACTTGTGTTAAAAAACTTGTATGAGCGACGGTCAATTCATAATTCTAACTTTTTGGTACGACGACGCATTGCTTTGAATATACAGGGTCACTGGAAATATGACGTATTCCTGCTAAATGGTTATAGATGAGGTTAAAACAAATATTTTTTGTTATATTACTTTTTCTCAAAAAGTTCATAGTTTTTGAGTAAATTAAAATAAAGTAATTTTTACCAAAAGTACGTTTTCAGATACAAAAAATTAACATAAAAGATAACTACTCGTTCGATTCCGGTTTTTTTATTATTTTGGTATAAAAAACAGTCCAAATGTTGATAATGAATAAAAAAAGTTACAAAAAGTACATGTGTTTATAAAAAAATCAATCCTTAAAAACATTTTTTATTTTTATTTTTTCAGATTTTTTAGAAAAGGCAGCAAATATCTTTAAAAAATTCCTAGTGACTAAGCATGCATAATATTTTAAAAACATCACCATCTATTCAGCTTTCAGTTGAGGTATAAAACTTAATGATATCTTAAATAAAAAATGAGAAATTAAGACTTAAGTAAATTGCAGTCCCATTTCATGTAGCAAAAATTTCCTACTTCGACCGCTTCGGAGGTGGCCGTATTATCCTACTTATATCATAAATGTGAAAGTTTGCTTGTTTGGATGATTGTTAATCAATGACACAAAACGGCTGAACCGATTTGGATGAAATATGGCGCACAGATAGTTTAAAAGCCGGATTAAAACATAGGAGGATACTATTATCTTGGTCAAAGGTTCCCTAGGGATTTTCTCGAATGTAAATGCGGATGAAGTCGCGGGCGGAAGCTAGTTTGCCATAAATGGTCGTGCTTACTAAAAATACTTTCGTCCGAGTGAGTTTCGAGACAGGATTATTTTCCGCCAATGAGTCAAAATTTTATACAGACGGCATCAAAAATAATCATCCATATCAGCCATTTTTAATGCCTTTATGCCAGGCCTTCTTTTTGGCTTGTGGATGGATAAAGTGGATGGGCCATAACCCACCACATGGGCCCAATGCGGATTTGTCGGTGTTAACACAATGTACCTTACCAAAAAAAAATCAAAAAAAATCAAAAATATTTATTTACATTCAAATATCGTAACAATAGCAGGTGGCCAGAGTCTCCTTTTAAGCATAAATATACTTGTGTCAGAAGGCTCTGCTCTTCATATAACATAAAAATTGTGACATTTGAATAATGATTACATGCGATTTTTAACAAAAGAACAAAAAATTATTAAAAGTTTACAGATTGACTTACGGGTAAGGTATTAAAACAAAAATAATATTCAGTTATAATTAATGTGTGTGTGTGTGTGTGTGTGTGTGTGTGTGTGTGTGTGTGTGTGTGTGTGTGTGTGTGTGTGTGTGTGTGTGTGTGTGTGTGTGTGTGCGCGCGTGTGTTTCTTTCTCTATTTATTCCAATAATAATTCAATCTCATCATAATAAGGATTTTTGATCCAAGTTATTAAATTAAATTTACAGTCATTATATGTTTTATTGTAAATATTTATTTTTTTATTTACCTCATTATATAGACGAGCTGATCTTGCACCGTATTGTATTTTAGCAAAAACAGTTTTAGTAGTAGGCATCTTTATGACAACATCTTTTCTTCTTCTTTTCTCTATGTTCGGATCATATATTATAGTTTTATGTCTTTTTGTTATTGTATAGACAATATAAAGTTTACGAATAGACATTAAGTTACTAATTTCATAAAGTCCCTTAGTGGAAAATCGCCGTTTTTTGAAATACATAACTTTTATTAATGCTCGCTGGGCTCTTTCAACTTCAATAAAACGTGTTTTATAAGCTCCACCCCAAACAGGGGGTCAAGTCTGCTAATGTTTTCGTCAAAATCGTTGTTCAATGGTGTTCTAATGGTATAGCTTTTTGACACAGTTCTTGTTTCTTAAACCCAAAATGTAGACACAATATGTTTGCGTTTTGGGTTTAAGAAAGACAATGTGTTTCAGTTTTGGGTTTAAGAAACAAGAACTGTGCCAAAAAGCATTACCATTCAAACACCATTGAACTACGATTTTGACGAAAACATTAGCAGACTTGACCCCCAGGTATGCAGTAGGTTATTATTGATTGTACTAGTGCAATATATATTTCATTTAGTATATTTCTAGAGCTTGTGTGCGATGGAACTACATATATTAATGTTTTAAACAACCAAATAAATTTCCTAATTCTAGAAGATATCAATTCAATTTGTGGATACCAAGATAATTTATGATCAATTACTATACCTAAATATTTTATTTGATTCACGCGATTTATGGACGGGCACATACATGCATTATTTGTTACGTCTTTACAATAATGTATTTTGACATTAAAAGTTTCTTCCGGTTGTGAATTATTTCTTATACTAAAACAGATATAATTCGTTTTAGAAGTATTTAGTGTGAGCAAGTTTTGTTTAAGCCATTTCGACACCAAAACCATACCACTTTCGGCATACAATTTAACGTCATTCCAACTTGGTCCGTAAAAGACAATGGCTGTATCATCCGCATAAGTGAAAATTTTAGCGTTTAACAAGTCCATAGTGCATAAGTCGTTTATGTACACCAAGAACAGTGTAGGGCCGAGTACACTACCTTGAGGTACGCCGTAGTGCACATCAACATAGTCACTAGTGTGATGATCAAGTTTAACCTTCTGCTTTCTGTTACTCAAATAGTCTTGAAAAATCGATAGTGTGGTACCCCTGACTCCAATTTTTTCCAATTTGTGCACAAGGATGGGTACCGAAACTGTGTCAAAAGCTTTTTTTAGGTCAATAAAAATAGATAAGCATTTGTTTCCTTTATCAAGCTGATCAGATATAAGGGAACTTAAAGATGTAACTGCGTCTTCAGTCGATATTCCTTTTCTGAAGCCAAATTGGTTTGATGATAGTATATTAAAAGTAGTTAAGTAATTTATTAATCTTGTGTTGAGTAACTTTTCCAAGATTTTTGATACAACTGGTAAAACAGAAATAGGACGATAGTTGTTCACGTCATTTTTGTCACCACCCTTGTGCACAGGTGTAATAATTGATTGTTTTAACAATGTGGGGAAAGATCCTGTTTTAAAGCATAGATTAAAAAAGTGAGTCAGTACAGGGATAATTTCATGTCTTATAAGTTTTAGATAACTGGTTGAAATATTGTCCCAGCCTGGTGCACTATCAGACTTTAGATTCATTAATATTGAATTGATTTCCCCAGGATCAGTATCTAGAAGGGCCATAGATTGACATTGGTCAGGAATCTTATTAAGGTTACTATCAAAGTCATTTTGAAAAGTACTTGAATGAATACTCTCTGCTAAATCTCTGCCTATACTGGCAAAATATTCGTTAATTTTGTTTGCCGAATCAATAGGTGTAGTCCCAATTTGAGAAAGTTCTTGATTAGGTTTATTATTTTTATTAGTATAAGTAATTTGTTTTATATTTTTCCAGAGCAATTTATTATTATTTATTGAATTAGTAAGCAATTGTCGTTCATACTTTCTTTTTACCTTTTTTATCAAATTATTACAAAAATTTCTATATCGTTTAAATGTGATTCTTTTTATTTCATTACAAGGGTCAGAATATGATTGTTTTTGAAGTTTGTTACGGTTTTTAATACATTTTAACAAACCAGGAGTCATCCAGGGTTTGATTGCACGTTTGCTTTTAGGAATTTTTATAGTATTAGTATTTTTTTCTAAACTTTCAGTGATTTTCTTTAAAAGATTTTCAATTAAAATATCTGGGTCATCACAAAAGAGTAATTCTTTTATATTTTGCTTCTGAAAATATTTACGAGCATTTTCTAAATCTACGGTAGTTTTAGCTTTTACCACTTTGTGCCCTTTTTTAGATTTAGTCAGAACTAAAAGAGTAGTAAAGTGATCGGTAAGAGTTGTATGTAAGATAGCAATGAACGCTGTTTCTTTTTTAGTATTTATTTTCAACATAAAATGATCTAGACAGCTCTGCTTTCTGGTAGGTAAGGTATGTCCTGGAAGTACACCATAAATAGATAACATCTCGAGATAAACGGTCCTATTGGTAATATCATTAGACTGCTCTGTAGGTTTGCTAATTAAATTTATATTAATATCACCGGCTATTATTATATTTTTCCGTGTCCCCAGTGTTTCTAAATGTGTACCTAGAGATGAAACAAAATTATCTGCTTTTCTATTAGATGGTGAACGGTAAATGCAGAGTATAACACTGCTAACGAGATCTAGCTCCAAACATGAAGCTTCAGTTATTTTAACTTCCTTAACGTTACAAGCAAGTGTTTCCTTTATATAGACAGTCACGCCATCATTTTTATTTACATGGTTAGTAGTTTGAGCAGTAATTATTTAGTTTGGGGATTGGTTTATCTGGGTTAAGATGACATTCAGTCAGAATAATTACATCAACTTCGAATTTAAGATCAGTAACAGTAACTAAAAAATCATCAAAATTGCAGTATATACTGCAGATATTCTGGGATATGATCGTGAGATCGCTTTTATTTATTTTATTATAGTGTTTGTAAAGATCTGCAGTGTCACACATAACAGTTCTAGCTATATTCAAATTGTCTATCTCATTTGGCGTTTGAATTTGTTCAGCCATTAAGATTATAAATAAAACTGAGTAAATCAATGACAATGAAGTTGTATGAATTAATTAAAACACATGCAATAAGAGATTGTGTCATATTGTTTACATGCAGGACTGCTTTGTGTGACATTGAAAAAATTGAATGCTGGTTTATGTGTATAATTGAGTTTATATGTGTTAAGAATTGTATGTGACTGTATGTTTGACATGTATATACGGATTTAAGTATAAGGTAGATATGTAAATTTGTTTGTGTGTGTTGAAAATTGCGTGTAATTGTTTTTTATATTAATTGTACTTAAAGTGTGTGTTTGTATGTGTGGAGTATTAAAAACTAGAGGAGAAAGTATCAGTTCATGACATAAATTAAGCAAAACTATATAACTTAGGATAGAAAAACTTACGACTAGTCATTTATCGGTGCTTATATTAAATAATTGTTGAACTTGAGCTTCACTTGTGATGTTGATAATAGGTGAGTTTTCATCCTTTCTAACATATATTTTTCCGTACGCGGTCCAGCAGTATTTATAGTCTTTGGACTTTGCCAGATCTCTTGCAAGGAAGTGGAGTCGTGACGCGTATCGTGTAAGATGTTCTGAAATAAAAATTGGCGATTCTTCTTCAGTGCGAAAGCCCAAATGTTTTGCACAGAGTTTAGTCTTGTTTTTTACATTAAACTGTTTAGCCATTTTTATCATTTCAGTCTTAACCAGGGTCGAGTTGGTTTCTACTACTATGGAGGTATTTTTAGCTTCTGTTTTGCCGCGAACCCTGTAGATGTCCTTAACGTCAGAAGTGCTCATGTTACAGCCCACATTCTTAGCTAAATTTGTTACAATCTCTAGCAAATCTGCCTTATCTTCTTTGCTTTTTTTTGGTACGTTTTTTATTTCGAAGCTGCTCTTTCTTTGTACTTTCTGCAGGTCTTCAATTTTTTCTTCCAATAATTTTATATGTTCTTTGTCTTCTTTGGATTGACTTTCCAAAATTTCAACTTTCTTCTTGAGATCCTCATTTTGTGATGTCAGGAATGCAATAGAGTTTTCAATATTTGTGTTGACTATTTTTATTTCTTTAAGTGTGGGTAATATCTCTTTAAAGTCTTCTTTCTGTTTTGTGAAGAAAGTCATCATCATTTCCTTCATTTCTTCCTTTAATGAGTCGAATTCCGGAGCGAAATCCTCCTCATTGCGTCTTCTCTTAATGCGTGAGTATACAAAATTTGGTGGTGTACTTTCTTTATTAAAAGCTTCTAAATTTGAATCAGACATGGATTTATCCAAAGGCATAGTTCACTTAGACTTGGGCCAACTCCTAATAATAAAATCGCTAGCGCTTCTGCTTATAAGTTAGGGCAACGTCTGTGTTTTGACGTACGCGGGTATGAATGAGTTGAGCTGTGCACGCGCAGTGCGTAGTGCAGTATAGAGCTCGGAGAATTATGTTGCTCACCGTTGTCGTCTCTTTCTTTCACTTGTCGCTAACTTGTTGATGCGTTCTAGGCGCCTGGTACTAAGTGAATTTACGATGATAAATATTTTGTTTTAAATTGCTTTTTTTAAATATTTTTAATAAAATTGGACACGGATTCACACGTCTATACGCTTTCGCGGTCCGGGGGGAAGAGGGAAATTACCTCATATAAAACCTTACATAGAGCCGTTGGTCCTGGCTACATTTACAGTCGTTAACACTGACCAATCCACATTGGGTCCACGTGGTGGGTTATGGCCCGTCCGCTCTATCCATTCACAAGCCAAAAAGAAGGCCTGGCCTGGCATAAAGGCTTTAAAAATGGCTGATATGCATGGTTATTTTTGATGCCGTCTGTATAAAATTTTGACTCATTGGCGGAAAATAATCCTGTCTCGAAACTCACTCGGATGAAAGTATTTTTAGTAAGCACGACCATTTATGGCAAATTAGCTTCCGCCCGCGACTTCATTCGCATTTACATTCGAGAAAATCCCTAGGGAACCTTTAACCAAGATAATAGTAGGTATCCTCCTATGTTTTAATCCGGCTTTTAAACTATCTGTGCGCCATATTTCCTCCAAATCGGTTCAGCCGTTTTGTGTGATTGATTAACAATCATCCAAACAAGCAAACTTTCACATTTATGATATAAGTAGGATAATACGGCCACCTCCGAAGCGCTCGAAGTAGGAAATTTTTGCTACATGAAATGGGACTGCAATTTACTTAAGTCTTAATTTCTCATTTTTTATTTAAGATATTATTAAGTTTTATACCTCAACTGAAAGCTGAATAGATGGTGATGTTTTTAAAATATTATGCATGCTTAGTTACTAGGATTTTTTTAAAGATATTTGCTGCCTTTTTTTTAAAAATCTGAAAAGATAAAAATAAAAAATGCTTTTAAGAATTGATTTTTTTAAAAACACCTGTACTTTTTGTAATTTTTGTTATACATTATCAACATTTAGACTGTTTTCTATACCAAAATAATAAAAAAACCGGAATCGAACGAGTAGTTATCTTTTATTTTAAATTTTTGTTTTTGAAAACGTACTTTTGGAAAAAAATTACTTAATTTCAATTTACTCAAAAACTATGAACTTTTTGAGAAAAAGTAATAAAACAAAAAATATTTGTTTTGACCTCATATATAACCCTTTAGCAGGAATACGTCATATTTCCAGTAACCCTGTATATCAAAATAAGTAGACAGTTGACAAACACGACTAAAAAACCGGCCAAGTGCATGTCGGGCCACGCGCCATAGGGTTCCGTAGTTACCTTATACCATACCATATTTAATACCACCTATAATTTTTCGTCTGTAAAAATAACTTTGTTTTTCACAGTGTTGGTATGAATGACAAAGTTATTTTTGCGGTTTTGGAAAATGTACTATATCTCAAAAACTAATTACTATATCTCGTTCAAACTAATTTTGGTTGAAAGTGTTTATTAAGATCTACAGCATATATTTTTTTTAGATTTTTCACCCTCTTATTTCAAAAGTTAAAAGGGGGGGACACACATTTTACCACTTAGACGGTGAATATCTTTCAAACGGTTGACTTTGAGAAAAAGTTGTTTTAGAAACCTTAATGTCATTTTTAAAGACCTATCTATAGACACCCAACACGTGTTGGTTTGAAGAAAAAAATTTTTTTCAGTTTCAGTTCCATGTATGGGGAGCCCCCCCTTAATCTTTTAATTTTCTTATTTTTGTATTAAATTCGTTAAGCGGTTAACAGAATACATCTACCTACCAAGTTTCAACTGTGTAATCTTAATACTTTCGGAATAAAGTGGCTGTGACATACGGACAGACAGACAGACATGACGAATCTATAAGGGTTCCGTTTTTTGCCATTTAGGCTACGGAACCCTAAAAATACGACGCATTACCATTTATTCTATTCTGTGCTATTATATAAATTATATAACTATATATTAAAGTATAAGGAAATACACATGAGGAAATTACCTGCTGCCGCCACAATATACTGCACAATCCTACTGCGCTTTTCCATTCTATCTGTAAAAAACATAAGGTTTTATCCTAACTTATACAAGGTGTTTGGAAATAGCCTTATCAAGCCAAATATGGTAGATAAGGTACTATTTATACAAACCCGGAAAGTTTGTATAAACCCTGAAAACCAACACGTGACTGAAAAAATTCGCTTATTTATTTGTATGGAAAACTGCTATGTGTCAACCCTAGACGCAAATAGACTATTGTTTTCGATTATCAATCCCATCAGTGGACAAACACGGTCTAGAGTTGCCACTTTGCAGTTTACCATTAATTTTTTTTTTCCAAAAATGTGGTGATTTTCAGGTTTTATAATAATTTCCCAGGGTTGTATGCATCATCATCTATCTACCATATTCGGCTTAATAAGTTCAAGTTTCCAAAAACCCTGTATTATAAATACAAAAGTGAGTTTGTTTGTTTTTGTTGTTAGTTAGATAGATACGTACTGATCATCATGAAATGCACGTTATAAAAGGAAATATGTATGTTTAACTTTCATTCAGAAAAAGTAGGTACTGTTCCCGAGAAAATTATAAATAGCTGTCTACGCAGACGAAGTCGCGAGCGGCCGCTAGTCTATCAAGTGTGTAGGAAATGCAAAGAAGCTGTCACCATGGTAATTGTATCATTACCGTGCTGTATCTCGGTGAAACGCGGCAACACTGTTTATTTCGTCGCGCACATGCAATACACATGCATGCATCGACTCACTTCACTTGTTCACAAATTGAGGTTATGTATGTTTTGATACAATCGTGAAAATATAACTATGAACTACGTGCTCTCACATGTACCTGTGGTAATTTAACAACTAAATACCTTATGAGCTATTAATTAATATCACAATACTAATGCATCTTCATAGGCACTAAGTTTAATCGAATGAATTGCACTTTTAAGACATTAAAAATAGCTCCTTACCAATTAACGTAGCTTCTCTTTTAAACTAAAAACACAAAAGAATTACTATTCACTGATGTAACTTCACTTTTATTAACTTGAGTTTTCTCTTGAAAACATTTCGTATAGAAATACTGTAAATGTTCGCTCTCACTCGACACGTCCAGCCGCAGCGAACTTTTGACGTAACTGGCTTTGCTTATATCAATACAACTCACTCAACCTTCTTATAGCAATAAGCCGGCCGGCGAAACACAAAACGAGCTTAGGAAAAAAGTACCGTAATCTTAATAAGAAAAGCCCATGTTAGTTTGAGTACCCACATTAAAAAAAAACCGGCCAAGTGCGTGACGGACTTCGCACATTTAGGGTTCCGTACTAAATAGAGCTAAGGAGCGGGGCTTATCTGTGCTACGCGTTTGACCTCAATTAAGTTGGTTTGTAATAGGAAAATGAGCAAAATTTAAAGAAAAAAATAGATTAATCGCAATGTATTTGCTGGTTATAATTTATAACCAAACAGATCAACGGGAAGTTAAAAATTTATTTTGACGAAACATTTGGTAAATAAGCTGAGTTTGGCGGCTTCTTTCTTAGGCGGTGGTCTGCAACAAACGCCGGTAGTGACGCTGGAAGCCGCGTCCAGCGTCCCAAACGCCGGACGCGGCTTCCAGCGTCACTGCGATGGTCGCTCGGAACTGTATTCAGTTTCTCGCATGCGCTCAATGTAAACGGACGATTAGTAATCTGTGAACGGACGTGAGTGATTAAAATATGGATGACCTGCATAATACCCACTTTAGGTACAATTACCAAAGTGAAGATAGTCATGAATTTCAGTAGGTACTTAAATATTAAGTTGATTTTTATCGCCTAGTACCTACGCAAGGTAAATAAATACAAAACCTTAAAACAAAGTACCTAGGTACGTACACAATACAAAAACAAAATAGGTAGGTACCTACACAAGTGAATAAAATGGATTTTCACCTAGTTGACCAACAACCAAGCTTATTTCTTCCCAACGTTTGTGTTTTAACACATTGATTTTATTGCTGGCATCATAATAATATGAAACTATGTTTCATTCAACTAATTCTATTAGTACTCCGTCTTGTTCCTACCTAAATTGCCTAAATGTCACCATTTCCAGAGTGACGCGCGACAAAATCGCGGCGTCCGTTTACGCCAGAATGCTCCGAAATGACTGCGTAGGCGGCGTACGACCTACGGACGCGGCGCACGGCGTCCGTGCGCCGCGTCAGGCGTGTGAGAGAGACCACTATAGTACGTTTCCATAGTAAGCATTCGTAGGCCACACCGCCTTAGGCGGTGGTCTGCAACAAACGCCGTAGGTCGCGTCCGGCGTAACGCTGTACGCGGCCTACGAATGCTTACTATGGAAATGTACTAGAGTGGTCTCTCTCACACGCCTGACGCGGCGCACGGCGTCCGTGCGCCGCGTCAGGCGTGTGAGAGAGAGAGAGGTCGTACGCCGCCTTTACTACTCTTTAATATTAACTTGCCCCCCCCCCCCCCCCCCCCCCCGGGCCATGGGCTGCCCCCTCATAAAGTATTGTATTTTTTATTATTTCACTTTATTAGGTTGCTTTCTTGTTACTTTCTTTGTCCACAAACTCAACAAACGATTTTATGCTAGCTTCCCGATGAGGTAAAAACTTAAAACTTTGAACATAAGTCAGACAGAAGTGGAAGACAATGCAATATTATGGTGTCATTCAGCTGATGTGATCTGATGATGAAGTAGGAGACGAAGGCCAAAGGATTTCTGTAATAAAACCATACAACCCCATCAAGCTGCTCGTTTGATTCGCCTTGACAAGTACTCTGTTGGGAGATAAAGAGAGAGTGTCCAGATTCTGATGATGGAGCCGGAAGAAGGCCACAGGAACTCTGCAACAAAACCATACTACCCCATCGAGTTTGGGCTCGTTTGATTCGTCTTGACAACTCAGACCAAATAAAAAAAATAAGACGGAGTCTTCCGAATAAAGCGGTGAGGCCTGTAAAACTACGCCTTGGCTGTGTACATACACAGTTCACGCACACACGTGTAACGAAACTATACGCCTTGGCTTTCCATATAAAACCCTGCCGCCCACATCACATGTACCATCAAAAAACCGGCCTCACTTCATCTTTCGCAACGCTCCATCTTACTTTTTTATTTGATCAGGGGCCCTATTTTTGAATCGCCCGTCTCCAGTCGAGCGCTCTTTTCTACTGATTTTCGTTCGACATCCCATTGTTTTGAGTCATATGTCGAACGAAAATCAGTCGAAAAGAGCGCTCGACGCCAGGCGAGTGATTAAAAAAAAACCGGCCAAGTGCGTGTCGGGCCACGCGCAGTAGGGTTCCGTAGGTACATTATACCATACCATATTTTAATACCGCTATCATTTTTCTTCTGAAAAAATAACTTTGTTTTTCACAGTGTTTGTATGAATGACAAAGTTATATTTGCAGTTTTGGAAAATGTACTATATCTCAAAAACTAATTACTGTATCTCATTCAAACCAATTTTCGTTGAAAGTGTTTATTAAGATCTATAGCTTATATTTTTTTTAGATTTTTCACCCTCTTACTTTAAAAGTTAAAGGGGGGGGGGGACACACATTTTACCACTTTGGCGGCATATATCTTTCAAACGGTTGACTTTGAAAAAAAATGGTCTTAGGAACCTCAATGTTATTTTTAAAGACCTATCTATAGACACCCCACAAGTATTGGTTTGATGAAAAAAAATATTTTTGTTATATGGATTTGGGTTGGCATGACATAATTTTGGTGCAAATATAAAGACCGTAGCTTCAGCCGCTAGAGTTTTGTGACAGACAACAAACGGACAGACGGACACATGAGTGACATCAACAGGGCTTCGTTTGGCCCCTTCAAGTAGGGAACCATAAAAAGTAAGAACTTTTAGAAAGAAAGTACCTAGTGTCACTTACAAGTTTTTTTATTCTCGACTGCGGCAAATTGCTACATGAGCACACGTCTGCTGAATATTTTTATTTTGACCCAACTTATTTAGAACTTGTACTAAAAAATTTAGATGAACGGCGCACACATAGTTTACTTATTACCCGGTTTATGATGTTTTTTAGCAGTGAAACGTGGTCGCTAACTATGGGTCTCATAAGGAGGCTCAAGGTCACCCAGCGTGCAATGGAGAGAGCCATGCTCGGCGTTTCCCTGCGTGATCGAATCAGAAATGAGGAGATCCGCAGGCGAACTAAAGCAACCGACATCGCTCGAAGGATTGCTCAGCTAAAGTGGCAGTGGGCTGGACACATAGCGAGAAGAACCGATGGCCGTTGGAGCGGAAAGGTTCTGGAATGGCGACCGCGTACCGGACGACGCTCCGTGGGTAGGCCCCCGACAAGGTGGACCGACGATCTGGTGAAGATTGCCGGAAGCCACTGGATGTGGGAAGCGCAGGACCGATCGTCGTGGAAATCCTTGGGGAGGCCTATACCCAGCAGTGGGTGTCGTGCGGCTGATATGATGATGATGATGATGTTTTTTATCTTGATTAAAGGTTGTCTAAAGATATTCTCTAATGTCTGCGACTGAACAAAGAATACTAACATTTAAACAATAAAAAAAAAATCGATAACATTTAATAGGGAACCAAAATTGGTCATAAAATTAAAAAAAAAGATTTTGTTAGCGATAAAAAATAACTTGTAGAAATATCCCCATTTTCCAATCTCATAAAAAATTTCTTTCGTGGTCTTTCCCTAATTGAAAAAAAGTATTTTTTCTAACAAAAGACTTTTCGTAAGTATATTTTTGTTATCAGCTCATTTAACGATACCCAGATAATTTTATTTTATTACGAAGACAATAATAAGATAGGATTCCGTAGTAGTGATAAGCTCTTAACCATTTATCTACAGGCTGTTTTTACACGACTGCCCAACGCAAAATGAGTGTTTACACGACTGCTCAAAGCAAAAAGAGTGTTTACACGACTGCCCAAAGCAAAAAGAGTGTATATGTGTTCAGGGTTCATGTATGTGGGTATGTGAGTTTCTTTATTCCACCATAACTTCTAAATGCCTGAACTGATTTGGATAAATGGGGTACCTATCGTTAGAATCCTTACAGCATCCCGAGTGACACTGGCTATATATTTTTTAGAAAAAATCAATATGGCGACTGTACGACGCCATTTTCAAAATGAAAAAAAAAAATCTTCTATTATTTGATATAGGCATCAACTGAAAGGCCTTGATGAGCACATTCCAAAACTATATAATACGTCACTAAAATGTGTGAAATAAAAAAAACATATTAAAAATACGACTGCCCTGCCAAAGGGACCTCTTTCATCAAAAATTGTTCCATAATAAGGTCCCCCGACTGCAATGACACTTGTTGTTTAACTTTTTAGTTCGTTTTTGGCAGGGCAGTCGTGTTTTTAATATTTTTTATTTTTTTATTAGGCCTTACAAAGCCGAATTATACTTCAGATTCGTCCTCGATATTAGTATATTAACACATGTAGTACCGCTTGCATGTATCACCACTTAGCACGTTATTTTAAAGCAATAACCTAAAAAACCTAAAAAGAGAAGGTTTTTGACTTAAAATTGACAGATATTTTGACATTTCCGGTCCAAGTTCGCCCAGTCACTGCTACACGCCAACCACTTCATTCGCTTTTCGTGCTTCGCCACGGACGCACGTATACAGTCTCAAAGTGAGACTTCTTTTGAATTATATTTTTTACAGTGAAAATTAAATTATAGTTAAGCATTTACTTCGTGAAGAAAGAAAAAAGTTTTCAAGACGGAAGAGGACAAGAAGAAGAAGTCAAGACGGAGGAACACTTTTAAATGCCGTTTACTTGGTTAAACAGCATAATTGTCTGCTATTTATCTGATGCGAACTTACCATACTGGGTACTTTCTGTCAGTTTTTTATTTATCTGATGCGAACTTACCATACTGGGTACTTTCTGTCAGTTTATTTATTTGTCTGATGCGAATTTACCATACTGGGTACTTTCTGTCAAAGCATTGTGTTTAAGACACAATTAAATATCTATTGCACTCGAGATAGTCATACTGGACTATTTCACCGCATAGATACGTCAAACAACGCTACTGCAGCAACTCAAAGTGCCGTTGACGACGCGACATTGTAAAAAAGCAGACTACCCTCAAAGGTTGCCACGTTGTTGGAACCGCTGCCGAGCACAATCGGGTGACTCCGTCGTCCGCTGAATCGCCACCATCCACCTTCCAGGCAGGCGGCCGCTGTGCTGGAGCTGCAAGAGCAGCCCTGACAACAGCGTTGCTCATCAGGTATGAATTTTGACATCATGATATCCTTGGTGTTGAGTTAATCTCAACGGTATTATAGTGTACCATCGGTACTAAGATAAATTTATAGTTTACAAAACTGACAGAGTTAGCTATAAATGCTAAAACTTAATAACTTAATGGAACCAGATATTGAGTTATACAGCAAATAGCTCAAACCTGATACTTCACACACCTATTATGTGAAATAGCTTAGCTGCTGAAATAGCTAGCTGCTGGCATGCTGATAGAAACTTCAACTAAAAATGGAATAACAGAATCCTTACATTTTATTATCTATAAATGAATCATAATTGCAATGCAATTATCCTACTAATATTATAAATGTGAAAGTTTGTGGGTTTGAATGTTTTTTCCGCAATCAAGCCAAAAACTACTAAACGGATTTGGTAGAAATTTGGCACACATATGGTAAGTAGCCTAGATTAAAACATAGAATGCTTTTAATCCTGATATTCCCACGGGAACGGGAACCACACGGGTGAAAACCCGGGTGGCCGCTAGTAAATCATAAATGCAATTTGTTTGTTGGAATATAGTAAAAATTTAATCATTTGCCTTAACTAGGAAACCTTGTATTACAGGCGGGTAGACCTAACATGTTGAACTTGTTCATTACTAACTATTTAGTATGTTTCTTTCTAAGCTATGACCTTGTACAAATTATCTCTATTACTTTTCAAATTCAATTTGTGTGAGTGTGTACAAAATAATGTTTCTGATGTGGGAAAATTATTAGCTCCAAGTGTCAGTGAAGTTTTAGGCAGCTTTCCTATACAAAACTATATACACCTTTTTGTGACAGTATTTCGAATTTTTTACATAATGTGGGGCATTACGACGTTCAATTATAACGTACACGATCAACTCTAGTGTAGCTGAGGCTGTTCACTTAAAAGGCCACTGACAGTTCAGTCGAATATGAATGATGCATTGGCCACAGGCCTGATGTGAACGATATCCATCAAAAAAAAAAAAAAAAAAAAAAAAAAAAAAACTGTAAGTAAATCAGGCGCAGTACTCAATAAAACAATTTTAAAACTGAGTTATATATTTATTTGCCTTAAAAACGACAACAAAAGACGTAGGCAGGTATGTCACATGCTTCATCTCCGACGGCAAGCGAACAGAGAGACGCGGCGAGGAAGCCCCATCAGCTGTTTGTTTCGTCAGTCACAGCAGACTCGCAGACGGGCATTACGGCCCATCCAAATAGTTGCCGATGATGTATCATCTATTTTTGCCTTTAATCATCATACGTGAGGTAAGGACACCCGTTAAGATAATGTATTCGTGAGGGTGCGTGCTGGTGTGACATCTGTCTGTATACAGCGAATACAGGCAGTGGTCACCGACTACAGGCGCAAAGGTCCACTTAATCGTTTGCGCCGGTAATCGTCTGTGTGAATATACCATTTAGACGCGCTACACAGGTCATCCAGATTATTATTATATTTTTCTATTTTATATATATATACTATAGTATATCATCTCCAGTCGAGCAGAATGCATAACAGTTATAAAACATACAAATAATAGTTTTGTTACAATTTGTTGAAGGTTCAACGGAAGGTGACATGAGTAAAAAAAAAAAAAAAATATAAAAAATAATTAAAAGAAAAAAAAACTGGTAGTCATATCAGATTTAGTTAAGAACTGTTTAAAATTTAATTAAACTTTATAAAAAATTACGTACTCTAAGTACTTAAAAATAATTTTATCACAATTAAAAATGTAACTTATTGTTTTTAAAAACACAGTCTAGACATCCCATCACCTTTAAGGTTTTAATATTGATAAGGAAAGTGATAGTAATATACGAATTTAAAATCATAAATTTTGGGCATTTTAGTGCCCATATTTTTATTACAAAACTACCGCCGCCGGCTATAAAGTTTTTTAAATAGCATGATTTCCCTGTTATTGGACAATTTTTACTATTTATAAGGGTCTCAGAACATTTTTTAAAGAAATGAAGTTCATCTTTTTATATACAATGTTTTTTTTTTATATACAGCTACCGTTGCAACTTTCCATTATATTACAGATGTGTTAGCAATTATGATCTTTACAAGACAAACGTTCACAAAACTGCAGAAATCACTTAGTTGAATGTCATCGATACTTACACAGAATTCCGCGTAAGTCTAATTAGAGACGACATATTTTCTTTTGGGCCTTTCAACAACGGGGTGGACTAGGAGACACTAGTGGTCACATCAGGAATCACAAATTGCAAAATATTTGCATATCAATTATCTAGAACATGCAGTTCAATATGCTTTCATTGCAATTTTTCTTATTTTATTCAGTGCGGGGTGTCAAGTATTCTAGATATTATTATTCTGATACTAAATAGAAATTATTCAATTCATAAATTCAAAAACTAATCACCAGTTTTGGTTTTTATTTTCCAGATTGCGATTGAGTAAATTCAAATGCAATGCAAGTCGAATTAAGCAGTGGAGATAAAATGCAGTAGATTTTCTTTTTATCTATTTCTAGCATTTGATTTCAAAAATATTTATTTTCTAATTTGAGATTATAGCATTCACAATGCTGTTTTGGTTTAGTATTGTACAAAGACTATTCTGACACTAAGATACCTATTATTTTAATTCTTTTCCACCAGAAAACGAAGGTGTAACGATTGTGCCATCATAATCGTCACAATCTTGAGCCTCGGCTTGGCACCTCTTATTCACATGTAAGGTACTTCTTCGTATATCTTATTCTAATATAAAGTATTAACATTCTATAACTTTTAATTTCAGGGAAGGAAATTAATCGCACAAATAAATTGGTTTTCATAACATTATCAAGGTGGTATTATTTTACAGGTATATTATTTATGTTATTATTGAAGCTGCTGTCTGTTAATACTATCAGGAAGTACAGAGTTTGGTAACAGAAACGGTTCGATTATTTAACAAATACTAATATAGACATAATAAACAATTTTTTTTTTACAGATGTGTATAACACAATTATCCGTATTACATAATACTGCGTTCATTATTGAATGGACAAAATTGAGCTAATCTCAAGGTTTGGTAAAGAATTTAACTAAGTACGCCTTTGGGTAGACTTCATTGTACAAATACAATGGACATCTTAGATAACTTAAGACATTTTATTACATATTTTCCAATTTTATTCTTTTTTCATCATTTTTATCTTAAAAGTTTAACTTTGATTACCTTGCCTATTGCACAAATAATGCAAACAATACAAAAAAAAAAAAACAAGAATGGATCATACATATTTATATTAAATAAACAGTTCATAAACACTTCTTATTTAGAAAGAAATTAAATTCTATATGTAATGTAAGTAATAGATTGCTGAAATGAAACATTTAATGAAATGAAGTAGACTTGTGTTGTGTCCAACCAGTTTTAGTTCTCGACGTATGCCGATACCTTTATAGTCCTAACAAAAAATGTTACTATAGATGTTCCAGGTAACACGGCGAAATGGTCAATGACTCCGCTATATTTGCAAAATAATAAAACATATTATCACAGATAATCAATACCAACCTTGTATATCTATATGTATATATGTGCGTATATATACGCAATAATGTATCGTATATATAATCGTATATATATATATATATATATATATATATTGTACCAGCCATCTATAGGTACCGTTTTTAGTATATGTAATCATGTAAAACGTTCAGAATGATGTTAAATGGTATTCTTTTCTGTTTTAAAAAGACTAATACGCAAGAAATGATATTTCCATTTTCTTATTATAATGCTTTTAACATCTACATGTGTTAATATACTAATATCGAGGACGAATCTGAAGTATAATTAATGATTAAACGAACTTACCTGTAAGTGAAGTTCTATCATAATTATACGAAGGATTCGTCCGAAGATATTAGTATAGAATCCCACCCTCCCTACTCATTATTGTAAATTACAATAACTGTTTACCCACTGAAGAAAATGAGGAAATATCATAGGATTTGGACTTTAAACTAAATGAAGTGGTTGGCGTGTAGCAGTGACTGGGCGAACTTGGACCGGAAATGTCAAAATATCTGTCAATTTTAAGTCAAAAACCTTCTCTTTTTAGGTTTTTTAGGTTATTGCTTTAAAATAACGTGCTAAGTGGTGATACATGCAAGCGGTACTACATGTGTTAATATACTAATATCTTCGGACGAATCCTTCGTATAATTATGATAGAACTTCACTTACAGGTAAGTTCGTTTAATCATTAATTATGTTAAATAGGGTACGATGCATTCAATTTTAAGCCCCGAAAACTGCCACATTCTAAAACTGTACAATGGCAACCTTAGACCAAAATTGTGTTTTGCTTGAGTCCATTAATGGGACCAATTTTATTATCGTATACGATAGTCTATTTACGTCTAGGATTGTCATTTTGCTTTTTCCATACAAGTAATAAACACATTTTCTCCGGCATGTGGAAGTTTTCCATATTTGGCTTTATAATGCTATTAACAAAACTGAAATAATAATTAATTTTTTTTTTTGTTACTAAATCAACATTAATAATTAACAATTTATTTTGTAATGTTTGTGTGGAAAAATTATTTTTTAGGGTTCCGTAGCCTAATGGCAAAAAACGGAACCCCGGTAGGCTATAGTCTATACCCCATACTAATCGATACCAACTCTTTGTAATGAAGAAGTCCGAGGCAGCCAGGATAGCGCCAGGTATTCTAAGAACAGCAAAAGTTAGTTCTAATTCTGAATCTGATACTGTTAATGTAGGATATATTTTTTTCTAACCATTTCCTCCTGTTCTTTATTTAAATAAAATGGTCTACCATCTTCTCAATAATAAATAATTAATTTACAAGTGTTTCCACAAAGAGAATCAAATGGGAAAAAAAAACCTATTTTCTTCTTTTTAACCGACTTCAAAAAACAAAAAAAGGAGGTTCTCAGTTTGAGGTTCTCAGTTTGTATGTCCGCGATTATCTCGCGTTTGGCTGAACCGAATTTGATGCGGTTTTCAGAAAAGTATTTGTTACACTTAGGAAAAGGTTTTAGTGTTTTAACCAACTTCAAAAAAAAGAAGGTTCTGAGTTTGACTCGTATGTATGTATGTTTGTCCGCGATTATCTCGCGTTTAGCTGAACCAATTTTGATGCGGTTTTCTGAAAAATATTTGTTACACTTAGGAAAAGGTTTTGGTATTTTAACCGACTTCAAAAAAGGAGGTTCTCTTCTCAGTTTGACCCGTATGCATGGTTGTCCGCGATTATCTCACGTTTGGCCAAACCAATTTTTCTATCTACCTAGATAATATATCTAATACAGAAGGTTAACACTACACACACACACTAAAAAGAACACTAAAAAAGAAAAAAATATTAAAAAACAAAAAACCGACTTCAAAACCCCACCCTACCTCTAAAAAGCAATAAATAATATTGAAATCACTAGATTCGCATTATCATTGTAATAAAAGACGTCTATTGAAGTTGGGTGGGGCTGGAGGACAACTCTTTTTTTATTTATTATTTATTCTAACAGCCCCACCCGACTTCAATAGTCGTGTTTTATTACAATGATAATGTGTATTTAGTGATTTCAATATTATTTATTGCTTTTTAGAGGTAGGGTGGGATTTTGAAGTCGGTTTTTTGTTTTTTAAATCAATTTTTTGTAGACTTAGTGTGTTTCTTTAGAAATAAAATATTAATAACGAGGACCGATACCACTTACTACATTTTCGTAGCAGCAATTGTGCATAACGTGGAAATCGTAGGTATACATAATACGTAGGTGATTATAGCACAGTTAGTATAGTAAACCTCGCCTTGTGAGTTTGTGACAATAAATTTTCACTGTTCATGCTGGTAAAGTTCGTCTTTTTAAATAAATGAATTATTACATATTACATACATACCACGCCACCTTACATGCCACACACGCAATTAAACTTCGTTAAATAAACTTGTTATTTCATTATGTTTCTTCTTTATTTATTTATTGCAATATTGCTGTTTAATTTCCTCACAATCGGAGTGAAAAGCAGAGTGTATAACTCGTGCATAAAACCCATAGACTATTCAAACATAGAAGCAGTCTTTGATAAAACCCATTTTACCCGAAATGTATAATCAAGTGAGTTTTATGCACTTGTTGTACAATCTACTTGGCTGTTTGAATTTAAATTTTAAACAGTAGGTATCATATTATTATAATGTCTTACTTTCAGTTTAATGTTCATAATCAATTGGAGCAGTTAAAGATACGTTACAAAATAACTAATATTAAAATAAATTCTTCTTGCCAAGTCTTTACGTTCAAATAATATTTTTTCACGCAAGTGTCTTTTCGATTTGTTACTCGATAGGCTAGTAGATTCATGAAAGTGTTCTTCGCGCAAATGTACAATGTGTACATAACCATAAAGACAAAGATATACAACGTGATTTAATTTTCTTTCCTCCTTGCCATTTATAATAAGTCACTATAAACTCCCATCCATGTGTAACGCGGTAGCTACTCATAATACATTATTGACAATAGACTAAGTTTATTTAAATATGTTGTAGTCAAAATTCGAAATAAGTCGAATCAAATTAAATCAAAGTCAATAAGTATAAAACTTTACAGAAACTTTAATGAAGTCCAAATAATAACTTAGTATATTAAAATAAGATAATAATAGCGCTTAAACTCCTGAACCAATGGTCATACTTACCCCAGGCTTTCGATGTGATGAACAATCGATTAAAGAATACATTGATAAATTTTTGTTCTATCGACCAAATTTTATTAGCTAAATTGCATATTGACAGCAACATAAGCTATTCATATTAGCTTGCTTCGTAAACAACGGTCGTAAACGTATTGCCATTGTAATAGAATAGTCGTGTGTTGGCAGAAGGAATACCAGTAAAAAATAAAAGAAGAAACATAGGTAAGAAAATTACACGTCTGATATTATTTCAGAATATCCCTTAAAGATATTATCCTAGGATACCGTACACAATGGATCAGGGTCAGTGAGGAAAACTTCTCTCCTTTTTTACATTATACCCTTGACAATGATCTTTCTGGCTAGTTTCGGTACAAAATGTGACGCTAGTGTTGATAATGGCTCTTTTAACTTTTTTTTGAATACCTACTTATATATCATGTCACAGCAAGTTTATTTTTCCAGCAGATGGCGTTATTAAATCAATTCGAACTAAACTATGATCCTTCTTTTATCTTCATTGGTTGGGGACCTATTTTTGAATCGCTCGGCAGGCGTCGAGCGCTCTTTTCGACTGATTTTCGCACGACATATGACTCAAAACAATGAGATGTCGAACGAAAATCAGTAGAAACGAGCGCTCGACCCCAGTTGAGTGATTCAAAATAGGGCCCCAGGTCTTAGTTCTAACATACGGTATTTTCTCGGTATTTTCTCATCAGGAACTTTTTCTTCTGTCACACATGGGAGGCCTATTGAACAGACTGCGTTGGGGTGGAAACCCTGATCAAGTGTACCCCGATACAGGACTATCTAAAAGGGATATTTACAACGTTAAACGGTCGTGGAAAATCATGTACGCAGACGAAGAATACTCATCATCATCATCATCATCATATCAGCCGCACGACACCCACTACTGGGTATAGGCCTCCCCTAAGGATCTCCACGACGATCGGTCCTGCGCTGCCCGCATCCAGTGGCTTCCCGCGACCTTCACCAGATCGTCGGTCCACCTTGTCGGGGGCCTACCCACGGAGCGTCGTCCGGTGCGCGGTCGCCATTCCAGAACCTTTCCGCTCCAACGGCCATCAGTTCTTCTCGCTATTTGTCCTGCCCATTGCCACTTTAGCTGAGCAATCCTTCGAGCGATATCGGTTACTTCACGATCACGCAGGGAAACGCCGGGCATGGCTGTCTCCATTGCACGCTGGGTGACCTTGAGCCTCCTTATGAGACCCATAGTTAGCGACCACGTATCACTGCCGTAAGTCATCACTGGCAACACACACTGTTTATAGACTTTCGTCTTGAGACACTGAGATAAGTCGGACGCGAAAATTTTTCGAAGCTTCCCGAACGCTGCCCACCCGAGTAGGATTCGACGAGAGATCTCTTTCTCAAAGTTGGACTTACCTAACTGGACTGCCTGTCCTATATATACGAGAGTCAACAACTTCAAGTATAGTGTTCCCAACATGAACTGGAGAGGGTACAACATGGCCATTTGACATAATTTTCGTCTTATCCATGTTCATTTTGAGACCCACTCTTTGGGAAGCACTACGGAGATCTTCGAGCATTGTATTCAGGTCTTCCATGGTCTCAGCCATAAGGACTATATCATCGGCAAAACGAAGGTGTGTTAGGTAATGGCTATTGATGTTGATACCGAGTCCTTTCCAGTCCAAGAGCTTAAAGAACAAAGAATACTATGGAATGCAAATTTTTCTGCGGTAATATTTTACTTCAATCTTCTTTTTAACACTTCTAACGCGGGCTTCTAACGCGCGTACAGTTCAGTAGAAATAAAACACTTTTTACGGATTACAGCGCGAATAATATATTAATTCAGGTGTTATTTTAGAATTATTTAGTTTGTATTAATTGTTTTTTTTTTGTATTTCCCGACGACGTTTCGATTTCGACACATTTCCAGGGGCCGTGGTCACGGGATGAATAAAACAAAAAGGCTGCTCATAATTTTATGAAATTGTAGTTGTATAAAGTCCACTTTTCCAAAACCTAATTGAGGCAAAATCGATTCAAAATAATATTGTACGGTCAGCAACGAAAGTTGATTAACGCTTTAGTACTTTGTCATAGTAACTTTTTTGACTAATGTTTCAAACCGTGAGACATCTATCAAAAAAGTTGCTATGACAAAGTACCAAAGCGTTAAGCGACTTTCGTTGCTGACCGTACATTGATATACAATTATCAATATCATTTATGGATTTACAGAACTTACAAATACCTACTTACATTATAAAAAACTACATAGATGGGCGTTTTAGCGGGTACTTATTTTTTTAAATAGGCGCTGTGTTCCCCCTCTCGCGCTAATCGATTGGGAATCTTTTAGATACTCAAAGAGTAAGACTTGGAAACGCAGTAGGTAATTTAAGTGTAAAATTTTATTTAGTGTAAATAATCAATTTAGTTTGTTGTAAATGCATAGAGTAGGTAGGTAGGTATTTAGATACAGCAACCGAGTACAAGCAAATGCGTAATTAATTTTAATGACTTCTAGGAAATAAATACTCATCAATAAATTGTATCAATTTTATTTTTCTAGTCCAGTAGCTCTACCATGAGTTGGTATAGTAAACTACAATAGTTTACTATACTCGCTAGCGAGCATCGAGTAACGTTTTGGCCTTTTTCATAGCAATTCGGTACCATGAGTTACTAATTGACAGATAGTATCGAGAATTACCATAACTATAGTAGTAAAGTTACTCACTTGCGTTTTGAGGCGTGAGATCAATGAGTATACCTTTTACTATCCTCTATGGCATAGAGGAATGTAAAAAATAGGTACAACAAAAGAGAATGTAATCAAACCGCGGTACAGCATAGTCATTGGGGTGAATACTTCTATTTTAATTTAATTTAGTATTTTTTGTGTCTAAAATAGTCTAAATAATGTCTTTCAGAGCTTATTTAGCATAAAATATGTGCGCCACAGCTGCATAATGCAACGAAATCAAGGGCAAATTATAAACCGATAAATATGAAAACCCGTGTTAGAAATCCTCTAGTCAGGGGGTGGGTCAGGTTGTGCCCAACGCTGAATAGTGGCCCTTCTAGGTGGGCCCTCCATTCAGTGGGCTTACTAAGGTCACCATTCAAATACGCCGTAACGTAACGCATTCCTCCACTTTGAAACTAATGTAAAAAAATTTAATTAAGTACTTTCCTATCAAGCATGGTACAAAATTAGAAAATATTGTGTTAAATCTAAATAATAATCTACTTAGTTGCAAATATGTTAATTCCGTCCATATCAACGTAATACTTGATACAAATAAGGCCTATCTAATTTTAAGTCTTTATATATTATTTAATTAATTATTTAACAGTAGGAATATAAGAAAACAGTTCTAACTAAATCTAATTTTCCGAAAACTTGACTTTGGCCGTAATAAATCGATTACACTTATTAAATTAAGGCCTATAACTTTTTTATTTGAAATTGAGGTTAAATATGAAACCATATTAAATAAAAACAACTTATCAATAAATTTGAATATTTATTATTACAAAGTAAAGATTTATGTTATATATTCCTAAAAAAAGATCTCACTTTAACTCGTAGATTTGTATCATTTTGGGCCTTATTTGTTTATTTAATATCATATTTGAATAAGGCACAAAAAACGTAGGTATCTGCCGCATGTCGCTCTGCCAGGTTGTATTTCGTCCAACTTGTACGTTTTTATTAATTTGGAAGGAAACTGGATATTTTTGTCGATTGTGGGATGATACACACATTATCTGTAATGAAATAAGTAAACCATAAGTTGTATAAGTTGTTGCTTATTAAGCTCTATCGTGTTAAAATAAGACCTAGGCTATTATCGTAATCACGCTGTCCCCCTACTCAAATGGCCAACATTCTATGCGTTTGAACGCTACGTTATTACGTGTCGTAAGCTTGTCACACAATATCAAAGTCTGAGATTTACATAAGCTTACGACACGTTATTTAATCGTCTATTGCTCATATTTTAAGCTTTAAAAGTAAGGTTGGCAATTGGAGCATGGGGCAGGTCGTCTTTAAAAAATTGCAATTAATGCATCTATGGCCGATAGTAAAAACAAATCAAGGTCATGGATAGCTAATCATAAATATACTTAAAGAAACAATTATTAAGAGAAACTTAAACTAAAACAGCGAAGGTTTAATAAAAACTTTCATGAAAGTATTTTTCTGGTTGGATTTAGGTTTATCTGAGTTTTCTAATGATTTGTACTTGGACGAATCGTCCGAGGATTTGTATCAAGTACCAACCTTTTATTTCACCTTTCCATAAACTCCTCTAATCGACTGCTTCTAATTTTATTCTTATCAATCTTAACAAGCTAGCTTTTATACAACAAAATACGCAAAGAAAACACAAAATAAATAATTATTAAAACGTGAAAATTACATTTGACATTTTCGATTTGACACAAGGAACATTTATACTCACAGGAAGATTTGACATAAATAGTAACCATAGAGGAAAGTAAAAAGATAGTAACCAACATAAATTCAAAATTCACTTACATTCGGTATACACGCACTAACTAATGATTTTTTACTTAGTCGGATTATAATTGCAAACTACAGCAACTAAGGTAAACGACCAATATTTCGTGTTAGTAAGTTATTTCGTTTAGTTTTTTTTTTCTGTCGCAAATTATTAATTATTACACCTACATTAGTACAAAATATAGCACATAAACTGTCTAAAAATCAAGTACCAACATTTTGGTGACTGAACTAAGACACGGTTACGGTATCTATCCGTTACCGTGACTGAGGGCAATGCTACGTTCAAAACTCTCAGTCGTCGGCACAGACAGCTTTATGGCGTGTATTCCTTGTCACCACCATAAGATTAGCGCTCGTATGTACCTACTTTTTAAGCTCACAGAAAGTCAATTTGAACTAAACTTTAAATAGTTAAGTAGTAAAATGATCCCATATACTCGTAGTAACTTCCAAACGAAACGTCCGATTAGAATAATTTAAAGAAGACTATATTAAAATCTTTTATTTATTATCAATAGTTTTCACAGTTCACGCTAAATAATTTTATAGGATTTTTTTTGGTAGGTTTTCACTATTGCAATTACTATAGAGGTTATAGATATTTCTATTTTTTAAACAACTATAGCCTATATTTCTCGCTGATTATGCAGCTTTCTATTCTTACTCCTTATCCTTATTTCATCTGGTAAGAATTTTTGGCGTTTTTTCCACCAATTTCGATTTTCCCAAAAAAGAAATCAGAATTTTCAATACTAAAATATCTTTATTTGGTTCTAAATATGAAACCTTTTAATAGCCCATCCACACATCTATCATATCTGCGATACTACAGGCAAATAACATGCCGAAATATGGGACATTTACCTTATCGATTTCACATTAGCGAGGATGGTAAACTCGTGGATGGTGAGCACTCTTACTATAGATTTTAGTTCTTCGCGTATCCGCTAGAGGCTCTGCTTCAATTTCCCATACAAATTGCTAACGCGGTCGATATCGAGAATGGTTTTTGTAAACTCATGGTAGTGCTACAGTTACCGAGTTAGTATTGAAAATTTAAAGATAATAATGTCCAATGTCCAACAATTGTGATTTTTAGGGTTTCAAACCGTTCCGGACCCACGGCACAACTACTATGCTCAACTGGTTGTGCCGTGGGCACTTTTGATTCCCTTCTACACAACTGAGGTACCAACGACTCAACCCGGCCCCACGGAAAAACTACCATGCTCAACTGGTTGAGTCGTAGGGAACTCAGAAACCACTCTGATTCCTCATACCACAACTATCTCTATTCTCTCAAGCACTGATAGTAAACCTTTTTGTTCAAGTGTTGCATTTTACTATCGTCATCTTTTTGAACCCCCACAGCGATTACCAGTTTAACATTTAAACTCAGATACAGTAGTACCACGGGTAAAAAAGCGATCCAAGAATTTTAATGGCAAATCGTAGGTACTGGGTGAATATCTCAAGCGTAATTTTTATGCGTCCGGGCTGAGAATCGTGTTGTTTTTAAAAACAACATTGTTTAATTTTTTCTTCAAAATAAACGTTAGTATTTTTTAACTTTTTTTAGGTTTTTATGCATTCACAATGCTATTTTTATATTAAGAATATTAATAATAGGTCTTTACCTATGAAATTGCCGATTTGTATGGAGATTTTTCAAGAAGTTGCATTTTTCATAATAGCATTTTCTTTGTTCATTTAACAACCATGAACACTCATGTAACAAAACTTTTATGTACTAATGTTTGAACACTATGCTAACTTATTTCCATTTAAGATAAGCGAAAAAATAAGTTTTGGTTAAGTTACAACCCCTTCGGTCACCCTTTTTTTTGCTCACAAAAAAAGAGTCACTTTCAAGATCTTTTTTTTAATGTCACGAAAGCTAAAATATGGACTTTATTTTTACTGATAGTTATCTATCATGATCATAATTAGATGTAATATTCACGATTTTGGTTAAAATTTTAAATTATAGAAGTTATTATTTTCTCTGTATTTGACAAAATATCGGCAATTTCATAGGTAAAGACCTAATAATATATAATTGAAAAATATTAGAAAATCGACTCACCCGTCTTAAACATTAGTATCTAAAACCCTTGTTATTCAAGAAAAGTACCAGGGTAGCATAGATTTAGAGGAGATTAACTTTATTAAACATTTATTTTATTTTGTATGCAGAAGGAATTTTCTTTGACCCGTCTATACTTTACCTCTGTCGCTCTCGCGCTAACATTATTGTTGTCGCATTCACCAGATGCTATCTCGTTCTGAATCAGAATGTCTTTTCCGTACTTGCGAGAAATTAAAAATAGTAATTAGTTTTTAACTTAACTGTAAACATATTCCCACTGCCACTGCTCAACTATTCGCATCTATCCATACATGGCTCACAAGCAGTGGCGGCCATCAGTTGTGTCTCAAAAGCACCCACGGCACAACCATAAGGATTCAAGTTTTCGTTAGTTAGGTCATAGGTACATTTTTTTTCCCAACGGCACAACCAGTTGAGCATAGTATTTGTGCCGTGGGTCCGGAACGACCTACACTATGTTAGAACTCTTCGTTATGTCAAAAACACGAACATCTATTTATATGTATTAATACATATTTATGTAACAAACTTTGCAGATGAAATTTACTAAAATATTATCGAAAAAAAAATATTTTCTTCCAGTTTGTTCCGGCTGAACCCAGTCACGCAAACATACTTCAATTCAATCAAAAACAAGGTTGAAGAGGAGATCAAAACCAGCTTTCCATTTAAGGCTCACGTCATCATTGTAATGTCTGCAATCAACATGGTGGTGGAAAACCTTCACCAGCCGCCGGTGATAAAGGTTCTCTTGAGCAAAATGGGGAACACACATAGCGCCGCGAAGGTGGACGTAAAACATTTCGACGTAAGTTTTCATGCTTATTCAGAATTCTAGAACGTTAGAATCGCTCAATATGGCTCAATATTATTCTAAGGGCTCAATATAAAGAAACCTTACTTTTTGAAATCTTTAGTTTTTGAAAAAGTTAGTTAAAGTTGCACGTCCATTGCATCGGAAACGGAGCGTACGACGCGGACGGAGCAGACGGAGACGGAGTGGACATTTGTCACTTTGTTTGGATTGCTATGACGTGAAAATGCCGATGCAGTGCACGCAATGCCATAGAAATCCATACAAAGCAACAAATCCGTCCACTCCGATTCCGATGCTGTGGACCGGCAACATCTGTTACAAGACACAGGAGAGGCAGTGCCGGATTTGTCAATAGGCCGAGTAGGTCGTGGCCTAGGGGCGGGAAGGACCTAGGGGGGCGGCAGACCGTAACGCCATTCACCCGCCCGCCTGAAGGGCGGCTGGTACTACTCGGCCTAGGGCGGCCAAAACTGTAAATCCGGCACTGAGGAGAGGGAGAGGCAGTATAAATTTTTAAAATGAAAATAATAAACTATAATAACAATTTTCTTTTTCTTTTAGGAAATAAAGTTGGTTTTAGTTGGAATACTGAAAAATAACCTGGGTGTGTCGGAAGACGTCTTAGCATCCTGGGCACGATTTATTACGTTCATGTTTAAGCATATCCTTGACAAATTCTACGAAAATATCAATTAATATAAGTATTTATTTTTGTTTTTTTTTTCCTTACTTTTTCCTTGTTCCCATGCATAAAATGTTTCTTTTTAATTTTTGCATTTTATGTTTATAGTATGATCGAAGATGTTGCACAGAATTTCCATAATAGTATTCAATGTGACCAATCATTGTTATGTTACCTTTGTTTCTGTATTCTGAGATTGTTACTTAATTAAATGGTACTTGTAAGTAAATATGAGACTCCTCTTTTTTCTCCCCCTCCGTTTGTTTTCTTGATAACATTTTTTCCTAGCAAGTTCGTAAGCAAACAATTCGATAGATATTTTTCGTAGCAATTTCGTAGAAAGGAATTTAAAAATAATTATTGTAAACAAAAATTTACCTAGCTTTCATATAATGTTCTACAAATAAGTTACTTTATGTCTTATTTTGTTATTACTATATGTTGAAACTTGCACAACCGTTCTCTGCGTCAGTTGACTGAAGTTTAATCAAAAACTTTTTTGAAAAAGTTAAAACAAATTATAAACTTTATAACAAGTAATTCTTCACTGTAATATTTTCTTGTGCATAATGAAGTGATTAATTTTAAAAATCTTTTTTTTCCAATACGACATTCATTAATTTTGGTGTATGTTAATGTAATCTTTAAGTACTTACGTTAATGTAATCTTTACTTACTCTATACTACAAGTAATGAAAAATATGCTCTCTATTTACAATAAGACTTAGGAGTGGTTATAGCTGTTTAAAAGTAATTTTCTAAAATGCAATTTTTTATGGTCCCAAAAGCTTTACTAACGACTACATTACCATCATTAAAAGCATTATTAATTAAAACTCTAATTACCTACTAATTAGCAAGTTCGCGCACCAAACACCATGACAACTGTAACCACGCCCTTACAACGTGCCAACGAGGCGCGGCGCAAATCATAGGCCTGCTTTTGTTTTCAAAATAATATCGAAAAGTTACTACCAATTTTGAATAAATTTTTAATTTAATGCTTTGCTACTATGAAAAAAAACCGGACAAGTGCCAGTCGGACTCGCCCACGGAGGGTTCCGTACAAATTTGTTGGTACTTAAATAAAGACTATATTTCTATCGTTTAATTACGAATATATAGTTATCAGATTTTTCCCTGTACTTTGAGAGTGTCGAAATATGAGTTTTTTGTGGCATAAACAACCATATCCTTTTTTACGTAAACTTAAATGTTTGATTTTTTCACAGTTTCAAGGGACCATAGACTTGAGTTCATGGTTTAATTTCAACTCGATACCTCCACGCGTTTCTGCCTCACATAAAGGCTTTTGACACACCGACGGACAGGCATACAGACAGTTTATGATTAATTACAAATGTATAGTTTTCAGATTTTTACCTGTATTTGTAGTATAAGACGATATTACTTACTTGTCAAATTTCATAGTTCTAGGTGAACGGGAAGTACCCTATGAATGTTGATTCCCTTGAGCATCGAGATAAATGTATAGAGAAGCACTTACCGCGCCAAGGTGAAGCCACTTCGGATACGTCGGCTGACATATGTGAAGCTTTTGTCAAGCCAGTCCTCAGTGGGAGGCCAACAGGGAAAGAGCTCTTCAAAATGGTCAAAATGCGCAGTGAAAGAGTGCGCTTCGAGGTCAAAAAAACTTATCAGATCAAAGAGAATTACTTTTTACGCGATAATTTATTGTTTTTGTATTACTATTAACGTTATAAACGCAAAACAGAAATAAAATTAATCATACCATAATTTAGGTTCAGTGCTACCACTAAAAACATCGTTTCCATTTTCCCATTTTTGGGGAGAATTTGTCATTAATGGATAGGTACTCTGTTACCTCTGATGTTACATACACCTCTGTTATATATTATAAAATAAATGTTTTGGTAAATTATGTTTTCTTTTATATAATCACATTTTTGCTATTTTTGCAATAACTTTTTAAATCATAGAAGAGAGATCCGGTATTTTAAACCATAATTTAAGTCAAATTGAAAGCAAAGGAAACTTTTTGCCGCGCGTGGCTTGGTACAGAGCACTGGGACTAAGGCGACGGCTACACGCGTGGTAAATACTGTGGATCCATCAGTCAATCAGGGGCCTATTTCAAACCACAACTCCAAATTCCATGGGAATTCCAAATTTCTAAAGTTTACCCTGTCTTATTTATTTTGATCAGTAAAAAATATATTCGTTTTGCAAGAATTTATGATTATGGAGGTAGGGGATAAGAGAGGGGAGAAACTACCCTACAGTGGCGCTCCCACTCCACGGAAATACTTAGTTGTAGAGATATTATATGCATTTGAAATTCAAACTAACAACTTCAATCGTGGTTATCTCGGAAACTATGAACTTCCGCTGGGGAGGAGTTAAACAGGTGAGGTCTCTTTCATCCCCCTTCCTCCCCCCCCCCCCCCAAACCACAACCCCAAATTCCATGGCTCATTTTCTAAAGTTTCATCATATCAGCCGCACGACACCCACTGCTGGGTATAGGCCTCCCCCAAGGATTTTCACGACCATCGGTCCTGTGCTTCCCACATCCAGTGGCTTCCGGCAACCTTCACCAGATCGTCGGTCCACCTTGTCGGGGGCCTACCCACGGAGGTTCTAAAGTTTACCCTGTCTTATTTTGATGAGTATAAAAATATATTAATTTTGCACGAATCAATGATTATGGGGGTAGAGGGGTAAAGTGGGGGGGGGAGAGACTACCCTCCAGTGGCGCTCCCACTCCACGGAAATACTTAGTTGTAGAGATATTATATGCATTTGAAATTTAAACTAACAACTTTAATCACGATTATCTTGGAAACTATGAACTTCCGCTAAGGAGGAGTTGGACAGGGGAGGTCTCTTTCATCGCCCCTTTCTCCCCCCAAACCACAACCCCAAATTCCATGGCTCATATTCTAAAGTTTACCCTGTCTTATTTTGATCAGTAGAAAAATATATTAGTTTTGAACGAATCAATGATTATGGGGGTAGAGGGGTAAAGTGGAGGGGAGAAACTACCCTCCAGTTGCGCTCCCACTCCGCGGAAGTACATAGTTATAGAGATATATGCATCCAAAAATCGAGTTGCATCGAAATCGGTCCACGAACAAAAAATTTGCTCGCCATCTTGGATTTTTTAATATTTTCAACATTGCGTTGTTATTTTCGTGTCATCACAATGCCAAAAACCGAGTTTTATCTAAATCAGCCCTCATATAAAAAAGTTGGCCGCCATCTTGGATTATTTAATATTTTCAACATTGCTTTGTTATTTACGTGTCGAAATAGTACCAAAACCCGAGTTTCATTGAAATCGGCCCTCAAACAAAAAAGTTGGCCGCCATCTTAGATTTTTTATATTTTCAACATTGTGTTGTTATTTTCGTGTTAAAATATTACCAAAAACCGAGTTTTATGTAAATCAGCCCTCAAACAAAAAAGTTGGCTGCCATCTTGGATTTTTTAATATTTTCAACATTGCGTTATTATTTTCGTGTCATAATAATACCAAAAACCGAGTTTCCGACACCGATATCGAATCGAATAATCTGAAAACGCTCTTAACAGCTATCGAAAAAAGTAACGCGCGCAAAAACATTCGATAGGGTAATTTTGTATGGGAAATTTGTACAGCGCCATCTACTGCTGAAAATCGAAATGAAACCCATAGATATTAAATTACTCTATCAAGAATTTTTACGCGGATTTTTTACAGATTCACCCTTAGCACGAACATCTAACGAGAAATTTCATTTCGCTTATCAGCAGTTCCTCTGAATTATATTCAGAGGAACTGCTTAATTAATTTATTTCGGAATCAATCCATATTATCATCACACGTACAACCATAAAATAACAAATACAATCAAATCAACTCAAAACAATTACATTAAAATTCATTAAAAATAATAATAAATCAATTCAAATAAAAAATTCCAAAATATTAAAATAAAAATACTCATAAAATAAATAAATATAATTACCATTTACAAAATTACTAAATACAATGTCAAGCTAATAAATTAAAAATAATATACAATAAAATCAAACTGAAGTCTTCTCAATATGCAGCCTGTTCCAATGTTGCATTATTGAGCAGTCCTGATCCATCCTTGAGGCAAACAGCTGCAGGTAACTGTTGGAGCTGCAGTAGAGAGCGCTGTACTTCCCATACAAAATTACTCTATTGAATGTTTTTACGCTCGTTATTTTTCTCGATAGCTGTTCGTGCCAAGGATACTGAAAATAAAAAGCTACCTAGGTACCTAGGTAGCTTTTTTATTTTTATTATTAAAATTGCTTTTTGCTTACAATATTTTGAACCATTCGCCCCGCCAATATATTTATGAACTCGACTGTACCTATTGTTTTTATTATCTATCTGTAAGTAGGTCTATTAACAAATCATTCATTTTCTTTTTGTTTAAATTACAATACAAAATTTATATTCATTCACTTAAAAAGTTACGAGTAGGTATCTTTTTAAATACTTATAGTACGTACACTAATTGTATTCTAGTCATTCATAATCATCCGATTTGCAATTATAAACATTATTAAGACAAATATTTGTCTGGCACTCAAATGCTAATATTTTAATACACCCGCGACTTGAATATCAATAAGGCTGATGAATTATTTAATATTAACCAAATGAAACTGCGTTAACATAAATGTAATTTAACTATTGTATTTGCTTCGTTTGCATTCTCTCCACAAATGTTGTGTCAATCAAAATCAACGTTAATCGATATCTCAATCAATCTTTCATTGTCACCAGAGGGCGCTTATATATCGCGTACACCTTTAACATACCTTGGCCTATGATGTAGTTACGTTTATCTTGAATTGCGAACAAATTGGCATTTTGGAATATGCCGATCAGCCACGCTTCGCTCGCTTCTTGGAGCGCTTGATATGCAACGTTCTGGAAACGTAAGTCTGATAAGAATTCGGTCAAGATATCGCGAACTATACGCTGGAATACCAGTTTGGGGATCGTGAGATTTGTGTTTGCGAAGTTCTTCACAACAACGACGCTGCTGGTCCCGGGCGCTCTTTTGCGCCCCGCCTTAGTATCCAACTCCTTGCGCGGTGCCTTACTACGAGAGGTATTTTTAGTACGCACCATTTTATAAAATTATTAATTTAATACGTGGCCGTACGAACTAACACTTGCACACAATTCACAGATATGAAGTAATTACCTGTGAGTATGAATTTTTAAAAGTACCATATCTAATCTTTCTTAAAATCTAAGTATTAATGTTTTATTATTTAAAATACCTACGGGAAACTCGAAACTGATACGGTTATCCAATGTTACTTATTTTCCTCATCAGCTGAATGCACTATTTGCAATTAAAACCATAGTTAAGATGATGCCTTACAACTAAAACAACCTGGCTAGAAGAAAACGGCTCGAAGGACCATTTTATGTAGAGACCTGGGACTTTATGTAAATGAGAGAGTGGGCTTAGAAAATGGTTATATTTGGAATACAAAATTATATATGAAAGCCGTTATGCCCACTCACGCGCTCTGGCGATGGCCAATTGCGGGGCCGCCCGATATCCGGTCCCCAGGTTTAGGTTCTATAGCCGTAATGAGGCGACTCCCAGAGGGAACCCTCAGGGCCGACCGGCGGCACATGAGGGCAAGTACCGGGTTTTAATGGGTATTCCCCCCTCCCGGGGTCCCATCGAGCCACTGGCTGTGTGGGACCTGGCCTGAGGCGGTCGTATAGGGGACCGCAACATTCAATGTTGCGGTCCCCTCCCGGCGAGCCCCACATACAAACCCACTCCTCACCTGCGGGGAGTGGGGAAGGGGGAATAAAATACGCCTAAATGCATTTTTCTCTGTATAAAATAAAGGTCCTATAGCCGACCGCCGCCGTTAAATAAGTGTATCCACCGAAGCTGTGCGGAAGCTGGCTAGATCGGAACAGAGATGCAATGTATCTGGCTAGACCATGTTTTAAATTCTTATATTCGTTTGAACGTCCACTTCTACGCTAGGCATACGCCACTCACATCTCCGGTCTCTACTTCGCGTAGCCGCCGCCCCGCCCAGCCCAGCTATGCAATTCTCAAAGCTCAAATATTGTAAAAGCCTTGAGTGCAGTGGCTGTGACAGCAGTGAACACTGGCTTGGAATTCTCTAATTAGTTTTTCTCCGCTGTTCGATGCCAGTGCCACAAGGCTGTAGACGGCATGATACAGAATTACTTGATTTGACAGTTCAAGTATGAAAATCGGAATTCTCTAAGCAAAACAGCGGTAACTTCGCTCTGCAGCCTCGACGAACGCCTGCTCACTGCGCAGCTCACATCTCTGGTTTAATGCGGCATATAAATATGAGACATTTCTCCTCTCTGCTCAACCGTATCCATTCAAGCTAAGACGAGAAGAGTAAATTATTAAATCGTATTTGGTTGTTTAAGGCTGTCTGTCCATTAACGCGGAGCGAAGTGGCGGAGCGGAGAAACGAGGAAACACCAACCAATAGTCAATGGACAGGCAGCCTAAAACATTCTGATCTCGTCTCGTCTCCGCTATGGTGGAGTCCATCCTAATCCCGATTACGATGGATAGAATACCACAAACAAAGACCCCTGGAATTATAATAAAGCCTGAAGACTAAGCCGAAATAATAAAGAAAACATAACACTACCTCGGTCTAGAGCAGTTTTTTACAAAGAAATATCAGCCAAGTAGTCTAGGGCAGTTTTAACCATTGAAAGTGTTTATGTTTTCGTGATCGAATATAGTGCCCCGATTTATGAAATTGTGATATTTGCCTATAGTTTCGCAGATATGTATGAGAGGTACGTGGACGAGCTACTCGTATACGTCAAAATGTGCGTCTGTTGGATGGAGGGCTTCAAAGTGCAATTTGAATTCTCAAAATCGGTTTATAACTTTTTGAGATTTTCCAAAATTTGACAACATTTCAAAATTTTTGAAGTGAAAACTTCTTTAGCGGCGTTGTACACTTTTTTTGTAGTGGGTAAAAAATGTTAAACTCGCGTCAGTCAGGGTCACATGACCCTGATCGAAAATTCGTAAGACGGATGTAGCGTAGACAGCCAGCGGCGGAAGTATCCCCCTCTCTTTCTACGGGGCGCGGCGAAAATGGCGGCGCGTCATTTTGGCTTTCGGCGGGTTGATTTTTCTGAGAGATAAACTTTTTAATGTAATATAAATTGTCATGTTTGTGTACGATAGCTCAGTATATAAATATTATATTCTAATGATAGTACTTTTATACAAGTTTTATACTGATAATTAAAGCAATTCGTGCAAAATTATTCCCTAACCATTCCAAAATATCAAAAATGCACAACGTTAATATTCAAGTTATCACTTCTGCCGGCACTCCCGGAGTGCAACCCGAATTTTTCTTCGCCGACTTGAATCGAGAATAATTCCTATTACCTATGTATAGATGAGCCTATGCGGCATTGATAACAGCGCCGTGTGCTTTATTTCTAAATAACATTTTTAATGCCTTCGCGTAGTGTGAGATCCAGTCAAGTGGTTTCAGAAATGAGGTCCAAGGTTCCAAATACCCTGCAGAAGTTTTTATTACGGAAACTAATAAAGAGTTCGTGGTTCACGAGCTAGAAAAACGAGCCCTCTGTCAACGGTTAGTTCATATATAGGTTTGCACTATCCATGTAATGTATGTAATGTCTTGTTAAAAGGCACAGTACACAACGTTGGTAGCATAATCGACGATAACCATCTGCTAATGACCCATTGTTCGTGTCCGACGCATTGTGGACATAAAGTCTTAAACTCACTGGACTTATGTAAAAAGACAGGACATTTATGACATATTTGTACACTACATACAAATATGTCCATTGTAAACTGTTTATTAAATAGGAAGCCTTAAACTCACTGGACTTATGTAAAAAGACAGGACATTTATGACATATTTGTACACTACATACAAATATGTCCATTGTAAACTGTTTATTAAATAGGAAGGTAGTAAAGATCTAACGCTGCAGTCTATTTTGTGAGGTATTACTGTAAATACAACGTATTACAAAAAATCCCCTAATGCCAAATATGGTAGTTATAGGACACAGAATAACTAATAGTACAAGTTAGGGACCATCAAACTGATCAACTTTTACTATGGGACCATCTCTGAAAATATCAAAATGTATGAAACAGCTGCTTTATTTTGCGATTTCTGAGTTGGTCCCATAGTAAAAGTTGTTTAGTTTAATGTATTCGGCATTAGGGGTTATTTTGTAACACGTTGTATTTTATACTTTACTTCTATTTTGGTACGGAACATAGAGTCCAAAAACAAAGGCTGATATGTACCTGCCTTTCAGAGTGGCCTTCCGTGAATACTAATGACGCTTCCATACGACATCCCGTACCATAGGCTCTTCACGCTGCCTGTATGCTAAGTGGATTAGAGGACTAAGAGAGGACTATTAGCCCAGTAAAGGAAAAGGTATAGAGGGCAATGCTTGGAACACAATTTCCTGAAAAATGTGATCTTCAAACCCCCCTTCCCCTCCGGCAAAAGGGCTACGGGCGGGGACTTTTGATATGTTCACCTCCTAAGGTCCAAACAAAGTTACAAAGTCAAAAATTGTGTTCCAAGCATTTACATTTTTTGAGCTTTCTTTGCCTGAACTAGATTATTTTTAGTTAATACAAAACCTCTCGTGGGGTTGATCAAACCATCAAACTGAACAACTTTCATTATGGGTTTCAACCATGAAATCGCGAAAAAAAAATCAGCTGTTTCATACATTTCGATGGAGTAGGATTGTACTTTTTTATGGAACAGCAGATTTTTAGGGTTCCGTACCAAAATGGTAAAAAAGGAACCCTTATGGTGTGACTCAGTCTGTCTGTCTGTCTGTCACAGCTGGATATCTCGAGAACTACTAATGGTATCAACTTGAAATTTAGAATAGTTTGAGATGACATTTGCCCAACTATTTTGCAAATAAAAAATAAATAAAAAAATAAATATCTTTTTTACAACGGGAACTGAAAAAGGGTCTTAAAAATTTTAAGTGGGACTACTAGCGCATGTGGGGTATCATGTGAAAGAACGTTGTTTGCACGTTTTCAATCATTTTTAGGGTTCCGTAGCCGGAACCCTTATAGTTTCGTCATGTCTGTCTGTCTGTCTGTCTGTCCGTATGTCACAGCCACTTTATTCCGAAAGTATTAAGACTACACAGTTGAAACTTGGTAGGTAGATGTATTCTGTTAACCGCTTAACGAATTTAATACAAAAATAAGAAAAATAAAAGGTAAAGGGGGGGCTCCCCATACATAGAACTGAAACTGAAAAAAAAAAAATTTCTTCAAACCAACACGTGTTGGGTGTCTATAGATAGGTCTTTAAAAATGTCACTGAGGTTTCTAAGACAACTTTTTCTCAAAGTCAACCGTTTGAAAGATATTCACCGCCAAAGTGGTAAAATGTGTCCCCCCCCGCCCCTTTAACTTTTAAAATAAGAGAGTGAAAAATCTAAAAAAAATTTATGCTGTAGATCTTAATAAACACTTTCAACCAAAATTGGTTTGAACGAGATATAGTAATTAGTTTTCGAGATATAGCACATTTTCCAAAACCGCAAATATAACTTTGTCATTCATATCAACACTGTGAAAAACAAAGTTATTTTTACAGACGAAAAATTATAGGTGGTACTAAATATGGTATGGTATAAGGTAACTACGGAACCCTATGGCGCGTGGCCCGACACGCACTTGGCCGGTTTTTTCTTTTTGTTTTGGACCGCATAGTTTTTGATTTATAATGAAAAATGTAAAAAAAAATACCGTTCCCCCCCCCCCCCCCACCCTTATCTCCAAAATTTGCAAAGATAAAAATCTGAAATAATTCTATGTGATAGCAATTTATATAAATATTACAGGAAAAATAAAACTATGTCTCAATATAGCACACTTTTTTTGAAATTAACAAATTTCAAAAAATTAAGTTGTAATTAAAGTTTGTACCAAACCAGCCTTAATTGCGTGTTTTTTAATACACAGACAGCAGTTTGAAACTGTACCTGATGCATTTTTTTTTTCTTTCCTTTTATTTCTTTCTTACATTCTAGTATTTGTGTACATTATTATCAACAGTTACTAACTTAAATTCTAACTATCAAATTTTATGCCTACCTAAAAATATTGCTAATTGAATGAAATTTAGCATTAAAACTTTGCTTGTGTTCAAAACAAATCTTAAGAAAAAAAAAGAGCTAACAATTTTTCTCCGCTTTAAACAAGTTATAATCCTGTTAAATTTTGTGGATTAGTTGTTCCTAGGTAAAATAAGATTTTAAGATTATAAAAATAGCTGGGTCAATGCCATCTTGCGGAGAGGCTTCAAAGCTATTCATGATATTGCAAAATTTGAACGAACTAGTGCTTTTCTGCGTGCTTGTGATACGTGTGAAAGAATTACACCCAACATTTGTTAGATGGCGCTGTAATTTTTTATAATTTAATAAAACCCTTCTGAGTAATAAAATTGAAATAATTTAATCACTCGTGCTTTACAAGCTGCAGGGGATAAAAAAATAATACATTATTAATACTACAGTAATTTACAAGTAAAGGGTTGCCTGGAAAATTAAAGTAAGACATTATCTTCTACAAACTGCTCAGACATGTTTCAAGTCATTCTCCTTGTTCTATTCAAAGCTGTTCTCTTCTAGAAGATGTGAAACTGCATTGTTAATTCCCAGTAACATAGCCATCATTAGTGACCCTTAAAACTTGAAATCTGAAAACATTAAAACACAGAAGATAAGATTTTCAACTTACTTCAATATGTCATTTATTGGAATGAATTGACATAAATCTAAGTATTTTCTAGTATTATAGTAGTATACTATATGTAGTGATAAGGAATAGATAAGTTTGAACAGTTTCCATTCTTTAATCAAATAACAGAGATAGAAACTAAAAGAAGGGTAGAGTCTTGACGAACGATAAAACTCCATTTTCATCAGAAATACAATATTATTGGGGCCTTTGTGGGAAATTTTACTATTTATTATTACTACTGAATTAGTACAACAATTCAGCACAAAAATTTGTGTTGTAAACCTCTTAGATTTTGAATGAGAGCAAAAAAGCAGATTTTTACATGTAAAAATTTCTCAAAACTAAACTAATTTAAGAATGTAAATAACTTTTGTGTTTAATATCATATTCACAAAACTATTGTTAATTTGATAAATTCAGTATGTCTATATTATAGTTTAATATAAATTGCATCATAGAATAAAGGAAATAATACCTTTTGAGGAGTAGGAAAAAAACATCAAAAGATGAAAATTTTTACTTCAGGTAAGCATTTGGCAATGTTAAAGAATACAAAATGAGCTGTTGATTTATTTACCTATATTGTCATTATATTGTGGGAGGTGAGAAATCGTTCTACTCCTGATTGCTTACTTGGAAGACCAACGGTCTCCATAATGAGATGATCACTTTGTCACTAGCATAAGTCCAATAGAAAATGCGTTGATTATTGAAGATAAAATGATTCTTCACGCTGAAAATTAACTAACAATAACAGCTGGCGATCACAACTAATAAAAGAATACACAAGTTAATCCATTCATTACATTAAAATGATAACAGCTGTTATCAGCTTTTTAAATTGTTGCGTTCCGCATTAAGCGGCTACCACACGGCCATGCGGGCGTCGGTTGAATCTCGTCAGTCCTGAACTGTGCTTGACTGATTGATCGATTTCGTTGCATTTTACGTCGCAGCCCGTGACTGTGGTTAAACTAACGATAAAACCATTGAAATAATACACGAAATGCCTGAAAATATAGTTGTAGGCTTTGATTCACTAAAATAAACTACGACAGTTTATATAACGGGGGATAGCGTGGACGGGACGTCCATTTCACTCTATGGTGACGTACAATGCAAGGAGTATCATATCACTACTCATCGTGAAATAAATGGTTAAGTATATTACTCACTGTATACAAGATTCTGGTCGAAAGTAATACGTAAGTTAAGCGGCGCAGAAGGTAGAAAATAGTATTGATAGCCAGTTGGTTCATGTAATTCACACAGGCGGTACGTCGCGGCAATGGTCTGATATAATAATTACGCGCTGGATGACGACCATGACGAAACAGATGTCATCTTCTGTGTACGATGGATTGAACTGTTGGGCCGCGCGCTGCGCTGGCTTGTGCAGGGACCGGCGCACCTATTATTTGAGGTTGCCGACAGGCGTGCCATTTTCCACGGTATGTTTTTCTTGTCTGGTTTGCGTCATGCTCTCTCATGCGTCTGCGGACAAGCCATGGGGGCGCGCCTTTATTTTGTCACCGTCTTAATGTAATATTCACTAAGAGGAGCTAATAGGAGATAGGAGCTGGTTTAGATTCGAGCACGTGCATGTGTTTGCTGTGTGCCGCGTAGATATGTGCATGGCCGCACGTGTTAGCACGACCAAAGTGCCGTCTCGATCGGCGTTACATAACTCATATATTAGTGCTAAGAATTGACGGTGTAGTGACGCCTTATTGAGCTCTCAAAATGAGTTCAAAAGTCCCCTTGGTTAATGTGAGAATAGCCTAAATTGGGTTATCTGTGGATTATGATAAATACATAAGGTGTCAGCCAATCAGGAAAGTCGGGAAAAATACCGGTATTAACACCCTAATTTTTAGAATAACACCCGTTTTTGGGGTAAATTCTCAATGCACGATACCTTAAATTAATGAACTGACTTAGTAAAAATTAATTATTTTAACAGAAATACAGATTATTAACAACCAAAACAAGTAATAGAATGAAGTAGAAGACTAGTAATGCGTGAACGGGGGATAAGAATATAGGAATGTTGAAATAAATCTAGGAAACATATTATGATTTTTATAGGATATTTAGAATTTATAAGCTGCTGTCTTTAAAATAAGATTATACTAACTCAATGTGTTAGTTATTTAATTATATACGCTGTTTAATTATTTAATTAGGTTTTCCCAAGTGTTATAAATGGATTTATCATGTCACCAATACGTCAAAAGGGTAAGAAAATCAGCGGATCTACCTTGGAATAAATAAGCGTATAATCTAAATATACTCAAAGTTGCTACATTGATAAGATGGACAAATAGAGACATAATTGAAAAAAATATGTATTTAAACTCATAATGAGGAGTTTTGAATGCACATGGCCATGTCAAAATCATCTCTCTCTTTCTAATGAGGTCCTCGGGATGGAGTAAAGGTACAGTCACCACTTTGCCAGCTTATATTTTACTTATATATTACCTTATAAGGTTTAAATATATAATAAAACGCAAATTTTGGCGACGAGACCATATTTGGTCAACTACCAGTTCTTGAGGGTATAAAAGACGAGATCCAGAGCTTCTCGAGACAGTCCAACGAAGATTAGAGTGAGCGTCGAAGCTCTGCCCAGTATACCAGCGAAAACCAGTAGAATTCCAGTCTTCAAAGTAGATTTTATTTTGAAAGTTAATAGTGCTAGTTTTTCGTGTAAAGTTTACGTAATCGTACATTTGCGTGAATAAACTAGGCGCGTTGTAATTCTTCTAGGATAGCCAGCGATCTTGGTGAGTAAACGGGTCTCAATCCTTTAGAAGTTGTGTTTATAGGCTCTTCCGAGAGAATTTTCTAGGGGAAACCTTGCAATGGTTGGCATGAGTCTTGGGCCCTGCTCATTGCTAATGATTGTGGGAGGGGTTAAAGTAAAGTACTCATTTAATTATTGTTGGCCCTCCACTAAGTCTGGAGAATTTCTGGTCAACCCTTGTTATTTTGGACACTAGAGTGCATAGGCCGGACATGAATTCTAATTATGAACTCATGCTTGGCGTGTGCGTGCTGCGTTCAAGGTATCATGAATGGGGAAGAGGCTTGTTTACTGCACCAATGATAGGTAGGGATATAGGTTTGTCTTTGCCCGGGCAAAAGCTTGAGGACGCCGCCTCTGAGCTTGCAAAGACACGCGCCGGTAGAAAATCGTTAGTGGTCAGAGTAAGTGCAGTGCTGTGGTTTGTAATTCCCAGAGAAAGTGTGTTTTTAAGTGTAGTGGTGTGCTTTGGCCCACGAGGAATCCATCGCGCCGTGTAAGATGGGGCTAAAGGTGAGGGCAGTCTACTTATGAAGACTGAAGAGTAACCAGATTGTCAAGTAAGTGAGCATGTTCACTAAAAACCTTCTCATTGTGCTAGGAGAAAATTGTGTTTTCTTTCAGGGACACCATTTTAGTATGTTTGTGAATGTTAGACGACCTAGGGTCAAAAGTATTCTGTGTTGCGCTAGGTACCATTCACTAACAAGAAATCTTTAAAACATCTAGACGTTAAAATTGAACCTAAATTGCTTGTACTGTTCTGTTAGGCGGTTAGGTATTGTGTGTTTAAATAAATACTTATTATGTTCACATTTTTTTTTGCAAGCTCTAGCTATGCTGTGTGCCAAAAAAATATCTAAATATCTTAGTTCTATCTCCAGGAGAATAATTGCAAAATTCCCATTATTTACTTCATGAATTGAAATTTTGCCATATAAAATCAGTGAAATTTCAAAACTTAAAATTGGATTTTACTTAAAAATATGTGAACAAAATATCATTGTTTCCATGTGGTCAAAATCTAGGTCTCATACAGGTCCTAAAACAAGTCCTAGACTTGTCTATGTTGACCATTTAAGGTCACTAATCTCACATAGTGATTACCTGTATGCGTCATAGTTTTGTACATTTTATGTGTGATTTAGACAATGTTTTTCTCAGAGGTTTATCTTGCTATTTTAAATACCTAAATGTCCAACTGACAATGAGAATTGCCAAGGGAACCTTGAGAATGACAAAATCTATTATGTGTATATATGTGCAATTCCTTGCTACTGCTCGGATGAAATAAAGCAAAGCCTGATTATCTAAGCCCAAAGGGATAGCTAGGGCCAAAGTCATAGTCTAGTCTAGACTTTGACCAATAAATCTAGATGAGGCTAAACTTTCATCCAAACAATGGCTTATTGCCTATAATGTATGAACTACTATACCATTGATATGTATGTACTTTATGCATATATACATACACTATACTCCTACACATGACTATCAAATTCTGTGTAGTTTGAAATGGTTGTGAATTCAATTCAGAGGCATTTCAAACGAGGTAAAAAAGGGTAAAGCCAAGCGCCTATAGATTTGACAGAAAATTGCCAGGTCTAAGGGTAGCGTTTCAACAGATGTTCACAACCCAACGAGTTTTACTTTAGGGTTCCTTTGAAGTAACTTCGAGTCACATTACGACGGACGCTCGCATTTATCAAGTTATCCATCAGGATGAATTTGAAAGGTGCTCTGAGGGTCCGGGTAACCACCAGACTTGTTTGAGTGGTTCCTAGTACCATGATTAGTAGGGGTTTGTTGGGATGTGATGTTATGTCTGAACTCCTTAAACCATGTTAGGCAGACCTGCCAACGGAGGATCTGTGAGTTCTGACATATTCATATCCTGACGGAACCACTATTAATGATGAGACTTGATCGGATGTCCTTTGGTTTCCTGAATTCAGTTACTTCAGTCTAAAACTTTGTTCTTGTGGTATCAGTGGTTGTGGATGAATATCCATTCGACTGTTGATATACAAGGCAAGGTGCATCCTTTTCCTGTGTCCAAACACTTGTGAAGGTCTGATGAACCGAAACCTAAACTTGACAGACGGCAAAAGCAATATGAAACTGGTGACTTGGTTAGGTAAAGTTCATAATTGGTAAAATACCTACTATACAGACATACATTATTACTTGTCTAATTTATGACCTTACCATCTCACAAAAATACCTAATTCAACCATTATATCTTTTATTAGTGCATTCAATATTACTTTGAATTGTACCATTCAACTCAGCTTTGTGCTGCCTCCATGTCGTTGCAAGAACTTTGAAACATGCATGGACATTTCATACAGAACACAAACTCTACAAGCTGTAATGTGTTATTGACATATTACTGTAATCCATATCTATATCTTACCCTTGACTAAGTGACGCAGAGGTTATACGGGCCGCGAATACACATTAGTAATGGTTTGGTCCTAAACCACCAGCCAGAGAACATGTTGACGGTAGGCTTCCGTCTCAGCTGACCTTAGTGGGTTACCTATACACTCCACAATCCTGATAAACATGCAGGTTGATTTGATCACCTTATTGTATCAGGGAACATCACCTATTGCCACTCCGATGGAGTGGCACCATCAACTCTTGTATCTACTTGGTATAGGCTCTACGGAGCTATCTTAGTAGTTACTTAATTCATGGCCATGCATGTGGCATTGTGACGCAATGACATGGATAGTACCAGGAACGGTTAAACTTAACTATTATGGTTAAATTAGTGTACCTTCCTATCATTTCATGTCGATTGTTGAGTAGCGCCACCGTTGCGCAGTACTTACCTTCCGGGAAAGCATCTTGTTATGCTGGTTGGCGATTGGCACCTGGGAATGAGGGGTTTATGGAGGAAGCATTCCCCCGGGGTCATTGACCTCGGTCCTATTAGTCTATCTTGATCCTTAAGTACCATTCCCTATTCTTACTCTAAATCACAAATATATTTACATTATGTTAGGTATTATTAATTATATTTTATTATGCTTTTTTTTTACTTCTAATACATTAGTGATAAGGCTTTAGTTGTAAATAGAATTAGCACATGAGCACTTGATATTGAACCATCTGAACTTAGTCCAGACATACCAAAAGAGCCTGGATACTACTCTCAAATCTCAGCGTAGGTCCTTTTAAATTAGACGATCAAAATTTGGCCAATACTATGTCTTCATGAAATTTCAGCTATTACAGCCGTAATGGATTGAAGATTATGTTACCAGGACTGATTAAGTCCTGGTTAGTTAACGTCACTCCAGCTAACCAGTTTAGCCAAGCGGGAAGTTGAGGTACAAAATGGTGCCGCTCGCTGAGATTTTAGATTTTCTGTGGGCAGGCCCTATTGACATTGTACTTTGTCAACTAAGCCTCGTTACTGGTCCGTTCCCATAAGGGGGGGTGGTTACAAAATGTTGCCGTGACCAGCGGATGTTTGGTTTTAAAAATGTCTGGACAAAGTTTGATGGTTCAAAGTGCAGTTAATTGCAAAGCGAAAATGTCTGTGTACCTAGCGAAGTTATAAAAGCATGAGGGCGATGTTGCAAAAAGAAAATATAAACTTGCTTTAACCATTTAATCACTTATTAGTTCTATTCAGCTTGGCAATTAGGTTAGATTCTTGCAGTTGCTGTGCGAAATTCCAATTGTAGTTGCTGTGCGTAATAGGTTGCTCAAGCGATAATCATAAACCCCACAAAAAGAACAGTACACGCAAACTGAAACAATCACAATAAGCGTTAAAAGCATGAACAAACAAACATGAGTTAGCATAAAAAAAATCATTACTACAAACTAACAAAAGTGTAATGGTACCTGGTTTTTAACTCATCACATGTTATTTCATATTCTTTCATTTTCCATATACTTTCATGCTTTATGTGTTTTTCCAGGATTTTGATTTTGTTACGTAAATTTTATGTTGAAATTATTTTCACATTTTGACAGATATTACTTTGACGAACTAGTGCGGACTAGTGCCGTAATCGCATTACCGTTAACTCACCGAATCGATTATCGATTTTATCGATTCAACTGAACTTAACAGAATTTTATTAAAATAGTTATTTTACGGTCTTTAGTGATGGAAAAATCGATAAGATTACTGATAAATTCATTAGTTAATTTTAAAACGTTTAAAATAGCTAAATAGTTAAAAATTACAGTAGTATGCTGGGGGCGAAAAATTCATAGAAATGTTAATTTTTTTGTATTCTGTTGCGTTATTCTAATATTTCCTGACATTTGGAGTTGAGAAATACGAATAGAAAATCGTCAATTATTAAATCATTCAAAAGTAAAATCGATTTGTTCATAGTGATCAGATGGTGTAATTATCGATTTTTCTTTCACATCTCTAACTTTGACACGTATCTTGAAATGTCAAGACAAAATGTTGCCAGTGGAAGGTTTTGAAAATAGTACAAAATATCAGAATTTAGAAAGCGTATTTCGTAAGAATTTATTTTCATTCAGTTTTGAATGATAAAGACTAGGTTACATGTTGTAGTTATGTTGACTCAGTAAGGAAAGAATAAAATTGCCTAAACGTCGTTTCCATAAGAAAAAATATCGGTAGATTTATCAGGTAAAATAGGAAAAACTTGCTGAAACCTAGCAAACAATAGGGTTTTGGTTACGTTATATGCTAATTAATTATTTATAGGGCCCGTAGGAATATTACCTTAATGCCATTGTTTGCCTATTCGTTCTGTATATTCGTAAAGTTTCGGACCTTTTTGATTAAGATGGTAACATTTAAGATCTTTTTTTAATAGGCAAAGACATGATGATCATACGGCGTTTTTATTTATTGTTACGACTTAGGGAAGTCGGACTTGGGAAATTACTTACGTAAGTAACTAATACGGGTTTATGTCGCATTTTGTGGGAAAAATCGCGTAGAAGAATCAAAGTCCGTGGGGGCGCCCAGCGGGGGGATTATGTAATGTTCTAATCAGACCAGTGATACCCTGATAAGATGACGACTTATGGACACTATTTTGAAATTATATATGTTTAGCTATAGAAAGTAATAAATGCGCGCTCATTTTATTTCAATAGATTGTGGAAAACCATTGTATTGCCATAGATTTACCACCAACCCTTATAATGACGTAATTTTGTACTATAGAAAAACCGGCCAAGTGCGGGTCGGGCTCACGCACGAGGGGTTCCGTACAAAAGGAATCACGGTTGTTGTATTGGGGCCCCCCTTGAGTATTTGGTTTGTTCTGCTTTTGAGGATTTCGGCTTTCTGGCTGTCGCGGTTCGTGGGATGCGGCCTGGTGACGGACAGACGAACGGACAGACAGACAGTTAGACGGACGGACGGACGGACAGACGGACAGACAAACAGACAGTCAGACGGATGGCGAGGTCTTGGTGGTGGGGTGCCGTTTTTGCTCTTTGGGTACGGAACCCTGAAAATAGTGACTTTATGGCTCAGTGATTAACTGAAGGTGTTACGGGTTCGATTCCTGTGCGAAGTTAATATGGGTAGATTTTGTCTTTTAAAGTATTAAAAAGACGTCACAGTTATTGATAATATGAAAAAAAAAATGTATGACACAATGGCTTAGTGGTTGATTCGCGGGTTCGGTCCTGTCAGGGTTTTAACTGGTACGGATTAGTTTTCTTTTATTTAGTAATATTCTGTTGAGATTATCATTGCTAGAAACGTGATAGTATTAAATTTAGGGTGTGAAAAAAAAAAAAAATTTTTTTTTTTCAAATGTAATTATCTCAGAAACGGTGCGTCGTAGCGAAAAAGTAAGCAAATTTTGACCCCCTTTTAGATACCCCGTAGTAGGCTAGGAGTACCTCATAAGCTGTCGAAAAACGGTCAAGCGCGAACTTTTATTTTTTTTTCTATACTAAATTTTACGAAATTTTACTAAAATTTATTTTACGTGGCAAATTGTGGCAGAATGGAGTTATATTAGTTATATATTATTAGTCCAGATAAGAACAACGTTGTCCTATAGACAAATTTTTACTGCATAATAAGATAATATTTGATTACATTTTAGTTAACTAATCGTAACATACTTAATATTTAAATAGACATTTAGTATTGTTTATGTCACATGTCACATAACACAGGTTAGTCGATTGATTTGCGTAATAGATACAGTTAACAGCGTGTCAGACATGCAATAGGTACAGTCAGCGACAAGTCTTATTGGTTTCATGATTTTACCAGTTAGTTTATTTAATGTTCAAGTAGTTTAATAAAGATTTAACTAAGAAATTTTGGAATACATTATCGTTTTAAACTATACGTATATAAGAATGTTATATGGAAGTATTTTAATTTACGGTTAGTACATTCAACGGCACGTCGAATTGTGTATGTTGGCCTCAGGATCGGTTTTATGGAATGAGCAGTTCAGAGATTCTGTTGGTTGTCCCGCTGTGTTGTCGTGTGTACATAATAACATATTTTTATCATCTGTATTAGTTGTTTTGTGTAAAACAAATTAGAAGCTATTAAAGTAATCTGGATTTCAACATATTTAATTTTAGTTGTTTAAAAAGTGTCGGGGATTTTATCCGTTTGGTGACGTAATAACGAAGGCGAAATAAACGTAAAGTAAATTGAATCCACACTTTTATCCTGCGCTATTAACTGTACTGGGTGCGCTTTCATAACGGCAGTTTTATGTAAATAACCACACGATAACTTTTGATAATGATAAATTTTTTATCTATGGCTTAGCGGTTGGCATACTGGGATACATACACTAGTCTGTGTCAGATGTCAAGTTAAAAATGACAGAAACAGCTGGTAGTTATTCGCGTGCGCTGTTTACATTTTTATGCTGAAATCTGTTGATAGTTAAACATAAATGACTGTTTGTCTAGTGGTAGGTAAATAGTGAATTCGGTTAGTGAATCAATAATAAATCCAAGTGAAATAGTAGACGAAAATGTATAGGTAATTCAGTGAAAGTGTATGGTTTAAAGACAGGACATACAGTAAGAAGAATAAGTAGGTATCTGTGATGAATTTTAGAATGACACCTGTTTTATCTAGTCCTAAAATAATACGTTTAAGAGTGGTTTCAAAATTACGACATTTAAAGGAAATTTTCTAACTGAAAGTTTACTCATGAATATTTCGAAACATATTAACTCGACAAATAAGTTTGGCACTTTCAAATCCATTATACCATTATACCATAATATTTAAACCATAAAATTCCAAAATCATTTATAACTGTGGAAGTCGAGTTTCAATTCGCGATGTTTTTAACGCATAGTGTAGGTCAATGACCTAGGTACTTACCTGAACATGAGAAAAGCTTCTTTTAAAAGCGGTCATTCATACCACCCGGGCGTGATTGACAAAAGGTAAATGGTCGATTCATTGACTGTGGGAAATAACTGATGTTATAGGTTGTAATAGGTATTTTAATTATTATGTAACGTATATATTTGGGCATTGCTTTAGTCCGGCTCACGGCTCACCAACATAGTCATGAGTTATTGACTTAAATGTTGTGCGTGAGAACATAGGCAATCAGCAATAATTCTGTGATGTCTGCCTAAGTCGCCCACGTTAAATTAAAGTATGTATTTAAAATTGGTGGATTACTTAAAGGTCACTCTTAAAACTCTTAAGGCAGGTAGGTATATGTTTATCAATGCAACATCTTATTACTATAGCGATTCTAAAATTCACTAGTGAATAGAAACTTATTCAATATTGAACTAGCGCCCGTTCATGGCTCCGTCTGCGTGAAATGTGTATTAAACTTTATCCCTCGGGAATGGTAATGTATTTTTTTTTCTATACCTTTCTTAAATTCCGAATAATTGCGTTATTTAACCGGGATTTTATGATCAAATAAGTGAGTTCAACTGTAAAAAGTATACAACAAACAGACCAATTTACTGGCTTTGGTACATAAATACGTGAAGACGCAAAGATACCACGTACCCCTGTGTATACCTTTTGTACCCCTTAGGGTACATTATATTAGTGTTTATGATTATGTGAATATCTCATTGTGGTTGTGTTGGAGTAAATTTATTTATAGTGTCCTAAGGACATGCAACTTAAATTTCTAGTACAAAATAAAATACTGAGTGATAGTGATATGTGAAATTTTAATCTGTGATATGTGTTACTGTGGATAGTGCCAGTGTAAAGTGATTAAATTGTTAGTGCTAGTGTTAAGTGTATTGTGAAATAAGGTGAAAAGTGTTTACAATAGAATATTATCCTGAAGACTGGAAAGGACCAACAGTTTTCGAAAACCATTGGAGACAAAGAAGAATTGCTACGTGCTTTGTTCAGGAGTTTATATTTGATTCAATTATTTAAATTATTGTGCTATGATTGTTCAAATAATAAATGGTTTACGTATGTCTAATACCTATGGATTTTTCTTTCGTTATTGTTATTCCCAGTATGATTTTATTACGTCTTGGTTTATTTATTAATGACTCGCGACCGGCGTTTTTCCGAGGAAAGGTTTTATAATCTGTTAGATTAACACACGGGTTTCTTTTTGTAAATATGACATTGCGTTTCTTGTATGAGGGTGTGACCAGCGCGAATCGTGTTTTGCTGGTATGAACCCTTAAGGGTCATGATATAAGCTATCATTATAAAGAATAAATCGTGGAAATATTATTTAACAATGTTACACTTAAGTGATCTTACCATGGAATTGATACATTATCGTATTAAAGTAAACAATTTTGGTTAGAATGTTTTTTTTTTGGGGTTTGTACTTAATTAGTTTTTTAATTAAGTATGTACTTATAAACATGTGTTACTAGTTATTGTTAGTAGAATCTGACCAAGTAAAATATGGATTTTACTAGTACAGTGTGGGTTGTCAGCTATGGGTTTTGATGAATGTTGCAAGGTTTTGCCGCTGGGGGGGCGCTGTAACAAAATACTTATATTTATTTTCATGACTGGTTTTATCAACTTGGTACGGCTTTATAATAAAATGTTTTGATATTTTATGTAATTATTTTAACCTCAGCAAGTTCTAGTTTTTTTTTCTCTTACATTCTTTATCAAATTAGCATACACATAACATTAGCACTAGATTCAGCAAAATGGTTTAGATATTGCCTATTAAATAGTCTACGCAGTTAGTTCGCCCAGATTTACCTAGGTGGCGTTAGTTGTTCATAGACCCGAACTATTCAAAGTTTTTTCTCTTATGTAAGATCAAAAACTTTAGCCACATAAATTAAGGGTAATGAACACGGTTTAGTGGGATTATAAAAACCCAATATGTGATGTAGGTATTTGAATATGTAAAGGGTATATTAATTAAAACATTTAGTTCATTGGAAGTTGGATAGATGGCGCTAGTAGGATGTTTACCGCATGTAGGTATTTGAATATGTAAAGGGTATATTAATTAAAACATTTAGTTCATTGGAAGTTGGATAGATGGCGCTAGTAGGATGTTTACCGCATGTAGGTATTTGAATGTGTGAGGGTGAATTAATTAAAACATTTAGTTCATTGGAAGTTGGATAGATGGCGCTAGTAGTAGGTTTACCGCGCTAATAAATTTACATTTTCGGGTTTTATGGTTTTTATTAAGTTTTAATTTTGCTAAATAAATTCGCCTGGATGTTAGTACTTAATAAAAGATGATTTTAATTTTGTGCTTTTTTAATAAATTTAGACAATGCATTTAGTTACAGCATCAAGTACTATATGGCGAGGTTGAACATAAAATAATAACACGTCTCTTTTATTTTGTATAGATACGATAAAAAATTTATTTTCGGTTCCGAAATTTTGATAATAATTTTGCGATTCCTGTTGTAATTTCGGTGCAAACGCTTGTTGCTGTTTAGTTGGACGTCCGACTATTATTATTAGGGTTTGATAAACTTGATTATGACAAATACAATGGGCTACATTCTTACTCGACTATAATATTACACTTAGAGGTCCTTGACTCCTCCGCCATTTATTATTAATAAAACACACGTTTTATGAGTGCGGTATTGTCAGTTTAACGTATGTATACACATTGTTCCAGAGAGTGCATTAACGGATTTCGGAGTGCTATAAAAGGAGTGAAAGTGAACTTGTGACTTATCCAAAGTGTATTGTGATGGTATTATAATAAACTACAAGTGAGAAATTTAGTGAAAAAAGTGAACTTTTATTTTTCTTTAACTTCAGTGGTGTGAAAAATTTTTTCAAGTGACATTTTTTTTTAAATTTTAGTATTAAGGTGAACTTTTATTTTTTCTTTAACTTCAAGTGACAATTTTTTTAGTATTAAGGTGAACTATTATTTTTCTTTAACTTCAAGTGACAATTTTATTTTAGTATTAAGGTGAACTATTATTTTTTTTTAACTTCAAGTGACAAATTTTTCAAGTGACAATTTTTTTATTTTAATATTAAGGTGAGAAGTGAACCTTAAGGATATTAGTGATTGCCATGCGCTAATGAGTGTACTTAAGTGTGAGTGATAAAATTAAAAGTGAAGGTAAACCGATAAATCGTCAAGATGCCTAGACCAAGCAAACAACCTAAAGCAGCTGCAGTAAGGAGGTCCAGTATGGTGACTCGAGGGGCCGCTATAGCAGACCCCCCTCCAGGGCCTAGAAAGGTCACTTCAGTGCAGTATATGTCACGAATGGTACAAAGGGCTGTTAATGCCATCAATAATAAGATATCTGAATTAGAGAACAGAATTTCTACTGCACCTACACCTGTTGAACCATCAGATGCATCTGTGCAAGGAAGTGACAGTAATGTACCAGCTCTAGTACAACCTGGTCCCACTACTGTGTATTATCCAGTGCCCCAATTACCTACAGAAAAGCCAAGATTCCCGTCAAAATACAAGCACCCTGTGACCTTCATTGAAGATTTAACAGCTTACCTGAAGAAGTATCCTGGAACGTCAGATATAGTGGATTTGATTCTGGAATCGCTTGACGGGAATGTGCGCGAGTGGGCCAGGATATATAGAAATAGATGGACGCAGTTTGAAGATTTTAAGAAGGATTTTCTGGACAATTTTTGGGGAGAAGCAGAACAAGGAGAATTAAGGAGGAAAATTGTGCAAAACACTTGGGATGGGTCACAATCTATGTTAAATCATTTCATATCGCTATGTGGTCAAGCAAAGATGCTAACGTACCCTATCCAAGAACAACAGCTAGTAAGTGACATCATGGGACATTTCCCCAGAAACATCCAGTACGCCTGGAATGCTTCCAATAATACCACCATTCTACAAGCTACAGAATTCTTACGAAAATTGGACAATGTAAACAGGCGAACAGATCTTAAACAAAAGAATAACACCCGAACAGAAGTAGTACAGAAGCCTGCCGCTGCCGAGCAACACCAACCGGACAACAGGAACAAGTTCAACCGGAAGAGGCAATTCAATGACCGACCCACCCGTCAAGTTACATCTAATAAGATAGCAAAAACTAATGTTGTAAATATTGTAAATGATTCTAACAATTCTACTAATGAACCCACAAATAATTTAAACGAGTAGGAGTTGATGTAATACGGCCCGTTACATCGACTTTAGAAGGGGCTGATTTAACTCCAGTTTCGTTAAAAATCATGCTTGATCTCGGGTGGAGGCCTGGACAGACATTAGGAACGCGCAATGAAGGGATACTGAAGCCCATAGTTATCAAAGGTCAATGCAATAAGGCAGGGTTAGGGTCAGGTATAAAAGAAACCAACTTGACTGACTTTGAGTTGCAGGTCGTAGAGACTCTAAAAGCCCAATCGGAGTTAGATAACAGGTCAATGATTCAAACTGAGGTAGTCTCATCACTATTCGAAGAGGAAGATAATATTACTGCGGATAAACTCGAAATGGTCAAATCTGAAGTTGAGGTAGAAATATTTAATCATCGTGTTATATGTCTTATAGATACTGGTAGTGACATCACGTGTATATCCGAATCGTTTTGGGAAACCCTAAAATCACAGTTTGGAAATAAGTTAAACATGCTACCCGTTAAACCGATACAGATTCGCGGAGCCGTAGGGCAAAAGAGTGCTAAAATACAACAGATGGTCTTATTACCTGTAAAGTTTGGTGAGATTGAATTAGAGATCCGATTTTTGATAGTACCTAAATTAGTTCATTCCGTGATATTAGGGTTTGACTGGCTTGTAGCAAATAAAACTAATATCAGGTTACAAACTCCTCCAGTAGGATTAATAATTAGTCACAAAGGCCAGAGAGTGTTAATACCTTTCATAGAGTATGTATTTGAGGGTCAGGTGTCAGAGATTGCAAAGGTAGACGATGAATTTGACTTTGAAAAATACTTACAGGAAATCAAAACAGGTATACCTCTTAAAGGGACACAGATTAATAAATTGAGACAGGTGCTAAGAAAGCATAGTGATGTCTTTACTAAAAGGTTAGGTCGTGCTAATTGTTACGAGCACGTAATAAAAATGAACGAGCATAGTCCAGTTATAAGACGTTCTTATCCCGTTCCATATGCGTATAGACAACGGATGGAGGAGAAACTAGCAGAAATGGTTGATATGGGAATAATATCTAGAGGTTCTACTCCATATTGTAGTCCATTAACTTTCACCTTAAAGCCTGACGGTTCAATTAGGGTTCTTTTAGACGCACGAGAAATTAACAAACATATGATAGCAGAGGCTGAAGCACCCCCGATGCAAATAGATGTTTTAAATTCATTTCACGGGGTTAATTACATCAGTATAATAGACCTTAATAATGCGTACTTCCAAATTAAGATCTCTGAGGAAAGTAGGAAGTATACGGGATTCACATTTAATGGAAAATCATACATGTATAATGTGCTCCCGCAAGGGCTAAAGACGTCTGTTGGGTCGTTTTCGCGTTTCATCGATCAGATACTGGGGCCTGAAGTTAGTCATTTTACAAGTAAATACCTTGATGACATTGCAATCCTAACGCAAGGAAGCTTAGAACAACACCTAGAACATATTGACATCATATTAAACAAATTAAAGTCAGCAGGTCTTACTTGTAATATTGAGAAATGTAGGTTCATTTGTAAGGAAGTAAAAATGCTAGGTCACATTATTTCTACAGAAGGAATTAGGACAGACCCAGAGAAAGTAGAATCAATAAAGAATTTTCCGATTCCTAAGAAGATAAAACATTTGAGAGCATTTTTAGGACTCTGTAATTACTATAGGCGTTTCATTCCTGATTACAATAGTACTATTCAACCTTTATGTCAATTGTTAAAGAAAAGTAAAGGTTGGACCTGGACTTCAGAAGCTCAGGCGGCCTTTGAGGAACTGAAAAGCAAGTTTTTAAATACGATAATGTTGCATCATCCGGATATGTCTAGGCCTTACTATCTGCAGACTGATAGTTCCGGAGTAGGCTTAGCTGGGGTTCTATTTCAGTACGATAATAATGGCGAAATGAAAATTTTGGGGTACTGTAGTAGGGCTTTAAGAGGCGCAGAACTAAGATGGACGGTTACGGAACAGGAATTTTGGGCAATTATATATTGTTTGAGGAAATTTGAGACATATCTGAGAGGCGCCAAATTGATAATTAGGACAGACCATAAAGCATTGACGTTTGTTAGGACTTGGAAATTGTATAACAGCCGAATAATAAGATGGATCCTTTTCCTTGAACAGTTCGACTATACTATTGAGCACATAAAAGGTAAAGATAACGTCGCGGTTGATGTTCTGTCTAGGTTTCCGCCCGATTCAGCATTAATACAGGAGGATCGAGTATATTGTCCTGAGATTAATTATATGGAGACCACTAAAAACAAAATTCTAATAACTGATTTGAAAAACATAGCTAATTTTCAAGCTAACGATAGTGAGATTCAGTTTATTATGAGTGTTGTAAATAAGACTAATAATAATCCCGTTGGTAAACTAGGTAAAATAGCACAACGATGTTATATTAAAGATAGAGTAGTATATTTTAAGATTGATTCTAATAACCATGTAGTCTATTTGCCTACTTACTTGAGAGAGGAAGTAATACTCCAAGTTCACAAAGAGATGGGTCATCAAGGGGCGTATAAGGTTCTTAAATATCTCAAGGATAGATTTTATTGGCTTGGAATGAATAAAACTGTGAAAACATTATTGAGAACTTGTCACATTTGCCAGGTCTCTAAAAGTGATAACATAAAGTATGTAGGCGAATGTAAATCTATTGTAACAGAACAAGTAGGAGACATTGTAATGGCTGATTTATACGGACCTTTACCTAAAGGCAGATTTGGAGCGGCATACATTCTTGTAATCCAGGATTCGTTTAGTAAGTTTGTTAAATTGTATAGTTTAGCTAAAGCTACTTCACGAGCAGTAATTTCTAAATTAAAACAGTTCGCTAAGATTATAAAGCCAAAAGTTGTTATGACAGATAATGGTAGTCAATTCTCTTCTGATGGCTGGAAACGAGCTTTAAAGGGTATCGATATTAAACCAATTTACACAACCGTTAGAAACCCTCGTCCTAACACCACAGAAAGGGTAAATAAAGAGTTAGGACGACTATTTAGAACATATTGTCATAAAAATCATAAAGGGTGGGCAACGATATTAGATAATATAGAACAGTTGTACAATAACACCTTCCATGAAAGTACCGGTTTTACTCCTAACGAAATATTATATGGCTCGTGTAACAGCATGTCATTTGACAATTGTCTGCCACAACTAAACAAAACTAAAGACATAAATGATGTCAGGGCAAAAGCAAGGCAAAATTTAAAAGATAATAGTGTTAAACGACAAACTAGGTTCAATAGGACTCATCGCTTGATAGAGTTTCAAATTGGTGATTATGTAAAAGTTCGTAAGGTTAATAAGTCAGAGGCGCAGAAAAAGCTTACAAAGAAATTTCAATTACTTTACGAAGGTCCATATGTAGTAAGTGCCGTGCCATTTGCTAATGTATATACGTTAATGGACCCTAAGACTAAGCAGGTTAGGGGCAATTTCAATGCCATTCATTTAAATAAATATTACGTGTAAATAATTGATTACAAGTTATCTGTCATAGGTTAAGGATGATTGATTATTATGAACGAATCATTAAAACAAATATAGGATAAGGTTAGGATTTGTCTCTTGTTATTATTTTTGATTATAGGGTTAGTATCATTTGTTCTTTATTCATTATCTTCCTTATTTTTTATTATTAATATTAGTCGTATAATTGATCTAATTAGTTTTATTCATTTTATTTGTGGGTTCAATACTGTAAATATTATGCTGATTAGTTTTATTCATTCTATTTGTGGGTTCAATACTGTAAATACTATGTTGGTTAAGTTCGTTTCAAATTGTTTTAGAGTTCTGATGGTTGAGTCAGTTAAATTTATAAATTTCTCTAACTAGATTGGTATTGTTAGGTTTTGTAATCGTGAGGTGATTACGATAGTAAAGTTTATTTGTGTCTTAGGATACTATCATAACTAAACTCGTAAATATCGGTGTAATGATTACTTGCTTAACTATGTCGTGATTTGATTTGCATAAGTTCTTGATAATATTTACCGTTGATTTTGTGATAAGGGCAAGTCAAATATGCCGACCTTAAAATTGATTGCCAGTAATTGTATAATTCCTATTATTAACAATCACGACTGATTAGTTCTAATTCTTATTCTATGAAAATTTGACAATATTGTTTGTGGATTATTCTGCTGCATTTGTGGATCATAGTACAAATACTATCATGTAATTATTGCAAACTTATTTATCTGACATAAGTTTTAAATTATTGTTGGAAAAATGTAATTGTTAATCAAACATTGTTAGCTTAACTAGTTAATATATTAGTTATATGTAATGAAAATATCTTGGGGAATCGCTGGGTCAGGGAAATGACTCGAGGACGACTGTCAGAACACTTGACAGCATGAATAACTTCAATAATACACACTACACTCAAATCAATGACCTCAATTGCTTTATTATCTCAATATCGTTCTAAATTGATTAACAAGTAAGCTATCAAGCGCTACAAGACAGTCTTCCTCGGTGGGGAGTAGGGAGGTCATTTCAGGGGGTAGGGGGCTACTCACACCCTGCGAAACAAATAATAATATTGAAAAAAAAAAAAAAAAAAAAAACTATTTTATTTTCCCAATCTGTCTCCAAAAATTTTATTTTAACGGCAATTAATGTGTTTTGTATTGCTTAGGTTAATTATTATTCCGTTGAACTCAAATAATATTTAAGGGGGCGGATGTACCAAACCAGCCTTAATTGCGTGTTTTTTAATACACAGACAGCAGTTTGAAACTGTACCTGATGCATTTTTTTTTTCTTTCCTTTTATTTCTTTCTTACATTCTAGTATTTGTGTACATTATTATCAACAGTTACTAACTTAAATTCTAACTATCAAATTTTATGCCTACCTAAAAATATTGCTAATTGAATGAAATTTAGCATTAAAACTTTGCTTGTGTTCAAAACAAATCTTAAGAAAAAAAAAGAGCTAACAATTTTTCTCCGCTTTAAACAAGTTATAATCCTGTTAAATTTTGTGGATTAGTTGTTCCTAGGTAAAATAAGATTTTAAGATTATAAAAATAGCTGGGTCAATGCCATCTTGCGGAGAGGCTTCAAAGCTATTCATGATATTGCAAAATTTGAACGAACTAGTGCTTTTCTGCGTGCTTGTGATACGTGTGAAAGAATTACACCCAACATTTATTAGATGGCGCTGTAATTTTTTATAATTTAATAAAACCCTTCTGAGTAATAAAATTGAAATAATTTAATCACTCGTGCTTTACAAGCTGCAGGGGATAAAAAAATAATACATTATTAATACTACAGTAATTTACAAGTAAAGGGTTGCCTGGAAAATTAAAGTAAGACATTATCTTCTACAAACTGCTCAGACATGTTTCAAGTCATTCTCCTTGTTCTATTCAAAGCTGTTCTCTTCTAGAAGATGTGAAACTGCATTGTTAATTCCCAGTAACATAGCCATCATTAGTGACCCTTAAAACTTGAAATCTGAAAACATTAAAACACAGAAGATAAGATTTTCAACTTACTTCAATATGTCATTTATTGGAATGAATTGACATAAATCTAAGTATTTTCTAGTATTATAGTAGTATACTATATGTAGTGATAAGGAATAGATAAGTTTGAACAGTTTCCATTCTTTAATCAAATAACAGAGATAGAAACTAAAAGAAGGGTAGAGTCTTGACGAACGATAAAACTCCATTTTCATCAGAAATACAATATTATTGGGGCCTTTGTGGGAAATTTTACTATTTATTATTACTACTGAATTAGTACAACAATTCAGCACAAAAATTTGTGTTGTAAACCTCTTAGATTTTGAATGAGAGCAAAAAAGCAGATTTTTACATGTAAAAATTTCTCAAAACTAAACTAATTTAAGAATGTAAATAACTTTTGTGTTTAATATCATATTCACAAAACTATTGTTAATTTGATAAATTCAGTATGTCTATATTATAGTTTAATATAAATTGCATCATAGAATAAAGGAAATAATACCTTTTGAGGAGTAGGAAAAAAACATCAAAAGATGAAAATTTTTACTTCAGGTAAGCATTTGGCAATGTTAAAGAATACAAAATGAGCTGTTGATTTATTTACCTATATTGTCATTATATTGTGGGAGGTGAGAAATCGTTCTACTCCTGATTGCTTACTTGGAAGACCAACGGTCTCCATAATGAGATGATCACTTTGTCACTAGCATAAGTCCAATAGAAAATGCGTTGATTATTGAAGATAAAATGATTCTTCACGCTGAAAATTAACTAACAATAACAGCTGGCGATCACAACTAATAAAAGAATACACAAGTTAATCCATTCATTACATTAAAATGATAACAGCTGTTATCAGCTTTTTAAATTGTTGCGTTCCGCATTAAGCGGCTACCACACGGCCATGCGGGCGTCGGTTGAATCTCGTCAGTCCTGAACTGTGCTTGACTGATTGATCGATGTCGTTGCATTTTACGTCGCAGCCCGTGACTGTGGTTAAACTAACGATAAAACCATTGAAATAATACACGAAATGCCTGAAAATATAGTTGTAGGCTTTGATTCACTAAAATAAACTACGACAGTTTATATAACGGGGGATAGCGTGGACGGGACGTCCATTTCACTCTATGGTGACGTACAATGCAAGGAGTATCATATCACTACTCATCGTGAAATAAATGGTTAAGTATATTACTCACTGTATACAAGATTCTGGTCGAAAGTAATACGTAAGTTAAGCGGCGCAGAAGGTAGAAAATAGTATTGATAGCCAGTTGGTTCATGTAATTCACACAGGCGGTACGTCGCGGCAATGGTCTGATATAATAATTACGCGCTGGATGACGACCATGACGAGACAGATGTCATCTTCTGTGTACGATGGATTGAACTGTTGGGCCGCGCGCTGCGCTGGCTTGTGCAGGGACCGGCGCACCTATTATTTGAGGTTGCCGACAGGCGTGCCATTTTCCACGGTATGTTTTTCTTGTCTGGTTTGCGTCATGCTCTCTCATGCGTCTGCGGACAAGCCATGGGGGCGCGCCTTTATTTTGTCACCGTCTTAATGTAATATTCACTAAGAGGAGCTAATAGGAGATAGGAGCTGGTTTAGATTCGAGCACGTGCATGTGTTTGCTGTGTGCCGCGTAGATATGTGCATGGCCGCACGTGTTAGCACGACCAAAGTGCCGTCTCGATCGGCGTTACATAACTCATATATTAGTGCTAAGAATTGACGGTGTAGTGACGCCTTATTGAGCTCTCAAAATGAGTTCAAAAGTCCCCTTGGTTAATGTGAGAATAGCCTAAATTGGGTTATCTGTGGATTATGATAAATACATAAGGTGTCAGCCAATCAGGAAAGTCGGGAAAAATACCGGTATTAACACCCTAATTTTTAGAATAACACCCGTTTTTGGGGTAAATTCTCAATGCACGATACCTTAAATTAATGAACTGACTTAGTAAAAATTAATTATTTTAACAGAAATACAGATTATTAACAACCAAAACAAGTAATAGAATGAAGTAGAAGACTAGTAATGCGTGAACGGGGGATAAGAATATAGGAATGTTGAAATAAATCTAGGAAACATATTATGATTTTTATAGGATATTTAGAATTTATAAGCTGCTGTCTTTAAAATAAGATTATACTAACTCAATGTGTTAGTTATTTAATTATATACGCTGTTTAATTATTTAATTAGGTTTTCCCAAGTGTTATAAATGGATTTATCATGTCACCAATACGTCAAAAGGGTAAGAAAATCAGCGGATCTACCTTGGAATAAATAAGCGTATAATCTAAATATACTCAAAGTTGCTACATTGATAAGATGGACAAATAGAGACATAATTGAAAAAAATATGTATTTAAACTCATAATGAGGAGTTTTGAATGCACATGGCCATGTCAAAATCATCTCTCTCTTTCTAATGAGGTCCTCGGGATGGAGTAAAGGTACAGTCACCACTTTGCCAGCTTATATTTTACTTATATATTACCTTATAAGGTTTAAATATATAATAAAACGCAAATTTTGGCGACGAGACCATATTTGGTCAACTACCAGTTCTTGAGGGTATAAAAGACGAGATCCAGAGCTTCTCGAGACAGTCCAACGAAGATTAGAGTGAGCGTCGAAGCTCTGCCCAGTATACCAGCGAAAACCAGTAGAATTCCAGTCTTCAAAGTAGATTTTATTTTGAAAGTTAATAGTGCTAGTTTTTCGTGTAAAGTTTACGTAATCGTACATTTGCGTGAATAAACTAGGCGCGTTGTAATTCTTCTAGGATAGCCAGCGATCTTGGTGAGTAAACGGGTCTCAATCCTTTAGAAGTTGTGTTTATAGGCTCTTCCGAGAGAATTTTCTAGGGGAAACCTTGCAATGGTTGGCATGAGTCTTGGGCCCTGCTCATTGCTAATGATTGTGGGAGGGGTTAAAGTAAAGTACTCATTTAATTATTGTTGGCCCTCCACTAAGTCTGGAGAATTTCTGGTCAACCCTTGTTATTTTGGACACTAGAGTGCATAGGCCGGACATGAATTCTAATTATGAACTCATGCTTGGCGTGTGCGTGCTGCGTTCAAGGTATCATGAATGGGGAAGAGGCTTGTTTACTGCACCAATGATAGGTAGGGATATAGGTTTGTCTTTGCCCGGGCAAAAGCTTGAGGACGCCGCCTCTGAGCTTGCAAAGACACGCGCCGGTAGAAAATCGTTAGTGGTCAGAGTAAGTGCAGTGCTGTGGTTTGTAATTCCCAGAGAAAGTGTGTTTTTAAGTGTAGTGGTGTGCTTTGGCCCACGAGGAATCCATCGCGCCGTGTAAGATGGGGCTAAAGGTGAGGGCAGTCTACTTATGAAGACTGAAGAGTAACCAGATTGTCAAGTAAGTGAGCATGTTCACTAAAAACCTTCTCATTGTGCTAGGAGAAAATTGTGTTTTCTTTCAGGGACACCATTTTAGTATGTTTGTGAATGTTAGACGACCTAGGGTCAAAAGTATTCTGTGTTGCGCTAGGTACCATTCACTAACAAGAAATCTTTAAAACATCTAGACGTTAAAATTGAACCTAAATTGCTTGTACTGTTCTGTTAGGCGGTTAGGTATTGTGTGTTTAAATAAATACTTATTATGTTCACATTTTTTTTTGCAAGCTCTAGCTATGCTGTGTGCCAAAAAAATATCTAAATATCTTAGTTCTATCTCCAGGAGAATAATTGCAAAATTCCCATTATTTACTTCATGAATTGAAATTTTGCCATATAAAATCAGTGAAATTTCAAAACTTAAAATTGGATTTTACTCAAAAATATGTGAACAAAATATCATTGTTTCCATGTGGTCAAAATCTAGGTCTCATACAGGTCCTAAAACAAGTCCTAGACTTGTCTATGTTGACCATTTAAGGTCACTAATCTCACATAGTGATTACCTGTATGCGTCATAGTTTTGTACATTTTATGTGTGATTTAGACAATGTTTTTCTCAGAGGTTTATCTTGCTATTTTAAATACCTAAATGTCCAACTGACAATGAGAATTGCCAAGGGAACCTTGAGAATGACAAAATCTATTATGTGTATATATGTGCAATTCCTTGCTACTGCTCGGATGAAATAAAGCAAAGCCTGATTATCTAAGCCCAAAGGGATAGCTAGGGCCAAAGTCATAGTCTAGTCTAGACTTTGACCAATAAATCTAGATGAGGCTAAACTTTCATCCAAACAATGGCTTATTGCCTATAATGTATGAACTACTATACCATTGATATGTATGTACTTTATGCATATATACATACACTATACTCCTACACATGACTATCAAATTCTGTGTAGTTTGAAATGGTTGTGAATTCAATTCAGAGGCATTTCAAACGAGGTAAAAAAGGGTAAAGCCAAGCGCCTATAGATTTGACAGAAAATTGCCAGGTCTAAGGGTAGCGTTTCAACAGATGTTCACAACCCAACGAGTTTTACTTTAGGGTTCCTTTGAAGTAACTTCGAGTCACATTACGACGGACGCTCGCATTTATCAAGTTATCCATCAGGATGAATTTGAAAGGTGCTCTGAGGGTCCGGGTAACCACCAGACTTGTTTGAGTGGTTCCTAGTACCATGATTAGTAGGGGTTTGTTGGGATGTGATGTTATGTCTGAACTCCTTAAACCATGTTAGGCAGACCTGCCAACGGAGGATCTGTGAGTTCTGACATATTCATATCCTGACGGAACCACTATTAATGATGAGACTTGATCGGATGTCCTTTGGTTTCCTGAATTCAGTTACTTCAGTCTAAAACTTTGTTCTTGTGGTATCAGTGGTTGTGGATGAATATCCATTCGACTGTTGATATACAAGGCAAGGTGCATCCTTTTCCTGTGTCCAAACACTTGTGAAGGTCTGATGAACCGAAACCTAAACTTGACAGACGGCAAAAGCAATATGAAACTGGTGACTTGGTTAGGTAAAGTTCATAATTGGTAAAATACCTACTATACAGACATACATTATTACTTGTCTAATTTATGACCTTACCATCTCACAAAAATACCTAATTCAACCATTATATCTTTTATTAGTGCATTCAATATTACTTTGAATTGTACCATTCAACTCAGCTTTGTGCTGCCTCCATGTCGTTGCAAGAACTTTGAAACATGCATGGACATTTCATACAGAACACAAACTCTACAAGCTGTAATGTGTTATTGACATATTACTGTAATCCATATCTATATCTTACCCTTGACTAAGTGACGCAGAGGTTATACGGGCCGCGAATACACATTAGTAATGGTTTGGTCCTAAACCACCAGCCAGAGAACATGTTGACGGTAGGCTTCCGTCTCAGCTGACCTTAGTGGGTTACCTATACACTCCACAATCCTGATAAACATGCAGGTTGATTTGATCACCTTATTGTATCAGGGAACATCACCTATTGCCACTCCGATGGAGTGGCACCATCAACTCTTGTATCTACTTGGTATAGGCTCTACGGAGCTATCTTAGTAGTTACTTAATTCATGGCCATGCATGTGGCATTGTGACGCAATGACATGGATAGTACCAGGAACGGTTAAACTTAACTATTATGGTTAAATTAGTGTACCTTCCTATCATTTCATGTCGATTGTTGAGTAGCGCCACCGTTGCGCAGTACTTACCTTCCGGGAAAGCATCTTGTTATGCTGGTTGGCGATTGGCACCTGGGAATGAGGGGTTTATGGAGGAAGCATTCCCCCGGGGTCATTGACCTCGGTCCTATTAGTCTATCTTGATCCTTAAGTACCATTCCCTATTCTTACTCTAAATCACAAATATATTTACATTATGTTAGGTATTATTAATTATATTTTATTATGCTTTTTTTTTACTTCTAATACATTAGTGATAAGGCTTTAGTTGTAAATAGAATTAGCACATGAGCACTTGATATTGAACCATCTGAACTTAGTCCAGACATACCAAAAGAGCCTGGATACTACTCTCAAATCTCAGCGTAGGTCCTTTTAAATTAGACGATCAAAATTTGGCCAATACTATGTCTTCATGAAATTTCAGCTATTACAGCCGTAATGGATTGAAGATTATGTTACCAGGACTGATTAAGTCCTGGTTAGTTAACGTCACTCCAGCTAACCAGTTTAGCCAAGCGGGAAGTTGAGGTACAAAATGGTGCCGCTCGCTGAGATTTTAGATTTTCTGTGGGCAGGCCCTATTGACATTGTACTTTGTCAACTAAGCCTCGTTACTGGTCCGTTCCCATAAGGGGGGGGTGGTTACAAGTTGTCCAGTTTGATGGTTTTGTATTAACTAAAAATAACCTTGTATAAAGAAGTATTCAATACGGGAACATAATATCTTGCTTTTTATGTTGTTTATCTTTTATTTCTATTATCAGTAAAAGAATAACATCCTTACACGAATCCGGAACTACCAATATATTTACTCGAACGCTTTTATCGAATACTAGCGGCTGCCCGCGACTTAGTCTGCGTGGAAAGTTTTTTTACTGTCCCTCGGGAACAATACTTTTTTCAGGATGAAAGGCACTCTATATCTTTCTTTTTACCCCTGACAACGTGTATGTAAAATTTCATGATGATCGATTCAGTAGTTAAGAAGTGAAGGCGTAACAAACAAACATAATTTTCGCATTTAGAATTTAGTGAGGATATTAGTATAGTACGGGTCCATAACTTGAAATACGGTCCCATCCGGAAGAAAGAATGAAACTTGGCATGAATGTCGCTTTCATATTATATGTGCTTCAATGTCGATATGGAAACACGCTGATAAATGATTGTTTCTCCCCACTCACCCCCTTTTATTTCCCTCGTTCTGGTTTTCTTCGTTTTCTACAAAAACGGTAAAGCCAAGGAGTTTACTCTTCAAAGACCAAATCATTGTCGATAAATTACCTACAAAACGATACTTACTAAATTTATAGTGGTAAGATTAATATTTTTTTTATACAGCCACCAACATAATATTATCTGAATATATAAAAGAAGAACTGATTGGTGAATGACATTATCAACGCATAGCCCAAAACCACTGGGTCTAGAGACTCCAAATTTGGCACATACGTTCCTTATGAAGTCTAGGGGTGTACTAAGAAATGATTTTTTTAAAGTCACCCCCAAAGAGGGTGAAACGGGGGTCCAAAGTTTGTATGAAAGTCCCTCAATTTCAAAGCTAGGATCTTCAAATTTTGTGTTTACGCTGACGATTGAAAATTAACATATACATGTCTCAGGGTTTTTGAAAATTCTGATCTCAAAGGGGTGAAAAGGGGGATGAAGATGTGTATAGAAAATCCTTCATTTTCGAAGTAAACACCGCTTAATATATTTATGGCTGTATTTAAAAAAAAATCTTACCACTATAAATTTAGTATCGTTTTGTAGGTAATTTATCGACGATGATTTGGCCCTTAAAGAGTAAACTCCTTGGTCCTACCGTTTTTGTAGAAAATGAAGAAAACCAGAACGAGGGAGATAAAAGGGGGTGAGGGGGTGAGAAGCAATCATTTCTCAGCGTGTTTCCATATCGACATTGAAGTACATAATGTGAAAGCTACATTCATGCAGAGTTTCATTCTTTCTTCCGTATGGGACCCATAAAAAAGTTTTTTGTTCGGACAAGGACCCGTACTTGTAGGGATAAATTTCAGTTTCATAAGTTTTCAACGTCATGGAAGATCAATCTCATTAAGTTTCGATGAGAAAAACGATTGATTTAATAAGCTGTCGATGTTACATCGATCGTGCTCGATCTAAAAAAAGTCTAAAATTTAGACTATTCATACAAATCAGAGTAGATACTAGGTAATAAACACGTTGTATGGTCTGTGGGACCGTTTTATCATGGGATGGCTAACAAAATGGCTTAACATTTTTAGGGTTCCGTACCCAAACGGTAAAAACGGGACCCTATTACTAAGACTCCGCTGTCCGTCTGTCTGTCTGTCACCAGGCTGTATCTCATGAACCGTGATAGCTAGACAGTTGAAATATACACAGATGATGTATTTCTGTGGCCGCTATAACAAAAAATACCAAAAACAGAATAAAATAAATATTTAAGGGGGGCTCCCATACAACAAACGTGTTTTTTGCCGTTCTTGAAACAGCGAACTCTGACCCATTTTTTAGAATGCTGATCATATCAGTTGGATGTGTATAGCGATCTGAATTCCCTTCATTCACTCCCTGGATGGCCATCATCAGATCACAGCACAGTACATCCCTTGCAGAAAACCAAGGCTTCAAAGTTACCTCGTTTGTATGAAAATAACACCTGTATCCCTAGACAAAGTGAGATACATAGACGATAGCGATGCCATCACCTGTGATTAAATTTTGGAAGCGACTTGCTACTTAAGTGACTAAATTCAACCGTCACAGATGACTAAAATCGACCCATGTAAATAGCCCATTATACGAACTAAATAATTAAATTAAGATAAATCAAACATTAGAAGAAGAAGAAAGACTCCTTTCTTTAATAGTTCATTTACACCGCAACGAAAAAAGATTCCGATGATCTGAGAACTACCTCCCTTTTTTGAAGTCGATCAAAAAGTGATTACCTATTAAAGTTAGTTTTATTTTATTTGCCAACATAGCAAAAAAAAATGTTTACCCAAATGCGACAAGTAAGAAAAAACGGAGTACCTATACGCAATACTATGACGAGTATCTACACAATAACAATATGAAGATTTAAATAATCTATGTATTATTTATAATGCAACAACTAAGTACATAAAACCAATAACAAAATTATAACTCTCCAGTGCTATTTGAGTTCTTCGTCACGGTGGTAACAACATTTTCTGGTACCTAACCGAATTTATTGAGTAAGTGCGTATAATTATAAATATTAATAAGTGACAAAAAACAAAGTGATAACATTTCCTTGAAGTTAATTCTTGGAAATATAACGTTAGTTTGGTAAAGTTAGCACAAGATAGCTCGAATAATAATATTTAAACAAAAATCTCCAGTAAATTGTGTTTCGTAAATGAGAAATTCGTATATTTCTAAAATAACTTTAAAAGTTAAAATCCTCATTAAATTATATTAACTAGTTTTTTCGTAAAACCTTTTATCTTCGGAAAGATCAAAGATATTCCAAAATGAAAACCTTAATTACCTATCTACAATAATTTATCTAATAAATCTTTGCATTTTATTCAAAAGGCATATTTTTTAATGTTAGTCTCAAGATAAGTATTTATTTTCCGCGCTCCAACTTCAAGTTAGAATTTAAAATATAAAATATAAATTACGCTTTTTGACAAAGTTATTGTTGATGCAGCAAAGGTACTAATTTTCTTGTCGTGCGCAAACAATGTCGTATCGATAAAACACGTTTTTTTTTTCAAAAACATTCGGAATTTTTATGAGAAACATTTCTTTCACTAACCAGAAAATCATCTTTTCTACTCATTCGTTTAAATAGGTACAACAATTACTACGTAGGACATGTATTATATAATTATTATATAATACATGTCCTACGTAGGTGTACATAATGTAGTATCCAGCTAAAACATACTTAGTAAAATGTGTGAAACAAGCAATATAGTCAATTGTCTTCTTATGGACGGGGTAGCTAGCCGCCCCGTATGGCTTCTAGGGCGGGCGGACACGGTTATAAACACAAATTAAACTAAACCAGTATGACACGGGACGTGAAACGAGTCGCACGTGTTCAAAACGCGCGAACGGCACGCAAAAAACGCGCGAAAACTTACACTTCATAACCTATTCGTACATTGTAAGTATCGACAAAGTAATCTGAATAACTTGCAAGAATAAACAGTGTTTTTTTTTAAACCTAGAGTGTTATTAACAAAAGTGGTAAATGTTTAATTCTTCGATGTGTTACGATTACATATCGATTTATTACAGGCGATTGATAATTCTTTATCTATTATTCAATTCCCTCATCGATAATGTATCAAAATTGTATTTACATAAGTTTCTCAAGTGGCTTCTATTATAGGTATAGGATTTAACAAGAGATATGGATAGTGTTGACATTTATTGACTATGTAAATTCATTAATTTGTCGCTCTCTACTTAAATTGCGTTGTTAGAAAACTCATTTGTATTAAAAAGTCGTAAACATTTTACGTAGAAACTATGATTTGAGTTTTTATGGTGATAATTTTAAGGAGTTCAAGAACTTTAAAATCATATCCTATTGGTTTAGTTTCTGTAGTCAATTTAAAAAGTTACGTAGGTATGGCAAACAAAAAGGTTATACATATTTGTATAGTAGCGATTAAGTATAAATTATATTGACCTAAAATGTATTTATTTTTAATCAAACCATTAAAAGGACGGAGTGAGAAATACATAAACAACATTTAAAATGGTATTACATTAAAAAAACGTAGCAAACATTTTTTTGTGAAATATTTACTTATTTTTCAAAAATCATTAAAGAGTTCAAAATTAGGTAAGTAATTTTTGAAAACAAATAGTTGTTGGTTGATTTACGTTTTGTAATTTTAGATTAAATAGCTTCTGCCCGCGACTACGTCCGCGTGGGCATTTGGAAAAAAAGGGAACCTTTGACCGGGTTGAAAAGAATCCTAGGTTTTAATCCAGGCTATAAACTATCTGTGTGACAAATTTCATCCAAAGCCGTGATTATAAGTAACAAACATCCAAACATCGTAACTTTCACATTTAAAATATTAGTAGAATCTATATTATCAATCGTATTTACTGTGATTCGAGTACGTGTAGAATAAATCATAAATCAATCCAATCATGCGCATACAAACTAGAACAAATTGATTTGATTCTTGGGTAAACGAAAACATAGTTATATTTTACGCGCGCCGATGCAGCTGTTTCTCATATAAAATAACTAAACCACTTATTATGTGATGAACTGCCGACATACTTTGTATTATTTACTCGCACTGTGTTAACATACCAAGAGTTACGTTTGTTTACAAATCTTTATGTGTCTTTGCGATCTTAACAGATATCTACAGCTGTTATAAGTATTGTGAATATTATCACAGATTTTATTCCTCGGTTACTATAGTGACTGTTTTGTTTTTAAATTCCGAGCAAATTTTCTCTTTATATACATAATATTACTTTTTATGTAAAAATCAATAGGATTAGATATTTTAGTGCACTGTTAGTTACAGGTAGAGTCGTAGAGAAAACTTTCAATCAATTTAATTCATTCCTTTTCTGAACAATTAATTCTTATTATTACTATCTCGATGATTACTATAATTAATTACTTAAGTTATAATTTAATGATCATTAAAAAAATTATTTCAATAATTTTAAAAATTAATTTAAGGTTGTAACTTATTTTGTTACGCGATTGAGTTTCTACTAGTACCTTCTCTTATTATTTAATTGAATAAGTTAATTAATCACAGTGCTTCGGAAGGCACGTTTCGTTTAGACGTTGGTACTGGCTGTATTTGCAATAGTTAAAACCCATCAATCCGCACTGGGCCCGCGTAGTGGGTTATGGCCCTTCCTTTTTCTCCATCCATAAGGAAAGCCTATGTGTGCGTAGGCCTTATTAAGTAGATTATGTTTTGAACAAACCAGGAAAATAAGTATATAAATAATTAATTCGCGGTAAATACGTTGTTAGTCATTTTTGTGACTCTCCATTTTGGAAAAACATATAATTATGCATCTACTTATTCATAGTATACAGCTACGTCAAAGGTTCTCAAAGACGACCATGACGCCCTGCGACGCGCCGGAACGTTGCGACGCACAATTTAGGAACCACTGAGCTACGTTATCATTCCACGTGTTTTATTGATGAGAAAGCATGAAACATAATTTTAACTCGTTTTTTTAGATCGCTTTATTTAACTTACTGAAAATATTACGAGTGTATAGCCTGTTTTTGACAGTTGTCATACGTCTTTAAAAATTAGTAACTTTATCAAATTATCTTTATTAATTATCGTAATCATGTGTGGAAAACCAGTTGTTATATTTTATAAATGATCATTGGTGAAGGAAGGGGAGGCCGGGTAGGCCGTGCCCTCCCCAGAACACTCTAGCGCCCACCCCGGAAAAAACCTGATAAAGATTATTTCAATAAAGAGTTGGGTGAAAATTGTTTTTACCAAATAAGACAAGTAATATAAACAGCATAGCTGTATATACGTTTGTATATTTCTTTCCCTTTAAGATACTTAGAGCAACGCGGCTTCCGTCCGGGTGGAAGCCGCATTGCTCTGAGTAAAGATGTGATATGTGTATAAGTAGAAATATAAAAAGTTGTTTCCGAGTCAAGTCATTACGCTCCGAGCTCCGAGGGCTCTCTATCAATTACATCGTGGAGGGTAGTTTTAATTTTCACCCCGCGACTGCCGAAAACCGCAAACGAGTTGAACAAATTAGAGACTGCCAATCAATTTTCCGGTATTTTACCGGTTCGTTTCAACTTATTTTTTTTATTAAAGCTAGCTACAGAGCTATGATAAAACTGAATGATCTCAATAGGTTTTAGGTGAAATTGACAAAGTTTAAATAAAAATCATTTAGTGCTCAAATCAAGCTTTGTAATAGTTTCCCTAAAGATAAAACTGAATCAGTCTCGAAAATAAACTTAAAGTTGATAAGTCTGTGTTTAAAAATCACTAGAATTCAAGTTCATAAATAAAATAGTGTGATTGGGTAAAAAGTGTTTTATTTCATGGTGACTACCATGAAATAAAACACTTTTTAACGGATACTAGTGCGGTTTTGTTGAAAGTACTTTGGTATTTAGTTGGTATTTGGTTTGATTTTTTATTTTCCCGACGTTTCGGCACCTTTGCAGCTGCCGTGGTCACGGGGGGCTGAAACTGCTCGTGAGCCTACCCTCAAGCGATGAATTTTTAAAGACGTTATCAGTTCAATCAGCTTCAGTCCTCCGTGACCACGGCAGCTGTAAAGGTGCCGAAACGTCCGGAAAATCAAAAATCAAACTAAATACCAAAGTACTTTCAATAAAACCGAACTAGTATCCGTTAAAAAGTGTTTTATTTCATGTCTAGTGAGCGCGTAAGCTTGAGAAGTAACTACCATTCAAAGTAATGACCAGCCAGTAACTTTTGCGTAATATTCGTTTTGCATCTGAAGGTAAAATCATCACTACGTAAATATCAAATTTATGGACAGCCATATGCAAAAACAGAAGAACATCTTGAATATTCATACTGACTATAAATTGTTATGAGGACACTGCATTTATAATATGACTTCGAACAATAATTACAAATCTCAAATGAGTAAAAACCGAAAAAAAACTTACTAAATTCCTGTGTCCCATCTCTATAATTTATATCGGAGCCGCAGCAGTTATTTAAATTGTCTCGTAAAAAACCAGACGCGACCAATGGAATCAAATTAACAACGCACCGGAAAATTGTACCGGTGAATTTCTTCGACACATACCGGCAGGTTAATTGATGGTGTTTCACCGGTAAATTTTCCGGTTTTTCGGTAATTGTTGAAGTTGTTTTCATTTTAAATTATTGGAATATGCATCTATAATACCTAAATGTCTGAAAATATGAAACATTTTCAAGAGTTGCCTATTAACATTCATGAAAGAAAAGCCAAGTGAAATACGAGAAACTATTTTATGATCATTTTATTTATAATAGAAAAAAACTCATAATTAATTAAATTCACGACGTTTTTTAGGGTTCCGTACCCAAAGGGTAAAAACGGGACCCTATTACTAAGACTCCGCTGTCTGTCTGTCTGTCAGTCACCAGACTGTATCTCATGAACCGTGATAGCTAGAAAGTTGAAATTTTCACTATTTCTATTGCCGCTGTAATATCAAATACTAAAAACAGAATAAAATTAATATTTAAGGGGGGCTCCCATACAACAAACGTGATATTTTTGCCGTTTTTTGCTCGAAATTAATAACGATAACAGGTAGACAGTTAAAATTTTCACAGGTGATGTATTTTTGTTGCCACTATAACAACAAGTACTAAAAACAGAATAAAATTACATCTACATCTACATGGGGGGCTCCCATACAACAAACGTTATTTTTTTGCCGTTTTTTGGTACGGAACCCTTCGTGCACGAGTCCGACTCGCACTTGGCCGGTTTTTTCAGAAACTTTTGTTCTCTAATTGGTTGTCTAAACGTGTGTTAGTTGCAAAATAATAGTGATTACTAATCTGTTTTAAATACATAACGAATTTCAACAAGCAGATTAAAAGTATTTGTTTCAACGACAACTTTTCCAGTGGATTTTCCTTTAAGTAAAATATAGTAGCTAATTAAAAGCTTCACAGGTAGCGGTCTGACAATACTCGAGCTTTATTATCCTCTCGTAAAACGGTAGTACCTTCTTTGATGGTATCCTACATATGAATTTCACCTTTATTAACAGTGTGATAAAGCTGGGAATATCTCCCTTGAGCATTATTGTACGCAACGATAAAAAAGACTCGATGAGCAAAGGTCAGTGCTCACACACTGTTACTGTACTTATATGAAGTTCAAAGGATGTGATAACCTTTTATTGGGTAATCAGCAATAGCATTTAGCTCTATGGAATATTCTGATAAGATTTGCTCTTGTTATTAATTATTTGGGCTCTGTGGTGTTAATAGTTTGTTTAATTAAATTAATTCTAGTGCTTATTTGTATAAAAATTCAAAATTAATAAGATTGTTTCTCTAGTCATTCATAAACTCTCTAGAATAGAAATGTACGTATTACCACAGTATCTGTATAGAGACTCGAGGACTCTAGGGAACCTTTAACCAGGATTTAAAAAGAATTGAATGTTTTTTATCCAGGCTATAAACTACTATATGTGTACCAAATTTCATCTAAATCCGTACAGCCGTTTTTGCGTGATTGAGTAACAAACATGCAAACGTCTAAACATCCAAACTTTCACATGATCGGTCCCTAAGCCCCAACACATTCTCTCATATAATTTTTATTATCAGAAAAGTTATTAAAACTGCGTAACTTATCACAAGATTATAGTAATTAAGAAGCGAAATTGCATTTAATCCTTATTTCCTTACAATATTACAATTACTAATATTATAAATGCGAAAGTCAGTTTGTTTGTTTGTTACGACTTCACGTCTTATTAACTACTGAAACAATCATCATTAAATTTTGCATACACGTTGTCAGGGATACAGGAAAGGACATAGGTAGAGTACATTTCATCCAGAAAAAGTTCCCGAGGGATAGCACAAAACTGTCCACGCAGACAAAGTCGCGGGCGGCCACTGGTCAAAATATAAAACTAAATAAACATTAAAGTAAGTACCTATATAAATAGGTAACGCGTATATTGTACAGAAAATACATTTAAACCACTATAAACGATTTCACCGTTTAGTTCTGCTCGTGAGTAAAATTACAAACAAAACCGAAATAGTTCACAAACAGAACATTTCCGGCAATAACAAAATTCACATTACGCAATGTCGCAACTTTGTGATCGCAAACAAACAGCGCCAAATTAGTTGTAATTGGCGGAATGATAATAAATTATATTTGTTGCCATTGTGAGCAATTTAGGTTTTAAGGATACAGGATGTCAAAGGAGCTGTATACTTAGCGTCGTAGCTAGAGGCTGGCTTTTCTTCTATTATTACAATATGGGCATCAAATGAAAGGCCTTGACGAGCACATTCCAAAACTATATAAAATGTCACTAAAATGTGTGAAATAAAAATAAATAAATTAAAAAAAATATTAAAAACACGACTGCCCTGCTAAAAACGAACTAAAAAGTTAAACAACAAGTGTCATTGCAGTCGGGGGACCTCCTTGATCAAAAATTGTTCCATAATAAGGTCCCCCGACTGCAATGACACTTGTTGTTTGATAAAGATAAATGTTGATCCGTTAGAGTTTTTATTTGTTCCAATTAATAATTTGAATTCATTATGAAGTTTATTTAAAATAAAGTTTCAAAAGAATAAATGACGATTAGGAATAAATCAAAATGAATAAGGAATAAATATTAAACCAATAAATGTTCTAATTAACTTTTTAGTTCGTTTTTGGCAGGGCAGTCGTGTTTTTAATATTATTTTTTTTCACTAAATGTTTGCCTTAATAATAAAATGAAGGATAAGTTTACACCTAGAACAACCAAACTGTATGTTTAGGATATGACGCTTTGAGACGTCAAAAGGAGTCATCTGCTAATCAATACTCAAATGGCCAAAATTCTATACGTTTGAACGCTACGCTTACTTTTTTGCGTATATATGAGCAAAAAAATCACATGTCGCAAACTTGTGTAAATCACAGACTTTAAAGTATTGTATAGAATTGACAAGCTAACGGCACGTAATTTTCTAGTTTACTACTTATTTTAAAGCTGTGCGAATGCTGGCTAGTGTGAGTGGAACGCTTCTGAAAAAAGCAGGTGGTACAGTTACTGATTCTGAATAGCATTAAAAATATTTTTTTATAAATTAATTATTTATATCGCTTTTCGCAACTGCCAACTGCAATGTTGTGAAATAAACGTATTAAGACTGAAAGAATTTTTTTTTATTGTTTCTCTAACAACACTTAATGTATTGAAAATAAATCTGCTGATCGGTTGCGGCCCTGACTGCGGCGTTTACCGACCATTGAGAGACTTATACGGAAGAGCTCCCTTACACCCTGTATTTTTGTGGTAAACTTGTTCTTCATTTGTTAATAAGGCAGTTAGTGTATGTACTTACTTATATGCGAGCTAAATGGAATGCGTAGTATCCACTACGCTTGCAGTGGAAATCGGGCCTCAAGCATTATTATAAGATTAGAAATGGCCAGTTACTACCACCGTATCTTATTGATTACGAATCGTTTGGTCGTTTGTAAAACACGCGTATAAAGAACAGTAAAGTTTACTGAGTGAACAAATTGAGAAAGCGACATAAAAACTTTAATAAAATGTATAAATCTCTTCAACTGTAGGCATTATGTTATATTTACACGAGTCGACATAGCAGGCAACTTTGCAGGCGACTTAAGTCAATTAGCGCTTTTTATCGACAATCGCTTGTAAAATTGAATCGCCACATGTCATTGAAATTAGATTCTTTTGCGATTAGATTTTACAAATGATTGTCGATAAAAATCGCTAATTGACTAAAGTCGCCTGCCAAGACGCTCCTTGACCGGAATTTCACCAAATCTTTGCCAACTCTATGCAAAAGCTAGATAACTTTCTTTCAACCGCCTCTATGGTCTAGTTGTTTTTTTTTTATTAGATATTTATCTTTCAATGTGGTTCGTCCACCCGTATAAGGGCAGGGGTCCCGGGTTCGATTCCCAAGGGGGTACAATTTGTACTCAGTTTGATTGGTGGTAGGGCTTATTTCAAGTCCGCCTGGCTAGCTATCACCTTCTTACCTAAGTCTGACGCCATCACAACAATATAATAATTGTTGTGTTACGGCAGAGGTATATAGCCAATTCTTCAGTGATGAGGATTCCGGAAGTAGTGCACTTCCACCTTCGGTCTTATCGTCACTTAACATCAGATGAAGTGAAGGCCAAGCACTATCCCGTTGTGCATAAAAAAGTACTTATAATAAATTACTCTCACCATTTTTAAACGCCCAGTTACTTTACGCGTCGTGGTTTTGAGTAACCGTGCTAAATAAAAGGTTGTCCTAGCGTCAATGACCTTGACTTCTATATAGGTTAAGCTTCTGTTTTTACTAGCGAAATGATAAGGCATAAACACAGAACTAAATTTATCAATATACCAACTGAATAAAAACAAACGACCAAAAACTACTTTCATACACTGCACCGATAAAAAGGTTTTATTAAAAAATTAAACAATAGGTAACAAACTTTTGTTTACGTACATGAACAGGCAATAGGCATTGATGTTAAGTATAATTCCTATACTTAGTCAAAACGCAATATTACTCCTTACGTTTGAAGTCTCAAGGCGTCATACCGAATGGATGTAGGTACTAAATTCATGCAAATTCCTAATACAAACTTTGGTTATTCTAAGATTCTTCATTTAAATTTCGGAGACCGAAAGTGGCGCTACGGTGAATTTTATTTAATATTGTAATTCTAATACACAATTTTAATAAAACTTAACGTAGAATTTTTAAGACCCATAGTCAAGTATTTTAGAAGGTAATTTCATTACATTCTCGTAGTCATTGCTAAAAGTAGATAGCAAAACTGCTAAAAATGGCCGTTTTTTACAAATGACTACGAGGGAGTGTAATAATACCTTCTAAAAATACTAGACTACGGGCCCTAAAAATTACACGTAAAGTTTTATTAAAATCCTTTTCTATTAACAACTTATAAAATAAAAATCTCTGAGGGCACCACTTTCGGTGGCGTATCCACCTTAATAATTATATTTTAAACTTTTAAAGTAAACGAATCAAGGAGTGGAGAAACCTAGACTTTGCTCACTATGAAGGCAGTTTTAATTTCTTTCTTATTTTACCTTTCTTCTCTACAATTTAGGAACCTTTTCAGCTGTCGTTGCATTATTTTTTTAATCTTCCTTCTAATATTTTGTAAGTTTCACTTTGAAGTATCACATACATGAAAACCCCTAAGAAAGCCAGTAATGTAATACAAGCACAATGCCAAGTTCGATAGCGCAAACAAGGGCTGCCATTATTTTTAAATAGAAAATTCTGTCAAAGTATCGAGTATATCAAGGTTTTTTGTTAATTGCTTATTTAATCCTAATTGTATTAATAAGACATGGAAAAAGCGAAATTAATACTTTGAGGTCGATCGTACCGTACACGGCAGTGTACACAAAAATATTAAGAGGTAGCATAGATAGACAGATAGATATACCATTTATTTGCATCACAAACACACCTACCTGCACATAAACAAAATAAAAGAGAAAATAAACAAACAAATCAATACAATTAACCTACAATGACTTATTGTCACAGCGATGCAAATATTATCAACATTTTAAGCTACGAGGTTTTTTGAGTACTACGAGCTACTCATTTCTCGTAGTCCTCGTAGCTTGCAGTATTCAAAAGTCACAAAATAAAAAAACCGGTCAAGAGCGAGTCGGACTCGCGCACCGAGGGTTCCGTACAATCATAAATTATATTTGGAAATGTTACTTTAGTACAGTCTTTCAAAAAGTAGGATAAACGGCAGGTGGAAGGGCGAACAGGCGGCCAGTTAATTTACAAATCTTAACCACAGCTGCTTATAGTGACTGAAAAACGTTTCAGCCACTCCACATTGCAAACTGTTTATATTACTAAGTAGGAACTTATTCTTCGTTTATTCGTACGGCAAATAGTAGGTATAGGTAATTATATTAGAACCAGCCAACAATTATTATTGTAGTATTAGGTTTATAATACCGCCATCTCTTGGCCGATAGTGGAACTAATTTAATCAGCGCCATCTGTTGACTGGTAGTGGAACTAATGATTATTTGTTTTATGAATTTCTAAAAAAGTGTGCTATATTGAGACATCGTTTTATTTTTCCTGTAATCTCTGTATAAATTACTATCACACAAAATTATTTCAGATTTTTCGCTTTGCAAACTTCGGAGATAAGGGGGGGAACGGTATTTTTTTTTACATTTTTCATCATAAGTCGAAAACTATGTGGCCTAAAACAAAAAGAAAAAATGATTGAAAACGTGCAAACGGCGCCAGATGATACCCCACATGCCCTAGTAGCCCCACTTCGAATTTTTAAGACCCCTTATCATCCCTGTTGTAAAAAATGTTTTTATTTTTTTATTTATTTCTTATTTACAAAATAGTTGGGCAAATGTCATCTTAAACTATTCCAAATTTCAAGTTGATACCATTAGTAGTTCTCGAGATATTCAGCTGTGACAGACAGACAGACAGACTGAGTCACACCATTTTGGTACGGAACCGTAAAAACGCTTCAGTCGTTTGTTTCTTGCGCTAGGAACTTACTGCTACAGTACCGAAAATTGAGTTGGCTTGAGATTGCCTCTACGAAATGTCTAGGTTATGTGCGTGCAAGGAAAATTGCTATTTGTTCTGAGCGTCTTTTGTGCTCGGAACAAATAGTCTTTTCTATATTGGTCTTTTAAAAGGCAATTCATGTAAAAAATATTGCTTGGTGATTGTCCCAATTGCAGTTCGAGTAAAAAAATCTGTAAAATATACAGCGTGTTACAAATATACCTAATGCCGAATATGGTAGATAGGGACCATCAAACTGAACAAATTTTATTATGGGACCAACTCTGAAATCACGAAAAAAATAATCAGCTGTTTCATACTAATATTAATATCGGAAATATCAAAATGTATGAAACAGCAGATTTTTTTGCGATTTCAGAGTTGGTCCCATAGTAAAAGTTGTTCAGTTTTATGGTCCCATCTACCATATTCGGCATTAGGGGTATTTTTGTAACACGTAGTATATGTGTATCCTTACTAATATTATAAATGTGAAAGTCCGTTTGTTTGTTTGTTTATTTGTTTGTTTGTTACGCCTTCACGTCTTAACTACTGAACCGATCATCATGAAATTTTGCATACACGTTGTCAGTGGTACAGAGAAGGACATAGGGTACCTTTCATCCCGAAAAAAAGTATTGTTCCCGAGGGATAGCAAAAGACTTTTTCACGCAGACGAAGTCGCGGGCGGCCGCTAGTATTAAATAAAGATGTACATCCCTACTAAGTTTACCAAATTAATATCAACGCGGCTCACGTGCCAGGCCATTGATCTAATTAAAATGTATGCTACGCGAGCATCACCGCGGCCTGCATACTTATGCCGCGGTGCCGATAAATATTGATTATCTCGACACAGTGTCGTGTGGCCTTAACAAATACTTAGCCAAACAAGGAGGTAACGATGAATAAATTTAAAAATAAATATTGTATGCTTATGCTGTCCAATACTAACAACGGCCTCTGTGGTCTAGTGGTTCGCGCACCCATGTAAGACGCAGAGGTCCCGGGTTCGCTTCCCATGGGGGGTACAGTTTGTACTCGGTTTGGTTGATGGTAGATCTTATTTCAAGTCCACCTGGCTAGCTACCACCATCTTACCTAAGTCTGACGCCATATCAACAATTTAAAAATTGTTGTGTGCCGGCAGTCAGAAGTAAGATAGCCAGTTCCTCATTGATGAGGATTCCGGGTGTAGTGCACTTCCACCTTCGGCCTTATCGTCATTTAACATCAGGTGAGATGAAGGCAAATACACTATCCCGTTGTGCATAAAAAACAGGGATGCCAATCGAAAGTCAAAGATAGAGTTTTGCTTTTTTTTTTCAAATTAATTTACTTACCTAAGTAAGTAAATGTACCTGTCTTATGTAAGGGGTACGTAACTATTATTTATTTTGAGGTTTCCTACCAAAACAAGGTCAAAGTGCTAGAAAATGATTGAAAACCAATGTGAAAAGGTAATAAATCAACGCTCCGTATTCCATACTATAAATTTTGTTTACAAAAATTAGTAATGAAAGCACAGAATACATAATGGTAAAAGCACAGAATACATAATGGTACACTCGACGCCAGCCGAATAATTTAAAAAAAATTGGGCTCCTTGAGGCCTAATCTAGAAACTAATTAAGTGGAAAAAGTTTCTTTGTTCGATTTTAGATCACAAAGTTTTGTTTCACAGGACATAGAATATATATAGAATAGTGTATTGTTTTTGATGGACAAAAAACGATCGTAATTGATGACAGCCGTGATCGGGTTAACACAATTATTGAAGTTCAATTAATCGGCCAAGTTAACAGAGCCGCATTGTGGAGTTTTTTACATTTAAATAAAATCTTTAGCAATACTTTTTTTATTTTGTTTTCTAGTGGCCACAGAGAGTAGAAGGTACGTACGAGGCAAACATCTTGACACTTTTTCGACGGAGTGGGGATAAGTTAAGTAGTTGGTAAGCCACCAATAGTACACGCCCCTCTCCCGCCGTCCCCGTACCTCACCGCTACGCATATCCAAAAGCCAAAACACGCGTTCTGCGCAATCCCAACCCGATTTCAAGATGTTTGCTTTGTTCACCATCGGACATCCAGACGCACGGCGGGGTTTCACCCCTATTTGGTTGACATTCCATGCATGCGCACGAAGCGTTTTTCATCTTCCTTCTTAATGCGCACAGCCAAGGAGTGGAATTCCCTGCCTGCGTCTGTATTCCCGAAAGAATATAACCCAGCGATATTTAAGGCACGAGTGAATAGGCTTCTTCTGGGCAAGCTCGCTTCATCTTCGGCCTCTTCTTAGCCTTATGGTTCTCGAATGTGGCCAAGAGTAAGCCCATTTAATGTAAAAAAAAAAAAAAAACTCTACATACCTACCTACATTATGTATGCTTTATTTCTTTTCCCGAGAATGTTTTTCTTGCTTTCAACGTTATTTGCAATGTATTTCTGATATTAAAACTTTTTAAGTGTAAGGTCATATTTCGTTTTTAAAAAATGTAGAAATATTTATAGTATTTACTTCTCAAGCTTACGCGCTCACTAGACATGAAATAAAACACTTTTTAACGGATACTAGCGCGGTTTAAATTTTTTTTATTTCAAAATGCAAAATAGATACCTACACAGGCCCTAGAAGCGTCCCTGATCAACGCTACATCGGCAACCACAGGTCGGTCTTCAATTAATTTGGGCTGAGGAAGGAATTATGCTGCCAATTTAATTAACAATCCCAATATTGAAACAATTAGAATTTTAAATGGCGACTCGCCCTAATAGACATTTAGCTGATTGCTGTTTTGCGAGGTGAATGCAAAACTCCCGGTTTTCCGGAAAGTTTGTTTAATTGCTAGAGTTATTAGCTGGATGAATTTGCTTTAACATCTCTTTAAGTAAAGAATTTACTCGCTCTGTATTTATTTAAAATAATGACTATTGACTCATTGTCTGATTTTTATTAATTTAAAGGTTTTGCCCTGAACACAATCCTGAACAAAATCTCGATTATATTAAACTAATTTAAATTAATAAATTAGTATAAACATTCCATCTAGGTATCCTGACGTATTTAAGTTGAGACATCATGAGACATCATCAATGCAGTAGCGTAGCGTGTGTTTGTGCCGCCCGGGGCAGCACAAACACATATTTTCGTTATAAGTCAAGAAAATCAGTAATTTCTACCTACCTTATTTATTTACTAAAAGTTAACTCTTCGGGATTTTTTCAGTGCATAATCTTTAATGTAGCCGCGCTCTCCGGGCCATACGGTGATGATAGTTTGGTCAAATTCATTACTATCAACGATAGTGTAGCCTAGTCGCGGCGTGCGTAGCGCGCCGCGCGCTCCAGGCCATACGGTAATGACGGTTTGGTCAAAATCATTACAATCAATGATAGTGCAGGCTAGTAGCGGCGGCGCTCCCGGCCATTCGGTGATGATGATTTGGTTAAAATCATTACAATCAACCATTGCGTAGACCAGTCGCGGCGTGCGGAGCGCGCCGCGCGCTCCGGGTTGTACGGTGATGATGGTTTGGTCAAAATCGTTACAATCAATTATAGTGTAGTACTTATATATTTTATTATATTTTTAACACGTTTTTATTAGGTTGCTTTCTCGTTTGTTTGTTTGTTTGTTTCTCCGCAAAATTTTGCGAAATTTTGCCGCCCCTCAAAAAGTGCCGCCCGGGGCGGGCGGTTATGAAATCTACAACTAAAAAAGAAGTAAACAAACCCTGATATAACCAAAATAAGACACTCATTTTGAATAGATCTTACTTGCCATATTTAATTTAATTTGCCATATTTGATTTCACAACACTTTGTCCACCCAAATTACAGTAATTTTGAAATTTACATTAATAACACAATATGTATAGAGTCTGTCTAAAAAGTCTGTTTACATGGGAAATTATTAAATTATTTATAAAAACATATACGGGTAACCCTGTTGGTGCTGTCAAAATTCTAATTATAAACATATTTATTTCTTTATTTATTTAGATGTGTATTGGTGGGGTGGTTGAGGATTTAGGTGGGTAATTAAATTACCTTTGAAATTACCCATGTAAACAGACTTTTCAGACAGACTCTAGTATTATTTAACATATTGTCACAATGCCGCCATTACATATCAAAACGGTCAGATCAGAGCCAACAAAGTTGCAACACGCTTGGTGGCGCTAAAAGCGTGCACGGAGCCAATACTGTGCAGAATAAGCCCTCTTAATTTATTCTTAAAATTTTCCAGTAAAATCTAAGATTTACCAACCCTTAATAGTAAAAGTCCGAACTTTTCTGTGATCATCATTCATTTAGAACTTTTACTCTTTTAGTACTTTTATATATTTTGTGCTTTTACCACGATTCATTCGATAAATCGTAAGATTTACCTCAGAGACATGCTAAATGTTATAAATGTTTTATTTCGAAGGTGTTTTAAAATTATATTTTGGAGTCTTAGTAATAGGGTATTTACCCTTTGGGTACGGAACCCTAAAAACGTCAGTCGTATATGGCAGAAAGTTGAAAGGAAAAGCGCACGGTTTTGAAAACGCCTAATTTGTATGACAGAAAGTGCACGGTTTGGTGCGTCAAAATATTGTATATGGTCGCGCACAATATTGCTTGCGTCTGGCGCAAGTTGAATTTAAAGTTGAAGCGACTCGGTGAAGACAGCCCATTACAGTAATATACTAAAGTCTGAAATAATGCTCGATTGAATCGCATTGTAATGTTAAATAATACTATTTACAGACCGTCCGTTGCTTCTGCAGGCAGCGGTCTATATAAACTTAAAACAAACCCACGACACGCAGCGTTGTTTTCTCCAATTATTTGACGCCGCAATAAGGTCGCAAGTCGCAATCGCAACACGTGTGCAACGTGATATAGTTACTGTTTCGGCAAGTTGTAAAGCTCTGACAAAAAACCTATTTGTGAATGGGGAAATTCACAAAACTTTTCCATTGCCTAAACAACTTTGTTGGGAAAGGAAAAAGAGATGTATTTTTTATTTTTCTCAAACTTTTAGGTGATTTGGTAGAATGTACATTTTGGTCTATTAAATTCTCTTCTTAATGCTTTGTCTTTTTGTATTTCCTTTTATTATATACGGTACCTGTTAAGTATGTTTTTCTATAGTTACCTATGTGAACCTTTTCCACAGAATAAATAATACCGAATAACCTATTATAGGATTTTTATCAAAATAATTCTCTTTTTTTATTTGATTGTAGAGCTTGGACACCATGTTAGTGAATAAATAAAGCTTAAGTGAATCCTTTGCGAGAGATCAGTTAGATTTATTTATAGTTATCTCAATGCGCAAATAATGCGATAAAAGATGTTTCTCGACATTTTGCTAATCAATTAGATAATTAAGTCATATGATCAACTGAACTCTGTAAATTAGATATACATTTCTCGTGACCATAGTATTATTATACAATGTTTATTCATCATGATAATTCCATGATAAATCGGACCACCGTAGAAGATGGTGAAAATTATAGTAAAATCTTTTCTTATTTAAGTATTTAATATTGATGTAGAGTTTATTTAAAAAATATTAAAATATAATATAACATTTCCTATAACACATTGTACAAAACATAAATCGGCAACCGCGTTATTGAGGGGCCGTTATTTTCACTTATAGAGATAATTATTTTGTAAAACACCGACAACCTCGCAAGCGTAGAAGTAACATCATATACAACAAAAAAAACTACTTTTCATACAAAACTCTATCAGCTGTTCGGACATTTGTATGGAGAGTCGATTTTTTTGTCTGTTTTCGGAAAATTCGTAGAACAAATGTTGTTGTTAATGATTATAGTAATCTACTCCTGCGTGATTGTTGGTGTTTTACAAATAACCCTGTATATTTTTCACAATACTTTTCTAAAAGTTAAACTTTAGTAGAAAAACAACTTGTCTCTCGCCATACCTTGTTATCAATTTTATCTTGGAATGTTTTAATATATATTCTTAATTTGGGATCTCTCAAAAATGTAAAAGAGGATACTCTCCCGTATTGACTCCATACCACGAAGGAACACTTAAAATGCATTACTTATTTATTTTATTAAATAAGTAAACAAAATTGTACAAAGTCTAAATTCTCCTGATTACACGTGACCTGACAGTAAGAAAATACTCTCACATAAAAGCAAATTTGTTTTGTCATGTGGTTCAGATAATTGTGATGTTTTGTGCACACAAGCTTGTTACAAAACCTTTTGACTGATTCACTGTAAAGACATATTATTACGGTTCACTGTAAACGCAGGTTCGTCAAAATTTTCTTAGAAATTAATTTATTGTTAAAGTATGTTGCTTTTTGTATATTTGACTTCGGTGTTCTTGTTGCTAACTGCTGTTCTAGTTTTGAAGAAATCTAAGATTAAATCGCGGAAGGTTAGTTTTTACTTTACCATAGTTTTAGTTAATTAATTATCTCAAGTTTAGATGATCAGATAACACAATTAAATAAGTTAACCAAACGGCTCTACCTCTATGAAACTTATATTAGCTTTTAATATTATCTATACGCTTTACCTTGAAGTATGGCTAGCAGTGGCCTAATAATGATGAACTAACTGACCCAGAATATCACAAATCCTACGACGCTACAATTATTTTTCAGTATTACTAACAAATACTGTGCTAATTTCGACTGCGTGGAATTTTGTTCCCCGTTTCCGGAATAGGTGGACTATATCCAAAATCCAATCTATTGGTACATGAACATTGTTATTGCAGTTTAGACATGAAAACGGAACAATCAAACAGACAGAATTACTTTCTCAAATGGACGATTATAGGCCTATATCTCACTTTTGTCTCCAGGTCACAATGGGTGGATGGGTGACCCACCTGATCTGGGGCGGTAACCCCGACGAAGTGAACCCGGTGTCGGGCCTCACCCGGCGGGAGGTGTACGCGGTGCAGAAGTCCTGGGCACCGGTGTACGCTAACTCAGTCGCCACTGGCACGGAACTGTTAAGAAGGTTGGTTATTTCCACTCATCTTTTTTCTTTTTACTTGTCCACTTCAAACATTCGGCAATACGCAACCCGGACTAGGTGAACCCGGTGTCGGGCCTCACCCAGCGGGAGATGTACGCGGTGCATAGGTCCTAGGCACCAGTGTACTAACTCAGTCACCAATGGCACGGAATTGTGAAGAAGGTTGGTTGGAGTTTCAATCCTTTTTAGGGTTCCGTACCTCAAAAGGAAAAAACGGAACCCTTATAGGATCACTTTGTTGTCCGTCTGTCTGTCTGTCCGTCCGTCTGTCTGTCAAGACCCTTTATCTCGGAAACGCGTGGAGGTATCGAATTGAAATTTAAACCATATACTAAGGTCTACGGGCCCTTGAAGCTGTAAAAAAACCAAACTTCTAAATTAACGTAAAAAAAAGATACTGCCGTTTAGCGCGCAAAAAACGCATTTTCGATACTGTCAAAGGAATCAAAATTCATAGGGTACTTCCCGTTGACCTAGAACTATGAAATTTGGCAGGTAATAGCGTCTTATACTACACTTACAGGAATAAATCTGAAAACTGTATATTTGTAATTAAATCATAATAAAATATGGTCATTAAAATACGTAATTATTAATCATCTTGGCGAAACAACGGTATGCGCGGCATTGCGCGGTCATAGTTTAACTTCTAATTACTTTTGGATTAATCGCGCCACTAATTCTTTTAAAAATATCAATATTTATTATTATTAATTATTCAGATCCTTTCAAATATTGTTATAGTTAATTACTTTTAAAAATAAAATTAAAAAGTAATAAATTTGGCTCTAAATATATTCGCAACATGGCGGTGTGTCACGCTGTATGACAGGGGGTCTTCTTCTTCTTATTTTTTTTTTTGGCAATCTACTTTCTTCTTGGAAGTAATTTTTGCCAGTGTCAAGTGTTGAATAGTTCAGTGGTAGATTGTTTCAGTTTACATTAAAATGCGGGTGCATCGCATTCCAATGTTGCTTGGAGCATTTGGCACCAAGTATAATCAAGACAGTTTACTCGGTAAGGTCAGCCGAGGTAGCCACCACTACAATAAAAGTCTCGGCTTCACACAACCAAAGGGTCCTGTTGGAATACACCCATTTTCTCTAATAACATTGCGATAGATAAAACCATTTCACAGGACATTATACAGTGTACTATTGATATACAGCGCCATCTGTTGACAATCAACAGTACTTGTATTTTATACAGGTGCGGTGGGTTTGTAATTATTTTTTTTTTTTTCAAAAATGCTTGGAAATTCGAACATTATTTTGACAACCTTCTTCGTGCTAAATCAGAGTTTACGGACAGACCTAAACCGCGCCGTCAATATTTGTATGAGAATCCATTACTAACGTGTTATAATGGATTTTCATACAAAATTGCCGGCGTCTGTCCAGCAATGTTTCTATTAAAACTCATTACACACGTGTAATTCAGAAATGGAGCGAACTTTTCAATTAAACACAAATATAGGTATCAAATGTCGCCTTGATGAGCGAGCACATTCCACAATTTTTTTTTTAATATTCGGTATACTGGTATCACGTGAAAGGCCTTGATGAGCACATGCCAAAAAATTGAAAAAAAAAAAAAAAACGAAAAAAAAACTGTTTTGGTGTAATATGGGTATCAAATGAAAGGCCTTGATGAGCGCATTCCAAAAAGATAAAAAATATTAAAAACGAAAAAAATTTTTTTTTCAATACCTATGGGTATCAAATGAAGGTTTTTGAAAAGTTTTTTGGAATATGCTCATCAAGGAGCATATTCCAAAAAACTAAAATAAAAATTAAAAAAGAAAGGTAATTTTTTTTTGCAATATGGGTATCAAATGAAAGGCCTTGATGAGCACATTCCAAAAAAACTGAAAGAAAAAAAACAAAAAAATATTTTTTTTTTTGCAATATGGGTATCAAATGAAAGGCCTTGATGAGCACTTTCCAAAAAACTGGAAAAAAATGAAAAACTGGAAATAAATGAAAAAAACCGGATTTTTTTTTTCAATATGTGTATCAAATGAAAGGCCTTTATGTGCACATTCCACTTTCCATTTTCTTTTTTCAATTACTGTAAGTAATTTAAAATTAAAATAAAAAGCTTAAAACTTTTAAAACTAAAAACTTAAAAGTTTAAAGTACTACACAAGCCTTGGCCGCAACTAGGCATTGATGGACTAACGTATGTTCTTCAATGCCTGTCTTGAGTGCCGCTGCAGTAATGTACTATTCCATTTCAAACTTCGCCCGTGGTCAATTCTTTGTCGTAATCCCTGGAAGGGTTATTTTCTACGTGGCGACAAAGGATTTCAAATGGTTATCTATATATAGCAGTCTGCTGAACGGATTTTGATGGTATTTTTTTACAGTTTGGTAGCTTGGAGTCCAACTTATAAACTAAGCAATTTTTCACATAATTCCGGTAGGTAGAACCTGGGATAAAGCTTGAACTCTCCGTAGTACAGTTTTCATATAAAAAACTAATAACTACCAACCACTTTTTTTCAAAATATTTCCTTTGTACCGACACAACTTTTCTATAGCTTTATTTTATGTATAGATGTAGGTCTGTACGGAACCCTCGGTGGGTGAGCCCGACTCGCACTTGTCCGGTTTTTTTCTTCTGAGATGGATCTGACTTTAAGATCTCCGCATCTTTATTCGACATAGAAAGTAGGTATAAGCACGAATTAAGTCATCCATTGAAAAATTTATTGTTTGAAAAGGAACGTAATATGAACAAAATAATAATAAAAATAGCAAATGGAAAAACAAGACATTATGCCCAACCTTTTTTATTATTTATTATTATGCCCAAGTTTTCCAGAAAATATTAACTTATGACCTAAATACCATAACGTAAAGCCCCCATGGGATTAATAAATAGAACACGACAAAAAAATATTAATCAACGAATGAATAACCCACGCGTTAATTTAATCAATTAAAAGAGTGCGTGCGTCGTTTTAATGTCCTCAATTGCTCATACCTAATTAAAAATACATAAAGGCGTTTATATTACTAGCGGTTACCCGTGACTTCGTCTGCGTGGATGGTTGTTTTTTTTTTCTACCCCTCGGGAGCAGTCCTTTCTTCTGGACGAAAGGTACCATATGTCGGGTATATCTGCGGTGAAGGCGTAACAAACAAACAAACTTACTTTTACACTTATAATATTAGTAAAGTAATTATTAATAGAAAAGCACCCGTAAAATTAATACTTAGTTTGAATTTCGACCAACTTTTGCAGCTGCCGTAGTCACGGGGTACTGACCACGGCAACTGCAAATGTGCCGAAACGTCGGGAAAATCAAATTCAAACTAAATACTAACCGTCCGTATCCGTATACCGTATCCGTTCAAAAGTGTTTTTTTCATGTCTAGTGATCGCGTAAGCTTGAAAAGTGTAAAAAACCGGTCAAGAGCGAGTCAGATTCGCGCACCGAGGGTTCCGTACAATCATCCTTTCCTTACTATAATAATATTATAAATGCGAAAATCCGTTTGTTTGTTACGCCTTCACGTCTTAACTACTGAACCGATCATCATGAAATTTATTTATTTATTTATAAATTTTGCATACACGTTGTTAGGGGTACAGAGAAGGACATAGGGTACCTTTCATCCCGAAAAAATGTATTGTTCCCGAGGGATAGCAAAAAAATCTTTCCACGCAGACGAAGTCGCGGGCGGCTGCTAGTAAATTATATTTGGATATGTTACTTTAGTACAGCCTTTCAAAAAGTAGGATAAACGGCGGACAGGTGGAGGGGCGAACAGGCGGACATTACAAATCTTAACCACAGCTGCTCATGGTGACTGAAAAACGTTTCAGCCACTCCACATTGCAAACTGTTTATATTACTAAGTAGGAACTTATTCTTCGTTTATTCGTACGGCAAATAGTAGGTATGGTTAATTATATTAGAACCAGCCCACAATTATTATTATAGTATTAGGTCAATAATAACGACATCTCTTGACCGATAGTGGAACTATTTTTATTTCTTAGGTCATTACCATCTCTTGGCCGATAGTGGAACTAATTTAATCAGCGCCATCTGTTGACTGGTAGTGGAACTAATGATTTTTTGTTTGTTTTATGAATTTCTAAAAAAGTGTGCTATATTGAGACATCGTTTTATTTTTCCTGTAATCTTTGTATAAATTACTATCACACAGAATTATTTCAGATTTTTCGCTTTGCAAACTTCGGAGAGAAGGGGGGGAACGGTATTTTTTTTACATTTTTCATCATAAGTCGCAAACTATGCGGCCTAAAACAAAAATTAAAAATTATTAAAAACGTGCAAACGGCGCTCTTTCATATGATACCCCACATGCCCTAGTAGCCTCACTTCGAATTTTTAAGACCCCTTATCAGTCCCTGTTGTAAAAAATGTATTTATTTTTTATTTATTTCTTATTTGCAAAATAGTTGAGCAAATGTCATCTTAAACTATTCCAAATTTCAAGTTGATACCATTAATAGTTCTCGAGATATCCAGCTGTGACAGACAGACAGACAGACCGAGTCAGCCCATAAGGGTTCCTTTTTTACCATTTTGGTACGGAACCCTAAAAAGATTGTGTTATACAAAAATTCAAGATGGCTCCCCTTCTTAAAATGACTTAAGGGTTTACAACTGCCAAAGGATATCCCTTGATCGCAAACGTCGTATTTCTTGCACGTTTCCAAGACGTATTCTGTGCAAATGCCACTAAAACTGACAATTATGAACACAATAAAAACAAACCAAACCAGTGAGCTGTTTTCAAGTGATCAAAGTAATCATTCAATTTCCAACCTGTCGTTTTCGATACTACTATTAGGTATTCTGTAAAGCTGAACTAATCGAGCGTGCCCTCAAAGTTAATAATGTATGGCAAATTGCTGCGTAAATACAAAGACCATACAAAATGAATCCGTTTTCCTCTAAAAGCCCACGATCGTTAAATCTATAATCGGCTCAAATCGATATTTCGGTTAATGTGACAATCACAAGTGATTTATGTAAGTTTAAACCGGGTTAATACCTAATGACTAAATATTGTAAGGGCTGTGTTGTTACTCGATATTCGATAGCTTTGGGAATGTAAATTGTTATTACATTTAATCAGCCAATATCAAATATTAAATACTGATGTATATTTACTCAATCATAATTCGAAATCATTTCTACTTCTTTGAAATTTTTTTTTTAAATTTTCTGTTACATTGTTACTTCGACACCTCGTCGTACACCTAAACACCTATACTATTTACTATAGTAAGAACTCGTTATAGTTAACACAACATTGTTTTTAGAATTTTACAAAGATTTACAAAGTCTATTGAGAACTAAAGGTTATTACCTTTTTTTGATGATGATTCGCATTTTATTTATTAATAAAATGCGAATCATCATCAAAAAATATTCAAGACAATAACTATAAAAACTATTTGTGCCAAAGCTTTTACACTACAGCAATTCTACATTTTTATGTATAAATAAAAAATACATCAAAATAATGTAGGTACCTATTACAATCGTAATAAATAGTGTAGGTCCATTAAAAATATAGAGATTGAGCGAGGCACAGCACTACAATTTAAAACGATCTTGAAACTACAAGTAACATGCTCGTAAAATCGAATAGATAAGAGATCAACTCTTGAATCACTCGAGATTTCGCAATGCACATAAATTCTAGTATTTCTGGAGATATTAGGTACAATACTAACATAAATATATAGTGTAACCAAATTATTTAACAATACTAAAAAAATTAACAACTTTCTCCAAGGAATATAGGTCTAAAGTCAAAAAATTAATATTTTTCGCTTTTTTTCCATACCAAGTAGGTCAGCTGACCAATCAATTTTGTATGAGAGTATTAATTTTTTTTTCGCTTTTCGACCTATTTTCATTGGAGAAAGTTGATCAGTTTACTATCACCTGTTTCATTATTGTTACATAATTTGGTTCCACCTTATATACTACTAATGTGATTAATATAGAAATAGGGAGAGTCGCTACTAAATATACTGTGCCGAGCTATTACCGAATAACACCTATTAACTTTTAAATTGTTCAGTTAAAAAAAAACCAGCCAAGTGCGAGTCGGACTCGCGCATGGAGGGTTCCGTACCAAAAAACGGCAAAAAAATTACGTTTTTTTGTATGGGAGCCCCCCTTAAATAATAATTTTATTCTGTTTTTAGTATTTGTTGTTATAGCGGCAACAAAAATACATAATCTGTGAGAATTTAAACTGTCTACCTGTTGTCGTTATTAATATCGAGCAAAAAACGACAAAAAATCACGTTTGTTGTACGGGAGCCCCCCTTAAATATTAATTTTATTCTGTTTTTAGTATTTTTTGTTATAGCGGCAACAGAAATACATCATCCGTGAAAGTTTCAACTTTCTAGCTATCACGGTTCATGAGATACAGCCTGGTGACAGACAGACAGACAGACAGACAGACGGACAGCGAAGTCTTAGTAATGGGGTCCCGTTTTTACCCTTTGGGTACGGAACCCTAATTACCAGAATATTAATCAGTTAAATATAATTTAACAGACAGACAGACAGACGGACAGCGAAGTCTCAGTAATGGGGTCCCGTTTTTACCCTTTGGGTACGGAACCCTAATTACCAGAATATTAATCAGTTAAATATAATTTAACAGGAATTTATCTAGAACCTATAGTTTGTAAACCTGTGATGTGACACGCGCCCTAGTAATCTTTTCCTGTAATTTAACACGGTTTTTTTTAATGGGACATTCAATTAGGATGACAAGGAAAAGCAAGCAATTAGAAGAAAGTAAGTTATTGCTCCGGAATTAACAATTGGCTTTGATAACTTTTCGAACATGACTGGAAATCTCAAAACCATTTCGAGGAATAAGCTTTCGGTACAGTGTCTACTAATTAAATTTAAAAATAAGTCTATATTTTTAAAGATATTTATAATATTCAATAAAAAGCTATAACCTTCAAATGACCTTCATATGACGTCATCACATACAGATCCCCCAGCCATAATAAAAAAAAGAAAAAAGGGCAAAGACAATTTTGACAATGAACTTGGCATTAGGGATGGTGGAAGATGGAAGTGAAAAAATATCGATATAGGTAATATTTCTCAGAAAAAAATGGGATGAAATGGGATGATGACTAAGTAATGGATTCTAATTTTACGGTATTGTAAAACATAAAAAATAGCAAAATAAACCCCTACGCGAAATTTTGGCTCGATTTGACGAATTTTACGATGATTTTTAAGACTCAAAAGTTGGAAAAAATCAAAATGCTCCAGTAACAAAATAGTGTCGACTATTAGAATCCATACGTAATTACAAAAAAAAAGTTTTGGAAAAATTATTGTAAAAACATCTATCGATATATCAGAGTATTTAATATCGCCCGAAAAATATCGATGAACTTATCTCGTAATTTTTTCCACATCCCTACTATTAAATGTTTGTAAATAGGAATAAAGTATGCACATATTTTCACAATGTTTATTATGTTATCCTGCAAATTTATCAGACCACAAGCAATCGTTACAATTTCATCCATGTAGTCTACATCCAAAATAGACACAATACATCATAGACTTATTATATTACTAGCGTAAGGACCCGGTCAAAGTCACTATGAAATGACGCCAGTTGGTTGGCCCTAAAAGTACAGTTTTAGGGCCAACGCGTTTCAGTCATCCGCGGGAGACTATGGTAGACAGATGGTGATTGACGTGACATAAAAATGCCGAATTGTGCATTTGGAGATTGCAAAAAATATGATGCAAAGGTTAAAAAGTTTCATGGAATATCGTTTCATAGGTTAGTAGCTTTACATTATTTTTATTAAGTGTCTAACAATTTTAATAAAGTATAAAAGATTTCACTATTACTAGTTATTGTTCGAGGCACTAGAGATGGGTCATCTGATTCAAATGAACTAATTCACTTGAATCGCATATAAGATCTTTAGTTCATTTAGTTCCATAGCTAATTAACTCCAAGAATGAGAGTAAATGGTAAGGATAGATTACGAACACTACGTACAGAAATGTCTCCTATGAAACATATTCGCTGCAAAATTATTTTTATTAAATATCTACACTACATTACCTACATTTCAATTCAAGTAATTACAGATTGCCTAATGATCTAGTGTGTAAAGAAATATGGAGTCGCATTATTCCAAAATAACGAAAAGAGCCCTATTTCAAGCCTCCTAAAAACGCAAGAATATGCTCTGCTAATTTTTATGACACAGATGTCAAAAGCTGGACTACGGAAGCTGAAAGCAATGGCAATACCGCGAATTGAGATTGAAATATTTACTGCATTCACGCGTATAACAAAATAACTAAACTCAGAAAACGAAATTCCTGCCTCCCATAATAATGCAGTACTAGCAGCCGCCCGCGAATCCGTCTGCGTGGAAAGATTTTTTGCTTTCCTTCGGGAAAAATACTTTTTTTGGGATGAAATGTACCGTCTTTCTCTATACCCCTGACAATATGTAAGTAAAATTTTATGATGATCGGTTCAGTAGTTAAGTCGTGGAGGCGTAACAAACAAACAAACAGACTTTCACATTTATAATATTATAGTACGGATATGTAGTATAGTGGCCGGCCGCAGCTTTGCTTTAAGATTTATTCCTTGTGTAAAAACCTAGGATAAAATAATCACCTGTTGTATCTCTGACATATTAAACAGAATATATTTATATAATCAACTAGCGACCCGCCCTCGCTTCGCTTCGGTGTAATTTATAGATTTTATACATAAAGATTAATCAATAAAAAGTTTTTTATACATACCTTTAAAAAACCTTAGGTAGGTACCTAACCTATATTGATGCTTAAATTTTAAGAGAAATTTGCATGTAAATAATCAATTTTGACAATGTCATTATTTAGTTGGATAAGGATTGTGATACGAATGTCATCATCTTCCAATCAATAATTATTTCTTTTTTATCTAAAAAAAGAAAATTATTTCTTTTTTTTTAGAAAAAAAATTATATACTGTGGGTTCGTTTCATTATTCCAATTTTCATAGGGATCTCTATTTTTTTTAAATAAAATACTGTTAATGTTACTCGCTGATAAAAGCTTTCAATATGTGAAAGAATTTTAAAATCTGATCAGTTTTAAGTTTATGCATTACAAACAATCAAAATAATAGACAAATCTTTCCTCTTTATATTTAATAATATATCTCTTTATATTAAATAACTTATAGTTTATAATATTAGTTTAGTATAGCTGAGAAAAAGCACAAAAACATCTAATTTGAAATAAACATGATTGAGATTTTGTTATGTTAACTTTTTATTTTTGGCCTTAATACCATTGAAAAACTGATATAATTACCATAATAAAAATATTTAAAAAAATAGTTCTTAACTCCAATTGAACTAAATCGTTCACTTCAGTAATCTTTTTTGCCCACCTCTAATACGGCAGTAGTTCGAGTAGGTTCTAAAAGATGTCGCTGATTTTGCTGGTATGAAGGAATTATAAAGCAAAACATTCGGATGGGCGCATCCTTCCTTTTGAAATCAATGCAATACATACAATACATTTCGCGATTTCGGTAAATTGGGCGTGTCAGTTTTCACAAAGTTTTTCAGCTGAGTTTCCACTGGTAAGCATTTTTATTATAATTTTACCACCTCAAAAATTATTGCGGCAAATTAAGAAGGTAGGTTAGTACCGTCACAACTGAATTAAATTAATAAAATACAAGAAATATTAACTAAAACTTATTTGTTTACAAACAACCATAAAGTCATTATGACAGGTAATGACACTTGGCCGTTTTTTTCTATAAGTAGATGGCAAAGGTTTTCCTTCTTAAACTTTCATGCCACTAATGACGTCATTCCGGTTGACCATATCCGCTCGACAAATATATTTATAAAAAAATAAATACGGGACCAAATGTTAAAATATTCAAATTAGTTTCTTAAATTGGCCTAATCTGTAGTAAAAAAATATAAAATAATACCTTTTATTTTTTAACCAAAGCCAATTGCTGGTATTATTGTATAATTTTAGCTTTTAGCATGTAAAAATCAATTTTTACCTTTCGTATGGTTTTCAATTCAATGTATGCAAATATCCACTCTTGAAACTCGAACATTTTACGACTTCGATATAAAGTTAACGACGTACAGACAGCAGCATATCAAGCTATACAAAACTGTCAAAAATCTATAATGAATTATGAACCTTAACTGCTCGACTTAAAGTTTAAAAATGATTGAAGAAATTTGACACATTGTGGAAGCCCAGCGTGCCGTTGACCGTACATGCAGGATACAAAACAATTATTTCAAAAATAATTGGAAAACTTTACATTTTCAATCAATACCAACGAGGTACCTAATTTAAATCAATGATTCCTATGAAAGGGCAATCACCTATAGAAAACTACGTTACCACCTATCAGAGAGATATGAAGGGAGGCTGTTTTATTATATTGTAGAGATAATATTTACCATTGTTCTTGGTGACAAAAAGCACGTGAAAGAAATTCATCGCCATTTATTTACACTACGTCTTAAAAAGATTGCTTATTGTATTCATCTTAACAATTAGTTACAAAATTCAACTCTTTCGTGTTATTAACCTATTTTGATGAGAGCGCCAAGCGTTCAAAAGATCATTCGTCAAATAACGTTATCACTACAACTGTGGGTTCGGTGACAATGGAAGCGGCTTACAAAACACAATTGAATAAATCTCGCCGGCTGGCATGTGAATGTAAATTCAATTCGGCTCTATTGCCTGCCATTTACGAGTTGCCGCATTCACAATGCCTTGGAATCGATTTGAGCGTGTTTTTGTGTTTAAAAGATAAGATGGGAGATAATAATAATAAATAAATAAATAATCTTTATTTTTCCTCTTTTTAGGGTTCCGTACCCAAAGGGTAATAAAAACGGGACCCTATTACTAAGACTCCGCTGTCTGTCTGTCTGTCTGTCACCAAGCTGTATCTCATGACTCATGAACCGTGATAGCTAGACAGTTGAAATTTTCACAGATGATGTATTTCTGTTGCCGCTATAACAACAAACACTAAAAACAGAATATAATAAATATTAAAGGGGGCTCCCATACAACAAACGTGATTTTTCTGTCGTTTTTAGCTCTATATTAATAACGACAACAGGTAGACAGTTGAAATATTCACAGATTATGTATTTCTGTAGCCACTATAACAACAAATACTAAAAACAGAATAAAATAAATATTAAAGGGGGCTCCCATACAACAAATGTGTTTTTTTTTGCCGTTTTTGGTACGGAACCCTTCGTGCGCGTGTGCGACTCGCACTTGGCCGGTTTTTACATAATTTGTAGTACAATCTACGATAAATCTAAGATACATATAACTAAAATAGTGGCTCCGTGAGCTGTAGTCCTCGCGTTAAAAAGTAGGTAGCTCAAATTGTATGTTTTTTAAAAACAAATAACAGAATAGATATAATTTTTTTCAACTACTACCCGTATTATGTAGCTGAACAAATAATATACGCAATCCTATTTAAGATCTGTAACAATCATTGGTCAGAAATGTTTGATTGATGTACTTTTGAGTCTTCTAAAAATAAAAACAAAATTTACTTTGCACAGCTAACAAAGTTTTGTTAAATTTTTAATTATTTTTCGAAACTGTTGAAATATGTATTTTTTTACAAATTTCCGCCATTTCAAAATATTTTAAAAACTGGCTTGACTGAAAAATTATATTATAGAATTTCACAATTCTTCAGTTGAAATTCTAAAATTTCAGTTGAGAAATGCAACCTGTAGGTAGAGGAGAACACAGCGCAGGAAAGCCGGACTGAAATATGTTTTTTTACATATCTCCGCCATTTTGAAAAATTTCGTAAAACTGGATCGACAAATAATTATACATAATTTTCGAACTTGCTCACAAAAGGAAAATGACCACATTTTTAATCCAATATTATATTGTATTATTTTTTAATTCCTTACGATATTATTTGAAACTACATTTCGTTTCCTGAGATCCAAAACAGTTTAATTGAGAAGATAATTGATTTGACTTATCTCAGTCAACATCCTCCATATCGTCCACAATACTTTTTAGGGTTCCGTACCAAAATGGTAAAAAAGGAACCCTTATGGTGTGACTCAGTCTGTCTGTCTGTCACAGCTGGATATCTCGAGAGCTACTAATGGTATCAACTTGAAATTTGGAATAGTTTAAGATGACATTTGCCCAAGTATTTTGCAAATAAGAAAGAAATAAAAAAAATATTTACAACAGGGACTGAAAAGGGGTCTTAAAAATTTGAAGTGAGGTGACTAGGGCATGCGGGGTATTATATGAAAGAGCGCTGTTTGCACATTTTACATTTTTTTCTTTTTTCTTAGGCCGCATAGTTTTCGACTTATGATGAAAAATGTAAAAAAATACCGTTCCCCCCCCCCCCTTATCTCCGAAGTTTGCAAAGAGAAAAATCTGAAATAATTCTATGTGATAGTAGTTTATGTAAAGATTACAGGAAAAATAAAACGATGTCTCAATATAACACGCTTTTTTAGAAATTAAACAAACAAAAAAACATTATTTAGTTTTACTACCAGTCAACAGATGGCGCTGATCTAAGAATGTTGACCTAAGAAAAAAAATAGTTCCACTATCGGTCAAGAGATGGCGCAACCTAATACTACAATAATAATTGGTGGCTGGTTCTAATATAATTATCTACTATTTGCCGTACGAATAAACGAAGAATAAGTTCCTACTTAGTAATATAAACAGTTTGCAATGTGGAGTGGCTGAAACGTTTTTCAGTCACCATAAGCAGCTGTGGTTAAGATTTGTGAATTAACTGTCCGCCTGTTCGCCCTTCCACCTGTCTGCCGTTTGTCCTACTTTTTTAAAGACTGTACTAAAGTAACATATCCAAATATATTTATGATTGTACTCAATCCTCGGTGCGCGAGTCCGACTCACTCTTAACCGGTTTTTTCATTACGGCACTGTTTTTATTAAGCCTTATAATCTATGGTATTGTATTTTTTTTATTCCTTATGATATATTTGAAAGGGTCTTTCGATCCCTGTGATTAAAATTTTAATAAGTAGTTAATTGATTTGACTTAAATAATCAAATTCTTTCATAAGTACTTTTTTAATTAAATGCGTTTTATGGCACTGTTTTTCTTAAGCCTTATAATCCAATAATATTGTATTCTTTTTTAATTCCTTATGATATATTTGAAAGTATCTTTTGTTTACTGAAATTGAAGACAGATTTACTTAGTGATTTGACTCATCATAGTCAACTACCGCCCGCCATATTGTAAAATACCTAACAAAAATACTACAGAAATGAAATATAAACAATACCATACCAGCTTGCCTAGCATGACCGATTTATATCGCGCAGTGTTGCCAGATGTACCGCTTTTCCACTTTTTACCCCGCCTTTTTGGCAATGGATCCGCTTTCCACTTTTAACCTACGCGGTTCCGCTTTTGTCGAATCTACTAGCTAGAACTAGAACAACCCCTTTTTGGCGGTTACACAGCACGTCGGTCGTAAATTACACAGCACGTCGGTTGAAGATTACACAGCACGTCGGTTGAAGATTACACAGCACGTCGGTTGAAGATTACACAGCACGTCGGTTGAAGATTACACAGCACGTCGGTTGAAGATTACACAGCACGTCGGTTGAAGATTACACAGCACGTCGGTTGAAGATTACACAGCACGTCGGTTGAAGATTACACAGCACGTCGGTTGAAGATTACACAGCACGTCGGTTGAAGATTACACAGCACGGCGGTTGAAGATTACACAGTACGTCGGTTGAAGATTACACAGCACGTCGGTTGAAGATTACACAGCACGTCGAAGATAAAAAGCTTCGTTTAGTCGTTCAGTTTGATCCGCTAATTCCGTTATCGTGCCATCTCTTTTGCGCATTAATACGTGCTTTTAATAATTTGCATTGATTCTTTGAGCAATTCGAGCCGCGAGCGACCTATCTAGGTCCATGTAATCTAGGTAGTAATCTAAATAGGTACAAATCCAAAAATGTACAACTTCCCAAAAGCGGAGGTTGTAGAATCAGGAAACGATACTGAGGATGTATTTTCCTTTGGTTTCTAAATAAGTTTAGGCTAGGAATAAATATTAAATAAAGAAAAGACTGTCATTTTTGTTTTTACTCTTTAATTTGAAAAAAATCCCTTGCCTTTGTGTGAAAAAACACGAATCGCGTAAATAGAACTCGATGTAAATATTAAAACAAGAAATTCCACTATTTTTGTTGGAAATCCGCGTTTTTTAATCACAGCTCCCGCATTTTCATTTTGCTCGTCTGGCAACACTGATATCGCGTGATATAGCGTTTTATCACGTTTAACTGTCAAAAATACAAAGGAATTTGACAGTTGAGTGTCGATAAAATGCTATATCACGCGATTTAAATCGGTCATGCTAGGCAAGCAGGAAAAGAAAAGAATAACTAATTACTGATTATAGCTAAAGGCCTTTTTAGCTACTAATTTCAATTACAATCGTAAGGGCACAAAAATATAGCGATATCTCAATCAATCATTCTTTTTATTTGCGAAGACATCACCATGTCTTCGCAAATAAATAAATACAGATTTTAGACAATTATTTAAGTACAGCATGGCCTGTCGAGTTTATCGACGTGCACATATTGTGTTAATAAACTTAATAATATCAAATAATGTTATTCGTTAGTTACTATAATTACAGCAAATATTAATTAAAATAAGATAATGTCAAGTAGTGCAATTGTTCAGTTATTATTAAAATATTACCTACTTATTAACTATTTATGTGTATGTCAATTTCATTTAACAATTTATTAGGGATGTCAATCAAAAGTAATTAGTCAAATTATCCGTCAAAAAGTCATTAACAGAGTAATATGTTTTATCCATCAAATAATTATATAAAATTGTTTTAAATTTGTTAAAAGCCATTTCAGTTAATTTATTTGGCAATTTATTATAGATAGAAATTGCCATACAATAGGCATTTTTAGAAAATAGTGTTAGTCTTTTATTAGGTATTTGTAACTTATTTCCTTGTCTGCCTCTGTATTGATAATGCCAATTAGTTCTAAATAAATTTAAATATTTTTTTACAAATAGACACATTTCAAAGATGTATAGACAGGGCAAAGATAATCTTTTGACCTTAGCCTCTTTTCACGAGAATCGTTGGCAAAATGCGATCTGTAGAGGAGAACAAACGGACAGCCGGAAAGACATACGAAAGAATTTTTGCCCAAGCTAGCGAGCGAAGCGTTTCCGAAGCGTTTCCGCTTCGGAAACGCTTCGCTCGCGATTCGTGTTCGTTCAGTCAATTATTGTAAATTTTGGTAAAATAGCAATTTCCATTGTTTTTGCAAATAGCCGTTGATTTTGATATAGTCCGATCGAGACTAAGGAGTTCGTACTTATTTTAATGTTTCATATAAGCTTATTATTATGTGATTTTAATATTTACTGGCAATCTAATTTACGTTTATTAGAACGATCGTTTCGCCTCCATAACCAAAGAAAATTCATTGAGTAAATAAATAAGCATATCTCATGACGAAATTCCGTGCAAGCGTAACAGTGGAACAAAAGATAGCCCATAAAAATTATATTTAACATCACGATTACGTTATGCTCGGATACCAAGATAAAATTAGCTGAAGCCCTTGGGTTTTTTCGTGGTGTGAAAATTAAAAGCCACGACGTAGCCGCTACATTGTCTTTTCTATATAATTTGCCCAGAAATCACACCGGCATTTCGTACTTTTTCTAAAGTTATTAAGCGTCGAATCCGTCGCTGCGCTGTCTTGCCGCTATCGCCCAATAGTTATAACTTTTGAAAATCTAGGTAGGTATGTCATTTTTCTAGTGGCTCCGGAATCATCAGAAACTATGAATCTATTATTGAGAGTGATATCGTTACTAATACTTATTATAAATGCGAAAGTCTGTTTGTTTGTTTGTTACGCCATCATGAAATTTTGCATACACGTTGTCAGGGGTACAGAGATGGACACATGGTACCTACCTTTTATCCTGGAAAAAGTACAGTTCCCGAGGGATAGAGGAAAAAACTGACCACGCAGACGAAGTTGCGGGCGGTCGCTAGTTAATTATATTTTAGAGATCATATATACACAGAGGACATAAAAATGGGTAGTACTTAATCGGGTAACAAGAATTAAAATTAAACAGTTTGGGTATCAAAAATACTGAATAAAGCGTACTGAAATACTAAGGACTGAGAGCGACTACAAATGTTGAAAATGGGTGACTTTAAAATAAAAATTGAGTTACTAGTTATTCTCGAGTTTCTTGAGTTACTAGTTATACTCGTCGTGGAAATCCTTGGGGGAGGCCTATACCCAGCAGTGGGTGTCGTGCGGCTGATATGATGATGATGACTAGTTATTCAGATTTGGGCGATAACCTCAGAGCAACACAAAACCTTTAAAATTTGGCATTTATTTTATTTAAAAAAAGTTATTATTATCCTAATCGAGATGACAAAAAGACAGCTTATCAGTCATACCTATATAATAATATATAATAATGATTATAGTTACCTACTTGGTATAATAGTTTCCCACTCAGTATTTTTGTCACTCATTTAGAATTTTCACTGCTAAATTCTTTGTCTCCTATATGTAGTCGTCGCCCGTTTTACGTATTTTTTGTAATCCACAGTTAGACGCCCGTTTAGTTATTTTGTTGCCCCAAAAATAAACCGCTGCCAGTTGATTCCCATAAAAAAAAAACCGGACAAGTGCGAGTCGGGCTCGCCCACCGAGGGTTCCGTACAGACCTACATCTATACATAAAATAAAGCTATAGAAAAGTTGTGTCGATACAAAGGAAATATTTTGAAAAAAAAGTGGTTGGTAGTTATTAGTTTTTTATATGAAAACTGTACTACGGAGAGTTTAAGCTTTATCCCAGGTTCTACCTACCGGAATTATGTGAAAAATTGCTTAGTTTATAAGTTGGACTCCAAGCTACCAAACTGTAAAAAAATACCATCAAAATCCGTTCAGCAGACTGCTATATATAGATAACCATTTGAAATCCTTTGCCGCCACGTAGAAAATAACCCTTCCAGGGATTACGACAAAGAATTGACCACGGGCGAAGTTTGAAATGGAATAGTACATTACTGCAGCGGCACTCAAGACAGGCATTGAAGAACATACGTTAGTCCATCAATGCCTAGTTGCGGCCAAGGCTTGTGTAGTACTTTTAAACTTTTAACTTTTTAGTTTTAAAAGTTTTAAGCTTTTTATTTTAATTTTAAATTACTTACAGTAATTGAAAAAAGATAATGGAAAGTGGAATGTGCACATAAAGGCCTTTCATTTGATACACATATTGAAAAAAAATTCCAGTTATTTTCATTTATTTCCAGTTTTTCATTTTTTTGCCAGTTTTTTGGAAAGTACTCATCAAGGCCTTTCATTTGATACCCATATTGCAAAAAAAAATTTTTTTTTTGTTTTTTTTTTTTCAGTTTTTTTGGAATGTGCTCATCAAGGCCTTTCATTTGATACCCATATTGCAAAAAAAATTACCTTTCTTTTTTAATTTTTTTTTAGTTTTTTGGAATATGCTCCTTGATGAGCATATTCCAAAAAACTTTTCAAAAAACTATCATTTGATACCCATAGGTATTGAAAAAAAATTTTTTTTTTCGTTTTTATTTTTTTTTATCTTTTTGGAATGCGCTCATCAAGGCCTTTCATTTGATACCCATATTGCACCGAAACAGTTTTTTTTCGTTTTATTTTTTTTTTCAATTTTTTGGAATGTGCTCATCAAGGCCTTTCACGTGATACCAGTATACCGAATATTTAAAAAAATATTTTGGAATGTGCTCGCTCATCAAGGCGACATTTGATACCTATATTTGTTTCATTGAAAAGTTCGTTCCATTTCTGAATTACACGTGTGTAATGAGTTTTAATAGAAACATTGCTGGACAGACGCCGGCAATTTTGTATGAAAATCCATTATAACACGTTAGTAATGGATTCTCATACAAATATTGACGGCGCGGTTTAGGTCTGTCCGTAAACTCTGATTTAGCACGAAGAAGGTTGTCAAAATAATGTTCGAATTTCCAAGCATTTTTGAGAAAAAATAAAATAATTACAAACCCACCGCACCTGTATAAAATACAAGTACTGTTGATTGTCAACAGATGGCGCTGTATATCGATAGTACACTGTATAATGTTTTGTGAAATGGTTTTATCTATCGCAATGTTATTAGAGAAAATGCGTGTATTCCAACAGGACCCTTTGGTTGTGTGAAGCCGAGACTTTTATTGTAGTGGTGGCTACCTCGGCTGAACTTACCGAGTAAACTGTCTTGATTATACTTGGTGCCAAATGCTCCAAGCAACATTGGAATACGATGCACCCGCATTTTAATGTAAACTGAAACAATCTACCACTGAACTATTCAACACTTGACACTGGCAAAAATTACTTCCAAGAAGAAAGTAGATTGCCAAAACAAAAATAAGAAGAAGAAGACCCCCTGTCATACAGCGTGACACACCGCCATGTTGCGAAAATATTTAGAGCCAAATTTATTACTTTTTAATTTTATTTTTAAAAGTAATTAACTATAACAATATTTGAAAGGATCTGAATAATTAATAATAATAAATATTGATATTTTTAAAAGAATTAGTGGCGCGATTAATCCAAAAGTAATTAAAAGTTAAACTATGACCGCGCAATGCCGCGCATACCGTTGTTTCACCAAGATGATTAATAATTACGTATTTTAATGACCATATTTTATTATGATTTAATTACAAATATACAGTTTTCAGATTTATTCCTGTAAGTGTAGTATAAGACGCTATTACCTGCCAAATTTCATAGTTCTAGGTCAACGGTAAGTACCCTATGAATTTTGATTCCTTTGAGAGTATCGAAAATGCGTTTTTTGCGCCCTAAACGGCAGTATCTTTTTTTTACGTTAATTCTGAAGTTTGATTTTTTTACAGCTTCAAGGGCCCGTAGACCTTAGTATATGGTTTAAATTTCAATTCGATACCTCCACGCGTTTCCGAGATAAAGGGTCTTGACAGACAGACGGACGGACAGACAGACAGACGGACAACAAAGTGATCCTATAAGGGTTCCGTTTTTTCCTTTTGAGGTACGGAACCCTAAATATGCGTGCTGTTACTAGATAAAAAAGAAAAAGTTAAAATAGAAAAAGTAACTTTTCTTTAAACAAATAAAATTAAGAGAACGAAATGAACATGGTTGATTATACCGTTTAAACGACGAATCGAGAAAGGCCAACACAATTCCAGGGACTGTAAGGAAATAAGGCATTCCACATGGAAACTGGCTTGGAAATAACGTATGAGGAATTCACGAATTGTCGACTAAATTTATTGGTTGAGCGCTTCACAGTTTAAATGTAGCTTCGCTGTAGAAAGACATCCGTGCGTGTTTATTAGGACTTCAAAAGTGTTTCATTAATTAATTAAAATTTTGGACCATTTTACCATAGTATTAGCACAGCCTATGTATTAGATTGACACCTTTTTTAGGGTTCCGTACCAAAATGGTAAAAAAGGAACCCTTATGGTGTGACTCAGTCTGTCTGTCTGTCTGTCACAGCTGGATATTTCGAGAACTACTAATGGTATCAACTTGAAATTTGGATTAGTTTAAGATGACATTTGCCCAACTATTTGCAAATAAGAAATAAATAAAAAAATAAATATCTTTTTTACAACAGGGACTGAAAAGGGGTCTTAAAAATTTGAAATGAAGCTACTAGGGCATGTGGGGTATCATATGAAAGAACGCCGTTTGCACGTTTTCGATCATTTTTTTTTTTTGTTTTAGGCCGCATAGTTTTCGACTTATGATGAAAAATGTAAAAAAAATGACCGTTCCCCCCCCCCCCCCCCCCCCCCCTTATCTCCAAAGTTTGCAAAGAGAAAAATCTGAAATAATTCTATGTGATAGCAGTTTATATAAAGATTACAGGAAAAATAAAACGATGTCTCAATATAGCACACTTTTTTAGAAATTATCAAATTTCTAAAAAAGTTAACATCAGTTCCACTATCGGTCAAGAGATGGCGCTGACCTAAAATTGCAATACTAATTTTATTATGCTACTCTGCAGTGTGATTTGATGGTGCAATTATGATGGTACGGAACCCTCGGTGCGCGAGTCCTACTCGCTCTTGACCGGTTTTTTCTTAGTGATAATAATACAAAGGTAGGTAAGTATTGTTACTTCCTGCGGTTTCGGTTAGATATTAATTTTCACAGTAGAAATCGAAGAATAATGTTTGAGGTCATGCTAAAGATGATATCGAACAATGTATTTATAAATTAAGTAAAACTTTGCTGTAGATACAATATTACGTCTTTAGTCGAAACTAAGCATTAGAAAATATTACTGTACTGGTCTACTGAATAAAAAGTACTTAGTTATTGACAACACAACGAAATCGAACCCGCACAATATTCATGTCAAAACCACTTTACAGAACATCATCAATTGAAGCTCGTCAAATACATTGAATACAGTTCACGACGAATTAACCTTTCATCAAGCTATTAAGAATGCAACGTTCATTGATAGCTTTCTATAATTTGTATGCGAAGTAGTAAAGAAATTCCGTCGTAAAATAATTAAATAAATAAAAAATAAAATAAAAATATTTTATTGATCAGTTTCTAAGCTTAAAACAATTTACAGTGCAGGTGTTACAAGTACAATAGATTTAGTCTAATCACACGATCTGTCGCCCACCCAATCCAACGAACTAGGCACAAAAGACCTGTATCTCGTGGGTCAGGAAGCGAAGACAGTCTGATAGAGATTATGTGTGTAAACTATTTTATAATTTAGCATAAAAGAAACATAAAAAGGTACACAAAATTAGTTTATAGGAATTCCCAAAACTAGAATTATTATTCTGTTTATTCGGGAATTCATGCTTCAAACGCCGCTACGCGTGCGTGCGCGTGTGTGTGTATGTGTGTGTGAGTTAGAGTATATTTGAGTGTGTATGTGTGAGTGTGTATGTGTGAGTGTGTATGTGTGAGTGTGCATGTGTGAGTGTGTATGTGTGTGTGTGTATTTGTTTGTGTGTGTGCGGGTGTGTATGTGAGTGGGTGTGTTGTGTGTGCTTTTTTTTTTTTATTTATTTACACATGTGCGAGTGTACTTTTATGAGAGTGTGTGTATTTGATTGTGTGTGAGTCGATGCGTGGGAGTGTGAGTGTACTGCACAAGTTACTTATTGATGCAAAAACAATTTAGAAATGCCAGATTTAAAACAATTATTTTTTAATTTATTTGTCATAAATTATCATTTAGGTAGGAGTAATTAGTAGATCCTCTGTTTCCGCGTACGTTAGGGTCCCTAGCCAATTTTGGATCTTGCTTTTAGCTACCCGTTTTGTACAAGAGTATATATTCAGTATTTTGTTGGCTTTGTTGTAAATTTTACAACTAAGGACCCCAAAATGTCTTTTCGCAAGTTTAGTCCTATGTCGAGGGGTGCAGCAGACTAGATCAGATCTCCGTTTACGGGTAAAAATTGTAGGGTCAAAGTACAACTGAGCATGTTTACGAAGAACTGTGGACATGAGGAATAGCTGTCTTACCGTCAATACTGCTGTTTCGGCAAAAAGTTGTAATATGATCCGTATTTATAAGGACTATCGACCACCATTCAAACGTAAATATGTATCTCCAAAAGTACTATTACTTTTTCTGAAGCATCAATAGGCATATGATGAATATGCATTGATTGCGTGCAAAGTTTCTGGCTTCTACGAGTTGGTGGTCTAGCCTCGCTGACTCCGCGGGCTGATTATCTAATTAGAAACCACCTAGCGACCGGTTGCAGTTCACAGATGATAGTGATCCATTGCTACTTCTTTTTGGATTTAAAAAAAACATACCAAAGAAAAGTAGCAATGTATGTGGAATGAAACCGGTCGCTAAATAGTTTCTTTTTAGATAATCAGGGTGCCGGTTTTATATCTGTGGTTCCCAACCAAACCACAGACCATACTGTTAAAAACACTATACCTACTGTTTTTTACTACATTAAACTTTTTACTGTTGAACAAAAATAAAGTATAAGATATCTATTCAGTGGTATAAGTATAAAATACTGTTATCAGCATCACAGGTAAGTAGTAGTGGGAAGAAATACTGTTTATTTTTCTAAAATACCTAGGTACTGTTTATTTTGCAATTAAAAATTTTCAGATACATACTGTTTCTTTAATGAGCGGCCTAGTTTCAAGCATGTTTAATAAGTATTTATTGTTGTTTGTTATGAACTTTTATCATTGGTTTGCATTTCAATAAGACGGGTGAGGGTCTTTTAAAAAATATCTTTGGGTGACGGGCGATCTTTTGCTTCATATTATTTGAAATATATGGTCCTGAAAAACAAAAGTATACAGAAAAGCTTGACCGTTATCTGCAATTATTCATGGAATGAGTATTGATTACGCCATGTAAAACCACTTTACTGGAAAGAAACGTACAATGCGCAAACATTTATACAAGTATAACAATAGTAATTATTAGTTTACAGTCACAGCGCACTATTTTATGACCGGGCGATAAAACTTCAAATAATTAAAACGATTAAAATGACTATAAATACTTACTTAATAGCGCTTTTAATACTCTTTGAGACAAAAGATCTATAATTTCTGCCTCCGTTTCGTTATAACTTTACGGTCGTTAAATAAGTTGCCTATCTATTAGGTACATATATCAATAATTCATATAGATGCAGTTTTACAATTAAGTTTTTTTGCAATTTTCGCTAAAAACAACATTTGTATAGTAAAATTCGGAGAACTCAGACCAATCATTGAGTTCAAAACTAAGAAGAGCTTGTTTTATAATAAATATAAAGGATATCGATTATTATTAATGACGCGAAAAAGTGACATTCGTAAAAACCGAAGAATTTTCCTTTCGAAAGATATTAAAATTTGATATTTTTTAAATCTTTGATTACAATAACGTCAAATGAGGTAACTTGATAATTTCAGGACGTGGCTGTTTCGATGGTATGGCACCACCAATACGTAGTACCTAGTCTGTCGCAATAAGTAACTTGTTGTATGGTCTGTGGTCGCAAGTTACTGTCGTCAATAGATTTAACCATTGAGTTGCACAGTAGGCTTGGTTTTTCGCTGTTTTAACTTTAGTAAAAAAGACTACCTTTTTAAGGTTCCGTAGCCTAAATGGCAAAAAACGGAACCCTTATAAACTCGTCATGTCTGTCTGTCTGTCCATCCGTATGTCACAGCCACTTTATTCCGAAAGTATTAAGACTACACAGTTGAAACTCAGTAGGAAGATGTATTCTGTAAACCGCTTTACGATTTTACACAAAAATAAAATATTAAGGTAGGGCTTCCCATTTTTCATCAAACCAATACGTGCAAACAATGCCATTTTTTCTCAAAGTCAACCGTTTGAAAGATATACACCGCCAAAGTGGTAAAATGTGTGTCCATAAGAGAGTCAAAAATCCGAAAAAAATATGCTATAGATCTTAATAAACACTTTCAATGAAAATTGGTTTGAATGAGATATAGTTATCAGTTTCCGAGATATAGTATATTTTCCCAAACCGCAAATATAACTTTGTCATTCATACAAACACTATTAAAAACAAAGTTATTTTTGGAAACAAAAAATTATAGTGGTATTAAATATGGTATGGTATAAGGTATCTACCGCCCACGCACTTGACCGGTTTTTTATTTATCTATTAATAAACGAAGAGGATACAATAATGGTGTTAAAATAGTCTCGCAAAACCAACTTTTGGGGTTGCCATACCATCGAAACAAATAGGTCTCAAGCTAGACTCCTTTATCAAGTTACCCCATTTGACGCCAAAACTTAGGTATGTCACATCCATACATGTTTCGACAGCAAAGTTCGGTACGTAGCAAAATGTAACTTTAGCTAGGGTTCGGGTCGGGGGGACCAAACGGCCTAAGTAAGGCCTAAGTCCTAAACGTGCCTTCTCGTATCAAGCACTGTCTCAAGCTACAAAAGCTCGTGAAGTCTTGCTACATTTTAGTGCACAGCTACTTACCTATATTACAGAATATACAGGGTATCCTAAAACTTTACCACCCGAAGGGATAGTACCTTAAATATTGAAGATAGGAAATTTTACTGAAAGAAGATTTCATTTTGATTTTAAAAATAATTGTAACTACATCCCAATATTTTTGAAAAATCGCCTGCCTTAACCAGGATTCGAACCCACCACACCAAATTAGAGAAAAAATAAATCTTTTATTTTGACGATACCGATCGAAAGGGTTACCGATCATTAGGATGTTTTTTGTTAAGTAACACAGCATCTTAAACAAAAGAAAGTAGTGATGAGCCGAGACAAGGCCGACTCGAATATTAATTCGAATACCTTCTTGGTACTCGCATAAAATTATGCGCTAAATTGAAATGTTTATTGTAGGAATTAATACATAAAATCAGTATCATTTTGTGTAGTAATTATTACTTTTTGGACTGCTATGTGGAACAATGTACGAGGGCAGTTTGATATGTCCGTGACTTTAAAGTTGAATACAATATTTTTTCATAATTCAATTTTCCTGTCTTAATTTAGAACTCTTTGCTGAGCTTATGCTGTTGCATTTTTTAAATTGGCGCGAAATTAAAAAAAAAACCGGTCAAGAGCGAGTCGGACTCGCGCACCGAGGGTTCCGTACCATCATAATTGCACCATTAAACCACACTGCAGAGTAGAATAATAAAATTAGTATTGCAGTTTTAGGTCAGCGCCATCTCTTGACCGATAGTGGAACTAATGTAAACTTTTTTAGAAATTTGATAATTTCTAAAAAAGTGTGCCATATTGAGACATCATTTTATTTTTCCTGTAATCTTTATATAAACTGCTATCGCATAGAATTATTTCAGATTTTTCTCTTTGCAAACTTCGGAGATAAGGGGGGGGGAACGGTCATTTTTTTTACATTTTTCATCATAAGTCAAAAACTATGCGGTCTAGAAAAAAAAGAAAAAATGATCAAAAATGTGCAAACGGCGCTCTTTTATATAATACCCTACATGACCTAGTAGCCCCACTTCAAATTTTTAAGACCCTTTTTCAGGCCCTGCTGTAAAAAAAAATATTTATTTTTTTATTTATTTCTTATTTGCAAAATAGTTGGGCAAATGTCATCTTAAACTATTCCAAATTTCAAGTTGATACCATTAGTAGTTCTCGAGATATCCAGCTGTGACAGACAGACAGACAGACTGAGTCTCACCATAAGGGTTCCTTTTTTACCATTTTGGTACGGAACCCTAAAAATGGAAGGATTTATGCAAATGAGGTCGGGATATTATTTTATAACGGAGAAAAAAGAATTTTGCGTATTGATAAAATACTACTTTTTACGTAGTAAAACCATTAAGCAGACGGAGGATAAACTGAAAAAAATATTATGGGGACTCTGCTCCATCTCATGGAATGGTTCATAAGTGGTTTACTGAATTTCGTTGTGGTCGTACTACCACAACTGTCGCCGACGGCCCAGGAAGGCCGATTGAGATCACCACTGAAGATATTGTTAGCAAATCCACGACATTGTTATGGCAGACCGACAAGTGAAGATACGCGAGATAGCTGATGCTATTCACATCTCTACCGAACGAATTTTTCATATTTTGCTCTATATTCTCGGCATGAAAAACCTTTTTGCAAGATGGGTGCCGCGTTTGCTGACAGTCGGCCAAAAACGAACTCGTGTAACAACTTCTAAACAATGCTAGGTTTGTATAACCGCAATCCAAGTGATTTTTTTCATCGGTACGTAACACTTGACGAAACGTGGGTCCACCATATATGCCAAAGACGAAGCAACAGTCAAAACAGTGGACTTCTACCGGTGAACGTGCCACGGAGAAGGCAAAAACTGTTTGTTCGGCTGGTAAAGAGACGGCCACTGTCTTTTAGGACAGCAAAGGTGTTATTTACATCGATTTTTTGGAGAAAGGCAAGACAATTACCGGAGCTTACCATGTTGCTTAGTTGGATAGATTCAATATAAAGCTGCTGAAGAAAAGACCGCATCTAGCAAAGAAAAAAGTTTTATTTCATCACGACAATGCTCTGGCCTACTCGTCGGCAACCGCAACATCAAAACTTGTGGAATTGCGATACGACCTATTGCCACACCCCCCGTTTTCAGATTTGGCCCCGTGTGACTTTTTCCTCTTCCCAAACATGAAGAAATGGCTTGGTGGATAAAGATTTTCATCCAATGAAGAAGTGATAGCTAAAACAGGAGCCTATTTTTCAGGGTTTGCTAAAAACTATTTTTTGGATGGGTTGAAGAAGTTGGAACATCGTTGGTCGAAGTTTATAGAGCTGAAAGGAGATTATGTAGAAAAATAAAACAAAATATTCTTTAAAAAATTTTTTCTTCTTCACAAAGTCACGGACTTATCAAACCACCCTCGTAAATGCACGTTTCACAAGTGTCAAAACAGTATTCGAGTCAAACTGAGTATTCGAATACTAGGCCCATCACTAAAAGAAAGACCATGAAATTTAACATTAATATTTTAATTATTACTTACGTATTGTATCAATTTGTATAGGACAGAATGCGATTTTAAAAATATTTTAATGCAGTTCGAAATATTTTTTAAAACAAAACGAAGTCTTCTTTTAATAAATTTTCCTCTTAAGGTAAGTACTTTACCTCCGTGTGGTAAAGTTTTGGGACACCCTGTATATCATTCCTAATAATTTTTATTGTCCACAACGGGATAGTGTTTGGCCTTCATCTCACCTGATGTTAAGTGACGATAAGGCCGAAGGTGGAAGCGCACTACACCCGGAATCCTCATCACTGAGGAACTGGCTATCTTACCTCTAACTGCCGGAACAAAACAATTAAATTGTTGTTATGGAGTCAGACTTAGGTATGATGGTGGCCAGCGGCCAGGCGGACTTGAAAGCCCTAGCACCAACCAAAGCAAATACAAATTGTACTCCCTCTGGGAATCGAACCCGGGTCCCCTGCGTCTTACACGGGTGGGCGAACCACAGAGGCGGCAAAATGTTCTTACTAAAACTGCAATTTCAACTTTTCAGACTATTCACCACATACCCCCAAACTAAAGAGTTCTTCAAGATGGTGAACAAACTCCCCGAGTCGGAGTACCCGCAGAACATCCAGTTCAAGGCACACGTCATCAACCTGATGAATGCGCTGAACCTGGCGGTCACCAACCTCAACCAGCCGGAGATCGTCGCAGCTATGATGAACAAAATTGGGGACAATCATAGGAGAAGACAAATTAAGGAAGAACACTTTAATGTGAGCATTTTCTCTTTTTACTACGGGCTGTCTGACGAGTTCCGATTAAGTTCTGATTAACTACTTGACAGATAATTTAGTTAGAGGTTGCAGATAGTGCTATCAGAAATATGTGAAATAAGCCCTAAATCTTGCCACATTAAAAAATGTAATTTGATTTGAAATGAGTTGAAAAACCATTTTAACTTTAATTATTATATTTCACCATTTTTATGGGTAGGTACCTATCTATTTTATTTATTATTGCAAATAACCTTGATCACATAGGTACTTACATTTACTAAACTAGCAGTAGGTACCTATACCGAGTAAGTAGTTTGAAGTTCCAGACAAACAAATCAAAAGTATTAAATTCCCATTAAAAAACGTCGATTTCTTTTGTCTCCAATATACCAACTGACCCTTTTATTTGCCCGCAGGACTTAAAAGAAGTGATAGTGAAGATGTTTGTGGAAGTGCTAAAGTTGGACGGGAATACTATGGACGCATGGGGGAAAACCGTCGGTTTCTGGTACAAGCACATATTCCAAACTCTCAGCGCACCTGAATCTAGATAACAGATGTGCTGACAGGTTAACCGCCGGGTAGAGTAAGCCAAATGTGATTTATTTTCGCTGTGTTCGAACGATCGTTTTGAAAAGATTAATATTTCGATGTTTTTCATTTATTTTGAGGGGTATTTAATGCCTCTTTATGGGCACTCTGTATAAATACCAAAGGGGTCTCTACCTCCTAAGAAACGTGGGTACTACAAACTTTATTGTCAAAGAAAAAAAATACCAATGTCCGAAAAATATCATGGATAAGTACTACCTACCTACCAATTTTAATAGGTACTACGAATACTTACTACGACAATTTACAAATCCACTTTTAAAAAGTCAGAACATTTAAATAAATGTTTCTACGACAATTTGCAAATCCACTTTTAAAAAGTCAGAACATTTTAATAAATGTTTAATTAAATAATGTACAAATGTGTATTTTCACCTAATTGTAAATGGTATAATTAATGTACCTATCTTTCTGCACCTAAGTATCTATTTTATGATAAAGAATTTGGGGCTTGGATATAGTCTATTTTTACACAGAACCTTACAATTCTTCAAATAAAAAAAAAACATATAATTTCCCCACGAAAATAAAACCAAAGTAACTTCAGATTCTATTGAGTGAAACTCTTTAGATGCTAGCTAGAGTATCTGAGAGAATAATTTCCACGGACCGCAGCAAGTTCTATATGAACAAGTTGAAAACAAAGTTCTGTCGTCGAACCTACGTATCTACCATAATTATTTCAGCAACAGTAACTTCTGTAGATAACCTTAATGATACTTTGGAAGTTAGTCGAGCGCTCAACACAAGGAGTCATGTTTGTAAGGGTAGTTCATAATAATTTTGGAAAACAATAGGAATTTCTGAACATTTATGAAGTGTTATATATAAATCTTAGATTATTTATATAAATATATTATTTGTTAAAACTTAAGCAAATAAATATATTTTTACTAAGTTTTGGTAGCTTTATAGAACTGATTTCTTTTACAACCTTTTTTAATATTGTTAAGTTATATATCTTTAGTTATAATAAAATATAAGGTACCTATGTGTACAAATAAAATAAGTCTGGTTCACATTCATGCTTAAATACTGTAGATATTTAGGCCATTTTATATGACACTATTAAGTCAATAGTGCCATACAAAATGGCCTAAGTACAGTTAGTGAAAATAGAGGCAATCAAAATGTCCAAAATTAATAAAACGCAACGTTACCAATGTCCCTTATAAAACCGTTAGAAACACTTTGGTTGTTCCGATATTTTGATCACTTTACTCCTAAATAAATAAATATTTGGGCGTATTTGCTAGCTGTCTCTGCTTTTTTGACGCCGACTGTATATTGCCTATTGATCTATTTAATTCGACCAATTTTCTAAAAAGTAGACGAGTACTATTACTAAAACTGATAAATAAGTAAGTAACAGATAAGTTTATTATAAATAAATGTAAAATTATTGGGTTATTTGTAAAACACCAACAACCTCGCAGGAGTAGATTACTATCATCATAAACAACAACATTTGTTCTACGACTTTTACGAAAACAGACAAAAAAATCGACTTTCCATGCAATAAGATCGAGTTTTGTATGAAAAGTCGTTTTTTTCTCTTTTTGGAAAAGTTGTAGAACAAATGTTGTTGTTTATGATATAAGTTATCTACTCCTATTAGGATGTTGGTATTTTACAAATATACCTGTATATTTTTTATCACTATGTACCATTGGCAACAGCGTCGCTTAACCACTGCTAAGGTTAAAATCGCTTGCACGCCGCGCCCGCTGTCACATACGTTTAGTTCGAGCAGAGGCGATACGCGCACACACGAATTTTGTTGCAAACTGGTTAAGCGACGCTGTTGCCCATAGTACCTACAATGCGTTTAAATTGGCAATGATGTCCGGGGCAACTTATGTCGAGAATGTATGGTGCACACAGCATAAAATACATAGTTTTGTACCGGAAGTGCTCTGAAGTTGGTCACATATGTGCTTCTGTTGCACAAAGTAAATTTAATCCCCTTCTTCCCCACGACACTACCAAGGCGCACTACTGGTAGTGTCGTGGGTAATTTTTTTTTCCTTCTACACTACCGGCCCAGTAGTGTCGTAGGTAAATGAAAAATTCCATACATATGCATTCCCCACGACACTACCAATTTTTGGAATTTCGTGACAACAATACATGTAAATACATAACTAAATCTCTATTTAGATCGGTTTATTTAGCACAAATCCAACTTGAACTTAAAATAATTAAAAACTTAAAAATTATCTTCTTTAAATTACATTACCAAAGTACCAGGGTAGCATAGATTTAGAGGAGGGTAACTTTGTTGTATGTAAATGCGTTGAATTTGTGCTAAATAAACCCGATCTAAATAGAGATTTACTTGGTGGTACTTAACACGTGTTGTATTACGAAAATAATAAAAAAATATAAGCGATAAAAATACAGAAGTTAACCTTCGTTATGTTTATGAGATCCTGGTACTTTGGTGAACTACAGAGTTATATATTTACATGTTGTCATGAAAAGAAAAATTGGTAGTGTTGTGGGGAATGCATATGTATGGAATTTTTCATTTACCTACGACACTACTGGGCCGGTAGTGTAGAAGGGAAAAAAAATTACCCACGACACTACCAGTAGTGCGCCTTGGTAGTGTCGTGGGGAAGAAGGGAATTTAATCACATTGTAGGTAAACTGGACTGGATTTTTGTAGTGTTATTATGTACACTTATATGGACTTTTATTTTATTTACTTATAGCTGACAATTTTTATTAATTTGTTATAAAATGATATTATTTGAAATAAATTATTTACCAATCATCGAATCGATAGTACTTATTTACATACCCACATCCTTTTTTCTTTTGAGAGTGGTCGATTATTATAGGTAAAATCACAGCGTCGGCTTAGCTGTCAAACCTCGTAACTCCTTCAGATCTTTTACAGGAGGCACAAAAAACCTCAGCACGAAAAATTTTGTACGAAGATTTGATTTTATATAAAAATACTTATTAAAATAATATAAATAATATTCCTTTAAAAAGTTGAAGAAAATTCATAGCTAACGTGTTAAAATGGAGTTACGAGATTTTCCTGAAAAAACCGGCCAAGTGCGTGTCGGGCCACGCGCCATAGGGTTCCGTAGTTACCTTAGACCATACCATATTTAATACCACCTATCATTTTTCGTATGCAAAAATAACTTTCTTTTTCACAGTGTTGGTATGAATGACAAAGTTATATTTGCCGTTTTGGAAAATGTGCTATATCTCAAAAACTAATTACTATATCTCATTCAAACCAATTTTGGTTGAAAGTGTTTATTAAGATCTACAGCATATATTTTTTTTAGATTTTTCACTTTCTTATTTCAAAAGTTAAAGGGGGGGGACACACATTTTACCACTTTGGCGATGTATATCTTTGAAACGGTTAACTTTGAGAAAAAGTTGTCTTAGAAACCTCAATGTCATTTTTAAAGACCTATATATAGACACCCAACACGTGTTGGTTTGAAGAAAAAAATTTTTTTCATTTTCAGTTCCATGTATGGGGAGCCCCCCCTTAATCTTTTATTTTTCTTATTTTTGTATTAAATTCGGTAAGCGGTTAACAGAATACATCTACCTACCAAGTTTCAACTGTGTAGTCTTAATACTTTCGGAATAAAGTGGCTGTGACATACGGACAGACAGACAGACAGACAGACAGACATGACGAATCTATAAGGGTTCCGTTTTTTGCCATTTAGGCTACGGAACCCTAAAAATAGTAAGATAATTGCGGAGATACAAGTTTTGCTACAAGAATAATGGAAAAAGTTTTTAATCAAAAAAAAATCAAAATACGACCTCCTCTAGCCTGAAAAAAATCTTCATCATCATCATATTCAGCTGCACGACGCCCACTGCTGGATATAGGCCTCCCTCTAGGATCTCCACAACCATCAGTCCCGCGCTGCCCGCATCCAGCGGCTTTAGTAATTCTTGTACGGATCTCCTCATATATGATACGATCACGCAGAGAAACGCCGATCATGGCCTCTCTATCTCACGCTGAGTGACCTTGAGCAGTCTTAGGTATAAGAAATTAGAAATAGAGAAAATAGAATAGAGAAATTAGCAATAAAATGGTATCAAAATGTCATTTTCGAAAAAGTGGAGTTACGAGGTTTGACAGTTAAGCCGACGCACGTTAACTAACTTGGTCACAATTTCAATACTTAAGTATGTATGACATACATTCTCATGTCACTGTAACAGAATTAAAGGGCACAAGCAAAACCTTCAGCTTAAAAATATGTACATTTCCCATAATGTACATCGGGTCAAAAGTACATTTCCTGAAATGCCCACTTCCCAAAAAATACCTTTCTAAAAATGTGCAATTCCCAAAATGCACATCGTAATGTACCTATGTACCTTTCCCCTACTTAGAACAGAATATAGCTGTTGGAGGAAAATATATTTCGGGAAATGTACATTTTGAACCTGAAGAGAAGCAGAAAATGGTGGATATGGTAGGTACCATGCGTTAGTACTGATAAATTTTCCGGGGTGGTCCCTGGAAAATTAACATACCTACTTAAATCCTGAAAACCACTATATTTGAAAAAAAAATCTTATGATAAACTGCATAGTGTCACAGAATACATAATATACAAGTATAGTGTCTACCGTAGACCATTTTGGTGTACGAAATAGGAAAAAAGTACCAGGGCAACATAACTTACGAGTTTTTGTTGCGATTTCGTACCGCGAAGATGTCAATTTATGTATGTGTGCACTGAGAGACCACAGCTCAAATTCGCGAATGATTTATCGTAAGTTTAGTAGAAGTAGTGAAACAATTGTAGAACTGCATCCCGAAATTTGTAGTTTAAAAAATACAGCCTGAAATATGTGGTCTCTCAGTTTACAAAAAGCACCTTCTAGATCTGGGAAAAGATACCTAATGGCCGGGTCATACATAAGGTACATTTTCTCTTGGAACATCACGTGACTTCTCAACAGTGTGTTTTCACACGGACATTAAATTTAATGCGCAATTTTTTTCCGAGCGGAAAACGCCGACAAAAAATAATATAGTGGAAACGTACTAGGTGTTACACGAGCGATTTTTCGATGTGTTATCGCGCGATAAGAAATCCTAGGTGTTACGCGAGCGATTTTTCGACATGTTATCGCACGATAAAACGTCGAAAAATTCAGCGACGTATTCTCCATAGGGTCATTCGGGCGATCGCCCGGGGCGGCCCGTCCCTGAAGGGGCGGCGGCCCAATGGTCTCGAGAAATGTTAATACTTAATAGCCTTCCGCCCGCGACTTCGTCCGCGTGGAATTAGCTACCGCGCGACGGATGGCCTCCCCTTATGACCGCCCTGCTCATGACGGCCCGTACGCGAAAAAATTGCGTCTGGCGACGCAAAGCTGAAACAGGCATTTTAGGATTTTGCATATAAATCCACAGATTACTATAGATTACTGACAAAAAATCGCACTGCGCGGCCGTTTTTTTACTGAAGACAGCCAAGACTACAAGATTAGTGAGTGGATGAAACAGACTTAAAATCGCGCTGCGCGGCAATTTTTTTCTTACTGTAGACAGGAAAGACTAAGATTAGTGGATGAAACAGATTAAAATTCGCGCTACGCGGCCGTTTTTTACAAAAGACAGAAAATAGCAAGATTTGTGGATGAAACTGAATAAAAATCGCGCTGCGCGGCTGTTTTTTTTACAGGAGACAGATGAGATTACTACACAAGCATATTCTGCTAACCATGCATAGGGGCGGCCCATTCGTATTCGCCCAGGGCGCAGAAATCCGAAATACGTCCCTGGAAAAATTGCTCGTGTAACACCTAGTACATTTCCCCTATGTTGCATTTTGTCGGCCTTTTCCGCTCGGGAAAAAAATCACGCGGTATAATTAACGTCCGTGTGAACACACAGCTGAGAAGTCATGTGATGTTCCAAGAGAAAATGTGCCTTCTGGCCATTATTTCCCGCAGAAGATCACATTATGTTCCATTCGAAGGATACGAGGATACGCTGTGGAGACCTTTCTACCTGGATCTTGAGAACGGAAGGTCGTAGCGAAAATCTGATAACTCGAGTGTGTAGCCGTTAATTTGTCGGAATTTGTCACCAAGAACCAGAGTTTGTCGATCTTGCGTTTAGGAGATATGTGAGGACACGCTTACGACCTTTCGTTCTCGAGATCCAGGTAGAAAGGTCACGTCCACGGGACGTGCCGGAATACAGCTGCGCCACAAAAAAAAAAGTTGGAAATCTGACATTTTGACTATGCCATGATGAAGTCTATAGTTTGTCGGAGTTTGTCGCCAAAAACCAGTTTGTCGGTCTTCCGTTTAGGAGATACATGTGGCTCAGCTGTAGAGACGTCTCTACAGCTGCGCCACACAGATCTCGAAAACGAAAGGTCGTAGCGAAAATCTGATTACTTGTATGTATAGCCGTTAGTTTGTCGGAGTTTGTCGCACAAAAACCAGAGTTTGTCGGTCTTGCGTGTAGGAGATACGTGTGGCGCAGCTGTAGAGACGTCTCTACAGCTGAGCCACACAGATCTCGAAAACGGAAGGTCGTAACAGAAATCTGATTACTCGTGTGGGTAGCCGGTAGTTTGTCGGAGTTTGTCACCAAGAACCAGAGTTTGTCGGTCTTGCGTTTAGGAGATATGTGAGGATACGCTGTGGAGACCTTTCTACCAAATATCTGGAACCACAAAACACCCCCTCAGACTCACGATCTCGATGGTGATAGAGCGAGTATAACAAATCTCAAATCATCCTTGTTGGAAAAAAATACGAGTTTTTTTAAATCTGAAGGTCTTTCATCCCTCAACAAAATGGACACGTACGTCACGTTCAATAAAAGAAATAAAATATAAAGGACCATGTAATGGAGATAAATAAAACCAATTAATTTAATTATTTTTTTTATTTTTTTTACAATTAATCAGATAACATACATATCAAACCAGCCGAAGTATGGCTAAACCCATTTATTATCTAAACTTAAGAACAATACATGAAATTTGATACCTCTCAAATTCACCTTACTTTTAAATATATAGATATATTATAATATATGCATTCACTCTACATATAAATCTACAACTACTTAATCATAATCTAAGTTTGCATAATAAATTCAAAGTAAATATGCCCAAAAGAAATATTGTTGAACTATGAATATACATATAACTTTTTGGCAATTAATTGAGTATCATTTCTGTGCATAGCAAAATTAATTTTCTTTAACATGTAACTTAGATCTTATTTATAAAGAGGCCACAAATATAACATGCGTTTCTGTCGTCAGTTCGATTATATAGGGACTTTTTGTTAAACATTATTTATTGCCTATACTATAAACATTACTCTTATCGAAATGTAAGAAAAATATCCTTACGCATAACTGAATTATTCTAGCAGTGCTGTGCAGTGAGAGTCGAGGGTCTACCGGCCGAGAGAGCGGAGGTGACGCGGGGCGGCGGCGACGGGCGGTCGCGTCGCGGTCGCGGCCGCAACTGCGCGCGCGCCGCACCGCACGTCGCCGCCGCCCCCGCCCGCCGCGCCCCTCGACCCGCCTCACCGTTGTGCGTACACATTGCGCTAACGATACGATACGATACAACACTTCACATAATCATCAAAACAACTATTTTGTCATCTACATAAAATTTGCTCCAAATGTTTATATTAAAATATGTCTACTTATTGTAACTTCTAATTAGTTACAGCCAACTTTACAAATAATTGATACATTAGACTCTCAAATAGATCTCTACTAACTATTTATTAATTAATGGTAAAAAATAAAGAATAAAATACTTCTAAACATTGCATTTCAATCACATAAGGTTTAGTTTAATTATACAATAATAACATTTTTAAAACCCGAACATAAGTTTTACATGAACATTGATATCGTTGAGTTCTGGAATGGAAAATAGCACACTTAAATTCACTAACTGTTACACTTACATAATAATTATTGTTCTCCTGTTTTGTTTGTAAAATACATTGCTTTTAGGTAGTATCAGAAAAATAACAGGAAAATATATCGAATATCTGATAAAATTTACGGTAAAACACCTTAAAGTAACTTAAACAGAAGTAAAGTGTACCAAATAACAGTGCAGTGCGTGCGATAAGTACAAAGACGATAAATTAATTTGATATAGGACACACTATGTGAGGTTATGAATGAGGTAATAGATAGAGCTCGGGACGCGCGGGCCCGCTGCCCGTCGGCGACCGGGTCGACTGTCCAAAAGGAATAATTAACTAATTTATTTATCTACCAAATGATATGAAATGCGATAAGAATCTAAAAGATTTGATAAAAAAATATTTCGCGTTGAATTTCGCTTACATATAAATCTGAAGGCACTTAAGCATACTTATTGTGAACGCAGCATAAAGGGGTATAAAAGTGGCCGGTCGCTGGTGGCAGTGCACTAGTGCGGGGTCCCGCGGTCCGACGTCGGCTACCCTATTATTTGGTACGTGACGGACCGGAGCGGCTCTGTACAGCGAGCCACCCAAACATACATGTACGAGGAAGGTACAGGTTGATACACATATTACTATTAAGGCAGCCGTTCATACACAATTTTACTATTACAAAATTTTACGCTCGCCTCGATTAAGATTTACAATACATTTTAGTTATTAAAAATACAAATTTTCCAAATAAATACCCAACAAAGTTAATTTGAATAAGAACATAAGGAACACTACAGCAGCAATCAAATTGCGAACACATTTGTACTACGTAAAAATAATACACAACCCTTTGCGCGAAAAGACTGAAAAGTTCAACTTTTGAAGTCAATGAAACTCCGGCCTCCGCCACTGCCTATCGGACTAGCTTTGCATAGTGAGTGTTGCAGCCGGTCGTTAGGGGCAATGCTCAGTTAAGCCTTCGTTTCATTCTCAGTTAATACTAGATCTTTAGAATAATTTCTCATCACAGAGTTTTGCACAGAAAAAACTTTTTTTTATCATTTTTTTTATTTTTTTTAGCCTATTGATATAAGTAAATATGACATAATTTAGTATCTGCCTATTATAGTAAGTGTTCCAATAAATATCAAAGGAGATTAATTAATTATTAATTGGTGTGATGTGAGACGAGACATCTTAAGTCTACACTAACTTATCGATTACCATTACTTGATATTGTTGTAATGAATACGTACATCAATGAAACACGCTTTATAACTACGTTGTACTTTAACTCAAAGGTGGTACCAAAAATATTATTTCGTTAGTGAAACGCCAATCGTTTTACTATTAGATGTCACTCACTACGAAACTACAGGCATTTAATTTCAATTATTATGTTAACATAAGACTTTTTATAAATATCAAACTTAACTCATATTTTGTGGAAATTACAGATATGAATACAACAAAATAATTCGAATTAGAAATGTAGTAGATATGCAACGTTCAAGATCAAATGTTAAGGAAAATTTCAGATGACATCGGTGGTATTTGTTTGATATTAACTTCTCTTTTTTCAGTCTCTTTTACAGATGATGTTGAATACGAAATGATGTCATGTAATCGTACAACACGTTGGTCATATACGTTTCCATACAGATAGGGTAGGTAAGCTATGTTAATATTATGGTGGGGTTTATTACTTAAAAGCTTGTTCGTTTATGTACAACTCTAACCGACAAAGGTTAGTTGTCAACAATGGTCATTGAATAATATGTATTCAAACTCGATATTTCACTAAAGTAAAAAAATATACGAAGCAATAGTGTCTCGTCACATACAACATGCGCATGCGCCGACGGCAGTAGGAAACCTCTAACAAAATAAATATTTTCATCCGACTCACTGGATAATATTTAAAAATATTTTCTTAATCACAGATATCAGTCTGTCAAAATTTAAATTAAGTATATTTCAGAATTGGATTAGTCGTTTCTCACTTACTAGGTTATTATTCAAGTACAATCAAGGTACAAAAGTGACTAATTTAAGACCACAGAGTATTGATTTTGACGCCAATAGATATGGACATATTGAGAGGTTTTTCGTTTAGTGGAACAGATAATTTGGTCACTAGTACTACAATTACGTATATCGAATGAAAGCACGGTGACGTCGAGACCGATGCACTCCTCTTAGCGTACAAATGAACATTCAATATAAACAATTTCAAACAGGTACAACAGAGATCTAATGAAAGAATAATACGAATATAAACTAGTCATATTAGGATATGATCGTTAATTATGCTCGATAACCAAAGCTTATTAAAGCGATGTTCGAATGCAAGAGAGACTAGAGAAGCAGTGTCTTGGTGTGTTAGCGGGCAGCATCTGGAGTCTACTGCATCAATTAACTGTGTGGTGGGGGTTGGCCTTCGTACACATACATATATACATAAACGCTATAAGTGTTCCAATACAACGAATGATAATGCAACTTTAGTGAATTTGTATCTCGCACAGAAGGTATGCCTCTGTTTACCGTAGGTACACAGACTTGTAAAGATGTTTGGTAGTTGCAGACTAAGCTTTGTGATTTCAGCTTTGCTCGTGAGCCAACCAAACCAAACAGGTTTGACACAATAAGATTTAACATTAAAATTTGGACCAATATATTAGCAGGGTCCACATGTGCTAACACAAAGCTTAAAGCTGAAATCTCAATGATGAAACTGTCTGTCATAGCTAGTCCAAATATAAGAATGATAGTAGCGTCTGTGACCCTATCGACGGTATACGTTAGACTACATAATACAGGTCTGTGTGCACGTAGTTTGATACTGCTCACTGAGCTAACGGATAAATGGCGACTTACTGATCTATAATAACTATACATATAGCAGTTAAAAATATTTCTCAGCAATCACATTTAGTTAAATTACCATATAGAGAATTTAGCTTAGTTCAACATTTTTTAATCAATGGCCCTCTGTTTACACGTAAAGTCACTCAGTTCATTTTTTTTATTTTGTAATAATCAGTTGTTTGTTGTTTATCAAGAACACCCTTTAACTTACAGCTATATACCAATAATACAAAAATCCATTCACTATAATTAAGGTAAATTTTAGATATTTAAACACTAAAATGTAAAATATGAAACATCCTAAATAAACTCTGATATTCCAATTTTAGGCATTAGCTCAATTAATTAAAAATATACGCTTGAGTGACTATGATAAAAAGAGAAATAAATGCATTATTATAATACTACCCAACCATTCCCTTGTAACAAGTCACAGGGTTCCAAGCTGCTCGGGCCGATCTATCATAACCTCTACACACTACGGCAAAGCCTTCTTTATTTTATTTATATTTGGTATTCACTTAATCGCACCACATAACAAGACTAGAGGAATGATTGCCTCTTGTGCCACGTCGCATCACCGCCACGACCCTCTCATAAACAAGGAAGACTAGTTTCTTTGTAGATATCACCTAATGTGCTTCTATTGTAGGACGCCAACGTCATAACGTACAAAAATATATATAAATAAAGACAACAAGAAAAACTTTAACCTTATTTTAAATTAAAAGGCCATTCTGAATATTGTAACACTATCACTACATAATGTCGTAACTTCGTTCGTCATTTTATGCGATGGCAGAGGATTAAATAATGGAAAATGAAAATGTCTTTTAGTGATTATGCGTTGAGTCAATTCAGCTTTGTGAGAATTCAGCGAGACACGCTACCCCATACATGTTTGGTCCCTATACCTGAGATACTAATAAGTAACGTGTGCCGGTTTGAAGTACAATGCGTTTATAACACAATGAGAGATTGTGACAATAACAAGCCAAAGCGCTTGCGCACATCTGTCGCCGACGTTCGACGTCAGCGGTCAAATGAGACGAACTGACGTGACGTGTCGTTAGCAACAGACAGCGATTGAGAACTATGCGATAAAAATAAATAACACGAAATCATGTGACAATTTCGAAATAAAATATAGGCGGCATATCCTACACACTGAATACTCACGGATTAAAAACTAAGTTGGGAGATTACAATATATTTTTAGAATTTACTCCACTCTAATGGGGAAAGCGTTTAGTGTGTCAACACCACACAAGGACAGTATGCGAACTTCGCCGTCCGTCCCAGGTAACTCCCTATCATCTTCAATATATATTTGAACTTCAGTCGAGCGATCACAGCGAGCTATATCCATAGTGTTGACAGGTGTCAATAGACAATCTTATAAGACTGATTCGCATACTGATCCTCGAACGGTACTACAACCTTAATACAATTAAAAATTAAAATTAACAACAATATTATGAGCAAACTACTACATGAATACTTGAGCTAAATTAACACCAGAGCAGCTTGGATAGAACAACGCCCTAAGCGGAGGCTGTATTTTTAAATGGCTCGCATTTGTACGATCAATAGTTTGTTGTGATGTCAGAGATCGACGCAGATTATCTAAGAACAGTAGTGGTCGTTAAATGGCATAGACATCGACTTTGGCATTCAAGTTATGGAATAGACACGAATTTGGATCCGAGTTCACACGAAACCCGCGTGATTAAAAATATTATACGAAAGTGACTCAAATAAAGCAACTAATTTTTAAGTTACACGTTAATTCGGGTAAACTTCATGAAAAAACCAAATAAATAGATAAAAATATTTACACATAGGTATATATATAAAATGTTGATTGACGACATAACACTTACAATAAAAGTAAAACATAGCTAAGCTCATTTATGATTACACAAAGGCGTGGGCGCGGGCCCCGCTGCACGCAGCCTTATATTGTCTACCGGCCGGCCGGCCCGAGCCGGCGCGGCCTCACAATTCATTATAATACATTTTTGAAGGAAACGATTACACCTGCCATCGGTTACGGTAACGTACCACAGTTCATTGAGGCACAATCATTGGTTTCTTTAATTGCTTTTCTCTTTTTTTTCGTTTTTTTATTTTTTTTATTTTCTCTTTATTTTCTTACATTTACACCTAAGATAATTATTATAATTAGGTACGTAAATTTATTCTAAATAACAGAAACAAGTTACGAAAATGTTAAAAGTGAAAGCGTGAAGCGTATTAAATCTTTTTTTTATGAATATAAAATTTCACAATATATACATATTACGGTATAGATGTATGTAATAAATATACAACAACATAATAATAACACAGACTAAATTGCACGTGGGCAATTGTGTGCAGGAAATAAGACGCAGTCATTGAACCGAGAGGAGATTCAGTTAACGCGGCGGCGATCGCCACTCTTCACAACCTTGGCGCGGGCGCGGCCGGCCGGGGCGTGGCCCTCGCTCGCCACTCCTACCACAACGCCTAACATTATACCCATTATTAAGTACTGTTACCTTTAAACTGACTAAACATTTCAAGGCATTCGATTGTCGTTATACTATGGACAACATATTCTACAGGGCACTGGATCATTATACTTTCAGTTAGTCGGTTTGTCAACTTTTAAAATGGAAAAAATCTTATAAAAATTAATGTTCAATGTTTTTTTTTATTGCTGCGATAAATTCACATATTTCACCAGTAAACTACTGCATTGAGGCAACACGATTATTGGTGTATATGTGGACAGAATAATATCAGTTAAAAATTTGTAACATTTTTATTTATTTAAATTTATCGATTAGATAAAAGAAATACCCTCACGTAAATTGAGCTCGACAACAATAGAATTGACATAGACCTATTAGTTTGTGTGCACTATTGTTGTACAGACGTAACACGATTGATATAGGAACATCAGATCAATAACCCGTACCACAAAAACTAATTTCAAATCAATTTGGAAGAATAATTAAGCACAGAGATGCAATCTGGTTTTAGACACCATTATCTTTGATACTCACTCTTTGGCAATCTAACATTATTATTCAAGACAGTACCTAGTTATGGCCCCTTCGGCAAAATTGCGTCGTTGGCGCGATTGCATTTACAGTGCCTTGCTACATGTCGCGGTGGTGTTCACAGTCTTAGCACGACTTGGATTTTGTCCCGACTAATGCCGACGTTTCTAACTTTGACCGCCACTTCAACCGCTGTCAACGAACGATTCGCAAAACAATTACGCAACAAAGATTATGCAATTGATGACATAGAAAAACCGTCCGTCGGTCCCTATAGTAAGGTATTATGGTAGTAATGAGAAATGCTAATTTTTGTTTCTAAATGAACACATCATACATCGAAACATTTAATTAACTAGTACTACTACAGGTCCGAAGCGATCAAGAGTTTGTAACGCACAAATATATATCCAATATCGCGTTCTCCTAACTTAATTCAATAATTTGTGAAAGTTCTCGAGCGCGAGGCCCGACAAGGTACAGCGAATACTTATACCTAACTTAGCACTAGTCGTTATGTTTAATCGTAAGATCACTGGAAGATGCACGAAATACAAGATATAATGTACATTAGTCATTCGCTTTGTGATGGCGGGAGGCCGCAAGCGTGGTGGGTCGCGTCGGGCGGGGCGCCCGCCTCTCTGCTTAGCTAATCCCGTAATATATTGGTAATGATATATTTTGGCAGAGTATCTCTGTGGCACACCATTAATAAATTAAAAAGTAAATAAAAATGTAAATAAACTTTATCATAACGAACATTTACAAGTGCGATCGTTGCCGTTAAATATCAATAGTATTCTTATCGAAACCTACGATAGGACTTAAGTGTACACTTACAACTACAATGATGTAATACCGACATGGAGCCTACGACTACAAGTATATTATTAACAGAATATCTAAAGCATATGTCACTTTGAATAACGTTCAAATTGAGCCTATAGAAAATACCACAAATCTTTTATTAAATAGATATTGATATGGCTAAATTTAAGTTAGAACTTTATTCTTACCTATACACAAAAGTGTAATATTTACTGTCAATTATAGTACTTTTTAACACTTCTCACAAATGTATGTAATATAAAATGATAAAACAATTTTCAATTTAATAATATATTAGGTTACCCTTACATTAATCGTATAATCTAGATAATCGTTTCATATATTAAACATAAAGTGGCACTTGAATCACAAATACTGGAAAAAATTTGGGGAAACATCAGCAACGACGGAGGCGGATCGCCGGCGACTCGCTCTACTTTGATACTTTCCAACAAAATAGATTATCCTTACATTAGGCAAGATACTTTACATCACAGGATTACCGGATCGCAAGGGGGCTCGCCCGCGCTGCGGCGGCGCGGCGTCGCCTCTAACCGGCGCCCGCAATGTCCTCACTATCACTGTCACTGGGCGGCGCCGCGCGCCTCACACAGCCCTATAGCGCTGTACGCAACGTCCATAACGCATCGCGCCGGGCCCGCCCCTTGCCACCGCTCGGTGCGAACGCCGACGCCGCTCGCCCCGACGTATATTTGTATATACTCATTTCCATTTCAGACTATACTGCTTAAAAGGAATTTACCACTACAAGAATGCACTTCGAATCTCATAATTTTCATTTTTTTTTTGTTATTATATAAAAATTACAAACTAATTGTAAACATTTTGTTTATCTGCGAAATGCACTTATACATTTATTGCTGAATAAAAATATCACTATTGGAAAACGAAAGGCTCTTACGAGTGAGAATTCAAAACAGAATAAATAATTAAAAATACATCAGTATGGATAAAACGAGAAAAAAAACGAACACGAAAGAAACTCGGAACGCAACAGCTCGACGGGCGAAACAGCAACAGCCCACGAGTGCAACAAAATAAATACACACTAAAATAAGGCCACGGGACGAGTGACTGAGGTAGCCCGCGACGCAACTACGCTACTCCGATACTACGTTATTTGGTAGAATACAGGAACGGACACGCGGTCCGTCCGGTCCGATCGAGTACGGCGGGCGAGCCGGTCTCACCGGCCCGCTGCCATCTAGCGCTAATATATATTTCATATAACTGTCGATACATTCTATGTCTGCCGTTGTATATGTATAATTCTTATGTACACTAAATAATCTACATGAACACTTACAACACAGTAGATAATAGTATTCTGGACAGTAGTTGGCTACCGCGGCCGCGTCGCGCCGCGCGATCTCCGTGGCGTGACGCGTCCGACACGATGTGACTAGGCGAATAAAATTAGTCTGTCCCCTTACGGGGGACTATAAAGCGTAATTACAACTAGACACCCAGGGCTCCGCGCCGCAGTCCGCCGCGGCGTCCGCGACACGAGGCTTCGTACTCCTAATTGACACGGCAAGAGTATGTACATGTCGCCCGACGATACCGGAGACAGGAGAAGCAGATCGATTAAACGGAGATTAACGAGGAACGATTAGGAAAGAGCTGCCGTGATATCGTCGCGCATCGAGCGCTTTTACCGTTTAGATGGACTCGCCGCCGAGGAGGTCGGGCGGGAGGAAGGAGTTGAGCGAAGAAGGCGTGGCCCTCTGGTCGTGGTCGGGCCACAGGCCGGGGAATCCGCCCCAGTTGTCCTTGCCGCCGCGCCACGCGCCGCCGCCGCCCGAGCCCAGGTGCTGCAGGATCATCTGCACCTCCGACTCGGCCGGCGACTCCGCGAAGATGGTCGTGTTGCTAAGCACGCAGTTGTTAAGCGCCATCTGAGCCTGGATACACACTGAACGAGTTACAAGGATTCCTCGTTTGGACCCTTTGTTCTCTGTCTGCCTAAAACGTAATAAGCCTAAATCTATTCGCCTAAATCGCTATCGGGCGACAACGCTTTAGGACTAAAACGCTTCAGGACTAAAACACTTTAGGACTAAAATGCTTCAGGACTAAAATGCTTTAGGACTAAAACACTTTAGAAATAAATAAAAATTAGGACAAAATGTATGTTACATTTCATTAAAAAAAATCTTTAGTTTCATTTTCTGTAATTCTTGTTTTACAATGATTTTACCTTATTGTCAAGTTATGATGAATTTTAGGCAAAACGCAATTTAGTCACTAAGGTAGATCGCGAAATAAATTAGGTATTATGCGAATAGGCAATTAACGACTAAACACTACTTAAGAATGAAGTGTAGGCAAAACGTGATTTATACTTATTACGTTTTAGGCATACAGCAAAGGGTTTGAACAATCTCCAGGCACTAGAAGTTTAATAAGCTTCAAAAACCATTTTTACATCAAATAAAGAAATTACCTTAAGGGTCATTACTCATTTGTCGGCGCAGCATCGGTACGACACATCAGCATGTTCGGTTTACGCGATACCGAAAACATACCGAAAGCTTACTGGATGCCTATATTTTAATAGAGCGTTACTTATTTGTCGGCGCAACATCAACGCGGCGCCGTACAGATTCAGTAATGAATCTGTACGGCGCCGACAACAAAAAAACCTTAAGGTCCATGATAGGAAAACATGGTTTGCGGTGGTCATATTTTTTATATAGAAAACGTAAAGTCATAGCCACCAAAAAAAACATACGACAAATGAGATTCGGTTTAGTCGACAAATGTCAACTTCTACAAATGACAACCTAGTTTAAAACGCCAAATTCTACAAATGTCCAATTCTACAAATGCCAACTTCTACAAATGCCCACTTCTACAAATGCCAAATTCTACAAATGTCAACTTCTACAAATGCCAACTTCTACAAATGCCAACATTTAGTTGGAATATTTTCAATCACTTTTTGATTTTTGATGTTATATTTTTTTTGCGTTTTTATAGTGAATTTTCAATAATTTTTGGATTTTGGATATGTTTTGGTTTGTTTATAGTGTATTTTTTTCAATCATATTTGGAATTTGTTTTTTTTTTCATCAATTCGTTAAATAAAAACGTCTCCAAAGTACCAGGATCACATAAATATGAAAAAGGTTAACTTCTTTGATTAAAATAAAGCCTTTTTTATATTAATTCAATTAAAAAAAATAAAAATAAAAACTATCGAACTTAACCTTCTCCATATTAATGTGATCCTGGTACTTTGGAGACGTTTATATTACGAAGCAAAAATTTTTTTTTTTAAGTAATCACTATAAAAAAAAGTTATTGAAAATTATTGAAGTTAACCTCCTCCATTATTATGTAACCCGGTACTTTGAGACATTTTTATTACGAAGAAAAGAAAAAAAAAAGAAAAAAAAATCGAATATAAATGAGATATAACTTAAATAAGATGATACAAAAAAAACAAAAAAGATATCAAAAGTTATTGAACTTAACCTTCTCCATATTTGTATGATCCTGGTACTTTGGAGACGTTTTTATTTAACGAATTGATGAAAAAAAAAACAGATTCCAAATATGATTGAAAAAAAATAAAACAAACCAAAACATATCCAAAATCCAAAAATCAATGAAAATACACTATAAAAACGCAAAAAAATATAACATCAAAAATCAAAAAGTGATTGAAAATATTCCAACTAAATGTTGGCATTTGTAGAAGTTGGCATTTGTAGAATTTGGCATTTGTAGAAGTGGGCATTTGTAGAAGTTAGCATCTGTAGAATTGGACATTTGTAGAATTTGGCGTTTTAAACTAGGTTGTCATTTGTAGAAGTTGACATTTGTCGACTAAACCTGAGATTCTTTAGTAGCTTTAATTACAAGTATTAAATTGCGTAAAAACCTCACAGATGATTTGTAAAAAAAAACAGAAAATCATCAAAAGCGCTTACGTAGGGTCATATTTTTGGAGTAAATAAAAGCGGAAACATATTGAATTCTAAATCAAAACACACGTACTGAGAAGTAGCTCCAATAACTTTTTTTAAGAAAAATAATTGTGCTAAAGATAATTATGAAAAAACAACGAAAAACATCGAAAAAGTGCAGAAGTGAGGTTATAATCCATACACTTTGCACGTAAAGAAAAAGACAGAGACAAATGTTTCCGCATAACCGAGCCTTAAACGGTTAAGAACATACAAATTTACAGCATTGAACTATAATGTAACTATTTAGCTAGATGTAGATCTTTCAGCAAGAATAGATACCAAAAATACTAACAATGAGCGAGATAAAGTGTTTTTGACACGCAGTCACGTAACGACTGCACGCTTTTTTTACGCCTGTAGCCCACCTCCGCCGCAAAACCGTACCAGCGGCACCGCGGTAGTTTCGTCATAATTTCGCTTCGACGACGATATTATGAGGATCACTACGTAACGGTTTCGCGTGTGTTAAAATCGATTGTGGATAAAATCGCACGTGAAAAATCTATGCATTAGAACAGGCTGTTCACATTTGAAAGGCACACGGGAAGGGGTGACGAATGGATAAAATAAGAAATGAGTATGTCAGAGGAAGTCTGAAAGTAGCACCAGTAACAGAGAAGCTGAAAGGGAATCGTCTGGCTTGGTTTGGGCATGTTATGAGAAGGGATGAAAGACATGTTACTAGAAGAGTAATGGATATGGATGTTAAGGGCTGGAAAGTAAGAGGAAGACCTCAGAAAGATTGTGTGCGGAATGATATGAATGTGAAGGGAGTGAATGAGGAGATGACGAGTGACAGGAAGGCATGGAAGAAAAGGACGCAATGCACCGACCCCAAATAAATTGGGATAAGGGTAGGAGGATGATGATGACGGGAAGGGGCTCATCGACATTTTTGATGAATTTGAACTAACAATTGCATTCGATAGCCTTTGAATAGGTCTTTCAAATGACATATTCAAACCAAACTAAAAGGGGCCCATTTCTCGTTAAATCGCCTTAGTAAAAAATTACTATTCAACTCTAAACAGCCATTTTCTCAAATTTTTCTAAATATCGATGAGCTCCTTCTTCCCGCGTGCCCTTAATTTATTTCGCTTGTCGAACTCATGGCGGAACCTACTGCGTTGTTTCGCGGGCGGAGGTGTGCTACAGGCATTTAACTCAGCAGTGAGACCTTTGCATATTACATAGTTTACCTTGAAACCTAACCTAATATAAATATTTATTGCGTTACCTTAGCGGCCTCCTCGCGAGTGGAGTAGCGGGCGAGGGCGAGCCCCTGGTTCAAGTACAGGTGGAAGTTCTGCAGGGGACCGTGCTGGATGCACAGGGTCTTCAGGGTCGACCCGTCGATCTGCACCAAACAGACAACACTACGTTACTAATATTCACTTCTCCCTTTAGGCGCATTTGGTCCAATGACGAAAGAATAAGATGGACCTGTCATACCTACAAAAAAAGCCTGTACACCTACTTCATTGTTCTCCATTCAAACGCAACTAAACATGGCGGCTTAGCTTAGTGTACATACACCTTATGTAAACAGCATAGAGTCGAAATTGTAACATGTAAACGCAACAAAATATGGCGGGCAAAGCACGCGCCTGATGTCACGAATGCTTTATTATTGCAGTTTATGCCACTTCCGTAGGTTTCCTTTTTCAGAGATTTGGTCCAATTCGCGATTGGTCTCAAGTTTACGTTTACTTGAGGAGCTCGGTGGCGCAGTGGTTGGCCTGGCCAACGCCTGGCCCTGCGATTGCGGGAGGTTAAGCTACTTTCGCAAGGGTCAGTCATGGGATGGGTGACCAACAACTTATTCTAAGCTTCTCAGTGCTTCGGGTGAAGAAGGCACTTTAAGCCGTTGGTCCCGGGTGCATTGCAGTCGTCAACACTCACCGCATTGGGCCCGCGTGGTGGGTATAGGTGGGTCATAAGGAAGGCCGGTGCCCCAGTGGGGACATTAAAAATGGCTGATGGTCAAGCTTACGCACGCACTCACTAGACATGAAATAAAACACTTTTTAACGGATGGCGGTAGGGCTTATTTCAAGTCCGCCTGGCTAGCTACCACCATCTTACTTAGACGGTTCTCACACTGGCACCGCGCGCGGTCGCGGGGCTCCCGCGCGCGTTTTACTTTGTATGTAAGTACATCAATTTGTATAGAAAACCGCTTGGTCCAACACACCGAGGCCGCGCCTGGCGCGGGAGCGCGCACCGCCGCGTGCCGCCGGCGGCACGCGGCGGTGCGCGCCAGCAGGCGCGGAAATCGCGGGGTACAACACACTGAGCTCCATAGTATCGTGCCGGTTTTTGTACGTAAGCGCGGGGCCGCGTCTGACGCCGACCGGCGCGGAGTCGCGTCGAAAACCGCCCGAATTGGCGTCACGCTGCGCCGTCGCCGCGCGCGTGAAACGCCAAACCGCGCCCCGCGACGGCGCGCGCCGGCAGTGTGAGAATCGCCTTAAGTATGACGCCATAATAACAATTTAAAAAATATTATGTTCCGGCGTTTAGGGGAAAGAAAGCCACTTCCTCAGTAATGAGAATTCCAGGTGTAGTGCGCTTCCACCTTCGGCCTTATCATCACTTAACATCAGGTGAGGTGAAGGCCAAGCACTATCCCGTTATGCATATAAAAGGGATACTAGCGTCTGTCTGTCTGTCACCAGGCTGTATCTCATGAACCGTGATAGCTAGACAGTTGAAATTTTCACAGGTGATGTATTTCTGTTGCCGCTTTAACAACAAATACTAAAAAACCGGCCAAGTGCGAGTCGGACTCGCGCACGAAGGGTTCCGTACCAAAAAACGGCAAAAAAACACGTGTGTTGTATGGAAGCCCCCCTTAAATATGTATTTTGTTGTTTTTAGTATTTGTTGTTATAGCGGCAACAGAAATACATCAACTGTGATAATTTTAACTGTCTACCTGTTGTCGTTATTAATATCGAGCAAAAAACGGCAAAAAAATCACGTTTGTTGTATGGGAGGCCCCCTTAAATATTTATTTTATTCTGTTTTTAGTATTTGTTGTTATAGCGGCAACAGAAATACATCAACTGTGATAATTTTAACTGTCTACCTGTTGTCGTTATTAATATCGAGCAAAAAACGGCAAAAAAATCACGTTTGTTGTATGGGAGGCCCCCTTAAATATTTATTTTATTCTGTTTTTAGTATTTGTTGCTATAGCGGCAACAGAAATACATCACCTGTGAAAATTTCAACTGTCTAGCTATCACGGTTCATGAGATACAGCCTGGTGACAGACAGACAGATAGACAGACGGACAGCGGAGTCTTAGTAATAGGGTCCCGTTTTTACCCTTTGGGTACGGAACCCTAAAAACAGAAAAAAAATATTTAAGGGGCCTCCCATACAACAAACGTTTTTTGCCGTTTTTTGGTACGGAACCCTTCGTGCGCGAGTCCGACTCGCACTTGGCCGGTTTTTTTATTTAACCAAAGTACTTTCAATAAAACGGACACTAACACTAATTCGTTTTTTTTTTCGTTAAATATTCTATCCACGCCAAGGAATTCTTGTTAGACGAATAACTTGAACTAAACGACAGTAAGAAAGTTATGTCACAAATAAAACAATCTACTTTCAAGTTTGACATAATTTAAAATGAAAACTAAACATTTTTAAACAATATTGTAAAAAAAACATTGTCTTTATTCAAGATTATTTTGACATTAGAGTCCAAACAATAATAAATTCTTAACATAACATCAAATAAACGTACCTGAGCAGTGAGGTTCTTAAGCAGAAGCCATGTGGAGGCCTGCCACGAAGTGACAGGTCGCTGCTGCGCGTTTCCATGGTGCTGAGGCCACGGCTTATTCAAGCCCGGGGGCGCAGGCCTAGGTTTGCCGGCCCACGTGTCCGCAGGCGGCTTCAGAGCAGCCCCAGCGCTCGTGGCCGGAGGGGCGTAGCTCCAAGTAGAGGAGGAGAGGGATCGTTCGCCGCCAGGGGGCGAAGTCTTCCCGCCGAGCATATCGGAGTCCTTTATAGAGGCCAACGATAGCGGCGAGCGAACGGAACCGGGTGTCATAGCGGGGTCGTCTTCTACGTTCTTCATCTGGTTACCCTGTTGGTGTTCATATTTTTATTTGTTCGTGATTGGTCCCTAATGGGTATTGAAAGCTTCAGTTTCTAGTAAGGGATCAAAAATATACAAGAATTCGAATTACGCAAAATGTACGAAGACTTCAGTACACGGGCTGATGCAACGCGTGTGAAGGCAAGGCGTCTTTGTACGTGTACAGTCTGTAGTGTGTGTGTTCAGTCAGCGCTCACCTTCCACGGCTTGCCCAGCTCGAACTCTGGCACAAGGTCGTACAGGGGCTGGTGCGACGGGTGGGAAGGCCACCAGTCATTTTACATTTACTTTAGTATATGTATGTGTGTACAGTAGTATATGTGTGTACAGTAGTATATGTGTGCACAGTAGCGTATGTGTGTACAGTATCATATGTGTGTACAGTAGTGTATGTGTGTACAGCAGTGCATGTGCGTTCAGTCAGTGCTCACCTTCCACGGCTTGCCAGGCTCGGACTCGGGCACGAGGTCGTACACGGGCTGGGGCGATGGGTGGGAAGGCCAGCAGTCTTTTTACTTTAACTGTAGTGTATGTGTACAGTAGTGTATGTGTGCACAGTAGCGTATGTGTGTACAGTAGTGTATGTGTGTACAGTAGCGTATGTATATACTGTGTACAGTAGCGTATGTGTGTACAGTAGTGCATGTGCGTGCAGTAGTGCATGTGCGTTCAGTCAGTGCTCACCTTCCACGGCTTGCCGGGCTCGAACTCTGGCACGAGGTCGTACACGGGCTGGTGCGAGGGGTGGGAAGGCCACGCGTCCTTGCCGTCGCCAACATCCGCGCCGCTGTCGCCCCAGCCTTCGGAACTGCGTCCGACGCCCCAAGTGCTGAACACAAACCATTTAATCAACAACACGAAAAGACATTACGAATTTTGTCGAAGTATCGACAGCGTAACTCTAAATGATTGTAAGGCGATGACATCGTAGAGACAAAGGTATAATTAACAAATCAATGCTAGGTAACAAGAATATTGTGTGATAAAAGAATGTCTCCGTTTTTATAACATTTGAGCAATGTCAACTCCACAATAGCATCCTATTGATTTGATTGCCTCTGTATTTAGACACAAGTGGTTTTTGGTGGTTTTAAATCTTGACTCAACTGTTGCCATCTTAAACTAATCTTAGTCTTATATTTAAAGTGTAGAACACGGCAGTTTCCACCTGTCCTTATGATAGTACACATTCCACTCTCGAGTCAGGCTGCAGCTAGTTCGAGCTGCGGGCTGGTGGTAGACTTGGTGGTGCCCGGGGCGCGGCTGAACTCCGAGCCCTCGCAGTCCTTGTGCAGGGACGGCAGTTTCCACCTGTCCTATGTGTAGTACACATCCCACTCACGAGTCAGGCTGCAGCCCCAGCTGGTTGAGCTGCGGGCTGGTGGTAGACTTGGCGGTGCCCGGGGCGCGGCTGAACTCCGAACCTTCGCCGTCCTTATCCAGGGACGGCAATTTCCACTGGTTGAGTCGCGATTGCTGATTGCCGCTCGCTCCATACTGAACAGAAATAAAATTGTTATTTTTAGAAGGGAAATAATATTTTAAGAATATCCTTGGTATGAATCATTAAGGTCAAGAAAATAATGTTTACCAAAATAAATAATAATGAAAACTGCACTATAATCTATATTTAGCAATTCTAGTGGCAAAGTTATCTCAAGGTGATGTAAGTAAACAAGTAATTATGACGACAGACAAGTCGAAATTAAGTTAAATTACTTCAGTTCAAGTGGTCGTGACATAACTAAGGCTTGGTTACGCTGGACCATTTGTCTCTTTTTCTTTACATGTAAAGAGTAAAAAACCTCACTTCTGCACTTTTTCGATGTGTTTTCATCATTATTATTATCACAATTATCTTTCTTGAATAAAAGTAGGTAATTGAAGCAACTTTACAGTACGTTAAAGTGTATTTTGATGTAGAAATAAACACGTTACCGCTATTTTTTATTACTTACGCCAAAAAGATGAAATTACGGAAGTGCTTTTGGTGATTTTCAGATTTTTGTTTACAATTATCTGTGAGGTTTATTCGCACATTAATATTTGTAGCAGCTAGATAAACTTTTCAGCTTGTCATGTTTTTTGTGGCTACAACTTTGTTTCTATATAAAAATAGAGACTTCCCACACCGTTTTCCTATTACGGACCCTCAATCCCTTTTGCATAAGAATAAACATGTTTTAAAGGAGTTTTAAACTGACCCCTTGGGATTCCTTAGCAATGCCCATGTCACTGAAGTTGTTCTGAAGCTGCACTAACGGATCGTGGCTCGGCTTGAAGAGGTCTGCACCGCCCGCTTGTTGCTTCATGTACAGCGCTTGTTGAGTAGTTATCTGGTTCTATTAATGGAAAAAACATAATATGAAGCAGGAAATAAATAAATAACTATAAGACAAGACAACATAACGAACATTGCTCTGATTCAAATGTGGCTAAAGCTAGTGTTATGGAAATCAAGAACAACGGTGGAACTACAAACACCCAGACCTAGGTGGGGTATTACAACTTCTTAAAACTTGCCAGGTTTATGGGTATTGCCATAGTTACATCTCTTTTATACTGTATAGCAAATAAAAGAGATGCATTGATAGTCATTCAGAAAACTGGCAAGTTTTTAAGAGGTTGTAATATGGGGGGCTGGAGGCAATATAGATAAGTTCGTTTTCTAAATTGACCTAGCTGGGGATCAAACCCGGGACCTTAGAGATGGCTACACCTTGAAAACCAGTGTACAAACCACTCAACCACTGAGGTAGTCGAAAGAAAAAGAAAACAGTAGAAAATATTGACTTCACAAGATATACCCACAAAGTTTAATTTTATGTTGACGTGTAATAAAATGTAACTCCAAGCACTAACAATATCATGCCAAATTGCCACACATGTTCATACAATATGTGTGTATTTTTGCAGACTGTCATTTTTTCTTTTCCAAGTCCAACCACACCAAACCTGTTTTTATATGCAACAAAATTTTATGCAAGAAAAAACCTTAAATAATATTTGTATACACATCAACTTTGTCTAGGGATACAGGTGTTATTTTCATACAAACGAGGTAACTTTGACGCCTTGGTTTTCTGCCAGGGATGTACCGTGCTGTAATCTGATGATGGCCATCTAGGGAGTGAATGGAGTAGATTCAGATCGCTATACACACCCAACTGATCTGATCAGCATTCTAAAAGATTAATGGGTCAGAGTTCTCAGTTTGATGATTTCCATACATTTTCATGCTATTTTCGCAGTTTTTTTAACATGTCCATTACGTTTTTAGAATGCTGGTCAGATCAGTTGGGTTTGTATAGCGATGTGAATCTCCTCCATTCACTCCCTGGATAGCTGTCATCAGATCACAGCACAGTACATCCCTGGCAGGAAATCAAGGCTTCAAAGTTACCTCGTTTGTATGAAAATAGCACCTGTATCCCTAGACAAAGTTAATGTGTGTATGTAATTTTCAGTACCTGTAGAGCAGTTATTTGCTGCTTGGCCTTAGTTATCTGCACTGAGAACGGCAGAGCGAGTGTGGAGTTGCCCTTAGATAGAGCAACTGAATGTTGTTGCGCCAACTGTTGAAGTACTTTGATCTGAAAATAAAATTATACATCAGTATTACACAAAGGAATCTAAATAAAAAACCTTGAAAGTAATATTTGAAACAACTTAAAATATTAAATAAGTAAATTGTAAAGATTTATGACTATTACAATAAACATTGTAAACATTCACAATTCAGCAAAACATGAGCAAGTGTCTATTTTCATAAAGGTAGCGAAAAATGTAGGTGACAATAAAAACAACAGAATTCATGACAAAGCAAAATAAATATGATATTGTGTTTCCCCTTACTGATATGATATTGCTACACTTTTTAAGATTAGACAAAACATTTTGCCTTTTAATTTAATTTTCAACTTTAGATTGTGAAATATACCTACAATACCTACATGTACAAATTATATTTTTAACTTTGCCAAGTGTATTTATAGTTATTTATAGTATATTTATAGTACTTCAGTTAACATCTATGACTAAAGTTACAAAATAATACCGAACTTTACGAATAAGTACTACTGATAGTCTAAGGTCCAATGTAAGGCTCGTATTATAGGATCAAACTCAAACCTCTGCTTGAGTACAGTAAGAAAGGGCCACCCCTTTCTTACTGTACTCAAGCAGAGATTTGAGTTTGATTCTATAATACGAGCCTAACTATCGCTATACTATAATTGATAAAAATTGGTATAACTGTCTAGTGCAAAAATGTAACAAAAAGACAGTTACATAGAGTTACTTCCTCATTCACAATTAATTATATATGTATTATACCTGTTGCAGCAACTGGTTGAGCAAAACGAGCGTCTGCGGAGCCAAAGGCTGGTTGAGGATTTGATGGTTGAGATACCCAGCGGATACTGCCATTTGGATCTGCTGCACCAACATGCGTAGTTGCGCCGTGCTTGGCTGTCCACTGTTGCCAGTGCCGCTGTTAAAACATCACATGATTTTAATCTATTTATATTCCATTACTTTTTAGAATACATAGAACGAAATATATACAGCGTGTTTTTTATACCCCATAACTCTAGCTAGGGTGTTGATGAGACCGTGAAAGTGAACAACTTTTACTATGGGACCAACTCTGAAATCGCGAAAAACAAATCAGCTGTATCATACAAAGAATAATAACGAAAATACCAAAATGTAGTGAAACAGTTGTTTTTTTTTTTCACGATTTCTGAGTTGGTCCTATAGTAAAAGTTGTTCAGTTTCACGGTTTCATCAATACCCTAGAACATGTTGTATTGTATAGCTGGGTCCACAGTCCACACTTGTAACATTTTGAAGTGTCAGATCACCATACCTTTATCATTACATCGTCTCTTTGATACATTATTACTCCAGCGCACGCCCAACTAAACTAGTGATGTATTGATAAAAATACAGTGATCTGTCACACCAAAATTTATCAAGTGTGGACCCAGCTTAAGAGTTGCATCAAAAACACATTTAAATATTGTCCGTTTTAATTTCTGTGCTTTCGACGGCGACGCGTGAAATTAAAATTACGGCCCTTGGCTTCGATTGGGTCATTTTACAATACAGTTTTCCGCAACGATACTTCTTGTGCTGATCGCATTGGACGCGAACTTACTGAAGCTTGACTTGACTTTCCACTAACTAGATTGTCCACTTGTAAGGTTAATCAAGTATAAGGTTAATCAATAATAAGTATTGATATTGAATAGAATTTATGTAACAAATGATGAGCTTCAGTGCTGGTCTAGAATAGCTCTAACCACTACTGGTTCCGTGGATGTCGTAAGTAAGAACCGACTAACCCCCGGTTTCTGAGGTATTTTATCAAAGGTTTAACTTAATTGGAGGGGTCAACTTTGTCTGGTTTAAAGTACTTAATCGGAAATTCAGAAACCGGGGGTAACAAAGTTTTCTGAAATTTTAGTGACTGTGATTGTCGATCCGCCTTAGCGGCAATATGCGGACCTAAATTTGGGGGAGACTTGTGGGCTTCGTGCGGCTGACAATGAATTAATATATTTCCTTACCTATTAGGATTATAAGAGTGGTGATGTTGTACAGTCTGCGGCGGTGGCTGATTCAACAGCTTCTGTACGACAGCGGGGGACACAGCGGGTACATTCGGCGGCGGTTGGAAGGGCACGTGGTGTCCGAACTGTTCGTCGCGTCGCCAACCGTCGCGGCTCGTCGCGGACAGGAGCTCTAGCGCCTCTTCAGCGTTCATGTCGCGGTTGCGGAGGGCCGCTTCAGCTTCTTCCTTTTTGAAGCCCATCTCTACTAAGAACCTGTGGAGAACATTTTTGTTTTATCATTACTGCTTGTTTAGCAGTTACAGTTGACAAATTATGCAATCAATCAATTAAAGATGATTGTGTATAAACAAAATCCCTTACTAATAAAGATTGTATAGCAAATGTATAGTAACACAATGGCTACTTTATGTCAAACTATTTTAGCTTGACATTAAAAAAAAGGGCAATACAATCTTTATTAGTAAACGCGTAAGTGTATTATAGGATAAGTTTAATTAGAAGAAAAACGAACCTAAATTGCTTGCTATTCCAGACCATCTCTTTAGGCAGCTGTTTTCCAAGTTGACCACCTTGAGGTGGCTTAGGTCCACCCCATTCGCCAATATCGTCCGGCCAGCCGCCTCCAGGTCCAGTGGGCTTAGGTTTGGGCACGGGCCACAGAGCGGGCCCAGACGGGTCGGGCCAGGAGGCCTCGCGTTCGGGCCACGCGGGTTGGTGGGGCTCTTCCCAGGAGCCGTTGCGTTGGTTGTGAGATCCCCAAACAGCGTCAGGTTTCGTAGGCGTGGGTGGTATACGCTGGGGCGGCGGGGCACCTTGTGGGGCGCCTCGGCCCGCTATTCCGGCCATGCCGCCGCGCTGGGCCCATAGGGATGTGCCATCGTCGAACCCGCCCGCTACACGACGAGCCGGTGGTGGGGAAGGCTCCTCCCATCCCGATGACTTTATGGAGTCCTTTGGACCCTGCGAATAAGACGTTTACATTTATTCACAAAAAAATAGGATCAACTTTTTTATAAAAGTTTTTTTCTTACTTTTAGTTACAACTCATAAAGTAGAGGTGAAATTGGCATTATTGTGTTGATAATTATTACGATTTCAGTAAAAATGTTTAAAATTTGTGTCAAATTAATATTACAGTATCATAGGTGGTCAGGGGCCGTACTGGCTCACTTACATTTTTATCGTAATCGCTTTCATTCAGATGGATGCGACACACTGCTAATTCTACTAGGCATAGATAAAAACTTACCAAAAAAAATAGCAATGTCTGTCAAATGAAAGCGATTACGATAGCCACGTAAGTTAGCCGGTACGGCCCCAAGTCAGAATTACTTTACCTGAGCTCCCCATTGGTTGACGCCACCAGTCGGCATCATCTTGTTCGGTCCGCCCGCGTGCTGGTGGTGTTGACTCCACATATCTCCGTTGAGTCGGCCCGAGATTCCTCCGCGCAGGTCGTGGCGAGGGTCCGCGGGTTGCTGGCGAGGGTCCGCCGAGCGGTGGGGGTCCAAGCGAGGATCCCCGCCGCGGTGGGGCTCGCCCCAAGCGTTCCAGTCGTCCTTCTTAGGAACGGCCCACTGTTGAGCGTGTTGCGGTGGCCCTGCCGGCCACTGCTGGGGCGGCGGCGGCCCCGTCCAGACGTTAGCAGAGTCCGCTGCGTCATCATCTTCGCCCCAAGTACCACCGATATTCGTAGTCGGGGTGTGACCCCACGGAGTCTTCGCCGCGGGCTGCGGAGGCGGCTGTCCCCCATTCCTGAGATTTGCCTCCCAGAGATCAGTTCCGAGGAATGCACCATTGTTGACGCTCGGCTTCCATGCAGGCGGTCCTCCAGCAGCTGTCGGCTCAACCTTCGCACCTGGTTCTGGAGTTCCAGGCACATCCCAGTTCGTATCTTGGTTGACATGTTGCTGTTTAACAAATAAATAGTCAATTAGTTATTAAACCATTTTCTTTGTATGTATCTATGTAGTGTTGTTGTTTTAATTAAATACTTACTCCACCCCAGCCATCTTGACTGAAAAGGGCCTCCCTCATGGAGTTGATCTCAATCTTGGCAGAGGAGGAGCTATTATTTCCGTTCCCGTTACCACCAGTGGGACCATTGGTGTTCGCGGCCGGGTTGGCGGAGTTGGTGCCTCCGTTATTCCCATTTCCTGCATTGTTCGTGCCTGAGGTGAAAATAAAATAAGTTTTACATAAAAAAATAAAAAACCAAATACTTCTTTCATTGATAACTGAAATGTAGGTACCATTACTTGCAGGCGCACCATTATTGTTAGACTGAGAATTTGGCATATTTGGTGGAGAACTTTGCCAGTTTTGACCAGACGCTGCACTGGTAGGTGGCATTTGGTTTCCATTTCCCTTGTTGCTGTTCACTGAAACAAACGAAACTCATTAACAATGCATGATGAAAAGATAAAATAACATAGGTGACTGAAAATAATGCTTGTAAGATTACAAAGGTAGTCAAATAATGGGCATAGCTAAGCGTTATGTCTAATTGTTTGATTTAAAACAACTTACTGTCTGCTTGGGAAGTAGGTGGGCGTTGAGCCGTGTTGTTCCATTGTTGAGTATTGTTAGATCCATTATTTGTTTGGCCACTGCTGTTGCCGCCCCAGTTCCCAGCTAAACAAAATGAGTATTATTTATTATTGATTAGAATTCTTCTTCTACAGCAAAATTTGCATTTGACACTCATTTGGAAAATGACTTGTAATTTCTATTGGTTTTACAAGGTCACTTAATATTTTAATGATTAACAAATTGGCATTATTGATTTGATGTAACAATCAATTTGCTTTGGTTGAACTCAGTGGCAAAATAAAGTGAGCCCATCATTAAAAGTAATTAAGCTTGTTTTTTTTTTGTTATAAATAGTTTGATAAACTTAATGGTTGCCCGTAATCTTTATCAAAGTTCATTGAATGTTTTGATCTAAATACAAATTGCTCTGTAAAGAGGTTTACCATAAAAAATTAAATTGAAAAACTGGTGCTGTTTTTTTGCACGCATATTGTATCTTATCTGATAAAGGTTCAATATAACAGCGTTTGCAAAAGCCAGTCTAGAAAAAAGTATCGAAATAACGTAATTCTGATTTTGTTTCAGTCAAAGTGACTGGCTGACTTTAGGGTAACAACAACAATGTACAAACTGAAAAAAAAATATGATAATTACTGTTATTGGAAGCAGGAGGACTTCCCCAGCCGGTGGCAGCGTTCAGAGAGCTCTCGCCGCCGCCGCACAGGCGCAACCGACGAGGCACCCCCCAACTGTCCTTATCTTCACAAGCCAAGCTCTTCAGCAGGACCTCTTCTCTTCTAGTAAGTTCCAACATCGCATCTAACGTGAGATCACCGTTAGCGAATACTTTCAAAGCTGGCTTCGAGCTTAATGCTCCTTCGTTATTGTCATGGTGTGTTCTAGCAGACTTGTCGTAATCAGTATTCATTCGAGTTTTCGTTTTACACATTATATCACGAGCAGACTTTTCGTTTATAAGTTGCGTCTCACAAGGCTCATCTCGTATAATACAAACTGAGGATTTAAAAGCGTAATCAGACTTGTTCATATACTCTGGCGCTCCCAACGCCATCTTATACTTTAAGTTAAAGCTACTGAAATACGGGTCACTGTATGAGATACCCTGGACTGTTATGGCGTTAATCATTAAAGGAATGCAGTAGTTAGGCGTATCGCCAATCATTTGGTTTTGTTGGATACTATCAACAAACTCTACATTATAAATATTATTATCTACCATTTTTACACTAACTTGCTGACTCTCATTCTTCTTAACGACTCGCTCAAAAGCACCAAATTTATTTGTGTACACCACCAATGATGAGGTGGAGTTATTACATTGCATTGGTTCGGTAACAGTATCAATATTGGAGTAACAATTATCCTTAATTAGACGTGGAACACATAATATTACAGAAACATTAGACATCAGACAATTATTTATAAATAGAATAATTTTCTACAATATCCACCTAGCATTAGACTTATTTTCACAGATTGCATATTGTTTCAATTATAGACTAAGTAACAATGGTTCGTAGTGATGCAGTCAATTAAGCAGGTAGCAGTGTTTAGTGCCTCTATGGCAGAGGGCAGGGTGAGATCACCGCTCAAGCTGCTGCGGACACGCCTCTAAGCCCCGAGTGGCCCAGCCCTAGAAACATCAAAGCATAATCGTTAACTTCTGTTATGAGAAAAACAAGAGGATTTGATATAATTTCATTATTAAAAGCATCTGCACTGCAGTCCAATATTCTAATTTTTTTCTACTTGGATTAAGCTAACAGATTAAGTGTTGTGATCAAGGCTGTAGGAATTTGTAGAATCTAATTGGAAGTTATTTTATCCCCTCCTCTTTGTCTTATGGCTTACCTTATAGGACGGACGAGAGGCTGAGCTGTATATCACAGATAATGCGGGCTTGGCAGATCCTTCAAGCAGCTTTGCAGTCAGCTCGAATGTTCGATTCTATACATACAAAGAAAAGTCACATGAAGACCTCACAAACTTATCTTTTCCAAAACTTATCAGACCCAAATTCTGATCTCTGTTTGAAAAGTCACTAATAATTACAAATGGAAATACCAATTTGGCCTTTTTTGAGGTTATCTCAAGGACTACTTCTAAAATGTATAGACACCAGAAACTAACCCACCCAATACATAAAGCATCATCATAAAATTATTTGCGTCGCCTCAATGTGATAAGGACACATAATTAACATTTATAAATAAGATCAAAATCGAACTGGCAACTGCGAACTACGCCATTCCATGGCCAAGAAGCACAAGTACTTTTAAACGAATAGAGGGAAAAAACTTCCAATAATTTTCACATTTCTATAAAAACCAATAATCTTTCTTACACTAGATAGGTATCTATCTACTTATGTATTTGTGTATTTCGGCCTTGAGTCTCCGACTCGATGTTGAATATCTACAGAATCGTATACATACTTACAACTATATTCTACAATCCAAGTACCTATCTATAACTAGAGTGAAAGTCAGCACGACCCATATCAAAGGGTCTGGACGCTTATTTTGATCAAAAAACTTTATCGCAGAAGCACAAACACTTTATAAAAAATATTATCGGATCTTATTGCAAAGAAATATCAATTTTGTAAGCAAAAATACAAAAAAATCTTACGTGACACGACCGAGCACAACGGTGTTATATTACTGGAGGGAGTGAGACAGAAAATAAGCGTGTTGCTGACGTTCAACTTATTGGAGCGAGACAAAAGATACGCCTGAGAAAGCGATGCCATAAATGCTCAAAAGGATCGTCAAAGACTTGAAATCCTATTTTGTTATGAGTAAAGTATTTTTACAAGCATACCTTTGTTTTGTAATGTTGTTGGCACATAAACTTTAGAGATTTATACAAAATCACAATCCCAAACCCCCGAGAACACGGCTTCGACGGCTGGATGGAATGATTTCGTCGTCGGGGTTCGCACGAAATGCTACTAACCAAACCTTTTCAAGATGGACGTTGCCATCATAATAAATGTTTACAGACTTGCGCTGTTTTATCACGGCCGGATAATAGCAATTTTCAATATGTACCTGTATAGATAGAACAGAATTTATCTATAGATAGCAGTAGGTGCTACCTATATAGATGTATAAGTAGGTAGGTACCTACGTGTAATATACCGTACGATTATCTACCTACTTATTTTTATACAGACAGCGTGGTTGGTTACAGTAAACATCTTTTGATGCCATAACGAAAGTCCAACCAAGCTTATTAAATCATCCTCTCGTCATCTTGAATGAAAGGATTTTTGCACAAAAAGCCAATGGGTGGGTATTATTTGGCGAGATGGGTTGTTTTTGTTGCGCAGTTGCTGTTGCTGCTGCTGTGCTGTTGCCTGTTTGTTGCTGTTAGTTTAGTAAATAGGTATGGTAGGTACCTACCTACCTTCCTTGTTCCTACCCAAGTTCTACCAACCTAGCTACAGACAGACAGAGCGACCACAGCATACCTATTCCTTTCCTTTATCAAATCCTACTAGGTAAGTACTACGCGTGCCTACTATTATCATAAGAATAAATAAATTATTAATAAATTCTGTGCTCTACGCCGATCGAATGCAAATCAAGTAACGCTTAATAATTTTCATTGCTAAGATAAATATATTACTTAGGATATTATTCAAAAATACGGCAATTTTGTAGTTATAATTTATAGCTTTATACGGCAATTTTTTATTTTGAATATGGCAACTCAATTTTTTATATTCGCCAAGGAGGTTTATATAGGGAGTGAGTACTATAAAATAAAATTCTCACTATTCGTTTAAAAGAAATTCAACTTAATTGCTTATGTCATAGAGTTGAAATTCTATCGATGACATTGACTAAAACTCTACTGTGTGAATGAAACAACACTAAGGCTCGATTACAGAACGTGACTCAAGCAGGCCCGGATTTCCGCCTAGGCCTACAAGGCCCTGGCCTAGGGGCCCAACCAGCCTAGGGGCCCTAACTGAAGATGGTCCTCAATGGAGGATGAACTGACTAAAAATCGCGCTGCGCGGCTCTTTTATTTATACTAAAAACAGGCAAGATTACAACATTAGTGGATAAAACTGACTAAAAATCGCACTGCGCGGCCCTTTTTTTACTATAGATAGACAGACTAGATTACTTGATTAGTGGATGAACTGACTTCAACTGACTAAAAATTGGGCTGCGCGGCCCTTTTCTTTTTTCTATAGATAGGCAAGATTACAAGATTAGTGGACAAAACTGATTATTTTTTTAATCATAGACAGGCAAGCAAGATTACTTGATCATTGGATAAACTGACTAAAAATCGCGCTGCGCGGCCATTTTTTTCCCGAATACAGGCAAGATTTTATGATTAGTGGATGAAACAAACTAAAAATCGCGCTGCGCGGCCGCTTTTTTGTTATAGACAGGCAAGTGCATCCGGGTAAAATTATTTATTTAACTCAAATGTCCGAGGGTTTTGAAATTTTTGTCCATGGTCCGTAATTTAGTTGATGGCAGGCCTACATGAATGATTTCTGTTTATATTTTATTTATGGCCGATTTCACCAACATCCCCTAAACCGTTATCTAACTATGTGCCCCTTTAAATAAAAGAGCCCCCAAACGAACCTCTTGTTTAGAATACGTTTCACCGACTAAACAGCCCTTTAACTATGAGACCATAGCTAGGGGACTATTTTTTCATCATTTTGGATGTCTTAACCGTAACTTTTGACCTTTAACTTAGTAATTATTACGTTAATTTAATTATATTGATTTATTGTAGCAAATGTTTGACCCTAGATTAAAGTATAAATATAAAAACACTTTTTTTAAACCGTTTGAAGACTTTGGACTACCGTAGAACAATATGTGTTCAGATATTCCATTAGAAAGTCTGAAATCACCATGTTGATTTTTCTTATTTATTAAGCCGTATTTCACAATATTTTTCAAATAAGAAATAAAATATTTAAAATATTTTAAATAAAATATAAAGTAAGTATTCAAATAATAATCACAATTAAATGTAAAAAATCACTGTGTTGAATTTTATTAAGCCGTATTTCACTATATTATCCAAATAAGAAATAACTTGTTAAAAAATATTTTGGCTAAAATATTATGTAAGTATTCCAATAATAATCAAAATTCAATGTAAAAAAAGCTTTCTCACCTACGGTCATGAAAATCCAAATTCTTTCCAACCTTCTCTAATATAAATAAATATTTGATAACCTATTAGGTATCTTTTTTTCTCTTTATTTTTAAAGAAGCTTTTGTATTAAGTTACATGTCAGCCCCATCGTTATTTTAATTTAATGTGGGGTTATGCACTTATATTAAAATAATTATACTTATATTTTTTATATTTTTTTATATTGTATATTATATAACGATATTTTTTTAAAAGTCCACGTTATCACTTTTTAAAATAGTCCAGTCATTGTCGAATTATTCGATGTCGTCTAAATAATGTATTTCCTAGAATTAACTCAAATTTTTTAAAGCTTTCTACAATTCAAAGAAGTACATATTCATTTTCTTCAGTAATTAACAAATATTACTCTCGAAAAAAGATTTTTAAACTGGCACATAACGTTATGGACTGAATATTGCACCCCCTAAACTAAGCAGTCCTTTTAGCACCATACGGGTCCCATGTGCGTTGGTGAAACGCATGAACGCGGTTATGTGGCCCCTATCAGATTTGCGGGTCCTGTTAAATTTAGGGGACGTTGGTGAAATCGGGCATTACTGTTTTTAAAGTTGGTTAAAAATTGTACTATATTTTTGCACTAGTGCATTTTATTTGCTTAATGTCCAAAATGCGTCGGGATGGGGGGCCCAAATGTAAAGTGCCTAGGGGCCCTGGGTCTCTAAGCCCGGGCCTGGACTCAAGCACTGCTTACTGCTTGAGTACAGTTAGAAAGGGATGGTGCTATTCATCGCATATAGCGCCATCCCTTTCTAACTGTACTCAAGCAGAGATTTGAGTCTGAGTTTGATTCTATAATACCAGCCTAAGTGGAGGTCGGTGTCTCGTTCGCACAATTGCCATTATTAAACAATAATACCACGATAGTAGGAAAAAAACGTACGTTACCAATCACGTAGTGAGTCGTAGTGTATCAAAGTAAAGGATTCGGAGTGGAATATTGAAAATATACTACTTAAATATTAATTTTAAAATAACACATAGTAATTGTAAAATAAAACTGAACTTATTCTTTTGATTTAATTAGATTTCTATACTAATGCTAATCAGTATTATTATAGTTGTATAAATTCAAGTGTCAATCCTGGCAACTCCGATCCAATTTTGACTTTGGCGCCGAATTTCAATTTTAGAATTTCAATATTCAGGAAATATTCCTTTACAAAACTAGGGTGACCATAAATACTACACCATTTCAGATTTCCCAAAAACGAAATTGTTCTATCAATTGAAATAACTGGAAGTCGCAGGCGAGGGGTAAAGTTAATATTAATAATCAAATTCATGTTTATGCGCCGATTTCGATGAAACTCGGTTTATGGTACTATTTTGACAAGAAAATAATAACGCAGTGTTGAAAATATTAAAAAATCCAAGATGGCGGCCAACTTTTAAGTTTGTAGGCCGATTTTGATGAAATTTGGTTTTTGGTACTATTTCGACAAGAAAACAGCAACGCAATAATAAAAATATAAAACTATTTTGAAAAGAAAATAACAAAGCAATTTTTTAAATATTAAGAAAATTAAGATGGCAGCCAACTCTTTGTTTGTGGACCAATTTTGATGAAACACGGTTTTTGGTACTATTTCCACATGAAAACAACAACGCAATGTTGAAAATATTAAAAAGTCTATGATGGGTGCCAACTTTTTTGTTTGTCGGCGCTGATTTCCATGAAACTCGGGTTTTGGTACTATTTTGACAAGAAAACAGCAACACAATGTTAAAAGTATTAAAAATCCAAGGTGGCGGCCAAATTCTTTTCTTGTTCTTCTTTTTTTTCATATTTTCATATCAAAATCAACCCAAAAACAAAATTAGTAGCTATTTTGACCTTTTGACATTGTTTATGTTGCATATTACCATATTTACCATATTTATAAATCAAAACAAAAAAAAACTTAATAAAAACGCGATAAATAACTTGAATATATATTTTTTTTTTAAATAATTAGTTTCTGCTTTTTAGTTAACGAGCTAAACTGAAAATATACCACCTCCTATCAGAGCTTTCGTCAAGAGGAATCAAACAAGCTCAAACTCAATGGGATTGCATGGTTTTATTACAGAACTCCAGTGGCCTTCTTTCGGCTTCATCATCAGACCCTGGAAACTATTTCCTATCAGAGTACTCGTCAAGACCATTCAAACAAGCCCAAACTCGATGGGGTTGCATAATTTTATTACAAAGTTCTATACAAAGCCTTCTTCCGGCTCCTTCATCAGCCCCTTGGATATTATTCCCCAACAGAGTACTTGTCAAGACAATTCTAACAAGCCCAAACACGATGGGGTTGTATAGTTTCATTCATCATAGAGTTCCTGTGGCGTTCTTCCGGCTCCATCATCAGATCAGCTCAATGACACCGTAATATTGCATTCCCTTCCATTTCTGACCTGTGTTCAAAGTTTCAAGTCTCTAGCTCATCGGGAAATTAGTATAAAATCGTTTGCAAAATTTGTGCTCAAACAAACAAACGAGCAAGCAACCTAATAAAAACGCGGTAAAAAGTGTTAATTATAAATAAAGAACTACCTATGTATTTAAGTTTATATTAAACAGTTTAAAGTATTGTGTATGTCTTTGACCAACCATACGGTTTGGTCACCCTAATGAAGAAAAGGACTCTCATCTACTTGACCTCTCTGTCGGATCGTTTTGGGGCGAAGCGCTCAATCCGGTTTATACCGAAGGGATGTACTAAATTCATGGGTTGTTCACATTGTCTGTGCAGTCAACCAATTGTCATTCTGTCACTGTCAAGTGACAGTGTGACCAGATACAGTATTTTAAAATCCTTTTGGCATATTTTATCGACTTTTCCGATCATCAGTATTTTTGTAGGTATATTGGCGGTAGTAAGTATTTTGGGTATATTTTGACACGTTTTTATTAAGTTGCTTTCTCGTTTGTGTGTTCGTTCGTTTCTCCACAAGGTTAGTGAACGATTTTATACTAGCTTCCCGAGCATGCTAAAGACAATATGGAGATGATAAATTTTACAAAATGCACCCCACGTTTTTAGGCATAGTAGAACCAAATAAGTAGGCCAACTCGAGCCTCGAGCGAGCGATACAGCTTAAACACGTAGGGCTGTCACATCGCTAGTTTATTCAGTCGTCAAAAAATGCATAGTCAATCTCTATACAAAATATTTTTTTCTTATAGGGTAAGCATCAGGGATCTATAATTCAAAGTTTTTTTTATATTTTTTTGTACGTAGACCAGCGGGTCTATCGACTAAAATAATGAGGTTAATGTTAATTGTAATTTGACAGATGTATGTGATACATTAGCTCTTTCGTTTTGACAGCAATAAAAACTTACTAAAGAAAAGTAGCAATGTATCACATTTATCTGTCAAATTACAATTTACATTAAATTCATTGTTTTCAGGAACTGACTACAATGTTTTCATTACCTACGTCATGTTATGTGATTTGAAAACTTACAAACGAAATAGGATTAATTAAAACGTGGCTTTACTAAATAATGTATTTATTCAAATAAAATAAAATGATTATGAAATTTTATTTTTTACACTTTTAACTGTTTCTTACTTTTTCATTTACCTACACTTATTAAAATAATAATCTTTAAATTCGGAAAATAGGCATGCATAATAGGCTTTTTCCTATAGGAATTTGTGATTTTATAACAATATTACACAATTGATATAAAAAAAAATTCGTCTGTTTCGACAAGTACGAAATGCCTTATTATTTAAAGTTAATGTAAAATATATCCTCATTCTCACAAATCTTTTTGCAATAATATCTTTGGAAAGCATGGTATGTACTGTAGGTAGGTACACGTTGAAATTATTACGAACGGCGCGGCGGCGTGAAGCGTGCGTGAGCGCGGGCGGGATTACGTACGGCGCAGCCATGACTGTTGCACCTTTATCACCTTTAAATTTTGTCAGTGTGTGCGTGCGACGACGCATACGTACGGGCCCGCTCACATACAAACCGCGTTCATGCGTATAAAGAGTAAGATGACTTACTTATTTGGTTCTACTATGGCGGTAATATCGGAATTTAATACAGTTTAATAAAAATGATTTTCTGAGCTGCACTTGATTTAATATTTGAGGTTCATTTTTCGATAATTTGGAAATATCCCCACACGACAGCACGTCAGGTTATACAGTTAAACTGCGAAAACAGCTTTTATTAAGTAGGGCATAAAGGCGGTCTCAAGGTCAACATGTATAGGTGCTGTTGTGCGTACGTTTTTGTCGTCTTATAAGTAGAGTGAGTTTTTTCTTTGTTTTTATTTTACTTGACGCATCCATCTGGAAAGCATGTCTAGTTTTGCCTTCTAATACAATGTTAAAATACAATGGGGAATGTCCGAAAAAAAAATTGCTTAATATTTTTTTATACGTAGAAATAAGCTCCCTTAGTTTTAGAAAAAAGTTTCAGAATTTTCGGTTGCGTCAAATTTTTTTAATAAATTAAAGTCTCTTCGACTTCACAAATGTACGAAAGTAACAGCAGAATAGCGATTATACCTTTGCCACTACCTGCCACAACAACAGCAAGTATTTAAAAAAAAAGTTTTGACATTTTGTGTTGAAACTTTTTTTTTAATAGCATGTTGTGGCAAGGAGCTTCATAACGGGTGTAACAAGACCTTCAACGAAGCCAAAGTCCACATATTCCGCCTATCATCAGGATCATTTTTGTCTTTTAGACTATACCTGGGAAACCAATAGCTAAGAAGTTATTGAAGGTCAAGGTAATTTTTTTTTTTAATTTTTATGTAATTTTATTCGTTATTGCCTACTTTTTGTTTAACGAAGCATTATCAAAATTTTATGTATTTCGTAACAAACAATGGCTTCAAAACGACGTCACTAGATGTATCTCAGCATGCACATGAACGCTGTCTTTCAACTTGGCTGCACGCAGTTGTGTAGCATATACTCGCAGGCGCGGTCTGTTGTACGCGTTACATTGCGTGATAAAGTATCCAATACTTTTTAACACCAAAAATGAAAATCGTTTCCCAGGAATAATTTTGAACAAAAATGGTCATGATGATGGGCAGAATACGTAGACCTCGGCTTCGTTGAAGGTCTTGTTACACCCGGTATAGGGAGTGAGTACTATACAAAAATTTTCACTATTCGTTTAAAAGAAATTCAACTGTATTGCCTTTGTCATAGAGTTGAAATTCTATCGATGACATTGACTGAAGACTCTACTGTGTGAATGAAACAACACTAGGTGGAGGTCGGTGTCTCGTTCGCACAATTGCCATTACTAAACAATAATACCATGATAGTAGGAAAAAATGTACGTTACCTATCACGTAGTGTGTCAAAGTTAAGGATTCGGAGTGGATGGAATATTGAAAATATACTACTTAAATATTAATTTAGAATAACACATAGTAATTGTAAAATAAAACTGAACTTATTCTTTTGATTTAATTAGATTTTTACAATAAAGCTAATCAGCATTATTATAGTTGTATAAATTCAAGTGTCAATCCTGGCAACTCCGATCCGATTTTGACTTTGGCGCCGAATTTCAATTTTAGAATTTTAATATTCAGGAAATATTCCTTTACAAAATTAGGGTGACCATAAATACTACACCATTTCTGATTTCCCAAAAACGAAATTGTTCTATCAATGGGGAAGGCAACTGTCAAAATGGCGCTGCGTACGCTTGTTCCACGCGAGCTATGAAAACAAAGGAATTTTACTTAAATAATCGTTTTTATAGCTTTAAAATGATAAAATTTTGTGTATTTTTAAAGGCTTTAAAAATGTTGGCACTTACAAATTTAAAAAAAACCTGGATATAGAAAAAAATTATAAATTCTGTAAGAATAAAAACGTCTTAATTTGGCTTTCAATTCCGGCATTTGCATTGTAGAATAGTCTTTTATATTTTGGGTCTTTGGGTCTTTTTCGGTAAAAAAATACCACAAAATAAATAACTATTTTCCCATTCATTTTGTTCTGAACGTCTACTGTCTTAGGAACAATCATACGCAGCGACATCTACAATTTGCAATTCTACAATCTACATTGAAATACTAGTGCTGTGACTGTTTAGCAACTCGTTGGTGATTAGAGTTTTCAACCAGTTTAATTTCAGTCGCGCCGTGTAAGATGGGGCTAAACATTAGAGCGTGACGTTCGGTTGACACAACTTTCCCGTTCCAAACGTCAGGGCGTCGCAACTTTTTAACCATCAAAATCGGTGGTTTATAAACGCTCTGACGTTTGTCTATAGTAAAAAAAGTCTATGTCATTTGACATTATTTTGTATTTTGATGTTTTTGTGTCTAAGTTTCAAATAATTCATGGTAGCTTCTCAAAAAACAGTTTTTATTTGATTTAGAATAAAGAAAAGTTGAAATTATTCGTATTCCAAATGGAAAACGAAGACTTTGTACTACTAATGACATTTAAAGTTCTTGGTCGTTCCGAACCTTAGAGTGAGTTAAAAACAATTAAACAACCGCACTCTAAGCTTCTGCACCCAACCCATCTATATGATGGTTGTTTGGTTGCTGGGTTGCATTCAGAACCTACGCTCCTTGTGCAACCAAGCGCTGTAACAGCAGCGTTCCAAACATTAGAGCGTGACGGTCGCTTGACACAACTTTCTCGTTCCAAACGTCACACAGTGTGTGATTTGACCCGAGGAGCGAACATCCTCTTTTTGTTTGTTTTTTGAATCAGCATCATTAAAACAAAACCCCGAATAAAACTCCCATGTTCTTATCTCCAATAGTTTTTGTGATTAAAGAAAAAGAGAGAGAAAATTAAGAAAAAAACATAGAAACCAAAAAAACACATTATCTTCTTATTTAGTTTATAATTTTTATGGAACTTACTGTGAAAACATAATTTTGTAATTAAAGTATCATAACCACTCACATGATCGGTGGTCAATTTTTGCCAAAACGAGACGATCGAGACGTGATTCACGGATATAATTCATCCAAAACGAGAGACCGTCAAAAAAGTGATGTCTCGTTTTAACGCATTAAACTGTGCGCCTATTTTAATGTTCCTGTCTCTTTCTTACTATCCGACGGTCATTTCATTCATAAATCACTCCTTTGTGCAGCCGTTCCCATACGAGCTACTGACAGTTGAAAGTGGAACTTATTAACAACTAGGAACGTTCACTTTGGCTCAACAGTTTTTTGCTTATTTGGTGTTATTTACTGTGTTCACAAATACCTTTCATACTCGTCAATTTAATAAATAAACATACTGCGGGAGGGTGGCATAATTTTGGGAAAATATAAACATTTACGTGGTTTTTTCAGCTATCAAAATCGAAGTGCCTGTTTGTGCCCCTCAGGCCACGTCTCAAAAGTAGTTTTGTTCGTAGTTTATGGACAATAAACTACAGGAAATAACGTTTTAAATGTTGTTTTGTTATCTTAAGAACCCATCCAAAGCATAAAATTTGCCAAATTGCGGACGATTTTTAAATGTTTGCAGTTTTAAAAGTGAGCGATGTTCGAATTGTAATGGTTGGATAAATTTATACCCGTTGTCAAGATGGGTTTTTCTTAAGGGTAGGTTGTCTCACGGATCACGGCAAGTGATTTGTTTTGTACAGAAGTACATGGATATCGTGTTTTTTTTATTCGCAATTTGTAACAGGCTGATTTTGAAGAGATAAAATTTGCTAAATGGTGGCTGTATGTATTAATTTCGGTGCTAACCCCAAAATAATCACTTTTTTATTTTTATTAATACTTTATAATTCGCTAGAAGTGTAAAACAACAAAATGATTTTTAAATAATAAACGTTTCTTAAATTAATTACTCATTTTTGTTTTTATTCCAATAGGGCAACTAGGGGTCGCAATACCGGCCTCTCTCTGCAAAACCGGTATTCTCGGTATCGAGTCTAGGCGAATACCGGGATTCCGGTATTTTCGGTATTTTCGACATTTAGACAAATATATTTATTTTCTTAGTTTTCCTTACAGTTAAAGTCATTATTATGATTAACTAATCGTCTCCATCGCTGGTTCGACGACTTTCAACCTCCCGAACAAGCCGAGTTCCGAAAAAACTTTGGTACCTAGACCGGCGACAGTCAGACGCTGCTGCGGCAGGTTATACAGAAAAACGAAGAATCTGCCACTGCTTGGCGTTTGTGGACTTTTTTATGATTCTATAGAGACCTGGGCGGTGCCAGTGCTACAGTCTTTCCAGAGGTGCCAAAAAGACTACAAGTATATCGAGGTGTTGAGGTACTTATGCGAAAATGCCACTATGTGTCGGTCCGAGTACAAAACCAGAGCACAAATCCCATCCAACTGCAGTAATGTGTGAGACAGGGAGACATTATTTCTCCGAAACTGTTCACAGCTGCGTTGGAGGACATATTTTAACTCTTGGACTGGGACTGGACTGGAAAGGACTCGGTATCAATATTAATGGCCTGTACCTAACAGACCTTCGTTTTGCCAATGGTAGTAGTAGTATAGTACTAGTTCTTATGGTTGAGACTTTGAATTGGAAGACCTGACAATGCTCGAATATCTCCGTAGTGCTTCCCAAAGAGTGGTCTTAGGATAAACATGGATAAGACGAAAGTCATGTCAAATGCCCATGTTGTACCCACTCCAGCTCATGTTGGGAACTACACTAGAAGTTGTTGATCATTACGTTTACTAGGACAGGCAGTCCAGTTAGGTAGGCTCAACTTCGTTGGCTCGCAAAAGTGATTTTTCGTCGAACACAACTCGGAGGGGCAGCATTCAGGAAGCTTCGATTAATTTTCGCGTCCAACTTACCATAGTGTCTTAAGACGTAAGACTATGACCAGTGTGTTGCTAGTGATGATTTACGTCAGTGAAACGTGGTTGCTAACTATGGGTCTCATAAAAAGGCTCAAGGTCACCCTGGGTGCAATGAAGAGAGCCATGCTCGGCGTTTCCCTACGTGATCGAATAAAAAACGAGGAGAGCTCATCTGAAGGGGCAGTGGGTGGGACACAAAGCGAGAAGAACCGATTGCAGTTGGGACGGAAAGGTTCTGACCCGACCCTTTTAGACGCCATGTAGTCATTACAACCCAAGGGTCTACCTGTAGGTAATACGAATAAATTGGTTGTTTAATTTCATTTAAAAATTATTATGAAACAAATAATTCTACCTCACTAATGCCTGTGTCCTATCCCTACCTATAGAACATATTCATTTTGAAAAAAAAAAACCCAAAACCATATCCTCCACAAGCCCTTAATGTATGACTTCAATAGGATTGCTTTATCATCAACTCTGCTCTTGTTGGGTCTGAATGACTATAAAATATTAATACCACTAGTAGGACCTTGGGATAAATTACTATAGTAGGGCCATTTTAATAGATCACATTTGACATTTCATCGAAATTCAACAACGTAACTTTCTAACGGCGGGCACAATACATAGGTATTTATTGTAATAATAGCAAAAAAGCCATATTTCGATCGATTTTGACAAATAGAACAAAGGACTGACACTGGCAAATGTGGTCTATTAAAATGGCCCTACTATAGGCAATCACTTAAAAAAACTTACTATAAGAAACTAACTAAAGATGGTTGAAAAGAAAGGACTGTAGACAGTCTAAGATTGTCATCAAATCAGTTGACAAAAAGAAATCTAGAGAGCTGCTGAAACAAAGCTGGAGAAATATATGCACAATTGTAGGAGTACTGACAGGACACTGTCCACTAAACAGACACCTGTCAGTGATCAAACAGACAGAGGATCCCATCCCATCTGTCTGCAATGTAAAGAAAGAGAAGAAACAAGCTACCATTACGTGGCAGAATGCCCAATGTACGCATCACTGCGTTGGGAGCTCTTTGGAGCGGACAAGCGTAAGGAAGAGGATCAAAAGCAGTTAACGATAACTCAACTCAGCAGATACTATATGCGTATAGGTAGGTTCGAGGGTCCGACGCCGGTGGGGTAAACAATAACCCACTTCGCTGCTCTCAGCGTTTATGGGATTTGGGGAACTAGGTGAAATGGTTCCGATCAAGGTGACTGATTACCTGTCCGGCTTCGCTGGCGTCCCCCCTTCTAAATAATAATAATAATGAGACACCATTTAATGTCTGGGCCTTAGGAGGTTAAGGAAAATCACTATTTAAACCAGATAAAACGAAAATTTAAACGAGATTTGCAGTTTGCGTCGTTCTGTGATGAATACCGAAAATGTCGTAAATCCCGGTATTCAAAAATTCAATACCGGTATTGTAAAGGCTTCATTTCAGTCCGGTATCCCGGTATTTTCGGTATCCGGGATCCCGGTTTGCGACCCCTAGGCAAGACTCGTTACAAACGGTATTACAACCCTTAAAAAATCCCTTATTGTTCCTCGTTTAAAAAATATCCGAAAATATTAAATTGACTTTCTTTTTTTTTCATTTATTTAGTGACAACAAACAGTCGTGTACATCGACATTAATATGTTTAAACTAATAATTATTAAACTTATAGACCTAGAGTGCCTATTATTACTTTATGAAAATTATATATACCTAGGTATGTGACAAATCTTATTGAAAACGATTCGTGATAAATGAGATCAAGTGACTATACAATTAAAAACTAATTGAAATAGCGAAAAAAAAAAAACAAAGCTAAAATACAACGCTAATTCACATATGTGTTAATTTAATTTTGTAGTGAGTGCATGTTATAACTCGTTTTACAATCAATGAATAGGCATTAACTTATTGTTTAATATAACAAAATGGAACAGAACTTAAATCAAATTACTTGTCAAGTAAATAATTAAATTATTTGTGAAAAGCAAAAATTTACTTTATGGTAGCTTAAAATAAAATGTAATACCTAATATATTTAAAGAACAACACAATTTAAGGTGTTTTAATGTTTTACATAATACAATTAAAAATATTTTGATTTTGTCAAAGGTAACAACCTGTCAACAATCTGACATGAAACAATTTTTAATACAGTTTTTATATTTGTTTAAATTATTACAAAAAATATCTATGTTTGAAACTTTTTTGTTATGAGTGGTCAAACAACGGTGAAAGTGAGAGTTTGATGTATAATTAGTAGTTGAACTAGGAATTGCGAAAAGATTATTAGGTCTGCGAACACTTTTTGATGGAATCCTAAACTTTATTTCTGTAACTAGGTTAGGGGAATCGATATAATTATTTAGTATTTTAAATAGAAATACGTGATAGAACTGTGTACGTCGGGAATTCAATGATAACAATTTATATGTTTTAAGGGAGTCGTTATAAGATACGTAAGAAGATCCGGTTCTATATTCTAATGCTTTAATAAACTTTTTCTGTATTCTTTCCAATCTATTTATGTCACAAGAGTAATAAGGGCACCAGACTACAGAACCGAAATCCAAAATTGATCGAACGATGCTGAAGTAAAGAATTTTATATGTAATATCATTTCTAAACGGTTTGCATACTCGGAGTAGAAAACCAAGTTGCCTATAAGATTTTTGTACAATGTTATCATAATGTTCCTTGAAGGTTAGCTTGCTATCCAGCAGTATCCCTAGATCTCGAATCTTGTCCACTCTCGTAAGACTATAATTATTTAGATGATAGTTAAATATTATAGGTTTAAGATTTTGAGTATAAGTTATAATAAAGCATTTATCTAAGTTAATGAATAATTGATTACGAGAACAGTAATCAGATAGATTCAAAATGTCGAGCTGTAATGCGGCGCAATCATCTTCATTCTTAATAACTTTATAAATTTTTGCATCATCTGCGTACAAGAGCAATCCCGGAAGTCAGAAATGAAACCTTTTATTGCAACCGCCTGGGATCGATTACTTATGTAGGATTTAACCCAACGGAACAGATCGCCATGTATTCCGGCCTCCCAAAGCTTCTTTAATAGGATTGAATGACTAATTTTATCAAAAGCCTTTGAGAAGTCAGAATACATGACATCTGTTTGAGATTTTCTATCCATATTCGACAATAATTCACTCGTAAAAGATATTAGATTAGTCTCAACGGATCTACCACGGAAAAAGCCATTTTGGGAGGGTGTTATGTAGTTACGAACTATGAAAGACAATTGTTTAGTTACGATTTTTTCTAGTATTTTACCAAGTATACTTAATTTAGAGATGAGCCTATATTGTGTAATATCATTAATTTTATCATTTTTAGGCAAGGGTGTAATCAAAGATTTCTTCCATTTATCCGGAAAAATACCCGTTTCAAAAGATTTATTATAATGTAAGCGATAGGATAGGCTAATTCATTGACACATTTTAGTAGAAACAGTGGGTGGATCCCGTCATAACCTGCCCCCTTTTTTATATCTAATCTAAGTATTTCTTTTTTAACGGTATCCTCACTTATATCTATTTGGCTAACGTTCAGTGGAGTCAAGTCGGTATCGTTAGTAATATCTAACTGAGAAGCAGTCGATTCCAGATGAATAAAAACAGAATGGAAATAATCATTAAATAAGTTACAAATTTCTACCCCGTCGCGGCTGGTGATGTCATTATATGTCAAAGTGTCCGGTAAACTAGGTTTTACTTTCTTTGATTTTACGAAGTCCAAAAATATTTTGGGTCTTTCTTTATATTGTCTTCGGTGACCCTGACATAGACAGCATAACACTCACTTTCCAATTTATGTGCTCGCGACCTAAGAGTAGAAAAGGAGCGATAAGCACTACTGCATCCAAATCGTTTCCAGTTACGGTGATGTTTACGTTTTTCATTTAACATTTTTATGAGAGGTCGTGTTACCCAAGGATCGTAACGATTAGAAGATGAAATCTGCTTTAAAGGAACATATGTTTCAATTAGTTTATTTAAGATAGAATAGAAATAGTTAATTAGTCTTTCAAATGTTTTACATTTTTCGAATTCCTTAAGCCAATCTATTTGTCCTAGTTCGGATTTAATTGCGTCATAGTCGGCTAAGTAAAATGAACGTTTAAGACAACTTGGATTACAGTAAAATGATTTATAATTTACAATACACAGATCAACGTCGATGGCAGGATGGTGCGCATCTTCTAAGGTTAGTGGACTCGTACAATGGGTAACGTTGGAATGAGTATTACAAAAAATGAGATCGAGGAATCTATTATTGCGATTGGGAATGGAATTGTATTGCTTAAGGTTTGCTGTATTCAAAAAATCTGCGACAGAAAAGGCCAATTCACATTCATTAGTAAACAGTGACATACTGTCCATGTCTGGATCAAATTGCCATTTAGCATTTGTTACATTAAAATCTCCTAAAATTAAAAATTTATCATCGTAGTGACTATCCATGTAATTGTAAACCCTATCAAAAAAACCAATCAACCGGCTTAGGTGATGCGAAAAACCTGCGAAAACCCGCTCTGGCTCGGAGGGGCGGCGGCGCGAGGGGGAAGGCGACGACAGACCGCCCGCCGCCGCGCCGCCGCCGCCGGCTACCGCCGAGCCGAGCGGGATGCTCACCCACAGCTCGTCGGCCAGCGCAGGGGCAAGCGGGGCGTCGCGAGTCAGCTCCGGCCCAAACTCACGCATCAAAGCCACCGCAACGCCGCCACCACGGCTTAGTCCGCTTGCGATTACATCTCTGTCGTTACGAAAAACTACGTATTGTTCGGGAAAATACTCAGCACTATAAAAACAATCATTCAGCCACGTCTGCGTTAAACATATAGCATCATAAGAACATAATAAAGTTTTTGATAGAAAATCATTACTCTTTGTTCGAAGTCCCCTAACATTTTGATATGCTATGGATAAGTTGAGATTAGCCATAAGCAGAATATGAAATTATTATTATGTAAATTAAAAAGTGTTCGCAGTACATTATCAACAAATAAACAGTTAAATTATAACAAAAAAGGCTATGTATGTGTTGTTCAACCACTACAAGATAACAAGTGAAAAGCCGATACAGTTTAAGGGTATCAAAGACAAGATTTACTTTCGGACAAGATTTATCCGAGAGTGGATAGGGTTTAGAATTTATGATATTTTAAACTATAATCCTTACATTTAAGGTACATAATCGTATGAAATGGCTTGGCTAGATAGTATTCTTCACAAAAGCATACATAACCAGACACCCACACATACAAACAACACTGGTAAAAACGAAATGAATTAAGACTGTCAAAAATTTGTGCTCGTTTCCAGATCATATTTTAAAGTGCTATTTTACTTAAGTGTAATAAATGTCATGTCAGAACATTCTAGTATTAATATAGTCTAGTTTTAGTGTAAAGGTCTATTTTTGGTATTGTATAAAATAGAAACAGTAAACATAGTAAGCGATAAAATCAAAACTATACCAAGATTTTTTTAAAGAATTCTCACACAATTTTCAATTGACGATATTTTTTGTTTTTGCTATGGAGCAATGTTTAAATAACCTTTTAATAATATTAAGCAACTATTTTTTATTCTAAAGAGCAGAAAATATCCTTATGTTACCGATTTAGATTTCGTAATAATCTGAATATTCTAAACAAAGATTTAAAAATTTTCCATGCCCACGGTTTGAACGCTCAAAACAAAGAAACTATCGTATTTATTAACACGCACCGAATAGAAAAACATTCTTGTGAATAGGCCTAAGAACTTATCAGAACAGTCGGAATATAAATAAACATTCCATGGTGGTGAAAAAAGTGCTCAAATGTAACCTGACGCAAAGCGCGCGCTCGCGGCGCAGAGGCGGATCAGTACCCTTAGCACGAACAGCTATCGAGAAAAAAAACGCGCGTAAAATTACTCGATAGAGAATTATCTATGGAATTTTTAATTTCGCTACTCAGCGGTAGATGGCGCTGTACAAATTTTCAATACTAAATTGCACTATCGAATGATTTTACGCGCGTTATTTTTTTCGATAGCTGTTCGTGCTAAGGGTACAGATGACCATCCCCGGATATTTTTTGCAGAACAGGTGAGTGGATAAAAACAAAAAAACTTTTAAAATTCTGCAGTCTAATGTTAAAAAAAAATTCTACGATTTTAAAATATTTTTTTTTCTAGGGAATCTCTTCGTGCATTTCTTTAAACTGTAAATTTGTTGGGTACCATCAAAGATACTACTTCACCCAAAACGACGGAACGCAGGCCTGGAGTGCGGTCCGTGGCTTCGCTCGAGTGCACTCGAGCGCACTCCAGTGTGCGCTCTAACCGTTCCGTGGCTTGGTAAAATTTTACTCTGACAGCTGTCAGAGCGTAGTTTCATCCGTTCCGTGGCTTGAAGTGCAGGGTTGCGTTCCGAGGCTTAAGGCTTAGAGTGCGGTTGTTTGGTTGTTTTTTTAACTCACTTAAAGGTTTGGAACGGCCGCAGAACTTTAAATATCATTAATACATTGTAAAAGTCTTCGTTTTCCATTTGAAATACGAATAGTTTAAACTTTCCTTCATTCTAAATCAAATAAAAACTGTTTTTTTTTTGAGAAGCTAGCTTAAACTATTTGAAACTTAGACACAAAAACATCAAAATACAAAATAAAGCCAAATGACATTGAATTTTTTTCTATAGACAAACGTCAGAGCATTTTTCAACCACCAATTTTGATGGTTAAAAATTTGCAACGCTCTGACGTTTGGAACGGGAAAGTTGTGTCAACTGAACATCACACTCTAAGTTTGGAACGCCGCATTTGGTTGCACTTGGAGCGTAGGTTCTGAACGCAACCATGTGCTCGGCGGGCTGATTATCTAATTAGAAACCACCTAGCGACCGGTCTCATTTGACAGATGAATGTGATACATTGCTACTTCTTTTTGGGGTGAAAAAAAAAACATACCAAAGAAAAGTAGCAATGTATATCATATGAAACCAGTCGCTAAATGGATGGATGAAACTACGCTCTGACAGCTGTCAGAGTAAAATTTCACCGAACCACGGAACGGTTAGAGTGCGCACCGGAGTGCGCTCGAGTGCACTCGAGCGAAGCCACGGAAGATACCTCTGCGGCCTTACCGCCTAACTCAAAGCTATAGCGATAGCTATGCACTGTCCATCCTTGTCATATCATAACACAATGACAAGGACGGACAGTGCATTGACGACATAAACTTTAGCAATTTTAAAGCTTTTTGACTTAGGCGCTAGGCCTGCTGGTCGTCTGACGCTAGAAGCATACTATTGTATCGTGCGTGTCGCAATCTGTCGCTATCGGTTTCAAACATTTAGTATGACTAGAGACACACTATTGTGTTGTGTTGTGTTGTGTCGTGGCGCGGACCGCTCGGCTGCGATTGCAACAGAACCCCCACCACCTATCTGTCGCGACACAAGCACAACACAACACAATAATGTGTTTCTAGCATTATTAACGTCGCTACCGCTAGGCTTTCCGCCTAGATGAATGAATACGATTATTATTATTATTTAAAAAAAAAATGTATTTTTATGGGTATCTATATTTTAAATGTGCAAGTTGGTATAAACAGTATTTTTTGTAAAATTTAATCTGGTCACATTACTCTGTCTGTCAATTGTCAATATAATATTTTGATTGCTAATTTATATTATTTTACTCTTTGGCAATTTTTTTCATTTTCATTTCAATAAAAAATCAAACAAATAAAATCTGTAAGGCGTGCGCGACGCTTCAATTAACTGTTTTATCAAGATTGTGTAAAGATTTAAATACTTATTGACTGATTTTCCCAATTTTCCATTGCTGCGTCGAGTTTCTGGCAGCGATGTCGTGTTCACTATTCTTCCAATGCCACGCCGAATTGGGGGTATAAGAAGGATTTGTAAAATGCCTCTGCCAGAAAGTGGGGACCAGTATTCGGTGTGGGTAAGTGTAGAAAACGTACCTAACTAATTATTATTTAAAAGTAACATAAGTATTACCTCAAGCAAGTAACTCATCCCCATAAGATGTTTTTAGGCCTCTTAAGAGGCCTTACTCAAATTGCTATAGTTTATGACGTCAATGCACTGTCAGTCCTTGTCATTGTGTTATGATATGACAAGGATGGACAGTGCATTTTGTTGTTGCCGATAGCTATAGCTTTGAGTTAGGCGGTAGGGCCCCAGATACCCTTTGTTAGTTTGAATGCAATCGATTTCAGTTAAGCAATATGGGCATATTGTAAGAAATTTCTATCAGAAAAATTTTGACAGTCGCCAGAAGGCACTTGGTGCATACATTTTGTAATATACCCTGCACACTAATTAAAAAAAATATCTAACATTGTGCGGGGTCTAATACAAAATGTATGCACTGAGTGCCTTCAGGCAACCATCAGAATTTTCCTGAAACAAATTTCTTAAAATATGCGGCCACCCTATATGATATTAATCCATAATTTCAGTCGGCTCTACCTACAATTAACGCCATACTGATACTCAGATCGTTTATTTGCTGTATTTGCTTTGTGAAATTGATGACAATAATTATGTTTGATATTGATGACCAAAACTCATAGAAACTAAAAACGATTACCTAACGGAACGCATAACTTTATTAGTCCTAAACATAAAACGCATACTGTTAAATGGCATAATCATCATTTAACATAATAATTTATAGCACAATTTCAAAACGCATAATATCATAAGGCTGAATTTTGTTAAGCATAAATATTGAATGGCATATCTTCAAAAGGCATAAATATCAAAACGCATATTTTTTTATTGGCATATTGTCTAAAAAGCATAATCATCAAAAGACAATCTTATTACCCATTGTATTATGAGACCTAATTTCTTTAGGCATATTTTTTCGAACTCAAATATTTTATGAATAAGTAATCATTAAAAATATGAGCAATTCTTCTCCCCGCACCTCCCGGCTAGCACTCTGCAAGCAAAAACCCAGCATGCAGCATCCATGCAAGCAAGCACCCAACACGCAAGCAAGCATGCAGCATGCAGGCAAAATGCAGCATGCATGCAAGCACTATAGAGCTCCGCTCGCTTCGCTCGCTCCGCTGCAAGTGGTCAAAACACTAACCTAACCTAACCTACCTAGTGCATAAAAAGTTTTTCTTTATAGCGGGGGGCCTCAGGCCCCCTGACCCCCCCGAGTGGGGAGGCCAGCCCCCCTGCACCCCCCGGCAAGCAAGCATGCATGCAAGCAAGCATTCACAATGCAAGCAAGCATGCAGCGTTCAACATGCATGCAAGCATTATTAAGCTCCACCTGCTTAGCTTAGAGTGGTCTAAACTCTAAACACTGACCTAACCTAACCCACCAGTGGTAAAAAAAAAACTTTAAATGTGACCAACATTTAAAGTTTTTTTTTTATAAATTAGTTTTCAAATAAGTTATGTTTTTTTTTATATTATGCTATAAAACATTAGTAGTTATGTATATTAGGCATAACAAAATTATGCCTTTCAAAATATGCTTACTGACAATATGCCAATTGAAATTAGGAAACTATTATGCTTTGAAATATTATGCTTTTTAAAAGTTATGCAATTCGATGGTTATGCGTATCGAAATTTATGCTAAATAAATACTATGCTTTGTGATTATTATGCCAATCGAGTTATGCCAAGTGACTTTAGGACAATCGAAATTATGCGATGCGAAGGGCACCCACTAAAAACAGACTACAGTATGAGGCATATAACTTGAAATCGGGTGGGGATTGCGCGAAACGCGTATTTTAGGTATGCGTAGCGGTGCGGGCGCGGGCGGCGCGCGCTATTCGTCGCTCACAAGAGCACATGCGCGAACTTATCCCCACTCCGTCGAAAAAATTTCAAGATACATGCCTAGTACTGTACCCCAATGTTATCATGATCGGAGTGAAAGAAAGGGTGTGCACATACATAAGCATGTTTTAAATGCTGGATAATCCTACTTTTGGGTCATTGACCTTTTTTTAAAGTTCTATTCCTGTCACTCATGCGCAACATTTAGTTCACCAAAATGGAAATTCATGAAAAATACCCCCGGTGGCAAAATACCCCAGAGTAGGCTGTATTTTGGACTACAGTCCAAAATACAGCCTACCCTGTTTTTAGAAGATTTATTTATAATGGGTATAGTTAGCTATTCTTAAATAACAAATAATTACCATCGCAGACTGTTTTGTAGATCTCTAAAAGAGGAGTATACCACAATGCATTGTTATATCAGTCTGCACACGAACTAACCACAACCACAAAACACCACCCCTGACCTTTTTCCTGTAGTTTTCATACATTTTATATGAAACGCCGCTGAAGTCGCCACATGCTTATATGAATGCCGGCATTTGTGGCTGTGGTTAGTGACCCGTGTGTGGAGACAGTTATATTCAAAAGCAATAGTCAATGTTTGTGATGAAAGCTCCTAGGCGGCTTGACTTTTTCCGACACTTCAACAATATCATTATAGTTCAACCAATTACACAAAACCTAAACAGACAGACGAGGACTTTATTTTATAATATAATTTTATTAGTGACTCGCCCTAGCTTTGCTTCGGTGTAGTGGGGAATTTGACACCATATATTACACATATAAACCTTCCTCTTGAATCACTCTATCGATTAAAAAAACCACACCAAAAAACGTTGCGTACTTTTAGCGCTATCGCACACGGGCAACTTAGTCGCCCAGCAACTGTTTTGTCTCTCACATGGTTTGTATGAAAAGTTGCCGACGACCGTGTCGCTTCGTGTGCGCGCTTCCATATAAACCCGTGGACTTGATGTGAGAGACAAAACAGTTGCTGGGCGACTAAGTTGCCTGTGTGCGATAGCGCTTAAATATCTTAGCACCATCGCACACGAGCAACTTTTGTCTCCGCAACTATTTTGTCTCTCACGTGGTTTGTATTAAAAGTAGCCGACGATCGAGTCGCCGAGTTGCCGAGCAACAAAGTTGCTCGTGTGCGGTGGCACTAAGCATTCATAGGGACAGACAGCGGGAAGCGACTTTTGTTTTATACTCAGCTATCGCACATGGGCAACTTAGTCGCCCAGCAACTGTTTTGTCTCTCACATCAAGTCCACGGGTTTATATGGAAGCTCGCACACGAAGCGACGCAGTCGTCGGCAACTTTTCATACAAACCATGTGAGAGACAATACAGTTGTTGGGCGCCTAAGTTGCCCGTGTACGATAGCGATAAGTAGTGAAGTTATATTTAAACCTACAAACACTAATTTAGGAAATATTGACTGAAATGATTTATTTCAGGTGGGGTTAGTGTACATTTTTAATTTGATTGTTGGTACCGGAGCACTAACATTGCCAGCAGCCTTTGCTAAAGCAGGATGGGCCCTCAGCACGATTTCACTGGTGTTCCTAGCTTTCATGAGCTTCATGAACGCCACTTATGTCATAGAGACTATGGCATGTGCCAATGCAGTCTACAAATGGAAGCGGTTGCAAACTATCAAGAGAGAGAGTGTGAGTTTTTTATACGATTTACCAAACACCCTGTATACAGAACTAGGTAGGTACTCAAAATCACTATCATAGATATTTTAAAACTATTATTATTATGGTTATACATAATATTATGTAAAATGATGTGATGAAATGTATGAATGTAAGTTACTTATACAGGTGGTTTTTTTTATGCCACCTGCCTGCCTAGCATGACCGATTTATATCGCGTGATATAGCATTTTATCGACACTTAACTGTCAGTTAAACGTTTTATCGACACTTAAAGTTTTTGACAGTTAAACGTGATAAAACGCTATATCACGCGATATAAATCGGTCATGCTAGGCAGGCTGGAGGGAAAGTACTCTAAACAATGGAGATGGCACACTCAAAATAAATATTCCTTTATTTTTTTAAAGAAACAAAACTACGTTCAAAGATTAAAAAAATATGAGCTTCCCACATCCAGGAATTGAACTGGCTAAAATTTGAAAAAAAAAACACCTTAAGTTACAGTAAGATTTTTTTTAGATACAAGACAATGATTCAGATGAGGGGTCATCTCAACATGTGTTGGGGGACCTCGAAGAACCTCTGGTCTGTGGGGACTCCATACCCTCACGTTACTACAGCTTGGACCAGCGAGTGGAAATGGGGGAGATGGCCAACCTATTCTTCAATAAGACTGGAAGAATAATGTTCTTTTGCACACTGTGTGTGTATCTTTATGGCGACTTATCCATATACGCTGCTGCTGTTGCCAAATCTATTATGGATGTTGTTTGGTGAGTGAATATGTATTATGAATTTTATAGGATCATCATCATCATCATCATCCCCCTACCATTCCCAATTTATTTGGGGTCGGTGCAGTGCGTTTTTGGCTTCTATTCTTACCTGTCACTCGTCATCTCCTCATCCACTCCCTTCACATTAATATCATTCTGCACACAATCCACCCATCTTTTTTGCGGTCTTCCTCTTACTTTCCAGCCCTCAACATCCATTCCCAATCATCATCATCATCATGAGCCTCTTTGGGTCCATTTCTGGACATAGGCCTCTCCCAAATTCTTCCACTGGGTCCGGTCCTGCGCCTCCGTCATCCAGTTGTGTCCCGCTTGTTCTCTGATGTCGTCAACCCATCGTTTTGGAGGGCGGCCTCTTTTGTCTGCCCATGGTCTCCATTCATGGATCCTTCTCGCCCATCGTCCTCGATCCATGCGAGCTACATGACCCGCCCAACTCCACTTACGCTCTGAAATTACTTGCACCATGTCTCTCACCCCCGTTTTTCGCCTGATCCATTCATTCCTTTTCCTGTCACGGAAAGTAATTCCAAGCATAGCTCGTTCCATCGCCCTTTGTGCGACTCTAAACTTTTCAGCTGATCGTTCGGTGTGAGACATGGTTTCTGAGCCATATGTGAAGACCGGCACGATGAACTCTTCAAATACTTTTGCCTTGAGTTTTATCGGCAGTTTACTCCGCAGTATCTTCTTATTTGCACCGAATGCTGCCCAGGCCTGGGATATCCGTCTCTCTATCTCTGCTGTCTGGTTAGTGCTGCCCAGCGTAATCCTGTGGCCGAGATATACATACTCCGTCACTATATCAACCGGAAATTGACAGTCATTTGCCTCGGGTATGTTGGTCATAATCTTGGTTTTTGATAGGTTCATCTTCAAGCCCACTTTTTCAGATTCCACCTTTAAATCTTCGATCATGTCCAACATATCAGATACATTTTCAGAAAACAAAGCCAAATTGTCTGCCAACCTTAAGTTTGTCAGCTTCTCCCCCTCAATATTAATACCTTTCTCATCCCAATTTAAGTTCTTAAATATATTTTCTAAGGCAGTAAGGTGAGTATTTCCAATACTCTTCTAGTATCATGCCTTTCATCCCTTCTCATAACATGCCCATACCAAGTCGGACGATTCCTTTTAAACTTTAGCATCATCATTATTAGTAATTTTTTAATGTCTCCATTGCTGGAGCCTAGGGCATGGTTTCCTGTATGGCTGGATAAAATAAATATAATGGGCAGAATGCAGATTGATGGGAGCATACAAATATACTCACTACAAATTGGTCGGAAAGAGTTGAAATTAAATAAAATGGAATTAAAATTATTCAGTACAAAATATAGTGTTGCCAAGTTATTTATGATTTTGACGTGTTTGCATAGAAAGTGGGCTACCTTTATTTTTGTCAACTTTTTGTGGTCAAGCTGTACTTGTTGAAGATTTATTTATTTACTTAAAATCATTCTAAAATTATTCTTCTTTTTGTGCATTATTTTTAATATTTGCATGAATATTTTGAAAGGATGCATTTGACAAAATAAACAGGTTTATGGAAGACATTTAATTTCGTTTCAAATAATTTTCATGATATTGTCGCTATGCACAATCTGAACAAAAACAATGTGCGTAAATGACATTCAAATATTTATTCAGTTGTTGTAAGTGTTACTGCATGCTATAATATTTCATGAGTAGGTATAAATATAGTACATTATGAGACAAGTTAGCTAATGTTGCTCATTGCACACAAGGCTGTGGGTTGCAGCCCGAGCCGCAGGCGAGGGCGTAACTCAGCCGAGTGTGCAATAAGTAAGAGCTCACGAGTTTCATACGACGTTTTTCAACACATTTGCGAGGAAAATACAAAGTAATTTACCACACAGCAACAAATACGACAAAAACAAAATATGTCAATTATGGGAAAAGGCGCGTAGGTTTTTTTTTTGTTTTTTTCACACGCCCAAAATGCAAGAATATTTTGCGAACAAAGGGGTGAGCGAGCATACAGCCAACTCATAAATTATAATTTTAAGTGATAAAATACAAATATTTTACTACTTTATAACAAAATATTGTGAATTATGAATAATTTGATGATAATAAATATTTGTTTGACTTAATTAAGGACTTACACATTTATTTAGTTCAAAAATAAATATGAATTTACAGCGGCATAAAACCTCTTTGTCTTGTACTATTACTTATTCTGTGTCTTTGTTGTCACTATAAAAAAATAACTGTATTACCCGGATAAATTGGGAATGCTCTCTTTACTCGCATAGAACTTGCAGTAAGGTACTAATTTAACTTTGTAGGGATAATTCTATAACAACCTAGTGTTTTATATATTATTGCACGCGTTTGTTATAGCTCGGTTTATGGCCCTAAAAGCGATGTATTAGGGCTCACTTTACGAGCAAGTGTGTTGAAAATAATTTAATGACACACTTTTTATGCTTGTAAAGTATTATTGGTTTTCGTCAGCTAACATTGTATATTGCAGTTTATTTCTTGTGATAATTACTGGTACACAATCTATTAATATACATGTATAGGGTTATTAATAGGGTTAATCCCACTAAGGCTTCGTTTACGGAGACGCGGGGCGTCGCGCGTCGCTTGCGGCGGCGCGGGGCGCAGCCCGCACTGAATTCAAACATATAGCGTTGTATGAGTATGTTTACGGAGAGGCGATTTTACACGCGTTTGCTTGAAATGGGGCGGGGCCCGCGGATGGCAACGTCGCGGCGCACGCGGCGGTGCACGCGGCGGCGCACGCGATGGCGCACGTGACGGCAATTCTCGATGAAGCGATAGCGATGCCCGCGGCCGGCGGAACCTTCTGCCAGTCTTTATTTAGAAATCGTACAAAACGCAGACGTAATCACCATCACAATGGGGTACGATTTGTTTGACTTTGTTTGATTAAGCGCCGTCGCCGCCGCCGCAGCGAGGCCCGTCGCGTGCACCGCCGCGGGCGCCGCGGCGGGCGCCGCCACGCTGCCCGCGACGCGTCTCTATGAACAACATCGTATATTGCCATATGTTTGTGTTTACGCGTGCGATGATAAGTGCCGCTTCACGCGCCGCCTCTCCGTAAACAGAAAAAACGTCCGACGCGCCGCACATAGGGGTATTTGATATCAAAAGTTGATCAAAACTCTTTTTATATTTATGTCAGTAAAATCGTTACATTAGCAATTTTTACCATAAAAAACTTAAATAAACTAAAAATTAAAACAACACGGGATTTTCATTAAAAAATAATATGATGCCACAGTACAAAATTTAGTCTGATTCGTCGCACGAGCTTTCCTCAGTTGACTTATCGTCTTTATAGTTACTTTTGGGACTTTCTTGAGTTGAAGTTGTTGCAGATTTTGGTGGCAGAAGAAGATCGATGGTTTCTTTGGAAAACAAAACAAGAAACGCTCAACAATGATGAAACCCACAATTACCGACACCTAATATTAAAAAAAATATAATAAATAAAACGCCAAGCTTCCGCCAGTCTTTTCTTTTTAGATTACTCCTTGAGATAGTCTGCATTAATATTCTTTTTAAATTTTTACTCGGACAAACTCGGAAATATAACTTTTTCACTATTTTGTAAAAAAGTTACAAAAGAAATTTAAATTTTACTACATACTTTAATCAATCAAAAAAGCTTTAAAATTGTGTCATTAAGTTACGGTTTATAGTTAATAATGACTACCTACCTTCATTTTCAATATCCATATCAAAAATCTTACCTTAATCAAAGTATCAATAACATATAGGTATTTTTTTAAATTTGAGATTTTTGCATTTACAATGCTATTTTTAAACAATACTAAATAATATACTAGAAAAAATACGACTCGCACCAGATCAATACTCAGACGGGAATCGAACCCGCGACCTTTGGATATCCGGTCCAATGCTCTGACCGCTGAGCTACCGAGTCACTAGTGACATTAGTATTGTTTAAAAATAGCATTGTAAATGCAAAAATCTCAAATTTAAAAATTATATAGCTATTTCATCTTAATCAATTGTTAAAATATCTGGAAAGATATTTCAATTGAATGTCGAGGTAATTCCTCACATTGGTGAAATAACGCTGGCTTACAGCGTAAGAGTTTAGGATATACTAGGAAAAATTCGACGATGTCACTAGTGACTCGGTAGCTCAGCGGTCAGAGCATTGGACCGGATATCCAAAGGTCGCGGGTTCGATTCCCGTCTGAGTATTGATCTGGTGCGAGTCGTATTTTTTCTAGTATATTATTTAGTATTAACATATAGGTAGATTAAAGTGTGTATTTTTCAAAGTGCCAAGAACTGAAACGTACATGTAAACGAAGACGAGATTCCGACTGAAGCTGTGTATCTGTCGCAGGCAAATTGTATGATTCAGCGTTTTACAAACAGCGTCGTCCGTTTACAAACGTTTGCTGTCTTGCAAAATGCCGAAGGCAAATTGACGACTCGATCAATTGTTAAAATTTCAATTGATTGTTTTAGTAGGGTGACAATCATAAAACTTGCTCACACTAGCTCATTAAAATCTCGAGATATAATTAGTTTAGTTACAATGCCTTTCTTTGGTATGTTTCTCTTTGATTCGCAGATAGGACATAATGACACGAATAAGTCTATTGCTTTTCTTACAATAATAAATCGGTCTTAAAGTTTGTACTGAATTTTGTCTCGACCACCATGTCCACAGTTTTTATGAATATCTAACAACATAATATCATAATATTCTTCTAAAGGTATTGCATGGACTGCTGGACTCTCAGGTCTCAGGGCTGTCTTTTTTCAAAATAAGTTATTCCATATCTCCAATACTCATCACATCATACCATTTGTACCAATAATATTACTTAGGAGTCCTCCGAGTACCAGATTTCACAGACACCTTAGCGTTTTTCAAAAATCTTGTCATTTGTCCACGGTTTTTTTACTGCTCCTACTTGTGAATCGTAAAATGTTTTAATTCACTTTAATAAATGTCTTTAAAACAATGATTTTTTTGTAAAATGTCATTTGAACACGTAAAACTTTGCACTGCTTTCAATATTTTTCTGTGTCACAAAACCACTACTAGACGCCATTTTTATTGTTCTGATTAACAGCGCTGCGCGTAGTAAGAAAAAGAACTAAATACTTCAATTTTCCGCGTCATTTTGTAAAAGGTTATTGAATTTTCTATCAAAGGTTATGGCATTTTTTATAATGACATGGCAATTTACAATTTGCCTTCGGCATTTTGCAAAACAGCGAGCGTTTGTAAACGAACGACGCCGTTTGTAAAACGCGGAATCATACGATTTGCCTGCGACATATCAACCGCTTATAATAGCGCCTCAAAATGACTGTCGTTTGATGCGCCATCTATTGTACTATCCCCAAAAGTCATTTCAATCATCCGATTTTAAAATTAATAAATTTGAGTTTTGATCAGCTTTCCTCATACTGGTACCCCTATGTGCGCCGTTTCAAATTTTGGCGCTGCATCGAAAGCAAAGACTCTCATGTGAGTACCTTTGTCTTTTCAATTGCTATTTATTTACCTTATTTAATATCTGTTATTTAAGTGCTCGCTCAATAATTTTGGCGCTCCTTCGAAAACAAAAACTCTCATATGAATATTTACCTTACTCAATATCTCCTAAGTGCTCGCTCATTCAAAGTTGGCATTTAAAATATTTTATGTGCTAAATCGAAGAAGTAACCCAAGAAATGGCTTTGTGTGACCAAACCGATTATACAAATAACTGAAAGCAAGTTTAAACATTTGTAGGAACTGAAAATGGTTATCGAACAAGATTAGGCACAATCCTTTTTAAAATGCTCTGCAATTTAATCCGGGTATTTTATTATACAATACAATTGCTCTTTTATTTAAAATGACAATAGCAAATTAAAAAGCATAAAACCAAAGTTATCACTTGTATTTTTTGTTGAATTGTTTCCTTATATTTTTTTCAGTAGACGGTTTTTATTGATTATCTCGCAAAAAAGAATTTTACACATGGGAGGTCTTAAAGTCGCAACGACGCAAGTCTTTATTCGAAGTAATTTTGTTAAAATTATCTAAATACGGGACGCGTAAGCAATGCGAGACGCGATGGTCAAATGCGGTGACAGCCCCGTATATACGGGACGGATGGCAACCCTATATACAAGCTGAAATTTTAATCATTTGGTTCCCGCCGTGTGGTGGTTCCACTTATGATTACAAGCAACTTTTACTATGGGGCCAACTCTCCTGCTCGCAAAAAAATCTGCTGTTCCATACAAAAGTGCAGTACCTACTCGACCTTAATGTATGGAACAGCTGATTTTTGTTTGCGAGCAGAATTGTTGGCCCCATAGTAAAAGTTGCTTGTAATCATGAGTGGAACCACCACTATTTGATTACCACTCGATTATAATTTCAGCGTGTATAATGCCAAAAGTAGGTTTTTGTGATTATAATGAGTGAATCTTTTGTTTTAGCTCCCCCGTCCCTTCGAACATGACAGATTGGCAGCAGCTGCCCTGCTTCAACACGACTTCCACGGAGCACGCGTACTCCCGCTTGGAGGTGTACCGAGTGGCGCTGCTCACCTTCGTGGCCGCCATGGGACCTTTCGTGTTCTTCAACGTGCAGAAGACGAAGTACCTGCAGCTATTTACGACGGGCATGAGGTGGCTTGGTGAGCACAGAAATTGTTAAATAGGAAAGATTCAGTAGGATAAACTGACATTCTGAAGTCAGGTACGAATCCTTTAAGATCAATTTCTAGTTTTTGCTTCATGTTTGATAGTTTACGGGTTTCAGAATGGAAGTATATATTTACTTAATCAATTTCAAACCATTCTTTATTCTCATTTCTTTTCTACAAAACATTTAATTAGAAAAAAATACTTTTAATTTTTTTTTTAAGTTGAACCTCCTGTATCTATACATAATATTATTGTGCAAAAAAGTATAGAGATCGCCATAGAGATGTTTAATTATGTATATAGTTGACACGCCTCCGCATAGACAATCTTGAATGTTCGCTCTTGAACTTCAAGGAATTTGCATAAAAGCACAGAATACATAATAGTACAAGTACAGAAGATCCACTCCTTAAAGTCATTTAAATAAATTGCGACTCTATCCTAGACACAATAAAGTGCAATTCAGGTCGCACACCGCTCCCTTCGCTACAGTTATATTCACCTATAAGTTACCTCTCTTTCTATCGCGTAGCTCTTATCTCTTCTAACGACTTCAGGGTTTCTTCTTTTAAATAATAATGAAATAATAGCTTACAATACTTTATTACAAGTTATGTGTTTGTGAAATAAAATGTGTACTTAAATACAGTCAACGCAACATCAGACTATACATACTGATTTGAGGCAATTTGCTTTCTTACGAAATCAAAAAGTCATTAATAATTAAGTTTATTTCGAAAGTAGATAAGTAAGTACCTACCTAAATAAGATGTAAGTAGGTAGGTACCTAAGAATAAACGAATACTAAATACTAACTAGGTAGTAGATAAGCACGATGTCGTTTGGATCTTTTGGAAGTGTGAAAAACGTGAGGTTCGGATCTTTTTTATTATTTACTATTAAGGCAGCCCTTGCGATTCAATATGCCTTTATTTTGGTTAAATATCATAAATGTACGAACGAACGACGCGACAATACGCGAATGCGGTGCGTGAGTGAGTATCGAAATCGAATTGCTAACGTGCGTCCCAGCCGGCACGGCGCGGCAGCCCTCTGAAATTAGTCCGTCCGGACGGACCCGCCGGCTACTTGTAGCTTCGTACCTAAAGCGCGGAGTGCGCCTAGCCTGATAAAAGTGATACTTATACCCACAAAATTATGACACTGCAAAAAAAATGTCAAACTGTTGCTACATTTTCATGAAGAGAAGCTCGGTGGTGTAGTGGTTAGCGCCTGGCCCTATGATTGTAAAGGTTAAGCAACTTTCGCAAAGGTCAATAATGGGATGGGTGACCAAAAATTTATTATCTCGAGTTCCTCTGTGCTTCGGAAGGCACGTTAAGCCGTTGGTCCCGGCTACATTTGCAGTCGTTAATACCCACAAACCCGCACCCTGATTATCTAAAAAGAAACTATTTAGCGACCGGTTACATTCCACATACATTGCTACTTTTCTTTGGTATGTTTTTTTTAATCCAAAAAGAAGTAGCAATGGATCACTATCATCTATGAACTGCAACCGGTCGCTAGGTGGTTTCTAATTAGATAATCAGCCCGCGGCATTAAGGCCTGTGTGGTGGGTTATGGCCCATCTTCCTTATCCACCTATAATATGGCATGTTATGTACCCTTTTTTTTATATGCCGAGGAAAAACGCATTTACGCGCTTCCCCTCCCGCAAGTGAGCGAGAGGGGGGTATGTGGGACTCGCTAGGAGGGGACCGCAACTTCGGCGTTGCAGCTCCCTCCACGACTGCCTCCCGTAATTCCACCAAGTCAAAGCTCGGTGGAATCCCAGGAGGAGGGAATACCCACTAAAAAACCCCGGCACCTGCCCACTCGCCGCCAAATGTTGACAGCCGTAGGGCTGTATGAGGGTCCGTGGGGACAATCTCCTCAACGACAGACGGCCTGCCCGCATCCGGGCCTCCTCCGCTGGGAAATAGCTGGGCAAGTTTAGCCATTTCCCCCATCTCATTAGGACCGTGCAAGGCGGGCAGTGGTTCACCTCCCACTGCCCGCTTGGCCCCGACTTTGAGCGGCCACCTCCGAAGAGACTTTCGCTCCCCTCGCGCGTACTGTCTAAATGGTTTCCGCCTCCATGTAAACATAGAAGCATAGTCCCTCTTAGACCTCCGCGCTTAGACCCGCGCTTCCCTAGTCCCCAAGACGTACAACCAAAATGTCGTCTCCGACACGCTAGTCTGTAAGGCCCACGGTCTGCGAGCAATCATCTCCGAAGAGACGTTCGCTCTCGTCTCGCGCGTACTATCTGAAAGATTTCCGTCTCCATGTTAAACATAGACACGTAGTCTCTCTTAGACCTCCGCAGTCGTTCAAACGAGGTTCAGGGTAAGCGCCACCTGCGCTCATCCCTGGTCCCTCGGTGTCGGATTATTAGCCGCCAGCTGTAAAAGAAGCTCAAAAGAGTCTTTTACAGAGACGCCCAGGGTGCACCGGCCCTCCCACTGAATAGAATACTAATAAGGACTTTATCACGACTTGTAACTCCCAACTTTTTTTTGTATAGAGGTTCATACCTACTATAGGGGCGCACTGTGTATTTTTTTTAGTTGTCCTTATTCGCGGTAAAGATAGCATGGTAATTATTACTATCCTACTAATATTATAAATGTGAATGTTTGTGGGTTTGGATGTTTAGATGTTTGGATGTTGTTCCTCAATCACGCAAAAACTACTGAACGTATTTGGTTGAAATTTGGCACACAGATAGTAGATAGCCTATATTAAAACATAGAATCTTTTAATCCCGACATTCTTACGGGAACGGGAACCACGCGGGTGAAACCGCGGGCGACCGCTAGTATGATAATAATTTACCACTGCATTTGTTTATATTTATAAATAGGATGTGTTTTTGCATTCGCGGCGCGATTTTGATAACGACGGTGCTGCGGCTGCATTGACCTCCTCATCCTTTCTTTTATTATTTTAGTAATATAAATGCGAAAGTCCGTTTGTTTGTTTTTGTCACGCCTTCACGTCTTAACTACTGAACCGATCGTCATGAAATTTTACATACACGTTACCAGGGGTACAGAGAAGGACATAAGCCTTTCATCCCGGAAAAAGTATTGTTCCCGAGGGATAGCAAAAACACTGTCCACGCAGACGAAGTTGCGGGCGGCTGCTAGTGTGTTTGTATGAAAATGTCTTGTTCCAGCATTCGCAATAATGATCTCGATGGCGATCCGGCTGCTGTGCGTGCGCGGCGCGGAGGGGCACCCCGGCGCATTCTCAGTGGCGGGGCTAACGCCGCTGTTCGGCGCCTGCGTGTACTCCTTCATGTGCCACCACTCGCTGCCCGGCCTCGTCAGCCCCATCCGCGGCAAGGCACGCCTCGGCCTCCATCTCGCTCTAGACTACTCCCTCATCACTGCCTTCTATCTCCTTCTTGCATTCTCCGGCGCCTTCGCGTTCGCCCACCTAGACGAACTGTACACCCTCAACTTCGTACCCACAGATAACGAAAACATATTCCTCGAAATCGTAGAGTACTTCCTCGCTTTATTCCCAGTGTTCACACTATCCACCAGTTTCCCTATAATCGCAATCACGCTCAGGAACAACCTCCAAAGTCTGTTTTTGGACACTTCGCGTTTGGAATCTTATAATTGTCTACTTAGAAAAGTACTGTTTCCTATAGTCACGGTAATCCCTCCAATGTTGTTAACATACTTCTTAGAAGATATAGGCATTCTCATAGAGTTTACGGGCTCGTACGCAGGTACCGGTATTCAGTATTTGATACCCACTTTCCTAGTGATGACCGCTAGGCGGCACTGCATCAATATGCTGGGTTTAGGAGTGATCAATAGATACAAAAGCCCTTTCTCTAATATAGCATGGGCTGTGTTCGTGTTATTATGGTCCTTCGTTTGTCTAGTGTTAGTATCTGTAAATATGTTCGAAAAGAAATCATGACAGTGATTTCGCAAAATTCACTCTCAGGGTGCTTTTAAGCTGGTCATTTGATCCTGCTTTATCCAAAGTGGCAATTGAAGTCCTGATCATGAAGAAAAATTGTACTCAATTGCATTTACGATAAACTATGTTCCAAATTGGGACTCCAATTCCATTGAGAGGCAAGAGGGCAGAGGCAATGAGAATTTGTCCGTGTAAATTGAAAATTCCATTTATTTAACTTTAGATTTAATTTGGCAACTATATGAAATCGAGTGCACTGATAGTATGTAACATAATATTTTTTTATTTGTATAAGTCTGAGAAATACTTAATCATGATTTTATTTATAACATAGGTAATTATAAGGTTTTACTACCAGTTTCCTGATTGTACTTGTTAAAAAAATCCAAAGATTGTGTTGTATTATTTACATATTCTTTACGCACAACTCAAAGTTTGAGCGATCATCGGTCTTCCTAGATTTATATTTAAATGTCTAAAATTATATAGGCTTTGTGATATAAAAATGAACAGTATTTAGGAAAATCAATTGCAATTACATTATGATGTAATATAATTTATACGAAAAGACAATACCATTGAATTTTAAATAAGAATTGATGTCTAAGCTGTATTAAGTTATACGAGAGAACTCGACTTGTAAAATAATATCACTCTGTATTAAGAGTGCATCGTGAGTCCACTAGCGCGGCTTGTAATGATTTTTTCTTGATTTGCGGCGCTAGTGGACTCACGATGCACCCTTAAGCTTTTAGTAATAATAAAGTACAATAAAAACTTGCCAACTATGTATGTTTATACGAATAGTGTAGTTTACTTAAAGTCGCATTACTAATTTCCCAGCAAAAATGTAAACAAAGGTGTTGCCAGAACAAAACAACACAAAAAGAAATAGTATATCGGTAAGTCGAGAAATAAACACACTTACATGTTTTTTCATCACAAACCTAATAAAATTAGATTAGATAAATATTCTGAATCATGAGTTTTGCGGCAAAAACAGTAATATAATTTAATATTACATAATAACAGTTTTATAGTAGAAAACATTTTATGATGCTGTGCACACATCAACTGCAAATCGTACACATCAACCTTTGGTCATTTTATAAAATTTCATAATAATTAGTATTACTAGTAGTAGCTGTAGTGGTAACATTTGTCATTTGGTATTTGGGGGTAACAGGCGAAGATGCTACGTATTTTTGATAGTTTACATACAGTCAATATCTAAGTAAAGTTTTGTTATCAGTTCGTTTCAAGAACTTTTAACATCAAAAATTATGATAGGTTATAAAGATAAAATTTCTAATTATCATCCTACTTTAAAATTACCCTGGATGACATTATTTTTATTATGACTCAAAATATAATAAACAAATTAAAAAGTTATAAATGTGACCAAAGGTTTTCAATATCTGAAAATGTCACTATCAGGGTCAGTTGTCAATATGACAATGACGTTTCTTTGTTTACATTTTTGCTGGGAAATTAGTAATGCGACTTTACGTAATTGTTTATACGTAACTTGAAGTTGTCCTACTTTTTTTATCAGAGTTTTAAAGTTAATTTCTCACTTAACGTATAAAAACACCGTATTTTTTATTTATACATTTTGTGATTATCATTGACCTGCATAAATTTTTTTTTCATGTCAGTGGTAATTATTCAATATTTTTGTTACTGTGATAATGTAACCATTTCATCGTAAGTTTAAATGAATTAATTGATAACAGATGATCATGTTTTTTTTACTGAAAGTGTATTTTGTAACTACTTAAATAAATTTATTTTATCCGTTTTTATTTTGTGTATTTTTTTTTGAAGTCCCATCATCGTTAAAAAATATCACTACCTCATACCATACAGGATCCTCTCTCAATAAATCTGTCATTGATCCGTAAAAATATGTTCAATGTTTTCTTCCCTTCGGCCGTGTATGATACCAAATCTTCTGTGGAGATCAAAGGTGAATGTCAGAACCGCGGGATCAAATCTTAATTTTGAATATTCTTTATTGTAGTTAATTCAGTACAATTACTTAAAACGTTAGTACCTTTTTCTATTTTTTTGTATGCCGAGGAAAAACGCATTTACGCGTTTCCCCTCCCGCAGGTGAGCGAGAGGGGGTATGTAAACGTGTATTAACTATTCCTATTTTAAAGTGGGCCGCCATCCTGACGTCAGAACCGCGGAGACATCCAAAAACCTTATATGATGATTTGAATGGAACAATCAGTAGTACTCTATTAGTTCCTTATAGTCCGAGCGAGGCTCAGAACAAACGAGGGCGAAGCGTGTTTTCGCGTCCGCACAAGTTTTTTTTCTATTTTCATAATATTTTGACCCTACTGAACAAGATACGAAAGGGTGTCGCGCTGACACCCTTGAGCGTTTCTTAAAAAACGCATAATTATGCCAAGGAGCTACCGCCATTAGATAAACCTCTAAAGATTTTATAAACCCTATATACAACTGTTAGGTGTCTAATGAAAGGGAATTAAATGTTCTATAATGTTATAATACACAACATCGTCTGAGTAGTACAGTTCAGAAATTTTTTTAAATTTTATGAAAATTATATCTATAGAATTCCAATTTTTTTTTGTTTTAAGTTAACGTAATTCTTAAACTGGTACTTCTTTTCTCAAACAAAAAACATACTAACAAAGCCTATTTAACGCAGATTTAAAAAAATGTAACTTTCAAGTACTTTTACAAACAAAAAATAGCAAAAAAAAATTTTAAACGACGCGTGCCGTAGATTTCTTCTATAGGTGGAATAAAAAAAATGTTTTTTAGGTATAGAAATATGGGCATCAGGTGAAAGCTAATAGAAAGCCAAATTCAAATATATATACATTATGATACTTTTATTCTACTGTTTTGACAGAAACTTAAGAAAACCACAACTAAACTCGAAAAACTTAGCATTTTTTTCAGTTTCCTCAAAAAACTTCCTTAAGGAAGCGTTTTTCGGGTTACTTGGTTTTATACTTTTATAAAGCTTACTAAATTAACTACAGTTTAAGCATAACCTGAGTAGTCTAGAACCGTAGGTTGCGGAAACACAGCTAGTCAAAAATAGGCATTTCTTTCAAAAGTGAAAAAAAAAATCATCTTTGACTAGCTGAGTCTCCGCAACCATTGGACCTGGACTTCTCGGTTTAGACTCAAATTGTAGCACATGTAGTTAGCTTTACAAAAAAGTATTACGATAAAACCTGAAAAATGCTTCCTTAAGGCGCTGTAGGTAGTGAAACTAGCGCCGCCACTACATTTATTTTTATTACTCGTCAACCAAGTCAATATTTAAAAAAAGCTCATGTAATAATCTCTTAAATTGTCTCTAATATTTTTTGAATAACTCTTCAACAGTAATCATTCATTCTGTAAGTTTTAAAATCCATTTTAGCTCAAAGTGGCCACTTTTGGCAATTATGGAATTTAAAACTTACAGAATGAATGATAGCTGTTGAAGAATTATTCAAAAAATATTAGAGACAAAGTAAGAGATTATTACTTGTGCTTTTTTTAAATATTGACTTGGTTTACGAGTAATAAAAATAAATGTAGTGGCGGCGCCACTTTCACTACCACCTCGCCTTAAGGTAGTTTTTTTGAAGAAATTGAAAAAAAATGCTAAGTTTTTCAAGCAGCACAGGATTTCCGGGTTGCATACTTGAGTATAAACTACTCTCTAGAAACCTAACAACATATTTAAAAATCGTAGTTAATACTCGTTTGCGATTTTTGCATTATTGACTAGATTTTTTTTATTTTCTAATAATTTATTAATGTTGCATACTTCTGATTCTGAGTTATGGCTTTTTGAAGTTTCTGTCAAAACAATAACATAAAAAAATCATAATGTATATAAATTGGCTTTCTATTAGCTTTCACCTGATGCCCATATTGCTACATCTAAAAAAAATATTTTTATTCCACCTATAGAAGAAATTTACGGCTCGCGAAATTAAAAATTTTTTTTGCTTATTATTGTTCATTAAGGTAAAGCGCATTCACTTAGATAGTGTCGCCCTTTGATCGCGCCGCCTTTGCACGTGCCGCTTCTTGTCAAAGGATGCCGCCGCATAAACAAAGGATACCGCGTGCGGCGTACACCCGCAAGTCAATTCGTATTTTGGCAGTTTGCATCGCGCCGTAGTGAAAGCTTGTGTTTGTTGACTCTGCTACGTATACTCAAAATATTTTTTCATCCTTGGAAGGACAGTTAAGTGCCTCAAGATGAAACTTTAAGTGAACCAACAAAAAATACGGGTGTTTTGTAAAACATGTAAACAACTTATAATCAATGTCCATCGGCATTGCGTTAAAATCAGTATGTCTGCACCTATCACAGATACTTCAAAAATAGTGGGAATACCAAGAACTAGTATACTTAAAAAACGTAAAAACGGAAGAATCCTACTATCGAAAACGGACGACTTTGAATGTGATGTAGTACGTCCGAACAGTATACAGATTTTATGCTAATAAAAAACTTAGACACTAGACACGGTTCTGGAAAATTCACAAGCTAATAATAATACGGACTTTCCGTATAAACGTACGACTGCGAAATGTCAATAAATTTCTAAAACTTGGATTTTAGTATTTAAAACACTTAGGGCTGGTTTTTCAATGCCCAGATAAAGCTTTATTCGATTCATGACGTATTATGCCGCCAAATTGAAAATGATTGTCATATGGTTGTTTGTAAAAATTTTGAATGATTTTATGTTATTCGGATTATAATTTAACTGACTGATATCTGTTATCTGAGGATTGAAAAATCTGCCCTTAATAAGCTAAAACTATTGCTAGAATCATCGCTATTTTTTACCGTTATCTGTAACGTTATTTGTATAACGTTACCAAAACCTTTCCGGTATAAGTTGTCTCTGAACACAAGTGCTTGCGGGTGTACCGACACTATCTAAATGAATGGACTTTACTTGAAAGTTACATTTTATTAAATCTGTGTTAAATGGGCTTTGTTAGTATGGTTTTTGTTTGAGAAAAGAAGTACCAGTTTAAGAATTACGTTAACTTAAAACAAAAAAAAATGGGTTTTAATAGATATAATTTTCATAAAATTTAAAATATTTTCTGAACTGTACTACTCAGACGATGTCGTGTATAACATTATAGAACATTTAATTCCCTTTCATTAGACACCTAACACTTGTATATAGGGTTTATAAAATCTTTAAATTAGAGGTTTATCTAATGGCGGCAGCTTCTTGGCATAATTATGCGTTTTTCACGAAACGCTCAAGGGTGTCAGCGCGACACCCATTCTTATCTTGTTCAGTAATGTCGACATATCATGAAAATAAAAATAAATCTTATGCGGACGCGAAAACACGGTACGACCCAAAATCTGCAGGACTATTAGTAAAATATTAACAACAAGTTTATAGAATCTTTCATTTAATATTTACTAGCGGCCGCCCGCGACTTCGTCTGCGTGGAATGATTTTTTGCTATCTCACAGGAACAATTAATTTTTTCGGGATGAAAGGTACCCTATGTCCTTTTCTGTACCCCTGGCAACGTGTATGCAAAATTTCATGTTGATCGGTTCAGAAGTAACAAACAAACTAAACAAATAAACAAACAAACGGACTTTCGCATTTATAATATTAGTAAGGATTAGCTTTTTTGATGTAAACGCCTGTTAATTTATTCTGAGCAATAAATAATGAGAAAAAATATTGTGATGGTCTGCCAGTCCGCTTCACAAAACCGGAGTATTTGCTGCAGCTCCGGGTTCGATTCCTTGCACACGCACAACTCAACTTATATCTAGGTAGTGTAACGGTTTAACTTTTTTTGAACGAGCGAGCGTTATTTTTTGCATAATATTATTTTGTCTAGAGTGCATCAGCTCAAATGCGTTGCGAAATAAAGGGTTAAACAAGAGAAATAAATGTAATCAGCCAGGAGTGTCGCCAGCCCACGGCCCAAGGGAGGGCAAATTAATATTAAGGAGTATGAGATAACAAAAATATGAATTGTAGGTACAGTCAAGAGCAACCTATTGAATTTATTCGAGTTTTGAGATGCGGGATTTATCGTTGCACTGCCTCAGAACTTTGGTTACTTTGCAGTTGGCTACATTTTTTTAACCTCTAGGGGGGGGGGGGGGGCACCCTTGGCGACGCCCCTGTGATCAGCACCCCTCATGCGTTGTTCGGCAGATTCGCGATACCGCAGAATCGTATTTGGGCGGAAATAGTACAGTTAATCAAAACTTATTAGTAAATTGTTACGCAGGTACTTTGGTAACGGCACAGCGGCGTCACTCCCTGTATGTGTGAGCTTGGCGCCAGTCTGGCGGCGGCTACGTCATACGCGTCACGACTTGTGATAGGGTTGGCTATTAGCATCATTCATTACATATTAATGCAACGAAATAATAAAACGAAAGTTTGATGAAATAAATTTGTACTGATTTTATATTAATTTAAATGCCAATACATTACAACTATATGGATTATAGTTTATATGATTTCTTAATTTGTAACAATTTCAAGGTTTCTTTTTCGTTTGCCTGCTTTATAATATCAACTTCTGCAATTACTTACACAGTTCTAAGATTAATTTCCGCGCGTCCAGTTCATTAGAAATGAAATGCTTTTTACGGATTACCGCTCGTATATTGGTAATATTGGTATTGGGGGCCATCCATAAAATTACGTCACACGAATTTCATGATTTTTGACCCCCTCCCCCGTCCTTGTCACAGCTGGTCACATTTGCGAGGACCCCCCCCCCCAGTGTGACGTCACATATTTTACAATTTTACATACGTCAGAGCCAAAAAATAAAGTTTTTTTGCACGGAGGTAGATAGATACGGTCAAGTGCAGGTTTTTAATATTTTTACTATACAAAAGTACAAAAACGTCATTCTGTGTAGTGTCTGTGTAATATAGATATGTAATTCGGGGTGGTTGTATGGAGTGTCCGGGGTGAAAGGCAAGACGCCATAATTATTGTAGCTATTTTAATTCAATAACATTTTAAGTATCTATTTATTTTATTTTTCTGTGGTATAAAGCACTATGTCACTTGGAAGAAAGTGCATTACCACATCACCCCTCAATGTACAACAAAGGTACTATTAATTTCCTCGCATTTCTTGAGAAAAGCAATAATATGACCTGTATTATATTGTACGGAAAGGAAATTACATTGCCTGAATGATGAATGATTAAAGCCCTTGCTCGACACATATAACTTTAGTTTGTCGTACTTGCCTGTAATGTATGTACTATTGCGCGGTGCGAGCGAACTAGGCAAACCTGATAGCGCGTGCCTCCGCGGAAGAGATTCCTCGCCCCGATGGCGTCGCGGCACCCCCGCGATCGCCCGGCGCACTCACACATAGCCGCGAGCAATTTTACAGCACTCATGCGCAAGTGACGCTTCTTTTCACGTTAGTGTATATTTTCTTTGGTAACGGTAAGGTAAGCATAAGGTGCATTCGGCTAATCCCGAAAATCGGGTACATCCGGATAATTACTTATTACTACTAAACGCGGCGGATTTTATTGCTCTGGCATCATTCACCTAGACGCCATCTTAATCCGCTCCAGGGGTCACTTTGAAGCGAATAAGCATGTCCAATTCAAAATTTCCGAGAACAAGTGCTATTTCCCGCCTTTTTGGATTATCAGAATTACCCGAAAATCCGTAATTGCCTGGTATGTTATTTAACCAATTGTTTTTTAACTTGATAGATTTTCATTTTATTGCACTACTTAGTTGGTTTAGAATACTGTAGCTCAAGTTTTTGTTTATTTTCAGATTTAGCCGACTAGGGCAAATCCGAGCTAAATCAGAGTTCGGATAAGTTTTAATATTTTTACAAGTGGAATATGTTTCTTTCATTTTGAATAAAACTTTATTATTTGCAGTTTTTCCTTCTTTTTCAGATACTTGTTATTATTCATACAAATAGTAGGTACCTATGCCACATTTTGTGTCTACTAAAAGTTTGAGATCCGTAGACTAGTGTCGGGTAGTTCCTAAATATAAATATCACTTATCCATGTTTAGGTTCTTCACTAGCCATTACCGAGAAATCTGTTTTAGAAAGGTAAATCTGAACGAAAAAGAAATATACACCTTATGTTAAAAATGAATAAAACCCACTTTTCCGTGTCTATCGGAATTACCCACCATACTTCGGAATTGCACCCGAGCAAACTAAAAGTGATTTAAAGTTTGAAAAGTTTTTTTTTACAAATTCTGAAGTTAAATGCAAAAGTCCTTGAAATAGACGATTAGGCTGCACACTAAAGTAGACGAAGTGACCCGCGTTGGTAGCATTCACTCTACTATTCTGATAAGGTTTCTGAAAATACAAACATCCCATCAACTCATCAAAAATCCGTTCGTAATTACCCGAATGCACCTTACCTATTTCAAGAATTCTTCAGTGCTTAGTGGCATGACGAGGATTGAAAATTCCTGTTCGAAGCCACCAGGGGAAATAGTTGGAGGAATAGTATTGTTACGGACGCTGGGTACGGGATTGGAAGGAAAACGCTTGGTTGCAGAGACGACGCTTTATTACCAAAAACACATCCACATACTCTGAATTTCGTGATCCGCTCTTCTGTGTTGTGTTTTCTTGCGAACGACGTAGCCACCCAGCGCTGTTACACGATGACATTCCCACTTCTTGACCTGTGATGTCGCAGTCCGCCCTTCCAAGTAGCGTCGCGTCCGAACGACGTAGCCTCTCGGCGCAGAACCCGACGACATCCACTTCGCAGCTACTATCGCTAGTACCTCACCTCGAAACTCCTCTTCATCACCACTTCTTCATCTGCCTCCTCTTCTGACTACTATACTTCTCCACTACCACTTTACAACTTCATCTTCCTTCTTCTTGTTCCTTTCCCTTCTTCTTTATCCGACTACTCCCTCTAATAGAGTGGTAGATATCTACCACTATTGAACTACTCGATTGTGCGTTTCGCCGCTGCTTATATACCCCATAGAACCTTCTAGAAACTCTAATTTCGATTTCGTTATTCTTTTCGTTTGTCTTTTGTAACCATTACCACAGAATACATAATATTACCTGTCCTTTTTCATCTTTTCCATTATTTCCCGACGATACCAGAATGTTCTATTTCTCTATCAATATGTAAATAAACCTTGTATAAACATGTAAATATTCTAGAAATATCGTAAAAACCATCAAAACACTATGGTCCGACAGAGGATCGAACCGCGTGTATAAGGCGAGAAGCCACCTAGTGGTGGCTTGTCGAGTCACCGTAGCGTAGTCGCCACGGTGACTCGACAGCTAGCAGCAAAATACGTGCCGGACTACAGCTGGGCCACAAAAAAATTTTGGAAATCTGACTTTTTTAATATTCCATGATGAAGTCGATAGTTTGTCGGAGTTTGTCGCCAAAAACCAGAGTTTGTCGGTCTTGCGTTTAGGAGATACGTGTGGCGCAGCTGTAGAGACGTCTCTACAGCTGAGCCACACAGATCTCGAAAACGGAAGGTCGTAGCGAAAATCTGATTACTCATGTGTGTAGCCGTTAGTTTGTCGGAGTTTGTCGCCAAAAACCAGAGTTTGTCGGTGTTGCGTTTAGGAGATACGTGTGGCGCAGCTGTAGAGACGTCTCTACAGCTGAGCCACACAGATCTCGAAAATGGAAGGTCGTAACAGAAATCTGATTACTCGTGTGTGTAGCCGGTAGTTAGTCGGAGTTTGTCACCAAAAACCGGAGTTTGTCGGTCTTGCGTTTAGGAGATATGTGTGGATACGCTGTGGAGACCTTTCTACCTGGATCTTGAGAACGGAAGGTCGTAGCGAAAATCTGATAACTCGAGTGTGTAGCCATTAGTTTGTCGGAGTTTGTCACCAAAAATCAGAGTTTGTCAATCTTGCGTTTAGAAGATATGTGGGGATATGCTGTAGAGACATTTCTACCTGGATCTCGAGAACGAAAGGTCGTAGCGAAAATCTCACATATCTTCTAAACGCAACACCGACAAACTCTGGTATTTGGCGACAAACTCGGTCGAACTAACGACTATACATATGACTAATCAGATTATCGCTACGACCTTCCGTTCTCAAGATCCAGGTAGAAAGGTCTCCACAGCGTATCCTCACATATCTCCTAAACGCAAGACCGACAAACTCTGGTTTTTGGTGACAAACTCCGATAAACTAATGGCTACACACACGAGTAATCAGATTTTCGCTACGACCTTCCGTTTTCGAGATCTGTGTGGCTCAGCTGTAGACACGTCTCTACAGCTGCGCCACACGTATCTCCTAAACGCAAGACCGACAAACTCTGGTTTTTGGCGATAAACTCTGACAAACTATAGACTTCATCATGGAATAGTAAAAAAGTCAGATTTCCAACATTTTTTTTGTGGCCCAGCTGTAGTCCGGCACGTCAGCTGTAGTCCGGCACGTCAGTAAAATTGGTGATCGCTTGATGCTCCGTGTCTCCTCTACTCTACTTTGTCTCCTCTACGTAAAGCTTTGTCCAGACTTGTATCATTTTGGTGTATCAGATCAACCGTATCTTTACAATACATCGCTAGTTTGGTTGGGCGTGCGTTGATATTACTTCAACGCACGCTCAACCAAACTAGCGATGTATGTTAAAGATACGGTGATCTGATACGCCGAAATGGACTAGTCTGGACAAAGCTTAATGTGACGTCATGCCCGTCACAGTATGTCCTAGTTCTTCTACCAGTAGGAGAGTGAGGAATAGAATGTCCTCCCGAGCTAGAGGAAACGGTGAAGAAAACGGATTTATTTGATAACTTTTATCACTTATACTGTCTAATGATAATGGTACCACGGTATAGAAAAGATGTACCACGGTCAACAAAAAACAATATTTGCCGTGGTACCATCAATGTAATGGAACGACGGCAAAGGAAGGTCATAACATAATAGTTATTGGATTTTGTTCAATCGGGAATGTCTCCGCGGTTCTGAAGTCAGAATGGTGGTCCACTTTTAAATAGGAATTATGTACTAATGTTTTAAGTAAAGGTAGTGATTGAGAATTAGCTACATACATAAAGAATATTCAAAATTATAACTTGATCCCGCGGTTCTGACATTCACGATCAAAGTATCCTGACGACGAAATGAAACATATTGTAATGTTCAAGAATTATTTATTTTAATCATCATCATTTATTACATAGTTGTCACTTATCTCGCGTACAAAAGCGACAAAAGCCTTTCATAGCTCAATTGACTTTGGCATGAAGTTACATTGTATTTGTGCGGCCGCGGGACGGCGTGGGCGCAGCTCTTACACTCTCGATGGACGCTACAGTATAAAAGGCTTAGCTACATTGGCCAGCCAGGTACCACATTTTCCCTTATGCTGATATTACATTGTTGCTGATTATAATGTATGAAAATTCTGTTAAGCAATGATATTGAATGGTTCGATTGTATGTTTACATGATTCTATTTGGTTGCTTCATCCAAATTGAAAGGCAGAGCAGAAGTGAACCGTGTACATCGTTTGAAATGATGCGCAGAATCCAATTACTACGAATAAGTGAGTGGAAGTGTGAGAGGAGAGTGGTTGGGCACGGCTACGTGCTTAGTAGGGTAAGAGCCCACAACGGCCAGACCTTCCGTCATTTTATAAAAGCTAAAAGTTTTTCTGAGGGTGCCTCTAACAGGTAAGAACGATCAGCGAGTATAGAATTTGAGTTGTGGTTACTTACGCAGGTAACAGGTAGTAAAGGTGTATGAAATAGTACATCAAATTCGTTAAAGTATAAGGCTAAAATTTTCTATATTTTCTTCGTAGTAACATTAGAAATTACGTCATCCATTGCCGGACACTCAATATAGTTGCAACCCCCTGCCAGGCGCACCTAAACTTAAAAAAAATATAAAAATGTACTTTTGTTATAGTATAGAAGCTGAGCTTTATATATTATGTTACTTGGGGACCTATAGAAAGATGTTACCTCCATGGCCGGACAGTTTTAATGGTTTCTACATATTGCCAGACACGTTGAAAGTCTGCTGTAGGTGCGAGCGCGAGGCGACAACTTTTTACAGGGAGGGGCGTCTGGCAGGGTGTTGCAACTAAAGTGTCCGGCAATTGATCACGTAGTTTCTAATGTCAATACGAAGAAAATATAGAAAATTTGAGCCTTACACTTAACTTTGATGTACTATTTTATACAACTTTACTACCTGTTACCTACGTAAGTAACCACAACTCAAATTCTATACTCGCTGATCGTTCTTACCTGTGTTAGAGGCACCCTCCAAAAACTTTTAGCTTTTATAAAATGACGAAGGTTTGGCCGTCGTGGGCTCTTAGGCTATAGTGGCTAATTTCACAGCCGCCATATGTTTGAAACGCACTGTAATATCAGCATTAGCTTTTTTCCGTCATTCGGAAACAGCGTTTACTAAACTGAGTGAACCACACGGCTGCTTCCGCGTCGTCCGCTTTTCGGCATCGTCGAAACGGTCGTTGCCGAGCGGTATTCTCGCTTTAGCGGATGTTGGTTCTGAGCGATGGAAAGAGATATAGCTACGGAAAAATACGGAACCGGATGGTCCAATATAGCTTATTCCTCAACCGGCGCACATTCCCTATGTTACAGACGTAAATATTACGTAAGTTATCCAACTTTTCTTGTCAATCATCGCGTATTTAATTATTTGTATAGTACCTTTTGCTCTTTCCCAGCAAATACAGTCCACTCAATTGAATCACCCGCACAACCAGCGATGATAAAACTGAAATTGAGTTTCTTTGACCATAATTTTATGCCCGATGGAATTGCCGACTGGTCCCAGACTTCGTAAGCGCGAACGAATTTATTAAACACGGAGGCGGGTATAAAATATGTGCGCCGGAATTCTATACGCAAAAATCGTCAAAATTATTATTATCGTAAAATTCACTTAGCGAAATGTTTAACTAATTTTGATTTACGCGAGTCTTAAGTACAGCCGTGTTCCACTGTAACATGTTTTATATTTATGTTTTAAGCAAAATAAGCTTACTGTGATTATGCGCTACCAATGACTGTTCACCATAATAGAATTCTTACATAATTAGGAATGCTAATAGATAGTTTCGACACGACTGTACTAAAGTGACGCTTTCTAAGCAATTAAAGCGGAAACATGACTGTGCATTGAAATTTATTGAAATAGGAGGGGAGCAACTAAAACTAATCTAAATTATATGTACTGTGTTTCAACCTTCAGTAATTTAAAGACGAGTTGTGTAAAGCTCATTATACAATAGAAATACTCCCGCTAAATTAAACAAAAAAAAATATAATTACATAAAAACGAGTTAATTGTTTTTACACGCATCATTACACGTTATAGAAAAGAAACGTTTGATGAGACATTCGATACCCATACATTCTTAAAATATGAACAAGGATGCCCCGAGCGACGTCGCCGACATTACAGAAACGTTCATTCTACTCGTGGCTATAACAATAACTGTCTTTATAGTAATAACAATATTAGTGTAGCAAAATATCAATGAGAGCAATAGCTTCGGCTTGAAAATACAATTTCAATAAGTACTCATAAAACTAACCGCAATAACGCCGTACGATGAATTAAAGTAGACATTACTTTTTAACAAATAAATAATTAATAATCTATTCATTCATAAACCTATCAATCATTAGTTTAATAAGAGTTCATTTAGAATTTTATTCATAATATAATAAGGGATGGTTTTTTCCATATCGTCTAGCGATATGACAACAGATCCGTTTCCCATGCATACATTCTAATATTCAATGACAATACTCGGAATATGAATTTCAATAATTTCAAAACGCGATTAGGAGGAACAGAAACGATACCTATCACTTACGGTTCGAACGTCTAAAACATACCTAAAGTCGAAAAGTACATCACAATAAATACTATCGCTACCAACGTATATATTTAGATCTGAGACGTTTTAGAATCGAAACTAGCTCCACTGTGATTTTTATTATTTCGATTACGTGAATATTAAATAACTAGTCTAGGTTAGGGGTGTGGCTATAAGGTGGTGGGGGGGACGGGGATATCGTTGCGGCGGAGGGCGTTGCGGAACGAGTCTAGAGAGGAGCGGAGGGTGAGGCAGAAGCCGCGGGACGCGGGCACGAGGGGGTAGTCCGGGGGGGGCACTTCAGGGGGGGCTTGCCCGTTGGACAGCGCCACTATCCCCTCCAGACGGCGGCAGAGGGAGCCGGCGTTCGAGCGCATGTGTTGGATGATTTCCTCGCGGAATGGCTCGGGGGGATTCATCACCATTTTAGTCATAGACTGAACCAGTTTGAGGAGGACCATCTCGTTGTACATGCGCGAGTTCTCCTTCCCTTGTTGTGTGCCTGAAATGAAAATAAATAAGTAAACTAACACTAACACTAAATTTTTTTCGTTAAACGTAATCTAAAAGTTATTAAAAATATGAAAAAGTAAGACAATTATCAATTTATACACTTCTTAGGCTTCCGTGCGTACAGTTCATTAGAAATAAAACACTTTTTACGGATTACAGCGCGTATATTGGTTAATTCAGATGTTATTTTAGAATTACTTATTAGTTTTGATTTGTTGATTTTTTGGGTTTCCCGATTGTTTTAATTTTACCGCTATAACCAGAGAGTCACATTTCAATCAATATATTACATTCCCACCTAAGTTTAGTATTACCAGAAATATAACACGCAAAATTAAAAGACTTCTCCGTCTACCTATTATTATAAAACTGACCCTTCTGCTTCTCGTAGCCGGCCTCGTTGAAGTAGGGCTCGGCGTTGAGTATGAGCCCCTGTAGCGACACGATCACTTGCAGCAGCGAGCTGTCTTTGCCCCACACCTCCACTCCGCGCCCGGACCACGTGCCCAGGAGGGAAACGCACACCTGAACAAAATATTAATAAATAAAAAAACCGGTCAAGAGCGAGTCGGACTCGCGCACCGAGGGTTCCGTACAATCATAAATATATTTGGATATTTTATTTTAGGACAGTCTTTAAAAAAGTAGGATAAACGGCAGAAGGGCGAACAGGCGGACAGTTAATTTACAAATGCTGCTTATGGTGACTGAAAAACGTTTCAGCCACTCCACATTGCAAAATGTTTATATTACTAGTCCATCAGCTATTTTAATGTCCCCACTGCTGGGGCACAGGCCTTCCTTATGGGTGGATAAGGAGGACGGGCCATAACCCACCACGCGGGCCCAATGCGGATTGGTGGGTGTTAACGACTGCAAATGCTGCCGGGACCAACGGCTTAACGTGCCTTCCGAAGCACGGAGGAGCTCGAGATAATAAATTTTTGGTCACCCATCCCATGACCGAACCTTGCGAACGTTGCTTAACCTCCGCAATCGCTGGTCCAGGCGCTAAACCACTGCGCCACCGAGCTTCTCGTTATTATTATATTACTAAGTAGGAACTTATTCTTCGTTTATTCGTACGGCAAATAGTAGGTAATTATATTAGAACCAGCCACCAATTTATTATTGTAGTGTTAGGTTGCGCCATCTCTTGACCAATAGTGGAACTATTTTTGTCCCTTAGGTTAGCATGCTTAGGACAGCGCCATCTGTTGACTGGTAGTGAAACTAAAAAAAATTTGTTTGTTTTTTGAATTTCTAAAAAAGTGTGTTATATTGAGACATCGTTTTATTTTTCCTGTAATCTTTACATAAACTACTATCACATAGAATTATTTCAGATTTTTCTCTTTGCAAACTTCGGAGATAAGGGGGGGGGAACGGTATTTTTTTTTACATTTTTCATCATAAGTCGAAAACTATGCAGCCTAAGAAAAAAGGAAAAATTGTTTTAAAATGTGCAAATAGCGCTCTTTCATATTGTTACGGACGTGGGGTACGGGATTGGAAGGAAAACACTCGGTTGCAGAGACGACGCTTTATTACCAAAAACATATCCACATACTCTGAATGTCGTGGTCCGCTCTTCTGTGTGGTGTAGTCTTCTTGCGAACGACGTAGCCACCCAGCGCTGTTACACGATGACATTCCCATTACACCTCTTCCGATGTCGCAGTCCGCCCTTCCAAGTAGCGTCACGTCCGAACGACGTAGCCTCTCGGCGCTGAACCCGCCGACATCCACTTCTACACTCCTCCGTGCTAGCACCAACTACTGCTAGACCTTATTACCTCCAAACTTCTCTTCTTCACCACTTCTTCATCTTCTACTTCTTCACTACCGCTTTACAACTTCTTCATCTTCCTTCTTCTTGTTCCTTTCCCTTCTTTACTGAACTACCACTTCTTAACTACTACTCCGTTCAACTACTACATCGTTTGTGCGTTTCGCCGCTGCTTATATTCCCCATAGAACCTTCTAGTAACTCTAATTTCGATAGTCATTTCGTTATTCTTTTCGTTTGTCTTTTGTAACCATTCCCGTCCTTTTTCATCTTTTCCATTATTTCCCGACGATACTAGAATGTTCTATTTCTCTATCAAATATGTAAATAAACTCTGTATAAAGATGTAAACATTCTAGAAATATCGTAAAAACCATCAAAACACTTTGGTCCAACGGAGGATCGAACCGCGGGCTCTCGTGTATAAAGCGAGAAGCCACACCATTACGCCACGGTGACTTGACAACTAGCGGCAGAATTGGTGATCGCTTGAAGCTCTATGTCTCCTCTACGTAATGTGACGTCACGGCCGTCACACTACCCCCCTCTAAGACATGCTCGTCCCGAGCATCGTCAGACTCATGGTAAACCGCTGACCCGTCTACATGTGCTGCCTTCGCAAGCCGTCTAGCTGGATCCCAGGCCTCTGTCGGTGCCGCAGATTTCTCTTCCCGCCAGCCTCCTTCTACCACAGACGCGCAGCCTCCTTCCACTGGCCCTCTTCTTACTTCTGACAATGCGCTTTCTTCTTCCGCCAGCGCCAGCTGTCTTCCTTCTTCCACCGGCTGTATCTTTCTTCCGCCGACTGTTTTCAACCTCATAGCGTCACGTATCCGCTTCCCAGCGACGCACTTCTAAGTTCGACTTACGCGCGACGACGCGCTTCACCTCCCGCCAATGCGCTGCCGCATAGCTCCCAGCGACGTGCTTTTCACCCCCCCACAATGCGCATCCACCTCCCGGCCACACACGCCTCCCCAGACGCCGCGCTCCCTCGCGACGCTGATCCTTCTCCGGTGATGCACTCCTTCACGACGCTATCCAGCAATGGTGGAACGTGTCCCCGACGACGCTCTTCTTCCCTTAGGCGTCACTAGCGTCTTCTTAACTTCCAATCCCACTTCTAACACCAAATGTTACGGACGTGGGGTACGGGATTGGAAGGAAAACACTCGGTTGCAGAGACGACGCTTTATTACCAAAAACATATCCACATACTCTGAATGTCGTGGTCCGCTCTTCTGTGTGGTGTAGTCTTCTTGCGAACGACGTAGCCACCCAGCGCTGTTACACGATGACATTCCCATTACACCTCTTCCGATGTCGCAGTCCGCCCTTCCAAGTAGCGTCACGTCCGAACGACGTAGCCTCTCGGCGCTGAACCCGCCGACATCCACTTCTACACTCCTCCGTGCTAGCACCAACTACTGCTAGACCTTATTACCTCCAAACTTCTCTTCTTCACCACTTCTTCATCTTCTACTTCTTCACTACCGCTTTACAACTTCTTCATCTTCCTTCTTCTTGTTCCTTTCCCTTCTTTACTGAACTACCACTTCTTAACTACTACTCCGTTCAACTACTACATCGTTTGTGCGTTTCGCCGCTGCTTATATTCCCCATAGAACCTTCTAGTAACTCTAATTTCGATAGTCATTTCGTTATTCTTTTCGTTTGTCTTTTGTAACCATTCCCGTCCTTTTTCATCTTTTCCATTATTTCCCGACGATACTAGAATGTTCTATTTCTCTATCAAATATGTAAATAAACTCTGTATAAAGATGTAAACATTCTAGAAATATCGTAAAAACCATCAAAACACTTTGGTCCAACGGAGGATCGAACCGCGGGCTCTCGTGTATAAAGCGAGAAGCCACACCATTACGCCACGGTGACTTGACAACTAGCGGCAGAATTGGTGATCGCTTGAAGCTCTATGTCTCCTCTACGTAATGTGACGTCACGGCCGTCACAATATGATACCCCACATGCCCTAGTCACCTCACTTACAATTTTTAAGACCCCTTTTCAGGCCCTGTTGTAAAAAAAATATTAATTTTATTATTTCTTTCTTATTTGCAAAATAGTTGGGCTAATGTCATCTTAAACTATCGCAAATTTCAAATTGATACCATTAGTAGTTCTCGAGATATCCAGCTGTGACAGACAGACAGACTGAGTCACACCATAAGGGTTCCTTTTTTACCATTTTGGTACGGAACCCTAAAAAAGAAAAAATCGAAACAAAACACCAAAAACAAAACTGTGATCTTTGCTAAGATTAAACTCTGTCATCATCCTCCTACCCTTATCCCAATTTATTTGAGGTCGGTGCATTGCGTCCTTTTCTTCCATTCCTTCCTGTCACTCGTCATCTCCTCATCCACTCCCTTCACTTTCATATCATTCCGCACACAATCCATCCATCTTTTCTGCGGTCTTCCTCTTACTTTCCAGCCCTCAACATCCATATCCATTACTCTTCTAGTAAAACTCGGTATTCGTCGAATATACATAAATGGTTAAAAGGGCTTCGCAGGACCACTCTGAAAAAGGAACCCTATGGAAGTGGCATAAACTGCGATAACAAAGCATTCGTGACGTCAGGCGCGTGCCGTGTCCGCGTGGCTAGCTACCACCATCTTACCTAAATCTGACGCCATAACAACAATGTTCCGGCAGTAGGAAGTTCTTGATCAGGTGAGGTGAAGGCCATGCACTATCTCGTTGTGCATAAAAAAATGCTATGATATGTAAGCGTGAGTGAATAAGTGTGTGTGTGTTTTGTGTGTATTATACAATGCCGAATATGGTAGACAGGGACTATAAAACTGAATAGTATTTAATATGGGACCAACCCTAGAAAAGCGAAAAAAATACCAGCTGTTTCATACAAAAATTAATAACGAAAATATTTAAAATGTATGAAACAGCAGATTTTTTTTTCGCGATTTCAGAGTTGGTCCCATAGTAAAAGTTGTTCAGTTTGATGGCCCTATCTACCATATTCGGCTTTATAAGGCTATTGTTTGTCCAAAGACCCTGTATACATATACAATGTGTTAATAAATTAACGCAAAATGAGAAAACCGTTTCTTCGGACCATCAAACTGAACAACTTTTACTATGGGACCAACTCTGAAATCGCGAAAAATAATAATACGCTGTTTCATACAAAAATTAATAACGAAAATATAAAAATGTATGAAGCAGCTGTTTTTTTCTGATTTCAGAGTTGGTCCCATAGTAAAAGTTGTTCAGTTTGATGGTCCGAAGAAACGGTTTTCTCATTTTGCGTTAATGGGGAAGGCAACTGTCAAAGTGGCGCTGCGTGCGCTTGTTCCACGAGAGCTATGAAAACAAAGGACTTTTACTTAATAAAATCGTTTTTTTAGCTTTAAAATGATTAAATTCTGTGTAATAGGCTTTAAAAATGTTGGCACTTACAAATTTCCGAAAAATCTGGATATAGAAAAAATTTATAAATTCTGTAGAAATAAAAACGTCTTAATTTGGCTTTCAATTCCGGTATTTGCATTGAAGAATAGTCTTTTATATCCATTTTGGGTCAATGGGTCTTTTTCGGTAAAAAAAATACCACAAAATAAATACCTACTTTCCCATACATTTTGTTCTGAACGTCAAATTCCTTAGGAACAAGCGTACGCAGCGACATCTACAATTAGCTTTGCGTTGCCAACCCCATTCATTAACACACTTGTCACACAATAGTCACCTTGCCGTCTTCATACAGGTTGGGGTTGAGTCGGTCGCTACAGTGCGAGTGGTAGTGGCAGAGGGGCGGCGCGCGCGGGTACTCGCCGCCCAGCTGCACGTCGAACACGAACAGCCCGCCCTCGTACGGAGTCTTCGTGGGGCCCGCTATCATTACCGACAGCAGGTCGATGCGGTCCTCGAACGCGCGTACCCATACCTATAATACAATTAAAGAAATTGTTACTTTTGGTAACTTATTGCATATTCAATTCTCAAGCTTGCGCGCTTACTAGACATGAAATAAAACACTTTTTAACGGATACTAGTGCGGTTTTATTGAAAGTACTTTGGTATTGGTGTCCCCCGTGTCCACGGCAACTGCAAAGGTGCCGGAACGTCGTGAAAATAAATAATCTGGTTGCACTCCGAGAGTGCCGGCAGAAGTAAAAACTTGAATATAACGTTGTGCATTTTTGATATTTTGAAATTAGCGGCAAAGGATTTTAATTATTTGTTTCCTATTACTGTACAGTCACACAATTCAATCAGTTTGTAATTAGAGAAAAATTCTAAAGATTTCGCGCCAGTGGCCTTTTTAATTTCTACATGCACGCATTCTACAATTTAAACTTATAGTCTCACTGCCTTACTAATAAACATTTACCCGCGATGTATACGGGTGATACAGCGAAATCTTGACTAATAAACCAATTTTGACAGTTCCGTGACATACGCCTGTTGTAACGAGTGGGTAATTACTATGGAAACTTAAACTGTTACTGCCTTACTAATAAACATTTACCCGCGTTGTGTACGGGTGATACAGCGAAATCTTGACTAATAAACAAATTTTGACAGTTCCGTGACATACGCCTGTTGTAACGAGTGGGTAATTACTATGGAAACTTAAACTGTCACTATACACTCACGGGACCTAGTTTAACTGATGTGTAAATACGTAAAATGGATAAAAATAAAGTTTTATCATTATTTCGATGTTGTTTCTAGAACAATTCGATATGAGAAGTCTTTACTAGCATACAAAGCAATGAAACTGGTCAATCAGCCTACAATTTATATAAGAAACCGTACATTACTGAAGTCCTGTCAAAGTTCCTTTTTATAAATTAAGCAAAATAGATTGATTCTATAATCCCATTATCATTTTAATAAGATTATTAACAAAGCAACCGTTGCAATGCTAGATCATAATTATCTAATATTGAATAAAAATGCACTAGTTTTTCATTCGATATATTTTATTTTATAGACATACATAACCTTTAAAAGAAAATAGTTCTTCGTTGTTCTTAAGTTTTTAATCGATGCAGCTTTCTTCATGTTAGGATAGCGCAAAGATTGAAATCTTTGCGATAGGGTAGGTAGGTAGGTATATAAGTTTCCTTCATGTGCTCGATTCCTCGATCTTATTTCCATGATCTTGACTTAGGTATGATCTGGTGCTTGTTAGATTGTTTCGAGTACAAGTTAATAATTATAAATAATAAACATTATTTATAAAATTGGCAAGAATTACATCTCTCCAGCGTTGATTCCATTGGGATGACATTATTATGCAACTCGTGAGCGTAAATCACAAACTGTGAAAATGAGGTGGGTATTCCAAAGCTTGCAAATCTTGGCTATTACTGAGAAAAACACAAAACAACCGAAAATAATAAAAGAAACGCATAAAATGTTGTGTATTTACATTTTGAACATTTGAAAATATTTGTTTGTTTATTATTGTCATGGCAACGTATGACATTTCCTGTGATCGTTTAAAAACACGATAGACAGTTGACGAAAAAAATAAGTAAATTAAAACCAAAAAATTAAAAAACCCATTACAATTTAAAGATTTTAACCAAATATGCCTCAATATAAGATTTAAATTATTTATTTATTTATATTTCACTAGAAAATAATTAAAGATAATGTTGTTTTAGAACGTGAGCACCAGTGTTGCAAGTGATATTCGTATTAACCTTTGTGTAACTACCCAATACAATAAAAATCTTTATTAGTAACCGACTGTATACGCGATCTATAACTCATCTATCACTGTCATAGTTACACACTTGTAAAACGGGTGGGTTGCAGTTCTTTATTAGTAAGGCGGTTACTAAACACTCACGGGACCTAGTTTAACTGATGTGTAAATACGTAAAATGAATAAAAATAAAGTTTTATGATTATTTCGATGTTGTTTCTAGAACAATTCGATAGGAGAAGTCTTTACTTAGCATACAAGGCAATGAAACTGGTCAATCAGCCTACAATTTATATAAGAAACCGTATTACTGAAGACCTGTTCCTTTTTATGAATTAAGCAAAATAGATTGATTCTATAATCCCATTATCATTTTAATAAGATCACTAACAAACCAACCGTTGCAATGCTAGATCATATCTAATATTGAATAAAAATGCACTAGTTTTTAACTCGATATATTTTATTTTATAGACATACATAACCTTTAAAAGAAAATATTTCTTCGTTGTTCTTAAGTTTTTAATCGATGCAGCTTTCTTCAGGTTAGGACAGGGCAAAGATTGAAATCTTTGGGATAGGGTAGGTAGGTAGATAAGTTTCCTTCGTGTGCTCGATTCCTCGATCTTATTTCCATGATCTTGACTTAGGTAGGTATGATCTGGTGCTTGTTAGATTGTTTTGAGTTCAAGTTATTTATAAAATTGGTGAGAATTACATTTCTCCAGCGTTGATTCCCTTGGGATGACATTATTATACAACTCGTGAGCGTAAATCACAAACTGTGAAAATGAGGTGGCTATTCCGAAGCATGCAAATTTTGCCTATGACAAAAACACAAAGCAACCAAAAATAATTAAAGAAACGCATAAAATGTCGTGTATTTACATTTTGAACATTTGACAATATTTAAGTGTTTGTTTATTATTGTCATGACAACGTATGACATTTCCTGTGATCGTCTAAAAACACGATAGACAGTTCACTAAAAAAATATGTAAATTAAAACCAAAAAATTAAAAAACCCATTACAATTTAAAGATTTTAACCAAATATGCCTAAATATAAGATTTAAATTATTTATTTATTTATATTTCACTAGAAAATAATAAAAGATAATGTTGTTCTAGAACGTGAGCACCAGTGTTGCAAGTGATATTCGTTATAACCTTTGTGTAACTACCCAATACAATAACCGTCTTACTAATAAAGAACTGCAACCCACCCGTTTTACAAGTGTGTAACTATGACAGTGATAGATGAGTTATAGATCGCGTATACAGTCGGTTACTAATAAAGAATTTTATTGTATTGGGTAGTTACACAGAGTTTATAACGAATATCACTTGCAACACTGCTGCTCACGTTCTAAAACAACATTATCTTCAATTATTTTCTAGTGAAATATAAATAAATAAATAATTTAAATCTTATATTGAGGCATATTGGGTTAAAATCTTAAAATTGTATCGGGTTTTTAATTTCTTGGTTTTAATTTTACATATTTTTTTGGTGAACAGTCTATCGTGTTTTTAAACTAAACAGGAAATGTCATACGTTGTCATGACAATAATAAACAAACACTTAAATATTGTCAAATGTTCAAAATGTAAATACACAAATTTTTTTGCGTTTCTTTGATTATTTTCGGTTGCTTTGTGTTTTTCTCAGTAATAGGCATGACTTACAAGCTTTGGAATAGCCACCTCATTTTCACAGTTTGTGATTTACGCTCACGAGTTGTATAATGTCATCCCAAGGGAACTGGGAATCAACGGCGGAGAGAAGATGTTATTCTTACCAATTTTGTAAATAATGTCTGTTATAAATTTGAACTCAAAACAATCTTAAAAAGCACCAGATCATACCTAAGTCAAGATCATGGAAATAAGATCGAGGAATCGAGCACATGAAGGAAACTTATATACCTATCTACCCTATCCCAAAGATTTCAATCTTTACCTGAAGAAAGCTCCAAATCGATTAAAAACTTAAGAACAACGAAGAACTATTTTGTTTTAAAGGTGTGTGTAATGTCTATAAAATAAAATATATCGAGTTAAAAACTAGTGCATTTTTATTAGATATAGGTACGATCTAGCATTGCAACGGTTGGTTTATTAGTGATCTTATTAAAATGATAATGGGATTATAGAATCAATCTCATAAAAAGGAACTTAACAGGTCTTCAGTTGGTCTTCAGTGATACGGTTTCTTATATAAATTGTTGGCTGATTGACCAGTTTCATTGCCTTGTATGCTAGTAAAGACTTCTCCTATCGAATTGTTCTAGAAATAACATCGAAATTATCATAAAACTTTATTTTTATTCATTTTACGTATTTACACATCAGTTAAACTAGGTCCCGTGAGTGTATAGTGACAGTTTAAGTTTCCATAGTAATTACCCACTCGTTACAACAGGCGTATGTCACGGAACTGTCAAAATTTGTTTATTAGTCAAGCTTTCGCTGTATCACCCGTATACATTGCGGGTAAATGTTTATTAGTAAGGCAGTAAAAGTTTTTATTAGTAACCGACTGTATACGCGATCTATAACTCATCTATCACTGTCATAGTTACACACTTGTAAAACGGGTGGGTTGCAGTTCTTTATTAGTAAGGCAGTCAGAGTATAAATAAGTCTATGATTTCACCGAAGAGAACACTGCTATTAGTTCCATTTTAAAAATTAGCGCGTTGCTGGTGACACAAGTGTTTACGTCTTAGAATGACGCGCCGCCATTTTCAACGCGCTCCGTAGAAAAAGAGGGGGATACTTCCGCCGCCAGCTGTCTACTCTCCATCCGTCACATCCATCTTACGCATTTTTAATCAGCCACGTGATTCATACTGACGCGAGTTTAACATTTTTTTCCCCATACAAAAAAAGTTTTCACTTCAAAAATCAAACCAAACACCAACTAATTACCAAAGTATGATACTTTCAATAAAACCACGCTAGTATCCGTTAAAAAGTATTTTATTTCAACTTATTGCATGTTAAAAAGAGAGGCCTGGCATCAACACGCGTCTGTAAGTATTCTAAAGACGGATCTCCACTAGAAGCAGGCTTGGGTCGAGCGTCCGGCTTCGACCCGCGGCTGCCCAAATGGAGACGCTGCCTCAACCTGAGGCACGATTTGCCGCGAGGCAAATTTCGTCACTGCAGACCGAGACATATTTTGTCGGTTTTAGCGCGCTCTCAAAGACGCCTCAGTTTGAGTCGTGCAGTGGAGACGGGAGTGTAAAAATCTGGTGCATAACGTCGCCTCACTTCGATCCGCAATCGTGCCTCGACCCTCTGACTCAAAGTAAGCAGCCTCAGTTTGCCTCAAGAAGAGACTGCTCAGCCTAATGCTGCTCGAGTGGACGCAAGACTTACATTTTCCAACTTACTTCCCTACACCCTAGAAAGTAAAAAAATGGGTGGTCAATGCACATTTTAGACCAGCTGCGGGTAAGTCTCGAGCAGTTTAATCTGCCTTTTGATAGCGGACAATACTTGCTATTAAAGCTGCTGCATGAACTACCGACTATACCATGTATACTAAAAAGCGTGTTGTATAAAACATACCCCTGGAGGCAGGTCCCTCATGAGCAGTTTGATCTCCTTTTAACAGCGGAGTAAAAAGTTCTGGGTTCTGAAGGCTGCAGCAAAACGGGAAAATCCTACTTAAACTAACCTTGGAGGTAGGTCAGTTTTAAGAAGTTTGAACTATTTGATAGCAGAGTAGAAAATCCTGGGCTGCAAAGACTGCTGCGTGGCCTATTGACAATGCTGTGTATACTAAACGGATAATTAAGATCCATATCACATGAGTAAAGAAAGGACTAGAGACAAAGCTTCATACAACCCCGCGAATCGGTTGCACCATTACAAGCACGCGGGGCATATGTGCGTGTCCACTGGCCGCTTGTTGCGTACGCGGCGAGACCGGGAAAAAACCTGTTTTGTCAACTGACAGCCAGTGGACATAGCACAGGGCAGGTAACAATTTTACACGTTCTTAAGAAGCAGTCTTTGGTGATTCTTTACTCAAGTGACCATATTGTGTAAAACTTACCCCTGGGGGCAGGTCACTTTTGAGCAGTTTGATCTCCCTTTTAACTGAGGAGTAGAAAGTCCTGGGTTCTGAAGGCTGCAGCATAGAGAGGTGGAATCTATGCGCCACAGGGGCGGACTCGAGCACGCAGAATCCTTCCCCGCCGCCTTCTACCGCGGGTTCCGAGGAGTCCGCCTCTGGCTCTACTTCTGACGCTTCGGCTGTGGCCAGAGGAGCAGTTTCTGTGGCCGGAACTGCTGAGATATCAAGGAATTTAAAGGAATATAATGTTTGAAGAAGCTATTATGTACAATGAAGTAATTTTTTTTCAACTTCAGCATCGTTCTGATAAACGATTGTAATTAGTAACGTTTGTTTACTTCTCAAGCTTACGCGCTCACTAGACATCAAATAAAATTTGTGGCCTGCGGGCCGCCGTCTGTGGATCCCTGACGTACGGCGTGGCCACCACTGGCGCACCCGGCACCTTTAGCATCGATAAATTTTGTCAGTGTGTGCGTGCACCACGTATACAAACGGGCACGCTCACATACAAACCGTGTTCGGTGCGTATAATGAGTAAGTTGACTTATTAACTCTATGTCAACGAACTAAAATCTATGAAGTGTAATTGTAAACAAATATTGCTTAAAAAATGGCACCACGGGGCCGAAAAAGTACAACCCGCTCAGTTTTAGTCGCGCCAGCCACACGCCCGGTGACTGACGTTAGCGTTCTTTACAATAATTGCAGTTTGTAATGTAGAGAAAAGAGAGAAAGAGAAGCAGAAATATTTTTTCGTTTAAGAGGCCTTTCGTTTTTTTCATACGTAAATCAAGAACTTGGGAGTTTTTGAAGCGATTTTGGTCACATAATTTATCGTTTTAGCTTTTTTTGACTTCAATCATCATAATTATCATACATTTTTATTGAAACTCTATTAACCAAAACTCGTTTTAATAGGATAATTGACTACGAAAACAGCGGATTTCGAAAGCGCGATTTCCAGATGATGCGCGAAGGCTCTATTTTGAAGTAGTTTTCCACCAATAATTATTACTAGGCAAGAATGTAATAAGTTTTTATTCGAAGGGGCATATCCTGAAATAGAACTTCTATTAAGAAAATCTCGAATTTAAGTTCATTAACGTGTATTTTTATCACATCTAAGAAAGTAAAAAACCGAGAAATTGACTACAAGAAAACACGTTATATCTCATAATCTATTAGTTATTTGGCAACATAAATATTTTTTACGTAAGAATAAAGATTGTACTATAAATGTGTAAAAAAAATAAAAATATCCATCATCAATCTTTTGTGAAAATAATTTTTAAAGTAAGTATAAAATCGGGCGCATCAAGCGTTCAAAGTCAGTCGCGCTGTGGCGCTCATCGAGGTAGGACCTACGTCGGTTGACCACCCGCCGCCGTGGAAGTGCCACGCGTAATAATTTTGTATAAAAAATGTTGTAGAGCGACCAAATTTGGAACACATAATGTTGATCCGTTTGGTTTAGCTTTAGAGTTCTCATTCAAATTGGCCATCCTAACTTTTTGAACATGAACGGAAATCTCTTTATTATATGTATAGATTTTGTTTGATTATTATTGACATACAATATACTGCAATATAAAAATATATGAGGTTTCTGACTTTGCGTTTTATAACTATGATATAGTTAGAGAAAAAATTCTCTATAAAAATAAAAATTCTGACTCGCCACGATTTTTTCTTTTATTTGAAAAAATGTTTCCACTATTAGTAGTTGTAGTAGTTAGTAGTCCTTGAGATAAATGTACATACGGATTTTTTTTGTCATCTTGTCTTTTTTGTCATTTGTTTTGTTCATCTAGAGCTCGAGTCTAGACAGTTGGCGCAACGACTAAAAGTGTAAGGGCTATCATTCAATTTTTTTCTCTGCGGGGCGTTGCGCGTCGCGTGAGGCGGCTGGGCGGGCGATTATAGGTGTCTTGACAGATATGATAGATCCGTTTTGACAACTGTCATTTTAACGTAATAAGGGATGCCTAGCTAGCATGACCACAGAAACTCGATATGATATCGAGATTTATCACGTTTAACTATCAAAATACAATGGATTTTGTCAGTTGAGTGTCGATAAAACCAAAAGGAATGAAAAAAAACTGGATAAAACACTATATCACACGATTTAAAACGTGTTTCGCTGGTCATGCAGGTCAGTCAAGGGGCTGATCAAAGAATTTAATAACAAAATTCAGGACTTTGTGAGATCTTCATTTTAGATCAGCTGTCAAACTTAAATTTGACAGCTGTCATCTGTCAAACTTAAAACAGCAATATCTCGAAAAGTACTAATCCTAGATTGATGATGTCTTTGAAGGAATGAAAGTTCTTAGTGATCTTCATTTTAGATGACAAATTTATATTTGACAGCTGACATCTAAAATTAGGATCTCACCAAGAGCTTTCATTTCTTCAAAGACACTGTCAATCTGAGATGAGTACTTTTCGAGATATTGCAGTTTTAAGTTTGCCAACTGTCATCTGTCAAACTTAGAACAGCAATATCTCGGAAAATACTCATTCTAGATGGATGGTGTCTTTAAAGAAATGAACGGTCTTGGTAAGAACTTTATTTTTGATGACAAACTTAAAGGCACATGAGACCTAAAAGTGTATAAACATAATTCTGTTATCTATAAACTCTTTATGTTACTAGAATCATAACAAAGTAGCAACATTATTTTTTAACTCCTTAATTTAGCGTTAATTAATTATTGAAAAAAACAAAAGCATATCAATAATCATCTTTGTTAGCGATTTCACAAGTCTCCCCTGAGTATATTTGTTCTGTGGCACAAGTGATTGCGCATTAAAAAAAAAGTCAGCCGGATGTCAGTCAACTCAACTGTCAAAAGCGTTTTGTTTCGTGCGACATATGCACAGATTTTCCGTTTGAGCGGTTCCAACTCGTACATTGTGGTGCTAATCTGTATCACTAACGCAGCTAACGAAACGTGTTGTCGTGAAACTGGTGTTGCTATTTAGTGTCGGGGTTACCGAAAAAAACTTTCAAACGTAAATAACTCTTAAAACATAAATCTTCGTGAAAATCTGAATATTTTCTATGACTTACTAATTACATGCCTACATTTTGAAAAAAACAGAAACGTTATACATTCTTTGGTTTTTTTCTATGGGACTCTGCCTGATGTCTTTTGACAGCTGTCATATAAAATTAAGATCTCAACAAGTCCTTTCATTTCTTCAGAGATACCATCAATCTAGGATTAGTTATTTTCGAGATATTTGACAGCTGTCATCTGAAATGAAGATCTCACTAAGACCTATAATTTCTTCAATTTCACCATTAGTCTCTAGGATGAGTACTTTCTGAGATATTTTAAATTAGAACTGTCAAAAATACATACAAAGTGCGGCTGCCATTTTGAATTCCGAAACTTGCATCAAAATCGTGTTATGCACAATTTAAGCCCCTGTCATGGTAACAAAATCAAAAAATTACGGATTTTAAACCCAATCGAAAACGTAAACCCTGTCGGGATAGCTCCCGAATTGCATACATTGCCTCAGTATGGCAGCTTGGGAGGTCCCATTCCCGAGGTGGATTTTTAAATTATCTAATCATCTAGCTATAAAAACTCTCATTATCCATATATTGGGACTCAATAAATGGATAAAATAATTAGACTCCTTTCAACAAAACTAAAGCAAGTATTTGTGTGTAAACTAAATTGAAACGGTAACGATTTAGCTTTAGTTTTATCGGTGAAAATAAGCGCGACTGAGCTCCTATACGCGGCTATAAGTACAGTACCCTTAGCACGAACAGCTATCGAAAAAAATAACGCGCGTAAAATCATTCGATAGTGCAATTTTGTATTGGAAATTTGTCAACGCCATCTACCGCCGAATAGCGAAATTAAAATTTCCATAGATAATTCTCTATCGAGTAACTTTACGCGCGTTTTTTTTTCTCGATAGCTGTTCGTGCTAAGGGTACAGATCAAGATCGTTCGGTCGTTGTAGCGAATGCTAGCAACTGTGTGCCGTACGTGTGGAGAAACGCACACACGCACACGCGCGCTCACTTCGCGCGGCGGTCTAGCCGTAAATACCTAAAACCCGAGCGCGTAAATTTCAGAAAGCCCTCTTAAGTATAGAAAATATCTATGAGTTTGTAACACCCTTTTTTTATACCTCATGGGTATAACAAGCATGTGATTTTAAAGTACTTTTTATAGCGGGATTCTCGCTATAGTCATGTAGGTTGGACGGCAACATTAGGTATTAGATTTAGATAGGTATTACAAAGCACATCCAGTGTTTTCATATGTTTATTGTTAGTTTATTGCATGCAGATTTACTACCTTTGGTTTGAGTTAATTTCCGACAGATTGGCGAATGTCGGCGATTGTACCACACAGTCCGGCATTCGGGGCATTCACTTAAATTCATTTTAAAACTTCCTTCACTAAGAATTTTAGTACTTTTTGATAATTCAAATAAATAAATTTTCTTGTTTACACATCTCACAGTTGACTTATCTATTGACAGACAAGTGACAACTGTCAGATGTGACGTTTGGCGTTTCATTCGCTATGCCAGTCCCACAGACCAATAAATTTATACCTTGTCGATAAAATAAAATAAATAAATATGTCTTATTTGTTATTTTAAATAATTAAAGAAGATGTAATGTCTGGCATGCTAGTTAAAGATTTTAATAATTGTTTTGCTATGAAGGGTAAATATGTTCATAGAAGGTAGTTTGTCTATTGGCGTAGTCTTTTTGTCGATGCTATTCGAGATTTTTCTGGACATTTTCCAACGATGACATGTCGTAATTCAGCGGAAGTTTTTTACTTTCATTCTCTTATCTGCACCTTTATCGAAGAGTTGCAGTATTTTAGCAATGTGAAACCACAAGTTTTTGTAGCTCTTTGGGGGTTTTTGTCATTAATTTCATGATGCGTTGAGCATCCTTTTAAGCGGGCTCGCAGGCTCATTAATTTATCTTCCAACATGTCTCTTATGAGATAAAAACCTGTAATAATTCCAGCCCAATTTGGTAAGAAAATCAATTTGGTTATAATATTTGTTGTAAAACAACCTCGTGTTCAACGTGACCACAATTGGGTAACTTTATCCTTTAATTGCAGGGCTTCCATAGTTAACGTCAAAGTTACGTCAAGACGATGGCTTAGCGTTTCCATGGTGTACCTAAAAATTTGCGCCAGGACTAAGGCTTAGCTTCGCTATAAAGCCGCGCATGTCGCAGCCATGGTATACATTACGTCTGCAATGGGTATATCAACATAAACGAGGTATTCTGAAGTTTCCTTTCATTATTACCGTAGCAGCAGTGGTCCGTAACATGTATCCAGGGAATCAATCCACGTTCAGATGAACCTTTTCACCCTAAGTACCTATAAATTTGCAAAGATTACTCGAGGTCATGTTCAATTTAGTCCCGTGCAGTTCTACAGCCAATAAATGTCTTAGACATATTTTAAATTAATTTAGGTTCAGCGTAATCTCTGGTCCTGAGCCAGATTGTATAAATAATTCTATTTTATTATGAAGGTCAAGTGCTAAGATGATAAGTGATTTGTATTTTAGCATAAGTCCTGTCCGTAGGTACATACAGGTTCGTTCCTAGACAGCCGGCAACTTATTCCGTCCGACTGGCTGGAAGCGAGCGAGTATGTCCTCACCTTAACTTTTAAGGGTTTCTAGTTATAAATCCCTTATTCTTTAGTAGTTTTAATTCTAAAGTGAGAAAAAAAAACCCTTCGGATTGCTCATTAAACCCCTTATAACCCAAGTGGTTTTAAATATTTTTATGACACGTTTCTTAACGAATAGTTGTTAACTTTGTGTTAGTTATTCAATACGTTAAATAAATGTTTGTTTCAACATAAATCTTGGTTTGATTTATTAAACTCACTTTGTTTCGATCTGTGGACACTTTAATCTTTTTAATCTTTCACTTTCATTGATATTGACGGCGCCCAAAATTATAGTTAGTCCATAGATGACTGAGCCACGCGAATCCACATGACCCCTTTGCTCTACCGACTAAAATTTTCAGTGGGGTAAATACCATCAATACCCCGGGGGTAAAAAATTTTCATTACAAGTTTACAAATTATAGTCGCTAATAAGCAACCAGTGCTCAGACGCTTTGTGCTGCATAATTAAATGACAGCATTTTTAGCTCCATCCACTTAGTTGTACTTTACGTGTGGTGCCATTTTTTAAACGCAATGCTTTTATTTTTATTTTTTTATTTTATTTTATTCAGGGATAACAAACAGTTGTACAATGTATAATATAAGACAGGCTTACAATAGATACTATTGGTAATTGTGCAACCAACCACATTATCCACAGATTACTTCAAAATAATGAAGAGAACATATGAGTATAATAACTATTATAAGAGAGGCATTGTGTGCACTACTAATTTAATACAATACAATATATAATAATACATATAATAATTTAAACAAAAAGCGACGAAGACAATTTGGGAGCTCATTGTGACAGCAAATCGTGGACTTTGGATTTGAAGGAACTCAACGAGAGTGAAAAAACATCAATGTCGTGGGCACTGATGTGATCATTAAAACTGGCCATGATTCTGTTCAGAGGTGCACGCAGGCCTGCGTTTGTGTTACTAATAATTGTGTCAAAAATTTTTAATGGATACATTTCACGAATGCGGTGTGAACGGCTAGGAATTTTGTACCTGATTTGGTCAGTTAAATCAATGCAATCGTATTTGTTGTGAAGAATATTAAAGACACAAACAGCGTCAAAAAGTGTTCTACGCGTCTGCAACGTTGGTAAATAAAATCTTTGCAACAAAATGACGTAGGACAATTTGGTACGCCAACATTTATAACTTATACGTTTTAAAAATTTTCTCTGAACTGATTCCAAGTTATTAATGTATTTATTGTAAAAAGGATTCCAAATCATTGTAGCATATTCGAGTTGAGATCTTACTAAAGCTCTATACAGATAAAGGTAAGTGCTAGGTTTTTTAAATTGTTGGCAGGTCCGCATAATGAAGCCGTACATTTGGTATGCTTTGGATATTATGTGATTTATATGACTATTCAAATGTAGTTCAGAGTCCAGAAGTATACCAAGGTCGCGAATGACTTCAACTTTTTCTAAGTTTATATTATTTAATGAATAGTTGAAATTAATTACATTCTTTTTTTGGTGGTGGTAATGAATTTGCACTTGTGAGTACTTAAGTATAGCTTATTTCGAGTGCAATAATCGCTCAGACGATCTAGGTCTTCCTGAAGTAAGAGACAGTCATTTATAGTTCGAATTTGTTTATAGATTTTTAAATCGTCTGCGTATAGCAGGATATTGCTATGATGGAAGCATTTATCAATGTCATTGATAAACAAAACAAATAATAAAGGTCCTAAAATAGAACCTTGAGCTACACCTGACGTCGCCACGATAGTATTCGACATGTGACCGTTGATTACCACCTTTTGAGTCCTATTCAAAATATAAGAATGAAACCATCGTAAAAGGTTTCCTCGTATACCATTGAAAGCTATTTTCTGCAGAAGTAATTCATGATCAACTTTGTCAAAGGCCTTACAGAACACGGTACCAAGGTGGAGGAACTATTCAATTCCCAAAGAAGTGTCGGAATATTAAAATCTCCAGCAATATAAAAACTATCGACCTGATTTAACAATAACGTATCCTGTAATGAGTTAAGGAAGGATTTGTACACCTCATATGGTTGACGAGGAGGTATATAAAGACCACCCACAAAATAATATTTATTATGGTTCGCCGATGGGATCTGCAAAAGCACATATTCTATATTTGGCGGAAGTGACTGTTGAGCTGTTGGACTTTGGGTTAGCAAGGTACTAATAATACAGCGGCGAGCCACTAGACAGCGGTGTACAGCCACCAGCACCCCGCCGCCATCATGCTTATTAGTAGCTGCAAGGTCGCGGTCACAGCGGTGGATTACATACCGAGAATCAGCTAACATACTGTCAACAATCGCAGAATTTAACCATGTTTCCGTCAAAATGATAACGTCGTAAGATTCGGATAAAATGTTCATGTAAATTGTTTGTAATTTGGTACGCAGTCCCCTACAATTTTGATAATAAATTGAGACCTTATTATTATTATTAGCCATTAGTGTGGGTTGAAATTTCATATAATGTTACTTGATTAAATAAAAATGATATTAAAGCATTATTATTATATTATATATATAGAACATAAGCTTGTTCCCAATGATATTAAAAATATAGATACGTTACGCGCACTCCAAAATGGCAAGACGAAAGTCAGGTAGTTGCCCGACTTTCAATTAGTCAGGCACAGGCTCGCGACACGGAAACACACGCGGCTCTCATCAGTCAGACGCGATAAAATTGGGAAATTCCATTAAAAAAATGTCTCCTTGCGTCTTTAGACGATGTACAAATTATACAGTAACAGTCAGAGTTCGGAAAAATGCTTAATTTCTCGCGTAAGTACTGTATTTAATAAAAATATGTATTTTCTATTACTTTATCCGGCCATATTGTACAAAGAGCGCGCTGTCTGCTTTGCGTGTGTGAGTGAAGGAGACAGCTGACGCGCTTTCAATTCACGGCCAATGCGCATGCAGCGGTCAATGTGTGTATCTATAGTACCGTTGCGCTGTTTTAAATAGCAATTATGTTGGCGTATAACTTATCTTTACTTTTAATATCTTTGATACTAATGCTGAAGTTGGAAAAAATGTGCAAATGCATATAAAATATTTACCATCAGCTTGTGTGGTAGTGGGCGTGGTGGTAGGGACGTCCGTGGAGGTGGTGGTGTCCTTCGCTTCGCCCGCCTTGTCGGCCTTGTCGTCCTCCGCCATGCTCACCACCAACGCTCCGTACTGACTGCAAGCACAGATTAGATATTAGTACTAACGTACAAAAGTTGCACTCCGCAAAATCATTTAAATACGACTTGCTCCGACACAATAAAGTGCAATAGGGTATTTGAAAAACATTGAAAATATACTGCAAATTGTGGATATGGATGTTTTTCCGAAATAAATTATTATTATTATTATTTGATTTTTTTTCTGTGGCGAAAACGCTCGAAGATTACTGATGACGTCACTTGCCTGTAAATAAATATGGCTTCAGGCGTTTGATACCACCATAGACTTAGGATCCGCGATTGATGGCTGTCAAATGGCTAAGGATATTACACTGTTTACAGGCTAGTGACGTTTTCAGCGCCATAGCGTTTTTGGCGCGGTTTTAAAATTTTAAACCCTAACATTGATTTTTTAATAAAATACATTGATTTTTCCTGAAATATCAATGTGGTGCGGTTATTACGTAATAAGGAATAATTAAAAATGGTTTTCCAAAATTAGTCAAATAGCCTATTCAGGTCGCACAGCGCTCCTTTCGCTCCAAAACATTCACTTAGTAGTTGCCTCTCTTTTTATCGCGTAGGTCTTATCTTTTCTGACGTATGAAATTTGTCCTCTCAGAGGACGCCGAGCGCTTCATACTCGCGCGGAGTGACAGATCCCTGCTGCAAGCCAGGTATACATTGAGGCCCGTATTTATAAACCGCTTACAACGTTAAAAGCTATCTTGAGATCATACCCGAGATGCTGTTCCTATAAGAAGAGCATCTAAGCCCGTATTTATAAAGCGCTCTCAACGGTGAGATAATATTTAAGATGCTCTTAATAAGAATATAGGAACAACATCTCAGGTTTAATCTCAATATAGCTCGCAACATTGAGAACGGTTTAAAAATACGGGCCCTAAAGTATTATCTCAGTATAGCACTCAACGTTGAGGGGGGTTTATAAATACGGGCCTTAGTAGCTATTCACGTATACAGTGCATCAAATATAAAGGCCGTAGCCTCCGGTATACGACACCGCTCCCGTCTAGCTTAAAATTAGCATTGCAATTAGGGCTTCAGGTCAAACCGCACTACAGCGGAGCGGCGCGGCGCGGACCGACGCGGCCAAATATTATTTCTATTGATTGCAATGATGCAAACCGCATTTCAGCGGAGCGGCGCTGCGCGGCGCGGCACTGCAGCGGAGCGGCGCGGCCTCTCCTAAACGCACTATCGCGGCAGCGGAGCGGCGCGGCGCGGCGCAAAATGCCAAACGTGGCAAGATTTCATTGAAGTTGGACGCACGAACGAAAAGGGAACGCTCGGTCACGCGTTCCTTAGAACGAATTTTCAAGGAACGATTTAGCATCACATCCTTATATATTTTTATTTATTTATTTATGATGAGTTATGATTATGATGATTTATGAAATGATCAGCAGACCCCGGATTTTCGGTAGCACGAATAAAATGACGTTTAATAGTGCGTGGACAACTTGATTATCTATTTGTGTAATTTATCGATAAAAAAAATATAATTATGTAACGTGATATATCGGAAATAGTAGAAATTACGTACCTACATTAAGAAAAAGTGAAAATCGTGAAATGTATAAATAATAAAATTCACTGCAGTTTTTCTTGATGCAAAGATAGCAAAGTCAAAGTGAGTGAAGTAGAATGTCATTTTTTTAAGAAATACATCCTCCTTGGTAAAATACAAAAAATAAATACAGACGCGATCAAAGAACTTCTACTTCAAAAATATTTTCAAAACATCGATATATAAAAACATTTACGATAATTTGGTAATCACTAGCAAGTTTGTATTCCTGCCACCGCAAATCCGGCCTTTAATGATCAGGTAAAATACTACTTTGTAAAATAATCAAAATTTGTACACTGAAATATCAGTAGAAATATATATTTCCAAATAGCCTCTGTAGACTGAAGCTCGATTATGAAGAATATTTAGCCGCGCCGCGCCGCGAGCTATACCGCACTAGCGGCAGCGGAGCGGCGCGGCGCGACAAAATATTCTTTCGCACCCAAATCTGCAGCGCCGCGCCGATACGCGCCGCGCCTCTCCGCTCTAGTGCGGTTTGCATCATTGCAATCAATAGAAATAATATTTGGCCGCGCCGCGCCGCTCCGCTGTAGTGCGGTTTGACCTTTAAGCTTACCCATTACCGAATGAAAGTCATTGCCATGTCATTGCCTCCGCTATCTATTTTATGCTATCACTGTAAAAGTACTCACGCTCTTATTTGAATGCTCATTTTTTTGTGCGGAAGCGATTTCGTAACTTGAGCTATGGCTTAAAGTTGGAGCGCGATAGGAAAAGGAACTAATTTTCACAGTTTTACTCTTAATTAAAGATTCTAAAAACATGTATTCAACAGGGAAAATGACGTCACACCACACCGTTGGGTCGCTAAGTTACACAACTCTTGTTCCCTATTACTAACTAATTTAAAATAATTATGAAGAAAGGCTAACTTTATCTAAAAACCGATAAAAAGTTGGTTTTGCAACGCTCCAAACGTGCAGGGGTGGTATGAATTTATCGAATCAAAAATTACTTTAAATACTATTTAATACAATAATGTAACATTATTGAAACACTATGTAACATTATCAATGTTATATTAATGTAAAGTAAGTAATTCGACACAATAACAGGATATTATTTTTTACGCCATAAATAGGACACTATTTTGTCATAGAAACGTATAAGTAAAGATAAAGTATCTTTACTAAATAATATACTAGAAAAAATACGACTCGCACCAGATCAATACTCAGACGGGAATCGAACCCGCGACCTTTGGATATCCGGTCCAATGCTCTGACCGCTGAGCTACCGAGTCACTCGGTAGCTCAGCGGTCAGAGCATTGGACCGGATATCCAAAGGTCGCGGGTTCGATTCCCGTCTGAGTATTGATCTGGTGCGAGTCGTATTTTTTCTAGTATATTATTTAGTATTGTTTAAAAATAGCATTGTAAATGCAAAAATCTCAAATTTATAAAGTATCTTTGCTTACATGTTTCATACATAATATTTATAATATACCAATAGAAATATTAGATTACACCGGCACAATACTCTGTATTTACTCCAATACTCCAATTTAGTAAAATTTTATGCGTTGACTTCTAAAGATATAACAAATTCTAGACAACTAGTAGATATGCCGATGAGTAGAATACATACCATGCACAAAAATACAAAAACTTCCACATTTCAAGAAATTGATTTATCTACTTGAACAAGTTAAAATAACTACAGTCTAACATAATAGATATTTTATTAAATGATATCAATTTCTTGCAATAAATAAACGTAACTTCAATCAGTTCATTCATTATGGTCTAGGATTTTAGGATCACAAGAGAGGGGTCACGCAAACTTACATTAAACAAATTCTGACTACGCGGAACAAATTACTACATGGAAGTAGATTATCAACGGAATTTTACAATACATTTCGGATTCTAGAGAAATTAGGTTACCACTTTAACAGAGTCATCTACTAAAAATAAAAACAAAAAATGGGAAAATACAATGGATTAAGTAAAAAGAATAATTAAACAAAAATAAATAAAATACACTGTGGGATGTTTTGGTAGCTGATGAGATTAGCTAGTTAGTATTTATATAGAATCATTTGCTGTTTTTAATTTTAACAAGTTGATTAAATTATTTAACAGTAAAGCTGGAATTTTGCCCATAATTATGACGTTTTAAAGTTCAACTTTATTTAATTGTTTATGAAATAATATTTATCCAATTAAATCCACAGTGTAAGATGTTTTAAAGAGATGACTCCAAATGATAATGAAAAACAGACAGGCAGACAAATAATAATCGATGTATTTTAGTTTGTTTAATATAAGTATTGCGATCAGTTCGCTCGAGGTGTTGTGTTAAGATGAAATTAGTTGTATTAGGGCCACATTAAACCTGACTAAATAAGTCATAGCTAAATATATACAAGAATGCAAGACAAGAAGCTACATATAACATTATACAATCAAACAAACCCAACAAAGGCTTGCGGCATAAGAATCGAAATACGAAGGGACATTCATTAGACAGAATTATGGTCTCATTCACATGTTACTAAGGGGTGATGCAAAATTAATTTTAAAAGAAAATAAATTAATATACTTTTTTAAGAATTTCATACATAAGTGAGTTTTCAATATTTTTATTTTTTTTAAATCTGTTTCCTCCCTTTTTATGTTTACTTTATAAAAAAACCAAAGTATTGAACCCAAATTTAAAAACGAGTAACAAAAAGACACACGAAAATGTGTTTTACATCAACGTATTATGTATGAAATTCCAAAGAAACAAAACCAATGAGGGATTAGGAAGAAAGCAAATTAAAACAGAGGCTCACACTGAAAAGTGGTAGGGTAACTTCTCTTCCGTCGCGTTTTGCTTTTTCATTAAGTTGTTTAGGAATTCGGCCAACTCTTGCGGCCTTCTCCTGCGGAATACAAACGTAAACGTTTACTCATAAATGCTTTGCTTACATGCTTTATTCTGCAAGTGCGCATTTACTTCTATTGACCCTTTTTATCATAGCAGTTGTAATCAGCCTCAGAAGTAATAAACATTTTTTAGTACTTTGTCACACAAAGTGTAAGGCTAGTACAGTAAGTTGTAATCCTATTGGCAATCATTGGGGCGACAGGGTACTAAAGTGTACTACGTTTGAGGCCAACGGGGAGGTACTAATGGCACCACAAGCGACTGTTCTAAGATCGTTTGATTGGTTGGTTCAAATGTCATTTCTAACGTATTTTAACCAATCAAAACCATTAATGGTGGTCGCGTCGCCGCTGGCAACATCTGTTAGCTTTGAATGTGGATTCCCATTGTACCTAAATAGTTAGGCGTTTAGCGTAATAGCGTTTCGCTACAGAAAATCGAGAATAGGAAAATCTGTCCTATTATTTGGAATAAAGGCACTGGGGCCCTATTTTTGAATCGCTCGTCTCCAGTCGAGCGCTCGTTTCTACTGATTTTCATTCGACATCCCATTGTTTTGAGTCATATGTCGAACGAAAATCAGTCGAAAAGAGCGCTCGACGCATGCCGAGCGATTCAAAAATAGGGTCCCTTATCGACGAGCGAGTTAAACCGCGGTCTTATGGCTCGTCTTTAAAGCTCGCCGATGTATCATTGCTATACCGCGGATTTGTCAGTTGACGAGCTTGGCTCGCGGCTCGTTATGTTTGCTTAATTTTTTAATCGGCTCGTCGTGTAAAACTGCGTGGTGATCACGACCGGCGAGCCAAGTCGCCAGTTATCGTTATCGGTGACAGCGCTAGAGGACGGACGCGAATTACGTCACATTTTTAATAAGGGATTTGCGAATTCACGATTTCATAATAGAATTCATAAATGGCTTCCGAGAGTGTCCCTGTTTATGGCAAACTAAATTTAATTTTAATCTAGTTTTCCATAAACTAGATTGCAAAAAATATGAAGTCGCCAGTTATCGTTATCGGTGACAGCGCTAGAGGACGGACGCGAATTACGTCACATTTTTAATAATGGATTTGCGAATTCACGATTTCATAATAGAATTCATAAATGGCTTCCGAGAGTGTCCCTGTTTATGGCAAAATAAATTTAATTTTAATCTAGTTTTCCATAAACTAGATTGCAAAAAATATGAATTCAGTCTTTGCGAGCTTCCCACCGGAAAGAACGAAACAAAGTTATTACAAGAATGAGATCCGGAGTTTAAGATTTGTTTCAGCCAAAGTTTTCGCTTTTTTTTTCTTAATTTCGTTGTATGCTATAATACAAAGCTTCAGACTCCGAACAAGACATGTTACCTCAATTCTTATTCGAATACAACTGTTTCACTAGTTAGTTAATCAGTACCAACGAGCCGCGAGTAAAACCGACATCTTTAAAACTGCGGTATAGGCTCGTACGTCGATCACCTACTTAATGCGAACGACACTTTTTTATGTTACAAAAGGAGAGAATCTCTTTGTTGTAATAATATTACAAATTTCCTCTTGTGGCGTTTCAGTATTTCACTTCACTCATATTATGATTATTTTGTGTGTTATACGCGGTTTATTACTTACCGGCTAACTTCTGCGTGAGCCTTCACGAGCTGCGAGTGTATGAGCGAGCACAGCTTGTAGCAAACGTTGCGCGCCGTGCCATCCACGTCCGACGATTCTGTAGACGCTAAGGAATTCGTTGCGAGTTAATTTTTAGGGTTCCGTACCCAAAGGGTAAAAACGGGACCCTATTACTAAGACTCCGCTGTCTATCTGTGTGTCTGTCTGTCACCAGGCTGTATCTCATGAACCGTGATAGCTAGACAGTTGAAATTTTCACAGATAATGTATTTCTGTTGCCGCTATAACAACAAATACTAAAAACATAATAAAATACATATTTAAGGGGGGCTCCCATACAACAAACGTTTTTTTTTTTTTTTGCCGTTTTTTGGTACGGAACCCTTCGTGCGCGAGTCTGACTCGCACTTGGCCGGTTTTTTTCCACGTGGACGAAATGGACGTGGTTTAGTACTAATATTATAAATGCGAAAGTCCTTTTACATTTTTTTTACGTCTTCACGCCTTAACTACTCAACCGATCGTCATGAAATTTTGCATACACGTTGTCAGAGGTACAGAGAAGGACATAGGACTTTCTTTAAAAAAAAAGTACTGTTCCCGAGAGAAAGCAAAAAAACTTTCCACGCAGACGAAGTCGCGGGCGGCCGCTAGTATTTTATATTTAAAACGCTCGGCCGCCCGCGACTTCGTCTGCGTAGATAATAGTTTTTTTTTGCTATACTTCGAGAACAATCCTTTTTTGGAATGAAAGGCACCCATGTCCTTCTCTGTAACCCTGATAACGTGTATGCAAAATATCATGATGATCGGTACAGTAGTTAAGATGTGAAGGCGTGACAAACAAACGGACCTTTGTATTTATATAGTAAGGATACTAGCTTTCCCCCGCGACTGCGTACACGTAGACATTCAGGCATTATCGGGCCAAATCAGACAATATTCAGTACTGTAGTAGTTACCAAGGAATTCCTAGCGCAACACTAAAAACTGTAGCGTTTTCGAATACAACAAGAGCGCAACACTAAAAACTGTAGCGTTTTCGAATACAACAAGAGCGACCTTTTATCTAAAACACAAGATTTTATCAGACTTTTGATATTGTAAAAATCAGTTTGTAGCGCGTTGTATTGTAATGCGCGCATGCCGTCTACGTCAGACGCTTCTGTAGACGCTAACGTATTTGTCGAGTCAAATTACTCATACTAGTTAACAAACAGTCTTATGAAATATAGAATATTTTTTCTATAGTCCCAGGTGCGTTTAATAACAAAATACAAATGTTTATTTCCAATCATTGTAGTGATTCTGTGAATAAAAGGAAGAGGCGTAGTTACTGAAATAATTAATCGTATTTTTTAACTTAAGAGGAACTCTGAGGCTCGTATTCTCCTCTGCTTGAGTACAGTTAGAAAGGGATGGTGCTATTCATCGCATATGACGCCATCCCTTTCTAACTGTACTCCAGAGATTTGAGTTTGATTCTATAATACGAGCCTAAATGTGTTTAGTTAAATTATTAACACAATGTACTCACGATTTTCCCCACTCTGTGCGATGTCTTGGCAATCATTTGTTTCCGAGCCTGATGCCTGCACCGGCTCGATATTTAAATGTAACTGCTTTTTAGGAGTATTTCCTACTTCTTTCTCAACCTGAAAGAGAGCGAATAAGGTAAGTAAAGTTGATGAAATCCAAGTCTTTTTAGTCAAAACTTGCTAATGGGCTAGTGGACGTGTATGAAATTAAACGGTCAAATATTTAAACGATTCTTAAAGTAAATAAATTATAGAACCTTAGCTTCAACCTGTACATGTGAATTTTCGATACAATGTGTACTTAGCGAGCAATAAATTTAATTAAGATGAGGGCACCACTTACGGCCAGGCCCAATAATCAATCCACAGATAGGGGTAGGCCTAATCCAGATGAGTTGCTATGTAACGGATGATATAAAAAAATAACGACAGTTGCTTAGCGACTAATCTGAATTAGGCGTAACTCTATCTGTGGATTGCTTATTGGATCTGGGGGGTTGGAGGTATACCGGGTGTTACCAGCACCCTAGCAAAAACTTTCAGGGCATAGTCGATTCGTGATTCTGAGTGTATCTGAAGCGGAATTTTCCGTCACAAAAATCATGAAAAATTTAGTGTTTCTTATTTTTTCTATCGCACAGAGTCTGTCTTAGTTGCATTGAACCTAAATTTACAGAAAAATAATTAAAGTATAGAAATTTTATAAATCCGCAATGTAAATAAAACAACAGCTGTTTAGTATCGTTCGTTAGGGTCGCTAAGCTGACACTGCTCGGTCGGCCCGCGTTGCCGGCTGACGGCGGCAGCGGGTGAGTGCGCGCGCGTTTCCGCGATCTTATAGAGTCGTTACGCGTACATTGCTTCTTAACGAAAAATCAAAATCTCAACCATGCATTTGCGACAAGTAGTTCCATAGAGTAAGTTGCTTAACTCTAATCGTAGAATCATCCCTAAAAGTTTTCGCTAGGGTGCTACTAACACTCTAAATCTCGACGACTATGCACACCCCGGACACTAAGTAAGTCTAGGGCTACCGTGCAGTTAATTTGACTTTTTGGTAAACTTTTTGGTAAATAAAGTTAAGACGCATTGCTTTGATATCAAAATAAGTTGACGTTGACAAACACGACTAAATGAGCACACGATTTGGCACACGAACTCGCGGAGTGGGGTGAGGCAATTGATTCTGGGGCGTGGCGGGGCCTTTCTGTACGGTAGTACTTATGCCAATTTTTAGACATTCTGAAATGAAGTACTTGACCCAAAATTAAATGTCCTAGAATAGGATTAGATACCGTAGATCAAGAGTGGCCAACCTTTTGGACACTTGGGCCAAAATTCGGAACTAGAATTTTACCCCGGGCCGAAGAAGTGTTTGTTTGCTTTTTATAGTTGGTATATGATAAGGTAATTTTTATCTATTCTGTGATTATAGCCAGCTACAGTACTCACCTCCATGGGCTCCACAGTAACGTTGGCGGTGATGATGGGCTGCGGGGCGTCGTCGTCCACCGCCATGGGGTCGAGGGGGGGCGCCGCGGGGTCGTCGTTGGGGGCGAACAGGCGCGCCAACTGCTCGTGCACGCGCCGCTCTCCCGCTCGCGGGGTGGTCGCGCCGCGCTCGCGAACGCGTTCTAGTAAGCCCTGGCAAAATTAAAATAGGGTAATATTTGGATAAAGCTTCGTACAGACTGAGACGAATTCCGCGCGCGACGCGGCACGCGATTCCCTCGCGCAGATTGCGTCAGCTAATTTGTATGGAAGCGTTCACATTGGCGCGAATAGTCGCACGTGCTGCAGCGAAATATACGCGGGATAGTGCTTGAATTTTCAGAATGCCTTGAATTATTTTTACAAAAAAAAGAAAACAAGTTTCTATACGCTTTCAGCCACGAAGTCCTTAAAATAATTTCAATAATAAAATACTCTCCAAATTGCGTTGAGTACTCAGCTCATGGACCCATTTTCTTCTTTTCCTCCTCACATCTTGAGATTCTTCTTCAGTTAATGCCAATAACAACAAAACCTCAGCTGCGATATCAAAAAACAGTTTTCCTATTGAGAAAACCATAAATAATGACGTGCGGGATTCGCCTCAGTTTGGGAGACTAAGCGAGCGAGCGAATCACGCGGATTCTCGTCCCGCGTCCCGTGCGGGATTCGCCTCAGCTTTTACAAGCTTTATAAGACAAATTGTTTAGAAAAGAAATTCGTTTTTTTATCGAGGTGAGGAACCATTATCTTCAAGGAGCGTCCTCACTGGGAGCATTCTTTCGTTAGCATTTATAAACAAGCAATTGTATGCGACCAACAAATGCTTTACAGCGAGCCCAGCATTCACTTTTAGTAAGTCCACACCACTCGAATATTCTACGTCGAATGCTCTCAGTGAGTACGCTACTTTAGATCATCTATTGATTGATTATACATACGTTTCACATAGTTCGCGTCACGGAAAAAGTCCGTTGACACCCTCACATTCACTATGAGAGTCAGCGGTCTTTTTACGTGTCGCGAACTCTACCAAGGCGATTTGTATGCGAACTTACCAAAAAGTGATCCTCGTGGAAGAAAGATGTACCCATCAAGCGATCCAAAAATCGGCAGTCCTTGTACAATTGTAGTAATTTTCTCATAATCTAAAATAGAATAACAAAATAAAACAATTTATGAAAACATTTAATTATTCAATAGTTTCACAATGATTCTTGTCAGTGTGAATTTGAATTTTATGAGTGTCAAAATCTTATCTATAGATATGACTATAGTCAATCCTAGAATGTTTTATTATTTAGTGATGTGGATTCTAAATAATTTTATGGAATTTGAGCACCAGAAAGTAAAGGCTAGCAACAATGTTTGTTAGGAGATTTATCAACTCTTGCGACGACTAAGTGTAGAAATGTAGGTACATCCCGGTCAAGTTAACTATGCACCTGAAGCGAATGCGACCCCTCTCTTTTTCTCATTGCCTCACGTCACTGTCTCGTCATGCTAGTAGCGTTAATTAATACACTAAACTTGTTATGGAGCGGCTACATCAGCGGACAAAGATTCGTGTCGTGTAGGCGCGCATACACCGCGGGCAACGCGATGTTCACCCAAGCGATAATTGTCGCGTCAAATCCCTTTGATGCGCGCCAGTTTACCGACAGTGCCCCGATAGCACATTGTCTGCGCCCGAATACATCGCATTGCAACGATGTAACCGGCCACATCAGCGGGCTACGGCGAATATAGTAGCACGCTGATGTAGCCGCAACATTAGCGATAACTTATCGATAATCTATTGAAAAGGGGTTGGAATATTTTGGCATACCTACTGTCCGCCATTTTGTTTTTTTTTTCAAAATAGCGGACACGCATGAAACCTGTATAAATCGATAGCTAGTAGCAATACGAACAATAACTGTTAACGACATAATCGCCTAAAACGTCACGTTTTCGAGTTGTAAGCTATTAAAGTTGAATTGGTGGCGATACGACTGGGTAGATTTGAAGCTAAAATAAAACGTGTGTATGTGCTCTAAAATATTGTTTTACGGTAATCGAGGTCTAGACTAGAGTAAAAGTCAACAAACGGTAGGGAAAGGGTTACCAGTTTGAGAAAATTTATATTTTAGTAGGCTTTAGTAGGTATTAAAAGTTTTTTTAATATGTGTTACCGGTTCAACTCGGTCTTGTGATAATATAACTCACCTATCGTGTGCGTGTCTCCGCAAATGAATGACGCGATTAGCCAACGAAGTAAGGAAAGGGTTCTATTTTTGACCTTGACACTTAACATTGTTTTACGGCCATCCAAGTCTGGAATACTCTGGGTATTCCAGACTTGGATGGCCGTAAAACAATATTTCAAAGCCCATAATATATATGTTTTCTTTTACCTTCAAATCTACTCTGTTGTGTTGCCACCAGTTCAACTTTAATAGCTTACAGCTCGAAAACGTGACGTTTTAGGCGATTATGTTGTTAACAATTCTTGTTCGTATTGGTACTAGCTATCGATTTACATAGGTTTCATGCGTGTCCGCTATTTTGAAAAAAAAAACAAAATGTCGGAAATTAAGTATGCCATCCTCCATACTAGGATATTCCAACCCATTTCAAAAAAAAATTACGACGGTGGCGTGAGGCAAGGAGAAAAGGAGAGGGGTCGCTTTCGCTTCAGGTGCCGAGTTAACTTGACCGGGTTGTATATGAAAGTGTTGAGATTGAGACGCTAACCTCCTGGCTCTGTAAAGTAGGATGTTTGGCGAACATTTCCTCCAGCCTCCTCATAGCGACGCGCCCCCTCTCGATGTGCGCCGCGACGCGGGGCTCCAGCAGTCGCGGCACGCCCTCCGCCGCGCCCGCCGCCGGCTCGTTCACGAACACTAGGAACGAACCGTCTGCACTTTATTATAATTTGCCGTCTGTGGCAAGCCAACACTCTTATAGCTAAGGACACACCCCGGACACTCAATACAAGCGTCGCGTTTCAACTACCTATTACACAGTGATGTTTTTTTATGCACACGCGCAACTGTGTGCGTGAAGTCTAGAGCTATTGAATGAGCACACGAATCGGCACACGAACTCGCGCGGTGGGGTGAGGTAATTGATTGTGGGGCGGGGCGGAGTTTCCTTTCTGTACGGTAGTACTTACTTTTATCTATTCTGTGCTAAGGAGATAAGAGATAGGCGATTGCGTAAAGTGATCGTATTCATTTGAAAGTTCATATTGTATGTCATTAGTGTCAAATTCCATAAAAAAATGCTGCCGATCGGATACTGTGGTATTGTGTGTGGTATTGTGCCCACGTCGGGTTATGGCCTATCCTCCTTATCCACACCCATAAGAAAGACCAGGGGCCCTATTTTTGAATCGCTCGACCACCGTCGAGCGCTTTTTTCTACTGATTTTCATTCGACATCTCATTGTTTTGAGTCATATGTCGAACAAAAATCAGCCGAAAAGAGCGCTCGACGCCTGCCGAGCGATTCAAAAATAGGGCCCCTGTGCCTTGTGTGAGCAGTGGGGATCTTAAAACTGGCTGATGTCAATGGCGAAGAGATCCTGCCTCAACATAGTCGAAGAAAATATTATACACTACGCGAAAAGAACCGACACTTACGCATGTGTGCTGTAAAAGTGCCCGTGGCAAGCGCGGGGGTGCCACGGAGCCATCGGAGCGAGGAATTGACTCCGCGGAGTCGTACGTGATGAGAACAACATACACGAAACCACAAAATAGAGAGAGACAAAAGTAGTCCCCGACGCAGCTCAAGGTCACCGGCGCCACAGCTCACACGTACAGGCACAGTTTTAATACTACTAACAGTTGTCCGACTTATGTACTTGCGCGGGGCAACGATGGGGGGTACGCGGGGAAGTAAGCGGCAGAGTCGGCGAGCGCAATCTCCTCTAGTTTGTGCTCTCTAACATGAAGGGGTGTACGTTTTAAGAAGCGTAACAAAGTTTCAAAAGGTCGTAATGGTTTACAGGATTTGTTCCGTTTTTAATTGTAAATCCACGTCAAGGTTTGATGGGGACCATCAAACTGAACAACTTATACTATGGGACAAATTTTGAAATCACGAAAAAATATCAGCCGTTTCATGTTTGCTGTTTCTGTCATGTCTGTTACAATGTTATTCTTGAAAAGGCTCTATTGACTGTGTTGATTCTTTCGTTATTACAAATTAAAACTTTTATGTAAAATATTTGAGTATTTTTGCTGTGACAACCCTGACCCTTGACGGAGTTTATGCGTATACCTACGCAGTGGCGGCTTGCGTTTATCAACAAAAGAGTCGAATTACTGGTAGGTGCTTTATAATACTGTGGTACAGGGGAGTGTCGCCGCTGTGACATAGTACAATACAACACTCACCGGAGTGGTGCGCGGGCGCGGGCGGCGTGTGCGGCGCGTGCGCGGGCGCGTCGGGCGTGCGCGGCGTGGCGTCGTGCGCGGAGCTCTGCGTCTCCCACGAGTCTTCCGACCCGGAGCCCTCGGAGCCCCACAGCTCGCCGTCTTCCGAGTCGTACTCGCCCACCTGAGTACATTTTAATACCTGTTTTAGAATAAAGGTTTCTACCCACTACACTGTACTATACCATGACCACGCTAGGAACATATCAGGCATAAAAATATTCTTTGTATTGAAATGTATGAAAAGTGCATGGCCGGTGACGGAACGGTTTAGTGGGAATAGTGTCATACTTTTGTATAGTGTCATACTAGTGGTCAAGTTTAGTGGCTCAATGTGCGGCTTAAGGTCTCTGCCCAATAAATACACCGTACCATACCATGACCGTGCTAGGAACGTATCAGGCAAAAAATAGACCGTACTAGGAACGTATCAGACGAAAAGTATGACTCTATTCCCACTAAACCGTTCCGTCACCGGCCATGCACGTTTCATCCATTTCAATACAAAGAATATTTTTTGCCGGATACGTTCCTAGCACGGTCATGGTATGGTACGGTGTATTGGGCAGAGACCTTAAGCCGCACATTGAGCCACTAAACTTGACCAATAGTGGCTCAGTCAAGACACTAGACACACACGCAGCCACCGATCGCAGCCGTTAGTCGCTTAGTGGCCGCCGGGAAGAAGCCGGTTATTGTAAATAAATAAATTAAATAAATACTTGGACAATTTCACACAGCGTCATCTAGCCCCAAACTAAGCAAAGCTTGTAATATGGGTGCTAGACAACTGATATACTACTTATATACTTTTTAAATATATACTTATTATACATAGTAACACCCAGACCCGTCACAGAAATTAAAATTCAACATTTCAATTTCTGCCCGGCCGGAAATCGAACCCAGGACCTCTTGCGTGGTAAGCGGCATGTTGACCACTGCACCACGCAGGTCGTCAAGTTGTAGGCGAGTGTGCGCGCGATGCGGGCGACTAACGCGGCCACAAGTAGCGTGCGCGGGCGACTCCTGCAGCTCGCGACCCCTGGCTCCCAGTTTGCGCCGATACTATACGAAATGTATGAAAAAACTCGTCCGCAGCTTGTGGTCGCGTTTAGTGGCTTAATGTGCGGGCGCTCTAAGACCATTTGAAAAAGGAAGCGGAACAAGGTAGGCCGAAATTATTTAACTTATTCGTTTTATTTATTTATAAAATCTTTACATAACTCGAATTAAGTTCAAAAATACCTCTTAGAAAATAAAGGTTTTGTGAAATGTGGTCAATTCCGACTATTCACAATCAAATATTTGGTTATATTATAAATAACAAAGACAGTTTGAATTGTCTTCGTCATTTAGAACCAAATAATTGATCGGATTTTGATAAAATTAAAAGAGATATTTTTTATCCAGGTAAAAGGATACTTAAAGATTTTGCCGAACGTCCACGCGGAGAAGTCGCGGGCGGAAGCTAGTACCTAATACCTATCATTATCGTAAAACTCAAATAGTATTATTGTTTAAAACCAAACTAACTTAACTAAATTGTACCTTATAAAGATCCTGTGGCCAGCACATGCTTGTATGTCCATCTACCCACCATACTTTAACACGACCAGTGGGGAAGTTGTCAATCACCTGCAAAAACACAAGTAGTTCAGGCAAGAAAGCTCAAAAAAGGTATAGAGGGAAATGCTTGGAACACAATTTTTTACTTTGTAACTTTGTTTGGACCTGTTAAGTCGGGTCTGCTGCGCTGAATTTTCAACAAAACATGTTGAAAAAACATTGTTTTCAAAACATGTTTAGCATAACCGCACGTCCGCTGCGCCTAGGTTTTGTTTTGAAAACATGTTTTGTTAGAAAATTTTCGTCCAATTACGGCTCATCCCAATCACCATAACATCCCAAAGTAGCGGTCTTTCTTTGAGTAACTCAATTAAAAATAAAGTATTCTCCTTATTCCACCCCATCACTAAAACAATTACACAAATCCATCGAAATACAAATCACACAATGGCACACGAACGCAGGCGAGACGTCTGCATCTAGTGAGCGCTAACACAAAATGAGTTACTTCCCCTCCCCGCAGGCGAGAGCGGGGGATGTTTTCCGTTCGTCGCGGCAAACATGTTTTGTGTTTTTGCAAAACAAAACTCATAGGCCACGCCCCAAACATGTTGAGAAAACATTGTTTTGATGTTTGAAAACACAAAACACGGCGCAGGAGACCTGGCCTTAGGAGGTGAACATATCAAAAGTCCCCGCCCGTAGCCTCTATGCCGGGTGGGGGGTTGGGGGGGCACCCCGCATTCACATATATCTCGGAAACTATGCATTCTAGCGACATGAGACTTTTTACAAAATAACAGCTAGTCCAAACAAAGTTACGAAGTCAAAAATTGTTTTCCAATCATTTCCCTCTACACCTTTTCGTTTACTGGGGTAAAAGAATATTGTTTTGTGTTGAGGAGCTCAATGTAAAAAAAACAGAAAATCACCAAAAAGCGCTTTTTTTTATTGGAAACTGGGCGCTTGCGTAGGTTCGTCTTTTTGGCATAAATTAGCGTACGAGCATAATAGCTTAAACGTACTGTGAAGTTGCTTCAATTACTTTTATTCAAAAAAGATGATAGTGATAATAATGAAAATAACAACGAAAAACATCGAAAAATGCAGAAGTTAGGTTATTATCCTTACTTTTTACATGTAAAGAAGAAGACGGAGACAAATGTTCCTGCGTAACCGAGCCTTAAGTAACTTTTACAAGGTTTGGTCTCGAAAAATTCCGGACTTTTGGTCCCGGCTGCATCGGCAGTCGTTAACACCCACCATTCCACATTGGGCCCGTGAGTAATGTGCCGTTCATTTTACCCACAAAAAAGGCTTGTGCTTTAGTACGTTTCGTAACTGACCTGACCCGCAGTACGCTGATTTCACTCTGTGCTGCATTTACTGTACATATTATACAGACCTGTCCAGCAGTGCAGTTGGCATCTTCCCCGGTGAAGTTGGCGACACGAATGACGACCGTCCCGGGCCGATACTGGAAGTCTGGGTGGTCCTTCAAGTCGTACACGCTCATTTCGCTCTCATGCAGTATTTGAGGCCTACAACACAAAATGTAGTGTTTTAACACGCTAACTGCCGCAAACTCCCCCAGCAATTTTATTGTTTGGGGGACACTTGGCAACTAATACCTTGATATTATACGAGACAGACGCTCGGACTTGACTCCGATGGTAGGCCCCCAACAAGGTGGACCGACGATCTGTGCCCTCGTTTATCAAAACTTAAGTCTTTTCCTTATGAAAATAATTATTCCGCAAATCCGTTTATCAAAATACGTTAAATTAAACGCTACATTTTTTTATTTTTTTTTTATTTATTATCTCGAGCTCTTCCGTGCTTCGGAAGGCACGTTAAGCCGTTGGTCCCGGATGCACTTTGCAGTCGTTAACACCCACTAATCCGCATTGCAAATCCGTCCTCCTTATCCACCCATAAGGAAGGCCTGTGCCCCAGCAGTGGGGACATTAAAAATGGCTGATGGTCGTACTTACACAGGCTCGTCGGCGCTGGTATAGGTGCGGTACCAGTGCACGATGGCAGTTCGCCCGTGGTGGTCTACACGCTGCACCACGCCGTATTCTCTGTGCTTCAACTGGACAAATACAAACAATGGCATTAAGAAACCCGTCGCTCCTTTAGGTTCAGAATGTCCAATTCCCAAAATGTCCAGTGGGTGCAACACATCCAAATCCCAGAATGTCTATATCCCGTAATGTCCAAATCCCAGAATGTCCATATCCAAAAATGCCCAGATCCCAGAATGTTCAAATCCCAAATAAGCCATTTTAGTATCTCAAACGAAACTATATATGGTGGATTAAATAACAAAAAACAACAACAACATTTAGAATTAAATTATTGTTGTTGACGTTTTGTACCCGCCGGCAGGACTTTTTAGGAATTGGACATTCTGGACCTAAATACTGTCGTTTGATGAGTAATTTAAACGACAAGTTAAAAAAGAAAAGTGTAAGAAAAATTACAAATTCCTAGAGAAATGTTATTTAAAGAATTTGGGATTTTATTTATTTTCATCGGCATCCACCAATTCATATTGCATGGTGGATTATTATAGCTAATGATCCATCCATATGCATATCTTTGAAAGGCGTCTACCCCAGCAGACATTAAAATGACTCATATTTTCATTTAAAATGTAAAAAGAAAGAAGGCGAAAAAACTAATTCTAGAATTTGAGTTCATTACAATTCCATTTATACAACAGAGCAGTACGCTCGAACTTCGCACGAGATAATAATTTTGTAAATGTTTACACGAAATTATGTAAAAAGCGTGAATGTCTATATTAATTTACCTGCTGATTTTCTTCAACATTTGCGGCACCACTGACGACGAAATCACCGGGGAAGCATTCTTGGCCGTCCAAATGGTGGATCGGGTATAGTTGAGTAGATGGAATGCCCATTTCAATGGTGCCATCCTACGCAAAAAAGATATCGTACAGTAACCCAGGTGATAAGAATGGGTAAACAATAAAAATACAGATTAATTAATATCAAATGACATTTTATCTAGACTCAATAGCTGAACATTACGACTGCGCGAAGTGCTATGTTTTCTCAATTCTGATTTCGCGTACACAATAGAAGTTTTCGGGATACAGATGGCGCGGGCGAACAGCCGACAGCTGGCTAAAGTTAGATCTTGTTCAGACACAAGGTGATTATTTTCCCACTGCCGTTTTGCGTCTCGACGTCCGCTTGAGCCGCAACAACCGTGCCGCTTCACTAGTGGCCCCCTACACTATACCTGCCACACGACGTTGGCGCGCGAGGCGGTGTGCAGCGTCTCGACCACGACGCGGTCGCCGTGGCGCGGCGGCGGCGCGGGCGGCGCGCGGCGGACGGTCCGCTTGAGCCGCTTGCCGCGCAGCAACCGCACCGCCAGCTGCGGCGACCGCTTGCCGCGCTGCGACGCCGCGGACGAACACCGGGATGACCACGTCGCACCGCTGCAAACGACTAGCTATTAAAGGCGTTCGTTACCCTAGGCCCATTCCATCCTTTTCATTCCATTCATCCCATTTTATGCTATACGCGACGTCGACGTCAGCGTAAACGTTCCTATACATTTTATACGCCCACATCAGCATTTGAAAGAGACCACAATTTCTATAGAAAGCACTGTGATGCTGACTCTGTAAGCGGCCGACAGCGTAAATAGGTATACAGCTCATCGCGGCAAGCGCAATCAATATTCACTGCGCGCTATCTCGGTGTTGGCCTCTCAGCTCGTCGTTACGACTGCTCACTGATTACCGAATTCGCTTGCCACCGCCGCCCGCCGCGGCGGGCTGTGGCCGAACCTGGATACAGAGCTAATGACAAAATACTGCAAGAGGTATCTCAAGGCCCATCATTCAACCATTTAGGGTGTACATGAGTCAGCACCTACTCACAAGGCCAGAAAGTGGAACACTCGGCGTCAGTACGCTTTCAAGTACATATGTGAAATTTCGACATGCTCAAGAAAAGAATTATCTTAAGGTAAAATTTGGCAGTATACTAGAGAATAGTACAAAAAAATGAAAAGGTAGTCAGACCCACAGAACAAAGAAAAAATTTACCCCCCCCAGTAGAAGTCGCAAGTAGGCGGGACCCGTGTAACCTCAAGTGAGCGTAGCTCCGCATACTTCTGAATTTTGCTACGTCAGTCGTGTGAGCGAACGCCAACCAAAAACATCTTCGAAAAACATATAAAAATGCCGAGTTGCATTATATAAAAGATCAAAAACAATATCCACATAATATATCATTTAGCAAACGGGTGCATAAAATATCAAAGGGAAGCTTTATTTAATTTATTTTGATTTTAATTAAAAATTCAACTGAGTTTTTCCTTTTAAATTTCAAAACAATGAATATCCACCTTTATGCGGTATACACTTATGATCCATATTCCAATGAGCTATTTGACATATTCTTGAAGTTTCATAAACATTAAAATATAGACTAGCGGAAATGTTACTAAATAGGGGAGACCGAGAAAAGTTGTGACTGTGAAGAGTTGAAAAGTTTTAGAGACATCTGGCCAACGAGTCGTGTCATCTCAAACCCGCGGCAAAAACTGACAATACTCGCCGCCGGAAGCGCAAAAAGAACAACAGCGAAAATATATCTATTAAAACGTTTAGCATTTAGAAAAATGATTTTAAAAAGTCTGAGTAAAATCATAGTTTAAGAATTTATCAGGACTTTAACTGAATTCAAGAAAATCTGTATACAAATAATAAATTTTTAAAAACTTAAATGACCAATTCAGTTATTATAAGCCAACCTTATATGCCAAATAAGTATGTATCAATCAACCAATGAGAAATCAACTGTCATATCAAAGAGAATATAAAATATAATAATCACTATATTTTTGGTCTATGACAGTCATAGCCAAAATGACTTCCAAGTATAACCCAGTAAGGTGTAAGAGTCTATTTTCAGTAAGTAGGTACTGAATGGGCATCAACATTCAATTTAACTCGAACGGATTATATCCGAGCTCAGTACCCTTAGCACGAACAGCTATAGAGAAAAATAACGCGCGAAAAATTACTCGAATCTCATAATTTTGTATGGAAATTAGTACAGCGCCACTACGTCCGTAAACGGAACTAAAATTTCAAAGCACGAAACATTTTGACATAAGGTATCGAGTAGCCTTCGAATCGAATTCGAATAGTAAAGTTACAACTTGTATGGAAATCGGTAGCACGAACCCACTTTTGACATACGGTATCGAGAAACTCGCAAGCTGGCTATCGACAACTTACTCACTGACATTTTTTCAGTGAGAGTCATTTCGAGCAACTTTGTATTATTTATTATTAAAATTTAAAAGCATATATGTAGGAACAAAAATTAAATTTGAGAACTATGACATGTCCGCTGAATTATCCACAGGCAATATTAATTAAATTGTTCTCATTATAAAAAGAAATTTGTAAAATAACACCCAATTGCACTAAACTTAAGAATCGCCCAAGTCTTTTCTTAACTACAACTCGACCAAGTTAAGTAGGCGAATGACAGTTACATGACCGCTAAGTTTGACACCGTTTTAATTTGGTCGTGTTGTAGTTAGGAACAGACTTAGGCGATCCTTAAGTTTAGTGCAATCGGGTGTAAAAATCTCGTAATTTTATGCTATCCACGGTATCCTATATTTTAGCAATATTTTAGAACTTACCTACAAAACTCAAATAAAACCAGAGGATACGGTGTTATACGTTTTATATTTGTTTTCAGGAACAACGTCACACGCAGTTTGCACACAGTTAATTATGTTTTTCATAGCACGCAATTTGTCGAATATTAAAACACTATAAGCACTCATTCCGATGAAATTCAAATATTTTCATAGCACGTTCAAAAGTTTTATTGTTTATGTGTAAATAATCCATTGTTATTCTTTAAGCTGTTGTGCTCAGTATAATAATCTCAAAAGAGAGATCTCTGATAATATCAGGATAATATCGATGTTTTTCGCGACTCATTGCCTAAATTTAAGTCCAGTATCTTTAAATTATTAGAATCTAATAATCAATAATAATAGTGTAAATTAATAGCTTTCAAATTTTTTTCTTTCATTTTAATTATTAATTTTTTTAAATTTATTTTAGCGTGTACTTGACACAATTAATGTTTTAAGTGTTGTAAACGCCCAAAATAGGTATATAAATAAGTATTGTGCTCTATTGTATAACTGATATCAACAATGTTAAATATATATACTGTTGTTGTACCTTTTCCATAAATAAATATGCGAAATTCGAATTTTCATTTTTGAACACATTAATCGATATCCGATACATTTATTTTATTTGGAATTCTAAATTTTGAATTTCATATATTTGTTGCCTAGTAACACTAAGAAATGTCAGGATTTCACCGAATTATGAAAAAGAGTTTAACGAATATTTGAACTGAAACTATTAGGATAAGTTAAGTGAAAAATGTCAACCAACCTGGTCTCCCTTATCTCGTAAAATTTTCTTAAAGCACTTTATGTCATAACAAATAAGGTGGTAAATCGCATTATTAAAATTTGCTTGCGCCATCTAGCGGCTGAGTAGCAGCGTTATAAAAATACGTATTATTTAATTTGGTACCAAGTGCTATGGTAATACGATTGAATCTAAATAAATAAACTTTGTGATTTATGACCTTTTGGATATTATACATTTTTAATTTTTATCCAATTACGTGTTCACAAAGTATGTGTGCGTAGCATGTAACTATTAAATGGGGGGCTTGGCTTCGATTTTTAATGTGTTAGTTTGGTTACACTGGTTTTCATACTAAATTGAGCTCATACTACTTCTAACTACTTCTATGTTCTGTGGTCAGACCTCACCATCATGGTGCATGCCGAGTCAGCACGCCACGTAGGTTGTCACGATTTCAAGGTCGGTACAAGAACTTTCACAAAAATGTTTGATTTTGAGAAAGTTATTTTTTGAAAGAACTTTCTCAAAAATGTATACTGCTTAATTATTTGTATACTGCTTAATTATTATGCATAATTTATAGTGACTGACCGAAGTTTCGGTTTCGTTTCGGCCAAAAAACTAGTTTCGGCCACAGTTTCGGTTTCGACCAAATATTGGCCGAAACTTTCGGCTCGGCCGAAACTCGGTTTTTGTGAATTGTCGCGCGTCCATCGGGTACATTCAGAGTTCGCCAGCCGGCGTGAATTGACGCGATCGTGTTGAGTTGAGGTTCCCTGGCTTATTGTTTATAACTTCAGTTACTTGATTGATTTTAATTGTGATAAAACACCTATTTATAACTCGTGCATATTTACCACCAAACTATAACAAATCTTTATCTAAGCTTTTTCTCTTACTGCGCGAGATGCTTAGGCAATTCGGACGGGTAGTACGTACGGTAAAACACAACAAATAGCTGATAATATCATACGACTATTGTTTAACATTAAATAATGTTGATTAATAAAAAAGTTGACCTACAAAAGTAAGTTTAATATAATGAGTATTTGGTTATTATTTTGGTTTAAAAATTGGTAATTTAACATAAATAAAGAACTATTTTTGTTACATATTTTCATTATTGTTACTTTTTTAACACATGTTTTGTCTATAGTTCTATAGACAGCGGAAAACAACGTCAATTTAATGTGTGAAAGAAGTTTCGGTTTCGTCTGGAATTCCAGTTTCGGTCGGACAATAATAAATTATGAAAAAAATATCAGACCAGATTCATGGAACATAGGCAGTCAGCAGTCCCTCACAGCGCTTGAAAGCGTGCTGACGCCAGGTGTTCCACTTCCTGGCCTTGCGAGTAGGTGCCGACTCATGTACACCCTAAACACTATATCATATTGAATGACTAGCTTCCGCCCGCGACTTCGTCCGCGTGGATATTCGAGAAAACCCTTAGGAAACCATTAACCAGGATAAAATTGTATTCTGTGTTTTGATATCATCAAAATTCGATCGCCCGTTTTCACGTGATTAGGCGGGTCCCCTCTAAGCAAGCTGCCTCACGAGGCAGAGCGTTTGCCGCGTGCAGCGCGGCGGGCCTCGCGCTGCTCGCTTGGTGGGGACCCCCGCCTAATCAAGATAAAATATTTTATCCTGGTTAATGGTTCCCTAAGGATTTTTTCGAATATCCACGCGGACGAAGTCGCAGGCGCAAGCTAGTTTATAATATTCAGAATTGGGTTCAGAGATATTAGTATACCGTTCCCATTCCCAATCCTGTTCAGAATTGGGTCCAGAGATATTTCCCTCTCCCTCCCTGTCTAGGAGATGAGTCATGTCCCCCGTGTTGGATTTCAAAATAAATGTAATTTTCGCAATCAACATCCCATAAAACCTCAATAATTACATCCATATCGATTTTTAGGGTTATTTACCCCATTTACGCCCTACACAAGATATGAGTTTGCTTATTTGCTTGAACCAATATAACTATGTAAAGAATGATGATGATAAAATACTGGACTTAGTCTTAACAGACTTGTCCGATATTGTTGTATCTAAGTCTGGTAATTTGCTTAGTAAATTGGATCAATACCATCCACAGTTAGAAATATGCCTGAAATATGAACACTCAACTAATATAAAATCAAAGCCTCGCAGCGATTACAATTTTTATAAAGCGGATTTTCAAACAATTAATCATCATTTAAAAAGTATCGACTGGCGTGCTATTTTTGGTGATCTTACTGTGGATGGGATGGTTCAGAAATTTTATGATAAGATCGATGAAGTGGTTGCTGGTAACGTTCCGCGTCATAAACCTCAGAAGAATTACTATCCTCCTTGGTTTGACAGAGGTTTAATAAAGTTATTGGCAGAAAAAGAAAAGTATAGGGCAAAATTTAAAAAATATGCAAATCCCCGTGATAATTTCGAGTTCAATCTGCTTCGAGACCGGTGCAAAAAGTTGATTAGTTCAAAATATGGGTCATACGTGGGAAATGTGGAGGATAGCCTTAACGATAATCCTAAACTCTTCTGGAAATTTATAAAAGATAAAAGAGCTGGATCGAGTACTATGGTACTCGATCCAGCTCTTTTATCTTTTATATCTGAGATGGTATGCCATCTCAGATGCACTCAGGCGACACGTACGCACACAGCGATGGCGAGGTGGTAAAACTGTTTGCTGATCATTTTAAGTCTGTCTTCACAGAACCGAATAGCACTGGAAACGTCAACTCATATGTAGATGCCACACCGAACGAACATCCACTAAGTAAAGTTGTACTCTCGGAAAAACAAGTACTGCGGAAGCTCAAAAGCCTTGATATATATAAAAGTGCAGGACCTGACTGCATACCGCCTCTATTCTTAAAAAGATGTAGCTTGTCATTAGCTCTTCCAGTTACTATGATATTCAACAAATCGTTATGTACGGGAGAATATCCATGTAAATGGAAAAATGCCCGAGTGGTTCCGATATATAAAAAAGGTGAGCGCGAGGATGTCGGGAACTACAGATCTGTGTCTATTTTGCCTGCTGTTTCTAAAGTCTTTGAATCCCTAATATGTCCCATTTTGACTAACCATACTAAAAGTATGATCAGCGACAGACAGCATGGATTTCGAGAGAATAAATCGGTTGCCAGCAATTTGTTCTCGTACGTGAACTCGTTGGCCAAAGTATTAGATGCAGGGGGCCAAGTAGACTCAATTTATACAGACTTAAGCTGCGCTTTTGACAAGGTCGACCATGAAATCCTGGTGGGAAAATTAGCTAACTTTTACAGCATAGCCGATCCTTTGCTATCCTGGTTCAGATCGTACTTGTCGAAGCGATTTCAGTATGTTGTCTTGAATGGACATGAATCTGAACGTTTTCCCGTCACTTCTGGAGTTCCACAAGGATCACACCTAGGACCGATCTTGTTTATCCTGTTTATAAATGACGTGGTAGGATGCTTTAATCACAGTGACTGTTCCTTATTCGCCGACGATATGAAAATTTATAGGGAAATTAAATCCGAGCGGGACATCGAATTGTTGCAATCAGACTTAGACAATGTTTCCAACTGGTGTGTTCAAAACCGTATGCTCTTAAATGTATCTAAGTGCTACCATATTACGTTCACTAGAAAGAGACTCCCTATACAGGGAAACTACAATATCTCTCATGGAAGAATTGCAAAAGTGGAAGTAATAAGGGACCTTGGCGTGATTCTTGACAGAAAACTCAATTTTGTGGCTCATTATGACTCCATTATTAAGCGAGCTGCCAGAATGCTTGGGTTCATAAGGAGGGCAACCAGGGAATTTCGTCGCATAGAATCAAAGATCTTGCTTTTCAATTCTTTAGTCAGAAGTATTCTAGAGTACTGCAGCGTGATATGGAATCCTTACTACACCATTCATGCCGAAAGAATTGAAAGCTTAAATCGTTCTTTCACCCGACACTACACGTCATTGCTATGAGGATCGTCTAAATTTCTTTGGAATGAATAGCCTAAGACAACGTCGCACGATGTTTTAGAATTAGAATTAGAATTAGAATTCATTTATTCATCAACATAGGTACATTACTGATGTTAATACTTATACATTAAACAATGTTTATAGTTCTATCTATGTTTCACCATTTTTGGTATATGAAGTATACAGCAGATTACAATTTATTAAAAAAATTAAACAAATTAAAAATTAAAAATCCTGACCAACTAAGTAAATAAATGTTAATTTATAAATTAAAATCCAAAAATTAAATATTAAATTATTGATTACCTATTATCATGTCAATATCATTATTAAAATTATCATTATAAAAATCCTTAATATCATAATAGCATTTGTCAATTAGTAGTTTGGTCAACACAGTTTTAAACTTAGTTTTGTTTAAGTTTGTCAGATTCTCCGGCAACTTATTATATAAACGTGGAGCCATCATGACTACACTCTTATCCATCATTGCTGTTTTACACTGCAGGGTACGAACATAGGGTTTCCTAGGGCGAAGGCGAGAATCTTTTGCAGATTTTACCACCTCAAACAAATCAGGATTACATTTGACAAACACACAGCATTCGAGAATATACAGGCTGGGAAAAGTTAATAATCTTAAAGACTTGAAAAAAGGTTGGCAGCTTTCTATAGGTTTTAGTCCACAAATTGCTCGGATGCATTTCTTTTGAGCCCTAAATATAATTTCTCTGTAAGAAGAATTGCCCCAAAAAATGATCCCAAATCGTAATGTTGCAACAACAAAGCCGTGATATGCCATTAGCATTGTTTTTCGATCTACAGATCTAGACAGCATGTACAGTGCATATGAGAACTTGTATATTTTTTTACAAACCTCTATAGAATGGGACTCCCATCTCATATTACTATCAATGTGGACTCCTAAAAACCTAGCGGTATTTGTTCTATTGACAGTTACTCCTTGAATCTCAATGTCAGAATTTAGGACAGGTTTTCTTTGTGAAAAGTGCATTATATTTGTCTTTTTTAAATTAATTTTGAGATTGTTATTATTTAACCAATAGATTATATTTTCGACAGTATGAGATATTTCATTAATGTAGGCATCATTATCGTCACCTTTTATAAAAACAGTACTATCGTCGGCAAACAGGATCATAGGATGGCTAGTACAATTTATTATGTCATTAATATAAATTAAGAACAATAACGGCCCAAGAACGCTGCCCTGAGGTACTCCATATTTAACTTCTTTTAAATCAGATATATATGCCTTTTCCTCCTTAGAGGTGACACATATTTGTGTTAATTCAGTATACTGATATCTGTCCGCCAAATATGATTTCATAAGAGCCAGGCAGTTTCCACGGATCCCATATTTATATAATTTGTCAAGCAGTATTTTATGGTCTACATGATCAAACGCTTTCGTCATATCCATATAAACAGCACATGACGAACATGTTCTATCCATATTTGTTACAGCCTTCTTTACCAAATCATAAATCGCTGTGTTGACTGAAGTTTTCTTTCTAAACCCGTTTTGTTCCTTTATTAATATATCATGCTTCTCTAGAAAATTGTAAATGATTGCGTGAATAATTTTTTCAAAAATTTTTGATAATACTGATAGTAACGTTATTGGTCGATAATTTGCCATGTTTTCTTTATCACCCTTTTTAAACAATGGTTTTACTATAGCTTGTTTTAGTTTACTTGGGAACACGCCCGTATCAAAGCAGAGATTTATTATATGACTCAGGGGCACTGCTATTAGATAACCAACATGTTTAATTACTTTTGTACACAAACCATCATAACCCACGCTCGTTGTATTTTTTAAAGTCATAATTGTTTTATATACTTCACTGGGTGTTACTGGTGCTAAGAATATAGTGTTCAGATTACTACTTATACCAGACAGATCTATTTTATTTGAGGAATCTTTTTCAAATCCGATATTATTGACAAAATAATTATTAAATTCATTTGCTATCTCGGTCGGTTGAGTTACGTTATTGTTATCAATTTTTATGTTAGTTATTGGTTCTTTCGGGATACTGTTTTTAGTTTTATTAATTACTTGCCAAGTGGCCTTAGATTTATTGTCTGAGTTTTTGATATGTTGAATAGTCTGTGCCCGCTGTGTTAAGTCAATAATTTTTCTTAATCTATATGTATAGCCTTTCAAGGCTGATTTAATATCGTGGTCTTTATTTAGTCTATACTGCCATAAGAGTTGTCTTTTTTTCTTACAGCATCTTTTTATCCCTGGAGTAAGCCATTTGTGTCTGACTTTAGTCGATTTCTTAATAGTTTTAATAGGAAAACATAAATCATATAAGCATTTAAAAATGTCAAAAAATAAATTATAAGCTATGTCCACATCATTACATGAAAGTACATCATTAAAAGTCAGACTTGCAATGTGCTTACCAAAGTTTTTGAGGTTTACTTCGCTATAATCCCGGCGTTTAACACGCCAAGAATTGATAGTGTTGGTTTTTCTAACGGGACACTGTAATATTTGAGCTGAGTGATCTGAAAGAGCTAGCTCAACTACCTCTCCCTTTGCGCCTCTAATATTATGACAAAAATTGTCCAAACAAGTACCACTGCTCTTTCTAGTTGGTTCATGAATAGCAAGTTTTAAATTGTGACCCAATAGTAAGTATTCAAAATCCCGTTTATCTCTCGTATTTTTCAAATTATCAATGTTAAAGTCACCACACACTATAACTTTTTTGTTATTTGATTTGCATATGTTACTCAAAATATTATCTAATCTATTAAAGAACACATCAAGGTCAGTCTTAGGGACTCTATACACACATACAATTATAATTTTATGTTCAACTAGTTCTATAGCACAACACTCTATCAGACACATAATTGAAAGCTTCTTTACAAAATCTATTACTTTATATTGAAATCCAGTTCTAACAAGGATGCACGAGCCGCCCCGACTTTTCTTTCTTGTGTAACTTGTAGCCAAACAAAAATTTGGAACGTGTAATATTTCTTGCTTTTCTGGTGTCATATTATGCTCAGTCACACAAATGACATCCATGCTTTTATGTTGCTGTTGTAGTTCGTCAAGATTTATAATGAATTCATCACTTTTTTTCAAGAGACCTGCTATATTTTGGTGGATTATGTACAAGCTATTGTAGGAGAAAAAACTGGTTCTTTTGTAAGATATTATGTTCATTTACAGTTTCGTTATCCAGAGGGTATGTAGTTTTTTCTGTATCAATAATCTTCTTACTTGTGTTCTTAATAAGTTCATCAATGTTTCGCAAAATTCCTTTGACTCCACTATTTTTTATCTTTCCTGTAATATTACTAAACATTTCAAACGACATATCCCGGTTCGAATCCAGGATCAAGCCATACTTATGTGTAGTTATGTCGTTGTAAAGCATATTATTAAATGTCTCCACTCTGTAGTTATATAGAATTGAGCCACATATATAATTGGGACTTACTATTATAACATTTGTGAACAGTATTTTATTTAGTTGTTTTCTAATAAAATTTACAAGTATTGTATAATCCTTAGATGTATGAAAGTCCGTTTCTCCAATCATTATGACAAGGTAATCATTTTTTGTATAGCCTTTTACTTTTGATTCTATGTTTTCTAATAATATTTCAACTCCTGCATTAGTAATAATATGGTGGTATAGTTGAAATCCACTAAAATAATCATTGCTTATTATATTTTTTAGTATTCGATATCGTTTAGAGCTGGAAATGATACATAGCTTATTACCAGTAGAAACTGAATCTATTTCTTTATTCTCTAGATTAGATATTATGTCATTGCTGTTTTTATTTTTATTCTTAGGCTCTTTATTTCTTTTGTTCAAGGATCGGATAACAGTGTTGGTATTATCATCAGATATATTGTCAGATCTCATTATTGTTAATTCTTGTTCTAATTTCTTGATGGTATTGTTAAGCTTTAGTATTTCATTTTGAGATCGAGTTAAGGCACTCTCTAATCGCCAAATTTTAGATTCTATATCAGTAGTTTTCATCGAACTACCGTTGGGTGTATTTGGACATGATAAATTTGTTACGCATTTTTGAGATTTTGCAGATTTAAATGGAGTTTTGTTAACAATATTTCTTAATGTACATATCTCTCTATTAAGTTTTTCAATTTGTCGCAAAAGGTCGCCTTTTTCAATTATTGTGTTTTCAAGCTCGCGGTCCGCACTTTGAAGTTGCAACTGAAGCTGGCTCATTTGTTGCTTTAATTCTGTCACTATGTCTAAATCAGTGGTCAACTCAAGGCTTTTTGATAATTGATCTTCTATTGACTGGAAAGTATTGTTGCTATCATTGTCGGTCTGAGACAAGCAATCATTTGATTTTGATCTAACAATGGGTATTCTAAGTAATTGTGGTGTACTGTTGTGGTATTCAGGCACAGGATTGCACGACGTCGTCGAGAGTGCAGGAGAACAGCTAGGCTCCGGTTGTTGTTTTCCTCTTTTGGTCAGAGCTTTCGCATGTTCCTGTTTTGTACCGGTAGTTTTTGTCGTTTTCTTTGTTACGTTTTTTTGTTCTTCAAAATGTAAAATATTGTCCGAATTATGTTTTTGACAAGTAGAGCATGCCCATTTTTGCTTTTTTTCGGTATCAATAATTCGATATAGCTTTTCTGAGAGACCAATACAATTAAAATGGAAATGATTTTTACATTTTGAGCAGAATATACTTTCCCTTCTTTCACTTTTATTTCTGCATTTATTACAGATAATAGCTGTTAATGACATTTTGTAACTCGTCAAAATAAAACAAAGAATAAAATAAAATCAGTTCATCATCACTTCATCATTGCGAGCATCCTAATTTCAAGCCAAGCAGTTTATTTTTATTTGTAGTTAACGCAGGTAGGCAAGAAAAACGCTGTGTTCGACTAAAATGGCAGCAAAAACAGTGCACGCGCAGCGCACGTCGTTCAGTATAGAAAATCTTGTTAAGCGCTTAAGCGTTATTATGCCCTCAGTAGCGTGTATTGGGCGCAAACAAGCACAAAGCAAACGCTGCAGGATCGGGTGACGTTCAGTGTATATTTACCGAGATAAGCGCTGCAGCGGCGTTGTTGTAACTCAGCGGGCGAGCCACGGGTTGTCGTAGGTCATGGACGTGTTCGACGACGTTAATTAATTTGCACAAATATTTAACAAATTCCTTGGTATTTATCCATGAGACCATAAATTCACTTTCACCCTCGTTGAAATCACTTTAGTGTCGACCGATTTAATATGTATTCAGGTAAGTTGTGGTTATTATTTCTACGTTTTAGATTAATAATTGAAGAGAGGTCTTTACTGCGTTAACGTACGGGGGGGGGGGGGGGGGCTGTTCGACTTGTGTTTTCTTTTTAAACTCGTGAATGGTGTGGTTCTGGATCCAGTATCGTTGGAGCAAATCAATTACCATGTTCCTAGGCCAAATAGTCGGAACACCTCTAAGAAACTTTTTGCACTTGACGCGAGCAGAACTAATTTGGGTAGACACGCACCGCTTAAACGAATCTGCAATACATACAACAATGTTGCTGATGAATCAATAGACATCTTTGCTTCAAAATTACCACACTTTAAAAAAACTCTTCTGTGTAGTCTGCTTAATCATGTAGTTCCTGATTGATTGTTATAAGTTGTTTAATTTGAATTTTAACTTGTATTTTACTTTTTTAATTTTTTTGCATTTTTATAAGTAGTTAGATTTTTTTTGTGTTGCACGTTATAAAAATTGAATGTTGTGTGTACCTGTTATTAAGGTCATGCAAAGGCCAAAGATTGCAAATGTATGTTTTAAGCTTGTTTCTGTATGTACTTTGTTGGTATACCTAATAAATAAAATAAAATAAATAAAATAAATAAAATATTTGTTTTTTGAAGTGCTTTTTTGAAGTTTGAAGATAAAATGACATTTTTTTATTATTTTTCTATACAAAATTTGAACGCCAGCTTCACCCATATAGGGGTTGAATCATGTTCACCGTGTTGGGCTTCAAAATGTCATTTTCGCAATCAGCATCCCATAAAACCTCAATAATTACATCCATATCGATTTTGTTTTTTTTTTACCCCATTTTACTCCTAGTGGTTGAATTACTAACAATAGGCTAATTATGCGTTGCGTTAGATTTCCATTTATAGGTCTGAGTAATAAATTTAGCTATTTTCACTTCGAAATGAAGGATTTTCTGTACACAATTTCATCCCCCTTTTCATCCTTTCGGGGGTAGAATTTTCAAAAACGCTGATACACTACTATACTGAAACGCTGATATTCAAGCTTCGAAACTGAGGGACTTTCATACAAACTTTCCCCCGTTCCCCCCCCCTTAGGGGGTGAGTTTAAAAAAATCCAATGTGCCAAATTTGGAGTCTCTAGACTCAGCGGTTTGGGCTGTGCGTTGATACGTGAATCACCAATCAGTTTCTTCTTTTATATATTTAGATGGGCCTTGAGATACTTCTTGCAGTATTTTGTCACTAGCTCTGTAACTAACCGTAAAGCGTGTTCAAGAGCCGTAGTTACGCGCCGAGATCTTGCAGTAGGTCCCGTTGCGTGCCAATTGTAGCGGCGGGTCTTATTTTTATTAAAAAACAGGTTCGAGCAGTACTTCCTTTTTAAAAAATGCCTGTCAACAACGTATAATCGTTTATGGCCTTGATTTTAATGGTTCATAATCAATCGCGTCGTTTCCTATAATAGCCCAGTAAAATTCTACATTGAAAACGCAAAACTCCATTTAAAGCTGCGTTTTTGGTATGTTATTAGGACCTCTTGGGGGAGTGTAAAACTACGTTTTGCAAGCAAAAAGAAGTTGTGCCACCTACGTAATAAGTGAAAAACTGCAAAATTTTTCAGTTTTTGCAGTTCAAATAAAAAACCATGCTCTTTGGACATTAGTTGCTACTATCATTTTGAAAGTATATTAAATTTTTAACAATCAAAACCAACCACAGCTCCGTATATCTAATAGTTTTTGAGATATGAATCCTTGAAAACCTTGAAAACTCTTAATTTCGCCAAAAATGCCGTAAAGCAATGCATAATTTTAAGCCTATCTATCATTGTATGGAACGAGGAAATAGGTTTACCTAAAGAGCTGTCTATACTTATTTGACATTCTTATTCGAAAAATGAGCACCTGACTAATCTAGAGTTTGTCTAAAAAGTCAGTTTACATGAGAAATTATTAAATTATTCATAAAATCTGATACTGGTAACCCTGTTGGTGCTGTCAAAATTCTAATTGTAAACATAGCGTATTCAATTTTATTTAGATGGGTATTGGTGGGGTGGTTGGGGATTTAGGTGGGTATTAAAATTACCTTTGAAATTACCAATGTAAACTGACTTTTTAGACAGATTCTATCAACCTTTTTTTGCTTGCAAAACGTAGTTTTACAATCCCCTAATGGGTCCAAATAACATGCCGAAATGCAGCTTTACATCGCATTTTGCGATTTAAGGAATTTTTGGTAACATTTTACTGGCCTATAAATATAAAAACTTTCAAAAACTCTATCGCTTTAAAAAGCTAAGTTGTAAAAGTCATGGTAGAGACCTGTCAGTGTCGCTTCCGTCGCTGCTGGTGTTCTCCCAGTTGTCGGAGTCGTCGTCGTTGGGGGCGACCTCCGACTTGCTGTCGCCGTTGAGCAGCGAGCTGTCCTCGCGCGTCGGCTCGGGGCTGCGGGCAAGGGGCCGTCTGTCACACTTGAGAACCACTTAACACAACATATATTTTGGATTTTAAGTTTGAAATTGCCGTTTTGTATGGGGAATTTTAAAGAATTTGCAATTTCTATACTAACATTGTCTTAATTTATTTAACGCAAGTGTTTTAAAATTTCTATGCACAAAAATGTTTAAACGCTCAGCTCACTAATGCCACATGTAAGTGAAAAAATAAGTATCGGTTAAGGTTATGTTACAAAGAATTAAGTGGTCATTTCTTTCTGCTAACGAAAAAAGGAGTCACTTAAGATACTTTTTGTAACGTTCAGGGAAAAAACAGAAATATTTTTATTGCTGACAGTGGGCCGTTATGATCATAATTCGAAATAATAACAAGTAACCGAAGCACCTTTAGCATCATAGAAGATATGAGATCCTATGTGTGTGAGAAAAAGTCGGCAATTTCATACTTTAACCACTATTATTAATAAAACAATTATTACAATGCGATCAATTTGTCAATGACGGTGGTCCGCGGCAACTTCACTCGAGAACGTATGGTGCGCAAAGCAAAGACTAAAATAACAAAATAGAGAGAGGACAGAAGTCAAGCTTAGTACCTACTACGCACGAAACGCACACAATGACAGGCCCTAACCGACCGACGACACTGCGTAACGCGCTCGAACTGTTTTGAACGTTAACAGAGATTCCGTTTCGGCGTGGTGTCGGTGAGAGGTGTCTATGTGAGCGTTGCTCGAGCGCACGTAGTACAAGCTTCATTTCTGTCTATCTTTATTATCGTGTACATTGTCAGATTAATCGATTGTAAATGGAATATAAAAAGAAAGTTTCTTACAAATCCGGTTCGAAGGACCAAAATTAGCACCCAGCCATTTTTAAGACCCCACTGCTGGGGTACACTACACGTAAATGTCTTCTTTATGGGTGGATAAGGAGGATGGTCTATAACTACCACACGGGTCTAATGCAGATTGGTGGGTGTTAACGTTAACGACTGCAGATGTAACCGGTACCAGCAGCCTAACGTGAATTCAAAAGGATTGTGAGGAGCTCGACATAGTGTTTTAGCAGGGCTCTGTCACCTCGCGCGTGAGTGTGAATGAAGCACTGGGCGTCCTCAGTGAGGACCAATTTCATACGTCAGAAAAGATAAGAGCTACGAGATAGAAAGAGAGGTAACTACTAGGTGAATATAATGTAGGGAAGGGAGCGCTGTGCTCAGGGCGCACAGCGCACTTAATTGTGTCTGAGCAAGAGCCGTTATTTAAATGATTTTTCAACACACTTGCTCGTAAAGTGAGCCCTAATACATCGCTTTTAGGGCCATAAACCGAACTATAACAAACGCGTGCAATAATATATAAAACACTAGTTGGTTATATAATTGTCCCTACAAAGTTAAATAGGTAGGGGAGAGTAGGGTATTACCGCGCGGTTGATAATTTCGTGCCCCTTGGTTTCTCGAAAACTATTAACTCTATGTACCTGCAATAACAGTCAAATCTTAGCTCCAAGCACCTCTAACCTCACCCGCATACCGTCAATTTCCGTCGAACAACCAGAGCGGAAGGCCGCGCGCTTTTAGTTTTTCCACGCACACGATCCAATTTTTTCTAATATTTTAATAAGAGGCGAGTCAATCAATATTACTTAATGAGTAATAAACTACATACATTTATAACGTAAAAATGATGTAGAATTTGTGTGCAGAATTATTTTAAATTAATTCCTTAAGTTTGTTTTGGTTTGTGAGGTTACGAATTAAAATTACCTTGTTTGATAATTTCGCGCGCGGGGCGCGAAATTATACAGTATGAAAATATCTATGGCAAATATTTTTCTTTACACAAGGCGACGAAAACGAAGGATCTGGCTGATCCTCCTATGAAGTAATTGCATACTAAAATAAAAAAATCCCGAAAATGGACAATTATTTTGAGATTACTTAATCAGTTTTCGAAGTAGAAAGACATCTTTTGTAACAAACAAAAGCCTACATTACATAAAATCATATTTTATGTAATGTAGGCTGTTGGTCTTCCTAAGAAAAAAAAAATCGTTTAATATGGAAACTTATAAGTTTATAATTTTGAGACTGAGTTGATTAATGAATATAAAAAGAAATAAATTTACATGATTTTCATTTTTCCCATACTCTGTAGTGATAGTTATCAGTTTATTGACAATTTTAATTAGAGGCGCGGTTTTATCAGACCCAGCGCCAAATTATCGACCTAGGGGCGCGATATTATCAGACCAGTTTGATAATATCACGTTTTCCCATTTTTTTGTTATTTGCTCATATTTTTGTTTTGTGTTTTATTTTGATGTTTTTGAAGATTCGTTAGCGTAGCTAGATAAATTCTCCAGCTATAGTCATATTTAGTTTTTATTTTAACCTAACCTGAGGTCAGTTATATTTAAATTTCCTTAGGGGCTCGGTAATACCCAACTCTCCCCTACCTTACTGCAAGTTCTATGCGAGTAAATAGAGCATTTTCAATTTAACCGGGTAAAACAGTTATTTTTTTAGTAACAACAAAGAGGTTTTATGCCGCTGAAAATTCATTTGCATTTTTGGAATAAATAAATGTGTAGGTCCTTAATCAAGTCAAACAAATATTTATTATTATCAAATTATTTCTTATTTACAATATTTTGTTAAAAAATATTAAAATATTAGCATTTTATCTCCTAAATTTATAATTTTGAAGTTGGCTGTATGCTCACTAACCCCTTTGTTCGCTAAATATTCTTGCATTGGGCGTGTGAAAAAAACAAAAAAAAAACCTGCGCGCCTTTTTCATCATGATTATCATTTTGTTTTTGTCGTATTTGTTGCTGTGTGGTAAATTACTTTGTTTTTTCCTCGCAAATGTGTTGAAAAACGTCGTATGAAACTCGTGAGCTCTTACTTATTGCACACTCGGCTGAGTTACGCCCTCGCCTGCGGCTCGGGCTGCAACCCACAGCCTTGTGTGCAATAAGTAACCTAAGCTAACTTGTATCATAATGTACTATTGCGGAGTACAGCTTCTGTACTATTATGTATTCTGTGATTTTAGTCACCCAACCGATGACCAACCTTTGCGAAAATTGCTACACCCTGCACAAGCACAGGGCGAATACGCCATAATCTACTGCGCCATCGAACTCCAAGATTATACTAAAATAGGCTGACTAATTTTGGAAAACCATTTTAAATCATTCCTTATTACGTAATAAGCGCACCACATTGATATTTCAGGAAAAATCTATGTATTTCATTAAAAAAACAGTGTTAAAGTTTAAAATTTTAAAACCGGGCCAAAAACGCTATGGCGCTGGACACGTGACTTGTTGACGTCACTAGCCTGTAAATATTGTAATACCCTTAGCCATTTGACAGCCATCAATCGCGGATCCTTAGTCTATGGTCGTGTCAAACGCCTGAAGCCATATTTATTTACAGGCAAGTGCCGTCATCAGTCAACTTGAGCGTTTTCGCCACAGAAAAAAATTCAAAAATTATTGCATTTTTCTAGATGAAATTAATCAATGAATAGACTTAATTTAGTCTATATAATAGTTAAATATGTTTTTTACGCCAATATCGGTTAGGATGACCACAATTTGTAGTATATTTCCAATGTTGTCAAATACCCTATTAGTCTATCATCATCATCATATCAGCCGCACGACACCCACTGCTTGGTATAGGCCTCCCCCAAGGATTTCCACGACGATCGGTCCTGCGCTTCCCACATCCAGTGGCTTCCGGCAACCTTCACCAGATCGTCGGTCCACCTTGTCGGGGGCCTACCCACGGAACGTCGTCCGGTGCGCGGTGCCCTTCAAGAACCTTTCCGCCCCAACGGCCATCGGTTCTTCTCGCTATGTGTCCAGCCCACTGCCACTTTAGCTGAGCAATCCTTCGAGCGATGTCGGTAACTTTAGTTCGCCTGCGGATCTCCTCATTTCTGATTCGATCACGCAGGGAAACGCCGAGCATGGCTCTCTCCATTGCACGCTGGGTGACCTTGAGCCTCCTTATGAGACCCATAGTTAGCGACCACGTTTCACTGCCGTAAGTCATCACTGGCAACACTGGCACAACATGGGCATTCGACATGATTTTCGTCTTATCCATGTTCATTTTAAGACCCACTCTTTGGGAAGCATTACGGAGATCTTCGAGCATTGTGTTCAGGTCCTCCAAGGTCTCAGCCATAAGAACTATATCATCGGCAAAACGAAGGTGTGTTAGGTACTGGTCATTAATGTTGATGCCGAGTCCTTTCCAGTCTAAGAGTTTAAAGATATCCTCCAACGCAGCTGTGAACAGTTTCGGAGAAATAACATCTCCCTGTCTCACACCTCGCTGCAGTTGGATAGGATTTGTTCTCTGGTTCTGTACTCGGACCGACATGGTGGCATTTTTGTATGAATACCTCAACACTTGATATACCTGTAGTCCACTTGGCACCTTTGGAGAGACTGCAGCACCGCCCAGGTTTCAATCGAATCAAAGGCTTTCTCATAATCCACGAACGCCAAGCAAAGTGGCAGATTATACTCCTCGGTCTTCGGTATGACCTGCCGCAGCGTATGGATGTGATCTATGGTGCTAAAGCCTTTTCGGAACCCGGCTTGTTCGGGAGGTTGGAAGTCGTCGAACTTGCGAGCGAGACGGTTCGTAAGGACTCTCGAAAACAGCTTATAGACATGACTCAGAAGCGAGATGGGTCTATAGTTCTTTAAGAGGGACTTGTCACCCTTTTTAAAGAACAAAATCACCTCACTTATGTTCCATGTCTTCGGCGTTCTGCCCTCGACGATGACGGAATTGAAAAGCTTCTGGAGGACTTTAAGTATCGGCTTACCGCCCGCTCTCAGAAGTTCTGTAGTGATTCCGTCGTCACCCGCCGCCTTGTTGTTTTTCAGCTGTTTGAGAGCCATACTAATCTCGTACATTTGAATTAAAATAATTTTAATCTCAATTTCCTTTTAAATTACAATAAAAGGTTGAATAGGTACGGTCAACAACTAAAGTTGTTTAATACTTTAGTACTTTGTCATAGCAACTTTTTTGACTAATGTTTCAAACCGTGAGACACCTGTTAAAAAGTTGCTATGACAAAGTAACAAAGTGTCAAGCTATTTTCATTGCTGACTGTACTGTACAATAATTTCTATCTCCTATTTTCATCTCACAAAAACCGCCAAATTAAACGAGTTTCAACTTTATTGCAAAGGACTTTGTGTGATACAACAACTGTCTGTTTATCCTTACTTGTCTTTCTAGTAAAAAAGGAACGGAAGAGGGAGAGGGAGTAGAAGAGGAGAGAGGTGGTGAGCGAAGGGGAAGAGAAGAGGGCGGGGGTGAGAGAGAGAGAGAGGGTGAGGGGGAGAGTAAGCGGGAGGGGAAAGGGAGAGTCAGAGTAAGAGTAAAGGGTGGGGCAGCGCCTTAGAGCATTTAACCAAGTAAGGAGGCGTCACGAGAACTAATTTCTTTACAAAAAAGTCTGCCACTTTCCGCGGGGGACGAGGTAACGCACACACAAATAGTGTTAAACACTAATGCATTTTCGATCACGTTGCTACGCACGCACACGACAAAATTATCAAACACGAGCTTAAACTTTACGCACACAAATACATACACACGCAGAAACCAACCTGTCAGTACACGCGATGACGTCATTTTCATGTAAACGTTGCTAGTGCTTGACACTATCGATATTTTACTCTCGATACCTTTTTCAGCTCATATTTTTAATTTATGTCATAATGATTGAATTATGATGACAAAAATTCAAATATGATTCTGTAGTTTTTTTTTTCAATTTAGGCCCTTCGATGATGCTAAGGCAACCTTTGGCTGTCGTCAAAATCTACAGGGTGACTTATTAGGATAAGTCAGTAAAATTGATGATACTGCAAGAAATTCTACCCGGTCAATTTAACTAAGCAAGAGTTTTCAAATACTGGTAGGTTTTCGCATCTATCAAATCAAAGACATAATTTCTTAGATTAGTGAAGGCCGATTCAAATCTCAGCGGTATCCTCTACCGGTGGCGGTGACGATATCCCAATGGGTATGCGGATAACGCGCTGTTTTAACCATAGCGGAATTTTACCGCTATCAGAGGCGGTAGCGGTGGCAGCGGTGTGGTGGCGCGCGACGCGAGGTGCGTTCGCGGCGGTGCGTCCGCGGAGGCAATAATGCTTTGTTCAGACGATAACACACGACCCGAACTCAACCAGAACTCAACTCAAACTCAACTCGAACTCAACTTAACCGGAGCCCACTCCTTGAAATAAAGCGCTTTCAATTTTGAGTTTTATGACACATTAATAAGCTCCGTTATATTTTGTCAATGCTATTGCACACGCTCCGCGCTCAACCCTAACTCAACTCAAACTCAACCCGAACTCACCTTAAACTCACCTGAACATTACACAGTGTCTCAAAATTGTAAGCGATGTATTTCAAGGTGGGCTGCGGTTGAGGCGAATTTGAGTTGAGTTCGGGTTAAGGTCGGGTCGTGTGTTACCGTTTAAACGCAACCTAAAAGTTTCGCTGAACACGCGGTACGTATCACGTACGCGACAACAGCTGCGAAAATGCCATACAAAATACACATGGTGCCAGCGGATACCGCTCATGTTTAAGTAGACCTTAAAACGGAATAACTATATTTAAAATCTTTATTTGTTATACTTATTTTAAAGAAAGTGGTTCATGCGTCATGCTCGTGAACGGGTGCTGCTAGTGGGAATGGGTTTGCTTCTTTCTGCTTGTACTAAGGACGTCGTATATTTTTTCTGTTTAATATTATCAATATGTATCGCACTTCTTACTCAAAACATAAAATTATTAACTAATATCTCGTTTTGATTTCTCTTTTTTTATTGCAATCATTTTACTTTCTATAGTCACATAATCAGTAATTTCTCAACTAGTTGAAAGTTATTTAGTCTCACAATTACCGCTTAGGGTTTGCGAACCGATAGCGTAGCTTTTATGACATTCACGAGACTTGTACTATTATGTATTCTGTATCACAAGTGCGTGTAACAGCCTAGACTGAATAAATTATTTTGAGTTTTGAGTTTAGTGTTATTAGCTTGTATTATTAAACAGTAGGAAGCTTCAAAATGCTGTGAGCAAATTGTGCGAGTACGTTTAGGAAACATGTTTTGCACAAGCTTGGATCGAGGCATCTCGTATCATTGCATCTTTTGGAAATCTTAAATAATTTCGGCCACTTTTGTCACATTCCGCTTCCGTCAAAATAAATAATAGACTGTTTTTTTTTTTTTAAAGAACGAAATTCCTCTTTCGGCAGAAAAAACGTTAGTATTTTTTTTCCAATATTTTATAGCCAGAATAACATGCCTACTGATAAAGTCGATATCGATATTGGTTTCTGTGCTGTCACAACATTGCTTTTGCTGCAGTGTGGCCACCGTTTTTAAATTAAAATGGCATATTTTGGGAAAAATTACTGACATCCGTAAATATTTTATGATAATAAAGTATTATGTAACGTTAAGGAGGTAAACGAAAGAAAAGTGTAGTAGAATCTGCCTAAGGAGAATTGTATCTAAGAAGTGAAAGACAAAAATATAATTTAATAAAATTCAATTTATTTATGATAATCCTCAAAACACACACGTAGTGTAGTGGAAGCCCACAGCCGGTCACGATACTCACGATGGGGAGAAGCACAGAGAATGGAGCCCGCGGCAAGTCACAATGAAAAGAAGCACGGAGAGTGGAGCCCGCGACAGATCACGGAGCCCGCGGGTCACAAATGTCATAATGAAGAAGAAAATATTTGCACGGAGACTCGGATTGTCAGCCGACAGGCTGATTATCTAATTAGAAACCACCTAGCGACCTGTCTCATTTGACAGATTTTTACAACGAAGCTCGTCGAAATAACTCCCGTTTTAAGTTGTGATTTGACAATGGTTTAATACTAACTATAAATAAAACGCGTAAAAATAATAATACACAATTTTTAAATGCGAATTTGTGTACTCACACTACTCACTCTATACCAATATAAAAGAGCGAGAAGAATAGTAATAATCCCCCATAAGTAATAGCCCCCCCTTAATCTTTTTTTTTTTAATTTTTGTGTTAAATTCGTTAAGCGGTTAACAGAATACATCTACCTACCAAGTTTCAACTGTGTAATCTTAATATTTTCGGAATAAAGTGGCTGTGACATTCGGACGTGTGTTCTATTTTCCCTACTTTTCAACCTGCAACCAGGTGTCAACCATTGAAGAATGGGTATAAGTTTTGCGAGTTTGTACTCTGTTCCGTTTATTTACTCATGTGCTACAATACCTATTTTAAACATAAGTTTAATAGTCCTGCTATTTTTTAAGTATTGAGTAAGAGATTATAATAAATAAAGATAAAGAAAAAAATAACAATAAATAAATTTGCAAAAAGTAATCTATACCTAATAAATTCAACAAGCGTCTACACTACAGTATCTAATGAATGGTAGGTATTAACATGTTAAGAACGTGATGTTTTAAGTGTCATACATTCAACTTAAAAAATTAGGCTAAAAGGGATTTTGTATAATTTAGTGGCAACACTGTTTGATTGACAATATTTTTGAATTATTTTAATTTTTAGTGCATTATTTGAAAACAATTGGACAAAATAATACCAGCAGATGGAAAATAACGTTATCCTTTTGCACACTAAATGTTTCCGATATTTTTTTTACATGAAATAACACTGCAAATCGGCATTTTTAGCTCCGGTGGTTTCGCGTTTACGATGATCAGCTGAATGGCGAGGAACTCGGGTCAACTAGTTTTATATAACGAGTATGAGCGGCGGTCATTCTCGTTTGACAGAGGGGTACGCCTGACAGTGGCGTCTCCTTAATTGGTTAAATGCTCTAAGGGCAGCGCGCTTGGTGGCGACTGGGGACCCGCCTAATCACGTAAAAACGGCTGATCTGATTTTGATGGAATTAAAACATAATACTTTGTTAAAGGTTCCCTAGGGATTTTCTCGACGCGGACGAAGTCGCGGGCAGAAGCTAACTTTATACTTAATTGTTTTTTTCAATAAAGAGTTGAGTGAAAATTGTTTACCAAATAAGACAAGTACGGATAAGCGGACCTAGTGTCTGGTCAACGAAAGATGAGATTGAAATGGTGGCGCCACTTTCCCTGTTAAGGCGAGGTGGTAGTGAAAGTGGCGCCGCCACTACATTTATTTTTATTACTCGTAAACAAAGTCAATATTTTAAAAAAGCTCAAGTAATAATCTCTTAAATTGTCTCTAATATTTTTTGAATAACTCTTCAACAGTTATCATTCATTCTGTAAGTTTTAAAATCCATAATTGCCAAAAGTGGCCACTTTGAGTTAAAATGGATTTTAAAACTTACAGAAAGAATGAAAACTGTTGAAGAGTTATTCAAAAAATATTAGAGACAATTTTAGACATTATTACTTGAGCTTTTTTTAAATATTGACTTGGTTTACGAGTAATAAAAATAAATGTAATGGCGGCGCCACTTTCACTACCACCTCGCCTTAAATTAACGTTAAGAGGTTAAGTTATTGGAAGCTGAACCTTAAAATAAGGCGCAAAATTAGTTTCATTTCCAACCGAGTCTCATCCAAGACCAAGCTCTATAGTTATCAAACTCAAGATACCTGATGCCGGAGTCGTTCTTCTCCTCGGTGGCAGTGTCCTCTTGGCTGCTGGCCGTCGGCAGACACGTGTCGCCGCTGGGCTCGATCTTGATGCTCGGGCAGTTCGCGTCCGCCTTTAGGGCATCGTCTAACGATTCCAGTTTGTCGTCTACGTGGTCCACCTCCATCTCGTTCTGAGAGGAAAAGAAACAAATGACATCCTTGGGTTGAGCCACATCTGTCATTTACACATGTAACACACCTTCACCGCGAAACAATGCCAGCGAAACCGCAGTAGGTTCCTGTGGTTCCGCCATGAATAATTCATGGCGGAACCTACTGCGGAAACTAAGCGAAACAGATGCGAAACAGCCTGTTCTAACGGATAGATTTAAATATGATGCTGTCTTTTCACGCGCGATTCCGCCCGATCGGCTCGGACCGTGCACACCTCCGCCGTGAATATAATTTCGCGAAACCGAATGATACCTATGTACAGTCACGAGCAATAAGATGTACACACTTTAGAACTATGTCACATTCAATCAATATATCTCAGTGTGATAATGTTATACCTAGGTTATTCAAAACGAAATGTGACAAAGTTCTACGGTGTGTACATCTTATTGCTCGTGACTGTACAGTACTTCAAGATAAAGAATGCGCACCGGAAAACATCGGAAACAATCGTCTAACATAACAAAGACAATTAACAAAAGTAGTTTGGCCCTAAAAGTCATTTACAATTTCAACTTTATTGCAATGAAATAAATGTCAACGTCACTTCAAAGAAAAACACGAAGTTAGCCGATGCCCATTCTTTATCTTGAAGTGATCGTCATAATCATAATATATCGTCGTCGGTGGATAGAAGACAAGTCATGGCGGAACTATTGCGGTTTCACTGCTATTGTTTCGCGGCGGAGGTGTACTACAGGCGGCTATTACCGCCTGTAGGCTCTATTGCTCTATTGAGCAAGAAATATGACGTGCGCGCTTACAGATACGGGACCCACCTCTCAAGAGCCGGACGCTTTTTCAGAGTTAATACAAATTGTACCAGGTAAATTACCCGTACGATGTTGAATTCAAGCGCTTGGGAAATGAAAAAAACCGGCCAAGTGCGTGTCGGGCCACGCGCCATAGGGTTCCGTAGTTACCTTATACCATACCAGGCTAGGCGCACTCCGCGATTTAGGTATGAAGCTACAAGTAGCCGGCGGGTCCGTCCGGACGGACTAATTTCAGAGGGCCGCGGCCGCCGCGTGCCGGCTAGGACGCACGTTAGCAATTCGATTTCGATACTCACTCACGCACCGCATTCGCGTATTGTCGCGTCGTTCGTTCGTACATTTATGATATTTAACCCAAATGAAGGCATATTGCATCGCACTTTCGAAATAAACTTAATTATTAATGACAATTTGATTTCGTAAGAAAGCAAATTGCCTCAAATCAGTATGTATAGTGTGATGTGGCGTTGACTGTATTTAAGTACACATTTTATTTCACAAACACATAACTTGTAATAAAGTATTGTAAGCTATTATTTCATTATTATTTAAAAGAAGAAACCCTAATGTCGTTAGAAGAGATAAGAGCTACGCGATAGAAAGAGAGGTAACTTGTAGGTGAATATAACTGTAGCGAAGGGAGCGGTGTGCGACCTGAATTGCACTTTATTGTGTCTAGAATAGAGTCGCTATTTATTTAAATGACTTTGAGGAGTGGATCTTCTGTACTTGTACTATTATGTATTCTGTGACCATACCATATTTAATACCACCTATCATTTTTCGTTTGCAAAAATAACTTTGTTTTTCACAGTGTTGGTATGAATGACAAAGTTATATTTGCGGTTTTGGAAAATGTGCTATATCTCAAAAACTAATTACTATATCTCGTTCAAACCAATTTTGGTTGAAAGTGTTTATTAAGATCTACAGCATATATTTTTTTTAGATTTTTCACTCTCTTATTTCAAAAGTTAAAGGGGGGGGGGGGGGGCACACATTTTACCACTTTGGCGGTGAATATCTTTCAAACGATTGACTTTGAGAAAAAGTTGTCTTAGGAACCTCAATTTCATTTTTAAAGACCTATCTATAGACACACGTGTTGGTTTGAAGAGAACAATTTTTTTCAGTTTCAGTTCCATGTATGGGGAGCCCCCCTTAATCTTTTATTTTTCTTATTTTTGTATTAAATTCGTTAAGCGGTTAAGAGAATACATCTACCTACCAAGTTTCAACTGTGTAGTCTTAATACTTTCGGAATAAAGTGGCTGTGACATACGGACAGACAGACAGACAGACAGACATGACGAATCTATAAGGGTTCCGTTTTTTGCCATTTAGGCTACGGAACCCTAAAAATGGATGTGTATCCAACCGGTAAAATGATTGTAAGCATGCATCCGAATTGGTTTGGTTTAAGTAAAATAAATAGAGCGAAAGAATTCACGTGACACTGACCAATCACGTCGCAAAAATATTATTAAGTTTTGTTCCTGATTGGTCAGTGTCAGTGTTGGCGCACAACAATGACGTCATTATTTTCTCAACGCGAATGGAATAAAATAATATTTACTAGAGGCTCTGTAAGATGTAGACGCTTTAATATATCTCCGCTATTTTGAAAATTTTCGAAAAACTGAATCGACCAAAATATATCGAACCTATTCACAAAATTTCACGAGAATCGGTTCAGAAATGCGACATGTAAAGGAGAACGGACCAACAGCCGGATGGATACGAAAGCATTTTTGCCCAAGATGAAACAGAGACGTTTCGCGCTCGCTCGGTCGATTAGTTAGTATCTCGAGTCTCGACTTACATCAGTAGACTTCAGCTTACGATGCGCCGAGGCGCGTTTCTTGGGTCTGGACGGCATGTGGTCTGTAGGGTTGGTTTCAGACTTCGACGGCTTTTTGGTGGGCCGAGTTTGTTTGCGCAGGTTCCTGTAGTATTTACCTGTAGACAATAGCTTTTGTTAACAATAATGTCATTGAATAACTAGCAGCCGCCCGCAACTTCGTATGCGTGGACAGTTATTTCTCTATCCCTCGGGAACCAGTACTTTTATCTGGATCAAAGTTACCCTATGTTCTACTCTGTACCCCTGACAACATGTAAGCAAAATTTCATGATGATCGGTTGAGTAGTTAAGACGTAAGCGTAACAAAACAAACTTACTTTCGCATTTAAGATTAAATTAGCAACATATTTCTCATTACGAGAAAAGTACAGAAACATAACTTTGATGTAACAATTTGTGTGTTGAATTAGTTATAAAAAAAACAATAGATTAAAAAGATTAGCATGTTACACCGACTAGAATAAGTTAAAATAATAATCGTTTCAGAAAGTAGATCACCTAAGAATTGAGATACTTCATGGTAGATTAACTACAGAATAACAATTAATCAAGTTATCTCTCTATTGTACGCATGTCTCTGACCGTTTATTTATAGCTTTCCTATTATTGAGTTAACTGTATTCTATCATCTTTACGATTTCATAGCACACTTATTCGACGTAACAGCCAATCCAAGGTCTTTTGCAAGTCAAGGTTATGTTAGCAAGCTGAAAATGGTAAATAGCCTAAAAATATTCGTCATTTAATGCTGAAAAAATAATAAGGGCATAGGAAATGAGACGTTAACGGTCGGCAACACGCCAACCCTTTTATCGAAGGGAAAAATTATGTTTTCAACATTGTAACATGTTTTTGTATTTATAACTAATCACGTGGCTATATTTACAATATTTTTCGGTAGGATAGTTAGTTACTAATGGGACAAGACTTTTGCAAGAAACTCTTGACAACCAAATTCGAATACTAAAATACCCAGTTACCTCAGTGGATGTAGAGCAATCCAATTTCATATTTTGTCAATGTTTTAAGCATTTTTTATGATGCACAATCATAAACCATTCTTTTTTAAAGATGGACGCTTATCTTACTTACTCTGTTGTTTACGCCATTGCTTCTTGCTGACGAAGGTGTCTTCCGGGCCGATGGTGAGGAAGTTCCTGTCGCCCACTTGCAGCGTGCACGGCTCGAACACATTGAGCAACTTCAAATTCTTCAAATCATCACCTGCAATTAAACTCAGGTTTAAACTTAATCTTATTTACAAACCGTGTCGAGTCACGTGCAGTATAAAGTTCCGTTGTTACCAGTCACAATATGCGGACTTTAATTACTCCTTCACTTTGTAAGCCTCCCAGCAGTCATAGTTTTACTTTTAAGAGCGTTGATTGGTCCCAGTATTTCATACAAACTTTCAAGTCCTTATTTTTCGAAATGAATGAAGCTACTTCAATGAAACTTCATACGCATAACCAGGATACATAGGTCTCAAAAATTAGTTAATAATGTCCTTTTCAAAACAAGATAATTGGAAATTTCTGTTTCTGTGGATTTAAAATCGGTCTAATTTAGCTGTAACACTATTTATCGAAAAAAAATTCAATTAACTTTTTAGACCAATGTATTCTACTTATACGTATGAAGTTTCATTAAAATCGGCTCATTCATTTCGAAAAATAAGGACTTGAAAGTTTGTATGAAATGCCGCCGTGACGAAGCTCCTTCTTGGTCTTCACAAAGCCACGAGACATACTCCATGGGATCGACGAAATACATTTTTAACGAGAAAACTATAAAGGTTACCTTCAACCAAAAGCTTAGGTTGCTGCGGCGCTGCGGCGTCGGTCGGGTGTGTGCACAGCGCGCGGCACTGCCAATGCTCGCTCACACTCTCAGTCACCACAGCTTCCACGGTAAACTGGCGAAGAAAGCGATCAATCCTATTTGTTTAAAAGGTTACCTTCAATCAATAGCTTAGGTTGCTGCAGCGGGGCGGCGTCGTTCGGGTGCGTGCATAGCACGCGGCACTGCCAATGTACGCTCACACTCTCAGCCACCACAGCTTCCACGGTAAACTGGCGAAGAAAGTGATCAATCCTATTTGTTTAAAGGTTACCTTCAACCACTAGCTTGGGTTGCTGCGGCGTCGGTCGGGTGCGTGCACAGCGCGCAGCACTGCCAATGTACGCTCACACTCTCAGTCACCATAGCTTCCACGGTAAACTGGCGAAGAAAGCGATCAATCCTATTTGTTTAAAAGGTTACCTTCAACCAATAGCTTGGGTTGCTGCGGCGCTGCGGCATCGGTCAGGTGCGTGCACAGCGCGCGGCACTGCCAATGTACGCTCACACTCTCAGTCACCACAGCTTCCACGGTAAACTGGCGAAGAAAGTGATGAAACCTATTTGTTTCGAGGGTTACCTTCAATCAATAGCTTGGGTTGCTGCGGCGTAGCGGCGTCGGTCGGGTGCGTGCACAGCGCGCGGCACTGCCAATGACACTCACACTCTCAGTCACCACAGCTTCGGTAAACTGGCGAAGAAAGTGATCAATCCTATTTGTTTAAAGGTTACCTTCAACCAATAGCTTGGGTTGCTGCGGCGCTGCGGCGTCGGTCGGGTGCGTGCACAGCGCACGGCACTGCCAATGCACGCTCACACTCTCAGTCACCACAGCTTCCACGGTAAACTGGCGAAGAAAGTGATCAATCCTATTTGATTTGTTTTTATATTATTTTAGGTTAACCTTAAAGTGCGATACACACCGGATGCGTAAGCGTGCACGTAGACGTACCATGACGTTGTAATGTGTGAAACTTTATGAGACATGGCACACCGCTTGCGTAATGCGTAGACTGATGCGTAACCCTACGCATTGCAGCTCGTGACGTTGTATTGCAAGTGAAGTGCACGAATACGAGCACGTACATTTGAAGGCGAAATAAAGTCATAAAAGCCAACTAGTTACAGCCCTACTTGACACCAGTGAAACCATAAAGCTACTGAAGAGAACAGCACTGGCCAACATTTGACTGGGGTCATTTTTATGTGGTTATATATTTTTATATGGTGGACTTCATGTTGTTAAATGTGAAGTCCTAAAATCCCTGATTGCAACAAATTTGATTATGGCCTAAAGGCTGATCGCAGATAAAGAAAGGAGAAAAAAAATATTTTACGTGAAGGAAAACTAACTCGAACTGCCTCTGTGGTCAAGTGGTTTGCCCACACGTGTAAGACCAAGGGTTCCCAGGTTCGATTCTCTGGAGGGGGGTACATTTGTACTTGGTTTGGTTGGTGGTAGGGTAGGGCTTGGGGTGCGTGGTCGGATAACCTCCTCGTGTGCCCGACTACTGTTTGTCCCAGTGCATCCGTGGAATGGGAAAGACAGTGGGAGGGCCGGTGCACCCTGGGCGTCTCTGTAAAAGACTCTTTTGAGCTTCTTTTACAGCTGGCGGCTAATAATCCGACACCGAGGGACCAAGGATGAGCGCAGGTGGCGCTTACCCTGAACCTCGTTCGAACGACTGCGGAGGTCTAAGAGAGACTACGTGTCTATGTTTAACATGGAGACGGAAATCTTTCAGATAGTACGCGCGAGACGAGAGCGAACGTCTCTTCGGAGATGATTGCTCGCAGACCGTGGGCCTTACAGGCTAGCGTGTCGAAGACGGAAAGCCTTATCTGGTTGCACGTCTTGGGGACTAGGAGAAAGCGCGAGTGGCGCATCCCCTAGAACCCTTTCGAACGATTGCGGAGGTCTAAGAGGGAGTATGCTTCTATGTTTAACATGGAGGCGGAAACCATTTAGACAGTACGCGCGAGGGGAGCGAAAGTCTCTTCGGAGGTGGCCGCTCGAAGTCAGGGCCAAGCGGGCAGTGGGAGGTGAACCACTGCCCGCCTTGCACGGTCCTGATGAGATGGGGGAAATGGCCAAACTTGCCCGGCCATTTCCCAGATTTGGATTGTCCCCACGGACCCTCATACAGCCCTACGGCTGTCGACATTTGGCGGCGAGTGGGCAGGTGCCGGGGTTTTTTAGTGGGTATTCCCTCCTCCTGGGATTCCACCGAGCTTTGACTTGGTGGAATTACGGGAGGCAGTCGTGGAGGGAGCTGCAACGCCGAAGTTGCGGTCCCCTCCTGGCGAGTCCCACATACCCCCCTCTCGCTCACCTGCGGGAGGGGAAGCGCGTAAACGCGTTTTTCCTCGGCATATAAAAAAAAAAGGGTAGGGCTTATCTCAGGCCCGCCTGGCTAGCTACCACCATCTTACCTGAGTCTGACGCCATAACAACAATTTAAAAATTGTTGTGTTCCGGCAGTTAGAGGAAAGATAGTCTGTTCTTCAGTGATGAGGATTCCCGGTGTAGTACGCTTCCACCTTCGGCCTTATCGTCACTTAACATCAGGTGAGGTAAAGGCCAAGCACTACCCCATTGTGGAAGGAAAAAAGGTACTTAGCTTACGGATTTTGCACATTTTGAGGTAATCCAGCCATGGTCCCTACCGGCTAACTTTTCGAACTTCGGCGGGTCTGCCGAGCTTCAACTTAAAAAAGATACATCGAAGTAAGGAATTTCGTATTATACTATTTGCTGAAGTTATTTGGAAGATATTGATGTTCGTGTGAAATCATGAATTGGGGTTCGCCCTTTTGGTTTGATTGGGGCTCGATTTATGTTTTAATTTGAAGCCGGGCAGGCGATTTATTCCTCGTTCGCCACACTGAGTTTCACCCTTATCGAAGTTCGATGCGTTAGCCGGTACGGCCTCCAGAACTAACAGCTTAACGAGTATTTCGAAGCACAAAGAAGCTAAATTGTTTTTGGCCACCCATCCCATGGCGGGCCTAGTGAAAGCCGTATCGCAGGTCGAATGCAGTAAGCTGCTGCTGCATCAAGTTCCTCACCATATTTCAGAAGTTTACTTCAACGGGAAATACATTATAATGTACTAGCGACCCGCCCTCGCTTCGCTTCGGTTCCTGCCTTTTTTTGCCAAATGCTAACTTCCAACAACACCCAAAAAGAAAACAAATACCTTACAGTCATCACCCATTCGCTCCAAAAGTCTGTTGCCGTCCCGTTCAAGTCCCGTACCGTCATTGGTGTAACAAACGCGCTTGAATTTATTTTCGCACGCGTTATTTTTTTGCGATAACTTCAAAGATATTCAAATGGTATGGTGTAAAAGGTTAAAATAATATGCATAAAATGCTTAAAGTAACTAAAGTATTTATGTTGATAAGGATTAATACTGTATCCTAAATAGCTTTCCAAATTACCGCATTGTACGTGACCATTTTTTTAAGAGATATAATGGGTATAGTAAGCTATTCTTAAAAGATAAATATATGCCATCGCAGACTTTTTTGTAGACCTATAAAAGAGGAACAATTCCATCATACATTATTTTGTTATAGCTCAAAAGGTTTATGCAGCATTTTCGATGCAAGCTCCCAGTCGGCTTGATTTTTGCCGACATCTTCAACAATTATTGTCATATTTCTACCAATTTACATAAAACATCAACTTATTATACATATAAACCTTCCTCAGGAATCACTCTATCATTTGGTGAAAACCACATGAAAATCCGTTCAGTACTTTTCGAGTTTATCGCGAAAAGACAGACAGACAGACGCGGCGAGGGACTTTGTTCTATAATATGTAGTGAGTGATTTAAGTAGAATGCGATTAATTTAACTTTGTACTGAAATGACCAACTTCAGAGATATTGTGGTACAAAATGACATATTCTAATCTGTAAAATTTACTCTTCACCATAGTTACATTCTCGTTACATCACTGTTTACAATTTAATCACATTGTATGACATTTCAATCATCTACAGAATGTCTTTGTTATGAACTGACTGTAAAGAGACCAAAAACTACCACAATACCTTATGATCATGCATCTTATGTTTCCTAGCCGCCTTCATTTCCTTAGTGACGTGGAGCCAGTTAGCATTGTCCAATGAACCAAGCGGTCCATATACCACCTGGCCCGGGTAGAATTCAGCCGAGGAGTACGGCGTTGACCGGCGGCGGCGCATCGAGTAGTCCTCCAGGGGACAGTTGTCGAGGTCTGGATACTCGAGTTTTGATCCATCAGCTGACACTAGACGGAGTTTACTATGTACAGCCTGTAGGAAAATTTTATAGTAAATGTGAGGAAATTATAGCTTAACCAGCCTGCTGTGCTATTATAGATGGCAAAATAACATTTTCAAATGCATTATGATAAACACCAGCACTCTGCTGTGCTGTTATAAATCGCAAAATTACATTTGCAATGTTATGATAAACAGACGATTGGATATTTGAAACAAAGTTATTAAGTGTAAGCTTTTTGTAATATTTCTTTTAGCAAATGTTTGAATGAACATAGGATTTATGTATTAAGCCACCATGACATGTTTGTGTATCATATTTAGATTGATTTTATTTTAATCTGTTGTCAAATAACTTCTGGAATCAAAAACAAGTGTAAAATGTGCATTTCACAGTTTTCTATGTACAAAATAAAGTTGTATTCTGTAATATGGTAAAAATTATACCTTGGATGTCCCAACCCAGGAATCTAGGCAGACAGCAAGATCCGGAGTGAACTCCTCTAACGGCTGCAGCCTCTCACTGGCCACATGGGGTATGACATGCTTGGTGCCCACAATCTGTAGGGCTGCGGTCATTACAATATCACGGCAGTAGCCACGTTGAGTGTCCTTGCCAGCTATCAGGCGACGGACAACATCTCCTGGCATCAGAGAGCGGTCTGCAAGTCCAACCTATAAAAAAAATATTGCTATTTATAGGTTTCCTGAAAGCTTATTTTTTTATTTCAATTATTTAAGTTTTAAGCTATTAACGTTGTGGTTTTTTAGAGCTGAAGACCAAACGTTTCTGACATTTTATGAAATTGCTGAAATATGATTATCCCCATATCTCAGCCATTTTGAAATATTTCGAAAAACTGAGTCAACAAAAAAAATCTATTATTGTAGAATCTGCTCACAAAATTTCTCGAAAATTGGTTGAGGAATGCGACTTGTAGAGGAGAACAGAAGGACAGCCGGACATATGAAAGCATTTTTGCCCAAGCTGAAACGAAGATGCCTCGTTTGCACTTTGTGCTCGCTTGGTCCATTATTCTAACAGTGGCATTATTTATTGACCAAATACTGACTACCACTATCTCAAGTTTGGTCTTCTTTATAAGCAGTTCTCAAAAACTGGTTTTTACTAAATTCAGTCATATTTAAATTTTATTTATTTATTTGAAATGGCACTATGTGAATATTGTGGACTATGTTACCTATATTGATTAACATTACTAGTATTCTTGTCATTGTTTTTTTTTAATCCTTTACCATATAGATTCTATATCATAATATTTCAGATAGCTTAGATCTGTTCTTTCTTAAATTAAACCAAAAGACAGGTGTAAACAGAATCTAAGAAGCTGGCCTCAAGAGAACTTTATTATTTTAGTCCTTCAGTGTATAATCATTCGACTACCCTCAAACAAAACATTATGTTATTGTTACATAGGGTTGCCAGATGCCCTGTATTTTATGGGGTACCCCGTTTTTCAAGCTAAGATAGTACAGAAGTGATGCTAATCAGAACGGGGACGACGAGAAACAAATTCAAAGTAAGCAGAAGATGAAAAACTATGATTGCAATTATAAAAATAAACGGGAGACGGAATTTGTCTTCTTAATACTAAGTCTCCCATAAAAAAAATCTAAAACCTGTATTTTTTATACTGCTAACCCCTAAATCAAGTAGTGGCAGGTGGCAACCCTACATGGACAGAGTAAATTCCCTCATCAAATGCAAATTCTTATTCATTTTAATCTTTCAGGTAATAATAAAAATAATTAATACTGACTGATAGATTCATGCCATAATTCAATTGTCATCTAGTCTTGGATTATTGCATGGTGATGGAATACAAAGTAAGTTTTGTTACACAACTTAAGGATATTAATAATTCCAAGCATACTACTAGCATTTTGTGGCATAAGATGATGGAGTATAACCTATTAAATAAAATCTAGTAATAAATCATGATTAAAATTGAGGGTATTTGAGAAAATAATAACACAATGACTCTTCTAGATTCTCATTCTATAGGTCTATTGCCTTTCAGGAACGTTGTTATTTCGAAGGTTAGCGCCAGCATAGGGTTTGTAGCTGTCGGGCCAGAATTTATTGTTAATCAATCTTGGCGAGAGCCACACGACATAACCGGTGGTGGCCACGGGCCGTTTTTATAATGCTGTCCTTGCTTACCGACTTCTCGGATATGACTCGCTCAGTGCCGGACGGATGCCACACAACGCGAATTTCGCCTTTTTGCACTGATGCCTCAATGTCGCTCTCTTGATCACTGGAGATGCCTTCATAGTTCTCGAGTACGAGGCCGAAGACCACTTGTCCGCGATTGTTGATTTTATACACTTCATCTTCGTAAAAATACTGAAAGTCAGTCGGCGAACCTGGATTTTGCCCCGCCATATTGACGGGAATTATCTAAAGACACAAATAATTTTGTTTTTTACGTGATTATGTTCTTTCTGACAGCTGATTGCAATGTGTGGCGCATGCGTCAAATAATTTATGCGGCAAGAGCGTCATCTTGCGGCGAACTTATGAATTAAAACGTAGTTTTAACGTTCCGTTGTACGAAATGAATTAAATAAGTAAAAGTAAAATAAAAGATTGCAGAGTGTTTAAATGAACGAAATCCAAGAGAAAATATTAGAAATCGTTAACTTTCTTAAAATCATACAACCACAAACTACGATCGAGACACGAAGCTCAGATAATAGATTCACGAATCCCCATGTGATGGATTGATGGGGTAGCTGAGCTGGATGTGCTGGATTCATGGGCGCCGGCAGCAGGGTACAAGTGGGTGCACTTGCACCCCCCCTGTCAGGAAAAAGCACAGATTCTTTTTTAGTTTATTTTATAAAGTTACTGTTTGAATAAAAATTTAAGGCGTCTAGGTTGCTTTCCATTTCTTTTCATCACTTTGTCGATTTTTAGTATTCTTCTCTATTATGTAAGTTTAGTATGTACCTATAATGTGAAGATGCAGGATGCACCTCCCTGAAAAAAATATTGGCGGCGCCCATGGCTGGATTTTACTCTTTTGCACATAGCAAGAAGAACTGATGGCCGGTGGGGAAACCCCTGACAATATGGACCGACGACAATCCGACCCCGAATTAGGTAGGAACTCTGTTGCTAACAATTCTCGATTGAAATCAATTGAAATCGCTTGGTTCTAACTAAAGCAACAATGTAACTGCGATTTCTGTCAGAGTTGATTGAAACAAAATTACATAATCAGACCCCTTGTGAAGGTCACGGGATGCCGTTGGATGCGGGCAGCGCAGGACCCATCGTTGTGGAGAGCCTTGGGGGAGGCCTATACCAGGGGCCGTACCGGCTAACGCTCCGAACGTCGGAAAGTCTGCCGGGTTTCAAATTAAAAGAGATAAATCGAGCGAGCCCCAATCAGGCCAAAATGGCGAGCCCCAATTCTTGATTTCACAATTTTCACACGATTCGATATCTTCCAAATAACTTTGGCAAATAGTACAATACCAAATTCCTTACTTCAATTTATCTGAAGCCCGGCAGGCCCGCCAAACTTCGAAAAGTTAGCTGCAGGGCCCCAGTGAGTGGTGCGTGCGTGCGACTGATATGATTGGTCTCGACTCTCAACTCAAGTCATTCATTATTCCTTGGACGAATTAGTCTGATGTGCCGTCGTCTGTATTAGTTCGTGACCGTGAGGAGGTAATGAGAGTGAGAGGATAGCACATTGATGAGCGTTCTGTACTTTACCTATGCGAGGGTATAATGAATGAATGGGGTTCCCCCGCACACAGACATATAGGAGATACGATACTACGTATCGTCCGCCTACTTCGCTGGTGTTAATATCAGGTGTAGGTTTAAGTAACTTTCTATAATTGTGGGTAGGGTAGGGTACCCTACCCACAATCATAGAAAGTTGCGATAGCGCTTAATAGAACCAAATATTATGCTAGTAATTAGTAGGTACTACCTCTTAACGTGTTAATCTTAATATGTTAAGAATTCACAAACAGTGTGTCCCTGGATAAAGTGCAATCCCGAAAGGGGGCGAAACAGACCATAAATGAGTAGGTAAAAAAAATATAAAAAAAATAAAAAAAATCAACCAAATTTAATAATTTTTTTGCAGATTAAAGATTTGTAATTTTTACAATGGACTCTATATTATACAAAAAATAATATTGCTTCAAAAGTAGAGAATGGATTTTGTTCAAATAAAAAATAACGTGATGCCAGACACTTGTTAATTCAGATAGATTGCAAATAACTCACAAAAATGTGATAATCATGACTTAAATTAAGCTTTTTGTAAAAAAATGCATTTCTCTTAACCCATTTTTTCATTAATCTCTAAATTTTTCAAAATTTCGCCCCCAATACCACAAAGTTTTATCTTTTATTCATATTTTATACTTTTTTTTACTTTGAAAGCCCATAGCCAGCGTGTTATTTTTTTGTTGTTGTTTGGAAGCTAATATGATAAAAATTATAAATAAATTATTAAACTTTGTAGTATTGGGGGCAAAATTTTGAAAAATTTAGAGATTAATGAAAAAAAGAGTTAAGAGAAATGAATTTTTCTTACAAAAAGCTGAATTTAAGTTTTGCTAAATTAAGTTTTTACTTTTGAAAAAATATTATTTTTTGTACATAGAGTACATTGTTAAAAAAAAAAATTACAAATCTTAATTCTGAAAAAAAAATTAGATTGAATATTTTTTTGCATTTTTTTATTACTCATTTATAGTCTAGTTTCGCCCTCAGGATTGTACAATATCCAGGGACACACTGTATTAACCACCAATGTTACTAGGGCTTACTATAGCTACTTATTATAATCCACCACTTAGTAACATAATAGTTCGGTAGGTTCTACTTAATTTGGTACTTAGTTGGTAGGTACCTATCTACTTTTTATGTCATACGTAATGAAGTTGCCACGTGCCACGTTAACCTTTTCCTCAAACACTTTGTATGACCGGTTTCTAAATACCCAATTTTTTAGTTGATATGTCTGCCAAGAAATATTATGTTTTTAATTCGTTGTCATACTGAGCTGACAGTGTGACTACATTATGACGTAGTTGAGTGCTAGCGCTATTCTGGCTCAACCGATCAATACTATTATCAGGCAGGGTATAGCTGTGTAGATGTTTACATGCGCCTAGTACACGCACGGCGCCGCTTGAATGAGGTTGTCGCGAGTGATAACGCGAATAATACGCTGTAAATTAATTAAAAAAAGGGAAATGTGAACAAAATGCCGTTGCCAGAACTCATTAAAAAGGCCTCGAGCTACTTTCTAGGGTTGGAGTTCGATGATAACGAAGAACCGCCGGATTACGTCGACAACGAAATTTTGTTTTGCAAGAATAATGTGTGTGTACATCCACCGACCATCGCGAGGCATGAGCTGGATATAGTGCATCATCCTGGTTACCTTACAGTCACGACAAAGGTGTTCACCGACCAACACAACAACGCTAAACGACCCACGCTTTTTCTCAACTGGATACCGAATTCGACCCTGCGAAGATGTCCTTCAGCTGTTGAGACGAGTCCTAGCGACGAACTAGGATGTGGCACATTAAAATCAACGATCGTCAAAGTTATACCCAAACCAAATAACGATTCGAAACCGACTAAAATAGATTTAAACAACGAAAATGCATTTTCCGACTCATCTGAAACGAACAGTCTGAATTCTAACTCGGATAAGCAAAGTATAAAATCGTCCGATACACGATTCACCCAAAACGATACGACGCAGGACGAGTTGTCGTCTAGTTCTAAGCCCACTGTCAAATCTGTTGAATCATGCAAAGACAACGTGTTTAGCAGCTTTGAAAGAGATGACACTAAAGACGAAATATTCCTGTATGATAAACATGTGCGTTCGCAATCTATGACTTCTGTTAACATAACTATAGCAAATCCTAACATAGAGAATGTGGATTTGACCCCGGACTCTTTGTCGGGAGATAAGTTCATTAGGTCCCTGTCGATGAGCTCTTGTGATGATGGAAATCCGAACTGGATGAGTACACCGGAATTCTTGGCTTTGAAACACAATCTGGTATTCCCCGACAGCGTGCAAAATTCGCCGGTTCCCCAAAGAAGAGCTCCGATGAAATGCCGTAGGTGGGTGTTAATGTTTCCTTTATTTAAATAAGTAAAAACGGTTTTTTTTTCTCCTGCGGTTACGTATAATAGGTAGGTACACCTAAGTATAGAAATTTCCTCATTTCTTTGTTTTATACAAATTAAAGGAGTAGGTTTCTTGGAAGCGATCGGTAGTGGGTGGCGCATTTTATTACGGAAACACTTCGTTCATACAAACAAAATTATTTGTATTATCTACATTTTACATGTAATAATCGTGGTATAATTAAAGGGGACGAATGATTCATAAATAATAAAGTACCTTTGAATAAAGTGATTAATGACCAAATGGTGTTATCGGTCGGAAATTAAATAAAATAGTACAATAAAACAGGGCGATATCAGATCAGCATGCGGCATCTAAAATCAAACCTTTGTTCGTTATTCTGTGCCAAATGTGAAATTCTTCTACATAGGTACTCGATTCGCACACATTCTTCTATCAAAAAAAACCTCTATCGTCCTCCCATTTTCTAACAGAGCTGATCAAAAGACGATACGATCCTTGCATTATTTCTTTCGCTTCATTTTTAGCTCCCTCTCTCCTATATGGACGACAAACGTAAGGCTATCACGTCACGATATTTCGCTTCCGATTATTAAGCCATTTCCTTAATGACCATTTGAACACCCCTTTTTCCAATTCACATTCTTTCTTTTATCACGTCACTTATATGACGAGCCTAACAAACGTAGTTTGGACCAATTTCTAGTCTGTCAAAAACAATAAGTTCAAACTTCTCTTCTCTTATCTGAAATCCTAATGTGGGTAGATAGATTTTATTTACGGTGGGTGCAGCACGTTTTCTACTTCCCTTCCTCCATAATTATCTTCCATGTCATTTCACTTACTTTTTTTATTCATATCTTGTCGCCTTATGATTGTAAAATTATTACCTAACTATTTTTCTTTTTTTAGTTTAGTTGAATTTTCAGTAAGATGCGTAAAATACAGCTAGCTTTCATTGGAGGCAAAACTGTAAAAAATGAAATGACGCTAATTGGTATATTTACATTTTCTTTTCATGTTATTTTCACATCCTACATTGCTAAAGAAAAAGAGAAATTTGCAATGGTTTTCAACATCGCTGACAAGTAACTGTACTTCTTTGTACTTGGGTAGGTAGGTACCTCACTGATAATTATGTAAAAATGGTGAAATACGTTCGCAGGAAAATGTTTACAGTAGGTACCTACCTATTTAGTTTACTGATGTTAGTGTTTTCAAAAGGTCTCTTGCTTGGACAATTGTTTTGAAAATAAACATAACAATGCCTCTTTCAGAATGCAAACAAAAACTTAATATAATACACGACTCTATTACCTACGTAGTTGTTTTCTTTTGTTTTATGTGAATATAATTAGGTAGAACTTATTATGGCTGCTTAACTTGTACCATGCTTGTTGCTTGATAAGTTGTTTTTTTAGAATATTAGGTAAGAAGGTAGGTATTTGCTAGGATTTTCGACTATTTCGGGATTTCTAGCTGCTTTGAGTTAAAACTTATTCACGAGTTTAAGTTATGGACGGTTTTCCACGTCATCGCGTATGAAATCCATTAAGCAGATACCTAACTCGTTTTCACCTCATAAAATTCGCCCCTAGTTGCGGCTTGCGCTCGTTATCATAGAATTCCGACGATTCCCACGTTTCTACTGGAATGCCCTTATTCGTTCTCATATCCCAGCATAACTGTGGGCGTATGAAAATCATTAAAAGTAATTTGATTTTTATTTTCGTTTATTCATACTATCGTATCGAAGTGTTATCATAGTTCGAATCAACCACGTCCGAAAAGAAATTTCTTCCTCTTTTTCCATTTTCTTTGGAATTTTTCTTTACATTACTTGGATTGACTTAACTAAAACAACTATCATTTCAATAGCTTCGATGATAGCGCCTATTTACTTAGTTTGGAAAGCAAACAATAAGGTCTGAAAAAATCTATCTAAAGCCTATATATTTGCCTCGGAAAAATAAGTCAAACTTTGTTTGGGAGTTATGAGTTAGTTTGCTTCCAGTTCGTCACATTAGGGTAAGCGCCCAACATGTTACGATCTCGGATAAATCTCAGAGTACCTAGGTACTCTCCTGTTGGTTTGGTACTAGATCGCTATTCCCTTTATTCTAAACGTGGAATAACTTTAAACCTGGTTTAAAACAAATGCTGTCATAGGGAGGGAGAAAAATATCCTTGGCAGTAGTAGGTTAGGTTAGGTATCTATCTTCCATTTGGAATTATTAAATGATTCCAACGGTTGTACCCTATAATCGCAACATTGTAATAAATTTTAATATTATACCGTACCAATACAAATATATACCGTACCAATCGTACCATAGATCGAATCTTTTTTAGAAAACTCTGTTATCGCAGGTTCTCAGTGGATCTCAGCCAGATGCGCTCCCTGCGGCTGTTCTTTAACGATGACAGCTGCACATGCGGGCAGCTCGTGGTGGCGTCCAGGGAGTCGCAGTACAAGATCCTGCATTTCCACCACGGAGGGCTGGACCACTTGGCACAGGTGTTGCACAGGTGGCATTCGTTGCTGCATAATATCAAGCTCACACCAGGTAAGTAATTAACTAAACAAATCAGCTGCAAATCATTTGTAATAATAATATAATAGGTATAGGTTAATCATTGGCGCACATGACCTTTGTAGATGTAGCTACAAATACTAAGATAATAAACCGATAGGTAAAAAATGGGCATATTGTGTACTAACAATTTTGCCCTAATGTTTCAGGATCTGAAGAACCGAATTTACCATATCGTCATTTCATGGTATGCCGACCTGAAGTACAAAAGTCGGAACAGCACCCAGAGGAAGGAAAAGTTCCGAAGATATCGCCAGAACTATTTTACGGTAAACTGATGAACAGCAAGGGTGTCATTGAAGATGACTTGTTTTTGAGAAAATGCATATTCTTTGGTGGTCTTGACAAGGAACTAAGACGAGAGGTATGGCCTTTCTTACTCCACTGTTATCCTTACAATTCTACTTATGATGAAAGGGAGATCATTCTTCAAATAAGGACGAGAGAATACGAAGAAATTACAAAGAGAAGGTTGGAAAAGATGACTCCGGAACAGCATGCTTTGTTTTGGAAGAACGTTCAGTGTGTCATAGAGAAAGATGTAGTGAGAACTGATAGAGGCAATCCATTCTTTGCTGGCGAAAACAATTATAATATAGAAGTTATGAAGAATATTTTGTTAAATTATGCTGTTTATAATCCAGTATTAGGGTAAGATATTCCGTTTATCTAGCTGTATGTTTAGTAAAGATATCCCATATTTTTCCCATACCTATATTGATTGGTTTTTATTTACAGATACACGCAAGGCATGAGCGATCTACTGGCTCCAGTTCTTTGCGAAATAAAAAGCGATGCAGAGACATTCTGGTGTTTTGTTGGTCTTATGCAGAGGGCAATATTTGTTTGCACACCAACCGATAACGACATGGATAATAATCTCGTATGTATTTCAAGCATCTTCATTTTTTACATCGTCCTAATTTTAAGTACTTAATTGTCAAAATGTTGCTATCATTATTATCTCTCTTGCAGAGTTATCTTCGGGAACTTATAAGGATTATGTTACCGCATTTCTACAAACACCTGGAAAAGCATGTTGATGCTATGGAATTATTATTTTGTCATCGCTGGATATTACTGTGAGTAGACGCAATTATTTGGTTTTGATTAATTGGGGTAACTCTTATTAAACAGTTCACTGGGGTCGTTATTGTTAATCGTTTCTGAAAAAGCTTTTACTTTACCTATTGGAATCATTAAATAAATACCTACCTATAAACATTTCTATTTCTGCAAGAAGTTTATAGTGATTGACCCTGAAAATAGAAACATTGTTTCTTTATATAAATTTCAAATGCATTTGAACCTTTCCAGATGTTTCAAGCGGGAGTTCACAGAAGCGGTGGCCCTCCGCATGTGGGAGGCGTGCTGGGCCAACTACCAGACGGACTACTTCCACCTGTTCCTCTGCTTGGCCATCATCGCGGTCTACGCCGACGACGTCATCGCTCAAGACCTCAACACTGATGAAATGCTACTGCATTTCAGTTCGCTAGGTAAGATAGCTATAGTTGAGAATAGGGTTGCCAGGCGTCCGGCTAAAGCCGGACATAGGTGGGCTTTTTGATTCAGCGTCCGGCCAAATTAAACGGTGTCCGGCCTGTCACGTGTTAGGCTTTTTACATATACCACTCACGCACGTGGTCGTTCGAGCGAGTGGCGCGGGGCGAGGCGTAGCGGCCGGCGCGTCGTCGTTTCTGCACCACACCGCACTTCACCTCGCACCTCGGTAGCGTGACGCGACTGGTGCGTGCGTGAGAGCGACACAGCGAGCACCGAACCGAGCATAAAAAAGCCTTGTTTTACGTAAAAAAAATGTCTTATTATTACACAAAATCCTTAATAATTTAAAGTGTCCGGCTTTTTTACCCAAATGTCCGGCCAAACTGGCTGGTCTGTCCGGCTATTAGGTTATACGACCTGGCAACCCTAGTTGAGGATAACGGTAATCTTCAGATTAGCTAGTACCTACCAGATTCCGCCCTGTTCTTCTGTCTGGTCATCATTACGGTTTACGCTGACGACTTCATTAGGTCAAATATCATAATTCACAAATCCTTTACACTTGGAGAATGATATTATCCAAATAGATGAGGTGCCAAACTATTCAAATTGTTTCTTTCTCTGTTTTTGAAAATATTATAACCACCATAATGATAATCTTAATTTAACCTCCGATTCAAGTTTGACCAAATTAATTTGGTCAATGCTGAATGAAATGTTAATGAATAACAAAATTATTGCTTCAGCAGTTCTGCCACTGATCTTGAGTCTAAAACAACTCAAATTCAAAGATTGTTTTGTTTTCCAGCCATGTACATGGATGGAAGGTTGATACTTCGCAAGGCGCGCGGGCTGCTGCATCAGTTTAGGCAACTGGTGCGCATCCCCTGCACCCTGGCGGGGATGTGTCAGCGCTGCGGCCCAGGCATCTGGGATTCCACGCACAGACCGAGCATAGAGTGCACTGGTACTCACGACGTCTGCGAATATGCTGGCCATTAGACCTTGAGCAAAGCCCTTTTTTGGCTGTTTTGATGGTACACCGTGGCGGCACTATTGGTCCTTCTTATTAACAGTGTTTTGAATAAGGAATATCAAAAACCACCTTTGCATCGCTCATGTCACCTTTTTTAAGAATAGGTAGTATAATATGCTACCTATGGGGCTAGACGACTATATTATTGTCCTCCAGACTCCAGCCCCCTCAGCATATCCGCCGAAAAACGATATACAACGTGTTACGAAATAACCCTAATGCCGAATATGGTAGATAGGGACCATCAAACTGAATACTCACTTTTACTATGGGACCAACTCTGAAATCGCGAAAAAAAATCGGCTGTTTCATATATTTTGATATTTATTTTCGTTATTAATTTTTGTATGATATGGCTGATATTTTTTTCGCGATTTCAGAGTTGGTCCCATTGTAAAAGTTGTTCAGTTTAATGGTCCCTATTTAATTCAGCATTAGAAGTTATTTTGTTACACGTTGAATATCGCGTAATATAGCATTTAACGACACTCAACTGTCAAAATCCATTATCTTTTGACAGTTGAACGTGATAAATTGCTGTATAACATCGCATTTCGTTGGTCATGCTAGGGGGGCAGAGACTAGTAACTGGGGCGCTTACCTTAAGTGGATTGGGAGGGTGCGAAGGTATAATAATCGATCGCAGCGCTCATGGTGGCAAAAAGTAGAAATAATGAAGGCTCTGTAATCTGTTTGAAAACGATATTTAATTTATTATTAGCGATACAGGAATAATTATATATGTTTATTATCACTTAGTAAAATTATTAAAGTAGCTTTATCCTCTTGTTTTACAAAATCTACAACTAAAAAAGAAGTAAACAAACCCTGATATAACCAAAATAAAACACTCTTTTTGAATAGATCTTACTTGCCATATTTAATTTAAATGACCAAAAATGATTTCACAACACTTTGTCCCCCCAAATCACAGACATTTTGAAATTTACATTAATAACACAATATGTGTAGTATTTTTTAACATTTTGTCAGAATGCCGCCATTACATATCAAAACGTCAAAACGGTCAGGTCAGAGCCAACAAAGTTGCAACACGCTAGGTGGCGCTAAAAGCGTGCACGGAGCCAATAGTATGTTTCGTTTCTTGTGCACATGCATACACTGATGCATTTCTGGAATACAAGCAAAAGTGGTAATATAACTACTGAGAGGTATTACTCTTATCAGACAAAAGTGTAATTTCCCATCATTCCAGCATGGCATTATTTATTTCAGTATTTTGGTTTATATGATTAGAATAATAATTTAATAGGTAGGTACTTATGTGTCTATGCAGTGTATTAATGGAATCGTCCATAATGTATACTACGAACATGTTACAGACAATGTTACAAAGTAGTTAATTATTTTTAGTTTACCCTTATTTACTATATGGTGTACCGATGAATTGTTTAGTTAGATACATTACGGTTTACATTGGTATAAATAAATTAGTTAGAAATGAAAGCACCATACCGTCGGTCGTGTATGTACTCATGTAGAAAATGATTCTATTGAAAAAGAAATATTGTTGCCTAAGTACGTTCTTACTAAGTATATATATTTTTTCTAGTTAAAGTTATTTCCACATATACATATTATGATATACCTACTTACGTTGAAAATATTGCATATCTTGTAAGTCACGTTATAGTAAGAAAACTTAAATTGTAGGTAGGTAACTATATTATTATATATACAGAATACAAAAGTAATATTATGGTAACGTGACAAAATAATTAAATATGAACTAGAAGAGTTATATCAAAAACTCAATTATTAGAGGCGTATTATAATAACGTACCTGTTTTAGGAGAGCTGAATATGCACTAATTTTTATTTACCTAGTGTGTTATTATGATAAATTATTGAAAGTATGTGAAATGGACTTAAGAAAACCTTGACCCATCGAAGTTATAAAAATACAGACGAAAATATGGAAAAAGGACATATCAATATGAAATCGTATTATATTATCAAATTATTTGTTTGTGCCATAAAAATTTTTTGACTTGCCACCTAAATAGTAAACAGGTAGGTATTTTACAAAAAAAAATGCTATCCGAATGTCTCTCATCTTTCTTTACACGTGCCACCACCGAATAGAGCGCTGTGGTTGGGCGGCGCGACTCGTTGGAGTTTCTAAGTTCGCACTATTTGCGATTTTTGTGCAATTTTGCTGTAAGTACTCCCAAAAATAATGTTGATTATAAAACGCACGTACGTAAGTGAGTAAGTACCTGACTAAAATCATAATATAAAAAATAACATAATTTAAAGTTTTTTTAAAGATTCATAATGGGTATCAGTGCTTGATATAACATGGCAGGTATGTGTGTACGTACATGATGTAGTGTAGGTAGTTAATTTAATTAAACTTTACAAAGAGACATACTACTATTAAGAAAGTCGCACTAAGTCCGTTTTAATAATCTTCATGTACAGCCTATGTTCTAAAATTGAAAAATGAAGAACTACAGCAGGTGGCATTAAAATAGTATTGCATAGACTGTTATTGCTTATAGAATAAAAACACCATCGAACAGATCCTGCCTCCTCCTGCCTCAACAGATGGTCCTACGTTTACACATAGTACTTCTTGATCACGGACTTACGTTAAAAATATATCATTTTACATGAGTTATATTATTAATTAAGTTCATAGGTATTATATTATTAATTTATTATATACGTCTAGGGCAGTGGTTCCCAATTAGTTTTTTCTAGGAACCACTCCAATAAAGATCTCAAATTCGCGTACCACTAATTGGGAAACACTGATCTGAGGCTAGTTAAATACCTTTATAAATGGTCAATATAATCAAGTAAGTAAGTGTCGGCACTACATATTCGTCAAGCATCGGCACAATTTATCGTACATACGTTGATGCTTTTGAAAGAACCTCTTTGAAGATTTGTTACAAAACCAGCAATATACGATGAAATGTGCCGATGCTTAGCGAATATGTAGTGCCGGCTGGCATAAGATTTTCATTTACGCTAATAATGTTACACAAACAATCAATTATGTATTAAAAATTACGATTTAAGTACTGATTATGCAAACAGTTGATTTCGCATTTGTGAATTGTTACGCATACTGTGATATTATTATGATCTGCTTGTAATATAATACGTGGTAAGAGTTACGAAATTATAATAATATGAACTATATTATAAAATTAGAAACCATATCTTAGTGAGTAATAAATGTGCGAGCATTCCATAATAGAATATTTTTAATTTACTTACCTCCTGTCACATTATTTTTAAAACTACCCTCATATTATTAATACTTAGGTACCCACAACGAGTAATGGGCCACGATGATATACTGATGCTCATTTAATGTATAATAAATGAATAGAAGATTCTTGGTAAAAAGGGAAAGAAAACAAGCAACCACTGACATGAAAAAAATTTTTTTTATTTAACTGGACAGGCTGTCAGTATGATTTGACAGCAAAGTTCTTGTGCCTATTTGAAACGCCACTAGCGTGCGTCTAAAGAACTAATTTTGACGTACAATATGAAAATGGTTGACGTGATGGTCTCTCCAGACTTCAAACTTTAGTACCATGTACGCACGCTATGCTCACGCTACGTCCTACAGCGCCAACATGGCGGTAATCAAATAGGCACAAAAACAGTTTGACATAAGCCTGTCCAGTGTAAATATATGCAGGTCAATGCAAGCAACGTAACGTACGAGTTGAATTTTAGAATATGGCGTTAAAGCTAAAGTATTATGTCTGTCAAAGTTTATTTATTGACATTTTTAATATTTTTTTTTATTGGTAACTGGGCAGGAATTTGACCACCATCTTGCTTGGTAAACAGGTGTGGTCTAAGGTGTAGCACACCTGTCCAGGAAATGCCTATTCACTCTTGCCTTAGAGCATCTTTAAGACTCTTGCCTTGAAGAGGTTAACTTTATTAAATTTAATATACCTATTTGTTTAAGTCCGGTCGCGAAGCAGTAGGAATTTTGTACAATGACGCGTCTCAAGAATCTTATATTCATATTCTATGACTATGACTCGTCTATACTTTATCTCTGTCGCTTTCGCGCTAACACCGAGTAAGCGTTCGCGCTAAGATAACCGAGAAGAATAGAGAGTTTTACCTACCAATAAAACTTACCTATTATTTTTCCTGAGATATCCGGAATCCATATTGAGTTAAGCCTTCCGTTTTTAGTGCGTTTCCGTCTAGTCTTACCCTCTTTCCGCTAGGAGCGCCACCTGTTTCCGTATCCTGTTGTCCGTATTTCCGGCAAATGGACGCCATGTTTGCGGCCGGTTATTCCATCATTATACGTCTTAATACCAGGTAGGAATTACTTGGATTCCGGATATCTCAGGAAAAATAATAGGTAAGTTTTATTGGTAGGTAAAACTCTCTATTATTTGTTCCGTCATCGATATCCGGAATCCATATTGAGTGATGTGTTTGGTTTCTCCTGGTATACAATGTGATGCTATAATGTGTAGTATAGAGGTAAACGAAGTGTGACCTTGAGTTGTAAAAGAGCATGATAAAAACAGACAACAAGTTACATATTCGCTTTGAAATAAAATCAAATCCAGCTTAATAATTTTGTAACATGTTAAGTAAATTCAGAACTGCGTTATGTAGCTCATTCGACAGATTTCGTTAAATAATTGGAAATAAAATTGCATTGTGGTAATAATACTAAAATGTCTGTTCTTGTTACCAGTTTCCATTGGCAAGAATCTGATCTATAAAAAGTTTTCTAACCGAATCAATGAAGAAACCGCTGATCGAACAGATCCAGGTGACGCCTCAATTCTAGTCTCCTCGAAGTACAGCCTACGATAGGGAGGGATAATACCTGATAAGGACGCCTGTCTGTCCCAGTTGTGCTCATTAGACCATATTCGTGGCGGGCACGTCGAGTGCTTGTGTAGCGGTGTTGAACTCGAAGCCATCTTTACTCACCAATTAGTCGGCTGAAGCATTGCAGTGTCCGACAGCGGTGCATATCCCTCGGGATAACGGACGAGGCAAAATCGAGTCTCCTCATTATGCGCTGGGCCTATCTGAAGGACCAACTGCCTCTCTGTTCTTTAAGTGCACTGCGGAGCGCGTGGCACTACGGTTCAGACAGGGACTTGAGTTGCCTCGTGTATCCCAGGTAACGTCTAGAAACTACGTTACGTCGGAACCAGAACAGATTTCTCAAAATTGAGACTGTCCATCCCAGTCGTAGTAGTAAAATGACTATTCCTGACCTATAGTTCAAGCCAATAGTAGAAATCGTCCAGGCACACCGCGCAAGCGGACGTTAGTGATGGTGTGAGGCCTGAGGTGTTCCGTGAATCACTTGGTGACTGAAGCGGGAATACCTGGCGCTGTAGACAGGCTGCAAGGCAGGCGTGACATCTGGTAAAGTGTGGCTCACCTTGAAAAGCTGCGGTATTGTTGAGCGGTGCTGTTCAGCTACAGAAACAAGCCAGGTTCAGGTTAAATAATTGAATTATGTAAACGTAACTTTTTCCACTTACTCCATGTAGATGCATATAAGTATGTTTGAATGGTCGACTATCTCCAGTTTGCCATGAACAAACAGTGACTTTACATAAAATAGAATTGTCTTAAGAACACGTTGCTAACATTCAATGTATTTTGATTTTGTCTCGAAAAACTTGTGGCAGGTGCTGAATCTGACGTGAAACGTGAAATCTGAACAGCTTCTGTTTTAGGTCCATCGACCAAAATACTTTGTCCCATCTAGGCGTTACAAAAGGGCGCGAGCAGAGTTGAGGTGATGTGACTACGAGCTGAGTTGAGGCGATAAGGCCACGAGCCGAGTCGAGACAATTCAGACTTAGGGTACAAGATTGGGCGCAAGGAACTTCTATGCAAGCTGTAGATAGGTCGTCCTAGCGACGGAGAAATGCATTGTGAAATGTAGCATTGTGGTCTCGTGGATATATCGATACGAGTTGCGACACGACGTGCGATGCTATCGAAGCAAACAGGGCCACCGCTGGCTTCCCTTGGCGTTAGAGCACGACCGTGGTTGCCAGCGGTAACAGGTAAGAGGACTCACTCTGGATCGATCTTATGTGACAGTGCAATCTACTTCTTCATAGTATCAACCGGGGAAGAACTGAGTTATCAAAGTTACATTTAGATAATCGAACAGGGTCTGCGGTTGTCTGGTCAGTTCTACAACTTTTGTGGTCCTCGTTCTACATTCTAACTTTAGGCAATGATAGTACAGTTACCCGTTTGTAGAAGTATGTCAGGTTATCTCGGATGCTGTTGGACAGATGTATCGCAACCAGCTCCTTGCAGTAGAGGTGCCAGTTCCATTGTTTCGTGGACGACTGACCTGATACGGACTTCTGTCCTAGTTGTGCTCCACGTCAGATGCGTCCGTATTGAGCACGATGGACTTCGTGTTCACTTGTGCAGTGGTATTGAACTCGATGCCAGCATCACCTACGAATTCATTTCGGCAAGACTGGTTCCGGAAATGAATATGTAAGTATGGTTGGGATTTAGGCAGCTGTCAGCTGAAGAATTGCAGTGTCCGACTGCTGTGCCTTTCCCTCGGGATGACGGACGAAGCAAAGTTGAGTCTCCCCATTAAGAGCTAGGCCTGTCTGAGGGACCAACTGCTTCTCTTTTCTGTAAGTGCACTGCGGCGCGCGTGGCACTACGGTTCTGACAGGGACAAGAGTTGCCTCGTGTGTCCCAGGTAACGCCTAGAAACTCCAGATGTTACGTCAGAACCAGAACAGATTTCTCAAAATTGAGACCGTCCCATCCCAGTCGTAGTAAAGCGACAGTATTTCTGACCTGTTGTTGCAGCCACTTGTACGACCGATTAGCCAGCAGAAAATGAGCCAGGTAGCAGCGAATGTCGAGGTTCGTCAGGGGTTTTGTGACCAAGTTGGTGACTGATTTGAAAATACCTGGCGTTGCAGACAGCCCAAAAGGCAAGTTTGTCTGGTAAGTGTATCAGTAGCTCGGCCTGAGAAAGCTGCGGCGCTGCTGAGCTATTAGCAATAGAACATAAGCATCGCTCAAATGTAACTGTATTGTATGCCGTCCAATTGCAGGACTAAGGCAAGTAATAAAGTTAAAGTGAAGTAACTTTCTAACATACAAACCCGTTCGTTTTTATCCAACTGATAAATTGATGAAAATGATCCCTCCAACCTCGAAATCAGGAAACGAGTTGACAGGAAGTTGGATGACGGAACCGCTCCCTTGATCACACAGTGTTGATATGTCATTTATCTGAATAGACATTTGAGATGATCGTTTTGTTGCAAAACTTGACATTACCAGACATGTGGTTTTAAAATTAAAGATTTTGTATATTTACCTTCAGAGTTTGTGGATATGTTTAATGCAGGACCATGCAGTCAGATGTAAAAGGTACCAAAAGTCAATTTGCGAAAGACCTCACGATTAACCTCGAACGGTCGTCAAATCAAGCACGACAATTTCTGCATCTTGCTGAGAAGCGGTAGCAGATCGTCATGTCCTTGACTGCTTTAGTTTCTGTTGAGAAGTCCTTTTTCTTTTGAATTGATTGTCTTACCTTTGCCTTGGTAGCCTTGGCATGAAAGATTTTTTTTTTTTTCAGTTGGTTGTAGGCAGGAACCTTCCTTCTGGGACCACTACTAGTGCCGAGACTGCTGAGAATGCCTCGAGCAAGAATCAGAATAAGACTTGACCATAGAAAGCGAAAAGCATGAAATAATACCTCTGCACGGAGCAGAAAAGGCAACCCAGCGCTTAAATATTCATTAAAAATTCAAGATATAACTAAGTTATCATCATCATTACATTATCTTGTTTATGTCTCATATACAGGTTGACCTCATATGAGAGCAGATCAATATTGCAATGTAAAAGTGTTTTTGCAAATAAATTTATATTTTTTTTTTTTGTTTATCATTACAACCCTCCTATATTCCACTGCAGGACAAAAACCTCTTCCACGCGAGGATGTCGCTATAATCTCCATGCTTGGCAGCCTGAATGGAGATCGCAGCGTTAACTAATCTGCTTTATGTGCCGCATGCTATTTGTAAATAATTGTCGGTCACTTTCATAAAAGCCGTTTAAAATAACTGGTATTGGTGTCCACTCAGTATCTCTTTACATAATCAAGAATATGATTAAGAATGATCATATTTAAATATGCGTTACATTCGTAACTAGCAATGGCAAGTTACTGCACAGTAAAGAAGAGTTATAAACATAAATCCTTGTTATTAAGAGACTACGTAAATCTCTATAAAATTTTGTTATTAATTTTTAAGGTAGATAAAGCCAGGGTTTATAAATATTTCTCGCCGGTATTAAAACGACGTGCCACTAACGTCGGATCAACTTCGGATTAAGATCCTTGCTTCCACTGCGCATTCCAGAATACTCCGTACTCGTGGCAGATAGTGGCCACAAAATGAATACATTAACAGAATCGCTATTTTCTAACCTCTGCGTAATATCGAGTGGGACTCATTTTCATGCCAGATATTACAATGATTAACTGTTGGTGTGTAATCAAAGTAGTAATTTTAAAAACTCACTTGTTACGATAAAATAGCTAGATATTTCAAATCACTTACATGACGTGGCCCGCAATCTAGGCCGCGGGCCGGCCCCAGCTGCTGCCAGCTTATCCGACACCGTCTCCGATGTTTGAACTTGATGACTGCGACGTGTAGCGGCGCGATCATACCGCTACATAAGCAATCGACGAATGTTGACGAAATGCAGCATTCTGTCTCAACACGACGCACTGCTTTTACTTAATTTAGTTTTACTCGACGATTGCACTTTTTTACTTTTAATCGCGAAAAAGAGGGCAAAAATAACTTTATTTAAAATAGGGAAATGTCCCGTAAAATTTCTTAGACGTGTGAACGCTACGAAAAACGACGCTATAATGATGGAATAACCGGCCGCAAACATGGCGTCCATTTGCCGGAAATACGGACAACAGGATACGGAAACAGGTGGCGCTCCTAGCGGAAAGAGGGTAAGACTAGACGGAAACGCACTAAAAACGGAAGGCTTAACTCAATATGGATTCCGGATATCGATGACGGAACAAATAATATAATGAATTTGTAGTAATAAAAAAGTTAAATGTAGAGTCCGTGTCAAATAACTCTGCACGTGACTGGGGCGTTTTTGGCGTTAGTTACAGTACATTTTTTGGTCTAAGATTAATGTAATTATGATTAATATTCGATATCGACCGCGCGCAGACTGTATAGCGTTCTCTAAGTCGGTCGGAAATATATAAATTCATATTTGAATAGTAATTTAATTGTTTTATTTAAGCCATTTTTATTTAATTTTACTTCAACACATAATTCAAATGCACCAATTGTGACGTGACGTGACGTGTAACCGTGTGACAGGAGTTTTTGGCGCCATTTACTCGAGTTCGGTTCGGTGACTATTTTAATTATTTACAAATTGATTCATAGTGGATATTGTGTCTTAAAATTGGTGCAGTTTTGTGGTACAACTTACAAGTGTCTACGCAACTGAACATTATGTGGGATAATTGAAATAGGCGCGATCTTGTTTGTGTGAAGCCGAGACTTTTTTACTATAGTGGTAGCTACCTCGGCAGAACTTACCGAGTAAACTGTCTTGCAAATGCTCCAAGCAGCATTGGCAGGCAATGCACCCGAATTCTCATGTAATCTGAAACCATAGACATAGAAAAATTTTCGCTGCGTACTGAAACAATCCACCACTGAACTATTCAACACTTGACACTGGCAAAAATTACTTCCAAGAGAAATGTAGATTGCCAAAACAAAAATAAGAAGAAGAAGACCGTGTTGACAGTATAGGCTGCGGTCCGCATAGCAATAATTTCGATAATGGCGTTTACAACGCTCACGCGCGGTACACATTCGATATTGCGCTTCAATGAACGGTTTTCAAAAGGCAGTTTAAGAAAAAAAAGTAGTACATAAAAAAGAACTAGATGTCGTTGAACTAAGTAGGTACCTTTTTATGAAAAATATGAAATGTAATTACTTTTTGAAGTGAAAACTTCTTCAGCGGCGTTGTACGCTTTTTTGTAATGGCGTCAGTAAGAATCACGTGACCCTGATCGAAAATTCGTAAGAGAGGATGTGACGGATGGAGAGTACACAGCTGGCGGCAGAAGTATCCCCCTCTCTTTCTACGGGGCGCGGTGAAAATGGCAGCGCGTCATTTTAAGACGTAAACACTTGTGTCACCAGCAACGCGCTAATTTTGAAAATGGAACTAATAGCAGCGATCTCTTCGGTGAAATCATAGACTTATTTATACTCTGCTGTGACTATAAGTTTAAATCGTAGAATGCGTGCATGTAGAAATTAAAAAGGCCACTGGCGCGAAATCTTTAGAATTTTTCTCTAATTACAAACTGATTGAATGGGGAATGTTCGAAAAAAATAAAATTGGCCGAATATTTTTTTATAGATAGGAATAAGCTCCCTTAGTAAAACAAAAAAGTTTCAGAATTTTCGGTTGCGTGAAAAAATTTAAAAAATTTAAAGTCTCTTCGACTTCACAAATGTAGGAAAGTAACAGCAGAATGGAGATTATACCTTTTCCAACAATTGCCACTATGACAACAAGAATTAAAAAAAAAAAGTTTTGACATTTTGGTGTTGAAAGTTTTTTTTAATACCATGTTGTCGTTGTGGCAGGTGATGGCAAAGGAATAATCTCCATTCTGCTGTTACTTTCCTATATCTGCGAAGTCAAAGAGACTTTAACTTCTTTAAATTATTTCACGCAACCGAAAATTCTGAAACTTTTTCTATTACTAATGGAGCTTATTCCTACCCATAAAAAAATATTCAGCCAATTTGATTTTTCGGACATTCCCCATTGTGTGACTGTATAGTAATATGAAAAAAATAATTTTAATCCTTTGCCGCTAATTTCAAAATATCAAAAATGCACAACGTTAATATTCAAGTTTTCACCTCTGCCGGCACTCCCGGAGTGCAACCCGAATTTTTTTTATTATACGTTTGTTGAGTATAGTATATCTACTAAGATTCTCTGCTGTTAGAAAACCGCTCATTGACAAAATGATTGACGACAAATGACAGTTTGTGAATGCAGACCGCCCGTAAGCGTGCTAACATTTTATTCTAACCTCAAATACAACATGAAATGATTGTTAGAAACTATTTTGCTCTCTAAAGCGATAATAGTGATGAAAAATGTTTGATTATTGAGTCAATGTCGTGTGCATCCAAGATCTTTATTTTTTCAACTTTTACATCAGAGCCACCTTTTTCGATAAGCTCAAAATTAATATTAACGAAATACTAACCAATATAATGCTCTATCCTTTTGTTGCGAAGTTAGGAAAAGCTCCTTCTGTAACGAACTCTATATATATTTTGATTTTTTGACGAAATAAAATTCTGACACTTGATTCGTTTGACATTGACAGTCACTTAAAACTTTTGATAGGACGTTCACAGTGATTACGCCCCGAGGCATGGTCGCTGTAAGCCCAAGATGGCGCTGGTAATGATGTCATGAGTGGCGTCACGCTAGATATTGTAAACGCGCTAACGTGCATGCGGACCGGCTCTTATCGGCGATAATATTGATATTATCGCTATGCGGACCGCAGCCATAATAGGTAGAAACAAAATGACAAATGTGACGGTTTTTTGGCGCCATTTGTCAAGTTCGGTTTGGTGTCTATTTTAATTATTAGCAAATTGATTCATAGTGGATATTCACCCAATTGCACTAAACTTAAGAATCGCCTAAGTCTTTTCTTAACTACAACTCGACCAAATTAAGTAGGCGAATGACAGCTACATGACCGCTAAGTTCGACACCGTTTTAATTTGGTCGTGTTGTAGTTAGGAACAGACTTAGGCGATCCTTAAGTTTAGTGCAATCGGGTGATTGTGTCTTAAAATTGGTGCAGTTTTGTGGTACAAGTGACTACGCAACTGAACAATATGTGAGATAATTGAAATAGGCGCGATCTTGGTTGTGTGAAGCCGAGACTTTTACTGTAGTTGTGGCAACCTGGGCAGAACTTACCAAGTAAACTGTCTTGATATACTTGGTGCCAAATGCTCCAAGCCAAGCAGCATTGGAATGTGTTGCACCCGCATTTTAATGTAAACTGAAACAATCTAACACTGAAATATTCAACACTTGACACTGGCAAAAATTACTTCCAAGAGGAAAGTAGATTGCCAAAACAAAAATAAGAAGAAGAAGACAAATGTGATGTGACAGTGACGTTGACAATAAGATTTCGTTTCTTTGTTGTGTTGTTTGTGCTGTGCACGTGTTTGTGTCGGTTGATAAGACCATGAGGATGATTTATTTAAGCCAAGACAGAAAACAATGATAAGCATTTTCAGTTTCAACAAGCACATAACAATTACTTGCGTAATACTTTCCACAATACTAGTCATTGCAAGGAGCAAAAGTTTTGAAGACGCAACTATGGCGAAATCTTTACCAAAACTCATGAGAGCAGTCGGTTTTTATAAATATTTACCGATTTCGGACGTGAACAGTCTGCTAGATTTGGAAGTGAGAGTGCCCAATGTCCAGGTAAACGAAGTTTTGGTACAAGTAAAGGCAGTTTCTGTTAATCCTATTGATACCAAAGTTCGAGCACCGAAACCTAATGTTGAAACAGTGGCGAGAATATTAGGTTTTGATGGAGCCGGAGTAGTAGTTGATAAGGGACAGAACGTAAAGTTATTTAACGTCGGAGATGAGGTCTTCTTCACGGGTGACCTAAGAAAAAATGGTTCTAATGCCGAATATGTTGCCTTGGATGAAGTTCTAGTGGGGCCTAAACCAAAGAAACTGTCATTTGAGGAAGCAGCAGCTGTACCCCTTACGGCAGTAACAGCCTACGAAGCCCTATATGATCGTCTTTGTTTGACGAGCAACGACAAGGGTAAGTCACTGTTAATCATAAATAGTGCCGGTGGTGTGGGAACAGTTGCGACTCAGTTGGCTAAAAACTTGGGACTCACTGTTATTGGGACGGCATCGCGACCTGAAAGTGAAGCCTTCAGCCTGCAACAAGGTGCTGATATAGTTCTGAACCACACAAATGATTTGATTCCTCAGTTGGAAGCTAAAGGGTTTGGAGATGGAGTTAATTACATTTTGGTCAACTATGATCCATATCCCTACTGGGACACTCTCATGAAAGCTATAAAACCACAAGGCAAGATTTGTCTCATAGTAGACTTGTAGATTTGAGAACTTTGAAAGATAAAAGTGTGACTTTAGTGTCAGAAATGATGAACACCAGGATCAAGTACAATACCGAAGACAAATTCCGACATAATGAGATTTTGGCGACTGTGTCCAAGATGCTAGATGATGGAACCCTGAAAAGTACTTTGACTAGAGTGATGACGCCTATTAATGCAGCTAATTTAAGAGAAGCTCATAGGTTACTTGAAAATAAGCATTTACTTGGTAAATTAGTAATGACTGGATTTCAATAAAATTAATGATAACATATAAAATAACTGTTCAAAAAGTTGTATATCAGTGTAAGACTATAACAAGATATTATCTTCAATTTATTTCATGATATTTATTTGTAGTAAGTAGTTTATTTTATTACATTGTTTGAATAAATAACATTTGTTAAGCTAATGTTTTTTAATGTCACAAGCAAAAGCTTGAAATAGTACTTTTGTTGTTTCATTTTGAAAGACTCATTCTGAATAGTGGTTCTTTGGAAGATGTTTTCTCAATCTAAGGTCCCTCTGTAAGTAAAAATGTGAAAGTCATGTTACAAAGATATGTGTTATCTCTTATTTAACAAAGGTTATCTTATCCACTACAGAAGTAAATTCCTGTTATCATTATGAAATAAAATCAAAAACAGTTTCCTAACATCATTATGGATTATTCACACAGCTCAGTAACTTGCCAGTGATGTGACATCACCAGTCAATCAAAACTTGTATTGAAAACTTGACATATTGATGTGACTGAGCCGTATGAATGATCCTTTATTGTACATTAAATGAAACTTGATATCTGAAATAATTTAATTTAAAAGCTAGGTACAAGAATAATTTCAAAAGTAAAAGAAATGAATTCAAGTCAATATATTAAATCATGATTCATTGTTAAAAGCAATATTAGATTTGCTGAGCACACGGGGATCAAATTCTTGGCCTTTAAATGGAGAACCAGGAGCATTCCACGCCTTCTTCAAAATTTGTATGTTGCGTACTTCATCACTGGTAGGTAAACCTTTTAGCTTCTGCTCTTGATTCCATTGCAGTTCCCTCACCTATGAAAGAAAATTGATAATCTATTTTAAATCTATAATAATTGGAAATATTAAAATTATTGTAATATTTCCAATTTTAATTTTAAGTATAAGCAAGGCACAGAATACATATATAGGTACTCAAAATAACACTCAACCTTTCAGGATTTTGTCTTGGTGATATTGGGGAATTATACACAATTTATTTTTTAAGCCAACCAAGAGTAGTAAGAACTGCATTAAATGGCTTTTTACTGGTACCTGGCTGGCAACAACCAACGGCTTGCTCTATCCCACATTTATAAAGGGCACCTATCTATATTTTCTTAGTAGCATAGAAATTAAATTAACCATCATCGTGAATTAAATAAAGAACCTAAATAAATATTCACAAGCTATTACAATAAAAGTAAAATGTCATGTTATATCATAAGTTTACAAGGAAACTTTACCTTTGCAATATGATCTTCAGGAAGATCGTCTAATGGCCGCGAGCAATCTATTTTTGACAAATCAATTGGCTCTTCACTATTCAAAAATCTGTCCCACCACCGCTCTTGAACTTTTTCTGTAATAGAAAGAAAGAAAGAAAATACATTTATTTTGTAACCACACAATGATGACAACGATAAGAAACATTACAAAGACAGTACAAAAAACTAAGTTTTTATTGAGAAAGTCGTAATGGAGGTCAAGGGTAGGGATTGCAATCCGGATACTTCGAAATTCGAAAATGACTGAAAAATCCGGATTTTCGAAAATTCTATAAATCCGGATTTCGACGTTCAAATCCGGTTTTTTCGAAGTTTGACGACAATCAATGTAATACTATAAGAACTCTACTTTCCTTCAATGTATATAAATTTTAATTGCCATGATAACTCAAACTCATTAATTCGCACAAAATTTTAGCCTTAGCGCTGCGGTATTCGGTTGTCGATCTTTTATTATAAAAATAAAGCGCACGGACACATGTCTCGCGTTGCTACTTGCCATTGCCACAACGGGACATGTCACGTCCTTCCCACCGTCCCGCGTGCCTCACCCCGCAGCTTGGATTGGTTGGATTTTAGTCGGTAGTCGGCCAGTGAGCTATGTAGAAAGTGGTTGTCTGTGCTGTGTCTCTAAGCGACGTTTGTGTTGTGTGCAGCGCTCATACCTATTCAAGGCGACTCGCGCAACACCGAATAAATGTAAGTTATTCTGATATATTGATTTTACACTAATTTTGGTTACGCGATGAGGAGTTTTACAAGATAGAAATAGGAACAAATATAACTCACGTAACAAACAATTAGCGTTGTTTATTTATCCAGATAATTCACATCACTGCTACTATGGCATCAGTTAGTAGAGGCGGCTCGTGACATATTTCTATGGGTGTTCACAAAAAACACCATCAAAATAAGTTTTACTTGCTTACCCTTTAATTGTATTTGTATAAAAAACACAATTTTTATTGCTTCACATCCACACAACACAACCAAGGTGTTTTAAAATATTGTTCACACTTAAAAACTTCTGTAAAAGTTTTAGTTCGAGGCGCATTTCAAGATTTTTCATATTCTAATAAAAGGAACACTGTATTATTCAATTTTATAAACAAATCGAGCAGCCATACAAACTATGATTGATAAGTACTACTTTAACTAAAGAAAAACTAAACGAGCCCGACAAGTGACAACGATGTTCATTTGTTTATATAAGATCGGCAACAGCGCACTACCCCGCGCCAAAACGACCATTTTTCAAAACAGCGCAATCTGGCAACGTCTCATGACATGAGCGCCGCTTCAGGTAATGCTAATTTCTCGTACAAATGTTTTGTTTCACGCGCCGGACTCGGTTGATATTTCTCTTTCGCACTCGTTGAAATCAGTACAAGGCATTGTACTGTATTTTGTTTCATAGGAGCGCAATCACCAGCACCCAATGGCTTGCTACAACTAGACACAAAATCTTTGGCTAAAGAACATTTTTACTTTAAACGAAAGTAATTTGTTTTAGTAAAATAAAATGTTATAAAGTGTGTATTGATCGGCATAGTAGAATGTATGTATTGAAATTTTAAAAATATATAGTAGGTAATCATTTAATTTTTGCAATGTTTTTTAGGACGAGTCGCCTCTGTCAGTTAGTACTAATTTAACGATATATTTTTGGTACTTGACACAAAACAAGTGAAATTATGTCTAAAATAGGGAACTAAACTCTCAAAAAAATTTGTAGTAAATGCCTCCATTATTAACCAATCGTATTTTTTTTAATCTTCCATGTTTAGTTAGAAAATAGGAGACACCAGTTTTAGGTAAATTAGTTAGAAGAATAAGTGATTATTTGACCGTTATTTTTTATTCCGCAGATCAATCAGGCAAGAATGGAGTTCGTAGAATATATAAAAAAGTCAAGTGACACGACTAGTGTGTGGCGTCATTTTTTGAGAAGCACTAACGGTCAACAGGCAAAATGCAAAATCTGTCACAGCATTTTGAAAATAAGTGGTAGTACTTCAACATTACATACCCACTTACTTAAAAAACATTCCATTTCCATAAAAAAGAATGAAAATGTTGACATCAATGTTCCATCAAAAGACAGAACCATAGCGTCATCTAGCAAAACCGAAGATCCACCTTCCAAAAAACAAAAACTGACTGATTATTTTGAATGCCAAGACTCTTTGCCCAGCGTCATAACAAGAATGGTCGTTCTTGATGGATTACCTCTGAAAATTTTTTGTGCATCATCTGATCTCAGAAAATTGTTACAAAAAATTTTAAGGAAAGCATCCCCAAGTCACCAAACTCGATAAGAAAGATGGTCATGGACGTGTATGACAAAGAAAAATCTATATTAATTATAGAGATAAGAAATCTTAAGTCTAGAGATGTCAAATTTTCGATGACGCTGGATGAGTGGACATCATTGAAATCACATCGATATTTAAATTTAAATATTCATTACCGAAATGATGATGGTGAAAATATTTTTAAATGTCTGGGACTTGTAAGGATTATAGGGTCCATGAGTGCCGAAGCTTGCGTTACCCTCTTAGAAATAAGATTAAATTCTTTCGAACTTTGTTTGCATAAAGATATCATTGGATCGACCACTGATGGCGCTGCTGTAATGGTGAAAGTTGGACGTATTATGCCTGTTCCGTTCCACCAGTTATGCTTTGCACACGCGGTGCAACTGGCTGTACTGGATGTTTTATATAAAAATTCTCCACAACCAACAACATCATATGTTGAAGCGGAGAATTGCTCAGACTCAGACTCCGACACTGAAGAAGATATGGATGGTGGATTCATGATTGAAAGCACAAGACGACAGCGATTGTTTATCGATGATTTTAAAAACATAATAAAAAAAGTCCGGTCAGTGGTAAAAACATTTAAAAATTCACCGACTAAGAATGATGACGTGCTCCAAAAATATGTACAAGTTGAATTCGGCAAAGAGCTTGAGCTTCTCCTAGACTGTAAAACGCAATGGAATAGTCTGGCTACAATGTTAGAACGTTTCTTGAAACTAAAATCATGCATACAGAAAGCATTGATCGATATTAAATCTAACATATCATTCTCGGACATAGAAATTTTATGTCTTCAAAATCTACAAGCTTGTTTAGATATGATCAAAACTACGGTGGAAGTACTTTGCCGTAGGGATTCCACAATTCTGACTGCCGACACAGCGCTTAAATTTCTAGTTAAATCATTAGAAGCCGAAAATAGTTTGACTGGGATGAAACTGGCGAATTCCTTGAAAAGGAGAATTAAAGAAAGAAGACTTCATACAGTTGTCGGGGCCTTACAATATTTACACAATCCTAATCAATTTTTGAACGCCAGCGAGGAAGACGAAGAAACTTTTGAAAAACCTACATATGAAGAAATTAAGAATGTGATATGTAAAGTTGCAGCCATGGATTGCGTAACCACACCAACGGACATAGACTCTAGTTCAGAAACACATTGTGAATCCAAAGTTGAAGCATCTTCACTTAGCTTCAAAGAACAGCTTCATCGTCAAATTTCTTCTGCTAGTATGAGCGGAGCTGGTCACCATTCAACCACCAACCAACGTCAGCCATCATATTCAACCAGCGAAAATGATTTGCCTACACTAATCCATGTCGAAATGGCACTATACGAGAACGGTGGTGGCTGTGGAGAAACTCTAAAAAGAGCATTAAATAGACTGCAGACTATCCCACCAACCAGTGTTGAGTCTGAGAGGGCTTTTTCTACTGCTGGAATATTTTGCAACAAATTAAGGTCCCGTCTTAATGATGAAACACTTGACGCTTTTATGTTTTTGAGATCTCGGTTCTTAAAGAACCCTACCTAAACACATTTAATGGTTAAATGTTATTACGATTTTAATAATTTTAATATTTCGTTTTATTTTATTATACTATGCAATCACGTATGTTTAAGTCAATACATAAATATTTAATATACATATTAGCTGGATACTAAAGGTTCTATGTATGTAGTTAAAAAACGTATAACGTTGCAATTTTAAATTAATGCCTATTTTTATTATTAATAATTTAGTTAATGACAACTACGTTTGTATTGTGAAAAAAAATCTATCAGTGCTACTTACTGTACTTATTTATTGTTTGTTTTCTACTATTTTATTTTAGTTTGATTCATAAGTGTTACCTATCTGGACTGTGATTATACTATATTTTTAAGACACAAATTTGCTAGATACTAAGGGTTCTATGTAGTTAGAAAAAAACTTAGAACGTTGCAATTTGCAAATGTTCATGCAAAATCGATACGTGACGCAACACTAGTTTTGTTGCACATCCCTCGCTCACTAACCGGACGTGGCGAGCGCGACACCCCCCTTCTGGTAATGGCCGACAGCCGTGGAGCACGTAAAAACGAGACGCTCGTAAATTAAATTAAGTAAAACCGCAAAAGACAACCAAGGTTTAATACAAGTTAATGTTACGTCACGACGCGTGTGTGTAAAGATTTGTGGAGCACAATAGCTCAAAATCATCATTCTGTAGCGAGAAATAAGACGCGGTGAACCGCCATTTTTGTATGTGTAATTGTTCAATGTAACATTGTGTTGTGTAGCTACGAAGTAATAAATCGTGGAACGAGTGACTGTGTTATCACTGATTAGGCTGACCCCTCAAATCGAACCCGCGACCAACCTATCTTCGAGTTGTAAGAGATAAGGACGCATCACGACAATCGACGTTACGAACTAGTGAATGCGGCCATCCCGAGCAACAGTTCACCGGGCCGGAGAAGACGCTGTAATATCGCATGAGGGGAGCGACGGCGGAATTCTCCCAGACCACAAGCCGGCGCAGGTTTGGTGAACATTTTCTGGTGGCCCATGAGGGGAATCAGCCAACGGGAGAGGCGGCCCGAATCAGCACAGCATTCCTGGAGTAGGAGTGGCATCCAGTTCTACGCGGAGCAGCGGAAAACCTGAGAAGCATTATCAAGGCGCGAGGCAGCGAAATCAAGGTCGTGAAATACGCGGGAATTGGCGTGACAACCATCCGCCAATCAGAGCGCCGTAGCGAGCCGCCAACCGCACAATAGAAAGGTGTCACTGGAATACCGACCTTATTTGCTCGAGTTAATGACCAAAGTCGACCGAAGCGGCCAACAGTCAACGAGAACTCATATTTGCGACGCGCAACGATTATCTACAAGCGACGTGTTTTGGTGATAACGTTATCACCAATGATAAGTTGAAAAGGACAACAGTGTATCGTAGCGATAAAGTGATAAGTGAAACTTGAACACTTAACAGGAACTGTAAGTAGATAATAAGTTTTATTAAATTGTGTAGCACTTGTAAAATATCTGTTTATTTGTTTACGTCGACGCGACTGCCGCAATAGGTATTAGCACGAAAGGTGCGTAGGATTGTTTAATTGAGTTAATCATTTAACGTTATGATATAACAACTGTTTAGGAATAAGTTGTATTTTGTATTATTTTGTTTGTATTGACATTGAGTGTGACAGTCGTCTGTCACTACTGTCTGTTATCAATTGACAAGATTTCAAAATTTTTAGGTACATGTTTTTATGGATATAATGAAAATTTATCGTTTTTTAGGCAACACGTATTTTTTCTTTTCCATTTATTTTCATACATTACTGAGATATTAATTAATAAAAAACGGTTTATTCTAAAAGGACGTAAGTACAAGATATAGGTAAAATATAAGCGATGCCTTTGCCTTGCCTCTTAAAACGTCAATTAAAAAAAAAAACTGTCTTTGATGCGAATTGTGATGTCTATAGAGATGTAGGCACGCTAGTATTTTATATCGATAATAATGGTATTTTTGTTTCATGTTTCATAATAAATAAGAAACATAATAACAACTATAGTAACCCCAATAACAACTATGTAAATTATCGTAGTACCTTTTAAGGGGTATGAGTAATTTTCTAAGAAGAGGTGGGTCATTTTTCTTTTAATGTCGCTTTCTAAAAACAGTTTTAACTAAAAGCCCCCATACAAAGACTTTCAAAAGTAATATCGAAGCGATGTTGTGATTGAAAAGTGCGCTATACGCACGCAATGTATAGCTCTGTCTCTATAACAAAACAACATCACTTTGAGTTTGCTATAAGAGTTCAGAGTACAACCTCTGGTAACTGCCCCCCTAGTCAAATGGCCAACATTCTATTCGTTTGAACGCTACGCTTACTATTAAAACTTTAAAATAAGCAGTAAACTATAAAATTACGTGCCGTAAGCTTGACAGTTCCATACAATACATCGAAGTTTGTGATTTACATAAGTTTGCGACATGTGATTTAATCATCAATTGCTCATATTTAAGCTTTAAAAGTAAGCGTAGCGTTCAAACGAATAGAAAGTTGGCCATTTGAGAAGGGGGGCTGGTATCCCTAAGAACTTTCGGTATGATTATTTGGCTTTCGTTATCACGATGTTTTCGTATTTTTTTGTCTATAGTTTTGTAAGTAAAGGCCTATGAAAAGCTTTAGGATATTAGTTTTCAATTCAGTGCCTTAGGATGGGTAGCCTAAGTATGTCATGCTCTCTTTAATCATTTCTGCGGTGGTGTCGTGTGGGGCGGGTCTTTACGTTCCCTCAAATATGGTTGAGCGAAGCGATGGCTGGTCTATGCGTCATGCTCGTGAACGGGTGCTGCCAGTGGGAATGGGTCTGCTTCTGAGACCTATCTTAACGCATATTGAATTGTAAGAATTGCGTTTTAATTTTTGTCTTGTATCAAGTGTTTTTTTGTTAGAGTAGCAGACGGAGTGATTTCTAAACTAGTTGAAAGTTATTTACTCTGACGATTACCTATCTGAATGTAGTAGATATTTAATTTTAACCTACCTACCCATTGTGTGTAACCTTTTGATAACTATTGTGATGGAAAATGACCTCACTTTAAATGTGGAGCTCATTTTTCAATCTTGACGACTCTGTATGAAATATACAGGGAGAAAAAAGCAGCTCTTGACGAGTTTCTTGCCGGTTCTTCTCGTTACAAGGTCTCCCGCTTAGGGTTTGCGACCCGATGGCGTAGCTTCTATGACATTTACAAGTGCTTGTAACAGCCTAGACTGAATAAATTATTTTGAATTTTTGAATTTTTCGCGAATGTCCATGCAGACAAGACAAGGAAATAAAAGAACAGGTAATAAAAATGACAGTGTTTATTATTTGAAGACATTTTTATCTCTTTTTAGTTGTCGCTGCAAACTAGTAATCATTGCTTCATGTCGTCGACATCACGCAGGCTCATTATATTTTTGTGGTATGTTGGATATCGGCTCCTAAAACAATGAAATCGAGCTTGTAGTAATAAGTATCTACATACAGAACATTAAGCTATAACTGATTTGAGTTAAATTGAATTAAATAACTTGATTATCATTTATTAAGAAAGATGTGCCAGGCTAGACAAGCCATATGAGGGTTTTCTACTTTTTGTTACCATCAAATATAAAGTACCGAAGAAAGTACAATAAAACATATCGATATAGAAAAATGCACATCACTATGCAAAAAAACACACCTCAATAAACAGATCTGATATTTGCAAAAATTGACAAATAACTGGACACAAACGACTATTTGCACAAATTATTAGTATATTATAATAGTTTCAGGCTATTTACATAACAAAAAAAAATTAAAACAATATGAACTCACCGATTAAATGATAATATCTATTGATTATTTTCTTATGTTCCTGTGTGTGATTTACAGCCCTCAATCACACAAAACATAATGGCACAGGTAACGCTTAAGTATCACAAACGATGCTACGACTTTCTTTTGATTTTCTTACAAGAATACTTTAAAAATATCTAAATTTTACTGAAAATAGAAATACACTCGAAAGACATTCAGTCATTATTATGACATTTATGACAATTGATTTTTTCAGTGTTGCCAGATCAGATTTTCACACTACCCTAGGCTGGGTCTTAATTTACCCTAGATCACAGAATACCTAGATATAATATAAATAAATAATAATTAATAAGTACTACCGTACAGAAAGGACACTCTCCGCCCCACCTTACATGTACATGGAAGAATTGTTTGTTATTTATAAAGAAAGAAATAGGTAGTGGAACGAAATATTTTTCTGGTATTTAATTATACTAATCGGGTAATTGGGTATGCTGTAATTTCAATTTCGGGATTTAAAATTACTCGAACGGGCTATGTGTCGTCTCTTAGTGCCGGATATTTTTAACCCTAAATCTAGGGTAAATTACCCTAAGCTGGCACCACTGTTTTCTTTTTAAATAGAAGGCAAAGAGACTCAACTCAAACTCCCTATATGGACTAGATTTCAGATTTTTTTAATTTACGTACAAAATACTGATCTAAAAATTCTGAAAAAAAAATATATGAGCCTAGAACACTAAAATCTCGAAATGGTTTTCTAATTTTAGCACTTTCTCAAAATGAAATGTTGTCAATTGTCGCAGTTGTTATCTTGTTATGTTATAGGGATAGTGTAAACTATATGGTTTTACTGCGGACAGTCGACGCGACGGTTTGTTTGTGTAAAATAATTGTATCATAATAGGTCGTAGCGGTCACTATCAATTATAAAACCTGTGTATAGGTAATTAAGAACTTATAATAATATAAGTGTTATTGTTTGTTAATTAACAGTAAAGTGTTTAACAAATAAGTTATAAATTGTCACAGCTAGTTCGTGTTTATACATAGTTAGGTATATTTTATTGTAATACGTAGCGTGGAGTACTTTCATTTGGTAAAAATGGATACCAAATCAGCTAGGCATACCTTTAATGCTCGTGCTCGGATGCTCCGAGACTTTTATAGTTCAATGGAATCTACCACATCTTCAATTGCCATGCGGGTGATAAACCGGCAATTTGAAAAATATTATGGAGATTTGTTGCAGGCTTACGAGGCGTTGGCAGCCAGCGGAGTTGAGGATGTGGACGACCTGGGGCAGGAGTTCTCAAAAATTAATCTTATGATGATTTCAGTCCAGACAAAGGTGGAGGAGACCGAGGCCGGACACTCACCATCAATAGCGACTGAAGCAGCTGCGAGTGGCTTGCAGGCTGCCGGGAGCGTAGCGGCAAAACTACCGTTTATACAACTGGGGCAGTTTGACGGTAACCCGATGAATTGGGTAAGTTTTTTTGATTTGTTCATGTCATTGGTGCACAACAGACCCAACTTACCCGAAGCGGAGAAGCACTACTACCTGCGGAGCTGCTTGGTAGGCGAGCCACTGCAGCTGGTGAAGCATCTTCCAGTGGACGCCAGCAATTATGAGGTAGCGCTCAACTTATTAAAGGATAGGTATCAAAACACAAGGTTATTGACCGATACCTACCTGCAACAGATTGTATCTCTGCCCAATGTGCATCCGACGCTGGAAGGATTGAGGCAGGGCTTTTACAATCCCTTGATGGAGTCGACGCAGGCCCTGACAAAGCTAGGACTGCCTGTGGCAGAGTGGTCCTACCTTTTAATTTTCATTCTGTTACAGAAGTTACCCGCTCGGCTGAGGAATCAGTTTGAGGAGCGGAGCGGAGCAGCCCCAGGGGAACTGCCGTCCTTTGCGGCATTGATGGCCTTCCTCGACGAGGTGTGCCGAAGGCAACTCGTCGCTCCGTCAAATGTCGAGCCGGAGAGGGCAGAGTCGTCGCGACAACGGAGGTCACCCACGAGTGCGCTGCGCAGGGGCACCGCCGCAGCGGGTGGACGCCACTCGCCACCAATGAACAGGGTTCGTGGTCAAGTAACCACTATGGCAAAGGAGGTAAGGTGCACTTATTGTACTATTTTAGGACATAACATCACGGATTGTTACGAGTTCAAGCGTTTGACTCGTACCGCCCGTAAAACATGGGCACGGAGTAACGGAGCATGTTTCGTATGCCTGGGAAAACATTACGCACGGGAGTGCGCACAGGGCGAAGGATGCAGATCGTGTGGATCCCAATATCATCATACGCTGTTGTGTACAGCAGATGGAGGAGCTCCGAGGCGCGCGACACAGCAGGCATATAGAGCGGCGCCGCCGTCGCGGTCGCCGCAGCAGGCGAGAACGCCACCACAGGCGAGGACGCCGCCGCGGGTGGAGACACCGCCGCGCGTGAGGACGCCTCCGCGCCGCGCCAGTCCGGTGGAGCACCAGCGGCCAGTGACGCCGCCACGACGAGCCCCGCAGCAAGAGCAGCCGCAGCCGTACACATTGGAGCCAGGACGGCGCCCGGTCGGTGCTAGGTACCGGCAGGCCCAAGCCCAGTTCGAGGACCTGAGGTATGGCCAACCATCTTATTCTATTCCGAAGCGGGACTGGAGCGAGGACGAGTGCTGAGACAGTGCTCCTGTCGGTGCTAACTACACCATAGGTAGCGGTTTTAGAAACTGCCTAAACCCTACTGTGTTACTAGGTATTAGGAATAATAAAGGCGACTACGAGGAGGCTCGCGCTTTAATCGACACTGGTGCGAGTGTCACTGCCATCAAGGAGGCTTTGGTGGACCAACTACGACTGCACCGACAGAAGAGCTCCATGGAAATAGTCGGTATTGGGAATACTAAAGTAAGGACACCTGCCGCCAAGGTGAAAATAATAATAAAGCCTTTAGATAAGCAAGTACCGATAATTAGCACTGTAGCAATAGTTATGTCAGAGTTGACCGCAAATTTACCAACGGGAAGGACTTCACGCAGAGGGATACTGAAGCGATCACAACCCACATTAAGACTTGCAGACAAGTACTTTACACTGCCACGGGGGGTAGATATTATACTCGGAGCTGACGTATTAAATTATATTTTAGATGGTTCTAAAATTAATATTGGGACAGGTGGCGCAGCAGCCTACGGAACGTGCTTCGGGCATGCTGTCATGGGACCGGTGGACGGGTACGAGAGCGAGGCGCCACGCGCGGTCAACACCACGACGCTGACGGACGCCGTCAAGCGATTTTGGATCTTGGAGGAGCCGCCGACGACCACTCCGAAGAACCCTCTTCACGAAGAATGTGAAAGGTTGTACACATCCACTACGGAGAGAGTGAGTGATGGAAAGTTTATGGTACGTCTACCTTTATTATCTAATCGACCGGAGCTGGGAAAGTCGTTGGATACCGCAACGAAACGATTTTATGCGCTCGAGACGAAGATGGGGAGGCACCCACGGTTCGCACAACAATACCGGGAGTTCATGGAGGACTACGAACGACTCGGCCACATGTCTGTGTCAGACTTTCAGTTCGACGCTGAACACTATGTGATACCGCATCACGGTATATTCAAGCGGGATTCGGATAAGATCCGAGTGGTGTTCGACGGCAGTTGTAAGACGACTACGGGGGTTTCATTAAACCAATGTCTACATTCAGGTGAGGCTCTACAGAATGACATCACTAAAATCGTGATGAACTTTAGGCGACATCAAGTCGTATTCACTACGGACGTGAAGCAGATGTTCCGGATGACGTGGGTACACCCTGACGACAGGCGGTATCAACTAATACTCTGGAGGAGTGATCCGTCGCAGAACCTTAAGGTATATGAGTTAAATACTAATACCTACGGATTGAGATCTAGCCCGTATGTAGCGATACGGACGCTGCTGGAGCTGGCAGCGCAGTGGAAAGAAGCACACCCCAACTCAAAGGCAGCCGGCGTCGTGAAGGACGCCGTGTTCGTCGACGATATCCTGACTGGAGCAGACTCCATCGAGGAAGCGGAAGTTCTAAAGACAGAACTCATCGAGCTCATGCGCAGCGCAGGCTACGAATTACGTAAGTGGTCAACGAATGAGCCATCCATATTGAGAGATTTACCGGATGATCATTGTGAGCAGCCGCGGGAATTCGATGCGAGTGACCCAAAAGGCTTCATCAAGGTATTAGGAATACAATGGGAGCCGATATCGGATACGATATCGTATCGGTTAAATATACCTACCGACAAGGCAGTGACGAAGCGGTCAATATTAAGTACAATAGCGAGGCTGTACGACCCGTGCGGATATTGTACACCGGTCATCATACGATTTAAGAACCTGTTGCAGGAATTATTTATGGACGGTCTACACTGGGACGAAGCAGTGCCGGAGGCCATCGTTGAAAAATGGAGGTATATGATCAAGGATCTATACAATATGGAACTATTAAAGATACCCAGGTGCATCACGATACCGAACGCAGTGTCTTACACACTACACGGTTTTGGGGATGCTTCCGAGGCAGGATACGCAGCATGCATTTATTTACGCAGCGAAGACGCACGAGGTAATGTAAATGTTAGTCTAGTTATGGCTAAGTCCAGGGTGGCGCCTATGAAGACACGACAAACAATTCCGAAGTTGGAACTCAGCGCGGCGCATTTGGTTTGCCAACTACTTAACCACGTAGCGGATGGTTATGAAAAATCTATCAAGATTGATAGTATAAATGCTTGGTCAGATAGCTCTATCGTACTAGCATGGGTGGAGACGCAGCCACACTGTTTGCAGACATTCGAGTGTAACCGGGTACAGTATATCCAGAATTCACCTAGGAAGCTGAATTGGAGACACGTCCCGTCGGATTGGAATCCGGCCGACTGTGCGTCACGTGGGGTGACTGCCGAAGAATTAATCCATCATTCACTATGGTGGACAGTACCGTGGCTGGGAAAAGAGGAAGCTAGGTGGCCTAGCAAGTATGTAAGGCCAACGGAACTACCAGGATTTAAAAGGGTGGTAAATACTAATGTCGCTCAGGAGGAACCATGGGATATTAGGTTGTTGGAAAGAGTGAGCAGTTTCACCAAACTCATCAATACTACTGGGTACGTATTGAGATTTATTAAAAACCTAAAAACGGACAAGTCAGAACGGCCAGAGAGCAGTATACTCTCGTTATCGGAAACGCGAGGCGCCATCAAATACTGGATTAAAAGGATCCAAGAGCTGGAATACAGCAAGGAAATTGATTTGCTAAGACAACGTAAGCGAGTAATAACTTCACTTCAGAAGCTGAGTGTGTTTTTGGACTCCGAGGGAGTCATTAGGGTCGGAGGTCGACTTAGAAATTCGGAACTCACTTATGGGGCAAGACACCCAGTGTTGTTACCCAAGGATACTAAATTTGTCCAATTGTTAATGGAGCATTATCATAAAGCATTTTGTCACATCGGAGCTAATGGTTTAATCGCTATTATTCGCAGGGAATATTGGATAACGTCCGTCCGGAAGCAGGCAGCACGGACCGTACGACGATGTAAAAGGTGTTTTCGGTTTTCTGCGGCAGAGACACCGCCGCGCATGGCGGACCTGCCCGCGGACCGCGTACGACGTGCGCGTCCATTTGACGGAACAGCAACCGACTTCGCTGGACCATATTTGGTAAAATCAAGTTTATTACGAAACGCAAAGTCTGTGAAGGCCTATTTTTGTGTGTTTGTTTGTGTAGCTACAAAGGCCGTTCACGTGGAGTTAGTTTCTAGTTTATCAGTTGAGGCATTTATAGCTGCATTTACTAGGTTTGTAAGCCGACGCGGGCTACCCAGTCTGATACGATCAGACCGAGGTACAAATTTTGTTGGAGCTAACAACTACCTGAAGGAAATTAATCAGTTTCTTTTGGACAAGGAGCACATCCTGAAGGAGCAGTTCAGGAGGCAACAGATACATTGGGAATTCAACCCGCCAGCCTCACCCCATATGGGTGGATTGTTCGAGGCCGCGGTTAAAAGTGTAAAACAACTTTTAAAACGTGAAATAGGTGATACCATATTGACCTATGAGGAGCTATCGACGCTCTTGTGCAAGATCGAAGCGATTTTAAATTCTAGGCCTCTCGTCGCGATGTCGGAAGATCCTGGGGATTTGGAAGTCCTGACGCCGGGACATTTTCTTATCGGTCAGCCACTGGTAGCAGTGCCTGAGAGTAATTGGTCGGGGACTAAAATGTCACGTTTGTCTCGTTTTCAGACGTTGCAGAAGCTGCATCAGAACGTATGGGCGCGTTGGCATCTTGAGTATCTCAGCACGCTGCAGACGCGCAATAAATGGTATCATGATGTTAATAATTTAAATATTAATGATATAGTTTTCATCAAAGATGAAAATACTCCACCGCTACACTGGAAGCTAGGTAGGGTGTTAGAGTTACGTAGGGGTAAAGATGATGTTGTTAGATCTGTAAGGTTAAGGACTCAATCTGGCGAACTTGTTAGGCCAGTAGTTAAGTTAGTTAAGTTGCCTTTAGAAGGGGATTAGGTTTTCCAACCTCGTTGCTGGGGCCCCTGGGAATGTTCATGCAAAATCGATACGTGACGCAACACTAGTTTTGTTGCACATCCCTCGCTCACTAACCGGACGTGGCGAGCGCGACACCCCCCTTCTGGTAATGGCCGACAGCCGTGGAGCACGTAAAAACGAGACGCTCGTAAATTAAATTAAGTAAAACCGCAAAAGACAACCAAGGTTTAATACAAGTTAATGTTACGTCACGACGCGTGTGTGTAAAGATTTGTGGAGCACAATAGCTCAAAATCATCATTCTGTAGCGAGAAATAAGACGCGGTGAACCGCCATTTTTGTATGTGTAATTGTTCAATGTAACATTGTGTTGTGTAGCTACGAAGTAATAAATCGTGGAACGAGTGACTGTGTTATCACTGATTAGGCTGACCCCTCAAATCGAACCCGCGACCAACCTATCTTCGAGTTGTAAGAGATAAGGACGCATCACGACAATCGACGTTACGAACTAGTGAATGCGGCCATCCCGAGCAACAGTTCACCGGGCCGGAGAAGACGCTGTAATATCGCATGAGGGGAGCGACGGCGGAATTCTCCCAGACCACAAGCCGGCGCAGGTTTGGTGAACAGCAAATAATGCACATTTTACAAATTTAATTAATGACAACTACGTTTAGTAAACAAATATCTATCAAAGTTACTTACTGAACTAATTTATTGCTTGTTTTCTACTATTTTATTTTAATTTAATTAATAAGTGTTAACTGGACTGTGATTATAGGTATTATATATTTATTTATGGTACAAATTAGCTAGATACTAAAGGTTCTATGTAGTAAAAAAAACTTATTATGTTACAATTTGCAAATAATGCACATTTTACTGATTCAGTTACTGACAACTACGTTTATATTATGTAGAAATATCTATTAAAGATACTTACTATGGTAATTTATTGCTTGTTTTCTTCTATTTAATTTTATTTCGATTTAAAAGTGTTAACTGGACTGTGATTTAGAAACCAGACTTTCGTATTTTTATTAATATAGATGTACATACTTAATTATTAATTACTAAGCAAATATTGCTTATTCTGACTGATTATGCATGTGATAACTTGATTTGTATCTTTTACAATTGTTTAATAAATACAAAATACAAAAAAATAAACTGTTTTTTTATTTTATTAAAGACATTGCAAACCCATATAAAAAACAGGTGCCTCAGTCACTTACATTTAGCATGATATAAGAGTAAAATTTAAATATAGGATAAATTTTGAAAAATTAAATTATAACTTCGTAAAATCCGGATAATCCGTATTTATGTGAGACGAAAATTTTTAAATCCGGATTTGAAAAAAATCCGGATTTTGCAATCTCTAGTCAAGGGTAATTCCACAAATTAATGAAATAATACTGGTTTGCAGGGAAAGAGTAGAATATACAAGAAAAATTTAGATTATGCCACTAGTGACTTGGTAGCTCAGTTCGAAGAGCATTGGACCGGAATTCCAAAGGTTGCGGGTTCGATTCCTAAAGAAAATAATCTGGTGATGAGTCAATTTTTTTCTACACTCGCAAGCAAAAATATGGAATCACAGGCCTATTTTCATACAAATGAGGTAACTTTGAAGCCTTGGTTCTCAGGGATTGAATGAGCTCTGATCTGATGATGGCCATCCAGGGAGTGAGTGAATGGAGAAGATCCAGATCACTATACACACCCAACTAATCAGCCTTTCTATGTCTAATTTCAACATCTATCACAATCGCTTTCACGGTGTAACACATTGATGCTTCTTTTTGGCACAAATAATAACTTACCAAAGAAATGCAGCAATGTCTGACATCCATCTGACAAATGAAAGCGATTGCGATAGATTTTTTAAATTAGACAATTAGCCCCCTGATCAGCATTCTAAGAGTTGCAAGGATCAGAGTCCTCAATTTCAGGATTTCCATACATTTTAATGCAATTTTCATGTTTTTTTTAAAATACCCATATAGCTCTTAGAATGGTGATCAGATCAGTTGGGTGTGTAGTGTATAGTAATCTTGATCTCCTCCATTCATTCCCTGGATTGCCATCATCAGATCACAGCTAGGTCAATCCCTGGCGGAGAACCAAAGCTTCAAAGTTACCTCATTTCTATGAAAATAGACCTGTGATTCCATATTTTTGCTCGCGAGTGTAGTATATAATTTTTAATAAGTTTATAAGAGTAAAATGATTACACAAACCATAGTGTATCAGCAGCTTTCCCTCACTTAGGCTCCAGAAGCTGTCCATTGTTTTGATTTTGTACGGCAAGGAGTCTTTGATAATGATCTCTCCGTTACGGCACGCCACACAAATGTCACTGCTGTTTATAGTAACCTTGAGATCTTTTGATGATTTGATCTCAGGTGGAAGTCTTACTACTACATCTGTAACAATTTTGTTGTTGTTGATAATAATTATTGAGGTTTTTAAACATCTTATTTAATTCATCAATGGCAGCTTCCCGACAACACTATAGAATCTATTGTCTCATTTTCCAGGCGTTGATGGGTTATTATTTCACTCATTTTTTATTGACATAATCTCATAAAAAATGTATGAATTTATTTACCTAGTTCTGTGATTGTTTGTGACCAAGAATATTTGTCCCTTTCAGCTCCGTTGTATGTCTCACTGTTTTTCTGTGTTGGAATCACTGGAGGAATGTATGAAGTACTTCCATGTACTGCACTCCTTGTTGAATTACTGTTTTCTAATTCACCACTAGCTGATTCTACTACTTTTGTTACTTCACCACTATCATCTTGATCCTCGTCTTCTGCCATAACTTCCACTTCTTGAGCGACAGTCGAACACATAATTTCATTATTCACATCAACGGTTCCTTGAGTATCTTCCTGACTCGTCCAATTTTTAGGATCACATTTTCTTAACACTTTTATCACGAGCTCTTCAGCTACTCCTGGCGGAAAACCCATATTCTCGTATTCGCCTTCGGGAACATAGTAGAAGTCCGTGCTGAAACAGTAAGTAGAAGTAATACAATATCTTTTTATTATTTATTATTTTATACCAGAAAACATAACTCAAGTTACCGTCTTGCTAAGAAGTTGAATATAGCCGACAGAAAACCTAAAATTGACTTTTCGTTTACTAATATGGATGTTAAAGCGTCGTCGTATTTCGAATATTCGGTCATTTTCAGCAAATTAAGTTAGGTTTTTAATGTTTTACAAAGTTCGAAGACGAAAAATTTTCCTTTTTCCTTGCTTGATTGTCATGTGTCATGTGTCAAAATCAATCTGCCAATGTCAAAATTTGACAACAAGCAACCGGTGTGACCAGTTTAAATTTAGCAAAAATACCAAAGTTAATGGAGGAAGTTTAACTTTATCGGATGGATTTACACTCGATTGCACTAAACTAAAGGATCGCCTAAGTCTGTTCCTAACTACAACACGACCAAATTAAAACGGTGTCAAACTTAGCGGTCATGTAGCTGTCATTCGCCTACTTGGTTGAGTTGTAGTTAAGAAAAGACTTAGGCGATTCTTAAGTTTAGTGCAATTGGGTGTTAGACTATCTGCACGCGTAGCATGAGCAAACGAGACTCTTGTCTACGAAGACTTGTCGTCTCGACCTTCTCGATTGCTGAGCACAGTTTGACAGACAGGTGGGACTCGTTCTCAGAATTTCGAAACCTTTTAATGTCTTTTAATAAAAAAAGTTAATTTTAAAGGTAATCTTTTTATTTCAACACCGATAAACGTCAAAATTATCTAATTTGATCCGAAATAATTTAGTTTGAACATGATTCTCATTTTTTTTTATAAGTTCTAAGATAAAGAGGCACTCAAGAAAGCGTTCTCTTCCGTAGACAAGCTCTCTCGAGTTCGAGAAGAATAATATTGCCAATAGAAAATAATTACTTTATTTCTCATAAAGCACCGTTCCTTTCTATAGATTTCACAACGCTAAACTCTTAAAACTAATTAAATATAGCTGTATGGATATAAATTCGTTTGCCTTTCTTTTATTGAGAGTATTTTGAAAAGATAACACAGACTACTAACGAAATTGTTAATTTAGTAATCTGTGTAAAATGACGAGAAAATTACGAAATATTAAAATCAACGTATGAAAATAATTTTAATTTAAGTTTTTAAGCAATAAAATATAAACACGGATAATTTAGATTTATTTTTATTGCGAAATTTAGATTCATATAAAATAAAATACGTAGAAAACTATTTCGAATCTTCTTATTAGTCTGTGATTCTTTCTCGACCTTCTCGACTACTCAAAGGGTGGTAGACAAGTTTCTCTGATTCAACTGTCAAATTAATGTCAGTTGAAGAGAAAAGCTCGTGTTTGTCGACTTTTGACATTAGGCCACGACAAAGAACAATACGAGTCTACTAGTTGTAAATGCGAGCATGAGTATCTCGATCTCAACCCGACAAAAGTGACATTTCGGTGTAGACAAGCCATTGTTCTCTGAGTCGAATCTTATCTCGATGTTGGTCATGCTACGCGTGCAGGTTATAAGTTAATTTTATTTCTTTAAACCAGAAAATGTTGACCCCTCCGATTAAGTTAAACCTTCGCTAAAATACCTCAGAAACTGGGGGTACCTAGGTCGTTTTCCTACAAAGTTTATAACATAGTTTAATATGAATAAATAATGACAAGCACCAGTCACGGTAGCACTACAGATAGCGTTAAGTATTCATTTGAAATTATATTTGCCTGTGGGTGTGGATTACCATTACCCGATCAGTTTGGTTTAGCCGCGGCTCACAGAGAGTTGTAGCCTCTCGTTTCCTTTCAAAAGTATAATTTTCTAATGACAAACTGATCACAATATCTGTGGCCATCCTACCTGCTATTAAGCCTTCCGATTTCAATTTGATGCCTGCCTGTCACTTTTAATTTGATACCTATCTGATTTCTAGTCGCTTCATCAAAAAAGGAACTCTTTAAGTCCACACATAAGTGCAACATGTTTTATCAAAAAATATTGTTTGCTATTCTAGGTACATACTCAGAGTTAAACGCTCCGGTAACGATCATTTGCGATTGTAAATTTTTACGTAATTGACGCTCATTGATGTGAAAATTTATCATTTACACGTGCACTTGAAGTGGTTGTCAATTCCTCCAACAATGGCATTGACGAAAAAATTTACAATTGCAATTGATCGTTACCGGCGCCAGACTTTCTAGCTAGACTCTTCCACTTATAATGCCCTCTAATCCACCCACATAATTTTGGACTATTATCGTAGTACTTACCTATACAAAAAGGCAATAACAGGTGGTCGACGTTTATACAGACTGGGAAAAAGTGCATAAAATATGAGGGCAGCCACTTTTTTCTCATTAGTGTTTTGTATGGCCATCTGCCTACTTTTGTATGAATAAAATAGTGAAATTGAAAAAAATCGGGTTGCACTCCCCACGAGTGCCGGCAGAAGTGAAAACTTGAATATTAACGTTGTGCATTTTTTATATTTTGAAATTAGCAGCAAAGGATTAAAATTATTTCTTTCCTATTACTATACAGTCACACAATTCAATCAGTTTGTAATTAGAGGAAAATACTAAAGATTTCGCGCCAGTGGTCTTTTTAATTTCTACATGCACGCATTCTACGATTTAAACTTATAGTCACAGCAGAGTATAAATAAGTCTATGATTTCACCGAAGAGATCGCTGCTATTAGTTCAATTTTCAAAATTAGCGCGTTGCTGGTGACACAAGTGTTTACGTCTTAAAATGACGCGCCGCCATTTTCACCGCGCCCCGTAGAAAGAGAGGGGGTACTTCCACCGCCAGCTGTCTACTCTCCATCCGTCACATCCGTCTTACGCGTTTTCGATCAGCCACGTGATTCTTACTGACGCGAGTTTAGCACTTTTTCCCCATACAAAAAAGCGTACAACGCCGCTAAAGAAGTTTTTACTTCAAAAAAATGAATAACATAATATTAACCACATTCTTTATTCTAATTTTATTAGTCTCCTTCTCTATCTACAAAAGACAACGCACTATTGCGAAATTGTCCAAGTATTATTTATTTATTTATTGCGTTAAGAAAAACTACTATTTCTAAAACTGTTTTTAAAACTGGTATCCCAAAACCAGTTTTTTAATTAACATTCCCGCCACTTGGCGGAGTTGTTTCGCTTTCGAAAGTTTCACATCCGCAACGCAAGAGAGCGGCAAGGCAAGGTGAAGTAGGCAAGAAGTCTCGCGCGCGAACTCGGTACGCTGCAGGCGATGACCGCATTCATATAAGTTTTTATTATTGTGAGTGTGCTGTCGTGTTCTCTGTTCCGTTGAGTGTTTACGAAAATGCTGCATAGGTGAACCGTTCAAATACAGTGTAGTGTTTGTGATAATTATTTCTTAGCTATCCTGTCCTATACTGTCTTTCGAAGGTTGTAAAAATGCCTTGCTCTGCAGTAACTCTGTCTATAGCGACCATTACGGCAATCGTGGCTGCTGCCCTGATGGCAATAGCCTTTTCAACAGATAATTGGCTTTACATAGAAGTAAAGCGAAGCAGTATTCAGGTATGTATATTTTTATTAATTTTAATTTTAGCCCAATCTTATTTTAAACTTTTATTACGAAGACATTATTATTTACATAATTTAAAATTGGTTCTGGTTTTTTATTTTATTATGTTTCTAAAATAGATGGTAAATATATTTGCGCACTTGCGCAGTCATATTTTTTAAGAGGGTAGTTTCCAATACGTTGCAATGCAAATTTTCTTCTAAAGATTTTAATATTCTAACGAGAGCATCGTGATTTCAACGAAAAATTATCCACTTAAAAATATTAAAAACAAGGTACCGTAAAACCGTCATATAAACCTGTTCTGTGTTCTAAAATTAAAGAAAAAAAAAGGCTTAGAGAAGCTCGCTCGACCAACCTTGATAGTTTATTTTATTACCGATTGTTTTGCTGCATCAACTGTAACAATTCAAAACAATCTTGATCGTTGAAAGATAAGATGTTTTAAAAACTTGCGACATTTCCTTCGATTATTTGTAATATAAGGATAAAAGAGAAGAGTAACTCACTTATTACTAGTTATTCAGTATTCTGTGGTAACTTTATCTAGTTAGTTTAAATTAAATACGCATACAAACACGTTCAAGATCTGATAAAAGTCAATGTAACACGTATTCATTAGAATCCTTGCCGTGCACCGCTAGTTATACATTACACGACACGCTACACATAAATATGCACGTATTAATGGCACGAACGAATGTGCGCGTAACTGTACTTCACTGCCCCTTCCCAGTGGAAGATAAAGAAAGAAATGACCGATAAAAATAATCACGCCCTAAATACCACAGTCAAAAGTTGTGGAGGAAAAGAATACTTATTATCACCATGTTGGCGTAACCTGACTTTTTCTAATGGGTTTGCCCTTGATCACAATCCTCTAAATCATTGGTTCCTAACCTGGGGGTAATTACCCCCGCAGGGGTAAAACAGCTATTCTATGGGGGTAACAGAGGTGGTACCAGTAAGAATTAGAATAGAGTAATAACATTTCTTCAATCTTCAATGACACTATTTGCTATGCACGGTGAACGTGATACGGCGGCAACAACAACAACATTGAAAAGGTTAGGATAGGAACCACTGCTCTAAATTCTATCGTAACCTAACCCGAGAGTCCAGGGGGCATATTACGAAAATAACGTACGCAGCTGCGTAACGCAGTCACTTGGTCACGATAATCGTCCGCAATTCGTTGGTTGCAGTTATAACAAACATTTTTAATATGGCTATCGTAGCCTGTAGACTACTGAACGAACTATGTCGGATACGCTAGAGAAAAACTGTCAAACTCACGCAATCACTTCGCAATATCGCATACGAAAGTGGTTTGTAATAGGAAACAATCAAAACGAAGCACGGACGCAGCTGCGTGTATCACAGTAAACTTTTCGTAATAGACCCCCTGAGCACGCTCCTAAAGAACTTGGGTGACGTGTGAAGTGAACGTGACTTTACAGAGGTTGCAAGATGTGGCCTGGTTCGACCCATCGGGAACTGGCAACCCTTATTAGAGGATTGTACCTTATTCATCAGTAGACATTCCTGAGATAAACGTGTAGGTACTATCTACAAGTGACATTATACTTTTATCTCCAAACTACAGTCACATTAGTTTGGTACTTAATTGTGTCATTAATTTCAGACTATACAAAAATACCATGAATTCTTCGAACTACTTGGCAACTGAGGGACAAATTTATCAAACCTCATTTCAAAATTAAAAAGCAGCGTTAAAAGTTGTTCAAACTTTTTCAAAAGCTCGTAATCCGCAAAAAAATGACTTCTCACGCTTAATTTTCAAGTTATGTTCGCTGGTTTTTATACCATGGGTTCTGTTTTCTTTCTCAACAGTCGAGGTCAAAATTTTTTGCATTGCGAGCAAGTTGCTCAGGCGTGCTGAGCTTCTACCTGCCGACGCTTTTGAGTTTTTTTCTTTTATGTTAAGGGGTTACTGGCTGTTTCATGGAAGGAAAGGCTGTAAGTACGTGACTATGGTTAGGACTGTAAGATAACAAGATGAATAATAATAGTTATCAGATTCCGCAATTTGCGACTTATTGCTTAGTAAAATATCGTTTGTACCTAGACAAAAGCTGCATTGTTGTGAAGTATTAAAAGTTAAGGCTTCACTTTATAGAAGTGTCATAACTGAACATTCAAACTGCTGGTATCTCCCAGATGTGAAGTTCCAAGGTCTGAGTTATGAATATTACACACCGCGCCAGTTGTCTTCTTTAAAAAAATTAAAATTTATCTAAATATATTTTGCCCTGTGGTTGGAAGCGAACTACAAAAAAATGGTAAAACCATGTTTAATACTCACATTTTTGATAAGTCTAATTTATTTGAATTTGTGCTGTTTTTATTCATAGCGACATCAAACGTCAATAAATCAGTGTTAAGAATCCGTTAAAAAGGAAACACTAATTATAGGTAATTGACTTCTCCTACCTATGCTAAGTTTAATTTTTTACGCCAAAAAATTTCAAAGGCACATTTTTCCTTGACAAAATAAAATGAGACCACTTCCAGATATTTAAATTTTACTAGCCCACTGATTTATTTGTTTTTAGTATAAAGTATTTATATTAAATTAAAATACTTAGGTAGGTAGGTAGTTCTTTACACTGAATCTGAACTAAAAACGACTGAACGATGAAGTTTGTCTAATATAATTCAATTACTTATTTAATGCAATGCCAATTTCACTCTAAGCCATATGTGTGTGAAATAATTATTGACTTTAAATACGTAAACTGTTAGATCAGAGACGATGGAAAGGAAACCAAAGCATGAGAGAAATTCGTGAAAGTGACGAAATCCATGAGACTGAGAACACACACACGAATACGTGCATGATGTAATTTTTTTTTTATTTTTTACTACTTTTTAATATTATGTAAGTATTTACTATTTTTGTGGTTATTTATTAACTTTTCTCTTAATGGACAGGCAGGTTGGAGGTAATAATTTCTTTTATTTTAATGGACAGGTAGGTTTTTATTTATTTGATAAACGTCATGAGTGTGATTTCCCACAAATATTGTTTCGAGAGAATAAAAAAACCGAATTTTTCAATTATTGTTTATTTTTTTTTTAATTTTTGATTATTATTTTTATTAGTTTACTATATATGTTTTTATATAACTATGTTTTTATTTTATTTTATTATTAACAAAGATTCGTCATAATCTTGTGAAAAACCAAGAAAATCTAATACTTCTACGAGTAATATACACATACTTAACTTAATCATAATAAATTTTACACTGAAAGTTTACCTAGAAGTAAAGTAAAACTTTCATTTGGCATAAGTAAGAGCGCTTTATAGCTTATCTTAGTCTAGCTAGTAAAATTATGCGGAGATTGAAGAAAGTAACTTGATTAGTAAACACTTTTCGAACTCGTGGTTACGTCAGTCGGTTACCAAACCTCAATGGTTTCCAAGCTAGTTTTGTATTTGTCCAGACAAAGAAAGATGTGTTAAGTTAATTATTTCAGAAGATAAAGGCAGCTTACATTTCCAGTCAGTGTTATTTCACGAGGATTGAAAAAAAAGAATTGTAATTTCTCTTTCATAAAAGAGGTTTTACAGGTTTTAAAGGTATCCCTTAAAATGCCCATGAGCTCGTGACACGTCAATTATTCGACACAGGAAGTCCCGTAAGGAATTGTTTGTTTAGTTACCTACCTGGCACAGGATGTGAGGTTTATTTACATTGTTATAAACAAACCGTTTGGGATGAACTTAGAAGTGTTCGTCGCCTTTTTTGTCTCGTAAAGAAACATTTTTCACGGCCCGTGTGGGTGGTTGTACATGTGTACACTCTTTAACGTTACTTTACTTGTGTTTATTTACTCGAGTTTATTTCAAAAGTCAAATGGTTCTAGTCTTTAAGACGGACGCCGAAAACTAACTCGGTAGTTCTCTGATTATAATGTCTCTGTTTAATTCGTCAGTCAGTTCATTTTGTTTCTTCTCTAGTTATTAACATTATTAGGGTGCGATTGTGAAAATACTGTTCTGTCATTTTTATATACAGTAAAATAACATAACAAAACATAACATTTAATACCATAACAATTAATTGGTGATAAATTATTAAAGAATTTATTTGCAACAATCAATTATTGTTTCTTTCTATTTTATGCACTTACGAGGAAAAGTATAAACATTCCTTGTGATACCAGATACTTGCTAAAGAAAACCACTCTCTACTCTACAGCAATTAATTATGTAGCAGCAAAAGTATGTAATTTCTGTTTACTTATCATATTATCTCCTTATTTTACTTAAATATGTACTGTAGTAATTTATCTAACTCGTCAATACAAGACATCGACAATGGATGCAGCGATCGGCTTTCTCAGCAGCACTCCGCCTATTTCTCACGACTTCCGGTTTCCTACAACTGTCTCCATACTACCCATTCAAGCCATGAAAGCGTTCTTGACTTTCCAGAGAAGAACTGACTGTGCTATCCATTTGCATAGAATCAAAGCTTTTCCGACTTCCATAGTTAGAAGAAAAATTACATGTTGAAGAAATCGATATTTCACAAAATTCCGAAGAAGATAAATTCAAAATATCTTACGCAATTTGGAATGAAATGAAATTTAACAAAATAAGTATTTAGTAGTTAAGTACTGGGTCTGGTTCACTATAATAAGTTCTAGAAATAAGACCTAATTAGAACCAAATTAGTCATAGTCAGGTTTGAGAGAAACTTTCTCCCTTAAACCAGCAGGTTGGGTAGATTCCATATAAGTTTCCTTTTATGACTCAAGAGAAGTACCTAAGTATCAGCCAACCTACTCTACTGTGAAAACTGGCATGATACTGCATGTAGCGGCTTCCCTGTTTTTAAGATAGGTAATTGGCCCGTAGTCAATGACAAGCGATAATCAATTTCGCTAATGGATATTGGGACTCTTTTGCTGTATCTTTAATACAAAAATTATTACTGTAGTATTAGGTTGCGCCATCTCTTGACCGATAGTGGAACTATTTTAATTCGCAAGTCAGCATTCTTAGGTCACCGCCATCTGTTGACGGGTAGTGAAACTGAAAAAAATATTGTTTGTTTTTTGAATTTCTAAAAAAGTGTGTTATATTGAGACCTCGTTTTATTTTTCCTGTAATCTTTACTTAAACTACTATCATATAGAATTATTTCAGATTTTCCTCTTTGCAAACTTCGGAGATAAGGGGGGGGGAACGGTATTTTTTTTTACATTTTTCATCATAAGTCGAAAACTATGCGGCCTAAGAAAAAAGAAAAAAATGTTTTAAAATGTGCAAACAGCGCTCTTTCATATGATACCCCACACGCCCTAGTCACCTCACTTCAAATTTTTAAGACCCCTTTTCAGTCCCTGTTGTAAAAAAAATGATTTTTTTTTATTTCTTTCTTATTTGCAAAATAGTTGGGCAAATGTCATCTTAAACTATTCCAAATTTCAAGTTGATACCATTAGTAGTTCTCGAGATATCCAGCTGTGACAGACAGACAGACAGACAGACTGAGTCACACCATAAGGGTTCCTTTTTTACCATTTTGGTACGGAACCCTAAAAATGGTGTTTAGTTTGAATTAAAAAACAGGGAAGCGGCCAAAATTCAAGTTTGTTAATTAATTGATACCAGTAGGTATCTTTTGAAGTTGATAATTATTTTTAGCTTGGTGAGATAGCCGCCTTTCGAAATAGTCATCTCAACCATTTGGTATCATGTGTAGTGAAAAAAATGTGGTGAGAAGGCATGCATTGCATGTCCGTGGGTGGGTTTGTTTTCTTATGCTATATGTATTACAAAATGTAGAAAGGCAATGATATCTCTTTTGTCATTTTAAATCAATGCGTTTCGTTATACATTACACAAATGTTAATGTTTCAGTTAATTCTGCAATTTTCGTCGTACAGTAGTCTATCTGTACGACGAAAATTGCAGGTTTTCGACGGTGTGTCAGGCAAATTATTATATGTTGTCTTACATATGTTGCTCAAGGTATGTGCGGATATTGCACTGCCATGCGTCAATGCGGGCGGTAATAGCATAGTTCGCCAACTTACATGCCAGAATAATAAATAACGTACCTATGTTGGTAATGTTAGATTGATGTTAGATATAATGTTTGCAACATTTTCTACATGATTGACATTTTTTTCATAAAATTGTTAGTCACTCCTTTGGTTGTTTAAGCAAAGTTTGAGTAGTTCCATACATTTATGAGGCTTCAAATCACATTGTTACACATATGCTGCATCATCACATCATGACATGACATGAGTGGTTGCAAGTTTTAAAGTTAGAACTTTACGTAGACATGAAGTACCAAGTTTGTATAGAAATGCATGCGTGGTGTTTGTTACACACCCAATAACGCAAGTAACAGGCAATTTTCAGCTCTGTACCGCAGGCCTCCGATTGTATTGCGTAACGCGTGGCAGTGTTTAATTCGTCTTACTATGGGATTTCATTACTTACTGAATATTATAATGGCTGCCCCAGATCATGCGGGCTTGGACATAAAAACTTATTTTAGTTTTGAGCATACGGAATAATATCCCTTTCAGAGACGAATGAGTGCCATTAATTAAATATTTTTCACCTCTCCAACACGAAAAGGGCGTTTTTGGCGCGTAAAAACTCGCAGCAAAATCGATTTTTGCTGCGAGTGTGAGGCAAAGTGCTTTTTTAATTTCTAATACCAACTTTTAAAATAATAAAGAAAAAGAAATTAACTGACAAGGATGAGACTTGTAAAATTATTATGTGAGAAAAGGATAGATAGAGTGCTTTATGGTGTCATACATGGATTAAAAAGTAAACAAATAAAATGCACGGTTATACCAAGGAGTTTTAAATAAGGATTGTTAAAAAAGAAGGTTGATAATTCGAAATAAAGAGTACCTATGGACGAAATGAGGTCGCATGTATGAAATAAATATAAAATAAGAAAAATTAATGAAATTTACTAACAAATTAGTGTTTTATGATTAAAAATAAATAAATAAGATGGGATATTAATGAATAAGAGAAAAGCACAACGTAATAATGTAAAACAAAACGGCGGGAATCTACTTTATGGATAAAATTTTTCAGCATATATTTGATCGAACTATTTTTGTGTTAGATTACAAAAAATGAGTGCGTCCAACGATGAAGATAGTTGTCTAACTCCAAAAGAATTGAGTGAACAAGTTTCTGTTAGTTAGTTTAGTTAGTATGCTGAAATTTAGCTTTTGACCAGGAAACGCACGTAAAAATTTTCTCGCTGGTAGAGGTGAAAAGTTGTATGTTTTACACGAGACCAAAATTTTGTTCTGCCTCGTGAGTTTAAATCACTCACTGTGCTCAGTAGTCTTTATTAGAATCACTCGGCACAAATTGATTTTGGTCACTTGTATAACAAATAACTATTTCATACGAAGGTGAAAAGTTACCTAATCTTGTGTATTAAACTAAGTTTTCTGTTTGTCACGCATCGCCAGTGAAACTGTGCGGTTTTCGTTGCGTTTTGTTACCGTTACATAAGTTTACCAGAATAATTTGCGGCATAAAACAAATAAAGTGAGCATTGAAAGTGTGGATAATCATAGACGGCCCGCACTGATGAATTGATGAAATATCATTGCCTTTCTCGGTGTAATCGCTCGACGGTTTAGTCCATATTTACCTGACTTTCACTGGCTGAGTCTTTTGGAATTTGAGAACTGTTGGAGAAATTAAAAAAATATTAATAGTTATTAACGGTTTCATATTTTGTTTTCTTATTTGCTCAATCAACTTTTTAATATAACAGGCATAAAACCAATTGGAAACATTTAACAGTTTTGGTTAACCGATATTGTTGTAGGTATGCGCAACGAAAGCCAAGAGATGGGATCCCGGAGTTCGGGGGCTTCGTACCCTGGACGGCATAAACCATTCTACCCGTCTAGTGTGCGTAATGTTGATTACAAAGAAGGTTTACCTATCATTTTGACAATGTGAATGTCCCTCTCAGAGAGATGGTAATAAAATACGTTTAGTTCCTCTTATTTATACCTGTCAAACGACATAACTTGTATCACTTTTAATACACATTTCGCGTGATGTGCATCTTCACTGCATGCGGGGAACTCATCAAGTGAAACCGTCGTAATCAACCTCTGTGAGAGTTTCTTTGTGTACCCACATTTATATGCAACTTATCTTATTTGAAAAGCTTGATTAATTTTTTACTACCTCTGTAATTGTCATCATTCAGTAATAACTGTTGATTAGTACTTTTATGATTTTAGTTTGTAACACTTTCTAATTTTCTAACATCTAGTACAGTGTTTGAATACTTAGGGTTCTCTAAGTGCGCTCTTTGACTTAATTATTTTTGTATTAAGTTTTAATATGTGTAGCAAAAATTAGTCGTGAGAAGTATTCGCCCTTGGATTGCTTGGGAAAATATTATAGATTGCAGAAAAAAACATTCATGACCCCATAACTATGTCATATGGAGGTTGATATGTCATAATATTATAGGCGTTTTATGTTATATACCTTTGTACTGTTGAATTTTGTTACCTTTGCACTTTTTACTTGAGTTAGTTTTAGAATCTGAAACTTCTAAATGTGTGACATCATTCTTTCATGAAGATATTATAACTTATAAGGGCAATTTTTTTCGTTAGAGAAATGGCAGTAAAATTATATCTATTTGAAACAAATGAGTTTAATATTATTTAACATTTTGATTCGAGGAAAGTATAGGTATCGTTTAACTACAAAGAAAAGTTTAATTTCTTTATTGTCGTTTTTAAATACCTAATATCAACCTTTATCTAACACTTAAGTTTCTCTGCTCCTCTACTTAGCCTTCAAGCTAACTTCCTATTGTTCCCTACATATCGAGTTACCCAACATGTAGGCAGATGATACGCTGCCATCCGATACGAAACAGGTGCGATCTATTATGTTGAGCCCTTTGTTTCAGAGGGCATAATAATATACTATTAATACGTTATTCTATACAGGTGTTCTTCTAAAACAGTTAATTAACAAAAAATCTTCGTTATAATTACTGTTATAATTTGATAGCTTTAATTACAATCTCATATTCAACGCATACCCACTTTTCCATGACAGAAAAGACCACGCAGATATCAAAAGCCACAAAAATATTTAACTAGGTATCTTGGAGTTTTGAACTTGGGTTTGAACGGTGGTAGGAAAATATAGACGATTCAAAAGTACTTAATAATTAAGTTTATTTGAATAAAGCTATTTTTGACTTTGACTTTGTTTGTTTTTTTATATTTCAACCTTCGTTACGGGAATATTAAGGCTGTCCGTTGTTATAGGGCTAAAAAAATGATATTAAAGCTGTCAATCACTAGTTTGCCCCCCTATCATGACCACCAAAATACGAAATGAGACAATGGGTTTTGACGATTGAGACGACTGGAATCATAGACATAGAAAAATTTTCGCTGCGCTAAACTGGAATAGTCGAACTGTTCAAAATTTTATAGGTATTCAAGTAAGTATATTTGGACCTTCATCGATTTACAAAGATACAACGATAAAAAATGTCTGTGCTTTGCTTTCTGACGTAGTTTTTATTGTGTGTGCCATACACAACAATAATTATAGTCAAGGTTTACTACTAAACATATTGTAAGAACTTGTAGCATCTGCCGCATATATATTTCTCGTAGGTTCTATAATATAACTTGCAGCACTTTGTATAAATCTTGCTTCCTTTGCAAATGCAAATTTAAATATTCAAAACGATTACTAAAAGCAAATTGTACAATGTATGATTAACGTCGTCGTAACTTAATTAAACGAGTGATATAAGTTTTGCCTTTCGTAAAGATATTTTTAGTATAGCTAGATATTTTTTTCATCACTTGTAGATTATAAATAAATCTGATTTAAATAATAAAAAAGCGTGTAAATATAACTAATTAATTAATAAATATCTCGGTCAGATTCTTAGTTCAAAAAATGCTAATGACTGCAATTTCATTCTGTATTACAACTTTAGTTCTACTTAAAACATGCTATGAAAAACGCTATAAGTACCTATAGCTAAAAATACTTCTCTAATTTTCTGAACCAAATGGGTAGAATACGGAATACATTAAAAACACATGAAAGTTTTTGGTTCAGCCTCACTCTCAGCCTACTCAAATGGCCAATATGTTTGCAATAGACAATTAAATAACATGTCGCAAACTTATGTAAATCACAGACTTTGATGTATTGTATGGAATTTGGCAAGCTTACGGCACGTTCATTTATAGATTTGAAAGCTTTAATATTAAGCGTAGCATTCAAACGCATATAACGTTGGCCATGTGAAAAGGTGTGAGTAGGGCGGCAGAAAATGAAGTTTAAAACGAACATATTGAACATACTGTTTTGTTACCTATAGATTTTGTATAGGTGCTTCGGGTTGAATGCCGTCGACATTGCAAGGTGATCGGGACGGGTCCGGCACGCTCGACCCCGCATCCACGACGACGTTTTGTTTTTATACTCCAGCCAGTGAGAGCAAAGGAACCATACGTTCACAACGTTTTGTTTTTATTCCCCAGCCAGCCAGTGATGCAAAGGCATCGTGATTCAGAGCACGGACCTTTGTGATTTATTTTAGAGGGTTTATTTGAAAACTGGTCAGTTGTGGCGTATGTTTATTCTGTGGTAGTAGAACTACTATCAGATCCTGAAACAGGTGATAATAATGTTGCTGAAACTGAACAACATTCTCAAAGGATCATACACGTAGGTCGAAAAACGAAAAAAAAATTGCATACTTCCATACAAAATGTATTGGTCAGCTGACACACTTACTATGGAGAGGCGACAAAAAATATAGTTTTTCGACCTATGTTCCTTTGTGAATGTTGTTCAGTTTTAGCAACACTATCACCTGTTTCAGGATCAGGGTTTTAATACATGATGTATAATAAAGTCTCAATGACAATTTATTGTGATATTCAACTCTATGTTAGTTACATATGTATACAAGAAATTTAATTTTAAACACTGTGTACCATCCTCTATTTATTTTGTATCTCAATGATAATGGACTCATTACTTTTTTTTAAATGATTTATTCAATCATAAAATGACTGAAGAAAAAGTTGATAACAGATAATTGATTCAGAGATGTCAATTATTTAAAATGTACACTCCTAAGTGAGAATTAAAGTGGTTTCAATAGCAAACCGCTGTCGGTGGTGTAGTGAGGTAAGAAAAGTATGAATAATGTTATCACGATATTTGCTGAATATCTGCAATATTCATCAGTTAAAAATAAGATAATGTTTTCAGAGATAAAAAGTTAATTTGTCTTAAATGGCTCAAGTCGCTATATGATATTCTGTGATGTGACAGAGAAAATATTGCTCAGAAAAAGAATTTACTTGTTGTGATTTTGAAGACAGCGAAGATGTTATGTTTCACGCAATTCTTTTGTTTTTCCAAAAATTCGTTTGAAGCGTTTGAATGAGAATGCGCTGAGACTCGATTAAAAATATAAAATATAAAGTTTACTGTTAACAGTTCACCGTCACGATAAATTCTAAATGCGTTTTGTTTAGAAACGAAAAGAAAAGAAATGTTTTCGTAAACAGTGATAAAATCCAAATGATGTCGTTGATGTCTTTTATAGGGAAAATGTTCTGATAGCTACTACCATAATTCTGTAAGCTATTAATGATAATATCATATTTACTTTTTTAAATAGTAATCATACTTGGTACTTTTGTTGCAAAAACTCTCAGTATGTCGTAGATTTCTAAACCAATGTCTTAATTTTTAATAGGTACTTCAACCAGTAACCTCAAATTAACATTTTTGGATTTCGCGTATTTCCACTTCCATGTTTACTACACATCTCTACCTTTTCTTTTTTAAAACACTGAATTAGGTTTAGTTTCTTGTATTATAATGCAATCATACTCTACATATATATATACATCACTATCTAACATATATGTTAGATAGTGACGAGGTACATTTTATAAGAACAAATAAGCTAAGTTCCTTTCTCTAATAATAGTTTAATTATTTTCTACGCATGTTCGTAACACTTTTGGACAAGCTGGCAAGCTACGCCCATTAGTCGTACATAAATATGAGTATGTAAACGGAAATTAGTGATGGAAACGACAGTTCACTCGAAAGCGGTCAGACAATGCGATGGGCGAGTCTTGTAGCTGAGGTATTTGAGCCTCGGGCGAAAGTGCCCGAACACGGCACTCCTCACACTCACTCGTGACGAACTTTGAAGCCTCGCTTAGTGGAGAAATTCTCTGAAATTTGGGTGCTGTGATTCATCAGCTGATCGTTTTGGATTTAGACAAAAATAAATAAAATAACCTATTATCATAACCAAACATTTTGTGTAGGATTTTTTATCCATGAATACTTTAATTCAACAAATGCCCGCTCGGACGCCGGCGTCCGGACAACAATAGAATATATGTGTCTGGTTTTCTGGGCGTTGATGGGTTAAGACACGTATGGAATTATATTGCTACACAATGTTATTGGTTATTCTAAGTTTAAAACTTTTTCTTCATTAATTATCTACATCGTTAACTAATTGCAGGGATATCAATATAAAAAGGAAAACAATATGACATTGAGGTTTTTAGCTAAATCTATTTAGATCTGCAAGTAAAGAATAACTTGTGGTTAGAAAACCACAGTTGACACTGCTATTAACTAATATCAGTGACGATTATTAACCAAATATTGTGCATTAGATTTTTATCTAGATATTGATAAATGTTGACTAACTTCTGCGGTTAAAAGTTATTTTTTATAGAATGTATTTTTGAACTGCGTTCTGTTTTTCTCTATTCCTATATAACACTGATGTGATTGATATCCATAATCTTTTAGTATAGTAATTGAAAGTAAATGTATCTACGTAATTAACTATTTATTACTCTCAGTACTCATTATTTTTATCGTTACTACAGCGTGGTTCAACATTACGTTAATAAGTGATTTATCAAATAATTTTATCAATTTTAAACTTAAATTAAATCCTACTTCCTACTAATAATATAAATGTGAAAGTTTGTGGGTTTAAATGTTTGTTCCTCAATCACGCCAAAACTACTGAACGGATTTGGTTGAAATTTAGCACACAGATAGTAGATAACCTAGATTAAAACATAAAATACTTTTTATCCCGATATTCCCACGGGAACGGGAACCACGTGGGTGAAACCGCGGGCGGCCGCTAGTTAAGTAATAAATTATAAAAATAGAGCTTTTTTTACAGAAATCTCTATTTGTCCTAACTAATTAATGTAATTATTTAAAAAAAATCACTTATCAACGTTATTTTGGACCACCGTGCATTTGATTATAAAGAATTGAAACAATTCCTTTTACAACAGCAATTAATTAAAGTAAACTTTATGGACTTAAGATTACGATCAGAGTTAGTAATCTTGAGAATAAAAATTAAATTAAATCACATCAATCGCCGGCTATCTTCTTGTTCGATTGCTTGAGATGAGGTAGTAACGTTCAACGGATTTTATTGCAGATTTATGGACCGAAATGGGTAAACTTAATTACGAAACAAGTGCTCTTGTAAAGTAAATTAAGCATTGCTTTCACTGCGATTTCTTAATGTTGTATTGCTGTAAATATACTGAGTGGTAGATTATTTCAAATTAAAGTAATTTATTTATTGCTTCTAATTTGAAGCACTTTGGTATACTCTTCGTATGGAAACCTACTTATGTTCATATTTTTAGGTTTAATCATTGTTTAACACTAAAGATCGATATTTTTTAATTCTGGAAATAAGCTTTTATAAATGAAAATACTTGCGTTTGGAAGCTTTCCAATGTCTAAATTACTAGATATCTGTTGAAAGCTTTTAACATTAGATGTTTGCCAAAAGGCTTTCCCTCGTTGCCTATTATTTGTACATTTGTACGCGCCTATTGTCTCCGGTTTCTATAGACTTGGCAAAACATACTCTGGCTCGGTGGCGCACTGGTTTAGCGCCTGGCCCTGCGATTGCGGAGGTTAAGCAACCTTTGCAAGGGTCGGTCGTGTGGGATGGGTGACCAAAAATTAATTATCTTGAGTTCCTCCGTGTTTCGGAAGGCACGTTAAGCCATTGGTCTCGGCTGCATTAATTGCTGTAGTTAATACCCAGCACCCACCAATCAGCATTGGGCCTGTGGGTTATGTATGACCCATCCTCCTTAATCCTTATCACCCATAAGGAAGGCTTGTACCCTGGCAGTGGGGACATTAAAAATGGCTGATGTCGATCGATACTTTCATTGTACTTTCCCATCGATTACCGTCATCCGATACATATTCTGGTATTAAAAAAGCACGACCAATGAACTCGAGTTGAAGGAACGTCTCGCTTCGATGACTGATCATGATCGCAGCCACGATGATGCTTGGATTAATAATTTAACACTACTGTGTTACTTTGAAGTGATTGATTGTCAATTTGTGAACATACTTAGAAATAAATTAATCAAACAAAACAAGATCACCCTTGGTGTATACACATGACATTGCAATAGGGCCTCATTCTTTTACTATAATACAAAAGACAACATTATAATAATAACCAATTCAATCACCATTGAAATGCAGATATAATCGACTTGCTAACAATAGATTTACATTTTGTATTGCACTTACTAGTATAGTGCAATACAAAATGTAACAAAATGCAATTCTGAAATGGTAAATGATAACGTAATAACTTCGTTTATATTTTTTATTTATTTGTTGTTTCATTATTTGTACAACAGTAGGCTATTGTGTGATTACTAAATATTCAATTTGTTTTTGACGCAAATGACGTTCTCGGTCACCTGACGTGTATATTTCTGTGATGAGATTGAGAAGGTAGTTAATTACTATTTTATGTAGGTAGGTTATCGAAATTTACATAGGGAATCATATTGAAGATGATACGTTAATTCTTGCGCATTCAAATTAAGTTTTTCCACACCGTCGAAGCCCAACGTACTAAACTTGTTCTACAAGTCGTGTTATATTATCAATCTTCCCTCTGTTTTGCGATACTTGCTCAAATAGCTCGTGGGAATACAATCAACATTTTCTTGTTTACTGAAAAACTACATTCTCAACTGATTATCGTTTCGCCATGTCGAAATCGAGACGGCAAGCTTTTTATCTTGTTGGCGTAATTAAAAGATACTGGTGTGATATATTGCGTAACGTTTCACAATGCAGTTTCTATTACCTTTTGATATCAACTTACTTGATCCAACTATAATTTGGTTTTTAAAAAACCGGAAGAATATTGTAGCAAGTAGATATTCTATGTTATGAAACATAACACGTAGAGACAATAACGGTAGAGGCTTAACTAACATTCTACAGTGGCTGTTATGATGATAGTGACAAACACAAATTATTGGTGGCATGCCTTAACAACACATTTTTTTGGGGTTAAAAGAATTCGAGTATTTTCATATAGGTAACCGCTATGATCATCAAACTTGAATTTACTGTGATATCCCATCTAGCATCTAGCCGTTCTTTTCCTATGGGCCTCTCTCACGGGAAGTCATTATTGTAACCTGTTTCTCGGAATCTTGACGAGTTTCATCGAGGCAGACAGAACAACTTTTGAAAGCGCTCGCGCAGGGAAATGCGCGTCTGATTTGTTTTTATTCCACCTCTCAGTGCAGGGTTATTAAGCTAATCTATTTGGCTCAATGAGCTCTCTTCCTCGCTGGAGATTCTTTTGATTGCTTCCTTGTTCATCGGAATCGTATCTTCTTTCTATCGATTAGATTCAGCCGAGGCGTGAATGTTGACTGACGTTGCATTTAACAGTAAATGCATTGCATGTATTTGCAGTCAGAATTTGTTGCGTCAGCCTCTATTAAAATTCTTATGGTAATATTCATTATATTTCATAGATCATTTATGAAATTCTTCAAAAAACTAACATTATAATTAACTAAGTATTACCAAAAATATTTTTTTGTAAATTATGTACGTAACGTGTAAGTTTGATTGATTTCATCATAATGTGTCATTTAAAATCAGCATTAACATTACAATAACTCTACCATCTATCTAACATTACGTCTTTGTAGAGCTATAAAATGAACTTTATTACAAAGATTTAAGAACTATTTGTAACTAGAAAACGTTGTTAAAATTGAAGAAACGTGAGTCGTTTCCGAGATAAATATGACAATGCGACTTTGGAGAATCGGAATTGTTGTCGTAGGTTCAGTAGCGGTATTGTGTAGAGAATTCAATAAACTGTTTGTTTGGTTTGTACTGAGTTCGATCTTTTCAATTATAAATAATACTCTTGGAAATTAATATTTTTATTAATATTAGGTGATTGGTCGGTAATCTGTCACTACTGAAAGATAGTCAGAGACCCTGCAACTATGTAAAGGTCTATCTATTATTTGCATGGGTCAATGAAAGCTTTTCAACCCTTGTGTATTATAAAAGAGAACAAGGGGTCTAAAAAGACAATATTGTATGTTAGGTATTTCATTTCCCAAATCTTAAAATTATTTTAAGATAGATAATAACATTAACTTTATCGATCACAAATATGATTCTATGAAATGAGCAGCTTGGTGCCATTTAATAATGTCACTATATTATGATTTTCAAAGGATTATTTTAAATATCTACAAACACATATAGTTCCGTCTACGTCATATAAATCCATAAAATTCTAACTGAATTTATATGAAGTGTCTATAATCACAGCAAATTACTACAAAAACAAACACTATTGCGTGGTCACGATTAAAATAATAAGATTATCATTCCTATCATAGGATTTTTATATCTTACAGTTAAACATTATTTATTTTTAAAACTGATTTGCAAAATTACATTATACTAGGCTTTAAAAAAACTGCACCTGGCTGCGGTATGGAACAAAAATTCAAACAAACAAAAACACCTTGTTTGCCTTCGAGTAAAGTATGAATACTTTTGTAATATCCTCTTATGAATAATTACAATGCACTTACGTCATGTTCTTAAAATCACTTTTGTGTCATCAATAGTGTTTAAGCAACTTGGTTGGCAAAGAGTCGTAGAGCCAAATGCTTATACAGGGTTATTTCTAAAACACCAACAACCTCGCAGGAGTAGATTTCTGACATCATAAACAACAAAGTAATACCAAAGAAACCAGAAGTGAATTTCAATGAAGATATAAACAATACTGTTAATCATATTGTAAAATGGCTAAAAGTAAATAATTTAAATATAAATATAAAAAAAACTAAATATTTGCGTTTTTATAATAGAAAACCCATTGATAATAATCTGACAATATTTCATAATAATGACCTCATAATGGAATCAGATAAAGCCATGTTCTTAGGCATTATAATTGATAATCAATGTTCATGGAAAGAACATGTCAAGAAAGTACGTACTAAATTAAATAGATTTGCTTACGCGTTGTGGAGACTAACGATTCAAATAAATCAAAAGTCCTCTTTGATGGCTTACCATGGATACGTGGCTTCAAATCTTAGATACGGTTTACTAATTTGGGGTAATTCTTACGACCTAAACAAAGCTTTTATATCTCAAAAACAATGTGTCAGAGCAATCTGTAACGCTCCACCTATGACATCGTGTAAGCAATTGTTTCCAAAGCTCAACTTATTAACTCTTCCTTCACTATACATTTTCGAGTGCTGTATATTCGTCAAAAACCATCCGGATTTGTTTGTGCATAGGGATACATTTATGAAGAGAAGTATTAGGCATCGCGGAAAGTTATTGTTACCCAGAATGCGGACCGTCCTCTACAAGAGGAACTGTTACATAAGTTGTGTGATGATCTTCAATAAATTACCACATTCCTTAACCGAACTTCACATTACCATATTTAGACGAAAACTGTTTGAATGGCTTAAAACAAGATGTTTTTACTCAGTTAAGGAATATCTTACTTGTAAAGTTGACATAAAATAATTAAATGATAATTGCCAATGACATAATGTGTAAACTGTTAATATATTTCTAATTTTATTAATTAATTTATATGATGAATTATATTATGATTGACTATAGACATATTAACCATTGAATATAATATATAATAGTCCTAACGTTCATTAACATTAACTAGTATCTTATTAATTTGTAATTTGTATTTTTCTTTTCTTAAATTCACATGCCATAATTTTGGTAAAATAGACGGACTACTAATAATGTAACAACCAAACTGTACTCTATTTTCTGTGAATAAAAGTTTCAATTTCAATTTCAATTTTCAATTTCAACGTTTGTTCTACGACTTTACCGAAAACAGACAAATGTAATAGGACTTTCCATACAAAATGTCCCAACAGCTGATCGAGTTTTGTATGAAAAGTCTTAATTTTTTTGCCTGTTTTCGGAAAAGTTTTAGAACGAACGATGTTTTTTACGGTGATAGTAATCCACTCCTGCGTGGTTGTTGGTGTTTTACAAATTACCCTGTAGACTTAATGAATACTTCGATAGCATACAATACACACACACTAAAGTGTGATGACGTAAGAGCATTCCCTACCCTACAGCTCTGGTATTCAGTATACCCATAATTTACGCAAAAAGAAGGGGTGTTAAAGTTTTTTTCATATCGGGAAGAACCGATTGCCATTGAGGCGAAAAGGTTTTTTGGACAGACAATTTTATAGTCTCGGAAGGAAGTAAGATGCGGTCGGCCGACTATCGTGAAGATCCTTGAGGGATGTTGGACACTTATTTATTAGGTACTAATTCAGCAGTCAATGACTGGGCTCGATACCATAAATAAAATACTAAACTGTCCTAGTATATTGCACTATGTAGTCTTGTGTAAGATGAAGGTACTTCTCTAATCGCCCCAGCTCGAGTGGAAAACTTGATTTGATTATCATATCATATCCGTAAAAACTTCTAACTTGTTAGGTAATAAAAAGAAGCTCTCCATCAATCCTTTTGATTTCTCTAATGGTTATAAATAGCTATTTTAAATTATTAAAATTAATAATTTTGGCTAAAAACACTTGGCGAACATTATTGGTTGTGACCACAGTAACAGTAAAACCGGTCCCGTGACTTGTCCAACACGAAACGTAATGAGGTGGCCGGCTCTGATCTAATTCACAGAATATTTAGAATATTCGCTTAATAGGAAATTGATTCACGAATCGATTTAGCGACTGCCAATTTATACGCGGTTAATGCCGTGATTACTTCATAATGAAGTGTTGAAAATTTAGCTATCGTGTTGTTTGTGGAATTTAAGTTGGTACTTAAACAGCCAGTATCTGTGTTTATTTGGAATTCAATTTCTATAGAAGGAAACAAATGTAGAATGTAACCTTTCCATGAACATCTGTGTGGTTGGTGGTAGGTATAGGATTTTACATTAAATTATTATCTAATACGTCATCCGTTGTACCAATCTTTCAAACTCATTATTCTCAATTTTATAGTCTAGCGAATGACAAAAAAATATTGTTCTTTGACAAGGCTCAATGGTGCTACGAGAACTCTTAATAAAAACTCAAAGAATTCCTCGAACCCAAGCTGCAGTTCGTCTCGTCCCTTTAGGGCAATCTACGCCTACTCGGCTTAAAATCGAATATGAAACGTTTTTGCATAAGAACATTGCGCCGCTTGTATAAGACTATAAGTATAGCTGCAGGTAAATCAGTAGTGGACGTAAAACTTTTTCTTTTTTTATTGTAGGCTCTGGAATGCAGGCTTCGTCCATACCATTACGTTTTATCGACGGACAGGCCTATTGTGAACTAGCACTTAATTGCCATTAAATTATGCCCAAGCCGCACTATTATTTGAAACAGTGATTTAGTAATTTTAGTGCGGTGTCTTGATAAACTTGTTTGCTCAGCATTTTAATGATGTAATTTCTTAATCATTAATTCTTTTGGAAATTGTTAAATTAATTGAACTTGGAAAGATAATTTAGGATAAGTAATTATGTTAGAAATTTGATTGGTATTTATCTATTATTAGCTAAAGCTAACACAACAGGATAACGACAATAACAGTACATGACATAATTTAAACACATTTTAATAGAGTTGATAAAACTATGAAATTAATGAATCTTATACATATATTTTAGCAAAGCTTCGATTTACTTAGCAATAAAATAAAATCAGTCTAGGCTGATAAAATCAAGAACATATTGTGATTGTGAATTCCAAACGGTAAAACTTGTAAAGAGAAGAACCGTCAGGAAACTCGTCAAGGGCTGATTTTTTCTCTTTGTTTGATTTCGTACAAGTCATCAAATTGAAAAATGATGTCATCAGCTTATAAAGTGAGAGAACACTTTCTATTAGCCAACGTTTAAAGTCAAAGAAGTAGGTATTTAAAATTAAGCTACATCAGCCATGTCGAACTCAAAATCATTGGTTGGCCAAATGCATATTGACCGTAGAATCAGTGGGCCGCAAAAAACTCATTACATAAAAGTTTTTTGAATTTAAATATTATTGAGACACGCTTGCGGGCCGCATCAGGAGAATGTTTTTAAAATTGGATCAGGGCCTCAGTCACGTGTAAAGGGCCTCAACCCGCAAGTTTGACATGGTTGAGCGAATTCATAGTTTAATTACCGACCATAAATTGACGAATGTCTCCCTTGTTCCAGGCTTATGCTGCGCAGAACACGGCAGGCAACTCGCAGACGATCCTCGACAGCCTGAACAACAAGTACTATTTCTACACGAGAACGCGGGGTCTGTTCCGCATCTGCTATCCTAAGGAGCGCCCTCCTACAGGTAAGCAATGATGCACCATTTACTGTTCTCAACTATCGTGACGAAGAGCTGTCAGGTTACAGGATATTCTCAATTGGAGCACAATTAGGTATGCGCTATGGGAAACAGAGCGTCGCTTAGAGCTTAAACACACAGGCTGCGATCCGGTCATGCGATCCGATATCAGATCGCTGCGATCTATGCGATGTATAAGATCGGAAAGCAATCAGGTTGGAATGGATAAGAGAACTCCATACATTGCATAGATGACAGCGATCTGCGGATCGGATTGCATGGCCGGAACGCAGCTTAGGGTGGGTACCCACTTAGGTTCGCGAACCTCCGCGCTCCGCGAACCTCGAACAGTGATCCATAGCAAAAACAAATATTTTTACTTTGGCTACAGTGTGTACCTGTGCGAACCAAGTTCGCATACGTGTTCGCTCACGTACACACCTGGGCGCCCTGTTCCAGCAGAGGATAAACGATTTTTTCGGTGCATGTTCGCGGAGCGCGGAGGTTCGCGAACCTAAGTGAGTACCCACCCTTATGTGTTTTACAAAATTCGAGTGTGTTACCCTTTCGATCGGTAGCGTAAAAATAAAAAGATTGTTGTGTTTCATATTTGGTGGGATCAATTCCTGGTTAAGGCAAGCGATTTTTCAAAAATCTTTGAATGCAGTCCCTATTATTTTTAAAATGAAATGAAGACTTCTTACAGTAAAATTTCCTACCTTCAATATTTAAGATACTTTCCCTTCATGTGGCAAAGTTTTGGGACACCTTGTTAAAATAAATCTGCACATACTGGATGTGAACTTCGGTTAAAGAGATGCAAATAAAATGCAGTCTACAGTTGTCTGCTGACGTATGCCTATTGAGGTGATGTGCGCTTGGTGATCGTCAACTGTTAATATAATGTGGTCATCGACAGCATCATCTATCAATCATCTTATAAACGACAGTGTGATTAGAATCTAACTTTGAAGCTACTTGCTATGCAATTGGATTTAATCTGAATGCGGATATTTCCTTGTTTTCAACTTCTTGTAACTTTACACCACTCGCAATATAGGTATTTAGTCGTTACAATAAAACCCTGAATAAGTATGCACTCTCATGCGCTCTTTTGCAATAAAGTCAGTGCCTTATTTTATTGGTCGTTAGTAATAAAGGTATAGTTATTATATGACGTCGCGTCTCTCCATGCTTTTATTTGTGGAACTTGAATGTAAGTTATTATTATTGCGTTGAAATAGTGAAATTATACAAAGAGAAATAGTTTCTCATGTGTTTATAGTTATTACTAAAGGCGTTAATTAGATTAAAAAATAAAATTAGGTTCCCAATAAACTTACGTAACTACTTATAAACTAATCTGTAAATAATACTCTAGATAATTTGCAGTTACCGTATCCACAACAAGTTGTACTAAATACCGCTAATTAATTATGCCATCCACAGTTTCTCCGTAAGTCCACAAAACGGTGTAATCATAGTATTTGCGCTAATTGAGTGTGCATGATTATGATAACTTCTAACTATTGGAGCATTCAGCATAGAGGAGCCGCCGGAGTTGAAGGACTTTCAATTCTAAGTCGAAGTTGGTATGTTTCAATTCAACATGTTTCTCCGGGTATGGTCAGTGGATCAAACGGTACCTTGGTTCGCAACTGGTGCTTAACTGTTGACGAAGAACAATAAGTATGATGGTTAGTAAATTGATGCAACATATGGAGGATATAGCAAAAAGATAGATGATTTCATAAACGGAATGATTTATAACGGTTTGAGATAATGCGACGTAGACAAAGTTAGATGTGTAAACATGTAAATTAACTTCGCACACAAATGAAGTAATTGAAATTTTAATGAACTGAAACTACCGCTTACTTTTTTTCAGATCAATGCATACAATTTGATAAGTAAAATAAGGCAAAAGCTAATTTTAAAATACTATAGTTGGCAAAAGTTTATGTCAATCTCTACCTCTTTTGTTTGCGAATTTCGTTAATTACAAATTGATATGGTTTTGTCATGTCTATAGCCAAATAACTTCTATTCTTTATGGATGGCTTGGCTTTTATTTCATACGAATGGGCCCACCCGTTTTATAGCGAAGATTAGATTTACATCCAGCGGATGTGGGTTCGAGGACATAATGCCATCTGGACCCTACCCATCTCTATTATTTATTATAATATACTTTATTTAGCTCTTGTGTGTTCCTAAAATACTATTCTGAGGTCATAGTGAAACTGTTTGTGGTAGTTCTAGTATTTAAACGTAACGTATAGAAAAATGTGGATATGTAATTTTTTTGTAAAGTAAACACGTTGTTTTAAGAAAATTAATATATTAGAAAAAATACTAGAAAAAATCGACTCACCCGTAGCAATTCAGATGGGACTCGAACCCGCACCCTTGGGATTCCGGTCCAATGAACTGACTAATTATACTACCGAGTCGCTTGCTAGTGAAGGTGGCGAAATTTTATTGTACTTTTTCGCTGTAAGCCAGCGTTATCTCATCAATGTGAAGAATTACCTCGACATTCGAATGCAACATCTTAATAAATATCAGACAATAGCTTTAAAATTATTGATTTTTTTAGATTTTAGGCATTTTCAATGCTATTTCTATATTAAGATAATTAATATATTAGAAAAACGTTATGTTTTGGTGAAATAATGCGATAAATCAAACATTAGAAAGCTATCAATGACATGAACGTTGTTAAATTATGTTTGCAATCCCGTACGTTTCATCCATTCTCGAGTGAAGTTGCAGGGGATCACTGTCTATTGTTAATTTAATCGCATCGTATGTACGTATACAGTGCCTGTGGTCTTGAACTAGCGATAATTTAAAGGCGTGAAATACACCTAATTTTATCGACAAAAACACCCACACGTTGGGGTCTATCCCCACTCCTGTTGGAATGGCCGCCATTTTAAATTGGACTTTTTATTTTAGATGACCCTGCAGAAAAATATTAATTTCTCCGGATTTAGAAGTCTTACAGTTATAACAAAAATACTGTTCAAAAGCTAATAATATCATCTATCAATTTAAAAAATAAAATGTTTAAATTTTTGGTTTAAATACGTCATAAAAAATTACTGAAATAAAATTTTATACGAAATTTGTGTGATTTTATTGAGCTTTTATTACATTTCTAAAAAATTGGGACATTAATGTCCACTTTTTTGCATTATTCAAATACAATAGAGGTATTATCTACAAAACAAATTTAAAATTTATTGCTCTATGTTGCATATTTCGAGAACTATTGTTGTTTGAATATGACCCTTACAAGCACTAAATGGTTGTTTTCGAAAATAAAAATCAAATCTCCTAAAAACTAGATTTTATCATTTGATGAAATTAGTATTCAGATAAAATTATTAACTTAATTTAAAATATGTTCAAAATGCTTGTAATTATGTCCATTTTCGAAAATAATCATTTTTTGGTTACGTAAGAGTCATAGTTTAAACAAAAATAACTCTCGAAATATGCAACATAGAGCAATAAATTTTGAAGTCGTTTTGTAGATAATATCCCTGTGTATTCGAATAATGCAAAAAATGGACATTAATGTCCTAGTTTTTGAAAAATGTAATAAAAACTCTAAAAAATCTCACAAATTTCGTATAAAATTTTATTTCAGTATTTTTTTATGACGTATTGAAACCAAAAACATACACATTTTATTTTATAAATTGATAGGTGATATTATTAGCTTTCAAATAATATTTTTGTTATAACTGTAGAACTTTTAAATCCGGAGAAATTAATATTTTTCTGCAGGGTCATCTAAAATAAAAAGTCAAATTTAAAATGGCGGCCATTCCAACGGGAGTGGAGTGGGGATAGACCCCAATATGTGGGTGTTTTTGTCGATAAAATTAGGTGTATTTCACGCCTTTAAATTATCGCTAGTTCAAGATCAAAGGCACTGTATAGATACAATACAACTTATTGGGTTAAAGGTTCCTTTTTAGGGTTCCGTACCCGAAGGGTAAAAACGGGACCCTATTACTAAAACTCCGCTGTCCGTCTGTCTGTCTGTCTGTCACCAGGCTGTATCTCATGAACCATGACAGCTAGAAAGTTGTAATTTTCACAGATGATGTATTTTTGTTGCCACTATAACAACAAATACTAAAAACAGAATAAAATTAATATTTAAGGGGGGCTCCATTCGTGCGAACCATTCGTGCGCGAGTCCGACTCGCACTTGGCCGGTTTTTTAAATTCTTTTAAACTCTCTGTAGAATTAGACCTCGTGTATGTGTCATTTTTGAACATTTTTCGAAATAGCTGAAATTCTATTTTCGTTTGATCATTTAATAATGCTAATAATGAAACCGAGTAATTTCTCGAAACTGCCAATAATGATTAAATCGTTAAACGTGGTTTATCACCAATTAACGCAGGAAATAAACAGGAAAAATATTTTTAGTATGGTTTCACATTAATTAGTTGGTATCGAATTACGACGAATTACTGTATTGATGTAAGAACATAACATAATGACGAATTACAATAAGGCAAACGATATAGATATTATTATATTGTTGCAGATAATGTTGTAATACTAAGTTTTAGTAAACAATTATTAAATAGTACCAACATGATTCTTCAATAGTTATTAATGTTAAATCTTATAAAATTACATCAAACAGTATCAATTGAACTTGAAGCATCGTTACCATAGCACAGGTTTTTCAGTTCCAACAATAACAAATATCGTAAAAGCACAAATTCATTAGAATTCACTTTTTTATTGATATATTAGTACTGAACCAGCTTTCGAAATTTTGGACACGCAATTTAAATAAAATAAATTAAAAACACTTATCTTGGATTTTTTTCAAGTAAATAGGAAAGATTTAATATAATATTAGGAAAATTGATTCTCAAAATGGTTTGGATTGGATTCGTTACTGAGAAAAAAAACTTATATGTGAACCGGTTATGAAAGAAAGTAACTTGCTCAGACACACCGTGAAAAAACAAAAGCCTGAGGCCACGCATTAAGAAGAAAAGTGGAGGTCAGCATACAGAATGTGATTGGTATGATTAATTCGCTCTTCGGTGAGAGTATCAAGATAATTTGAAATAATGAATATGTATGTGATTTGATAGGATTTGTGCACTGAGCTGAGGCATAGTATTATAAACCACTGTGGTGGTGGCCCGAGTGTATGTTTTTAAATGTTTCTGCGTTCGAGTTTTTTATTGATATATCTTATAGCTATAAAAATGAGTTCTAGATTTAAAATCTTGACGCAGTAATTACATAATGATAGGTACACAAACATAATGTGCTGATCAACGAACAACGTATCAAAAGTTAAAGTGAAAATAAAGGAGGAAAATTTTTTGACTTGCGCTTCATAATACTTACCTATTTCGTTGATTTGATATTTTTCACTTTTAATAAAATAGCTTATGTTAAAATCTGTTAATTATTAATGTAATTATAAGAATTATGATTTTCTATAATAATGACAACATGACATTAATATCATTATGCCCAATCCCTGTATTTTTGGAAAAATTAGAAAATATATTTATACATATTAAATTTTCGGTCAAAACTATTTGCAGATTAATCCCGAATGTTTAATACCCGGACAGTACCTACCTACATCATTTTAAAAAGTTGAATTCCGAAAAGAATATTAAATTTATATTATATTACATATGTGGGGATTTGTAAATGGCATCGAAAAATCTATGTGTTATGTTATTGTTAATATTTGACTGTAAATCCTCCAACAAGCAAATAAATAAATAAATAAATTACGTAGGGTGTCGTAGGCGTAGGGCATAGGACGATTTCGAGGTCAAAATCTATTAGTCTGGCTACTTAGATCTATTCTGTGGTCTTCTGTCCCTTGAAATCCAATGTCTGTAAAAATTTTCGCTACCGTTGAATAGTTCGAAAGTCAGCATAATTACATTCCATATATTCTGCGCAGGTAGTACTATGCCGTAAACAGCTCGCTGCGTAGACGGCAGACGCATTTGGGACGACGTTTTTGTGTGCCGAAGGTCTAGGCCGCACGTGCGGTACCGATAGAACCATCATGGTTTCTAATTTGACAATGGTATTGGTGTATTTTTTATAAAACCAGTGGCATAGGAGATTAAGATCGATTTCATAAAAGAGTGTATTGTATTGTATACGTAACGTATATGTTGTACTACACTAATGAGTCCAACTAATATTTTAGCTTAGCGTGAACAAAGAATTGTACTGTCGAGATTTCAGAGTATTATATGAGTATTAAATGATTCTAACGAGCACACACTGCATGTCACCTAATTTCTAAAGACCAATTTCCAGTACTGTTTATCAGCAATTTGCTAGAAAACATTTCCATATAGTGAAGAAAATAACGTGATCATAGCAATGTAGAAGACAATAGATATTTATTGTAAAACCTCCTCCTTGCCTCTAAACATAAAGTTGATATATAGGTGCCACAATGATTAATTGCATATTCTTTCCAGCGTGACTAGAATTCATAACAGATGAATGAGAAATTGAAATAAAGTCAGCATAGTTTCTCACGGGTCGTATGAATCTAACGTAGGTTTTTAATTAATTTATTCGAAGAGCCAATTAAGATATTTCCCTCTATCAATATCAGATTGCAATTTTCTTGTCGACTGTTTGTGCGTAAGATGTTGGGAAGAATTTTTCAAATTCTATTCATTGTTCCCATAAGTCAGTGTCTATTGAACTATAACTGATAACAAAAAGTACTTTCAATAAAAAATACAAACTAAAATAACTACCTAACTGAATAAGTACCTATTGTGAAAACGAAGGTGAAAACATGAATGGTGGAAAGGTTAAGGTGGTACGAATAACGTAAAGGCTATTTTCGGAGTCAAAAATATTAGTCGTTTTAGGAGGGAAATAAATGAAGGCAAGTAAATTAAATGTGTAGTAAAGGAGAATCGGAAAAAACATACAATCACACATACAGTGGCTACACAAAATTAATGAAAAGAGTGGTTTGGGATCGAAAGCCATTTGATATTCCTATAATTGAAGTAAAATATCCATTTATAAGATTTAGAAGCGCAAGTCCTACGTGCCAAGAAGCATCAATAGTAAAGTGTATGTGAACAAAGTCATAACTGTCATGGAAAGATCACGTTGGTCCGCCTAAAGCGATTATTGGCATTGTAAACAGTATACAAATCGAAGGGAACATGAGAACGTCACACGGCAGTAAGTCACGATGCAGTAATAAATTGTGTCTAAGTATTTTCAAGGACAAAAAGTATGAAGAATGTTTAAAGGAATGTGTAGGTAGATGATTTATGTAACTTTTTGTACGCATACAAGACTATCGACATTCAATTTTCTTGATATTGAATGTGTAGTTTACCGAGTCAGAATATAAATATAAGATTTTTGAGTTTATCCATATGATCATTACTTCCAAATCTACTAAAATAATTAAACCTTAGCAGACGTTGTTGCTATTTATATAGCAAAGGTTTGCAAAGGTTTAATTATTTTTAAAGATAGACAGGTATAGGTAATGGACCGTCGGCCAACCAGGGTCATTTTCGATCTATCGCATATTGGGACGAGACCAAATTGGCAAGATAGCCATTAGCTTGGTGTTATCAAATATCATCGTCTGGGTTGCGAAGTAGGAAGCTTCTGGGAGATATGCCACCCTGAACATGGTCACCCATCGCTAAAAAAATATCAATCGCATATTTATATAAATGGTGAACAGGGTCGTGGGTGTCATCTTTATACCTGAACTATTTTTTGTGTTTTCATATCGATCGAATAAAGAACCAGGATCACAAATTACGTGAAATGTACTTACCTGCCCTGGGGGGGTATTACAACCTCTTAAAACTTGCCAGGATTAAGAATTGCTATAGTTACATCTCTTTCTCGCTGCGCTGTATAGCAAATAAAAGAGATAGATTGATGACCAGTCAGAAAACTGCCAGGAAATAAGAGGTCATAATACGGCCCCTGACCGCCTAGACGCTTCCTGAAAGCGACGCATGACTATGGTTTTATATACGCCTCACCCCCTAAATGTAATTACATGCCAATATGTAGTCGATTATTTTTTTGGAAAAAAGTCTATGTTTCTACCCTGGCCGCGCGTATGCTTCCTGAAAGCTAACCAAGCCAATGTTTAACATGTTTGTAATGATGCCACGTACGACTTTGTTCACCATTTATATCAATATTCGATCGATTATTTTTTGCGATTGAAGATCATTGTATGGGAGGCCATATGTTCAGGGTGGCATATCTCCCAGAAGCTTCCTACTTCGCAACCCAGACGACAATATTTGATAACACCAAACTAATGGCTATCTTGTCAATGTGGTCTGATACGAATATGCGATAGATTAAAAATGAGCCTCTTGGCCGACGATCCATAAAAAAGTAAAAGAAGTAATGAAACTTTACAGATAATTTCATAGAAATTTTGTTCCATTTTTAAATTAAACCAGATGAAGTGTACAAGGGAAAAATTATCGATGTTATTTTTACCCGCGTACTTGTTGTATGATCTGAGATTTACCTTATTTCGAGAAAATGATTATTAGGTTCTCAGACTCATTGTACGAGTATATTCTTCAACACTAGCCTCACACCTAATAAAATTCATGTTTATAGGTTTAGATTTATACTCTTGATTGTAATAAAAGTTAAAGTTATTTGAACATAAAATTAAATAAAAAAAGGAAAAATATGACTAAATATTCCAATGGAAAAATGATGAATGTCAATTTGATGACAGTCAAAAAGTACAAAAAAGTGAGAATTTCACTGAAATGAAACACACATTTTTCAAATAAAACTGTTTTAAAATGATGAAATAACACGAATTGCAAAGCTGCAAATATGTAATGTAGCTGTTTTTCATCGTTATTTTAAAGGATATTCATCATTTTTAGCATGTCTCTCAAATTTAACAGCTAATAGCTTGGAGACGAAAAGCGTTTTTTGTGTGTATTCTGCTGAAAACGAAACTATTTTCGATGGACTTTCAAATGATACCCATACTAAAAAAAAACAAACAAAATACATCATTATTCCCTTGTACCCTTCAGATGATAAAGCTATTCGAAAACAGTAAAACAGACCTCTTCTTTCTTAAGAGAGTCTGATCGAAAAAAGACAGTTATCGTTAAAACTAATACCATCTAATAGCAGTTCCAAAGTGACCTCAACAGACAACAATACTGCAAATAAAATATCCGTTTGTTCGGAAACATCAGTTAGCTATGCGGCGGTGTGACTAATGTTGAATACCTCTGAGGTCGGCACCCACTCCTACCTACCTCCCAGTCGGAAGCCACACGTCCTTGACCTCACTGATTAATCAGCATTTTATTACTGATCTCATATGCATCTTTGATTGTTAATCTTTATTTATAAATCCATGTTTGCTATTGGTGCTAAATATTGCTTCAATGTTTTTTTCATGTTTTCTTTGAATATGATGTTGAATGGAAATATCCAACGAATTTAGAAATACTGCTCATCCACTAGAGTGATTCCCGGGCGCATGACATAGTTAAATTCGAAATATCTCGAAAAAGTAAAAAAAATCGTAAAGATTGCAAAGTCATTCGACTTGTAATGTCGTAAATCTCTGAGAATATGTTTTTTGGCTGCAATAGAGATTTTAGTGACATTTTCAGTAAAGATTTGTGATTAGAGATAATGTCGAAATTAAGATAATTATGTCGCAGTGCGTGAAAATCGCCCCCCCTGTAACATTGCCCTAAAATCAATGCATCATCTCAATTGCTAGGGCTTACTGTGGACATAAGTATTTAAAATAATACTAGGGTTAATAGTTCCTTAATTATCACTTTTTAATTGTTATTTGTTCAAGTAAGTAGTTAGGAAACAATTTTCTTGTTTTTCTCGTCATTATTTTGGCATGTCGTGCAGTAATAACCAACAAGTAACCTTTGCGGTTAACCTTACCTCAAATTATAGTTGCTTGTCATATATTTTTTAATGACCACTGTTAAAGTTTAATGTAATAATAATATTACCAGTGGATTTTTAAGAGATAAAGTGCGTTTTTTCTGCTTAACCAAAAGTTTATTATTAAAATCAAGCCAGTTTTTTCCAAATTTATCTAAAAAATAAAATATTTACCCATTTCGAAAGAGATCAAAATTAGAAGCACCATCTACTTAGCTGCGAATACTCACGTACTGTGTGCTTTGAAAACTTCATGGCGACATTTTATTTTTGTACAATTTGAGCCACTTTTTATCGCGAGGTCTACAGCTCACGGAGTCACTAGTTATTAAAATATTAAGATACCTACTATAATTATTAAATAAAGTTTTTTCATAGGTTCTAAGATTACTGTCTTATTGTTTAATTTAAAAATGAAATAAATTGAATGCATCTGTCAAATAAGTTCACTGGACAGAAACCTATGCGTTTTATAAATATGGTTTAATGTTGGTATAGATTTTGCCCTTAATTAGGAACCTAATTGTTACTTGCCGGACTGTACAACGACGACTACTGAAATAAAAAGTAAAAGTAGGTATTATAAAGTTGCTAACAATATTGTTTCGGAATAAAATCTGGTTTCAACATAACCCGAGTGGTTTCGTAACTGACAGATGTGTTTAGTTAATAGGCGCGAGTCATGCGAATGTATAATTTGGTAAAGGTTTGGTAAAAATTGTGGCATTGGAGCAAAGTGTCCGTTCTTGGCAGGCCCGTAGACAGGGGGGTGGTATTATGGGTGTCCTATCCCCCCCCCCCAAAATCAAACATTTCTTTAAGTTTTGATCCCCCCTGTATACGAATCCTGGCTATGGGCCGTTCTTAGTAGAGTCTTTAGTTGGAGCTACATTGTAATTTTTTGTGGTCTCTATAAAAATAATGTCTCTATTTGCTATCACTTTTTTCTAAAAGCAAATGTCGATGGATCTAGTTAAATAAAAATACTACTTATCAACTTTTAAAATTGTGGAATGGAAAGAGCATTCATAAACTTAAAATAATAAGGTATGTGAGATCCATTTACGTACCTAATTATTTCATTAAAGGTCAATGATTGTTATGCTTCGTATCAATAATGATTGCACAATGGATGTGTCTAATTATATCCCTGCTCGAATTAAGTATTCAGTTGCGAAATATTCATATATAAATACCCGCGTAGGGTGTCCGAGTATCCGTCACGAGTGCGATTCTCGATAACGAATTGATTCACGTTACTTTCTCGATGAGCTTTAGGAATTCGTATCGTTTTACATCAGTTCGATGGTGGCATCGCAGGCGTAGCGCAGGTGAAATCTCCGTGCCACAAACCGAGAGGCAACCGGTCCCAACCGGTGAACATACAACCATACAACATCATACATTACATACGCCTTTCAAGTTTACGCCTTAGGTTAGGCTATTGGTGCTTCTCTGTCAAATAATTGACGGTGACGATTCCTTGACCGAAAGTGGCGCCCTCAGAGGTTTTTATTTAATATGTAATAGATTTTTTTAATAAAACTTCTCTTGGAATTTTTGGGCCCATACTCTTGTATGTTTAGAAGGTATCACTACATTCCCCCGCAGTCATTCGTAGAAGTAGATTTGCAAATGTGTAAAAAACGGCCACTTTTAGCAGTTTTGCTATCTACTTCTAGCGGTGACTACGAGGAAATGTAATAATACGGTCTTACACTAAACTATGGCCCTTAGAATTCCACGAGAAGTTTTATTAATAACCATCAGTCACTTTAATGTCCCCACTGCTGGGGCTCAAGCCTTCCTTATGGGTGGATAAGGAGAATGGGTCATAACCCACCACGCGGGGGTGGTGGGTATTAACGACTGCAAATGCACCCGGGACCAACGGTTTAACGTGCCTTCCGAATCACGGAGGAGTTCGCGATAGTAAATTTTTGGTCACCCATCCCATGACCGACCCTTGCGAACGTTGCTTAACTTACGCAATCGCTGGGCCAGGCGCTAAACCACTACGCCACCCAGCTCCTCACTTTTACAATATTAAATAAAATTCACCACGGCGCCACTTTTGGTCACCTTAATTTATTACGAGGATCATGTCAAAAGTTTTTTGAGGCTCTTTACTTACTCAATACTTTGATACTGGCATGTTATACACCATAACATGCCAGTATCAAACACTGGTTATGAGTGCAAAGTTCTGTGCCACTGCTCCGCATACATGTATGCGGATGACCTTTGCATTCTACGCGCGGGTACCGATTTTATAGAAACCTGTCGCCTCGTGCAACACGATGTGGACGCGGTTGTCAGGTGGTCTCACGACAATGGGATTTTGCTAAACACAGACAAAACTAAACTTTTAGTAATACACTCACCATATCTATGCCCTCCCGATACAACTCATTCTAATGTCACCCATAGCTATGATTGCCATCACAATGGCTCCAGTAATTGTGCTTGTAAACCAGTAGAAAGAGTAAAAAATGTAACTTACCTAGGGATGAAAATTGATGAATTATTTTCATGGTCAGACCATGTGGATTATATTTGTTCTAAACTTAAAGTATTGCTAGCTAAATTCTATCATTTAAGCTACAAAGTACCGTCGCACACTCTAAAATGCATATACATGGCTTTGGTAGATTCTATTCTGAGTTACGCTCTGGACTCCTATGGACTTACCTTTAAAACAAATTTAGATAAGTTAGAAGCACTACAAATACGATTCTTAAAGCTGCTAGTAAATAAAAAAACTAAAAAAAGTTGTAATGGAGACTATAAAAAACTATTTAAAATATGCAAAATTCTTCCCGTGAGCTTAAAACATAAATACTTACTTGCTATCAATAACCATAGTAGCCGAGAGCGTCACTCGTTGGTTGTGTATGGGTTCAACTCAAGGTCAATATCCGCGGGCAAATATTCAGTGCCCAAAGTATCGAATTATTTTGGTGATAGAACCCTCAATAAGAGAATCCCTTACTTATTAAACAGTTTGCCTCAATATATTAGATCTGAGGATAATTTTACTAAATTTGGTACTCTACTTAAGAAATATCTACTAGATAGTCTGTAAAACTTGGTGCCCGTTTCATAATCTATGATTAGGCACTACTCCTTTTTTAATTTAAAATTGGAACAGATTTTACATGAATTTATTCGTCAAAGAACTAAATCGGACATTGTGAAACGGGCCCTTGGTCTATTTAAGCATCAATAATTACTACTAGTTAAACTGTTGTTATAACCTGTGAGACTGTACCCGCAGACAAACTACTTAATGTAGTTTTGTGGGACCATGCTTTAAACTCTGTACCTATTTGAAGATAAATAAACATTTCATTCATTCATTCATTCATTCATGGGTATAATAAGCTTTGTACACAAAAATGCCGGATGTTATTTGACGTAATTATAAGTATTTTGAAGGACTTTGTTTTATTTGACAGACTTTATTTTTACAGCCTTGTTTATTTGATAATTAAATATTATCAAATGGTGGTTTCCATACGATACATACAGTCGAGTTCAATATTATGTACGCACCTTTGACAGTTTATCAACCTTATGCCTTTGTAATAAAAGTCAACATCTATCAAAAGTGCTTACATATTTATGAACTTCACTGTACTCTAATGTTCTTTCCTGTACTTACCTCTGACAACATGTAAAAGTATACATTTCATGATTATTGGTTGATGAGTCGTTATGACCTGAAAGCGTAGAAAACAAACTCACTTATATAATGTTAATTAGGATTAAGCATAAGATCTAGACGAAAAAGCAAAACCGGAAGTTAAAAAACTAAATATGTATTTGAGATAGCAATTTTGCTTTTTGTTTGCATATGTTTTGGATCTATCTGAATGTTTTGAGGACGCGCGCCTGCTTAATATCTCGAAAGTCTTATAAAAAATTGAACCGTTCTTAAGATGCGTTATGTCTTTGTTAGTTTGTATTTAGAGAATGTACAGACGACGGCACATCAGACTATACTATACATGTTGATCTTGAAGCTCTACTAGTTTTTATTTTTATTTTTATGATAGTAGATAGGCAAGCGATTGCCTGCTATCACGCTTGATTGTAAGCGATGATGCGATCTACGATGAAACGCGCTATCCTAGAAGATACCTATTCACTCGCCCCCAGATTGTACCTATCGGGAAACACAGATTCAGGAAAAGAGTCCCACTCTCTAGCGGTACGGATGATAAAATTTGAAGCAAAACGCTTAGTGCGAGTCTTTGTAATATCCACCAAAAACGGTGGCGCTGATTCGTACGTCTGGTTGTCCGATAGAAGAAGGGGGTTGGCGGAATTAGATTGTGCAATTCCACTGCACACTCGCCGAAACGTATCTGATAAAAAACCGATACGCTTGCAATCTTGCGTCTATGCTCGAAGCTTTTGAGTTTATTACAATTTGGCGGAGCCATCCCTAAGATGAGAACAGTACTCCATACACGATCGAACTGCTGCTGGGTATAGATTGAGCAGCTGTTTCGGCGTGAAGTACTTTTTCTACAGTTCAACTGTTTAACTCGATGTGCTGTCGTCTGTACGTTATCTTTCTTCTAACACAGAATACATACTTCAAGTTCGTATTTAGACTATGTGTCTAACAAGGACCGGTTCTGTTTAGGTGGGTCATGTTAATCCGCACCTTGTCACTTCATAACTTGAAGTTTGTAGAATTAACTTTTAAAGGAGGTTACGACTGACTAGATACAGTGCAGTTCAAAGATTAATATTATTCACTATAACTAATCGATTGTTTTGGGAAAACCTTGACATTGCAAAGGCATCTAAAGATTTTTTTTTGTCATGGTAGCAATGTTCTTAATTTTATTTTTAATGGTGAGTTTTAATCGATTTTAGAGTAATTTTAAGTGTAATCATAAAGGCCTCCAAATGGGTCACGACGACGGAAACAAATACCGTTCGTATTTATAATACGTAACGGTAACTATTATTACATTAGAACAAATTGGTTTGAAACTTTGGGCCATTGTCATTTCGTTATTTTACGTTTATGATATGACCCGGAAAAGTAAGTGCATTATATTTAAGAACTAGCGACCCGCCCTCGCTTCGCTTCGGTGTAGCATGGAATTTGACACCATGTATTATACATATATTATAAAACTTCCTCTTGAACTATCTATTTAAAAAAAAACACATAAAAATCAGTTGCGTAGTTTTAAAGATTTAAGAATACATAAGGATATAGGGACAGAGAAAGCGACTTTGTTTTATACTATGTAGTGATTATAATAATTATGATCTAAATGGGTGAAGGGTTAATAAAATTATCGACAATATAGAAATTAAAGGAAATCACCATTGATCGGAAAAATAATTTCTACTACGTATTGAATAGAGTCCATTTTACGTTGTCATCGGCCAGTTCAATTACTAAAATAGCATTCCCAAGTATCCCAACATTTGTAAAAGCGATAACTAACTAGGCTCAATAAAGATGCATGGAATTGACATAAAAAGATACACTATTATAATAATAACTACACAATTCACTGAATATTTACGCCTACGCGTCCGTGATTTATCTCGATTATGCATGCTAAGAGCCATGCTCGGCGTTTCCCTGCGTGATCGAATCAGAAATGAGGAGATCCGCAGGCGAACTAAAGTAACCGACATCGCTCGAAGGATTGCTCAGCTAAAGTGGCAGTGGGCTGGACACATAGCGAGAAGAACCGATGGCCGTTGGGGCGGAAAGGTTCTTGAATGGCGACCGCGCACCGGACGACGCTCCGTGGGTAGGGCCCCGACAAGGTGGACCGACGATCTGGTGAAGGTTGCCGGAAGCCACTGGATGTGGGAAGCACAGGACCGATCGTCGTGGAAATCCTTGGGGGAGGCCTATACCCAGCAGTGGGTGTCGTGCGGCTGATATGATGATGATGATGATGATGCATGCTAAGTCCTCATTGCAAGGCGCGTATTGATAATTATCTATAGTTAATTCTTCTAAGCGCACACTTATGCCGTGTGTCATTCCATTAGAACTTTGCTGTAGCCTTCTTTGGTGACGGTAACATTATTGTTGATTGTTCACTTGTTTGTGTTTAAATACCTACTTTAGCCGTTTAGAATTATTGCTAGTTGCTATAAACCTACTCTTGATTATATGTCTACATTTTTTTATATCTGTTTATGCACCTATTTGGCTATACAATTGTCAAGAACTCGACTGAAACCTGTCATTATGTATGTTCTATCGAAATGTTAAAGTTTAAATAACCTAGGAAACTTCATATTCAAGATTACTTTTATGCAAAAACAATCTTTCATCAGTTTTTTTTTACAAAATGATTTTCAATTAGTACCTACCCTAGTACCAGGCGCGGTCGCAGCCTGAAATTTTGGGGGGGGGTCACTAATAATAATAATTGCTTTTTTGTAAATTTTTAGATGCTTGTTCTATGTGACATGTACGATTTTGGGGGGGGGGGGGTCATGTCCCCTGTGACCCCCCCCCCCTCGGACCGCGCCTGCCTAATACAGAAGCTAATTGAACTTGTAGATTGAAAGTTCATTCGTTTTATATTGTGGATTCAGTATCTACTTCGTGCTTATACTAGGTTATCTTCTACAGAAAGACGTTCAGTGTTTAGAAATCAATTTTCTATGTCACTTCTAAAATCGTCTGCCTATTACTTAGCACCAGAAAAAAACGTGACTGCATATAAACGTTAAAAAAGAAGCACCTTGCTTCCTATATTCACGTCCGATATGAAGGCACGATATGATGGCACGATATTAGTGTCATGCTTCAAAGACACAATGATGTCATGTATTGGTTGTTTGTTTGCTTTACCGTATCATTGTGCGTTCATCTACGTTATAAAACATATCTAAAGGCTGTCCACAGCCACGGATTATGGTAGGATTAAAGTTTTTATAATCCATTTTTGTTCTCTTAAGCCTATAACTGCGGCATGGTAAATTGGTGGAACTTGAATTCGTAACTGTTCCAATTTTAACATTTCATTACATTTTAGAAGTATTTTTTAACGTTCAGTCACGATAAATGAAATGTTTATGCTCAGAAGCACGACATATAAAATTTTATTTCATTGCTTTTTTATGGCAAACTGTTATAAGATCGTCACAACTCACAATACGATATTATTCAATGTTCAAGGAACACATAATATCATTTCACAGTAACTTTATATGAACTCCGTCAATTGCTGTATTTTTAATAGCAATTTTTTAATAAATAAATAACTTCGCATAGGAAGTGTATATTTATTGGTTTCCCCATTTCTCAAAAAGTAGGTACATATGTTTACTGCAAGGGTTATCGAAAAGTGAATAAATTAAATATTTTTTAACACCTTTGCTCGTAAAGCTGATGTAATTCCACCGGTTTTAAATATGTAAAGCGGGTCATAAAAAACGCGTGTGTTACCAAAGCAATTAGTTAAGTTATAGTCCATACAAATTCCATAACAGTATTATTTGCCATTTCAAATATGGAACTGATCGCCGCCGCCCGCACGACTCCAGCTAGTGAGCAGCGCGCTGTTGCTATTCAAATTTCGAACTAATCGCCGCGCGGCGCCAGTCAGTAGACAGTGTGCATTCACAGCTTGAGATTATTTAAAAAAAAAAACAGTTTATTCGGTAATTTAAAAACTTGGCTGCATGCTCTAGCGTCTTTGCCAACATTTTCACGCAGCCACGGCAGAAAATAATCCTCGCGCCATTTTTCTCAAATTTTCTTTTCTTTGTACTTGTATTGTGAATATCTAAAAATGACAACTTTCAATAAAGAAGATGAGCAATATATTACTTCAACTCCACCGGATATACTAACAGAAGCGCGAACCGCATGCGACAGCTTGCTGCCGTCAATATCCAAGGACAGATACATAACCATGTGTGAAAATTTCTTGAAGTGGAAAAACATGAAAAATGCCAAGTCATTTTCCGAAAATGTAGTTTTGGCGTATTTTAATGAACTAGCTAGTAAATATAAAATGTTTTTTTTCTGTTTCCTCGCAAATGTGTTAAAAAACGTCGTACGATATACGTGCGTATTGGTTATAACATGCTCGGCTCAATTACGCCCTCGCCTTCGGCTCGGGCTGAAATTCCGCCTTGCATGTTATAACCATCTTAACGCACTAATATCGTAATGTACTATTACAAACGTAAAACAGTACGGTTTTTACATTAAAAGACTAAACATAACGTACTTACATAGCAAAATATAGACGATAGGAAAATAGGAATATATAGATGGATATGAAAATATAGACGATTCAAGTTCTTAATTTTTAAGTTTATTTGTATAAAATATTTTGAGTTTGAGATAGAATTAATTAAAATCAACTTGAATACTCCGTTATTAAGGAAACGCTTCAAGCGTAACATTTTGATGGTACTAAGTTTTAAACTAAACAGTATTTTAAGATCTGCTGTTTATTTTGTGATGCACGTAGCTGGGTCGCCAAGCATGACACCAGCATAAATCGTGATTTGTTAGTCACACTTTTGGTTTTCGTATCAGTTAAGGCAGACACGAGCACTACATAAAAAAAAATTGCAACTTACAAGAAAGACGCCTTTGTTGTAACTTTTTAATTTAATCTGCAATTCTACATTTTACGTCTAATATGTTTCAAAACATAAAAGAAAGATCTGGTAAAAACAGAAAAACAAACAAACGAGAAAGCAACCCAATAAAAATGTGTAAACATACAACGGATATTTTTATCTCTATAGAGGGCTCCACAGTCGCACCGCGAAAGCCCGCGAAGGCCACGAACCGCGAGTGTGGAGGGTTTCGCGGCTGCGCGTTCGCGCTTCGCGGCGTTCCCCGTCCGGTGGCGGTTTTTTGGTCCGCGTCAAAGAACTTGTGTGCCTATCTAATGTTGCCGTGATTCGCGGCCGCGCGGTTCACGCGCGAGTCTGGAGGGCTATATTTTTCGCACCGTTTTCATGCGCAAACTGCGCCCGTGATTCGCAGCCGCGGTTCACGCACGAGTCTGGAGGGCTATATTTTTCGCACCGTTTTCATGCGCAAACCGCGCCCGTGATTCGCAGCCGCGGTTCGCGGCGCGAGTGTGGAGCCCTCTTATGGCACAATAATTGTACAAAGATTGATTCTTTATCGCCAATGACCGCTATTTCTTAGTGCTTATTTTATGCTTGTTCGTTTGTACCCGTTTCCTTGTATTCATATGTAGTTTTTCTGAGTTGTATTGTAGCATGTAATTATAATTGCACGATTGACACGTATCATTAAACGTAGAAGAAAAAAGTTTGTATGTGTGGTTTATGTACGGAACAGTGCTGATTATGAAAAGATTCACTATCTCCACTATAATTATATTACCTATATTTTGATTTTTCAATTCATTACGGTTCAGCATATTATTCGAATTTTTCGAAGAAAATCGAATTCTTTAAACTATTTTGTTGAAAACTTTTCGATGATGGCCAACTAAATACTTGTAGGATCTTCATAAAATTGATCTAATCATCATCTATACATAGTTATTCTAATATATCGCTATGTTTAAATTTATGAATTTTAGAAAAATCTAAATAACTTTTTTCTTTTGCCAACTTTACGCACTTTCCAAGCTTTCCGCGAGTTTTCCGACGGCAGCACAGAAATAAAGCCAAGTACAGTTCGCAAAATCGCAACAACACAATATGCGGAATATACCAAGTTGAGCTCAAGTTATTTGGGGTTTTGCAACCTGCCTACCGTACCGTGAAGGAATGTACGTGTTCTTCATATCAGGATGGGCATTCGCATTGGGTATGAACACCGATGGAATAGTAGGTCGGTAAAGAACGGCTATCAGACACCGTTTAACGTTGCGCAAACGCTGTGTAACGTGCATTAATCTTCTGTAAATGTCAATTGAAAAAATTTGAACCATAAATTAAGCTCAGTAAAGGTAGTACAATGATTTTTAATTGATATTTTTATTTTATGTGCAACCATGGTTAGTAGGCAAGGTCATGGCTATTTGGATATTAAAGTTAACTTATTATTTGCTTCTCTTGGCTTACATACACAGGAATGGGTATTACTTAGGTAGGTACACCTATTGCAATTTTTATAGCTTTCCTAATTGGCTGAAGGTTCGAAAAACAAATAAACATTGGTTTATGAATCAAATTGTCTGATTGTATTAACAAATTATTTAATGAAATAAACCTAAATGAAAGAATAATTAAGTTGAAAGATAGTTTTTAAGTGTATGATTTTGATTACCTATACCAAAAGTTTCAAAACTCTTGTTCATTAGTATTCGTATAATATAATAAAATTACTAGTTTCTTCTCGTAGCAATTAAAGTAAATAATGTATTTTGTATGCGTTTAGATTCTTACGGATGATGTAGGCTTGTAGGACGTGTAATCGCGGCTTAATCATAGGTTGTGTACACACTGTGTAGGGGCGGAGATGGTATATTTAGGTGATAAACTAATTAAATGGAATTAAAGACGGAAATCAAAGAAAAGCATGTACTTGACATATTGAACAGAAAACCAAAGATAAAAAATCAATAATGTATGACACGAAGTGTCACTCGCGAACATGCCCCCGCGCGTTGGAGGCTTGTCCTTCAACCAACACATCTTCTTCTGGCAATAAGGGGACTATCTTGCAGCAGCTACGCCGAACGACGCCATTCGCCGTCCTTATGTCAGCGACACGACTTATACCATCACTGGCACCAGGGTAAACAGCCACAATACGTCCAAGCTTCCATTTTAACGGTGGAAGACCATCTTCCTTTATCAGGACAAGAGTATTAACATTTAATGAATATTTTTTAGAGCGCCATTTGACACGCTGCTGGAGTTCTGCGATATATTCTTTACTCCACCTTGTCCAGAAATGCTGGCGTAATTGTTCAATGCGCTGGAAGCGTGATAATCTGGTAACAGGATAGTCTGCGTAGCTCCGGTCTGGTAGGGCAGTGAGAGGGCGACCAATAAGAAAATGGCCAGGTGTGAGTGGTGTCAAATCTGCGGGGTCCGATGACAATGGAGAGAGTGGCCGAGAGTTCAGTATCGCCTCGATCTGCACTAACGTTGTATTTAGCTCCTCAAAAGTCAAATTACAACATCCCAACACTCTATTTAAATGGAATTTGACGCATTTGACTCCAGCCTCCCAGAGCCCACCAAAGTTAGGACTATATGCAGGGATGAAATGAAATTGTATATTTTCCTGCGCTAAATTAGAGGTCAGTGAATTACAATTACTTTTCAAAAACTTAGAAATATCATTATATGCACCGACAAATGAAGTGCCGTTATCTGAAAATATATGAGAGGGAATACCTCTACGTGAAATAAAGCGGCGTAACGCTAGAAGGTAATTATTGCTTGTTAAATCACCCACCAACTCAAGGTGTACAGCCTTGGTCGTAAAACATACAAAAATAGCAATATAGGATTTAACAAGCCTACAACCGCGACCTGTGCGACTAGCGATGGCCGCCGGGCCCGCGTAGTCTACGCCAACACTGTCAAACGGATATCCACCTGGTTGAAGTCGCTGCTGTGGTAAATTACCCATTAGAGGGTTATAAACTTTGCCCTTCATGCGATTACAACGTATGCACTGACGAAAACACTTTTTCGCTAAATTCCGACCGCCTATAGGCCAATAAGTTTCCCTAATAGAGGCCAGTAAGAGCTGAGGGCCAGCGTGCATTAATCTAATGTGTTCAAATTCAAAAATTAATTTACAAACTTGATGAGTGGACTGTAAGATTATAGGGTGTTTCTTTTCGAAAGCAAAATCTGAATTGTCTAAACGACCTCCAACACGAATTAATTTATTTTCATCTAAATAAACATTAAATTTTAGTAATGGACTCTTACTAGGCAAATCTTTATTTTTAATTAACAAGTCATAGTCCGGAAACGATTGGATCTGCGATAGTTTTAAAATGAATACTAAAGCGTTATTTAGTTCGTCAGAATCCAAAAAAGTAGTTTTACGTTCCGTACTTTTCTTTAAATTATTTACGAACCTTAGCACAAAAGCTACTGTACGCTGAAGCCTAGAAAGCTTTGAAAATCTACTGAAATCGATTAATTCGTGTTGAGTAGAATCAGTAACATGTAATGAAACTTCATTTCGAGTTTCAGGTAACTTTTCAACAATGCTTGGAGTTGCAGGCCAGTGCGACAAATCGAGTTTCAAATAATCTGGTCCATGCCACCATAAATTAAGCGACTGAAGAGAATCTACACTAGTTCCGCGCGATATCAAATCCGCGGGGTTCTCATCAGTCGGAACATGCCTCCAAGTACAGTTACCAGTTTTTTCTAAAATATCTGCGACGCGGTTACGCACAAAAGGTTGTAATTTAAAAGGCAACATCTTAAGCCAACCTATGACGATCATAGAGTCTGTCCAAAAAGTAACCTGACTTATTTGCGCTCGTAGTGCAGCCTTAACCTTTACGTACAATTGAGCACCAATCACAGCCCCACATAATTCGAGTCGTGGTATTGTCGTAGGCTTAATAGGTGCGACTCTACTTTTAGCAATTAACAAATGGACTGAGACTTCACCATTACTATCAACACTACGCAAATAAGCACAAGAACCATACGCACGCTCGGACGCGTCTGTGAAGATATGTAACTCCAGCCGTAAAGCCGAATCACAAATAACACGTCGCGGTATACGCAGGTTGTTGAGACCTGGCAAACTATTGAACAACTCGACCCAGGTTTTATTTATGTCTGGTGGCAACTCATCATCCCAAGACAATCGCTGCAACCACAGTCGCTGTAACAGAACTTTCATAAGGATGACACAAGGTGAGAGGAGCCCTAATGGATCAAAGATTTGGGCAATCACTGAAAGAATATCACGCTTTGTGTTTCCTTTAACCATGGTAGGACTTATAGAAAAATAAAACTCATCTGAAACCGAGTTCCACCCAAGGCCTAATGTTTTACTTGCCCCAGTAACCCCAATGTTTACATCAGGTGATAAATGATTGGTTTCAGGCAACAACCGGGAATCATTTGACTGCCATTTCCTAAGAGGCATACAGGCAGAGGCTAACTCTGAAGTAGTTTGGTCACGAATGTATAATACCTCATCTAATCCATCCCCCCCAGTCAAAAGATCGTCGACATAGAAATCTTTTATGATCACTTCGCCTATCTTAGGGTCCTTACATTCTAGACCTATCTGTTTTAAGCAGCGAGTAGCGAGGAAAGGAGCACTAGCGGTGCCATAGCTCACCCGATTTAAAACATAACATTTAAAAGAAGAATTAGGTTGATCTTGATCACGCCAAATGATTTGTTGAAGCGGACGATCATCCACATGAACTTCTATGCACCTATACATCTTTTCTACATCAGCTACAATCACGAACTTATGCTGCCTAAAACGTAAAAGAATTGACAAAAGGTCATCTTGAACCGTAGGCCCAATCATTTGTATTTGATTAAACGAAACTCCCGAAGTAGTAGGACTACTCGCATTAAAAACAACACGTAGCTTGGTGGTAGTTCTACTTTCGCGAAGGACACCATGATGGGGTATGAAATAATGAGGGACCGATGTGATCGGTTCGCACTCTGACATGTGACCTAATAATTCATACTCTGACAAAAATTCAGCATACATTTTACTAAATGGCTTATTGACCTTGAGCTTACGCTCTAATGATAGCAAACAATACTTCGCTCGCTGATAAGAATCTCCTAACACACTTGGTGATTGTTTTAATGGGATCCTAACACAGAAACGACCGTCTGCGAGGCGAGTTGTATTTTTCACAAAGTGTTCTTCACACTGCTTCTCCTCTGGAAAATAATGAGATGACTGAGGGCTTACTTCTTCGAGCTGCCAAAACCGCGCAAGTTGGGCTTGAATGTCATCGTCAGAAGAGCGAGAAGTAACGAAATCAACTTGACTAAAATTACATTTAATGCGTGGAAAACTAGAAACGCGGCCGCAACTTACAGGACCGGAAACTATCCAACCTAGTCTGGTTTCGTAAAGTATCGGTTTTCCATCACCTAACTTAATACTTTGAGAACCTAAAATGTCCCAAAAAACATCAGCGCCGATAACCATATCAACGGCAGCGGGTGAATAAAACTCCGGATCCGCTAAACAAATATGAGACGGAATATTTAAATTAGTAATATCGATATGACAGCCGGGAATGTTATCTGTAATCGACGGCAGAATAAAACAACAAATATTAGTTGAATAACTTTCCTTTAAGGACGAAATAGATACACGACACATTTTATTTATGTTTGAAATCTTATTATTGATACCTACAACGATTCTATCTGTACGCTCAGCTGGTAGGTTCAATTTCTTATGCAGCCTTTCGGTTAATAAACACGAAGTGCTACCGCTATCCAAAATAATACGAGCGACAACCTCGCGATTTTCGCTATCCCGCAATTTCACAAGCGCAGTCGACAGCAATACCTCGGCGTGTCCTGAACCTGACGGCTCACACGTTACAGAGATGCTCCCTGTAAGCGCCACGCTCGGATTATGAGACTGCATCGCTACCGCCGCCGCCGCCTGAGCCGAGTCGTGCGCCCGCACATTGATGTCGCGCTCGGCTATAGCTGAAGCTGTAGGTACAGGCGAAGACAACGGTTTTGATGCACTAAACTCGTTCATGTGAATAAGTGTGTTATGTCTACGCTTGCATACTTTACAACCAGGACGCTTACAAGTGTTAGCGAAATGACCACTGCGGAAACAATTAAAACAGACTTTATACGTAGGTAACAACTTATAACGTTCCTCGCTGCTTAATGCAAGAAACTTAGGACAGTTATTCAAATAATGATCCTCATTGCAACTAGGGCATGGTTTCATTAACGATGAAGTCGAATCATGTTTTTTATTACTCTGATAAGAAACCATAGCTTTAATTTTAGGTGCACTTTTATTATGAGTCGCATTATTTTGTGACATTTCAATCGTCTCAATTAAGTCGGCGCGATTACGCACAAAAGAAAGAAAGGATTCTAAACTAATCGGCTTATCTTTAGATAAATTACATTTGTGCTCCTCCCATTCACGATATGTTTTGGTATCCAATTTTTTCGTTATAATATAAATCAAAAGTGTATCCCAATGATCAACTGGTTCTCCGAGTGTTTCCAAACAACGTAAATTCTTATTGACTTTATCTATCATCTGTTTTAAATTAATGGACGACTCTTTTGCGATCGGTTCGATATCAAACAAAGATGCAACATGATTTTGTACTAACAAACGTTTGTTATCAAACCGGTCACATAAAAGCTTCCAAGCCACAGAATAGTTTTTAGCGGAAAACTCAATGGATTTAATTACCACAGCAGCTGAACCTTCTAATGACGCCCTCAAGTAGTGGAACTTGTTTATTTCATCAATCTGATCATTTTTGTCAATTAGGCTAGAGAAGGTATCATGATATTCCATCCAGGAATCATAGGAACCGCTAAACTTTGGTAACGAAATCGTGGGCAATTTAACAAACTTATTATTAGAACGAGCACTACTAAATTCACTTTCAACCTTTTGCGTTTTCAGAAAATTATCTAAAATTCCCTGCGCCTTAGCAAGTACACGATAGTAATTATTTTCAAATTCAATTCGTTCAGATAACTGCAGATCATCATCAACAAGCATCTCGATATTTGATTGTATCTCATCAAAGGTATTATACAAAGACTCAAGCTTACCGGTTCGTAATTGTAACTCCCTGACATCCTGATCACTCAGCGAAGATTCATCCAAAGCGGACAAATAATTAGAAAATGAGGTGATACGACCTTTAATATAGCCTCGTTTTTTAACTAAGTCCTTTTTATCTGATGTTCCAGGAGGCTGGGGTAGCGTTGGTGCTTCTGTTTTGTCTGTCATTCTGGAATTGATACAACTTATTTCTGCAAGGACTATTACGAGAAACACTGAATCTTTGAAATGAGGATACAAACCAAACAACTATTTTACAAATACAAAATTGAAATTGATATGTTACAATAGGAATTAATGATGATTAAAATGAACGATAAAATATTTACAATAAGTAGACCATAAGTACCTGCGAAAAAAAATGACACCATTTACCTACACTGCGTACTGCCTTGTACCTACTGCGTAGTACTATAACAAAATGGCCGGTCGCCTTGGTGTTCACAAAATAACAAATTTTACACAAATAATAGGCACAATGAAATTAGTTTTATAGAAATAATTCACCTAAAATACCTGAAAGAGTGTTGGGTTTGGTTGGGGTTTTTATTTTAAATTAAATTTTACCACTTTTTCCAACTCAACTCATCGACCACTCTTGATGCGCAGCGCAATCCCCAATACAATAATGCGGCGAAAATCAGCTGGCTAACAATAAAATCCGGCTCGAAGGACCATGTAGGGGCGGAGATGGTATATTTAGGTGATAAACTAATTAAATGGAATTAAAGACGGAAATCAAAGAAAAGCATGTACTTGACATATTGAACAGAAAACCAAAGATAAAAAATCAATAATGTATGACACGAAGTGTCACTCGCGAACACACTGTAATCAACGTACAAACAAACAAGCGAATTATTTATGCGCAGGCACTCGTATACCTACGTATATGTAGAGGTAAATAAATGATTTGTTCCCATTGTGTTTCGAGACAATGTTGCTTGTCTACTTCTGTATATTTTCCGAATATATGATATCCAAAATGTACACTCTAAGAACAGATAGAAAATAACTGATTTTAAAGTACCAGGATCACATAAATATGGAGAAGGTTAACTTCTATTATTAAAAAAAATATCCTTTTTTTATTATTTTAATTTAAAAAATATATTTAAAAAATCGTAAGAAAAAATCCTTTTGAAACCGGTGTACATTTTGGCACTAAACCCTTTGATTTGAATCTCAAGTACACCCTTGACTCTCTAGGCCTCGGTATGGAAAAACTTTAGTAGAAGTGTTAGGTGCCTACTTAAAAATTATAAAAGGAATAAAAATTATGTTATCTAAGCCAAAAAACAGACATTAGCTCCTCACGTACCTACATTATGATTTCTAAGAATATTGTAGACATTTTGGGGAGACTTATACTATTATGATATTAAAAGCTAGACAGTTAATACATATAGAAAAAATACTAAGTACTAATACGGGATCCCGTCTGAGCTGCTACAGGTGAGTCGACTTTTTCTAGTATTTTTTCGAATATATTAATTATCTTAATATATAAATAGCATTGTGAATGCCTAAAATCTAAAAAAATCTATATCTGATTGTTTATTGTAACGTTAGGTATCTTACCTATATCACGTCATGACGCTTCATATTCAAAGTGTAGGTTGCGCACACGTCGAGTGTCCGACGCGACGGCAATACCGTTGGTTGACCGCTCATACGCATACTTTGTCGTCGCCGTCACTTTACACAGGAACACGTTACGTAAATATCAATAGAAACTGAGATGTTTTTAAATAATCCACATCTTAAAAGAAACAAAAAGGTGAATAAGTTTTAGTACTTGATATTATGGCGTAAAAGAATTGTGGCAAAAAAGAAAGAAATTATTTAGAGTCTTTTAAACTGCTAAAACATTTGCGAAACTCTCTCCAGAGTTAATAGAACAAATTCTACAATATACTTAAACTATTGTGTATTTTTGATATAAATAAAACACAATGGTGTTATTTTAAAAACACTAAAAACCTCGTATGCAATCTTTGGTTAAAGTATACAACATCGTTTGTTCTACGACTTTCCGAAAAACACAAAAAACACTTGATCAGCTGTTCGGATGTTAGTATGGAAAGCAGACTTTTTTCGGAAAAGTCTTAAAACAAATGTTGTTGTTGTTTATGGTGTTAGTAATCTGCCCCTGCTGTTTTACAAATAACTAGTATACCTAGCTACCGTACACTATTAGGTCTAACAAATGGCTAATCAATTTTAAACGCAAAATTTGGAAAATAGGTTGCCTCTTACAACCATTACCTAAGTAACGTCACACGACTGTTTCATCAAACTTTACCCAATTTTCACAAGGTCCAGTAACAGTTTGTTTCCTGAATAATGTATAAGCCCAATATACCGAATTCCTTTATTTAGTAACCAGGGCACATCGTCGTTGTATTCGATCGATCTTTGAGAGCATTCGGTTGTCTTGACTTTTCGATTATTTCGAGGCTCTAAGTAACAATATTGATTCCTCACTAAAACAAATTACGTCATTAGATTTCCATTAAATAGTAATTTTAAAATTTTTGGGAAACTTTGCATTTTAGCTATAACAATGATCGCGTAGGTATTTATTAGGTTACGAATCAATGAAAGACATAATAATTATGTTAGATTTGAACATTTTCGTTTTCATTGTTCCACGTTGTTCCAATAGTTTCAGCTGGAACGTATACAGGGTTATTTGTAAAACACCAACAACCTCGCAGGAGTGAATTACTAATATCATGATCAACAACATTTGTTCTACGACTTTTCCGAAAACTGACAAGAAATATTCGACTTTCCATACAAATGTCCGAACAGATCGAGTTTTGTATGAAAAGTCGATTGTTTTTTGTCTGTTTTCGGAAAACTACAAACATTAACATTTAATGTTTGTTGTTTATGATGTTTGTAATCTACTCCTGCGAGGTTGTTAGTGTTTTACAAATAACTCTGTATAGCAGTATGAGAACAGTTGTTTTTCAGTGCTAACTAAATCTATTGATGTTATCAACATAATTATTAGGCTGTAGTCGTTATAAAGACACAGTGTCCATGAAATGGTAGATAAAAGGCATAATTCAACTTTTTTAATTCAAAGTTTGATTATTTCAATCAAAAAGTTTTATTGCCATGGTTGCCTCAAGTATTAAGAAATCCGAATTGTACCCGTTTCCGTTTTTTAAAAGCCAATTACATGCTAGAAAATAATAACTGGCTTAGGTTACACTACATGCCTACCAAGGCGTTACTAACCTCTATTTTCACTGGGCTGATTGCGAAATGAGTTTAATGAAGCAGCTATAGTACATTTTCCTTGCACTTTCTACTGAATAGTATGAATTTTCTCCAATGAATAAATAAGCAGAAACAATAAAACTATCTAAGCAAATGTTTATATTTTAAAGCGAGATCTTAAAGCTATTGGAAAATTGTGTGAAAGTGAAACTGTTTATAGATAATTGTAGGTAAAAGTAGGTTGTGGAAATACTAGATTTAATGCGTGTAGTTTCTTTCCCGTCGCTTTGGTATGCGCCTATTACAGATGTTGATGTGATACTTGAGTCACTTTGAGTAATACGTAAGAAAAAAACAAGCAAAACATATTAAAACAATCAAAAAATACTTACGAAGAAAACGCAACTTATCAGATGTTTTTTTTTACAGGTAAAACTCAAATAATAATTTACGTACTACAGGGTGAAATCGTAGGCATTGGCAATCTTTTTTAAACTAAAAATCTAACTGCGATATTGATAATTTTAGGACAATTCGAAATTTAAGGTGAGATAATAAAAAAAAACACAGGAATACATAACTAAAAGATTACTGATGACATAACAGTAACGACTTTTTAATTTGTCTAGGGGCCGCCAAGTGACAGCGATATCAGCAATAAAAGTAGCTAAAGGTGTCATATTTTTTTCATTCTGTTCCTCATAGTGAAGTGAGAAACAACATCGGAAATGCGTGCAATTGAATATTCAATAATAAAATTACTTATGATTACTTTCCTTTTCGTAAAGAATGTATTCACGATACAATATTAAAACTGACCAACTGTTAAATAAAATCGCCAAAATTAAAACATAAGTAATTAAATGCGAATATAAAAAGTATAAAATTACGTAAAATTTTCATAATATAACATAAATTATGCTATCACTAATGTCTTATTCACAAAAAACTTAGGTATTAATTTAATATTAAACGGAAACTAATTTTACAAATAATAAAAAAGCATTTTAACACTTAAGTGGCAACTTCGAAAGAGTTCACCCAAATAACAATAAAAATGTAAATCAACTTCCTCATTTTACATCTTACGTCGCAATGTTACGTAAAGCATTTAAAACAATAGGAAATCTCACCACTCAACTGTTAGATTTATGTATTAATATTTTATTCAACAAACCAGGTTTCCTTTTGCTGGTTAACAAAGTTTTAAACTGACACTATTTTTTCCGATAGATAGACAATAAAATAATTCTATAACTCTTCAACGTTTCCGACTTGGGGTGGTACAACCGAGATCGAGTTCGATTTCGAATCGAATTAACGTCAAAACAGTACAATGAAAAACATGGCAATCGTTTCCAATATTTTTACGTTAATTCGATCTTGATGTGAACTCGATCCCGTCGAGAGTAGGGGGGGTTGTTCTCAATTATTGTCAGTGTGATTAGTAAATTATTATTATTCTAATATGTATATGAAAGTAGGTATGCAGTGTGAAATCAAAGTCATTGGCAAACTTTTAAACTGAGAATCTAACCGCGATATTAATAACGTTGTGACAATGTTGATCAAAATTTAAGGTGAAATAAACAAAAAACAAATCACAAGAAATCATATAAGTAAAAGATTACCGATGCTAAAAAAAAATGAAAATTTAGTTTTATTAGTCCCTAGACCCACAACAACATTGTGTACAATATTACTTATCGCACAATTTTATTGACCGTTTAGCGTTAATATTGAAGATTGTTTGGGTTCAATCAAAGTGTATTTTATTTTAATCTTATTGTGCAATGAAAGTACAAGGGCCACCTTATAGTTTATTAAAACAGCTTCAACTGCTTTTATACTTTTTCGTTGTTGGCTATTACTGATTATAAAAACACAACTCCTCAGAAATTCTGTGTTTCTGAGGGAGTCAGTTCAAAGATTGTAAGAAAGAATATAGAAGGGCATTATTTTTGTTTGTCATCTAGTTCACATCGTGTCGCCAATTCAGCTTCGCCTAAGGTCTGCAAGTTTGCGAAACACCTGTGATTATGCACTGCACACAAGGACAGACGAACCGCGACTTTCTATAAGGCCGCCTACGGACTGGCGACGAAATGCCGAGGACCGGGTCACCTATTTGTTGCATTCCGTGTCCGCAGGCCAATTTTAGAACGCAGCTAATTTTGGTCCCACTTTCTATATGTAATTTTGACGCCTGCATGCTTGATAGTCTCATGTATAAATATGGGTTTGGTTAAAGAGAGATGTGATGATTATAGAGTTATAATCTATCGCAGAACGCAATATCGATTTTTTTCTTGAAATTAAGCAAAAATTCCTCAAATCAATAAGACATTGATAGATGTTAAAAAACTTGAAGTGCAAGTACGTAAAATAAAAATCTTTGACGTTAAATTAAATACGTTTTTTATTTCTTTCTATAAACTAAATAAAATATTTGATAATTCGAGGACTGTGTCTACAAACGCCTTTCACTCTAATTAGATTCATTTGTCGTCCTAATTATCGCATACCTCTGTCTTGCCAATGTAGGCAGAACAATGCACTTGTGTGCCAAATATTGTAACTGAATATGCAAAGCGTCGAATGTTTGCAGTCAACCTTGTCGATGTCTCAACTTGAAATTATTGAAGGCGTTCTTAGAATCACTAAGATGATCATCAAAAAGACGTATTGTAAAGAGGCGTGTTGTATGTAAGTAAGGTATCATTGTGACTGAATTAGCTGAGTAAGTTACTCTTGAGTTCTTCGTAATTTTTGCTGTATCATTGAGAAACCTCGAGTTTATTTCATAAACGTTACTTTTAGACTTAAAACACAATGATAACCAAGTTTCTCATGGATCTAGAATACTTACGATATTTTACTAATCATTTTATTTTACTAATCATTTTTACCAAGTGAAAACGAAATGCGGTCGTTAGTGGCGGTAACAAGTTTTAACTACCTGTCACTTTCATTGCCATCAGCTGGTGTCGGGTTAGAAAGAGAGGCTAAAACAATTATAGTACCAGTTAAGTGAATGGATCTGTGAGAACTGTGGACAGGTTGTCCACAATGGGTGTTATTTCTGCATTACCTCCTAATTACCTGAACTAAAACTGGGTTTTTAGGATGCGATTATAGTGATGGATTTTACCCGAGCTTGATTTTACTTTCAACTTAATTCATATAAATAATTGATTGTTTGTCCAATGATGTCTGAAAACAAATCATCATGGGAAACATGTTTTTCTTAAAATACCCATTGTAGAATCTTAATTACTGTAAAACACACTATCTATGGCAGAATTGAAAAATAGTTCCACAACAACAAAAGGTTTTCTAACTCCTAATTACTTACATATTTGGAACATTAAGCAGGCTTTTTTCTAACCACCTTCTGCGCTTGCCACAAGATTCATTTTTCAACCACCTTAAATTTATTGAGTGTTGTGTTCAGTATTTACTCAGCTTACTCTATAACCATCATCTCCGACGAGAAACTTATTGACGTCACTGTCATTAGATCTTTGAACAATAGCAAGGAGAGTGCCTCCGGGGTATTGTGTGGTCTTTAGTTTCCTGGTTCAAGTATGGGCGTTTATTCTCAGGTGAGAGGTGATACCTCGTCATTAGCTTGGATAAATTACCAATACCTAACTTTGTGTTATGTTGGAATCAAGACTTGGTTTGCAAAAGAACTTTGCAATAATTTTTTTAGTACCACTGCAATAAACTGCTTCTGTGTTTATTGGTTGGCGGTTTGACGCAGTATTTCTTAATCAATTAAACCAGGAAATTAAAACCTTTAAACAGGAAGTTAAAACCAGGAGATTTACAAAATCACATGGCTGGTCATATTGGTTGGGAGACCTGGCGACCGTGTAGCCAACCTCACGTTTAAAAGAAAACCTGCCCCGTTGAAAATATCGGTAATATTGTTTTTATGTTTATTTATTTATATATTCGTTTCTTTCTTTGCAGTGGAAATCTACCTGTCTCCTGTGGAGACTCACTGCAGCAATGTGGACTACTTCATACCCGATGAGAACAACGAGACCAAGGGATTCTCCGACGATGCGATGAACAGGTGTGCATATAAGAAATTCCTATACTTTATAGTAAAAATGTGACAAGCATAATAATAATGTAGTTCTTATGTATCTTTCTCGGTGTCATCCGGCAGCGTATAATAGTACCAACCAATCCTATGAGAACACTATTTAGTAAAAGTCATGCAAAAGTAGTAAATGACAACTTATTCTGAAATCTTAGCAGATTGTATATCTAACACCTTCCTTCGTGGACCAGAAAATTGGCAGCTGCGTTTTACGATGAAAAGGGGTCAACCAACATTGCGATCTCTAAGTGCTAGTTCAGACACGGCGGGTAACGAGCGGTTTGACACGCGATTTGTTATACATTGTTCACTCAGGATCAGCTGTGTCAGTAACTTGTGCAATATTGACAGCAGTGTAACCAAAATTACTTTGTCAAACCGCGTGGATAAAATCAGTTGGCAAGTTTGGAGATTATGGATTATGGACAGCTACGTGTGGTCTTGAGTATGATGATACTCATTCGTAATTAATAAAGGTACTTTGACAACTTTCGCAAAGTATTATTCATAAGAAGAGTCAAATGCCAAGTGTCCCTTATTGATAAATGGTCACGAACTCCATAGGAGATCAAATCCCAAAGTCGTCATGTTAAATCAATACGACTGTTACTCGAGTGGCGATAATTTGTCAAACTGTTCTCGGGCCTTGTGCTCGATTGGCCCAAGTGGGTTAGCCGGTAGGGTTGACAAAATCTAATGAGAAATTCTAAAAGTTATTGCTTTTTTGTAAATTATCGTCACTTCACTCTACAGTTGTTCTACACTGGCTATAAAGTTGGTGCCCAATCAAATCTAGTGTTTAAGTCTAAGGTCAATTTGTTAAGTATTATTGTGACAATAGGAACTCGATATTTTCGGTTCAGTATTGTTTTAGATTTTTCTGTTTCATTAACTGATTCAGTATTTATCAACTTTGACAGGTCCCGGATTACTGATATTTATTTTAGTTTGTTATTCAAGAAGTGGTAGCCCTACCAACCGCCAATAGTCGGATTTAAATCGATACAACAAATTGATTCATTGTCTCGACCTGCACTCGGTGTGCCGTGATTTACTTTTATTTGCAGCGAGTGACGCGGATAATTTGGTAACGATTTTATAAATCGATTCCGGAGCATAACTTCTGATGTACCCACTAATGTTTTGTAAAATTGCGTAAATTCTATAGTAATCTGGATTTATTTTCCTTATATTTGTATGACGCTAAAACACTGTCCTTCCTATTTAACTTTTAACTTATTTTAAGTTTATGCCATACAAATTCTGTTCCATTTTTTAATTTACAAGATGTTAGTGTTTGTCCGTAAACTGTGCAACAGAAACAAAAGCAGTATCTGAAAATACTAAAATGTTAATGAATGGATGAGAACAACCCAATATTATTAGCCCAGTATCTCAGTATTTGTATGCTGGTTTTTATGATGGTCGGTTTCATTTAAAGAATCAGCCATCGTGACTTATCTTTTGTTTCATCTTATTATTTCTCCTATTCCAGGTTACATATGGCACGGTCGACAGTCGCGTTGTTCATCGTTGCCTTCCTGTCTCTCTTCATAGCGTTCTGGACCGGCGTAGTCGGCTGCTGGAAGCGCAGTCCAGGGAACATCACGGCCACTGCTATCCTCATGCTTGTTACTTGTAAGTTCTTCTTCTCTTCATGTTCCTTCTTCTCTTATTAGTAGACTGATGTGATCTTCTACTGAAAGCGCAGTCCAGGGAACATTACAGCCACCGCTATCTTCATACTTCTTACTTGTAAGTGCCTCTTCTCTTCCTGTTCCTTCTTCTCTTTTTAGTAGACTGATGTTGTCTCCTACTGGAATCACAGTCCAGGGAACATTACGGCCACCGCTATCTTCATGCTTTTTACTTGTAAGTGCTTCTTCTCTTTCTGTTCCATCTTCTCTTTTTAGTAGTTTGGTGTGGTCTTCTACTGGAAGCGCAGTCCAGGAAACATCACGACCAACGCTATCCTCATGCTTTTTACTTGTAAGTGCTTCTTCTCTTTCTGTTCCTTCTCTTTTTAGTAGACTGGTGTGATCTTCTACTGAAAGCGCAGTCCTTGAAATATTACAGCTACCACTATCCTCATGCTTGTTACTTGTCTTATTCTTCTCTTCCTGTTCCTTCTTCTCTTTTTAGCAGACTGGTGTAATCTTCTACTGGAAGCGCAGTCCAGGGAACATCACGGCCACTGCTATCCTCATGCTTGTTACTTGTAAGTGCCTCTTCTCTTCCTGTTCCTTTTTCCCTTTTTAATAGACTGGTGTGGTCTTCTACTGGTAGCACAGTCCAGGAAACATCACGGCCAACGCTATTCTCATGCTGGTTACTTGTAATTGTAAGTACTATGACTAATACTACGAGCTGTACAATGTTCAGTTCAAAAGACAGAATCCTTGTTATTTCTCCTCATAGCGTTCTGGAGCAGCGTAGTCAACTTCTGAAAGCGCAGTCCAAGGAAAATTACGGGCACCGCTATCTTTATGCTAGTTACTTGTAAGTACTATGAATACTACGAGTACAATATTCAGTCCAAAAGACAGTACCCCTGTTATTTCTGCTCATCATAGCGTTCTGGACCGGCGTGGTCAACTTCTGAAAGCACAGTTCAAGAAACATCACGGCCACCACTATCCTCATGCTTGTTACTTGTAAGTGCTCTATGACTAAGTATTACAATCATTTGTTTTATGAGACTGCATTCCCTGCCGTGTGCTAAACTATAGGTGTCGATTTTAAGAAAAACCTAAGACCATTTTAGAGTTTTTTGGGTTTCCAATTTTAATTCAATTAATTCCAATTTCATGATCATAAGTAGGTGTACCTTTTCTAATATCAAAGAAAAGAAAGAGATGTACATATTTAGGATCTTCAAACATTTAAATTCCCCTCGTCTTTACCATTTTCTTGTTTATGTTTCAGGTTTATTAGCAGCCGGAGCAATGGCCTTATGGCATGGAGTGGAATTCTATGAGAAGGAGAAGGCGGTCGGCGAAGAGTACTACCAACAGTGGCCCAGTGTAAGTGTGGCTTTTGTATGACATTTTCACGATAGAAGTTTATTATGGAAGTTTCGACATTTGAAAATAAACTTTATTGTTTTGAGAATAAAGTCGCCGCGTGTCGGTTACTTTCACGAGATTTTGATGGACTTGTTTCGTGGATTAAGCTTAATCTCTTAAGATCACTAAGTGAACCTCTTGGTTTTAAAAGAATAGATTAATCATGAAAAATATGATACTTCGATCGAGATCGCGAAAGATGAGATGAGGTTGCTATAGCTTCTTTATCATGGTTGTTATTGCTGTCTCATTATTAGTTACTAATTGCTGGCAAAACCAAGAGTGTTTAAGTCTACAAATAATATGTTCTCATAGAGTTTCTCGTGGTCCCGTGATTTTGACCACCGAACATGACCCATTAATGGGACCACGAGGGAGAATTATTTCTCGTAGTGCCATTATTATTGTGCTTCCAGGATTATGACATACAGTCAGTAAAATTTGAACTAAAGTTCATTCAAGTTTAAAGTATGAATGTAAAAAAATGGCCAAGTTCTTCGTTAGTTATTCGCTATATATTTATGTAGGTAATGGCAGGATAATTTTGTTGATTCACAAATCGTCGACCAGCCGGCGCACTACCGCCAATTTGGCACTAGTGTAGATTTAGACCTGTCATTTTGTTGTTTACTATGTGTTTGCTATCAATTTTTTAATTCATTTACTGTGAACTTCCATAATAAATCATTAGTATCAAATATGTTTAGATATAATTTAAAATAAATGGAAAAATTGGGGGTAAATGTCCGTACAAAGGTCTCCAGCAGCAGTAGCGCTATCAAGCGGGATTGTGATATCCCGCTATTACAAAAACAAAAGTAACTTAGCCATTTTTCACCCGCATGTCGGCAAAACAGGTGCTTAAAAACAACTCGTCGATCTGGTACGATTGGTCGTACATCCTGGCGTGGCTCGCCGTGGGCGTGGCGCTCGCTAGCTCGGTGTCGTTCTTCAGTGCTGGCGTGTGCCTCGCGCGGGAGAAACAACGCGAGCAGCAGAACAACGTGCAGTACATCATGCCAGGTCAGGCCGCCATCTTGGGAAGCCATCGCGCGCCATCTTGGGAAGCCATCTGTGCTTGACGCTTGCTAATGGCGGTCGACGTTGTATAGTTTGGAGGGTGTACAGTTCGTTTTAGGTTGTATCTAGTATCTATGTTTTAGATTTCGTATTTCTAGCTTATTTATTTATTCTAATTGTATGTGTTTCTATATTTGTCCGACGTATTTGTGTCAATTCATTTATTTTTGTGTATGAAAATAATATTTAATGTATTTACGTATTTATGTTGTAGTAATTTACCTACTTTAATAAAATACTAGCGGCCGCCCGCGGTTTCACTCGCGTGGTTTCCGTTCCCGTGGGAATATCGAGATAAAAAGTATTCTATGTTTTAATCTAGGCTATCTACTATCTGTGTGCCAAATTTCAACCAAATCCGTCCGTATCCGTCAGTAGTTTTTGCGTGATTGAGGAACAAACATCCAAACCCACAAACTTTCACATTTATAATATTAGTAGGATGTAGGTATCTATGTATGCAGTTATTCAGAGTGTTACTTACGTATTACGAAACATATCACAATGCAGAATATGGTAGATAGGGACAATCGAATTGAATAACTTTTACTACAGGATCAACTCTGATATTGCGACAAAAAATAGTAAACGTTTTCAGTTTGTTAGTCCCTATTCTACCATATTCGGCATTATTCGGCATTGTAGGTACATTGTAGGTACCATACCCTGTATATTATGTATTTCTTATTTATAATATGTATGTATTGTCTAGTCAAGGTATAGTTATATAAATATGAATACGATACATGTGTTCTATTGACGTTTTCTGTATTAAATCTATTACTTCTAGATATAAAAAGGAAGCAGTGGAGTCATCATAAACATAACTTAGTTTTAAGTAACCCCATGTAATTACATCAAACTAACAAAAATGCTTCTCTTTCTTTTCATGTTTCTATGAAACTTGGCGTTACCGTAACGGCGTGCGACCGGTCTAATGCGCTATAAAAAAATAACGCGCTATTTCTTAATATCTGGTTTACGCCAAACGCAATACTAACACGCTTCAAAACAATATTTACAAATTAACAAATCTTCGGTGATGTCCTCTTAACAAACACTACTGTACATATGAACACGTTTTGTATATAAAAAACATAAAAAATAAACACTGGATACTACCTACCTAAACTGCATTAATACGTCAAATAACTCAAATCGCGGACATGTGATGTTGCGAACCGGTATAAACCAGATATTACGTGAAAACGCGCGCGTTTGGTATGACTGGTCGTACATCGTGGCGTGGTGCGGCGTGGCGCTGGCGCTCGTGTCCGCCATCTTGTTCTCGTCGGCCGCCATTTGCTTGCGCGGCGAGAGGGAGAGGGAAGAGGCGCTTAACATGCAGTACCTCATGCCCGGTAAATGCTACTGTTTATATACAGTTTCAGGCTTTTCAGTTCGATTATCATTATGGGAAAAATTGTGTATTATCTTAGGTATTTGATACTAAAACTTTTGTACATAAATACTGATAACATCAGTCAAAGGATGAGGGCGATGCTTCGATAATATGCTTTGGGGGATTGGTGTTTTTGTATTTTTTATGTGAATTTCAGTTTGATCATTTCTATCTAGTTGATTGCAAAAAGTACAAAATTAGAGAGAACATAATGTTATCGATATCATCGTACTACTTCTCAATACATTTGTTTTGGTGAAATTTTATAAGACGAATGGCCAATCATGAGAAAAGAAATAGCCCTATAACTGCAGACGAGGATGACCGACCGCTTAACTGCCTTCTTTGGCATGTAACTTTATTTGATAAAATTGCTAAGTTTTCTGAAATAACATTTAGAAACAGATAGACGAATATTTTAATAATCAGACCATTAATTATATCTTATCAAGAAATCTTGATCTTGAAAAATAAGGTTAGATCAGTATTTAGAACTCGTTCATCTCGATTCACAGTGTACCCGCAAAAGCAACAGTACGCGTACGCCGGGTACCCACCTCCGCAAGCGTACCCCGGGCCGTACTACCACGGGTCCCAGTACGGGCCCTACAACTACTGAGCCTGTGACCAGATGAGGGACCTCGTGGCGGCCTCCTTCAGCAACGCGTGCGCCCCCGCGCCCCAAGCCCCCGCCCGGAACCCCTCCCCCCGCCCCCCCTCGAGAGCCTCCCTTCGTACCTTCGACTCCCACCGCAAGCTGCGCCGCCCTAAGATCGGCGACAGGAAGGTCTACCGCCCGGTGAGACGCCACACCTTGTCTAGGATCGACGAGGCGCCTATGGTCCGTAGCCTGCAGCCGTCGACCGACATCTCCACGCGGCCTATATTGAGGTCTCGTTCGAACGTCTCCGCGGACACGAGCCGGAGCGTACCTGTTTGTAACGCGAGCCACGAGCTCGGCAACCAATTGGAGAGCTCCAGTCCTCAGTACGCCGAGCCGGGTTCCGATTCGGACTCCTTCGACCGGCCCGCTTCCATGACCGACCAGTTTTTAGTCCCGTTTGACCCCGCCCCGGGAGGCTACGTCCCCTCGTACGCGTACTACCGGGACGATAGACTGACCCGCCCTATGAAGAAGACGATGAAGAAGCTGTCGAAGCGTAGCAACTTGTACCTAGCGTTCATGTACTGAGGGTGAGGCCCGGTCACGAGTTTCGACGATGCCGTTCCGATGAAGCCCCGAACCATTGTAATATTTCATCGGTCACAAATGTCCCGAGACCGTGGACGCTCGGCTCGTCGCTTTTCCGTCGTCCTATGCCTTTTTACTGCCTAGAAACGTCGAAAGGTGATTCGCTTCAGATATCGTTCCTGCTTTACCTTACGGAAGTAGAAAAGAATAGGATGATGGAAAACCGACGAAGCTCGGGCGTAAACGGATTTCTGCTCCAAACTATATTTTATCCAAATGTCAACACTGCCTCTTTAATGGGTGGCCCGAATCTGGTAAAGAAGTAAACTAGACTATATTGACACCGTTTATTTGGTTGCGCGCGAGTTGTTACCGAGATGTCATTCGACTGGCGGCGAGTTCTTACCGAGATGTCATTCGACTCGCGGCGAGTTGTTATCGAGATGTCATTTGACTCACGGCGAGTTGTTACCGAGATGTCATCGACTCACGGCAACCTTTACAGCACGGCTTATACGAAACTCTGACTCCCTGGTCTCTTCGAAATTTCAAAATACAGTTCGTTTCCGAAATTTAAATCGATATTAGTTAATAATAGTATTTTAACAAGGTACTTATCAGATATGCGTGAAAACCTAAATATAGTTAGTTGGGTAGACGTGTGACTCTGCCATAAGTGTATGCGATTCAAACAAAACTTTAGTTATTAAGAATGTTTAGGTGAATATCGAACAACTTGTCTCATTTGAGATGTAAGTACTTGAACAAATTCTATGTATATTGGAATATTGTGCCTTTAATGTTACGTAAACAAATGCTCATTCATATGTATTTATAGAATACACATATCTCTGTAAACTTTAATTTTGTAGATGAATATTTTATAAATAAATATGCATTCTACTGATATTTTTTTACGATTAATTAGGCATTGTTAATAAGCAATGCAAATTACTTCGGACTGAAGTTATATAATATTTTCGTATATTTTTTAGATTCGTCTTATTGAGACGACGGACCTGTACCAATGTAACTGACGAATTCAAATCCGTCCTTATATTCTTGAGTACCTACATAAAACAATTTTCATAATTTCTTAAATCTATTTAATAATAATTTAGTCAGAATGTCGAGGTACTGAACCAATAATTTTGTAAATTAATTAATTTTAGTTTAATTAATCTAATATGATATTAGAGATTTTTAGGATATTTTCACTGGAAATGTATTTAAAATTTTCTAAATAAAAAAATTGTAAAATAGAAGTTTGTTTTTCTAACCCTGTTAGCTAGAATATTAAATAATTATATTTAAGGGAAGACTGGTTAAAAAAAGACTGAACTAAAAATATACAAAACGTATATTGATATAGGTAATCTTTGTACAAAAATATTTAAATATGGCGATATTGGACGTATTACAATGGAATGGACGATTTGACTTATCACACATTATTATAATAATATAAATACTTTGAATAGCATTTTACATACTGGTTTAGTTGTATCACAAATTATTAAAATTAAGGATGGAATGTTGGTAAGTATATAGAAAAAACTATTGCGAATTATATTACCACTATAAACCAAATTAGGAAATCCAACAACATTATACCTATAAGTCGAAGAAGAGTAGAACAACATTTTGTTCCATAAAAAACTTGTGAAATATTATTGTGGTGCAAACAAAAAACAAACAAATCGATAGGTATATGATAGATACTCAAACTGAGGTTGATGGAGCATGACAATATAAAGTATTGAAAATCATCTTGCCGATATAACCAATTTTCATGTCTGATTCATTAGACAAGTACTTAAAAAAAATAAAAATACATCGGTCTAGGGTATAAATCTAGCTAGGTATTCACAAGTACCTATTTCAATTTTCATACCACCGGAAAACCTGACAGACATGTATTGCATCAATGATGTATCAATTACATTTACATCTAGTAATTGTTAATTGATACATTAATAGAATTTCTATAATACTTTAGATATTTATCCAACATTTAACAGCTGTAAATTTTATTTAATTATACCAAACTGGTAAAAATTATAGTTGGTATAGTGGGATTAGGACTGATTACCGACAATCAATTCATCGAATGCCATTTTTCTCGACCGCCATATAATCGAAGATCCATTTCACCGACAGGCTATTTTACCGATAGGTCATTTCACCGACAAGTCATCGGAAAAATTATTTCACCGATAAGTACATTTTTTCGAACGCCATTTTATCGAAAGGGACATAAAGTAACCTCAATTAAAAAGTTTATTTAAGTCGGTGGAATTGATCTTCGATGATATGGCGTAGCGGTTGAGAAAATGGCATTCGATGAATTGATTGTCGGTGATCAGTCCTAATCCCTGGTAAAGGACATAGGTGAATTGAAATCATCTTTAATATTTATTTCATTGTAGGCTTTTGGGACATACCAATTAGATCAACCGTGAATACCCAGCTTTAATATTGAACTCATACACAAATAAAACTTTCTTCTTATTTGCAATTTTAAGAACGTTACTCACTCTAGTCTAGGGCCTCTAGGCCGCTCTAGGCCTTAGAGTGGCCTCGAGAGATTAACGCTTTAAATAGAGAGTAACGTCTAGGGCATTTCATAAACTTTCATATCGGAATTAATAAGCCCATTCCAATAAAAATCATCATGAAAAGCTGAAAACTCAATGGAAAAAAGTAACAAAAAGAATTAGGCATTTTTTATGATTGAATGGAAAACTTTTTTTACATAACGTATTTAAGACCAAATATTGCTTGTACCTATTGTACCTTTTCTAGTACAATGGGCGAATCTTCTCATCTGTTTTTGGAGAAATTCAACTTCATAGCTTAGGTAATAAAATGAAATACCCTACGGCAGGCGTTAAGCCTGTTAACTTGTAAAAATAATTTGACAAGATACATACTCCAATCCACATGTTTTAAATAGCGGTGTCAATAATAGGTCCAGGGTGGGACAAAGCCTGTTTCCTCTCTTGGACCGCAGTGACCAGTTTCCTATATGGGCCTAGGGGCAGCCCTAGAGTCTTCATATCGCTCTCAGTGAGCAACATCAGCGCATCCAAGTCTATTTGCTCGTCCTTGAACTTCTGCACGTATTGCCCTAAACCCCATGCAGTGAGGAAACGTTCTAGAGAAGAGAAACCCGATTCTTCCGTCTCGCCTTCCTCGTCGGACGTGATAGTAGAACTTTCTGGAAAGTGAAGGGAAATATTTTCAAAAAAAATGCCATACTTAGATCAACAAACGTTTAGGTCGTTAACGCCTGATATTGGTTAAATCCCTAAAAGTAAGTAAATATTGACAAATGTTGATCCTAAGAAAAGTAGATGTCCTTCAGTGTAGGGAATATGAGATGTGGATTATTTACAACATAGGTGTTTCATATTATATTGTACCTAGGTATTAAAGCAGTGCTGAGTCAAAGTAGACAGTCCAGGTGCCAATAAACAGCAAAATACAAGTACTGTAGCAGTTACATAGAAGATCCTGCCACTTACTAGCGCAACACAACATAAGACGGAGTGTTTTCAAATACTGATAAAATGGTACTTTTATTTAGAACTCAAAGATTAAAATTTTGTGAGGGTATTCCTCAGCTCGTGGTGATCGCACAGCGAAAGTCGTTCTGTGGGTAGGTCCCTGACAACGGGGATCGGTGATCTGGTAAAGGGCCACGAGAAGCCGCTGGATGCAGACAGCGCAGGACCGATCGTAGTAGAGATACTTGGAGGAGGCCTATACAATACACAGCAGTGGGTGTCGTGCGGCTGAAGTAGGTAGAAATTGGGGTTTCTGGATCAAGGAGATCCAGCAACCCCAATTTCTACTTTTCATTTATTCTAGTTTTCAAGTATTCAATGATTCAAGTATTCATCTATTTACTACTTTTTATTTATTCTAGTTTTCAAGTATTCAGTGATTCTATTATTCATAAGGAGATCCATAAGTACATCCCAATTATTACTGTTCAAGTATTCAATGATTCTAGTATTCATCCATTTATGCTTACTATATATAAAACTACGTGATAAATTTTGAATATGTTCTTGTATTCACGTAAGTACTCAAGGTATTTTATCGTCATTAATAAAACAAAATGAAAATTCTTATTTACGCTTTATTTAATATATTTAAAAAACATTATTTTCGATACACCATTTGTTAAGGATAAATACATTTTTTAAGGCACATATATTATCATGTTGCATACAACTAACAATATCGGGTGAATACAAATACTTATCAGATAATGATATCAAACTCGGACAATTTCTATCTTCTAAATTATGAATATTATTATTTCGTAATAATATACTTTTTAACCAAACTACCTTTTCACAACCTTTCGTAAATATACATTTATTATCTAAAATACTATTAATAATATTTTTATAATTCATATAAGGTATAAATCCTTGATTCCACAAAATGCCTCTATTTTTTTCTATCCAAGACACTTGTATTCTTTCTTTCTTCGTTAAGTTATAAAATGGGAATGGTGGTTTTATAAGAATTACAAACACTCGTCTGTTCGACATAATTGCTATTTCTTTCGGAATAAACTCATTTGTTTCGCTCTTGAATCCTTGAACATCTACTATTGCATTCATGATAGTTTTCGGACAATACTGCTTAACGGTTTGTATTCAAAGAGACGATCGTTTATGATCAGACAGTAAGCAGTTGTATTGTCTGGTATTTCTTCTGAGCATTCAATTTCTAGCCGTACGTCAACTGGACCAGTTTTTAATGAGTCATTTTGTCGAGAACAATCAATAACAAACAACGGTGCTTTTTGTCTAAATTGGTGTAAATCAAGCAACGGATCAACACCGTTGTTAAAATATGACTGACGAAAGTTTGCATACATCTCGTATAATATACTATATTTACCATCATCAAATTTCAGATCGAGTGAGTCATATGGAAAGTATTGAGAATTCAAAAATAATTTAAGGTTAGTTACTTGACAGTGATCGAACATAGATGAACTACGAGCTTTATCATGTTTTCTGTTTGTTTGTAGACCCAAAATTACGAATCTAGGTTTTTCTAACTGGGAGGCAGTTTTGACTGACCATGAATGCTTCCTAGTTTTTGGTAATAATGGATACTCATATAAATCCCAATTTCTAAATGCTAACTGCAGTGGTCGATCTTTTTCCAATTGTTTAAGTAATAGCAATTTTGTGCGATCTGAAACTTTTATATGAGGCATGCGCCACTGTATCTTCTGTATTTCTATTTCTACATTATCATTTTTCTCCAGAGTTACGGTATTTAAAACTGAACTACTTCGATGTAATATAAGTTCGTGTCTACAATTAATAATAATTTTATTATAATCTTCAGCAAAACCTAATAATTTGTTCAACGGGATGATGACATTAAAATATCCTTTTTTTAGTGTCGTACCATTTAAGTTCCATCCCCAAACTGCCGCAGCTTTATTTTCACCTTCATTCATGGATATAAATGATTTAATTGTTGTAGTAATGCCAGCATTTTTAATACGATCTATTTCTACACCGTTTAATTCATACCGTATATCTTGAAACAAATAGGTAATTGCATTGTTTATGAACTTAACATCCTTTTCATATTTCTTTCCTGTAGCATCAACTGCAGTCACTTCAGCATAACCTTCTATGTAGATAGAGCTACCCGATGGTAGCAAATATATATCTTGCTGATGGATAGGTATTCTAATTTCATCATTATTTTTAAAGCTGTTGTTATATGGATTGTAGCTATGAATCTCATAGCTTTCTATAGAATTATCGTGATATGGGTGGTCGGTAATTTGTAACATTTCCTAATTTAAATCCCAAATCTTTTAAAAACTTTTTGTTATCTTCAGTGATTGTTTTAATTTTCACAAAACTTGCACGGCGTCTGTCGCCTTTGACTATGGAAAGTGGAATATTACGTTTTCTTCCATGAGGTAGACTTTTATTATATACAATCATAATAAGATTACTGTTAATAGTATATGAATATTATATTATCCCAGTAATTAATATAATTTTCGAACATAGTATTTATTACTAATGTCAATGATAAAGTGATTGCAAAAACGTTTACCCAAATATTATATACTTTCATACTTGTAGGAGAAAATCAAAACCTTTTTTATTTCTTTTGTATTTTATTTTTCTCCCAAAATGAATTGATGAATTTTAGACAATGATGGCCACAGTTGTACAAATGATTTTTTTGTACATTAGTATAGTTATAATTAATATTTGTTCCAACATATCTTATAAATTCTTGTGGTGGTTTTAAATTACCATAACTGTCAAAATATTCGATGTAATCATATATTTTTCCATAGGCTACCCAATGTGTTCCTGTGTTTTCTGAAGTGTCGAGATTGATTACGCCACATTCTAATGGAAATGGTTTGTGAGGTAGTTGGTCTCTCATAAATACACCTCGAAAGAAAGGAATGTTTTTTGAATGCTTTATTATATCAATATTGGTTAAAGCTCTATTGGGTAGCCTATAATTTAGTTTTTTCGCTTCGTGATGTAAATACCGAAACCGTGTTTGTATGGTTTTAGCTGCAATCCTTTACCAATACAAACGGCCTCAATATGCTTGTTATGTCTTTCCAGTTCTTTCAATTGTTTCTTAGCTGCTTTATACTCATTAACTGCTTTAATAATACCTGCAGTACCACCAGCCAAACTTCCAGCAGCGGACAAACCAGCAAATATTGGAATTAAAGGAAGGAATCCTCCAGTTTTAGGTATTGGTATTACTCTAGGTAATTTTATCTTAATGTCAGAAGCTAATTCTTGGGCAGTTGCATAAGCTGCTTTCAACAAACTATTTTTACATTTGGGTTTTAACTTCTTGATATGTTTTTTAGTACATAAAATGATATTTTTAAGAGTTTTTTTTACACCTTCTCCTGAAATTACTTTCTGTTTTTTGCTAGAAATTTTAGATCCTTTTTTTCTTTCGTTAGAGTTACAAACTGTCTTTGCAGATAGCTTGGGCTGCATTGTTATTATCGAGTCAACTGATATTTCAATAATTTAATGTTATACTACTATTTAAGAGTCTATATTGTTTCAGGAACTGATTACGAATGGATTTATATTAATTTACAAGCTATATTTATAGAAAAAAAGAATAATCAAATATCTATATAACATCTAATTTATTTATCCAACTGTTCTCACTTGTTGGAAGACCAAGCCATTTAACATACAAACGATTTCCTTTTTTCTTTAAAACTTTTTCAACCAAGTATATATCATGATGTTTAGTTTTTTGAAGTTCTTGAGAATAAAAAGCACCTTTTATTGGACGATTCTTAAGATCCTCTATTAAGTAAGACGGAGGATTAGTTTTTTGTACTTTCATAATTTTAAATATTTCTGTCGACCAATTGGGAGTATAACCTTTGTCAAAACAAGCTTTGTATTTACTTATTCTCACATAATCTCCCATTTGAAATTTACCTTTAATGTGTTTTCTAGAGTAAGCCATTTTTAAATATTTTTGCAATATGCTACTTTTGTTTTTATGATTTATTGATGCTGGAGTATGACCTATTGTTCTATGGATGGTGTTATTATATTCTTCTACTTTTTCCTCGAGGACTTTATTTTTCCACTTATAATTTCCATTCAAGCTGAATTCTTTATACAATTTATTTTTTAAAGTTCTTATAAATCTTTCTACGATAGAAGCTTTTTTAGTAGAGTATGTAGAGTAATGGTTTATGTTATACTTATCGATAACAGCTTTAAATTTATCATTGTAAAATTCTTTTCCAAAGTCAGTTTGTAAGTTTTTTGGTACACGCCCCTTCTTCAATACTTGTTTAAATGCTTTAGACACCATTTCTTTGTTCTTCTGTTTTAATGCAACTGTCCAAGCAAATTTTGAGAAACAGTCTATGATGGTAAGTATATATTTAAAACCAAAATTAACTCGAGACATTGCTTGCATATCTATTAAATCAGCTTGCCAAAGATCATCTATATCTTTCAAAATCACGTTTCTTCTTTTAAAATTTATTCGAGCACTTTTATGAATTTCGTTTACCACATCTAGTTTGCTCATAGTGCTTATTTAGTTTTCCTGCTATTTCCTTTATGTTGGCAATTTCTTCAAGCTTTTTTAAACGTTTCGTTAAAATTTCTACTTTTTCTAAAATTTCAATTTTTATTTGATTAATTTTATTGTAAGAAGATTCCGATCTTTCTAATGTTGAAATCTTACATGTTGTGAATGAAGAATGACTATCACTTTTCATTTCGTCATCCATGTTCAGAAGACTTCAATAAAATGAGTGATTCATTCTATTTCTTAATTTTTTATAATACCAGCTTCCTTTAATTCTTCAATGATTGATAAAATTTCGTTATCATGATTAGTATTTCCAGCGCTTTGCGAAGCAATCAGTAACTTAAGCCTTTCAATCAATTCATTAGGATCATCCCAGAATATGTAATCAGTATCGCTTTTATACTTTTTACACATAGGTATATATCCACCACTTTTTGTTTCTGAGCTGTCAATATCTTTTTCGAAAAATAATGGTTTGATAATATGTCGATATTTTACACCTTTATCACCTCTTATTTGTCCAGTTGGCTTAAAATCTCGTTTGTGGGCATTTGTATGATGGAGTATATCTTTATATACTAGTTTATCTTTTTCGGTTACTATATCGAGTTTAGGTTTACTACGCATAAGAAGTTCTTTTAATCCTGGAGTAAAACTATAATGTTTATTATTAATGGTAAGTATATAGTTTTTTTCGGACTTCGATGAATCACCCGTGACAGAAAACGATACTTTTGAATTACCCATCATTAAATCTTTATTTTCTCTACGTAATCCAAAGGGAATGTTTATATCACTGTCATATATATCAATAACATCCTCCTTCTTTAATGATTGTAGCGTATTGTTAATGTTTTCAGTAGTACTTTTTTCCTCATCACTATAATCATAATAATCTGAACCATCACTGGAATCAAACTGAGTTAAGTTTTCATTATTTATGCTAACTTTTTCAGTATTAATGTTATATTTTTCAGTATTTATGCTATCTATTTCAGTGTTTATGTCATATTTTTCAGTATTTATGTTATCTTTTTCCACATCTTCATTTTTAGACATATCAATAGACACATTTAATATCTGTTTATCCTTATCATCACTTGCTTTGATTAATGTATCTAAATTATCTGTCAGAGGCTTGAAAATCCTTTTAAATTTCAGATTAGCAGCATCTTCTTCATTTTTGATTTTCTTAATTTTATTTTTTATGTTGTCTACTGACTTGATAAGCTGTGTTTTTATTTCAACATCCATAATTTCTACAATTAGTCTGTCTTTCACAAATATCGAAATGAAAATAACAATATTTTCTAAACACACAATTTATATATCCTATCATTTAGACAAACACAATTATTCTATAAGTGAATAAAAATGTCAAAGCCTTGTCTGTATTTACCATTATTCAAATCACAATCTTTGTTTATTAACAAAAAATTAAATCTGTTTTGCCATATTAAGGAACAAAGTTTTTTGAATTCATTCCAATCAAAGTCAGTAGTCACATGTTCATTATAAATATGTTTTAAATTGGTATCGTCCTGTTTAAAGATAATCAATAGATTAACATTATCGCGTATTAATTGTTTAGGTATTTTAGAATAAGTCTGTGATAAATAAAAACAGTCTATTTTTTTATGTCTTCCCATAGAAAAATAATTACGTATATTAATCTGGTTTTCACATGCTACATCATCAAAAATCATTACTGAATTTTGCAAAGCGTTACTAGGTGGGATCACATCTTTATTATGATTGAAAATAAATATCTTCCCACCAGGAACTTGATCCATAACTTGTTTTAAAAAACAATACTTCGGCTGAAAAGCAGTTTTTGAATATAAATAAATATTCCTGAATTTAAGACCATTTTTATGTAGTAATAAATTGAGCATAACATTTGTTTTCCCACAGTTCGATGGTCCGCACATAATACATCGAATTGTATTGGGTAAAAGTATACTATGTTTTGCTTTATAGGAATCATTTTCAGTTTTTATCTTATTGACTTCCAAAGTTTGTGCTTGCTTGATGAATTTCATTGTAAGTGTAAGGTAATGCAAACATGATTCAGCTTTATATAGGAAAATGAAACTAACAGTCATGGCATTGATTAAATTTTTCTTTATTATTAATAATATGATAACTTGTACATTAATAAATACAAACAACTTATTTAATTAATTAATTAATAATCCTTTATCTCATATGCTTGTACAAAAGAACCTTTTTACGAATAATACAGCTATTAGGTACCATTTTATTATATTATTACCAGAATATATTTTCACATCAATTTTTTTAACGTACAATTTATAACATACATTTTAGTGCTAATACTTTACTTATTTTCTATTTCATTATGTAAGTATTGTAATTAATGGGTTTTATCAAAGAATATCGATAAAAATGAAACAGACATCATTGTAAAACGAATCAAAACATTGTATCACAATGACCCCATGGTAGGGTATGAATTCCATCTTTCTGGATCTGTCTTTTATCATCATTTCCATCAAGAAGTTTCTTGTTTATCTGTTGCGTATATAACACATGCTTAATAGATCTTATCAATTTCATGTTACATCTTGTATCAGTGTTGTCATAAAGGGTTTTTTTGTAATCAGACATATTCAAGTTATTAGTTACCGATTTAGTTATACCTTTCGCCTTTTTAATATTCGAATTCACGCTTTTGATACTATATAACTTAGCTCTAAGACCAACGAATTCAGTAATAATATTACCACCCATTTCATCTTTAAATAATCCAGGTACTTTCTCATTTGTTCTCGGTATATTATATATATTATTTACAGCAAAATTACTAGTATCGAATTGTGAAATATTATTACGCATATCGTCATAAAAGTCATTAGTAAATATCAAATATAACAAACTATCTGTATCTGTGTAACAAAGCTGTGCTCGATCCTTGTATTTTTCTTTGACAAAATCATAATGGAATTGATAAATATGTTGCTTAGCGTATTCTAAAACAGAGAATCCAATATAAATTGGTCTATCCATTACACATTTCTCATGGTTTAGTTGGATAGCTGCAAAGTTTTCAGAAAATATGCTTATACTGTTAAGGTTCGGTTTTGCGATCAACTTTTCAGCAGTAAGATGCTTGTTTGTTTTATTTTCGTTATCTACCCATCTAGTGACTAATTTAACATCTACTTGCTTTCTCTTATTTTCAATAGTTTTGCCAAAAATAGAATTATTGAGTAATTTAAAAAAATCTTTTTCAAATGTAGTTTTTGATAATTGTCTAAGAGAAGTATTCAGATCGATGTACGGCTTCAAAAAACTTTCTTGTCTGAAACTGAGAATACGATGTATTTTTATTAATATTAGCCCATGCTTTATACATTGTTTCAGATGTGTGTAATGAATGACATAATTAAATTTATCGTAAAGATTTGCTATTAATTTCTTACTTTGACCCTCAAGAGGTACCATTTTTTCCATGGCAAAAGGTAAGTCTTGATGATCTTTATGTAAATGATCTGGGTATAATAAGTCAACTTCTAAAATGTAACCATACTCGCTGTTATCACAAATATTCATAACATCAAAATTATTTATTTCTTCCAGTGATAAAAAATTGAACTCTGCGACAGGAAATTTTTTTGTCATCGCATAGCCATACAGATTATTGCAATCTAAATATACTAGGTAGGAAGACTCTTGAGATCCATCATAGTTCGGCAAATATTTATTAAATGCTTTGGCATGTCGTAAAGAGCACTGTGCAAGACCTCCACGTATACCTTTTTCTAACATTTGATACATTTCTATGTCATGAATTAGTTCTAATTGAATATTAGTATGAAAAAGCATCGCATCCCAACTCAAACTTGGTGATGTAATATAATATGCAGGATCAAGTTTGTAGTGCAACAAACTAACGTTTCTAAATTTTTCAAATATATCACACAATAATAATACATCTGCTTTCATGTATAAATCAGTATATTCACCAAGGTTTCTAATATTGAAGCATTTCCATATTTTATGAGCATATTCATAATCGCAGTCAGAAATATGTGATTCATTCAAAGAGTTAAAAAAACTCGACTTTGTAGGAAGCTGTGTTTCATCGAATTTCGACCAACTATTTATATAATCATATGGATATATGCCTTTCTTTTGAAGTAAACTGAATTGTACTTTATCAGTAAACTCATGAGACAAATTAACAAAATCAGTTTCACTCAAACTTTTACTCAATTTATCAAGGCTTGAATTTAAAAACTGGTAAGAATCTATGAATTTAAGTTCGATAGTTCGATTATTATTTCCTGATTCAATTACTTTTGAAATAGAAAGATACTTTTCTTTCGACTTAGGAATTATTTTGGCAGCACCTTTGTATTTCATCAACTCTTCGATAAACAAATGTAAGTCGTAACCAGATAGGTTATGAAACACCACTGGGATGAAGGGGCATACTCTATGCATTAAGTTGCAGTGAGAGTGAGCCGCACCTCTAAACTGGGAAGTAACATGGTCATGATCACGCACTTTGTCATCGAGTAATACTTCATTACATATATGACATATGGTGGCTTTTTGATACTCAGTTTCTTGGTCAGGTGTCAAAGGTAACATAGGCTTTTTATCTGATAAAATATTATTAATTAATTCAGCATCTTTAATTAATGATTTTATGAATACTTCAACACAATCAATACCTCTGTATGCGACATATTTATTTAAGTTTCGATCATGCGAGCAACAAATATAGTAACCGAAACTACAAGGTTGATGCTTTTTCAATGTATTAACGAATTCAGATTTCTGTTCTTTAAAATCTAATAATAGACATTCAAAGTCAGCATATATCACAAAGTTAATTTTTTGTTGTCTTTCATAATGATTGAATTTTAATATAGAACCCTTTTCTGGCAAAACACTTAAAACTCCATTACATCTATGAGACCGATACTTAAATTCACTTGCAAAAAACTGTAAACAAGATTCGCATAAAAATATTTTATCTTTATGTAGTGTTATTTGACGTTTCACTAATCGAGTAAGATCTTTGATCAAACAGTAATGTCCTTTATTTTCACGCTCAAAATATAATAAATTAAAATGATCAATTTTTCGATTTTTTGTCAAATATAGAGGTCCAGTGACACAGCATTTGTTGTTTAGACCATATACATTAATACTTATATCGGGGTTATTGCTTTCAAAGAGCTTGATATCTGTGAATGAAGGTGGGAAAGACATCCCAGTTATATTAAGAATAGAAGAATAATGTGGATACGACTGTATTCTGCACACATTATTCTTAGCCGGAAAAAGACCGGCAACTATACTCCAAAGAAAACAATAATTATCATTATTCTGTATATTAATACAACTTTTCGATGTTTTTACAGATTTCGGTAGTTCTATATATGTCCCGCCTTTCATGGGACTGTACTTATTTATATTTATTTCTAAATGACTGATACGGGTTAAAGTCCAACCAGATTCACAGAGTTCGAATTCAGCTAGTCTAGTTTTAAACTTATCTGCTAAATTCGAGAATAGTTCAGTTAATTCGGTAGACTGATAAACGATTTCATATTTTGTGTTAAAAGACTTTAGTTGCTGTTCATTTGATTTTGGTAACATGAAATAAGCAAATAATTCAAAGTTTATCTTAATACAGCTATGCTTCTTTAATGAAATGTTTATTAATTTTATAATATCGTTTCGATTGCCACTCAGAAACGCCTCAGCTGTGAGGTACTCGACTTTCTGAGAGGGGTTTAATCGGAAGGTAACCAATCTATTTTTAAATGCAGTGGCAATCATATCAATATTGTTGAATTCAGTTCTGATTAAACTATTCGATTTATGTAAATTCGTTTTCAAATGATATCTGTATTCATTTCGAGACATTTCAATTTTGCATTTATTGCATTCTATTTTTTCATTCTTATCATCAGTAGACTGAGGGAGCTGAGCTGAACGCATTGAAGCTGAGGAAATAAAAAAAAAAACAATTAACAATGTCTATATATTTATAATACAGTTTCATTAGCATAAAGATAATTGATTAGTGATTAAACATAATATTAATAAATGAATCATATGCATAATGTTCAAACAATATAAATGAACTATATGCTTAATAATACTTTTAAATAGTGGAGTAACCACTAATTATGTCAGGACGGCAATGTTTAAATTCTTGCCGAGTGGCTTTAATAAATTCAGCAAGGTGCGTCCATGCCTCGGTGTCAGAGTTTGTTTGATTTTTTATCGTGATTATGGCGTGACGCCATCGATTTATCGGTTGTACATTTTTAATTTCCCCTGATTTGTATACTTTTAATTCTATGTAATGTGAGCCATCTTTAACATGATCAGTTTGTCTTGAAACGCCCTGAGCAACTCTTTTCGTAAAATATGAGCTAATCTTCGGTAGTTTTTTACCCGGTTTCCCGATCAGCTCGAAATGTTCGTCATCGCTGTCACTGCCGAAGACGTCTTTTGCAGAGGCTTTAGTAGATGACCCGTGCGCTGCGTTGACAGTGGCGCTGGAGGTGCTCTTGGATTTCTTTACCACCGGCTCCTCAGTCACACGAGGCGCTCGTGACTTTTTCGAGACTGGTACTGGATAAAAGAAAAAATTAAATTAGGGGATTGTTTTCGTCACACTTCATAAACATCGAGCATTGTTTTATTTGTCGTTGTGATGCTTTAATAAATTTTATAAGATGCATCCATGCTTCCGTGTCACAATTCGTTCTATTTTTTATTATTAGGTCAGCTAGTCTTCTATTTTTCATCTGATAATTTATTTCTTTTCTATTAGAGTTGTATATCTGCAGGCTGATATAATACAATCCAACTTTTGTTTTATTTTTTCGTAAGCTATACGCTTTAGGGTATCTCTGCGTAAAGTATGAATACATATTATTATCATGATTCTCAGTATTACCTTGTGGAATGGAGCTGTTATTATCGCTCTCATCTTCACTATCGGTCCCGAAAAGCTCGTATGCCGAGTATTTGTGTGTTGCAGCAGGGGCGATAGTTGTGTTCTTGCGCTTGTTTCTTGACACTTTCGAGGATGCAGCGGGAGGTAGGCGTTGCTTATTGGGCATCTTGTTGTCGTTGGCATGATGTGAAGTTGATGGCTGGACAAACTCGTCTTCAGAAAAGTCTGGGGTATGGCGAGGTGCAGACCTGAAAAATGAATAAATATAAATTTAATATACAATGTATATTGAATCAGTGTGATTAATGAAACAATGTCAAGAATAAATTACATAAGTAATTACATCAATAGGAAGGTTGAAGAATTGAATTGATGGATATTGATATATGATGATATTTGTCGACTTCAGTGACCGGCTGGCTTGCACACCAATATTTATGGTGTCGCTATCTCTAAGGTCTGAAATCCCCCAGCCAGGTCAATATAGAATACTGACTTTTCTTTGTCTCAACACATGAATTAATTGAATAGAGAAAAAACGTTATATGTATGAATTACCAGAAAATATGAATCAATGAATAGAAGGGCTAATGAATCGATGTACTTACATTTTGTTTCACTCGATATTTTATGAAGAATTTCTGGAGGTAAAATTGCGCTTCCTTGAACTGGACTGTGACAATTCCCGTCGCATCCTGGCTTAAATACACACATTATCACGTGGACCGATTTCCATATTTGTAAAAATTCAACGTGACTAAAACGCATCCATATAAGAAATTGCAACTTCAACAAAAATCCCTATTTTAGACAGAGTCCTGTCCCTTACCACGAGTTCTTAACGTAGCTCGAATGATATTGTCAAAGTGAGACATCGCTACATACAGTGTATAACGCTATCCCTTTTTCAACTCGACAATTTGCTGCAACGATGAGTTGATAGTCCTTAGTAAGGTACGCTCACTATCTCCCAACTTCCAATACAAAGTTATTTCATGCACTTTTTACATGGAAGTATAATTTTAACCACCTTAATGGTATGCACATAAGGTTGACAATAAATTACACATCGATGTCTAGTGAAAAATAAATTTGTTATAATTACGATTTGGTACTATGGTATGGGATGGATATTATATTGTGTGATTTTAATACTGTACAGTTTAAAGTTCAAAATCGACTGTACAAAAATGCTTGTATAAACTTGTCAATCAATTTTGAACTTAAATAATGTTAAAAAAAACATATAAAAACTCCATTGAAATACAATTTACAACAATTTAAAAGTGGTCTTCAGTTTGTGCAGAACTTACCTGCTCACAAAATAAATTTGTAAAATGGCGGTAAGTAAAGCCTATTTATTATTGTAGTTAAAACCATAAAACTTCATTCTAATTTCTTCTTTAATGCTTTTCAAACAAAAACCTAAAACTTGCTTATTCAATCATCATTCGTAATCAAACGAAATTATTATTGAAATACGTAATCATAATATTGTGTATTCATAAAGTATTTTATCCTTATTGCAGGCATCCCGCGACTTTGATATCAGCTACTCGCCAATTCCAGCAGATCAACTTCTTCGACAAAATGTGCTGAATTACATCGAGCGCGAGCGACCCCTTGAAATACATGAACCATCGAATAGTGTTGCAGCCCCTCAAAACAATGGCAACTCCAGAAAAAAACGAGAAATCGATGTTTTATATTCATACATTAAAAGACCATGCAAAGGCCCGCGATCAAAATTAATAAGACTTCAAATATTTGAACTTGATGATATGAATAATGTGGAAAATATAGAATGTAATAATTGTGAAGCTAATACTTGTGCACAATATATAGTTGACTATACATTTTCTGATGAGGTGTATAAATGCGCGAAAGATTTACTGAATAAAATGCATAGAAAATTAATATAAATGTTAATTCACATAATGTCTATTGAAATAAAACATATTTGATACTAAAACTGTGTTTTCTTTCTTTCACTTAAGGCACTTAGGTACTATTAGCGCCGTCAATATATTTTATTTTTATTACTCGTAAACCAATTTAATATATTAAAAAAAAGCTCATGTAATAATCTCTTAAATTATCTCAAATATTTCTTGCCTAACTCTTCTACAGTTTTCATTCTCTCTGTAAGTTATAAAATCCATTTTAGCTCGAAGTGGCCACTTTTGGCTAGGATGGATTTTAAAACTTACAGAAGAATAAAAACTGTTTTAGAGTTATTCAAAAAGTATAGAGTAGAGACGCTAATATAATAAATAAATATTTGACGGCGCTAGTAGCCTACAGCGCCTTAACATAAAAGTTGACTTCTATCACTTAACTTCCACATGTTTTAAACAAAGACTCCTATGTTTGTATTCGTTTAAAGCTAAGTTCGATGTCATAATTTCCGAAAATTTCTTCTAAGCCTCTCATAAAAATATTGAATATTGATTCCTTATGTAAACTAATGTTAAGATACGAATTGTATATAGGTACTATACGTATTAGCAGAGGCTCGCAATGGGTTGTAGGTAATAACGTAATATAATGCGTTTCCTTTTTAGTAGATAGGTAACATTACGGGCATGCATTCATAATTAAATATTTAAAACTCAAATAATAGGTATTATTTTATTGAATGTTATTAATTACTATGTAAATTTAAAAAAGATCTTTTTTTATATTCGTACAGTAATTTAAAAACTTACTTATCCTTAATACCATTCGAATGCTAATTTAAATCTTTAGCACAAAATTATCATGATGAATACAACTTTTAAATTAATGTTTACTATACAAATTGTGTATAGGTACAATTTGTATATCAACACGGTAGGTAGGTAGTACTTAAGTATATCTATTCTGTGTTTAAATCAGAAATCAGAATGATTAAAGACAGGTGAATACTTGAATCGTTGAATACTTGAAAACTAGAATAAATGAAAAGTAGAAATTGGGGTTGATGGATCTCCTTGATCCAGATACCCCAATTTCTACCTACTGGCTGAGTATTCTGTATTCCAGAAACAAACCAAAACCCGTGTATGGCCCTAAAAGTGAAGCAAATTTTACTTATGAAACTACTTTACTTCGGAGTAGTTTTAGTCATCCTTAAATCCTGCATGTGAGAGGTGTCTATGAGTGCATTGCTCGACCGCACGTATAGTGCTAAGCTTGACTTCTGTCTTCAATCTATACGTGTGAAATTTTAATCATTTGGTTCCCGTAGTGGGGTGGTTCCACTCATGATTACAAGCAACTTTTACTATGGGGCCAACTCTGATATCGCGAAACAAAAACCAGCTGTTCCATACAAAAGTAAATAATGAGTAGAACTCCACTGCGGGAATCAAAGGATTAAAATTTTAGCGTGTTTTGTGGTAATACTGTGCTAGTATACACATCAACTTTGTCTAGGGATACAAGTGTTATTTTCATACAAACGAGGTAACTTTGAAGCCTTGGTTTTCTGTCAGTGATGTACCGTGCTGTAATCTTATGATGACCATCCAGGGAGTGAATGGAGGAGATTCAGATCGTAATACACACCCAACTGATGATAAGCATTCTAAAAGATTAATGTGTCAGAGTTCTCAGTTTGAGGATTTCCATACATTTCTCGTTGTTTCCATATTCCATACGTTTTTAGAATGCTGGTCAGATCAGTTGGGTGTGTATAGCAGTCTGCATCTTCTCCATTCACTCCCTGGATAGCCGTCATCAGATCACAGCACAGTACATCCCTGGCAGGAAACCAAGGCTTCAAAGTTACCTTGTTTCTATGAAAATAACACCTGTACCTAGAGTTGATGTGTGTATATTATCCTCACCGGACTGCGCAGAGTTCCACTCTGTAGGCTGATAGGCGTGACGGGCGGCGAGCGAGCCCGCTGAACCGATGGAGAGCTCCTCGGCCCCCGCCCCCGGGGGCACGCCCCCCACGCCCCCCGGCAGCGCCCCCAGCGTTGCCGTTATAGACCGCCTGCAATCCAACATGGAGATGTTACAGCATCAGCGCGTAAAAAGGAATATACAATTGGTCGTGAGCGTCAAAACGATGGGATCAAGTCCCCAATTTGAAAAGTATCACATTAAAGAGTTTGTGCTACATATGCTCTAAGTAGCACTTTCAGAAGGTCGTGCCACTTTAACGTCAAAGTGGCGGGATCAGGGAGGTCCTGACACACTGCCTTTAGAGGTACAAATGTCTGGTTCAGGGTATAAATAGTACATATGTAGCACAAACTCTTTAATGCGATACATTTCAAATTGATCCCGTCATTTTGACGCTCACCAATTGGTCTGGCAACAAAACGACCGGCAGCAGTGCGGTGAACAAATTCCTCATAAATAGGTACAATGAGGACAATCATTTGCCTCGCCGAAAACCACCGCTTTCCGGATGGGTGACCAAGAAATAATAATCTCGAATTCTTCCTTGCTTCGGTAGGAACCTATACGTTAAGCCATTGGTCCCTGTCCCTGATGTACGTAGGTATTTGTAGTCGTTAACACCCAAACTGCATTGGCCCGCATGGTGTGTTATGGCCCAACCTATTTAAATATAAGAAGGAATGTAAAGGGATTGAATCGGAAGTTGACGGACCAAAGGCAATAATGAAAAAATAAATAAATTTAAAAAATATTAAAAACACGACTGCCCTGCCAAAAACGAACTAAAAAGTTAAATAACAAGTGTCTTAGCAGACGGGGTACCGTTTTGTGGAACAATTTTTAATTAAAGAGGTCCCCCGACTGCAAAGACACTTCTTATTTAACTTTTTAGTTCGTTTTGGCAGGGCAGTCGTGTTTTTAATATTGTTTAAATTAATTTATTTTTATTTCACACATTTTAGTGACAAATTATTTAGTTTTGAAATGTGCTCATTAAGGCCTTTCATTTGATGCCGATATTGTAATAGTTAAAGATTTCTTTTTTTACGTTTGAAAATGGTGTCGTACAGTCGCTTTAGTGACTTTTTTCAAAAAAACATAGCCAGTGTCACTCGGAATAATGTAAGGATTCTAACGATACCTTATACACCCAAAGCCGTTGAGCCATTTAGAAGTTATGGTGGAATAAAGAAACTCACATACCCACAAACATACATGAACCCAGAACATATTATGCACTCCTTTTGGGCAGTCGTGTAAAAAAGGGCATACTGCGCCAAGCCAAACTAATTTTGGATAAGGTTAAGGCAGTTTACGTTTTTTTACTCATGTGGTTAAGGTATGTAACACATGAGTAAAAAAACGTAAGTATGTAAGGGCCAGATAATTAAGGACATCAGCCGATTTTCATACAAACGAGGCAACTTTGAAGCCTTGGTTCTCCGCCAAGGCTAGATCAGTAGCTGTGAACTGATGATGACCATCCAGGCAGTGATTGGAGGAGTTTCAGACCACTACATACACCCAACTGATCTGATCAGTATTCTAAGGCCCGTTAGCTAAAAATTAAGAATTTAGGAGCGACGTTACGCCAGCTATCTTTGGCGGAGAACCAAGGCTTCAAAAACTCCTATACAGCAGCACCTCCTGCCCGATGCCGCCTACACGTCAGGATGATACAAGAAATGATAAAAATTATGTATGACCTGAAAGCCACGCTGCCGAAGCCGGGGCGGTCGAAGATGCTGGCGGGCTCCTGCAGCAGCACCTCCTGGCCGATGCCGCCGTCCTCGCTCGCCGCGAAGTCCGGCTGGCTCGCTGATCTACACGCCAACAGGAATACACATCAATGATCATGCAATATGCAATGATATAATTCAATTAGCAGAACTTTTTGAGCATAGATGAATGTAATTTCTTAGATTATTTATAAATAATCTAAGTGTAATTTACATTCTTTTTGTTTTATGTCGTCGAAATGTCAAATGATTCTACTCTTTTTCCCATGGGTACCTACACAATGTTTTCTTGGATTATGCTATGACAAATTAGTATGACCACGGAAAAAGCAGTTAAAAATATAGGATCATACAAATTGAATTTTTTGGATCTTTTTAAATATGAATTTAAAGTTCCTCATGCCCCTCCGTCCACTATCCCCTGGTAGACTCCCCTGGGGTATTTATGTGGATATTTCCCTAAATTCACTAAAATCCATTGTAAAAATCCATTGATGCATCTTTTTGCACTCTGTCCACTTTAATCCGTGATCCACAAAAACCCACCCTTGATTCAGTATTGTCCACTCGGCTCCACCAAAAATGATTATGTAAGTTGGATTCCCTGGGGGATTCAGTAAGACTGAAAATCACCCCTGTTCCACCTAGTTACATTGTAGTTACATTACATTCATTTAAACTAGATGGACTTGTGGTAAGTAATTTACATAATCTGCCTTTTAGCGAATTTGCCGTTTCCAGAATCTGCCATTTAGCGAAAAAAGATTATCTGAACAAAAACACCCAACTTCCTTTTGAAAAAGGAAGTTGGGGTTTGGCAGTAGTAGTAGATAGGGCTATGTAAATAGAGCATGTAGTGGTTCCTTGGTTCAGGCATCCATAATCTTTTTAGCAAAATTATTTTTTATTCTCGTAAGGAGCATCCTCACTGGGAGCATTCTTTCGGAAGCGTTTGTAAACAAGCATTCGTAGGCGAGCAACAAATGATCCCAGCGAGCCCAGCATTCACTATGAACGTACGTTCGAGTCGAACATTCCCTTGCGAGCTTGGAGCATTCGAATACGATCATCATTATACAACAAATGAAAACAATCATACAACTGAAAATTCTGATTTTTTTTCTATAACTAAGGGAGCTTATTCCTACCTATAAAAAAATATTCAGCCAATTAGATTTTTTTCGGATATTCCCCATTCAAATGATCCTAACTTTACAATGTGTTACAAAAAAAACCGTGATGCCGAACATGATAGATAGGGAAGAGACCATCAAACTCCTTTGTCGCCCGTGGTCCCTTCTCGTAGTCTCTGGAAGCCTATGGAGGTTTTTTCTTCGTGGTACCCACGAAAAGATGGTATTGAATTAGGTATTTGATTGCACCACCCACCAATTAAATTGAACTTAGGTATTTGATGCAGTCAATGGCTTTTTTTTATTATTTTGTATCCATTTGGATCATTTGGATTTTGCAATAGAAACATGTCACCAAAGAATCAGGATCACATAAATATGAAGGTTACATATTTGTATGAAATGTCAATGCATTACAAATAATATCTAAGTACAATTTAATTCGGCAGTATTATATTTTTTAAAGGAACCACGGGGAAAATCATACTCTTGGTACCTTCCAGGGACAAAGGGCCGGGTTCACGGGCGACACTGAACATAAAAACTGAACATATTTTACTATGTTCTGAAATTGCGAAAAAGAATTGCTGTTTCATACCTACATTTTGATATTATTTTTCGCTATTTTTTTGCGATTTTAGAGATGGTTCCATAGCAGGAGTTGTTCAGGTTGATGGTCCCTATTTACCATACTTAGCATTAGGGGTATTTTTGTAACACGTTTTATAGTATAAGAAATGAAGCGATCTTTTGTTTGGAGACCACAACATTAACCTTAGTTGATGAAACTTTGCAGGGATGTAATATGAACCAAAATCTATGTACAAATATTCAAAATAAAAAAAGGATTTGGATAATTTAAAAAATATGTTTCATTTATGATACCTGTAGGGGCAGGAACTCCTCGCCAGGTAATCAGCGAAAAGGGAAGTACTTCCACCGAGCTAGGTGACTTGTGCTCGGGGACCGCGGTCCAACCGTTCTTGGTTGGTAGTTGTATATATGCTGAGTCGCTGAGAAAACTCCGTTAGCGAGATGTAGGATTTCCATACTGTTTTCCTCTCGCTTCATACTAATTCGTCCTTTGTTTCCGCATCAGGCGCCAACTAGTGAAGTCGATGTGTAATCATTGTTGTACGGTGTGTTGCGTAGTCTGTGAAGTGCATAGTAGATGCCGCTGCGCTCAATTCATACTTTTCGCTGCTCCTGCATTTCTTCATAATTTATTATGTAGCGTATAAATCTCGCCGCTACAATACCATACTGTAAAGTTTCGTCTACTGAGGATTTACTGTGGGGGTCCACTACCTTCCTTTCCTACACGTTGTATACGTAAACGCCTTACCTAGTGAGCGCGGGCTTGGCGCGCGCGGCGGGCGTCTCGGTGAAGACGTCGGCGACTCAGCGACGTCACCGAGCGGCGCCCGGTCGACACCACTTCCACCTCAACTATATATAATATGACACAAACGCACGTACCGGGTGAGCGCCGGCTTGGCGCGCGCGGCGGGCGTCTCGGTGAAGACGTCGGCGACTCAGCGACGTCACCGAGCGGCGCCCGGTCGACACCACTTCCACCTCAACTATATATAATATGACACAAACGCACGTACCGGGTGAGCGCCGGCTTGGCGCGCGCGGCGGGCGTCTCGGTGAAGACGTCGGCGACTCAGCGACGTCACCGAGCGGCGCCCGGTCGACACCACTTCCACCTCAACTATATATAATATGACACAAACGCACGTACCGGGTGAGCGCGGGCTTGGCGCGCGCGGCGGGCGTCTCGGTGAAGACGTCGGCGACTCAGCGACGTCACCGAGCGGCGCCCGGTCGACACCACTTCCACCTCAACTATATATAATATGACACAAACGCACGTACCGGGTGAGCGCCGGCTTGGCGCGCGCGGCGGGCGTCTCGGTGAAGACGTCGGCGACTCAGCGACGTCACCGAGCGGCGCCCGGTCGACACCACTTCCACCTCAACTATATATAATATGACACAAACGCACGTACCGGGTGAGCGCCGGCTTGACGCGCGCGGCGGGCGTCTCGGTGAAGACGTCGGCGACTCAGCGACGTCACCGAGCGGCGCCCGGTCGACACCACTTCCACCTCAACTATATATAATATGACACAAACGCACGTACCGGGTGAGCGCCGGCTTGACGCGCGCGGCGGGCGTCTCGGTGAAGACGTCGGCGACTCAGCGACGTCACCGAGCGGCGCCCGGTCGACACCACTTCCACCTCAACTATATATAATATGACACAAACGCACGTACCGGGTGAGCGCCGGCTTGACGCGCGCGGCGGGCGTCTCGGTGAAGACGTCGGCGACTCAGCGACGTCACCGAGCGGCGCCCGGTCGACACCACTTCCACCTCAACTATATATAATATGACACAAACGCACGTACCGGGTGAGCGCCGGCTTGGCGCGCGCGGCGGGCGTCTCGGTGAAGACGTCGGCGACTCAGCGACGTCACCGAGCGGCGCCCGGTCGACACCACTTCCACCTCAACTATATATAATATGACACAAACGCACGTACCGGGTGAGCGCCGGCTTGGCGCGCGCGGCGGGCGTCTCGGTGAAGACGTCGGCGACTCAGCGACGTCACCGAGCGGCGCCCGGTCGACACCACTTCCACCTCAACTATATATAATATGACACAAACGCACGTACCGGGTGAGCGCCGGCTTGACGCGCGCGGCGGGCGTCTCGGTGAAGACGTCGGCGACTCAGCGACGTCACCGAGCGGCGCCCGGTCGACACCACTTCCACCTCAACTATATATAATATGACACAAACGCACGTACCGGGTGAGCGCCGGCTTGGCGCGCGCGGCGGGCGTCTCGGTGAAGACGTCGGCGACTCAGCGACGTCACCGAGCGGCGCCCGGTCGACACCACTTCCACCTCAACTATATATAATATGACACAAACGCACGTACCGGGTGAGCGCCGGCTTGGCGCGCGCGGCGGGCGTCTCGGTGAAGACGTCGGCGACTCAGCGACGTCACCGAGCGGCGCCCGGTCGACACCACTTCCACCTCAACTATATATAATATGACACAAACGCACGTACCGGGTGAGCGCCGGCTTGACGCGCGCGGCGGGCGTCTCGGTGAAGACGTCGGCGACTCAGCGACGTCACCGAGCGGCGCCCGGTCGACACCACTTCCACCTCAACTATATATAATATGACACAAACGCACGTACCGGGTGAGCGCGGGCTTGGCGCGCGCGGCGGGCGTCTCGGTGAAGACGTCGGCGACTCAGCGACGTCACCGAGCGGCGCCCGGTCGACACCACTTCCACCTCAACTATATATAATATGACACAAACGCACGTACCGGGTGAGCGCCGGCTTGACGCGCGCGGCGGGCGTCTCGGTGAAGACGTCGGCGACTCAGCGACGTCACCGAGCGGCGCCCGGTCGACACCACTTCCACCTCAACTATATATAATATGACACAAACGCACGTACCGGGTGAGCGCGGGCTTGGCGCGCGCGGCGGGCGTCTCGGTGAAGACGTCGGCGACGGCGGCGCGCGGCTGCGGGCCGGCGCCGAACGTGCCCACGTACATCACCTCCGAGTCGCGCCGCACGCCGCTCAGCGACGTCACCGAGCGCCGCCCGGTCGACTCCACTTCACCCACCTCCAATTATAAACACCACACCATAAGTCATTAGACACACTATGCCGAAATTACACGACCGAAGTTCGGCATTATTACGCCGCAATACTATTTGAATTACTGACGACACATTAGGCCGAAATTAAGTTGCGTTTTTTTTCATAATAATTAAAAGCGTTTCCGCCGAACTTCGGTCGCGTAACTTCGGTATTGTGTCTAGACTCTAAAACTGCTGACTTTACTTGACCGACATTTAATAAGTTTTCAGTTTTCACCATACAACATTTTCACTTTTTATTCTTAAGTATTCCATCCCACCTAAAACTGCCCTGAGGGTCTACTTAAATGGCCATTCTACTAAAATTTACACTAGTATAGAAAGACAATGGATAGGATTGACAGAAACTAAGCGTTAGCTTTATGTCATTCCCATACATTGTAATTCTATTCTACTAGCGTAACTTTATTAGAATGGCCATTTGAGTAGGGGAGCTGATGGATTTGAAGACAAAACAATAATAAAAACTACAGTTAATGCCAATCATTTTAAATTAGAGCCCTGTTAACTGTTCGACCACAGGGTAAACAAAAATCTTCCGTATTTGAGTAAGTAAACACATCTAATTGAACCTGATGAAGTGCCTTTAGTGATTTTACCTTGAAGTCATCAGTAGGCCCCGTCCTGCCCACAGTTCCGTTCTTGAGCTTGCTGGCCAGTGCCTTCTTGTAAACTGCTCCGCGACCACGCACGCCCGAGTTGACAGTGCCTACTAGCGCGCTGTAAGTCGGACGTGGCTGATCCTCACCTAATAAATTGCCTGAAAAACCAGGGTCATTTGTTAGAGTTTATCCCCCTTCTCTCTTCGGATATCCATAAGGCCTCCTCTGCAATAATGTAAGCTAGGTTATCGTGCATGCAGCAACAAATCGTCTGCTAAAACTGAGTATGGAAGAAGACTATACTAGATGCGTGTTCGTTCTCCAACTTACGCGATCGTGTATTTACACAATTATTCTCATCCAACCTTATACAAAATGAAAAAATATGAAAACGATCTAGGTAGTTAAAGAAACTCCCATTAATGATGAAATGAAAATTCAATTTGAAATCGGTAACGGAAACTGCTACTGTAGGTAAAATATTTGTGAATTTCATCCAATGTTACAAAATTTGCATACAAAATAAACGGAAGTATAGGTCATCATCATTAAATGATTCATTGGCTACTTTCACAATATTTAAAGTCGTAACACGATTTTTGGTTGTATGGAGAGAACTATTGTATTAACTCTGAATTACACATGAATTTTATTTTTTTCATAAAAATACTAAATATAATGGTCCTCTGCATGATACAGAATTTATTTTACGATTTATTTGGAAAGTTAAATATACTTATACGTAATAAATCATTATGCATAGGTACTTTTAATTGGTACTAGGACTGTAATAATGTTACCAAACTCCTCGAATAATGAAAATCGCAAGCAAGTATAATTGAATTGAGATTCCGTAATGTTTGCATGCGATGATATCATAAAATTACTATAATTTAATTACTTACCTTAAATTAGCAACTTTTTCACAACGCAACAATTGTAAGGTAAAGGATAATTACTATTACGCTATTACTAACCGTTTTTCACAATATTTTAAGGTAAGTAGATATTTCAGGAAAAAATATTACGTACTCGTATTAGTCATTATTAAGTACCTATATGATGTAAAATGTTTTTACTAAATGAAGTAATTCAACATGAAGGTCGAAATGGGACCACGAGAAAACAGGGAATCAAAGCACACCACATCGTCCCGTTGACAACATGCGGTATTGCAAAATGAAAATGACAAGCGGGCCTGCAATGATATCGCATAAAGGATCAGCGTCGTTGCATCTTAAGTGCAGTTGAGTTGTGAAAAATTGTTTTAAAAAACAAAAAACCGACTTCAAAAAACCTGCCTCTAAAAAGCAAGAAATAATATTCAAATCATTAGATACGCATTATCATTGTTATAATAACAAGACGTCTATTGAAGTCGGGTGGGGCTGGAGTACAACTTCCTTTTTTTATTCTGAAAGCCCTACCCGACTTCAATAGACGTCTTGTTATTATAACAATGATAATGCGTATCTAATGATTTGAATATTATTTCTTGCTTTTTAGAGGCAGGTTTTTTGAAGTCGGTTTTTTGTTTTTTAAAACAATTTTTTATTTTTTCATTTTTAGTGTAAGTACCTTCTCTATTAGGTAGTGTAGGTATATTATTTCGTACAAAAATTGGCTCAGTCAAACGTGAGATATTCGCGGAGAAACATACATTCATACAGGTCAAACTGAGAGAGAACCCTCTTTTTTTAAAGTCGGTTAAAAAGACTACACTAAAAGTACCCTTTCCCAACAAAAAGAAACATCTAATTCGATTTATTAATAACAAAGTCGTCAAGGTAGTTGATGCAAAATCATAGTATTTTCAGGATTTCTTGAAAACTACTAAACCGATTGAAATAAAAATTAAATGGGACCATCTCGCAAGAAAACTCAATCGAACAAAAAAAGAATCATCAAAATCGGTCCATAAATGTCGAAGATACGCGCGAACAACGATAAAAAAAAAAGTATACAATCGAATTGAGAACCTCCTCCTTTTTGCGAAGTCGGTTAAAAATACAAAGTTGGATGTGGCGAAATGTGGTTCGTGTAACTAAACAAAACAAAGCATTCTTTGTTTTGTAAATTAGTAGCTGCTTTCGATTGGTGTGGTACGTTTCATCCCTTATTTAAATGTAAGAGTTACCTTGGCTAGAAGATCTCGTCATCTTCTGTTTGAGAGCTAGCAGCACGTTGCTCGGCCGGTGCGGCATGGTGGCTATTTCCTCGTTGTAGCCCTGGTCCCACTCTTTCGCCAGTTTCTTGAATTCCTTCTCCGCCAGCAGTTCGGCTTTGCTCTGTCGCTTCTGGTATTGCTTGTGGTACTTCTCGTAGTCTTTCCTCGCTTTTTCCTTTAGACCTTTCGATTTTTTTCTGGAAAATGAAACAAGTGACTGACATGTTTTTCCGAGAAATCTTGCGGTGTTATTACAAAACATTTAACACCTGTTTACTTAGTTCTGTCACTTTTTTGTTTCACATTTAGTTAACAGTGTGTCAGTGTCTAAATTAAACAGGTGTTAAAAAATCTTTTGGAAAAATGGAATTTTTTCCATATTTCACAAGTTTTGACTGTGACTTCGCTTCGTCCGCGACGAATGAGGGATTTTCCAGGCAACGTTCCTTGAAAATATACTAGATGGCGCTGTCCAATTCCTGGCAGTTGAGTATATGTAGTATGAATGAACGTGGTACAAATAGTCTAACCAAAGAGAAGCATCGTAAAAATACGTATATGATTTTGACAGTATCAACTGTGTTTTTTCTTTATAATCGTTTTGCGGCGACAAAACTTATGTTGAAGATAATATAAATGTAATATGGTTAGCTTAGCGTAGCGTAGTGTATACAGTTGTACTTGCCTTTGAATGACCGTTTTTTTAGGGTTCCGTAGCAAAACAAGGAAATAACTTATACGATGATTACCCATAAGATCGTTCAGTCCATCCGTCCGTCCGTACGTCAGTCCCTGTCTGTCTTTATTTTATTTTATTGGATAAGGGAAAATACAGCTCAATAAATCTAATAAGTACGTATTAATGAACAGTACCTATCTATAAAACTTCGTACAGATGAGGCGTATTCCGCGCGCGATGCGGTCTTTTGACGGATATTGACCACCTAACTCAAAGCGATAGCCATAGCCATAACAATTGCTAGAGCATTGCTTTGGCTATACGCTATGGCTATCGCTTTGAGTTCGGTGGTCAAAATGCCGCATCGCGCGGCGAATCCGCCTCAATCTGTCCGAAACATTCTGAGTTGGATCAGAGACAGAGACTACGGACGGAACCTTATTCTCTATACGTGGCTCGACATGCAGTTAGCCGGTTTTTTCCGGTTCGTTGCACTCATAGACATAGAAAAATTTTCGCTGCGCTTAATTTCTATGGTTGCGCTTCTTCAACTCCTTCCGTCGCAGAATGTCCCTTTCGCTAAATGTCCCTTTCGCGAAACGTTCCTTTCGCAAAACTTCCCTTTCGAAAAACGTCCCTTTCGCAAAATGTCCCTTTCGCAGAATGTCCCCCTGCCTAGCCTACCTAGCATGACCATCGAAACACGATATGATATAGAGATTTATCGCGTTTAGCTGTCAAAAGACAATGGATTTTGACAGTTGGGTGTCGATATAACGCTATAACACGCGATATATATCGTGTTTCGTCGGTCATGCTAGGGGGGCTGGTACTTGCACGTAGGTATCACGTGATTACTGTGGCCTAGATTCCGGCAAACATCTTGACGCTCTTCGACAGAACGGAGTGGCGATGAGTTCGCGCATGTGCACTTACGAACGGCCCATAGCGCGCGCGCGCCCACCGCCCGCGTACCTCACCGCTTGACCGTTTAAGGGGTACATTATGGCGCTGCTGGAGTCCAAGAACCGTAGTCTTGATTCATTGGTCGACGGTTATCGGAGTCCAAGAAAGTTACAAGGTCTTCACGCATAGTAATAATACATAGATACCTCAAAGCAAAATATAGGTACTAGTGAATAGTATTATAATAAATAATATTAATCATTTTCAATATTCACAACAATATTACATACAGATTACAATGAAACCAAATTGTCAAAATCATGTTTTTACGATGGTACTCTTTATTACTATAGATAGCACATTCATACATAGAGGAAATAATCACTACGTACATTCATATACCATAGTATCAAGTAAGGTTGTCGGGAATTGGACAGCGCCATCTAGTAAATTTTTGAGGAACGTTGCCTGGAAAGTCTCTCATTAAGGAGAATTTAGGTGATAATAGTAGTCTAGTCCATCTACAACGTCCAATCTATTTTTAACCTCATCCAAATTGATTCAGGGTGTAGGTTTGAAAATGTAACTGAACTAACAGACGAGAAAGGCTACTTTCTCATTTTATTAGTACGTATTGTACCCCTAGCACGAACATTTTACTCGATAGATGTTCGGGTATTGTACCCTTAGCACGTACAGCTATCGAAAAAAATAACGCGCGTAAAAACATTCGATAGAATAATTTTGTATGGGAAATTTGTACAGCGCCATCTACCGCTGAAAAGCAAAATGAAATTTTCCGCAGATAATTACTCTATCGAGGACTTTGCGTTATATTTCTCGATAGCTGTTGGTGCTAAGGGTACTAATACCAACTGTTGTCTATGATTCCAATACAGTATATAGCAAAGAGGCATCCTCGATTTTTCTGCACAAATTCTTTACCTGCTCACGTAGCTTGACTGGCTTTTACGTTTGTGATTCATGTAATAAAACATGCACATAAGTGGCAAAATGACGTTTGCAGATTAAGATAACAACCATGCGTGTGGTATTGGCGTGGCCTGTATGGCAATGAATTTTCGTAGTTACCTAGATGATAAGGGAAATCGATTTTCAAGCTACGAAAATGATAAACGTTGAAAACAAAATACAATATAATGTCTCAAAATAAGTAGACTTTTCACGAAAGCAAATGAATGAATATTTGTGATTTTATAGAAAAGGCTTTGTTCGGTTCGGATCCTACATTGTATGGATCCTACATTGTATGGATCCTACATATGAAACTAAAACTGCAAAACAACGGAAATAAGTGATATAAGGCTCTATTACCCTACATTTTTAACAAACAATTTTTGAAAGGCTATTATTGTGTCTAATATAAATTAAGTAGGTACTTTGTTCAGCATATTTTTTCAGCCAATAAAATATCATAGGACCATAATTTTGCGATAAACAAGTATTTGCATCTTGGCAAACCGAACGATGTACCTATTTATTGTAATTTTTCTTTTCACCCCTTCAGGGTGGAAATATCTAAACACTGGAACACATGAATATTTATTTTTAACCATCAGCCTAAATACAAAATTTAAACAAACACAAAATTTGAAGATACTGGCTTTGAAGTGACGGACTTTTCATTCTATCCCCTAATTTACCCTCTTAGTGGTAGAATTTCCATTTTTTTTAAATTAGTGGATATCTACACTGTAGTCATTACATAATAATAAATTTTGTCTCTAGGTCCAGCGGTTTGAGCTGTGCGTTGATATATCAGTCAGTCAAGACTTTGAATTTTATATTATATGAGATTTTATTCCATAATAATGGTGAATTTAAGAAAAGTATAGCGTTGATGTCTTTTGTATTGAAACATTGGAAGTATGTTATAATAATATTAAAATTATATGTTATTATATTACATTATGATGAGTCTGCCACCCAAAAACAGTTAGATTATATGAAAAGACAGTTTTATATGTGACGTCTGTTATCTATCTATACTCCTGCGACTTATCTAAACGCAAACATTGTTTCAGTGAAATTATGCATTTCCCTAATTAATTAGCGGTGCTTTCACGATTGCTTTATCAAGTGCCTACACCTTATTGCTACTGCATTGGAATTAAACGATTCATTTATAAGTGGAATTCCCTGACTCAATGTTATCCATTCTAATATTATAAATGGGAAATTACTTTTAGTCTCTTTGTTAGGTTTTAACGCCTAAACCGCTGAATCGATTTTTGATGAATTTTGGTATAGAGACGGAAATGTAAATATTTACTTTATTGCTGGTCGGTAAGGGGAGGCATTTAGGGGGAGGGGGTCGGGCCGAATCTCACCCAATCTCACGTGGGGGAGAGGGAGAGCATCTCGGAAAATATCACGTAGCATTTTTTCTGCAGAAACAGTATCATTTTGTGTTGGCACCAGAAAAAACTGAGAAAACTGGGTTAAATTAAGTTAATCATTTTTCTTTCCAAAATATGACTAAATCTTAAACAATAATGTTTATTTAAATAAATACAAAGCGAGCAAGCATAGATTAACGTAATTATACTAAAAATACGTGTTTTGAAAAATCTCACGTTAGATTTATGGGGGGACATCAGTGGCGAAGGGTCCATACAAGCCGATTCCCATCGGCTTACCTTTTGGAAATCCCACCCCACTGATCCACTATGCAGATCACTAAATTTTTCATCATTTTTGTAGAGCGGCTTACTTTCGCCATAATTTCACCCCTCGCCACTGGGGGACATGCCAAATCTCACGACATCTCACCAGGGGGGCGGTCGAAAAATCGCCAAAATCACCTCACGTAATTAATGCACGCCCCCTAACACCCTTCCACTGCATAGGGCTCGTGTGGTGGGTTTTGGCCCAACCTCCTTATCCTTCAATAACAAATGAAGTGTGAGTAGGTACATGTGATATTACTGATGATGATAATGATGTACCTACTTGTCATTGTTTTCCAGCTTGGCCGTAGTCTGGTCGAGGTAGCGCAGTATATCGTCTCTGCCGTTGATGGCGGCTAGCTCCTGCGCCGAGTGGCCGTCCACGTCCATGGCGAACACGTTGGCCCCGAAGTTGATGAGAAATGTGACGCACTCCTTGTGGCCCCTGGCCGCTGCCAGGTGGAGGGCCGTATTGCCGAAGTAGTCGGCTTTATCGGGCTCCCCACTGTGAACATAAAAATAAACATGAAATAAAACACTATTTAACGGATACTCGCGCGGTTTTCTTGAAAGTACTTTGGTAATTGGTTGGTATTTGGTTTGATTTTTTATTTTCCCGACGTTTCTGCACCTTTGCAGCTGCCGTGGTTTTTCATATCTAGTGAGCGCGTAAGCTTGAGAGCTGAATGTAAAAAATAAAGTTGAGGCTACACTAGTCCTCTGACAAGCCTCTGTCTCACTCTAAAAAGAAGAAAATAAAAATGCAGCTATAGTGATGTTGATAGATTTTACACAGCTTCGTCAATGCCTAACCAAAATATTTACGCGATAAACAGAGTACGAATAACGTCACGTTGGACAGCCGCCTTACCATTCGATTTTCCATTTCTTACGTAGAAAATAACGAAAGTGGCGGCCACTTTTGGTTTCAAAGCCATTTCAAAAGTAAAAAAAGAAAGAAAAGTGTTGAAGAGATACATAATTAACAAATATTTTATACGTAAAAGCCTCACTGATTATTAAATATATTTTTTAGAAGTTATTAAAGTTGCTGACTTTAGTTATCTGTCAGTCCCTAAAGAAAAGTTTTAATTACCGACTTAGGTTACTGTCTTTCGAAAAAGTGAAAGTGTTACCGACCGAGTCGTCGCAGCCGCCGTGAAAAACAGATTATACGGTGTAATTAATAAAACACTTCGGCACTCGGTAGCCGAGCGATGAACAATGTAAGAAAGCTAAACATGATCCGCCATTGTGTGTCACATCACATTATTTAATGTCGATTAATAATTCGTCTTTGTTTATTTAGCTAATCATTTTTTGTTCAGCTATAACGAAATATCATTCGGTGGAGCCTCGTTGGACTGGGAAATTGCAATCGAAATTGTTGGCGCTAGCGAAGCGTCCCCATTTTAGCTTAGGCAATATTACTTATCACCTCTAATTTAACGAAGGGTAGACAGTCGGGCACACCCAATTTCAAATTCTTCGTAATTCTTATTATCGTATTGCCTGATTAATATTCAAACGATATGTAGATAAAATTCCCGTCCAATTTTATTGATATATCATTTGTTGAAATGGCATGTCATCTTTGCTCTATGAAAAATAATTGATCAGCTCTATTACTAACTTTACTATGTTATGGAGGCAGGTGAGAAGTTTTTGTTACAATAACTCCCGCTGAAAATTTGATTCTTCGCGATTCAATGCGTGGCTATGGTCGAAACGTACACATATCACAGCGAGCGGTTAAATGGCATTCAATCTTCATCAAGTGCATAAACAAATTTTTAAACGTTAGTGCAATTTTCATTAGTTATACATCCATGATAGCAATACTTCATTATACTTATAGAAGGTCGGCAAAATGACCAAAAGACGCTAACGATTTTCGCACACGTCATCTCGGAAATATGAAAATGTTTTCGGAAATTTTTTTGGTCAACTACCTTTAGACACTAGAATATGATGTTCATGTCATCTGATATGTATTTTGTAAAAAACAATTCAGTCATTTTTAATCTAATGCTGTTCAAGGCTACTCTGAATTTTTAAATTTTTACTACCATTAAACTAACCTCACACCACATTTTTCCGACCTACTATTAGGAATTCGCAACCACAGAATAGTGTAGTGAAAAACATTTCATAGCTACATACTTCGTTGTACCACAAAATAGATAATAGTACTAGCGTACAGAAGTTGCACTACGCAAAATCGTTTAAATAAATTGAGACTTTTGCACCGACGCAATAAAGTGCAATTCAGGTCGCACGGCACTCCCTTCGCTCCAAAATAATCAATTAGTAAGTAGTTGTCTCTCTTTCTATCGCGTAGGTCTTATCTTTTCTGATGTATGAAATTTGTCCTCTCAGAGGACGCCGATCGGTTCAGACTCGCGCGCGGAGTGACAGAGCCCTGATTATACCCACCTACTGAGATATAAGTAACATACCCTCGACCGCACAGCAGTCTTAGAGCCTCAATATGGCCTTCGAAGGCAGCCCACAGTGTCGGCGTCATCCCGGACTCGTCTTTGTTGTTGCACTCCTTCCTCGTCGCCTCCCGCAACACCTCCAGCAGGCCATCTTTGGCCGCTCTGTCGACAAAACATATCTTCAATAGTTTGTCAAAGAACTCGTCGGTCAACATGCAATGCAAATAGAGCGCAGCAGCTGCATAGACAAGATAGGAGGTATATACCAGTAATCACTATATAGAATAAAACAAAGTCTCTTTCTCTGTCCCTATATCCCTATGTATGCTTAAATCTTTAAAACTACGCAACGGATTTTGATGCGGTTTTTTTAATAGATAGAGTGATTAAAGAGGAAGGTTTATATATATATTTAATACATGATGTCAAATTTCACACTACACCGAAGCGAAGCGAGGGCGGGTTGCTAGTACTGTATATTTCTTTAAATAGCAATATTTTGAAAAAGAGTTATCTGTTGATAATTTATTGATATAAAATGATAATCTACGAGCTATCTTTGAACTTGAAGGCATTACTTATCATAAATGGTACAAATAAAAAAAATTGCTTGGTTTATTGATCTAGTAGTACTTAAATTACATCTGATTATCTGATATGCAAACTTGTGATTGTATCTTATAAAATGTACAGTAAGGCACACTACGATGGATAACACTTTGAAAAAAAAAATTGGGGTTGGCAACGCAAAGCTAATTGTAGATGTCGCTGCGTACGCTTGTTCCTAAGACAGTAGACGACAAATCTATGGGAAAATAGGTATTTATTTTGTGGTATTTTTTACCGAAAAAGACCCATTGCCCCAAAATGGATATAAAAGACTATTCTACATTGCAAATGCCGGAATTGAAAGCCAAATTAAGACGTTTTTATTCTTACAGAATTTTTATTTTTTTTCTATATCCAGGTTTTTCTGAAATTTGTAAGTGCCAACATTTTTAAAGCCTATTTACCTACACACAGAATTTAATCATTTTAAAGCTATAAAAACGATTTTTTAAGTAAGTCCTTTGTTTTCATAGCTCGCGTCGAACAAGCGTACGCAGCGCCATTTTGACAGTTGCCTTCCCCATTCCAAATGGATTAACATTCACGGAAAGAATTTAGGCTCAAAAGAGTAAGTAGGATAACAATATTTCATTGGTGTGGATTAATGAAACAAAGGTTGCTATTATGTCAATACAAGAAACAATGGTAAAACTTAGTTTTGCACTAGGGAATTAGGGATTCTGTACACTTTTTTTCTACTCGCCAATAGATGGCGGTAAGTTATCCTTTTTGTTTTTCTCTAATTGATTCACGCACGATGTAATTTGGGTCGGCTTTAGAAATGGGGCGACTGATTTTGGAATTGCAATATTTCGCATTTTGTAGAGTTTCGAAAGGCCTTTCAAATGATACTATACTCTCGGCGAGGAATTTTTTATTTTTATTATTATTCTAGTGTTTGTGAAAAAAACCAAAATTTTGTATGACGAAATTCCGTTAGTCGACGTGGAGTTTTGAGTTCATATTTTTTTTGTGTAAAGAACTTATAATTTAGATCACGAATACGAAATATTAAGATGAGGAAACAAATAGGACGCGTGAAAAAAATTTCAAAAAATTCAGATTTACTAAGTTAAAAAATGTCTAATTTTTTTTAGAATATAGGTATGTCGTCATTTTTGACGTTTAATGTCGGCGCACTAGGTTGGTAGCACTGCTAAATTGTTGCGATGGTGACCAAAGACCGCAGGTCACGTGATAGGTGCGAGGATCGTAGCGACGAGCATGTTAGGTTGACATGAACCCAGTGCGCGAGCCGAGCGAGCGAAGCGAGCGTGCCTCGGCAGCGGCCGGCGAAGCGCCGGAAACGACTTTTTTTACATGCGAAATTTTGTACGTACGGCCCCCCGGAGCCGTGACAGAAAGAACTTAGATGTTAAAAAAGTGGCATTTTGAGGTTAGGATTTTTAAAATCATATTTCCTCGCGGCGGGAGTGGCACTGGGGGGTTTTCCTCACCCCCCCTTACCCCTTCTATCTATCTCAATCCTCATTTCAGTCGCCCCATTTCTAAAGATTATCCAAAATATATCCACTGGCAACCGCGGTTTTTATGCTTTTACAATTTATGAAAGTGATATGGTAAAAATCAATTATTGAAAATAATTAATAACAAAATCAGCTGAGTCATTGACCCAGCCTGCCCATGGTATAGCATACGGTGCATATCACCAAGGCAACCCTACACGTGCAATGCAACGACAATTGATCGACATCCACGTGGTCCTTATTACTGGGACATAACAACTACTGTTATTGGATCACTTCACCCCAGCAGTGGTATGGTCACCAACCGTGAAGGTGCAACCATAATGTGCATGTGGGTCATTTCCTTCCGTTTGGTAAATTCGGCAAATGTGTTCGATTCTAATGTAGAAAGAATTGTACAACTATTTTATTTCATTCTGCACTGCAGTGCATGGTTCACTTATGCATAAGCATAAGTGGACAATAAATAATTTAATTCTGTGTACGAACCCCTATTATGATTTTGTTACGAATTATGATTTTGTCAAACTATAGATCTATAAGGATTAAATGAGGGTCATCATAAAAATATGATTAAATAGATTATTGGCAAGACCTTCTTTTCGCAGCTCAACCAGCTCAAATGAAAGTAAAAGATAATGAGAAAATGTGGACAAGTTTGAGTTAATTATGCTAATTGTTGAAGGGGAGTCAGTTATTTGTTAGTCATGTTGCCTTATTTGTATGGAACCATGAGGAGACACGGTTTGCGCTCTGTTAAATGGTTCAACGTCCTATCTCCGGCTCCGTGCGGAAACAGGAGTAGTAGCAATGAATGATTTATTCTGTGGTAGTAGGTAATTATATCGTTGCATGTCATCTCATATTTTAAATAATTAGTCCTTTAACTTAGTTTAATGCTAAACAATTAGTTTATTTTTTATTGTTTCCGTCTAAAATTTTGGTAATATCTTGGAGTTAGGAAATGTTAATTTTGTGATCGAAACTCAGTTTTCTAGATTAGGTAGGTACATGAAAGAGGAAAGAAGAGGAAGGCTACATTAAAAAGATGCATACATTGGGAATTAATGATGGGAATTAGGATAATAAGGGCAGGGAGAAGTAGGGATTTGTGAGAATCAAGTTAAATAACAAAGATGTTTTAGTAGTTTAAGCAGAGAAACTATGCAAAAAGGAAGCGTGAGAAATGACTGAACAAGTATAGTCTCATAGAGAAACAGCTAATGTAGTACGCAATAGAACGATTATGAGAATTGTGTAATCGTATGGCAAGGGTTATGTGGTTATAGTATCACTTTTGCTCGTAAAGCGGCTGTAATTAAATACATAATGGTATAATCTGTTTTGTACAATTAAGGGTTATGTTATGTTTATTACTTTTAATCTTTCGGAATTTAGGTAACTAAAATACTGTAAAGTGAAAATTAGGGAAGTTAATTTCTAATTCGGTTGGAAGTTTAAACGTTAGTGTTATGTATGTCTGTAATGAGTGTACCTAGCATTAATGAATTTGTAAGCCTTTGGCAAACTGTATTACTTAAGTGTTATTTTTTTAAGCATGATGGATTAAAATCTGGCTTTTCACATTATTCTTGAAAATGACGTTTTCTGGTATGTTAGCTTCAAATAAAAAGCTGGATAAATTAGAAAATCAAGATAGATATACCAATCCCAAAACTTTGCCACATGGAAGGAAAGTACCTTAAATATAGAAGATAGGAAATTTTACTGAAAGAAGACTTCGTTTTGTTTTAAAAAATTATGCGAACTGCATTCAAAGATTTTTTTTAAATCGCATTCATTCATATACAAATTGATACAATACGTAATAAATAATTAAAATTTAAATATTAAATTTCATTATGTTTGTAAGGTAACACACTAGTGTTACCTTACAAAAAACAATCCCAATGAATAACCCTTTCGATCGGTATCGTAAAAATAAAAGATTGTTTTTTTTCTAATTTGGTGGGTTCGATTCCTGGTTGAGGCATACGATTTTTCGAAAATCTTTGAATGCAGATAAAATTATTTTAAAAATAAATATGAAGTCTTCTTTTAGTAAAATTTCCTATCTTCAATATTTAAGGTACTTTCCCTCCGTGTGGCAAAGTTTTGGGACACCCTGTATACACTGTACTTAATTTAAATAACTAGCTAATACAATGAGATTGATTGTTGGTTTGCTTGTATGTGCAATGTACGTACACCGCTTTCCATAGTGTCGTCATTTCTGATTCTGAAGTCCCAGGTTTGGTCGGATCAATGTATCATTTCAAGTCTTAGACTTGAAATGATACGTTGGCGTTGTCGTCTTGGATTTCCATAACAACGCATGTAAATAAATGATGTTGTCTTGTAGATTTACCCCCTTACTAATAAAGATTGAATAGCAGATGTATAGTTACACAATGGTTACTCTCTGTCAAACTATTTGAATTTGACATTAAAAAAAAAGTGACAAAACACTGTGTAACTATGCAGCTGCTATACAATCTTTATTAGTAAGGGGGTAAGTGTTATTAAAGCTAAGGAGTCAATTCCCAGATGGTAAATTAATGACACATAGGTAGCTTAAGTGCCATATTAGTAATAATGATTAAATAAATACTTAAGTATAATATCTATATTCAAAGCTATCTTATCAATTTATTTGCAACAAGATTGTCTGATAAATTACATTTCTTGTACTCACTTATGAAATCGATCTGTAGTCATTTTTTAAATTGCTCCAATATCAGATACTTATCCTAAAACACTGCCACTTTCTAAAAGTATATTCATCTCATTTTTTGACAATTCGTTCACATTACCACCGCGAAATTGATAACATGGGAAAGTTTACAGTTTTGGTACACTTTGGCTTTATAAATATTTATACAATTAGTAGTTCACAGCTGAATAATGAGTCTTGTTATGAATTATAATTTAATAAACTTTTCTTAGTTTGGAATAACTACGTAAACACTGATGTTAAATTGTTAATGAAACGTGTAATTTTTTTTCAACAAAACAAAACACCTGTCACTTCTATCGCGAATCGCACACTACTATCTATCCTATCCTATTGTTGAATGAATGTTGATTGGCCGGTTGTGTTTCGTTGTGTTGAAAATGAATGAAAAAAAACTTGGGAATGAGCGGTGAATGAACTACAATGCAATGAACTGTCAGTGGCGCCATCTGTGGCAGATTTTTCAAAGTTGTTGGTAAGCGCCATCTGTTGTGGAGTGGACTAAGCTAGTAGACATTTAATTGAACTACTTCTCGCTAGAGGGCGCTAAAGGGCACTAAATGCAAATGTTTGAATAAAATTTAACTTTGACCGAAAGTGGCACCACGCGGTGAATTTTATTTAATATTGTAATGTAATTCTAATACACAAATTCAATAAAACTTCTCGTGTTATTTTTAGGGTCGATAGGTAGTCTAGTATTTTTAGAAGGTATCATTATATCCCCTCGTAGTCGATAGCAAAACAAAACTGCTAAAAGTCAAAGATGTATTAAAAAAAGTGGCTGTTTTTGATACATTTCCTTTTTGCTATCTACTTCTAAATGACTACGAGGGAGGGAATGTAGATACCTTGTAAAAATAATTGAATATGAGTCCTAAAAATTCCACGAAAAGTTTTTTTCTATTTACAATTATTAAATAAAAACCTCGGTCATGCATGGGATGGGTGACCAAAAATTTATTATCTCGAGCTCCTCCGTGCTTTGGCAGGCACGTTAAGCCGTTGGTTCCGGCTGCATTTGCAGTCGTTAACACCCACCAATCCGCATTGGGCCCGCGTGGTAGGTTATGGCCCGTCCTCCTTATCCACCCATAAGGAAGGTCTGTGCCCCAGTAGTGGGGACATTAAAAATGGCTGATGGATAAATAAAAACCTCCGAGGGCGCCGCTTTCGGTAGGGTATTCACCTTAAACTGTAATATTTTAACTATAAGTATGTACCTAATAATATTTTAAATGCGTCTGTCTGTTACGTTACAGAGTCTGTCGAGGCTGTCTGTTACGTTTTTACATATAGACAGCTGGACCAATTTTGACGAAATTTGGTACGAATAAATAGATGGGACTTTGGGAGAGGAGGCATGGGACGCCACCCGCAAGATCTCTGTAGTCCACGCGGGCGAAGTTGAAGGCGATAAGCTAGTTAGTAATAAATAAAAATCCATCCAGTAACAATAGGGACCGAGATTTATTACGGTTATAGATACTTAGTCCTATACATACAATTTTGAAGCATCCTTTTTGGTTACCGATCCGAATCGTCTATAAATAACGATGCCTTGTTTTGACACCAATTATTTACCATTATTATTTCAGCTGATGGCACCCACCACTAATAGGCCACCCTAAAGGATCTTCACGATGATCTCTCCTGCGTTGCCAGCATCCAGCGGCATCCTGCGACCTTCTCTAAATGTCAGTCAAACCTGCACATTGTCGGGGGCCTGCCCTTTCTTCAGTTTCTGGCTGTAACGACACGTACCTACAGCGGTTTAAGAGTTCACGTTTTTTTCTCGTAGATGTTACCGTAATAAACTTTTAATAAGTAACTTTTACTTGAATTATAATTAATTGACTCGTGTCGTGTACAATATTACCATCAAACGCTATCTAACGCATTGACGTATTTCATAGAAAGCACTCGTTGCGAAAGTCGTAAATTGTATTATCATCCATTAGTACGTGAAAAATAATTCACTATGCAGATAAGAGGTAAAATGAATAGCATAATTGAAGCCGCTTAGCAAATATTTGCTGTCCATTAATGCTGTATCGGATAATGTGTTTCGCGTGTAGCTTTCGAGGCCGCCAATCTATGCGTATCTATTGATAGTGGAGGCACTTTGATGTCAACATCCAAAGATTGTGGTGGTGGTATATTTGTGTATAATTTTAAGTCTTTTTGACATAACAATATCCTATGAATCTTTGTCACTGGCAATTTTGCAATGCAAAAGGATGGGAATGGCCAATGTCTTTGCAAATCTTTGCTATCGCTTTGCTAGCGACAGGATGTATGTGACTGACATAAGTTTTCGCTTAAAATCGACTTTAAAGCATTAAATCCATACATCTATCGAAACGTAGTGATAGCGATAAGATTTACAAATGAGATTTGAAATGATAAGCTCTTAATTAGGATATACCTGCCTAGGTACCTCTATGCTTGAACAGCCCTCTGATTACGTAACTCTGTTACTCATGCTAACAACGTTTGAAATCGACTGAAATCGTTGGAAATCATTTGAAATTTGACAGTTTCAGTTGCTAACTGAGTGCCACCTGTATAATCGCACTTTGGTAGACACAGGGGGCCTATTACGAAAATAACGTACGCAATTGCGTAACGCAGTCACTTGGCCACGATAGTCGTCCGCAGTTCGTTGGTTGTAGTTAAAACAAACATTTTGAATTTGGCTATCGTAATCCATAGAACTCTGTCAAAGTCAAAGTCAAAAAGAGCTTTATTCAAATAAACTTAATTATTAAGTACTTTTGAATCGTCTATATTTTCCTACCACCCGTTCAAGACTTTTTTAACTGACAAGAATAACGGGCGCAAGAAACTTATCAGTTTTAATAGCAATAAGTAACGATATTTACAAACTTAAATATATCGTTACCAGATAATTACAACAGGGTGACAGGATTATTGGCAACAAACATAGACTTATTATATTGGCAACAAAGTACTTATAGTAGTTATGTGTTACATCATTTCCACGCATTTTGATCTTTAAGATAATCGTCTACTTTATAATAACCTTTACCCATGAGCGTTTTTTTAACATGGTTTTTAAATTCATGCAAAGGAAGATCAATTACTTGTTGTGGAACTTTATTAATAAAGGCTATGCCTTTCCCCATAAATGAACCTCTAGTTTTTGCAAGCCTAAATCTTGGAACGGCAAGTTTAGATTTCTTGTATTAAACTGGTGATTATTGCTGAATCTGAAATATCTGAACGAACGATGTCGGATACGCTACAGAGAATTTGTCAAACTCACGCTATCACTTCGCAATATCGCATACGAGAGTAATAGGAAACAATCAAAACGAAGCACGGACGCAGCTGCGTGTATCGCATTAAACTTTTCGTAATAGACCCCCTGTCTTTAATTAAATTCAAATTATTTTAAACGATTTCAATCGATTTCAAACAAGTAACATAATTAGGAGGCTGGTTCATTTACGTTTATATACCTTTTACCGTAATACCGTGAAACCAGCGCTGGTCTGGTTACAGACCATGCATTATGCTGAGTCGGGACCGTTTTGAGACAATGTGTTTAAGTTTTTTTTTATCTTTGTATTTATTTTGTGAGTGATTGTCTTAAATAAATGTTATTTCTTTCTTCTTTCTTTCTTTCCAGTATTTCTTACGGCCACGATATAGAGAATCTAACTGACACACGGAATCACCAACTCCCAGTCTTGATTTTCCGATTCGTAGCGCGCCTGTAAAAAAACCCCACAAAAATGTCTGCCTCGGGCGGCGCCCAATCGGCCGACGGATCGGCCGCACTGCTCCGGAATTTTAAACAGAGACGAAGTATTTTATTTTTATTATATTAGAATCTTGTTCACCCCGGTCTGTGGTCAATCATTTATAGGTATATCCTTGGGTAAAACGGTTGATGAGTTGAAACGGTATTTTTAAATTGATAAATTTGTCAATTTGTACTTACACTTTCAATTTCGAGTATTAAATCATACATTGGTTTGACGACCTCAATGGCGTATTGAGAAATGCATTTACAGAGAGTGCCTCCTTTGTTTCACACAAGCTTATTAAAATAAAATATCTATGTCCGAAAAGCCAGTGTTTAGAGCAAAGAGCAACGCTCTCTACTGCATTGGGGTTTTGACTAAAAGCCTATGGAACAGAGAAAGACAGGAAAACATCTGTCGGGTCAGCTAGTATACAACGTGCTACAAAAAAAAAACCCCTAGCGCCGAATATGGTAGATAGGGACCATCAAACTGAACATTTTTTACTATGGACTGTGAAATTGCGAAAAAAAATCTGCTGTTTCATACAAAAAATAATGACGAAAATATCGAAATGTATGAAACACCTGATTTTTATCGCAATTTCAGAATTGATCCCATAGTAAAAGTTGTTCAGTTTGATGGCCGTTATCCACCATGTTCGGCATTAGGGGTTATTTAGTAACACGTTGTTTGTACTTATACAAAATAAGTTTTGAATTTGTTAACAATAGCATTATGATTGAAGAATGTTCAAGTGAAATCTACAAACTCCCGCAACTAGTTATCCGGCGACAGTGGTAATGATAGTCATTAACTCCACACCCAACAGTTAAGCATGCCCAATGACTTTAAATGAGCAAAACCGCAAAATGCGAAAATGGCGCGGCCGCTTCAGTATTATATTGATTTCGACGCCATTAAAACGAACCGGAAATTAAAAAGAAATAAAAACATATTGCTTTCCCGCGCGCTCTGAACTTCACCAATTTGTACGCGTTCGGTTTTCGAACGTTGCTCAATGTTTGTGAACGAAAATGGTTGAATGTTGCCCTATCCACAGCCCGTATTCGACCGACTTGCTAAAACTATAGAGGCGTATTTGCAAAAATACATGTGTGGTTATTATGATTATTTGTGATTTTGTCTTCGTATGTAGAATACGGGGTAGGTAGATTTTATTTGGCATGCCATTATTGTCAGCGTGATATGATTATTGTATTATCGGGCGATAAACGGGTATAAAAAAGATATATCGGCGAGGCAATCATCTCGGTCGGGATTATGACGTTATTACACTGTTTCGTGTGGATTTATCGAGGATACTGGGGCTAATTAGATTTCTGAATTGGGCACCGACGTTAATGTGAAGTTATTAGCTTGTTTGCCAGAACGATTTGGGGGTTGACTGATGGAAATGTGTTACTCAATGGTTTGTTATTTGGGGCTTCTGAAATAAGTACCTAATGAGTTAATGAAAATGTAGACGTATAGATAGGTACTCGTTGCTAAATGTAGGGTACAAAAACAATTTCATTACAAAAAATATATGTATATTTCATAATTATAAGGAAGTAACTGTATCAGTAAGTATATTTCTGAAAATGGTTATAATTTACTTTTCTGTAGTACTTTATTTAATTATACCGGAAGAGCGGACATCAAAATACACAAATCAAAAGTTAGAGATCTTCTTAGACTTCTTAGAGTATTTGATTACCCCATTAAAAATATAGTAAAAACTCTCTCTATTTTGTGGTAAAACTATAGATCTAACTATACAAATTTTATTCATTACACATTTTTCGTGTGTCTAGAGTTCTAGACTAGGGTCTAGGGTTTAGATTCACGAAGTTCCTCTTTCAGTTTTTTTTTTTTTTCGATAGAATAAAAAAGAAAAGTTCTATTCTATCTCTATGCGATTGCAAGAGTGCTGAACCCTGGCTTTGCTCCCTATAAGTACTCTGGAATTCGTCTATGACAGCACTGCGAGTGTATTCTTTTTGTACCTATTATAAAATTATGGAAATAAGGTGTGGAGGCGTAGATTAATTTAAAATTACGTTTAAATTGATAATCAATTCTTTTGATATTTATCTTTTAACATAATTTTTATAATACAAAATCAATATCGGCTGCCGTCCTTGTCTGCGCACCGTGTCTGTTATTCTTTTCCTTTTCAAGCGAATGTCAGTTTATTAAAAGTAGGAAAATAATTCAAATTACCTTCAGCCTACAACGGCGGTGATGGCCAACTCGCATGTCCGGTGAAACAGACTAACTCCACAGTGGGTAGTTACACTTATTTTATGCCTGTTTACTGTGAAACAATCGTCGTTCAAAATCGGAAAGATGCGTTAGTATCAGCATAGAAATCACTTATATATTTTTTATAGAAAACAGCTGAATCGAGCTGAGTTGTAATTACTTACTTAGAGTGGTCCCTTTCGGTGAGAGGCGTAATTAAGAGGTAGGTATCATCGTTTCATTCTGGTGTCACCCCGATTAGATTAGCTAGCCACCCCGCTTGCAATCGGAAGTGACTTGCTAACAACGGTATGCTTTGTTACCAATGGATAAGTGACATAACATTGATGACAAGAAAAAAATACCAAATATACATTTACGAGCAAAAATATGGGAGTGGAATCAGCTCTCCCTGATTTTCAGCAAAGCATCTACTTATATTATATCATTTGAATAAAATGTGTATGTTTTGAAGCTCAATAATTTGATATTTATTTTCAAAGAAAAAACTTGAGCGTTTATGAGATTACGAATATTGAAAAAAATAATAGTCTTTATGTAACAATTAATTATTTTATTCTTATATCTAGCAGTTGATATTAGAAATATCCGTAAATAAGGAGACAGTTTTGTGAGATATTATTGTATCCACAAAGTGGTCCACACTGCTGGGGCACACACAGGCCTTCCTTATGGGTGGATAAGGAGGATGGGCCATAATCCACCACGCGGGCCCAATGCGGATTGGTGAGTGTTAACGACTGCAAATGCACCCGGGACCAACGGCTTAACGTGCCTTCCGAAGTACGGAGGAGCTCGAGATAATAAGTTTTTGGTCACCCATCCCATGACCGACCCTTGCGAAAATTGCTTAACCTCCGCGATCTCTGAGACAGGCGCTAAACCACTGCGCCACCGAGCTCCTCCATATACAAAGTGTACCTATAGTTTAGATAAATTGGTTTTAGTGGAATTTAACCCTGTAACTGGTTGTCAGGGATCGACGCGATGCGGCGCTGCGAGCGCCGGAAGTCATCAGAAAATGGCCACTAATGGCCGTCGCCGGAAGCGACGCCATTACCGGGCTAGTGCTGTTCAAATAATTACATAAATATTGTGCAGTTTATTTAGGTGTCAAGTAACCAAAAGTATAAGTTACAGCACAAGAGGATCGCAAATGGAAATATTTAACGACACAAAATATATCGAAATCGATAGGTTGACAAGTAATTAAATATAGGTACACCCTGTATTTTTGATATCCCATAACACTGAGGTTAATTTATTATAGGTCAAAATAATAAAGAAAACTCCTAGAACATGTGGTCCAAAAAGCCATACTTAGTTTTCTTTATTTTTGCATACCTACACATATCTACTTTTTTACTACATTCGGCGTCAGAAAAATCGCACCTTTTAAAAAATTTCTTCAAAGTTAATTTAATCCTATCTAATTTAATGGTAAGTATTGTTACATACTTCTTCCCCTTCGGACATAGCCAACAGTCTCTAGAAACCGTTGGAATGCTCGTCGAACGGAATCAATTACTGAAATTCAGTTTCCGAGCAACATTACCCACATTGCCTCTTTTTTTTGCAATATTTGAGCAACTTCATGGGCAATAGTATCCATCTTGGGTATTCCTTTCTTTAATTGAACTGTTGAAGTGTGTTTTCATCGAGATGATGGAGAAAACATGGCAAGATGGATATAGGCAAGATGCACCGCCCGCCCGCCCGAAAAAAAATGGGCGGGCGGGCGGTGCATCTTGCCTATATAAAAAACATTGTTTGCGGAAATAACCTACATATATTTCTTTTTAGAGTTCCGTATATCTCAAGAACTACTAATGGTATCAACTTGAAATTTGGAATAGTTTAAGATGACATTTGCCCAACTATTTTGCAAATAAGAAATAAATAAAAAAATAAATATCTTTTTACAACAGGGACTGAAATGGAGTCTTAAAAATTTGAAGTGAGGCTACTAGAGCATGTGGGGTATCATATGAAAGAGCGCCCTTTGCACGTTTTCAATTTATTTTTCTTTTTGTTTTAAGCTACATAGTTTTCGACTTATGATGAAAAATCTAATAAAAAGAAATACCGTTCCCCCTCCCCCCCTTAGCTCCGAAGTTTGCAAAGAGAAAAATCTGAAATAATTCAATGTGATAGCAGTTTATATAAAGATTACAGGAAAAATAAAACGATGTCTCAATATAGCACAGTTTTTTAGAATTTAACAAATTTCTAAAAAAGGGAACATTAGTTCCACTATCGGTCAAGAGATGGCGCTGATCTAAAATTGCAACACTAATTTTATTATTCTACTCTGCAATGTGGTTTTATGGTGCAATTATGATGGTACGGAACCCTCGGTGCGCGAGTCCGACTCGCTCTTTACCGGTTTTATTTCAAAATGGTTTGGGACTTGCGCCAAGTGACGCCTGATTCTATCAAATATTTACTTATTATGCATTTTCAGTACTGAGGGGGCCCACCACTAGGCCCACTATGAAAAAGAATTGCGATATTCAGTCGATGTTTATCGTTCAATTTTCTATTAGATCTTATTCTTGAGTTGAGTTCATAATATCACCCAGCGGTAAGAATAACGCTCCTTCGTTCGATTATTGTGGCTCGGTTTTCGTAGTGGGCTCTATCTTCAAAATTCATCTTCAAAGTTCAGTTCAGTACACAGTAAATAAGTTTACGCTGCTAACTTTCAGAGTTCTTGAAATAAATCACGCGAACAAGTGAAAACGCCCGCATCGGCTACAACCAAAATGGAAACCCGACTTTGGCTAAATTGGAAAAGTCACTGACACTTTTAATTTATTTCGTAGGGGAAGATTTTGGCGTTGATCAAAATGTAACTTTCTCAAATTGTTAGATCTGTATTGTCGCCTTTCTTATTATGGATCAGCAGCTAATAAAAAAATTCAAATGTTTTATAAGTGTCAGGGCTTACAAAAGATTCGCGATAATTAGACGATTTTCATAATTGTTTTCATTCCGTACGTTTGTTTATCAATAACCAATAAATATTACCAATTTTATTTATTGGGTGTTGACAATGTGTAGTAGGTACTATGGGCAACAGCGACGCTTAACCAGTTTGCAACAAAATTCGTGTGCGCGCGTATCGCCCCTGCACGAACTAAACGTATGTGACAGCGGGCGCGGCGTGCAAGCGATTTTAACCTTAGCAGTGGTTAAGCGACGCTGTTGCCCATGGTACCTATAGTTTCTTACATATCTTCAAGTTATTCTCATGGTATGCATTCTAAGGATTCTAGGAAGATATATAAGCTCCTAACTCCAAAGTAATACCTTCATAAGTCACAGTAAATTAACTGCACTCCCAACAACTTCTCAACTCCATTGTTCGTAAGAATTGTAATTACCTCTTTATCTACCGCAACAATGTGAATGTGCTAATATGAAACCGGAGTGCTACTAGCTGCACAGATTAAAAAATCATCCAGGATAATAAAGAACTTATCGGCTGTGAGATCTGACGCCACTGCCAAGCGAATGGAAAAAAGCAAAAAAGGCGGGAATTTGATTCACAATGGCGTCAAACATGGCGGTCTGATTGCGATCTAAGCGGGAGATATGAATGGGGTGGCTAGCATTGTCTTGCTGTTGATTATTATAATAGAACAGTCATCAATTCGTGTACTGTGTGTGCAATTTGATAGAAATTAAATTTGTAAAAACGTGTTTTAAAAAAAGTTTTTTTTCAGTAAATTATTATTTTCTGCTTTTTAGTTAACGAGCTAAGACTAAAAAATATACTATCTCCTACTCTCGCACTCGCACTCGTCAAGACGATGTAAACGAGCCCAAACTCGATGGGGTTGCATGGTTTTATTACAGAGTTCCTATGGCCTTCCTCCGGCTCCATCATCAGATCCTCGGACACTATTTCCCATTAAAGTACTCGTCAAGATGATTCAAACGAGCCCTAACTCGATGGGGTTGCATGGTTTTATTACCGAGTTCCAATGGCCTTCTTCGGGCTTCATCATCAGACCCTGGACACTATTTCTCAACAAAGTACTCGTCAAGACGATTCAAACGAGCCCAATCTTGAGGGGGTGGAGCGGTTTTATTAAAGAGTTCCTGTGTCCTTCTTCCGGCTCCATCATCAGACCCTGAAAACTATTTCCCAACAAAGAACTCGTCAAGACGATTCAAACAAGCCCAAATTTGATGGGGTTGCACGGTTTCAATATTGAGTTCCTACGGCATGGCCTTTCAGCTTCATCTTCAGACCCTGGATCTCCTATCCCATTAGAGTACTCATCAAGACGATTGTAACGAGCTCAAACACGATGAGGCTGTATGGTTTCATCATAGAGATCCTGTGGCCTTCTTCCGGATCAATCATCAGATCAGCTCAATGACACCATAATATTGCATTGCCTTCCAGTTCTGACCCATGTTCAAAGTTTCAAGTTTCTAGCACATTGGGAAGCTAGTACAAAATCGTTTACAAACTTTGCGGAGAAACGAACACACAAACAAACGAGAAAGCAACCTAATAAATACGTGTTAAAAACATAGATGGTTCGGGTTGGTGTAACCTTTCTACAAATCAACTTCAACAGTATTTAGAAGGAATAAATACTCGATTACATTAGCGATCTAGTCATCTAGTGTTCAATAAAATATGGACAACAAAAACAAAGAACCCACTGTTTTTCACGTTTTTCTTCGTTTTGTGTAAAAAATTCGCAATTTCCTTTTACTTACTTACTTACTTTTTTACGCAAAACATAAGTGTTGTTATGAAAAACAGAATTAATCTTCGACTTCTTTGATTCTTTGTAGTTGAAATTCATTAGGTGTTTATTCTTATTTTACTTACAATTGCATTTAGTTATGATTATGACGTGATTATGACAATATATTGTGCATGTTTTTGCACTTTTTACAGTTATAAGGTTTATTTCATTAACTAGGTAGTCAAACTTAGTAGCCAAATGTTTTCTTATTCGTTAATTACGTTTTTTTATTTGTTATGAAAATTTTTCTAAGTCTATGGTTATGACATTCCCAGAACACGTTTGCCTACTGACCGTACCTACCGACCCAGGGGTGTACCCAGGAGTATGTGATTCCCAGTCACTTGCACTGTACTGATTTTTTAGGATATTAGATAGATACAACTGAGAAAAATTTTCGAGTAATACGCAGCCAGCTACAACAGGTCTTCCAAAGCTGTAAACTTCAAACGCTATTGTTATCTGAACAACAGCATCCCCAAAAACAAGTACATCGCAATGTATTGTGATTGCATCCTAACTTTTTTTTTTGTTAGGTTGGGACGCAGAAAAAGGAATTACCCGCTCCATCCATAAAGTGAAGACCTATTTGCAAGGGTTACACGTTTGAATAGGCAATCTTAGCCAAATCGGTCAAAGGGCAAAGTGTGAAATCACCATTTGAAGAATACGGAGGGCTCCATCAATAAACATCCACCCGACGAAAGGGTATTATTGTCTTTTACTGAAATTGTCACTTTTTCGTTTGCAAAAAAGCCTGGCAGTTGTATAGGTATTTGAGCCCAATACAAAACGTAATAAAATAAACTGGCCACAATAATTTTTATTGTAAGGAAGACCCTCGAATTATCATTTAGATGGGGTGGGACGCAATATGGAACGGATTCGGTGCGGAATAGATCCGCCGCAATTGAGTTACGGGGGGTGACTTCGCAGCTTTTTTCTGTAACTTGTTAACGCTTTGTTTGTTTTAGGGTCGTGAATCGTGATGTTTTTACCTCAAAAGTAGTTGACAAAAGAGGATTCATAGGTATTTACCTTCAGTACCCCAACAGTATGAGGCTGTGCAAATAATCTAAAAAAGAGAGTCATAGTTTTCGATGCCGATTTTAGTCTTGTATCATGAATTTATATGAGTTTTATAAGTGGGATGGTAAAAATTCAAGTACTAGGACACTATAAACAAGCATAACCAACCAGGTGATTCCGAAATGGAACTCACAACTCACTTCGAAAGTCACTTCACTTCGCACGAGTTTGATATTGGAAATTAGATAATTGTAGGTTACTTTATCAGTTGAAAATTAGATAACTCCATCTTATTGCGAATTTTTGGAGTTTTGTTTCGGAATAGCACAGCAGTTATTGAAATTATCATTTGGTTAAAATTTAATGCAGAAAGTAAAGTATCAGCTTCTAGCTTTTCGCTCTGCCATTGTTAAAATTAAACCACGTTTTAAACATAACCAACGTCTTAGAATGAAAACCTCGTAAGTGTAAAACAAGAAACTTTTCAGGAGAAAGAAAAAACTGCGTGTTGTAATTTTTTTGTACGGAGGATTTTATGTTTTTTTTAAACGATGTTGTTACGAGTATCGAAAGAACAAATTAGTGAGATCAAGATTATGCATTGTGAAGTTTTCTTCCTAAAAAAGAATTAAAAAATAAATACCAAAAATGCATTTCGGAGGTTTTCACTCTGCGTCGCAATGCTGTTTTTCCAGTTCATATGTTTTTGTATTCATGAGATGGCTTAATAATTAATGTACAGATTAAATTTGTAGATGCACGTCGTCAGCTCAACGAGTATTAATGATGGATTCCACAGGATCTGATTCCCCAGGAACACATTAAGTGTGGCTACAAGGTTGTGGCGTGGCCACAGTGAAGAGTTAGGCGGAAAATAGGAGCTATTTTCTTTTACTGATTATGTAAAAACATAACTTTTTGCCCGTGGTACGGTTCAAAATTATATAAAGGTCTCCCAATTATTTTCATCCAGTATGATTTAGAAGGCAGTTGTTGCTTGTGCCCTATGGGTAGGGCATAGACCCATTGTAGATTTAATTCACCTGGCTTATTCACCTGGGTGAATTAAGTAGAGGGTCAGTGGTTTTAATTTCGACGATTGCTCCGCTGAACACCCGCATGGGATTTACTAATGAATGAAGTAATCATAGAGAAAAAAAGTGAAGCGAGATGTTTCCTCCTACTTGCTCTACTCATGAATGAGCTTATCACACTGCATCAATGCGAAGCTTATAATTCCGCTCATCTTATCGCTGTGACCGCGGCCACGGGCTTACCTGCCACTGCTACAGTATGTGTGGGGGACAAATGGAAAGAGAATCAGTGCTGATAAATGAATTCGGTACAAATGTTATTTTGATGTTTGCGATACCGCTCGTGGGGACCACGATTACAATTGGTTCCGTGGGCGATGGATCCCCAGCCTACACTAGTGTTTATTACCCAGCTGTCATATATTGGAATTAACTTTTTACAAATACATAAGTAAGTTGTCTTGTGAAGTCCTGTACTTACTAATACCTCCTTATGACAATTTTTCCAATAAGTTAATGACTAAGTTTTGATTATAAGTTAATCAATTAATATGTAAGAAGTTTCATTGCAAATGTTTATCAGATCGTTTTCGTGGGGAGTGTAATTTGGCTATATAGTCCGTGAGCCCGCGACAGTATTGCCTACGTCATATGACATCACGATGAAATGCATGGCACACGGTCGGAAAAGTTGTGCTGAGCGAGGATCAGAAGATTATCGCAAATAAAATTGGCCGGAAGCTTGAGAAAATCTTCCACTTCCGGTCAAAATTTTAAGATTATATTTACGTCATGTGACATCAGTAAGAGACCCTTGACATCATTTGGTTTTCAATCGTAGAGAGAGTAAACATAAGTCTGGCAGTTCTGAATTGGCCGGAATACCATACACTTATTTTTTTTGTTTTTTAGTCATTTTAGAACTGACAGACTTATGTTTACTCTCTCTCTACGATTGAAAACTAAATAATGACACGGGTCTCTTATTGATGGTACATGACGTAAATATAATCTTAAAATTTTGACCGGAAGTGGAAGATTTTCTCAAGCTTCCGGCCAATTTTATTTGCGATAATCTTTTGATCCTCGCTCAGCATAACTTTTCCGACCGTGTGCCATGCATTACATCGTGATGTCATATGACGTAGGCAATACTGTCGCGGGCTCACGGACTAATATTTCCGAAATTTATACAGATAAACAAAAGGCAGGCAATGGTGTAAAAAGATGCAAGAGCTTGCGGGGCATCGTATGATACCAAATTTTTGAAAATCGGTCTGTAACTCTTTTTAGAAAAATCGAAAATGGTGGAAAAAAAACAACAAACTTCCCATTTTTTCGGACAAAAAGTATTGTGTTGCAATAAAGTATCTTAGATTAAAAAAAAAGACATATTTTTAATAAATTACAACAGATTTCAACAGTTTTAATTAAAAGACTCGAGACCCGAGAAAACTCGAGAAATAAAAAAGGTCGAGGAATCAGAAACCCTAGTAGAAAGGCAGCGTTTATGTGCGTGCTCATGAGATACATTGAGTGATGACGTTTTGAAGCCATTGTTTGTTATGATTATGAAATACAACATTTTGATAATGTTTCTTTGGACAAAAATTAGAAAATAACGAATAAAACAAGATATCAAAAAAAAAATATAAAAAAAATTACTTTGACCTTCAATAATCGTAGCTATTGGTTTCCCAGGTATAGTCTAAATAAAAGACAAAAAAAAAATGATCCTGATGATGGGCGGAATGCGTGGACTTCGGCTTCGTTGATAGTCTTATTACACCCGTTATACAGCTACATACACTCAAATAACTTAATTATTGGAGCGAGGCGATGAAATATTGCGGCTGTCACGAGTCGAAAAAAGAAAAAGAAAATATCATAATTATTTATACTTATTTATTAAAAATATAGCTTAGGTACTACATGCTCGCTTAACAAGAAATAAACCATTGAATCTCCTCTTAAAAAAAATATAGGGTTATTTGTAAAACAACAATCTCACAAGAGTAGATTACTAATAAACAAAAACGTTTGTTCTACGACTTTTTCGAAAACAGACAAAAAAAAAACATTTTTCATACAAAACATTGGGAAGTCGATTTTTTTCGTCTGTTTTCGGGAAAGTCGTAGAACAAAATTAAATGTCGTTGTTCATGATGTTAGTAATCTACTCCTGTGAGGTTGTTGGTGTTTTAAAAATAACCCTGTATACACTGGCCTGCAAAACTAAGTACTACAGAGGCCTATTTTCATACAAACGAGGTAACTTTGATGCTTTGGTTCTCCGTCCAGGATTAAACGGGGTGTGATTTGATAATGGCTAATTAAAGAGTAAATGGAGGAGGCCCAGATCGCAAAAGAAACCCATCGGATTAGAAGAGTTGTTTAGGTCAGGGTTGAACTTAAAAAAATAACAAGTTAAAATTACATCAAAAGTATGGAAAATGTAACACTAAAAAATCCGTACGGTCTCTAGTGTAAACGACTCTTTTTAACCGACTTCAAAAAAAGGAGGAGGTTCTCAGTTCATCGGATTTTTTTTTTTTTTTTTTTTTATGTATGTTACTCGTTTACTCGAAGACGGCTGGACCGATTTGAAAAATTCTTTTTTCGTTTGAAAGTATATACTTTCAAGTTGGTCCCATTGTCATGAAATCAGGATCTGATGATGGGATCTTGGAGAAATCGAGGGAACTCTTCAAATATTATAGGCACATCTATAGAGATTTTAGTATTTTCTTAAGTTACTTGTGCATTTGCTTTCGAAAAGTACTATTTTGGTGAAGTGGAACTGATGATGAAGACCAGCATAGATGATCATCGGAAATAGTCAATACTAAGTAGTTCACTGGTACGATACGATTACTTTAATATGGTTGCTAGGATATTTATGCTCATCATAATTCATATGGTGAAGTGGAGCTGATAGTGAAGTACCAGGAGAACTCCTCAACAATAAACGCCCCTGCGTCGGGAAAAGCAGTACTATGTAAAAAGTGATGAGCCATTGACATAAGGCTATTGTAACTTAGATATTATAAACACCAAATATACTTACCACAAAAAAGTTTAAAATAAAAAAGTTTTTAATAAAAACAAAACCTCCTTCAAAAATCTTGAAAATAATCTAACAAAAAACAGCTTCAAAAATAAATTAATGGCTCTAAAAAGCAAAAAATAAAATATTGAAATCTGCATAATAACTAACTCGAAAGTTTGTATGCATATCTTATATTAAACAACGTCTTATGAAGTCGGGTGGGGTTTAAACACATGATTAAAGTTTAGATATATTAGTTTAGATAAAAAATATCCTTCGTCCTCCTCCCCCCCCCCCCACCTGACTTCAAAAGGCGTTGTTTAATATAAGATATGCATACAAACTTTCGAGTTAGTTATTATGCAGATTTCAATATTTTATTTTTTGCTTTTTAGAGCCATTAATTTATTTTTGAAGCTGTTTTTTGTTAGATTATTTTCAAGATTTTTGAAGGAGGTTTTGTTTTTATTAAAAACTTTTTAATCCATTGGGTTTCTTTAGCGATCTGGGCCTCCTCCGTTTACTCTTTAATTGGCCATTATCAAATCACACCCCGTTTAATCGTGGACGGAGAACCAAAGCATCAAAGTTACCTCGTTTGTATGAAAATAGGCCTCTGTAGTACTTAGTTTTGCAGGCCAGTGTAGTTAGTAAACTTCTTCATAGTTGTCGCCGTCGTCGATAGATAGTCGTAGTGGCCACCCGACAGCTATTTCTGTAACAGTGAAAATTATATGAATGAGGATCAGCAACGATTTTTGCTTAGTGGCTTATCAGAAAGCTTATGCCACCACATAATTAACTGTGAAAAAAAAATCACGATATCTCTTAAACCACAGAAGTTATAGACGCTAGAACGCTGTTATTTTGGGGGTCCTAATGTCGTTATCCGCCACGTACGCGAACCTTACGTCGTACGTAATAAAGCACATATTAAATTGAGCTTGGCATATTCTTGAAACTCAACCATTTCTAAACGGATTTCTAAAAATCTTTCACTATGTTTCATAGCTCTAAATATGTTTTTATATTATATCTGTGAGGGAAAATAAAAGAAAAGGATGGCAATGTGATATATTTATTAATTTATTTCAATATCGTGGTTATGACTAGGTTACCGAATAAGTTATTGATTCTAAATTTATCACATGTCTTAGATTTATTAGCTTTAACATTACATTAAATATTGTAATTTTATAACACAATTATTACTGTCATAAAAGGAAGTAATACTTAACTACATTACCAGATAGTTCAGAGCACCGATCCGACAGAGTGCCGTGTCCGACAGTTGAACAACGTCTGAGCTATCGACACCTGCGCAAGCCGTTTTTATACACGTGCGCAAACAAGCTCGGTGGCGTGATGTGGCGTGAGGGCGCAGTGGGGAGGCGCACGTGCACACAGTTGTTTTACGAGTCGTTTAGTGACTTTTATTTATAAATTACATTGAATAAACTAATTATTTGTAACAATTATATTAATTGTAATAAAAATCTACTATTTGCATTGTTTTTTATTTATTTACTAAGAAAAGACGTGCATTCTCCCACACGGCCATTCTGACGAGCAGCCACTTGGCTCGCGAACAAAACAATTTACACTTTATTTTTCACAAATCACGAATCATTAAAATCTTTATTCGAAACTACATTATGTTTAGTAACTATATTTCCAATTTGTGGAATAGCAATAAAGCACCAAATTGAATTAAACTTCCAGTATAGGAAATGTAACGTTTCGTCAACGGATGAATAATTAAATTCACTGCCTTAATTTATCAGTCTACTCGCTTCAAGTAATATCTTCATTTCTATAAATATTCTATTATTGCATTATTTTTATTGAATTTATTGGATTAAAATTGTTTTAACTACTGAATCTACCACCAGTTCGTAAAATAGGCCTCTCGAGAAAGAACTGGCGAAAGAAAACTCTGAGAGGTTATGCCGACCTCCAATGACAATGTTAAATAGATCAAATCAAACAATATTATGTAAGATTTTTTTTCAAACATAAATAAAAACATAGTTGATTAACTCTCAATTAACAAACATGGATATTTGTTATCTGAAAAGTAAATCATTATTATTGAATCACACAACATCTTCATCATCAAATCGCCAAATTACATGACTATAACGCTAAATAATATAGCAACTAATCATGGTCAAATTACATGACCGTAAAGAAATAACATAGCAACTAACTATGGTCAAATCACATGACCGTGAAGCTAAATCACCTAGCAACTAACTATGGTCAAATCACATGACCGTGAAGCTAAATCACCTAGCAACTAACTATGGTCAAATCACATGACCGTAAAGCTAAATCACATAGCAACTGATTATGGTCAAATCACATGACCGTTAAGCTAAATCACATAGCTTCTAATTATGGTCAAATCACATGACCGTTAAGCTAAATCACATAGCTTCTAATTATGGTCAAATCACATGACCCAATTCACTTTTATCACAGTGAAACCTTCAATGGGAGATAACCCTTTTTTATATAAAAAAAAAACAACATAACAATAATCTCCATTGGTAAACAAAACAAAAATTTTTAAAAACCTTAAATGTATAGTAAGGACTTATTACAAATTACTCGTATTTATAATAAGAATCTTTGTAATCGTAGACGTTACATTGTACTGGTGCAGACCAGTGTCCGAGACACGCAAACGCCTACAATTCAGGATCATCACAGCCCCAGGTGTACGTCATCTGGATAATCATGGACATCAATCAGCAGACACTGTAACAATTGAACATCTTAGGAGTCTTATAAAAAAAACAAACTTAAATTTTTCAAATAGTGTGTGTTGGGGTGTGTTGTTGTATGTGAGTAAGTGCATGTGTCGTGTAGGTATTATAATATAAAATAGTAACATAGAGCTTTGGTCATACTACCATGAATGCATGGATAACTTTCGATCCAATATTTTATATTGCTCAGATGTAATTGCCTCGGTAAAAATAAGCCACGAGGGCACGGCAAACTTGCAATATTATTCATTGCACATAAATTATATAGTACTACCTCGGTAATAACATAAGCCACATGGGCACGGCGAACTTAAAAATATTATTTATTTTTTAGTAGTACCTAGGTAAAAAACCATTATAAAGTTCATATGGCACGGCATTCATTAGAATCTCGCGACCTCGGTAAAAATCGCCTCAATAGTGCCACGCACGGCCAACTGGTAATATTCTTTATTGCTCAGTATACAGTGAACATCTGGCCAGGAGTCAGTGTATAAAGAGAAATAAGATAACCAGGTTAAGGAGATTAGTCTGTCTCCAACGATTTTGTCACCTCGCCTTCTATTACAGGGGAGTGACCTAAAATTATCACGAACCACAGTTCGCAACACATCCGACACATCCGATTATTATTACACGTTTATAGTTTATTCATAAAAATAAATATCATAGTGGTCTTTGAAGAGTGACGAAACATCAATTATAGTCAAAAACACTACTGCCACGAATGGGCATTAATCTCAAAACATTACAACATCTAAAACTCATAGAAGTAAGTGAAGACTAAGTTTGAGTAATTCGCAGACTAAAACATTCAACAGACCTCATCTGATGTAACCTGCATCTTTGTGTCAAATAATGACAAAACGGGTTGAGAAAAGATATCCAAGAATACTATTACCAATTTCATTTTATATTGATGTAATTCTCACCTTTTTTGTACAACATAAAAACAACTAGTATTAACTTTAAGTTTATCTTGTTTACGAAAAACTAAAACATCAACGTGAAACTTAAATTAATCACGAAATCTTTAAGTATCATCACATCACTTAGAAAATCATACTCACTTTTCTTTTTAGAATCAATCACCAGCTATTTGGTGAGATCTGCTGCCACAATAGTACAGTAAAGTACAATTGCACAGTAAAATTACAGTAAAGCACAATAAAATATTAAAATCTTAATAATTTACTACTATGTATAATGAGAAGTGATTATGAATGTTGAGTTTTTTTTTTCACTTTAGTCTACCCACATTCTAAATCCACACCAGAGATAAAATTGTGTATATTGTTTACGATATGCTTGTACTAAATTCAGTGAATGAATCGAATTTCTTTTCAAAACTTATGTCTGCATCATAATATTCATAATTTAAATTAACTTTCTTTTGAATATTGAAAATAAATATAGGAAGACTGTTGTTACAAGTTCTACTGTATATTGTATGTACACAGTTTACTGCAATATTTTTTTATTCTTTCAATTAAAAAATATCCCTATTAAAATAGTTTCTATCCACGAGGGATTAAAATAAAATGCAGTGCAGTAAATAAGGCAACAAACAACAATGAACTAAAATAAATTCTTTAAAAGATCGAGTAAAATCTAGGGTTTGTAAGTGATCCTACCCTTGTTTGGATCTATTTAAGCACAGGATAATGCACCACAGCAGTCCCGATAAGAATAATTGCTGCACAAGAAGAGAACCTTTGTTTCCAAAAACCAAAAGAGTTCCTGTTTTGCCGAGGAAAACTATTTCAATAAAAGTGCCTATAAAAAGATTTTTCTTACTTAATCTACATAATGTTTAAGGCACAATTGACATCTGCAATAACTGCATGCACAAAAATTTTTTGAATGTTCAATCTATAGGTAACAATAACGTCAAGTTATCTCTGTTGTAAATGAATAATAAATATCAGTTGGTTATTTGTCAGATGTTTCATTTATTTTATTATAGGTTCTGTACACACGATTTTAACCAGAAAAGAAAGATTTATTCCCACTAGTTCTACTGGACAGTTCTACCAATGAAGTAATAAGACTTTTTCTCATTAGTGCTATGATTTGATACGAAGAATAAAATTGTAAACTGTAAAGGGCACAGCTTAATTCACATTAAAATATCTCTCAGCATATAAAATCATCTTTGAAACTTAAATAATTCACTGACGTTACAGTTTGGCTTTAGCACTTACTGTGTTACATTTTCAATTTACAATGCTACTAGGTTGTGATGTCACAATATGTACATAATATCATAAAGTTGTCCTTTCACTGATCAAAAAGGAAGGGAAAGGTCTCATTGGCTTATTTACTATATTTTAAGACCAAATTCAAGTTGAGCATTTTTTCTACGAAAAGCTAAAATTCTTTCTTTTATCGCTTTGAATCTCACGCTACGTTTTGAATCTCACTATTAAATACCATACTTCGAACATCAGCCAGCAGATATTTCATATAAGTAATCCGTAGTCACAGTTGCAAAATAAAGCGCGCATGGCGGAACTTGACAGACTGATCGTACCCGATCGCGTTTGTTAAGCAACGCTCGGTCCGGCCAGGTGTCGGATGGGTGACCGTTAAGTGGCATTACAACTGAGCGCTTCCGTGCTTCGGAGGGCACGCTTAATCGTCGGTCCCGGCTGTTGTCATTTGATAACAGTCGTTAAGCCAAGTTAGAGGCCTTACAGGCGGCTTGATAAACTCTAACACCAGAGGTGGCCACTAATCCTCATTCGATAAGAAGAAGCTGCAAAATCACGGCCACTTGGTGGTACACTCGCACACTCGTGCAAGGCACATGGAAAATTATATATTCTAGTCTAGGCAATTCACACCAATCATTTAGTTCCAGTTCCAAGCTATGCAAAACTTGTACTGTGGTTACTAAATAACGGGTAAAAATAAAGAAGAATTTAAAAATCTGTGACTAACTACGCATCACAAAATTATGTATACCAGGATTCGAACCCAGAATCTTTGTATAAATCAACCTCCACGAAAGTACACTTATTTTACGAAACATATAGCACTCTTTGCGCAGCATTTGCATCATCATTTTCTACGCCAAATTCTACTTGATTTTTTTATAATATCACAAGGAACGTCATTCTTTTTGACTTTGAAAATTATAGTTGTGGATTGACCATACATACATAAACTCGCGCCTGTTTCCCATGGGGGTAGGCAGAGACTATGGATCGCCACCTGCTACGATCCTTGCACACTTGGATTGACCAAATGATAATAATTTAGTAAAATCTACGGGTATCTTACAAAAATGTAAAATCTATGGGTACTTATCAGCAATTCGTCGATCAAACGGTAACTGTCGCACTTTTTCATGCTTCATTCCACTGTTCAGATATTTGAAACCACCCAGGATTGATGACTCAGATCCACAATTGGTTACGCGACTTGATCTTCAACACAAAGTAGCCAACGTGGCAGATTCTACAGCAAGCATTTTGATATTTCTGAAACATAAAAATTCGAAGGCAGAGTGTATGTAATCCAACTAGGTTAGATCCCACTTCTGATGTGAGGGAAAATAAAAGAAAAGGATGGCAATGTGAGATATTTATTAATTTATTTCAATATCGTGGTTATGACTAGGTTACCGAATAAGTTATTGATTCTAAATTTATCACATGTCTTAGATTTATTAGCTTTAACATTACATTAAATATTGTAATTTTATAACACAATTATTACTGTCATAAAAGGAAGTAATACTTAACTACATTACCAGATAGTTCAGAGCACCGATCCGACAGAGTGCCGTGTCCGACAGTTGAACAACGTCTGAGCTATCGACACCTGCGCAAGCCGTTTTTATACACGTGCGCAAACAAGCTCGGTGGCGTGATGTGGCGTGAGGGCGCAGTGGGGAGGCGCACGTGCACACAGTTGTTTTACGAGTCGTTTAGTGACTTTTATTTATAAATTACATTGAATAAACTAATTATTTGTAACAATTATATTAATTGTAATAAAAATCTACTATTTGCATTGTTTTTTATTTATTTACTAAGAAAAGACGTGCATTCTCCCACATATCAATAAAACTTTATGATTCAAACCTGTCGCTGATTCTCATTGTCCTAATTATCTTTTTATAGTCTAACCATGACGTTCAATAAGGGATAGGATAAGGGATCATTCACACAGCTCAGTCACGTCAACGGTCAGTCTTTTATTTAATACAAGTTTTGACTTTGCATTTATGATTTTGTCCATTGAAATATTATGGTCATTAATAAAATAAAAAGGTTATTGAAATATCTTAATTTCTTGCTCATTATATGAATTCAATAGTATAGGACATACTAGCGGCCACCCGCGACTTCGTCTGCGTAAACCCTAAGGAACCATTGACCAAGATAAAAGTATGTTTTAATCCAGGTTATGAACTGTGTGCCAAATTTTTCCTAACCTGTCCAGCCGTTTAGGCGTGAAGAGGAGAGAGGAGGAAGTAGGATAAGAAAAAAAGACAAAACATCTTGCTTACTTTTTTTCGTTCTTTAGTACCGGGAAAGTCTTAAGTACATGGTATAATTAGTATACTACCTTATACAATACTAAATAATATAAGTTAGAAACAATACGACTCGAACCCAGGGAACGTTAACGTTATTTTTAAATATAACGTTAATTTTTACTCTTTTTACCGTTAATTTTAACATTAACGTAATGTCAATAAATAACGTTAATTTTAATTTGAGAAATAAAGTTAAATTTAACGTTAAATCTTCCTTTTTTACCGTTACTATAAAATTAACGTTATTCCAATTAATAACGTTAATTTTTTACCGATAATTTTACCGGTACTAAATATAACGCTATATTTAACGTTAACTTTACCGGTAAAATATTTTTAATGTTATTTTTACCGGTAAATTTACCGATAAAATGTTTTAACGGTATTTTTAACGTTATTTTTTTATATTTTTTTTAACGTTATTTCAATCCCTGCTCGCACCAGATCAATTCTCGGATGGGAATCGAACCCAATCTGGTGCGAGTCGTATTTTTAACCCCCGACGCAAAAAGAGGGGTGTTATAAGTTTACCGTGTCTGTGTATCTGTGTATCTGCCTGTGGTACCGTAGCTCCTAAACGGATGAACCGATTTTAGTTTAGTTTTTTTTGTGTCATTGATAATTTCATCATTTTTCATGAAAATCTGTTCAGCCGTTTGAAGATCATCAGCTCTTTTCTAGTTGATGAGGGGATCTGACTCAATGATATTGGAAGTATATGGTAGGGTAACCATGACCTGATCAGCCGTTTGAAGATTGTCAGCTCTTTAATAGTTGATGGTGGGATCTGACTTCTTTCCTTATGTCCTATCGATTCGAAATTTGGTACCGTGTTACTCCAATAATATTGGAAGTATAAGGTAAGGTAACCATGGCCTGATCAGCCGTTTGAAGATTGTCAGCTCTTTCATAGTTGATGAGGGGATCTGACTACCTTCCACATGTCCTATTGATTCAAAATTTGCTACAGTGTCACTTCAATAATATTGAAAGTATATGGTAAGGTAACCATGACCGGGGTCGAGGGGTTTTAAATTTTTCTAGTATGTTATTTAGTATTGTATAAAAATAGCACTGTGAATGCAAAAATCTCAAATTTAAAAATTATAAGTACTACCGTTTTCATATACTTACGTTACTTGGTACCATAAACCAGCCACGCAACTGTTGTATTTTTAACTCTCGGTGATTGCAGTGGATGCATTAGCGCGATGTATATAGTCACCCATCTGTAAGTTATAAACAATGCATTGCTATCAGCATAATAATATATAAACTTTTCAGTTCTTTTTGTCAGCTGAAAATTTCAGGAAATACTTACAATATCCACATACAGAACGCCGTTAGCATTATGCAGTGTCTTATAAGCCTGGAACACAACATGTTTTCATCATAAAATAAAGATTATACTTAATTAATTCAATAAAACACTGAACATTTTGCGCGGAACGTCTCGTAGCGGGATGCTTACTATCGCACTTAGCCGAATTTTAAAACTTTGATAAAATCTGTAGCACAAAGACAACATTATTAAAATTGCATACTTCAGACCGCACCATGCCTAGTTTTAAGAATCAAAGTTTTAAAATCCGCGGAATCCGTCCGGAACGAAAGCCGAGGTTGCTCTAAGCCTACTTTATATTGCTCTATGTAGCTCTCCCGCCAATGAGACCCAAAAATTACTTCTGCGCATAAACTGCCACCGCTAAAGATACGTGCCGAGGCTTGTAGCAATGTTACAGCAAAGGGCAAGGCAACAAAAAAAATGAAGGAGGGCAAGTGCAGGGGTTTTGGAGACAGCGGTCGTCAACTATTCTCACTATACGTTGACTGTACATGTGTTCTGATTTGTTCTGTATTCTGAACAAATAATTCTGGCGTTTTGGCGATTCATTCCTATTTAGAGGAGTGAATTGAATTGCCAAACCAAAAATAAAAAGAAGATAAGCATCAATCTTACTGTCTGTTTGGAGTTTTAGGCACCACTATGGGGCCAATGATGAAGATTGCTCCGAATATCACGGTGAGTACGTAGATCGGCATGTATTCGTCAGGACGCTCCGACATTTTTTATTAAGATTTTATTAGTTCATGCTCCAGAATATTGACGAATGTCATGTGTCATTATTTTCACATGACATTGAGTGAGTATATTCTCTTTAGTTTGTTCTTTTATTTTGGCTTTGGCCATTGACCTGCATATAAAAAATTTTTTTTCATGTCAGTGGCTTTGGCCTATTTTTCTATATACTTACAGTGATTTAAGAATAGAATAGAATATCCATTTATTCAGGCAAATTACACCCATTTACAAAAATACATTTAAAATCATAGACTTATTATTAAAATTTTAATTTAGCTACAAATTGCATTGATTTTAACATATTAAAAAAAGGTAATCCAATGAATACTCATGAGAATTAAAAAGATTGTCACATTGAGGAAATAGAATTAAAAATAATTATTAAAAATTTGAAACAATATTAGATCTAAATATAAATAACAATAAATGAATAAACTGATTTAAGGTCAACGCTTTAAATGTTGCATAAATAAAACTAAACCATTGATGGCCCTATTAGAAGTATACCAAAAGCCTGAAGGCATCACGGGGTAGATATCGTACCTACATCTCGGAGGTACCTAAAATAGAAATTTAAGAATCAATTCCTGACCCCGCGGGTCAAAGCCGGGATCAGATACGGCTAAGTGCGCGGCCGATGCTGGAAATGGCCGTAAGTACCCATCAAGTGAGCCATCGATATTACCAATAAATTCTTTGCTATATTTCCCAGTACCAATAGATAACATCCTATGATGCGGTTCCTAAAGGTGTGCTGGTGTGGCAGCGGACTTACCTTTAAAACTAACGCTTAGTCAAATCTCGTATAAGTAATTTTTAGTTAAGGTGCCTTCCTTATTCATGTTGATTTATTCATTTCAAGGATTTACCAAAATGAAAAATAGTTAGTACCTTAGTAATTGAGAGTTGAATTTCGATATCGCCAGGTTTTCTATGAGTTGGTAGTTTCAATTTTGCTGACGGGCTAACTTAAGGTTTTATTGTTTTTTTTTATGCATAACGGGATAGTGCTTGGCCTTCATCTCACCTGAGATATTAAGTGAAGATAAGGCTGAAGATGAAAGTGCACTACACCCGGAATCCTCATCACTGAGGAACTGGCTATCTTACCTCTAACAGCCGGAACACAAAAAAAATTAAATTGTTGTTATGGCGTCAGACTTAGGTAAGATGGTGGTAGCTAGCCAGGCGGATTTGAAATAAGCCCTACCACCAACCAAACCAAGTACAAATTGTACCCCCCCTGGGAATCGAACCCGGGACCCCTGCGTCTGATGCGGGTGGGCGAACCACTAGAATATGAAGTAGACTGTATACTGGTCTATAGTAAAATAGTGAAGGAATATTTGTTGAGACGATGTTACAATAAGAAGCTCAAATAAGTTAAGGCAAGAGAAGGCTTACTGGCGAACTGATAGTAAAGTGAATGGTATCATCATCTTCTTAACCACAGATCAAGAAACCTTTTTTTTTGTTTTGGTTCTTAACAGCCACTGCAGGAGACAGCTCTAGTGGTATGGTAGGATATTGCTATAATCTTCACGTTAAACAGACTGGTTGGAGATTGCAATGTTGAACCGTTTTTAGAAAACACTCCTCCCTTTTTTCTGGTCCGGGAAAGTATACCTAGGTATTTATTAGTAATTATTCGCCTCTTACGACCACCCTAAGTGTGAAGGGTTGGTGCTAACTTAGCCGGACACTACACAGCTAAATTAGATGGACATCAGATAGTTTAAAATGCAAAATCAAAGTCCATCTCAACACTCGGTAAGTCGGTCCACCAAATGAAGACATACTGAGCAAGCCCCGCCCCCTCTAAGCGGATAATTGAGTCATTACCGGCGCGCGCGCAGCTCTCACTATCGGCGATCAGATAGCGATCCAGCCATCGGGCAACGGGGCCTCGCTCGGTATGAGAACCGACAACTAATCTTAATCATATGTACTAGCTCCTTCGAACATTCACACGCCCTGTAAAATGTTCCAAATATTGTTATTCACATTGACTACTGTCATCATATTTTTTATTTTCACCTGACTGCAAAAAGGGTGTTTTCCGCAAGATATATTTAAAAATATCAAACTTCTAAGTCAACTCAATCTGAAGTTATCGCTATTAAAGTCGTTTAATTAATATCGACTCTGAATAATCAAAGCTTTTGGATATTTTTGATGATCCAGCGATTAAGCAGTAGCAGGAATCTAAATCCAATTTGTTAGGAATTTAATCGTACTTGTCCATCAGACATTTTATGTCCCCACTGCTGGGGCGCAGGTCTTCCTTACGGGTGGATAAGGAGGACGGGCCATAACCCACCACGCGGGCCAAATGCGGATTGGTGGGTGTTAACGACCGAGACCAACGGCTTAACGTGCCTTTCGAAGCACGGAGGAGCTCGAGATAATATATTTTTGGTCACCCATCCCATGACCGATCCTTGCGAACGTTGCTTAACCTCCGTAATCGCTGGGCCAGGTGCTAAACCACTGCGCCACCGAGCTCCTCGGTAATCGTACTTATTCTAGTGGAAAGCAAATTCAAACCGTCCTAAATTGGACTCTTTAGGATTATAACTTCCGATTTCCTAAATAGGTTCTCTGCAAATTGGATAATGTTATACATGGTTGTAAAACACCAATAACCTCGCAGGAGTGGATTACTAACATTATAAACAATAAAATTGTTTTACGACTTTCCGAAAAACAAAAAAAAACTACTTTTCATACACAATTCGATCAGCTGTTCGGACGTTTCTATGGAAAGTCATATTTTTTTATCTTTTGTCGGAAAAGTCATACAACAGACAATGTTGTAGGTATATGGTGTTAATAATCTAACTGCGATGTTGTTGGTGTTTTAAAAATAACCCTGTATAAGCGGTTTTAATGGTTTTAACTTAATACCATACCTAAGATGTAAACAATGGAAGGCCATCTAATTCGCCCCGCTAAAGCCTGTTTGATCCGCGAGGAAGTGACAGCCGGGGTTTGACAGCTGTCACGATGACAGGCCGGGTCAAGCGGGCCGGGTTCAATTTCCGGGGCGCGCGCTTTTGACACGATTTGAATTCTGATTCGCTGCAACCCTTCGGTGATATCAATCATTCATTTTTCATATAAGGAGATTGTTTCGTTGGCAATCATTATTATAAATGGTTAGGATACTAGAATGTGTTTAAAATGAAATAGAAGTTACCTTTAAAGATCTCGAGAGGCATTTTCTATACTGTTTGCCGATGTTTTGATACTTTCTCAGAAGGAAAAGCAATTTTTTTTTAAACTAATGTTGCCATTCTGTGCGATAAAGGTTTTACTCAAAAATGCTACGAGAATTATGCCATCACCATTATTGTTTTATTATTTCTATATATACAGGGTCACTGGAAATATGACGTATTCCTGCTAAATGGTTATAGATGAGGTCTAAACAAATATTTTTTGTTATATTACTTTTTCTCAAAAAGTTCATAGTTTTTGAGTAATTTAAAATTAAGTATTTTTTTACCAAAAGTACGTTTTCAGATACAAAAAATTAACATAAAAGATAACTACTCGTTCGATTCCGGTTTTTTTATTATTTTGGTATAGAAAACAGTCTAAATATTGATAATGAATAAAAAAAAGTTACAAAAAGTACATGAGTTTATAAAAAAATCAATCCTTAAAAACATTTTTTATTTTTATTTTTTCAGATTTTTTAGAAAAGGCAGCAAATATCTTTAAAAAATTCCTTGTAACTAAGCGTGCAAAATATTTTAAAAACATCACCATCTATTCAGCTTTCAGTTGAGGTATAAAACTTAATAATAACTTAAATAAAAAATGAGAAATTAAGACTTAAGTGAATTGCAGTCCCATTTCATGAAGCAAAAATTTCCTACTTCGAGCGCTTCGGAGGTGGCCGTATTATCCTACTTATATCATAAATGTGAAAGTTTGCTTCTTTGTATGATTGTTAATCAATCACACAAAACGGCTGTACTGATTTGGATGAAATATGGCGCACAGATAGTTTAAAAGCCGGATTAAAACATAGGAGGATACTTAAATAGATATAAATATATATATATTTATATCTATTTAAGTAAGAATTATTCGACCTACATTAATGTGTTATTCAGAAAATTATAACAGTTTATTTTCCTAGAGTAGACAAACAATGTTTTCTTGAATACGAATATCCTGGTCGTGCATGCAAGACGTCACATTCTGCAGTCATGCAGTTGCCCGGAATAAATCACACTTGATTTATTTTTATACCGGGTAACACTGTCTCGGTGGAGACAGTGCAGGGAATTGCAAATGATGTAGATACAATTATTTATCATACTTGTAATTTTACCACTGACTTATGTTGTTTAGTATAATAAAGTAAATTAGGGTTAATTTTAAAGCAACGTCAACATCGTCTTCAAACTATATTGAACGTAATAAACGTATCTACAGGGCACGAGTAAAGGTTCCTAAAATAGGAATAGGTCTTTAAAATATGTTGACACGTCATTTAAGTTCTTAAACTCTAAAGTAGGCGTTGCAGTCATAATTTAAGTGACAAAGGTCTATAAACAAATCGACACATACCTATTGTGAGCGCATATTAACGCAAGGTAGCAACACTTGCAACACAATGGGGAATAACAAAGATCACAAATCATGGCAACACTCGTCTGAGCTAACAACTGTCAAACTTGCACGTATATGCCGATCAACCTTTAAAATCTGGGTGGGAAAGTTCAAAATAAGTTTGCGGTATGCAGACTTTAGTATTATGTAGACTGTCTTTAGGATAAATGGTAGGTGTTTCGTTTCCCATGATTTTTTAAAAATATATTATTAATATTTATTATATTCAAGGCACTATGAAATGCAATGAAAACAGCGTTTATTGGAAAGAACTGAAACTAAGTATTTTTCAATAAGTAGTCCAGATTTTTCTTTACGTTAGCAGACAAGAAAAGCTAGCCAATTTTAAACACAAAGAAGATTTATAAACAATTTGATAGTTATGTTTTTTCTTAACAATTACTTAATCAATGGTAGTTGATTGCAACATTTGATTTCATGCGAACGAGCTAATAAGCAGCTTGTAAGATTTCTTGAGAGATGAACAAAAAATAACAAAGTATAATATTATTGTTGGTATTGACTCCACATTGCTGTTTCGGTTTATGGATAGTTAAGTTTCTTGCGCCCGTTCTTCTTGTCAGCTAAAAAAGTCTGGAACGGGTGGTAGGAAAATAAAGACGATTCAAAAGTACTTAATAATTAAGTTTATTTGAATAAAGCTTATTTGACTTTGACTTTGACTTTGTTACTTACAAAAAGAAGTGAAACCCCACCAAAATCATTTTCATAAATAATGTTGCCAAGACCTCGCACTGTCAAAAAGTTATCAGACCTCATGTAGAGCCAAGCTTCTAACTCTACGCGCCCTAACTCTGCAAGCCCTTCAAAAAGCCTACACCTTTGTCGAAATATGTAGCTTGGTCATTTCGTTACATGGAAACCTTTCTAATAAACAATAGTTCTTGTAGTAACGAAACGGCCAAGCCACATATTTTGACTAAGGTGTATAATATTATTGTTGGTACTGATTTTATTGTAATTTCCTTTTTTCAGCAATTTTACAGAGGTTTAACAAGATCACTGGTGTCTGTTTTGTGTTATTATTATGTACGTACTCTTTTGATAAAATATATTTTATTATCTTTTTTGTTTTTAATTTTTTAACATGCTATTTGTCGCACCTGGAGTGGACACCTTCTAATTTCCTGCATTTCCCTTGTAATTAGCTATCGAAGCTTTTCTTCTACAATACGTACAACTCAATGGCCTTATTTACCTACCATTTTTGCTCTGAATAGTGGGCAACGGGTTATCATCGGCTTATTTCAAATTTCACGGCACCGCGGTAACTAGGTAACGCGTTGTCTGATGATGTCTAAGTAGGTGTTAGGTCACTGATTGCTTCGAACAAGAGGTAAAACGGTTGCATACTCTTCGTAAAAGAGATAAGCTCTTGTTTCTAAAAGTTCTTAATTCAAAAATTCATGAAAACAAGAGAATGATAGAAAATAAGTGATTCCCTTGTGATTCCTAATTACACTGTAATGCTACGGCTCCACCTGCGTCTTAAATCTAGGCGTTACGCAGATATGGCCAAGACTTTAACGAATTAATTTACAAACGACAGTACTAAATTTACATAAAGCCTTCGCTAAAGCGTACTCGTAGTTGGACATTACAATTAACGTTAACGTTAACGCAGGTGGAGCAGTAGCATAAGTGGAGACAAAGAAGACGTTACGTTACGACGAAGAGCATTTAAATAGCAAAAAAATGTCGTCATTAAGTATTTATTATTTTTATTGTATTCTGTAATTTAAAAAAATGTCATATGATTACAATATTAATCTTGGCTAAACGCACAAGTTCAATAATGCTCGTGGTACCACATACAACGCGGTTGAACCACAGGTATTAGTAATGCTGTTTGCGGCATCTCCTTTTAGCATAATGATTTTATTCCTAATTTGCTTTGGCATAACGAATTAAAATTAACACTAAAAAAATTACAGATTTTTTAAAATTAATAAACAAGATGTTTCACAACTCTCATTATGATTTTGGCGGCGGCGGAATAAAAGGAATTCTATATATTTTGTAAGTGCTCCTTATCTTTAGCGGCGGTCCAAAATAATTTAAAGGGGTGACCCCACAACCCACAACGCTCCAGAAAACTCATCCAACCTCATTTTTAATAGCGTTGACAACAATATTAATATTCAATAAGAACTATCTTGCGCAGCGGTCACATGAAAAAGAATTTATTTTAAATTTATTATGTCTAGATAACCCTAGTAACGGCGACATAACACATTATATGTAGGCATATACGTAGACAACTTCAATTGGATCGTGCAGCCCTGTAGAAAATATTTTGTCAAAGCCCTATTCCTTTTTTCTCGGTATTTTCCTATTATCTCTTGTTTTGACAGGAAAGGAAGGAAATAGAAAAGAATAAAATCGTATCATAAGTTGTATTACCTATAATAAACTACCTAAATGTATTTTTGTCATAGCCACTGAATAAGAACAGTACTAAACGTATCATAGCTTAAAAAAACGCAGATAGATACGTATTCATATTATTCAGTAGGTACTAGCGGCCGCCCGCGACTTCGTCTGCGTGGACAGTTATTTCCCTCCCTCGGGAACAATTTTTTTCCGAGATTAAAGGTACACTATGTCTTTTTCTGCACCCCTGACAACGTGTACGCAAAATTTCATGATGATCGGTTGAGTAGTTAAGACGAGTAGGCGCGACAAACAAACTTACTTTCTCTCGAATTTATAACATTATAAAAACATGAAATAATAAAAATATAAATAAAAATAATATTTTAGGAAGGGAAAGGATCATGAAATCCTTTCATACGTTTACGTTACGTAGTGTATCGCAACAGTACTGTACGTACAAGCATCAGGGTGAGGACGTATGTCTAGCAGCTATAGCTGTAGGCGTCGTGTGCGGGGTAGTGTAAGTGTAACAACAGAAAATATAATAAACTAGCGGCCGCTCGCGACTTCGTCTGCGTGGACTGTTTTTTTGCTATCCCTCGGGAACTGAACGTTTTTTCTGGATGAAAAGTACCCTATGTCCTTTTCTGTACCCCTGACAACGTATATGTAAAAATTCAATATGATAGTCTAGTAGTAAAATTTCATGATGATCGGTTCAGTAGTTAAGACGTGAAGACGTAACAAACAAACAAACGGACTTTCGCATTTATAATATTAGTAAGGATGCTGTGTAGCTGACACGAAGAAAAGAATTATGCAAGGCACTAAGTTTAAATTAAATACAACTAGTTTATACCTCTGGAAAAATCAACAAAGTCGTATGAATTTTCTCAGTTTTATTTTTTCTATCGGAAAGTAAATACGCTGCAACTGACTTAACAGTTGTGAATCTTCTTTCTTTCGCGATTGATCTAAATGAGTCTAGTTATACAAAACGCTTATATATAGCTCATACAGCAAATTAATACAATACTTTTATCTCGAGACCTTTGCTCTATTCTTGTTTTGGTCGTTTCGGGGTTGGACATGATGTATTATCGCGTGTTTTTCTTGACTTGTCTTGCCTAATTATATTGTATTATGCTTGTTATTGAATTGGCCGCTAACTAAATAACTGAAGATAAAACGGTCACATTGCCAAGTTGCCATCGACTGATATCTCGAGCGTATTGTTTCAAACATAAAGGTAAGTCTAAATCAAAGTCATCTTTCATTAAATAATTATGTGTGACGAAAAGCTAAAGCAGTTCATAAAGAGCAACGTACCATAAATTGATTGCAAGAAGTTAAAAAATACCATTTTGAGCTCTGGGGGCCTATTACGAAAATAACGTACGCTTGCGTAACGCAGTCACTTGGCCATGATAGTCGTCCGCAGTTTATTGGTTGTAGTTATAACAAACATTTTGAATTTGGCTATCATAGTCCACAGACTACTGAACGAACGATGTCGGATACGCTAGAGAGAAACTGTCAAACTCACGCAATCACTTCGCAATATCGCACACGAAAGTGATTTGTAATTGGAAACAATCAAAACGAAGCACGGACGCAGCTGCGTGTATCGCATTAAACTTTTCGTAATAGATCCCCTGACCTTCACATGTGCCACAGTCTGCACATTCGTTTTAAAAATCGATTACATGATACTGCAATGTGAAGGATCCGCAAACAAATATCAATGTATAAGTCATTCAAAGCACTTTTGAATTACTTATACATCGTGTTACAAAATAACCCCTAATGCCGAATGGGGATCAACAAACTGAACAACTTTTTCATAGGACCAACTCTGTTATCGCGAAAAAAATATCAGCTGCTTCATACAAAAATTAATAACGAAAATATCGAAATGTATGAAACAGCAGATTTTTATCGCGATTTCAGAGTTGGTCTCAAAGTAAAAGTTGTTCAGTTTAATGGTCCCTATCTATCAAATTCAACATTAGGGGTTATTTAGTAACACGTTGTATAGAATTTTTAATAACTATATAAGTAGACCACTTCATTTGAGTGGAATTCCAAAATGCTTTTAAGCAGATTTCTGCGTCATAATATTTCTTATTATTTCGTTCAGGTAATGAGCTGTGCGATGATGAATTTGTTATTCCGGTCATGTTATTTCATAAGTAGATATAGATAGGTATAGATTTTATACATAACCTACACAACACTACCTGAGTTAGCTAGGCCAATGTCTTAGAGCCATTCGGCATTGATTCATTGCAGAAATAGAGCGTAGTTTGCTACAATAATTCACCAAATTGCCAAATGTGAGGCCAGAATGGCCCATAAATATGATTCACGGCAAACGAACCGAATAGTTTTAAGTTTTGTTGTATCTTTTGTGCTAAAAATAGCACAATGGAGGACACATATTTCTTGTAAGAATTTTAGTGTGTTTAGCTATGTCACGAGTAGATTTAATTCTTATTCATTGATAACTTATCAAACTTTGTATTTTTTACAGGGAAAATCCCCATTAACCTTGTGTTATCAGATAAAAATCCCCAAAACGCCACTGATGCTTAAAAAAATATGTTTTTTTTCTTTAAACGACTGTTGCAAACAATGCAAAATAATCATGTTATTGATGTCGTGATAATTATAATGATTAATTTCTCAATAGCATCAATATTTTTGAAAACAAGATGATACACGAACGATGATACGTGAACTATTTTTCAGCTGTACTTTAAGAAAATTAAGTAAGTATGTAAATTAAGTAGGTATTTAGTTTATTTGGATTTTCTAATACAAAAGCTCCAAATTAATTTTAAGACTGTATACCATTTTAAATAAAATTAGCGATTTTCAAAAGATAAAATCTAAAGAATGAAAACATTATTATGTAAATTTTAGTTTTAGTTATGAAGTCAAATTCTTAAATCAGTTCATAATAAAAAGAATAGACAAAAATTATAATAAAATGGTAGGTATTATCAGGTTACTTGAAACGAAGTCAATAATGTTCAAGTGGAATTTCAAATTTGCTTGTCTTATGCATTTCCCACGACAGCTTCAGCTGTAACAAAAAAGCCCCATTTGTATTTTTCCATTTACTGTATGTATTGTCAAAGAGTGCACTATTGAGGAAAAATTAGAAAAATGTTTTTAGTGAATAAAACTCTTATCGTTGAATTTAACGCACTTTTACGAGTGGCGATGGTAAAAAAATATTTTTCCATACTTATTTACTAACTAGCGGTTTCAGAGAAAATAAGATATTAAGAAAGGCTCAAACAGGAACATTTTAATAGTTTTTTTACTGGTATTCGAAGGTTCTAAAGCTTTTATTTTTTTTATAGGGATAATGAGGTATTTGATTAATGTATTGCGTTATTAATATATCCATATATCTATTGAATAATTTAATAGGAATATTCAAAGTTCGCCTTCATAACGGTTTGCGCAGTTGTTTCGATCTTTTGTATTGAAAATTAAAAAAAATTGAAGGTATAACATATAACTATATGCAGACTTAAGTAAGGAAGAACCTTAATCACTCCACAAAAGAAAACCAATTCATTCAAACATTTTCATAAATCTCCCAACTGCATCATATCTTAATTAAGAGTATGAGTTGCGATCTATTTGTCGAGTCCATAGGTTTATGAACGGATACAAACAGGCCATGTATCAGGGGGCAGTCACTGGGGGCCCATAACTTAAGCGGGGCGCGCCAGATCAAAAAGAGCCCCAGGCTGCAATGGACATCCCGATTTATATAGGCGACCTGGCTGATAGTGGCTGTGGGCCGGACTGAGGAGCATAGTGGAGTGGGCACGAAAAATTATATATTTAGTAATTTTCCTGTGGAGCTTGACCTTGATATTTTGTAACGTAAAAATTGTGATAAATTACAAAAGAGACAATTTTACTAAGACAGTTTTTGGGGGCCCATAACTTAAGCGGGGAGCAGCAGATCAAAAAAAGCCCCAGGCCGAAATAGTCATCCCAATTTATATAGGCGACCTGGCTGATAGTGGCAATGGGCCTGACAAAGGAGCATTGTGGCAACGAAAATAATATTTTTGGCAATAGTATTATGTTGTTTAAAAAAAAACAAAAAACCGACTTCAAAAAACCTACCTCTAAAAAGCAAGAAATAATATTCGTAATAATAAAAACACGTCTATTGAAGTCGGGTGGGGCTGGAGTAAAAATTCCTTTTTTTTATTCTAAAAGCCCCACCCGACTTCAATAGACGTGTTTTTATTATTACGAATATTATTTCTTGCTTTTTAGAGGCAGGTTTTTTGAAGTCGGTTTTTTGTTTTTTTAAACAATTTTTTATTTTTTTATTTTTAGTGTAGGTACCTTTTGTATTAGGTAGTGTAGGTATATTATTTAGGTAGAAAAATCGGCTCAGCCAAACGTGAGTTAATCGCGGAGAAACATACATACATGCGGGTCAAACTGAGAACCTCCTTTTTTTAAGTCGGTTAAAGAACTACACTTAAGATGTGTGGATATCCCTATTCCAACAAAAAAATAATTATCTTATTCAGTTCATAAACAAAGAAGTTATACGAGTGATAATCGAGGTAGTTCACACAAAATCATACTATTTTCGTACTTTTTTCAAGATTACTTGAACAGTAAAAAAGTACTGAACCGATTTCAAAATTTTAAAAAATGGGACCAACTTGGGAGTTTACCTAATGTAATAACGTTTGAATCATTTCAATCGGTTCAGCCGTCTTCGAGTAATCGGTGTACATACAAAAAACAAAAAAAAACGGGTCGAATTGAGTACCTCCCTCCTTTTGAAGTCGGTAAAAAATGAAAATAAAGGACAATTTTTCTTCCCGAAATCTACAAGAAATTACAAGTTGACCATGTGTCAGGCAGGGGGCAGTGACTGGGGCCCATAACTTAGGCGGGGCCCGCTATATAAAATAGAGCCCCGGGCTGCAATGGATATCACGATTTATATAGGCGACCTGGCTGATAGTGGCCGTGGCGGTTTTCGGACTGCGGAGCTATTGGCCACGAAAGCTAGTAGTTTTTCCTCAACTTTACTCGTAGTTACAATGGAAGCAGTAGTGGAGTATGATTTTAGTTGTATTTTAGTTGAAATTGTTTTTTTGCATGTACACATCTAGGTTCAACTGAATGACTCTGCGAAAGAACGCAGGTATTTTAATGTTTGTTTATGATTGGATTAAGAGCACAGGTATTAAACGCGTTTAAACTAAACATAGGTGTTGAATACCTACCTTTTCCCGATGTTTCGACCGAGTTTAATACCTGTGTTCTTAATCCAATAAAATGCAACGCAAAAGTTTAAAAATGTATGTGTTTATGATATTAAATTAGCAATTGATATTAGAGGAAAATTATAATTTGGGCATAGCCAAAACTGTCAACTAAATACCATTTTGATTTTTTATTCATCTGTCTGTGAGTACCATCAATAAAGCTTGTTTCACAGTCTACGGTTAGTTACATACAGGTGACACGTGGTTATAATTAAAAAAAATCATGAAAGGTCATAAAATAAATGTCAAATTAATTGAAACTTAACCAAAACTTCTGATACAGGCTTATAAATGTCATGAAATGATAAAGTTTTTATAAGTTGACCTATCTAGACCCCAGAATACGTGCCTGTCACAATGAACACCAAAACGTAGTGAAAAATAATGGCGAATAAAAGCAGTTTACGGGGGTTATTGTGTTTCAGTCCATAAGGATTGATGTCGATTCAGTTCAACTATCTGTTTTGTGGAAATTATTGCTAAATATTGTTTTTGCATCAAGATTAGCAAAAGTATGAAGAACAATTTTCTAAACGTGCCTTGTTTGATTTGTCTAAGCACATATCATAAAACGAGGCCTAAAAAGTAATGAATAAAGTTCCTATATGCCTAGTTTAATTTGTATGCACATGTCTATTGATAAAAACAAGCATACACAAAGCATACACAGAGTTTATCGCCGCAAAACGGATGCAACACGTTGAGTGGATCTGAGTGATAACCTCTTGCCAATACGAAATTGAGATAATATCGACTGTAGCTAACAGCTCCTTTGACATCGATGCGCCCGCTACCCAGACATTATGCAATGGTAAAGTCCATTTGTTTAGATAGTGTCGGTACACCCGCAAGCACTTGTGTTCAGAGACAGGAATTCCGGTAAGTTTTTGGTAACGTTAAACAAATAACGTTACTGAGCATTAGTTTTAGCTTATTAAGTGTTTAATACTTACGCACTTACTAATAAAGATTGAATAGCAGATGTATAGTTACACAATGGTTACTCTCTGTCAAACAATTTGAATTTGACATTAAAAAGAAAGTGACAAAACACTGTGTAACTATGCAGCTGCTATACAATCTTTATTAGTAAGGGGGTAAAAGTTTTAGAAATGTATCGACATTTCTCAGAGTCGTACGTTTATACGGAAAGTCCGTATTATTAGCTTGTAAATTTTCCAGAATCGTGTCTAGCGTCGGAAGTTTTTTATTTGCATAAAATCTGTATACTGTTCGGACGTACTACATCACATTCAAAGTCGTCCGTTTTCGATAGTGGGATTCTTCCGTTTTTACGTTTTTTGGTGTTAATTGCCTATTTTTAATATTATTCCGACGCTAGTTCTGGGTATCCTCACTATTTTTGAAGTATCTCTGATAGTTGCAGACAAACTGATTTCAACGCAATGCCGATGGACATTGATCATAAGTTGTTTACATGTTTTACAAAACACCCGTATTTTTTTGTTGGTTCACTTAAAGTTTCATCTTGAGGCACTTAACTGTCCTTCCAAGGATGAAAAAATATTTTCAGTATACGTAGCAGAGTCAACAAACACAAGCTTTCACTACGGCGGCGCTTCGATGCAAACTGCCAAAATACAAATTGACTTGCGGGTGTACGCCGCACGCGGTATCCTTTGTTTATGCGGCGGCATCCTTTGACAAGAAGCGGCACGTGCAAAGGCGGCGCGATCAAAGGGCGACACTATCTAAGTGAATGCGCTTTACGTGCAACGAAATAGGTATATTTCGTTGCACTCATGCTTTAAATCTTTTAAAAAAGGTTCTGAAACAGTTAGTATAAAGTCTACATTAAAACAACCACTACAATATCCGAACTAGAGCATGTCGATGTCGCACTCCCGGGGCGCCTACTACGCCCGAACGAGTAACATTATGAAATTCAGTACAATATTAAAACCCTCGTTTGGATGATCTTATGACGGAAGGGAGCGCGGCGGGCGCGAGCTCGGGAGGCGCGACCAGCCCTTGGTTACTATGACACTGGTGGTTAATTATGTTATATATAAGCTACTGTTTCAAAACCCTTTATAGAGGATTGATATCATGGGTGTAGACAAAGTTTTGAATGCAACTGCACATAATTAGGTATTAAAACACTCATGTGATACTATTATCACACGAGGCGAACACATTCTTATTTTAATACTCCTCATTATACTACAGTTGCATAAATAACTATATTACAACTTGAAGTAAAGCAAATAGCGCACTCTTTGCAATATAGTAGGTATTCTCTCACAGTCAACCGGTAAGGGTGTCAGAGAAAGTGCGTAGGTATTGAGATTTTTTGTATTTCAATATTTAATTTAAGAGGCCGGCGGACAAACGTAATACCAAAATGATTTGCAATTTGAGCCTTTTTGTGATTTATCTAGGGTTCTATTAATAAAAAATCCAAAATACTAAACCAAATAAAAACTAATGCGATTTAGAGTTTTGTATGAAAAAATGTAATTACCATTTATTTTGAATTGGGTTAGTATTTTGGACTTTTTATTAAATAGAACCTTAGACGAATACTGTATTAATCCGAATAACATCAAAAGAAGAGTCAATTATACTCAAATTGCAAATCATTTTGGTATTAAGTACGTTTGTATAAGAAGTTCACGCAACGAGATTTTAGGGAGAGGAAATAAATAGATATCGAAGAAAATCTGTTAAATATAAGAAAATCAAGGTTGGAAATTATTTGATAATTCATAAAGGATTGGGAAAATTCTTGTACCTTAATATAATTAAAAATAAACATGTAACCTATTTGCATCTCTTAAAAGTTCCATATTAAATTTCCTATCTAGCTACTGTATCAACACATCCCGACAAATTTAATGAGAGACTTTCCAGGCAACGTTCCTCAAAAATTTACTAGATGGCGCTGTCCAATTCCCAACAACCTTACTTGATACTATGGTATATGAATGTAAAACGTAGTGATTATTTCCTCTATGTATTAATGTGCTATCTATAGTAATAAAGAGTACCATCGTAAAAACATATGATTTTGACAATTTGGTTTCATTGTAATCTTTATGTAATATTGTTGTGAATATTGAAAATGATTAATATTATTTATTATAATACTATTCACTAGTACAGTATAGTATTATATTATCTGTGCTAGTACCTATATTTTGCTTTGAGGTACCTATCTATGTATTATTACTATGCGTGAAGACCTTGTAACTTTCTTGGACTCCGATAACCGTCGACCAATGAATCAAGACTACGGTTCTTGGACTCCAGCAGCGCCATAATGTACCCCTTAGGGTGGGTACCCACTTAGGTTCGCGAACCTCCGCGCTCCGCGAACCTGCACCGAAAATATCGTTTATCCTCTGCTGGAACAGGGCGCCGAGGTGTGTACGTGAGGGAACTCGTATGCGAAGCTGGTTCGCACAGTCACACACTGTAGCCAAAGTAAAAATATTTGTTTTTGCTATGGATCACTGTTCTAGGTTCGCGGAGCGCGGAGGTTCGCGAACCTAAGTGAGTACCCACCCTTAAGGCCGGCCACACACAGACGTAATCACGCAACGGAATCTCGCAACGGAATCACGCAACGTGATTCCGTACGTACCACCACACACAGACGTTTTTTTTCGTTCGGAATCACGGCTCAGTCAGGCGCCAGACTTTGATGAGTAAACATTGAGCGAAGGTGAATTATTTTGACTTTTAATGAATAATTGAAGATGAATAATTATAGACTATTTATTATTAATATTACGCTTAGGTCAATTCAATTGTTTTCTGTTTTTTTTTGGTAAAATAGAACTAATAACTTAAGCCGGGTCCATAGCTCGTGTTTTGCTCTACACAATCAACAAAAAGATCTACACAAAACATTGTTTCGCGAAACATTTTTGTGTAGAGAAACAATGTTTCTGCTTTCCATGCCTGGTGGAAAACACGTACACAAAACATTTTGCGCGGGTCAAGGGGCAGGGTATTGTCATAGGCCAGCCGCACACACGCAATAATATTGGCCACAATAATTTTGAACAATATGATTTAACACTGAGGCTAACCGCAAAAAAAAATTGCGATTAGCCTCAGTGTTATTAAAAATTTTATCTTTAAAAAACATTTAAAAAATTTCAATTGAACCAGGTTTTTCAAAATTTTTCGAAAAGGCAAGGAAAAGAGATATAACAGTTATAAAAGTTACGAAAAATGATCAAAATGTAACAAATTTTTTTTGTTACCGATGCAAAGTAAATGTTGTTTTTTATTTTTAGAAGACTTAAAAATTCACCATTCAAAACTTTTTTTGAAAATTATTAAGGTTGTGACTTTGATAGAACCTAGGACTGTGTATAACTATTTGCACAGTAGATACTTATTAGTTAAAAAAACCGGCCAAGTGCGAGTCGGACTCACGCATGAAGGTTGTATGGGAGCCCCCCTTAAATATTTATTTATTCTGTTTTTAGTATTTGTTGTTATAGTGGCAACAGATATACATCATCTGTGAAAATATCAACTGTCTAGCTATCACGGTTCATGAAATACAGCCTGGTGACAGACAGACAGACAGACACACAGACAGACGGACAGCGAAGTCTTAGTAATAGGGTTCCGTTTTTACCCTTTGGGTACGTAACCCTAAAAACTAATGTCTATTCTGTGTAAGTTGTTTTAAAATATTTCAATTCCAGCTACTTTTCAACGCGAGGTCTACAGCTCACGAAGCCTAATAGTTTATGCATTTTTACATTTGCAAAAGTTACATTTTCAGATATACCTGAAACTTTGGTCACTTTTAAGTTTATTTCATACATTTTCGAGTCATGATAAGTAATTGGCTAACATAAAATGCTAAATTGGCAACACTGAAGTTTTGTCTACTCAAGCCATGCAATCGCTGTAGACGGCGTGTGTAGAGAAACATGTTTCGCGAAACAATTTTTTGTGTAGATGTTTTTGTTGTATTGAGCAAAACATGCGCTATGGACCCGCTCTTAGCAAAATAATTAAAAAGTAGGCCAAAAGTCTGGTATCCAGAGCTGTAATAAAAAAGTTAGCATTCCGTACGTACGGAATAACGGTTGTGTGTGGCGACCAATACAAAATCTATGGGAGGCTTGCGTTCGGAATGACTTTTTTCCGTGCGTGATTCCGAATGCACGAGCCCTCATGTGGAATTCCGCACGGAAAAAAATAACGTACGGAACGTTGACGTCTGTGTGTGGCAGACATCGATTTTGTATGCAATCGCTGCGTTCGGAATTCCGAATCGGGATTCCGTTGCGAGATTCCGTTACGTGATTACGTCTGTGTGTGGCCGGCCTAAGGCCGGCCACACACAGACGTAATCACGCAACGGAATCACGCAACGTGATTCCGTACGTACCACCACACACAGACGTTTTTTTTCGTTCGGAATCACGGCTCAGTCAGGCGCCAGACTTTGATGAGTGAACATTGAGCGAAGATGAATTATTTTGACTTTTAATGAATAATTGAATATGAATAATTATAGACTATTAATTATTTATATCATGCTTAGGTCAATTCAATTGTTTTCCGTTTTTTTTTTGGTAAAATAGAACTTATAACTTAAGCCGGGTCCATAGCTCGTGTTTTGCTCTATTTATTTATTTATTTATTAGGCACAGAAACAAAATACAATCAACTCTAATAAAGTTGATTATTACTAAATACTAAAATACACTCTACACAATCAACAAAAAGATCTACACAAAACATTGTTTCGCGAAACATTTTCGTGTAGAGAAACAATGTTTCTGCTTTCCATGCCCGGTGGAAAACACGTACACAAAACATTTTGCGCGGGTCAAGGGGCAGGGTATTGTCATAGGCCAGCCGCACACACGCAATAATATTGGCAACAATAATATTGAACAATATGATTTAACACTGAGGCTAACCGCACACACGCAGTATTATTGGCAATAATTTGCATATTGACAATAATGTTGTGTGTTTGTGGGCGGTATTGACGATTATGTCAGAATTAAATCATATTGTTCAATATTATTATTGTCAATATTATTGCGTGTGTGCGGCTGGCCTGACATAATCCTCAATATCGCAAACACACAATATTATTGTCGATATGCAAATTATTGCCAATAATATTGCATGTGTGTGGCTGGCCTAAGGCCAGCCGCATACCCGCAATAATATTGGCAATAATAATATTGAACAATACGATTTAATACTGACATAATTGTCATACCGCCCGCAAACACACAATATTATTGTCAATATGCAAATTATTGCCAATAATATGGCGTGTGTACGGTTAGCCTCAGTCTGTGGTCATAATATGGGCGCATTCTGCCAGACAAGCCGCTAGGTCATCGATCCGACCTGACCGAATATTTTAATGAGCGGTTTTCTGACAGCAGAGAATTTTAGTATAATTTTATGTCGATAGATAGCGCTACTTCAAGTAGGTAGATTTTTAAAATATAATTTCCCATTAATGGTCACATTGGTCATAGAAAAGTTCATCGTAACACGCCAACAGACAGCCAACGCACAACGCAATAAACCACATACTCAACAAACGTATAATAAAAAAGTAATTACATCTCATATTTTTCATAAAAGCTACCTACTTAGTTCAACGACATCTAGTTCTTTTTTATGTACTACTTTTTTTTAAACTGCCTTTTGAAAACCGCTCATTGATGCATTATGTGGAATACGTTTTTTGGGGTGTTTTTTAAAGCCGGTGGCGTACATTGCCAGTTTTGTAACAAATATGTCAAAGAGGACCTTTCCAAAAACATCAACGAACTATAACGTTTGGAGGCGGTATTACAGTTCGATTATTAATCTCAATGGAAACAAAAAAATGACACTCTCAAACTGACCTTGATAGTTACATTTTCAGATATACCTAAAACTTTGGTCACTTTTAAAATTTCATACATTTTCGAGTCATGATAAGTAATAGGCTAACATAAAATGCTAAATTGGCAACACTGAAGTTTTGTCTACTCAAGCCACGCAATCGCTGTGGACGGCGTGTGTAGAGAAACATGTTTCGCGAAACAATGTTTTGTGTAGATGTTTTTGTTGATTGTGTAGAGCAAAACATGCGCTATGGACCCGCTCTTAGCAAAATAATCAAAAAGTAGGCCAAAAGTCTGGTATCCAGAGCTGTAATAAAAAAGTTAGCATTCCGTACGTACGGAATAACGGTTGTGTGTGGCGACCAATACAAAATCTATGGGAGGCTTGCGTTCGGAATGACTTTTTTCCGTGCGTGATTCCGAATGCACGAGCCCTCATGTGGAATTCCGCACGGAAAAAAATAACGTACGGAACGTTGACGTCTGTGTGTGGCAGGCATCGATTTTGTATGCAATCGCTGCGTTCGGAATTCCGAATCGGGATTCCGTTGCGAGATTCCGTTACGTGATTACGTCTGTGTGTGGCCGGCCTAAATGGTCAAGCATGGCTTTTAGCATGTACACGTAATTACCACCACCACTACTATTTGGGGGCGTGGCCTACCTTTGATACAGTAGCCGGCAAACATCTTGAAATCGGGTAAGGGTTGCGCAGAACACGTATTTTGGGTATGCGTAGCGGTGAGGTACGCGGGCGGTGGGCGCGCGCGCGCTATGGGCCGTTCGTAAGTGCACATGCGCGAACTCATCGCCACTCCGTTCCGTCGAAGAGCGTCAAGATGTTTGCCGGAATCTAGGCCACAGTAATCACGTGATACCTACGTGCTTGATGTCAAGCCATCAAGCATCGCCCCTAGACGATCAAAGTTTGATTAAACTGCCAAAAAATTTACATGCTTGACAAGCTATGCCTGACCGTCGCGTACATGCAGGAAGGAGGCTCCGTCGCAATGTCCCTTTCGCAGAATGTCCCCCTTGTACCCCTCTGAAAATCGCATAAAAGACAACTTTTTGATGTGATATTTTTTTATTAAGTACCAGCCCCCCTAGCATGACCGACGAAACACGATATATATCGCGTGATATAGCGTTATATCGACACCCAACTGTCAAAATCCATTGTCTTTTGACAGCTAAACGCGATAAATCACTATATCATATCGTGTTTCGATGGTCATGCTAGGTAGGCTAGGCAGGGGGACATTCTGCGAAAGGGACATTTTGCGAAAGGGACGTTTTTCGAAAGGGAAGTTTTGCGAAAGGAACGTTTTGCGAAAGGGACATTCTGCGACGGAAGGAGTTGAAGAAGCGCAACCATAGAAATTAAGCGCAGCGAAAATTTTTCTATGTCTATGAGTGCAACGAACCGGAAAAAACCGGCTAACTGCATGTCGAGCCAGGGGCCCTACCGCCTAACTCAAAGCTTTAGCCAGAGCGATAGCTAGACTATATCCATCCTTGTCATATCATAACACGATGACAAGGACGGACAGTGCACTGACGTCATAAACCAAAGCCAGAGTCAAAGCGAGAGAGTTAGGCGGTCCGGGGGCAGGTATAGAGAATAAGGTTCCGTCCGTAGTCTCTGTCTCTGATCCAACTCAGGATGTTTCGGACAGATTGAGGCGAATTTTGACCACCGAACTTAAAGCGATAGCCATAGCGTATAGCCAAAGCAATGCTCTAGCAATTGTTATGGCTATGGCTATCGCTTTGAGTTAGGTGGTCAATATCCGTCAAAAGACCGCATCGCGCGCGGAATACGCCTCATCTGTACGAAGTTTTATAGGTAGGTACTGTTCATTAATACGTACTTATTAGGTTTATTGAGCTGTATTTTCCCTTATCCAATAAAATAAAATAAAGACAGACAGGGACTGACGTACGGACGGACGGATGGACTGAACGATCTTATGGGTAATCATCGTATAAGTTATTTCCTTGTTTTACTACGTAACCCTAAAAAAACGGTCATTCAAAGGCAAGTACAACTGTATACACTACGCTAAGCTAACCATATTACATTAATATTATCTTCAACATCAGTTTTGTCGCCGCAAAACGATTATAAAGAAAAAACACAGTTGATACTGTCAAAATCATATACGTATTTTTACGATGCTTCTCTTTGGTTAGACTATTTGTACCACGTTCATTCATACTACTTATACTCAACTGCCAGGAATTGGACAGCGCCATCTAGTATATTTTCAAGGAACGTTGCCTGGAAAATCCCTCATTGGACAATAAAACATAAGACGCTCGTAATGATTTGTGCAGTGCCGATAACGACGTTAATTATTAATATTATTATTAATCATACCCATTCAATAACAGATAATACTTGCCCATTCAAAACGACCTAGTTAAAACTAACAGTGAATCTGGTTAATTTTCAAAGAAACAAGACTCCGATACTCAATTGTAATCAAGAAATTCAATAGCATATTAGGGAAAAAACATACTAAATAGATATGCAAAGGTTCTCCTTAGAACGTGTTTGATTTGTATAAAATAAACCAAAACGAAAACTCCAGGTTAACATTTCCATTAACATTTATCCAAAGTGTTAAATAATGAAATAATTACATTCCCCGACTGCTTTAACGAGTGCCCTTTGAATAAAAAAAGTAATCAATTCGATTAATTCACACCGAAGTAAACGACTGAATTCGCATCCGAACGAATATATTAAGAGAAACCCACATTCTGTTTATTTCTGAACGTTTATTATATTGAAAAGAGGAGAAAGAAACTCGTAATTACGTAGGTGTGAAAGAGATGTCCGGATGTGTCAAAAATAATCTGGAGAAGCTAAGGGAAACATATCTGCTTAAAAAGAGATGGATATACACAGAAATCGTAATGAGAGAAAGGGTTGGAAGACATAAAAGATGGCCGTGGTTGCGAAAAATTGCATTTTATCTTCGCAGATCTTCAGTTAATTGAGAGTGCGAATGTTTTGCACACACGCGTTAATTAACGATTGATAAATGAATACCCGCTACTGTCCATTAATTTTGTGATAAAAATCGATATGGGATATCGATCATGTCCGATTAACGAGGCAAGGCTGCAGACACGAACCCAATTTGTAATTCATTGCAACATGCAGTGGAATTAAATATTCTTGTACGTGGCGATCATTAATTTATCAATTAAATTAAAATGTAACGTTTATTAAACTTTTATAGAAAAAAACTTGTAAAAGTTGTGCATCTAGCTAAGATGTAATAATTTATGGACGATATCGTGTAGATAGTAACAGGAGCAGTTTGTTAATACGGTGTTTCAGCGTTTACTAAAATTTTTGAAGTGAAAACTTCTTTAGCGGCGCGGCGTTGTACACTTTTTTTGTAATGGGTAAAAAATGTTAAACTCGCGTCAGTCAGGGCCACGTAACCCTGGTCGAAAATTCGTAAGACGGATGTAGCATAGACAGCCAGCGGTGGAAGTATCCCCCTCTCTTTCTACGGTGCGGCGAAAATGGCGGCGCGTCATTTTGGCGTTCGGCGGGTTGATTTTTCTGAGAGATAAACTTTTTAATGTAATATAAATTGTCATGTTTGTGTACGATAGCGCAATAAATAAATATTGTATTCTACCTCATAAATGATAGTACTTTTATACTGATAACTAAAGCAATTCGTGCAAAATTATTCCCTAACCATTCCAAAATATCAAAAATGCACAATGTTAATATTCAAGTTTTCACTTCTGCCGGCACTCCCGGAGTGCAAACCAAACTTTTGTATTTTTTTTTGCCTTTTCTGTTTTTAGGAATAGGTATAAGTAACAATTTTCTCACCAGAACACCAAAAATACAAGTGAACTGCTCTTTTATAAAACAGAAAACGCAGAAAAAACTCAGAACTAGTTTAGATAAGCTTTTAAAACAAGAAAAATAATAATAAAAAACATATCAATCCAAAAATATGGGTTAGAAACAATATTCATGTGAAAATATTGATTTTTGTAAAAGAGATAAGAAAGAACTAATAGAATTTAGGGAAATAACATGGAAATATCTTAATCTCTTCCACTTCCTAAAAAAATCCAGGCAAAATAACTTTTACATTTCAATAGATTTTTAAATATCTGGAATATCTGGATTAGTAAATTCAAAATCACGATCGAAATTACATTAATGGCAAAACGAAAAAATCAAAATGAGTGAGCATTCAATGGACTGTGTCGAATCTTAATGGATTGTCGGCAAACAACATATTTCTTGACTAAAATAGCGTGAACCGGCTTTAGTAGAAAATAGAGTTAAAGATGTCACAATATATAAGTATCTTTGTTAGATGTCTGTAATATTGCGCCCTATGACATACTCGTAAATGTATCTAATATCTTATTGCATTGCTTCCGTTCTATTGACCTGCGCTCGCGCCGAATCGGCTCGCTTTGTGATGCGATTCATCTACTTAGTTTTCATTGATAATGTTAATTGCTACAATGCATTAGTAAACATGTTAGTGCATTTAAATGATAGTAGTGTCTTAATAGAGTGTTAGTACTGGCCGTTTACATAACTTGTAAGTAAATAATTCATAGGTACATTTGTGTATTTCGCCTGAATTATTTTACTATATTAGTATTTAGTTGCATGTTGAGCTCTATGTTATTGTTGTCCGTATAACTACAATTTCTAATCGAATTGTAGCTATGTAGTTTCATTTAATGTGTTATATAAAATATATACCTAATAGAATAACTTTTTCAGTAGGATCTTTCTTTTTTTTGGTGTTTGCAACACAAAATGATGTTTTTTGTCAGTAAAATTTCCGATCTTAAATATTTAAGTTACTTTGGCAACGCTTGTATACATATATTAGTTAAGCAAAACTTATACCTATATACAGGGTGTTTTAAAACTTTGCCACACTCACACTTTTCTCTTATTGGTAGTGCCTAAAAGCTCGGTGTACCTAATGCGTAGACAGACCAAGTGACGTTTTGCCTAAATGTCATATTTTTTAGCTTTAGGCCTAGGACGGTGTCAGTCTATTTAGTAGATTGCCTAAATATTTGTCAGCCTATGTCGCGTTTTGCCTAAATGCCATATCTTTTAAAAGATCTCCAATATGCAAACTTTTTTAATCATGGTATAATTCAGTACGTCTATGAATCTTTTTGCCTTCCTCTCTTCTAACCTATATCGCAGTAGGTCTAACTAACTTTATGTCTACTTCGCACTATGACTAGTCATAACGCGATTTAGTCCCTCTACGCATTAGGTACACCGATTTGAAAGGCCTAAAAGTTCCCAATGACCTCAACAAATTACATCAATCATTCATTCACTTAAAATCGGCACTTGCAGTTCACAATCACAACTTACATAATTAAAGATGATCTTAATTACTTTTAAAAACTTGAATATTCACATTATTCGTGATTACGTAATCATTCTATCAATCATCGTAATCATGATTAGACTTCGCGAGGTTACAAAATTGCTTTTACATATTAGTTTTTTGAAGTTTGAAGGTGCTCCTGCACCGCACTCGCTTAATTATGAAATTGTTTCGTAAGTTTGTAACGGATAAAGAAATGAACAAAAATGATAATATTAGATACAAAATCAATTTGAGCTACAATGGATACTGGGCAATTGGAAGTGTTCCGGTTATATTCCAAATAACTTACTTGATATATTATTTTATACCAATTGTGTTACATTTTTTATCTACACCCATGCTTTAAATCCTCTGTAAGGGGTTCTGAAACAGTTAGCTTACTGCCATCATTATACGTACAATATCCCGAGCCAAAGCTGGTCCTGTAGCGCCGCGCGCCCACGCGCGAGCGTAGCATTATGAATTTCAGTACATACAACATTATTACACTCTTGCGCAAGACATAATGACGAGGAGGGAGAAGAAAGTCAAAGTCAAAACCTTTATAGAGGATACATATCATGGGTTTAGATAAATATCATGGGTGTTTTTAATCCATATGTATTAAAATATTGTTTGTTTCCCTAATAAAAATAAGAAAAAATCAAAAATGGGTGTAGATAAAGTCTTGTATGCAACTGTACATAATTAATACCCCTCGTTATAGTACAGTTGCATAAATAACTATAAATTAAAGTTGAAGATTGATTATCTGCGAAGTTATTTTCTAACTAATTTCATGGAATTAGTGTTATATTACGTTTTCTACTCTCCTATTTAGCAATAAATATTTGGATGATTTTTTTAACATAAAAGAAAAAAGTTATATCCTAGATAACCTTTTATCTTGTGACATGTTCAGTTGTTTTTTTTGTGTTTATTATACTCGTATAACTACAGAATTTTGTAGTTATTTAATAAAAGCCTCAGAAGTTTTCCAAAATGACAATGACAGTTGTAAAATGACAACGGCGTTTCGTTAACTAGGTGTAAAATGAATCGCTCGTCAAACATGCGGACATAATGTGGTGATTCGACACGGGCAAATAAATACTAAATCAATTTGTGGAAATGAGGAATGATATCATTTATTTCGGTAACTAGAATCACCATGATTTGTTTGGAATTTGAGGTATTCCCACAAGTTTAGGATGGTTAGGATGGTAAAAGTGTATTAAATTATTAAGCGATAATTTTTACAATTTGCTGGACTCCTTTAGATTAGGATTTTCATGGATTTTAGATACAATTGTTTGTTATTAAAAATTTTCGCTGTGGCAATAATTTTAAAGGTGTCGAAATTCTAAAATTAAGCACCTACTACCTACCTACTTACTTACCTACCTAAGTGAAGGCCTAAACTAATTCGTTGATTGGCCATTTTCACATGAACAACTGACTGCTCTTATCGTCTGATGCACAGAACAAAGAAAAACTGATGATTGTTTCTGGAAAAAACTTTATCAATGTTATTATTACCTTGTAACAATGTTAAATAAGTTTTAATGGGGCAACAAAAATATCAACCTATGTTTCGTGGAACTGTCCTCATTTGACCGCAAACACAGACCCACTACAGCCAAGGACACCTTCGCGGTTCGCCCCATGCTGCGCAGGACCTGCACCGCGGGGCATCCAATCCCGCGCACCTTAATTAATACTTTTCATCGCGATGACGCAGGCACCGAACTCGTATACCCCTCGGGGAGCCACATAAATGAAGTAATTGTGCCTAAATAACGATCCACTTTGATTGATCCTAGTTTTTCAACATTGACACTTAATTTCTACTTAGAGAATGAGGTTAGTTTAGTATGCCGTATTGTTTTTTAACTATCAGACAAATTATTTTCGTTAAAATGTTTTGAATATAGGGCACTATGGGTAATTCAATGAATAGAATATAATAGCATTGACTTGCATTTATTTAGAAATTTATATACTCGTGAGTTTGTGACATTTTTCGAAATGGATGAAATATGTTTCTTTTTACACGTGGAAAAACTGAATTCACAAAAAATCTATATAATTATTGAACCTGCTCACAAAAATTCACGAGAATCTGTTGAGAAATGCGCCCTGTAGAGGAGAACAGACGGACAACTGGTAAGTATACAAAAGGATTTTTGTCCAAGCTGAAACAGAGACGCTTCGCTCGCACTTCGCGCTCGCTCGGTCAATTAAGTTGCAAGGGTATTGGATTGAGCGAAACATTACATTGGAGTTGTTTCATTATTGCCATTATGTATGATTTATTTACGAGTTTATTAATTTAAAAAAACATTTTCAAATGCACCTTGTATACCTAATGTTTGATAAATAAAGCAGTCCATAACCATTAACCGTACATTACACCTACTTCAATCTACCTAGTTAAAGTAGGTACAGTAGTCGATAACCGAATTTACTCGATCATTCAGAATCAATTAATATGACAAAACAGTTTGCACCTGATCTGTCGAAACGAATGTAAGAAAACTACATAGTCGAGACCTTTCAATGAAAACGTTAGGAATGCGCGTATCGAATCAGCCGTCTATCGATGTCGATAAAAAACGGACGACGGAAATGATCGGACCGATGAGAATAGTCCCCGAAATTGAATAACTCGATGCGATATCACCAAACCCAGAATTCAATGCCGACTGTAGTAAAAAACTATCGATCTATTTTATAGCATTTGGATTCCTCGTTGTGACTGTTATAGTTTTAGAGCTTACTGTCGATAAAATACGAGAAATACGACAGTTGGTATTTTTGGAAATCAGTATTATTCAGCTTGTAATTTTCATCAACCATTTTGATTGTCATTACTTCTGGGTCGCAGGCTTCCCTTGTCCTTTGTCGTATTTGTCATTGGTCAGACGAGTAAGAATACTGTACTAAAACACACCATATGGGCCCAATGTGGATTGGCGCCATTGTTGGATGTAGGTATAATATAATAAATAAGATAAGAGAACTACTAAAGTAATCGACATCGCTCGAAGGATTGTTCAGCTGAAGTGGCAGTGGGCGGGACACATAGCTAGGAGAACCGACAGCCGTCGGGATGGAGAAGTTCTGGAATGGTGACCAGCGTGGACAACGCTTCGTGGTTAGGCCCTCGACAAGATGGTGAAGGTCGCGGTGCGCCGCTGGATGCGGACAGCGCAGGACCGATCGTCGTGGGGATCCTTGGGGGAGGCCTATACTCAGCAGTGGGTGTCGTGCGGCTGATAGGATGATGATGAATAATAAATAAAAAATAGGATAGTTTTCGAACACGGGAACATATATTAATCGACATATCGATATCGATACAAACAACCCTTCCACGGAACAGTGAAGAATGACATTTCGAAACGGTAGCCGGTGTCCCGGCAGGGGGCGGTGCCTCGTCCGCCATTTCTATTTTTGTTTTTTTTTTATCCCTTGTTTATCCAGCGCCGCGTCGCGCCTCAGTGGTCAGCGCAATCAATAAATGCTGTGACCGTAAAGCGTTGGAATTAAATACTACGTCCAGTACCTACCTATAGATATGCTCCGTCGGATTTAGTGCTGTAATTAAAATTTTCACCAAACAAAAAGTTGTTACAAAAAAGTTTGGATTTCCATGCAGGTGTCAATGAGGTCGTTACACCTTTGTGACTGTGAGGAATCAATAAATATTTAGTTCTTACTATTTAGGATCATTTGAGGAAGCAAACGAATAGGAATATCATGAGATACAAACAAATGGTGTAGAAAACGCATTGAAGAGATGGACATAGTTACCTAAGTTTAGATTACTTTGTTTCAAAGCCAAAAGACGGAACCATACCCTAGAATATTTTGTATCCCTTGTAAGTAATCAAAAGCCAAAGACATTTGCCAAAAGAACAATCTAATTTGGAATATATCGAGTCAATACCCCAGGGTAAACCGCTCAAAACAGCTAATAAAGAATTATAACAAACAACACCGCCCGGTAGCAATTTCACACTTTATTAATGCAAGTATTAAAGTATTAGAGGTAATTCCATCGGTTGACACGTGCCGAATCGGTTCCCATAAAGTACAACCCTAGTGCAGTTTAATATGCACAAATCCATTCAATATTCGATCTTCTCTCTTGTTCCTAAATACTATATTTCTAAAAATACATACAGAAACGCATATCTGAAATATAAGTGTTTTTAAAACTATAACAAAAAGGTGCATTTTTCCGTGCGCGCAAAACTACAATCTTGTGCAAAAGTGCACGACTTCCCTCCAATTTTGACAGCTTACATCACAGATTAAAGCAGCGCGCGCAGATTCCACAGACCATAGATCACAGAGTAATGCGGTCACGCTCTATGGTATTAAGTGTCAGTTATCGTCTCCGCGGGGCTTACTCGCGTATAATACGTTTTTATGTTTGCCCGCTCCCCTTGCAATAACATGAAGTGAGGTTTACACGGATTGAATACGGTATTATAATGAAATGATTCATATTTAAGTGAGTCCTCCCCTTCTCGTTGTAATTTGATGTCGGGAAGCAATGTTTCTTATTAAAGTGGTGTTATGACTGTCGTTTTTATTGCATTGTATGCATTTGTTTTTAAAGTACCTTTCTACTGTAAATGATGAAAAAGAAATGAAATGTAATCATAATAAAGTATACATAAAACTTGTTTTGCGTTGAACATAAAAATCTCTAGATATTTCGGTTTATACTTCTACATTTTGTGTTTCGATGGACCAAAAATTAAGTTGTGGTTCCATATTTTTTGGTGTTTGTTACATTGTATCGTTACTTACACCAAGACGCTAGTTCAGGAATACATTCAATGATACCCCGTGGGATAAACAGAAATCCGAATAAGCCGGTATCTGTTCCCAAGCAGATAATCCGATGCGAAGATAACGCGATAACGGGTCAGTAATGGGCAGATATGTCCCTAATGTGCCCGTAATGGGCGGGCACGCGGCGGCGCGTGTCGCGCGCGCGCTCCTGTTTGTACTGTCGACTTACCGGGATTAGCACTTTACGCCGCGACTGTACTTTGTTGCTATTTGATTTTAATGTGTGCTTACAATAAGGGTAATTTGATTCGTTCCCTGTTTCGTTGTTTTGGGCAAATAAATCTTATTGGCGTGATGAGATGCAGGAGTTTCACTAAACGTTATTAAAAAAACTTTACGGCCCTTTGCACTAAACTTAAGAATCTCCTAACGAAAGTCTTTTCCTAACTACAACTAAACCAAATTAAAACGATGTCATGAACTTAGCTGTCATGTGCGCCTAATTATCTTGGTCGAGTTGTACTTAGGAAAAGTCTTAAGCAGTTCTTAAGTTTGGTGCAAATGGCCATTAGTCTAGCTCTAATAGTTCTTAATTAGTACCTAATACTACCAATAGTCGGAAAAAATCAGTGTGTATTGTTTAGGATCAATTTAATTGTTTTCTTAGGTTTCCATTTACAATGTAAACCAGTAACTTGACTGTTTAATCGTATCCCTATCGCCTTTAAAAAGCACATTCGGCAGATGGTAGTGTGGGGAATACGGAATGACCCGATACAGACGAATTGGACACAATTTTGATAGTCTTTGAACGAAACATGGGACTGCTCTATGCTGTTCAGCGCCACGAAGCTTTAGTACAAGGCAAGAGAAATAATTTGAATAATTATAAATTTTAATAATTTAGACCTTTAGAGGTATTGAAATTATTTTTGAGTTATTTATTAAATAATAATTATTTTAGCCTATTTACAAAATTGTTTTTGCCCGTAGTAAACTCGTAGTCGTAGCACGTAGCGTCGTAGCAATCAGATTTCTTTTTTTTTTGTTCTTATCATTATTAATTTTATAAATATGAAAATCTTATTGTCTGCGGCACATCTGAGGTAACAAATTGTTTGAAAATAAAATATTTCTTGGTAGTTTGGACAATTTGATTAACAAGTTACAAAATATGAAATAGGGTAGGTAGCCTGAGTGTTGAATAATTTCCGAGACATCCGAATACCTTGTTGTGTCTCGTATGTGCTTGTAGTCAGAGATTCTATTAATTATATTTAATATTTACTCCTGCGTCACCATTGTTGTAGCAGTGTTATATTAAACCATCCAGTACTCCTCTAGGTGTTAAACAACGTTCAGCGGTGTAAGCGTTCTTGTGAAACCACGATTCAATTTTGTTTTATGTGTCGTCCGAAAAGTGCTGACTCGAAAGCGTTGTAGCGTTTCTTTGTGCGATACCAATTTTATGTTTAGTTCTGATGTAAGTTTCGAAATATTACCTGATAATATATAAAACATGACTCAGTCACAGTATTCACAGTAAAGCAATTTTTAGATATATTTATTTAAAGAATTGTTAAACGTTACTTTGATGGTGATTAATGGTGGTGGTAAGAGTCAGATATATAACAGTGCTCATAACAACTAATACTATTCGAGCGTCTATATTTTGTTACACAACATAAAATAAAAGTGTGCAGTAATTGACTTATATATTACAAAATGCAGTCTTGTCCCTGCACTGATAATTAACTAAGAAAGTTGCCGATATAATAAGTACCTCTACAACACGTAACAATCTTTCCCTTTCGCATTACATCACATACAAATCTTCATTGTATATTCTATAAAAAATAATAGGTGCATTTGGGCGAAGATCGTAATAAAAATGAACAAAATGGGCGATATAATATCGGCCTGGGCCCCGAGCGATGAAAAATAAATAAAAATGGCGCGTGGAGGGCGCGCCGGGAAAAATGAAAAGCCACTTAGCCTCCCTCCGGCTGTGAGGGATTTCGGAGGAGCTCTGGGGCTTGCTGTTTATGTTTGGGTTGTAAAACATAAGTATGTACCACCTAAGACTATTTACAAATATGTTAAAAAAAAAGAAAATCTGAAATAATTAACTTATTAACTTAAAAAAACCGGCCAAGTGCGAGTCGGACTCGCGCACGAAGGGTTCCGTACCAAAAAACGGCAAAAAAATTACGTTTGTTGTATGGGAGCCCCCTTTAAATATTAATTTTATTCTGTTTTTAGTATTTGTTGTTAGAGCGGCAACAAACAACATCATCTGTGAAAATTTCAACTGTCTACCTGTTGTCATTATTAATATCGAGCAAAAAACGGCAAAAAAATCACGTTTGTTGTGTGGGAGCCCCCCTTAAATATTAATTTTATTCTGATTTTAGTATTTGTTGTTATAGCGGTAACAGAAATACATCATCTGTGAAAATTTCAACTTTCTAGCTATCATGGTTCATGAGATACAGCCTGGTGACAGATAGATAGACAGACAGACGGACAGCGGAGTCTTAGTAATAGGGTCCCGTTTTTACCCTTTGGGTACGGAACCTTAAAAAAGGAAAAAGAAAACAACAGATAGATTGAATAATCGATTTCGACACAACTTTTTTGTAGCTAAATGACATGAGTCAACAAAATTTTATCGGGCTCGTCATGTGCTTACGAAATACAATCCAATGCAATCAATCTAATTAATTAAGACACTACCAAAGTTCATCAAATATTTTTCAGTAAATATTAAGTAGAAATTAAGGGACTCTTTCTTTTTTAATAAAAAAATCTGAAACAGACTCTTACATGGTTAATGTACATTTTGTTTAAAGCGACCCATCACCCTCAAGTGGCGCCCTCATCTTAATTAAATTAATAGCTCGCAAAATACATAATGTATCGAAAATTCACATGTACAGGAAACTAAAGTACTTTAGTTTATTTACAAACAATAAGTGGTTAGGAAAAAGAGTAAAAAGTGGCCACTTTTGGCACTTTTGCTAACTCTACTACAACGAGTTATATTTTACTGAGGTTATTGTTTGTAAATAAACTATAGAACTTTAGCTAAAATCTGAGCATGTGAATTTTCGATACAAATGTACTTTGCAAGATATTTTTATTATGTGGAGAACGCCGCTTTGAGATATATAGGGGCCTTAATAACAGAGCAGCGAAGAATAGAAGTCCCCAAAAAGCTAATCTCAACCACGCGCTGCATACATAATAAAAACTAATAAATCACACGTGAGAAATTTATGTTGCATTTTCCTTTCACGTCGGCAAGCACCAACGAAGAATGCGGCAATTTTTTCCATGTTTGTTTTCACGGAGCACAATTTACGGGCTCTAATATAATGACATCGGACGGACGCGCGAATCGTGGCCCGCCATATTTCATCATTTCCCGCGCTTTTCCGCTCATATTTTATGTTTTTTTTTGTCTCTGAGTCGAGGTAAAACTTAAGGATCGGCTTTCACGCCTTGAATTATTAAATGTCAGGTTGGTAAATGAAGATCATTGTTAGTTGATATTCGATTGTTTTCATTAGATAATAGTTATAAGAATCAACTATAGGATTTTATCTACACCCATTCTTTAAACCCTCTGTAAGAGGTTCTGAAACAGTTAGATTACTGCCATCATTACAATATCCCGAGCCAGAGGGGTATGCATTACAATGCCGATGTAGAAAAGACCGAATTTTACAAGACCTATGGACGAAAGACCGAAAATTAAAAGGCCGAATGGTTGTTTGGCCGTACGTTTAAAATCCCGAAAGGACATTTTACCTAAAAGACTAAATCCCGAAGCTTAAAAAACCGAGGGTTAATATACCTACGTTCTGTACCCCAAACTACTTAATACCGAATTAACTAATTAGTCAAAAACAACAAGCTAACATAATTAAAAAAGTGTAAAAATTAAAATAATTTCACAATTATTTATTTGAATTGGGTTGAATCTTAAAACGAGTCGCCTTCTTTGAGGTTAATTGAGGCTGTGGAGGTATCTTTGGCATTGGGCTTCACTTGAAATGCTTTATAGCAAATTTAGCTGCCGGAAATGAGTCTAAACTAGTCTAGTGGGACTTGGAAACCGTATACCATAGGTCACGAGATAGGTGCGAGGAGCGCAGCGACGAGCATGTTCGGTTGACATGAACCCAGTGCGCGAGCCGAGCGAGCGAAGCGAGCGTGCCGCGGTAGCCGGCGAAGCGCCAGAAAAAAACTATTTCAAACTCGATTGATGGATTTTGTCAAATTAATGACCAATTTACAAGCATTTTTGAGTAAAACAAACTAACCGCATCACCACTTTCATAAATGTATGTGTTTGTGTAGGTAGAGTAAAGTTTCGATATTTTTACTTTCGGGATTTTGAACTTTCGGGATTTCGAACTTTCGGGATTTTAAACTTTCGGTCATTTGATAATCGATCTTTCAAGTTTCGGTCTATCGGATATCGATATTCAAGATGTTCGGTATTTTGAAAATAGGCGTTTTATGCGTGGATATTTCGGTCGTATGTATTATGAATTTTCGACATTGTAATGCATACACAGCCAGAGCTGGTCCTGCAGCGCCGCGCGCCCACGCGAGAGCGTTGCATTATGAAATTCAGTACAACATTATAACACTCTTGCGGAAGACATAATGACGAGAAGGGAGAGGAAAGTCAAAGTCAAAGACAAAGTCAAACCATTTTGAAAAAAGGAATATATATGTAGCTTACTTCCGCAAACAATATATGCAAGATGCACCGCCCGCCCGCAAAAATATGCTCATGCACACCACAAAATATTAGTGCACAAACCTGCATTTAGCAAGACAGCAACACACCTTGCACCTTCACCAGTTAGGCTACTCTACACGTGTTTTGTCCCAACCCGGGGCATCCTCAGGAGTTAGATCGTGCGTAAACCAACACCGAAAAAAAAACCTGTATAGAGGATACATATCATGGGTTTAGATAAATATCATGGGTGTTTTTAATCCATAGGTATTAAAATATTGTTTGTTTCCCTAATAAAAATAAGAAAAAATAAAAAAATGTGTGTAGATAAAGTCTTGTATGCAACTGTACATAATTAGGTATTAAAACACTCATGTGATAAACCCACATTCGTGTCTTAATACCCCTCGTTATAGTACAGTTGCATAAATAACTATTATGTGTTTTCGTAGGATAGTGATTGTTTCAATGCGTACCATTACTTTCTATAGTTTGCTCTTATCACACACTTATTATTCATTATTTATTTGTAAAATGAAGTTATAACCATCACATGACAATATAAATATTAGTTTATGAATTTAAAAGTAACGTTTTACTTTGAAACACTAATCTATTTTTTTTTTATTTTGTTACAATATACCAACTCTTTCATTAACATGACAATAAAGAAATAATTAAAAAATCTAATCAATACAGCGCGTGCGAGCAATCAATGTAAAGCTCCATTATTTTCCAATTAGCAGTGTTTGCTACGAACGGCAACACTGCAAGCTATGTAAATTAAAAACTAATCTAAAGATGTGTATCAGTAAATAATAGACCGAACAAAAGTACATTACGTACACAATTCCGTCGTTAAACAAATGTAGGTGGGTAAATCGTTATACCGTGGTTTACCGCTCTGCAAAGCAATAAATTGAACAATATTTCATCAGCATAATATAATAGAAAAAAAGTGTGAAATGTTATCCTTATAGTACCTACCTAATTTCTAAACATTGTTGTTTACGTTCGATTTACAATTATTTGATGAATTTAGATTGCACTTAAAAAAAGGTTAATAAATAATAATTCATTTCATACTATCGAGTCCCCCACTTATGAAATTGGCGTTTTTTCTCAAAAATAGAGAACCTCGTCACTTCTACGATTTAAAATATTCATCAATTATTGCTTGATATTATGTCGAATAATGACCATCATAAACAACTATCAATAGTAAAAAAAATGCTTTTTATAGTTGTCTGAACATACAAATATACTTTAATTAAAATGACTCCTCTTTTTGTTACAAACTACCAATTTATTGGTTTTAACTTAGACAAAACTTATTTTTTTCGCTTAGTCTTAAGTGTCATAAGTTATTTTAGTGTTAAAACATTAGTGCATAAAAGTTTCAAAACATTGGCGTTCATGGTTGTTAAATGAATTAAGAAAATGTTAGTATGGAAAATGCAACTTCCTTAAAATTCTCCATAGAAAACGCCGATGTCATAGATCCTAATATTATTATGATTTTAGTAAACCGGTGGTAAAATTTGCTGAACATTATGTCATTCAAATAAAGTGAACTCAACCGATTATATTGATAAAACAACATAAAAGTAAAGGGCCAAATTTAAAAACGGCAAAGTGTCATTCAATTTCACAGACGACTAACATTCAACCCTTGACTCTCGACTGTGGTGTCTAAAAGACCCACAATACTAATAAAATGGGGAGCTGTATTTTGGCAGATGGGGCCATTACAACAAAACTCGGTTTCGATTGCGGTGAAAGAGAGGAGATAATCTTCTCTGTTGAAATTTCAATGCCCTTTTATTTATAGGACAATTCTCTAATAAACTAGTGGAATAAGCGATAACGCATTATGTAGAGACAAATGTTGCCGAAATAAAGAGATAAGTGGTGTCTGATAAGAATAATTGAAACATGTGTCGTTGTGATAGAGACGTCATTGAATTGTTTATGACACTTTTAGCGGTTCGCGCTATCTTTATTTGGCCGTAATAAAAGCTGTTAACTTGACACCTGTCATTCATGAAGTTCGGCTAGTCCTTCATCATTTTAGGTTATTGTTTGTTAGTTTTAAGTAAAGCTAATAAAATCGTGTAAATATAAAAGTAATAAAATAGTAAGAGAGGTCTGCATACTTATATATTTTTGTCAACGTAAATAATTTGATCATGCAGTATATTGTTCAGGATCGCAGTAAACAGCATGAACTAATAAGAAGTTAATAAGTTGTGAACTAATCACAGCTTCCCAAATTGAACGTAACTCGGGCGGCGCAATGATGCTCGCTAACAAGGAGGAATGGTAAAGGGCAGGGCTGCCACCGTTTAGTTAATACGATCTATATACAAGGTCATTTTGTATCCACCATCCAAATTTTGAGGATGTGTTCAGTCCATGAAACTGAACAACTTTCTCTAAGGAACACATGGTCATAGTAGAACCAAATAAGTAGGCCAACTCGAGCCTCGAGCGAGCGATACAGCTTAAACACGAAGGGCTGTCACATCGCTAGTTTATTCGGTCGTCAAAAAATGCATAGTCAATCTCTATACAAAATATTTTTTCCTTGTAGGGTTAGCATCAGGGATCTATAATACAAAGTTTTTTTTTAATATTTTTTTGTAGGTAGACCAGCGCGTCTATCGACTAAAATAATGAAGTTAATGTTAATTGTAATTTGACTGATGTATGTGATACATTGGCACTTTCGTTTTGACACCAATAAAAACTTACTAAATAAAAGTAGCAATGTATCACATCTAACAGTGTTTACATTTAACCTAACTGTTTTCAGGAATTGACTACAATTTTCCATTGCGTTCGTCATGTTATGTGATTTGAAAACTTACGGTCGAAATAGGATTAATTAAAACGTGGCTTTACTAAATAATGTAGGTATTTATTCAAATAAAAAAATATTATAAAAATCAAAAAAATAAAAAATCAAACACAATACGGGCTTCTGATTAAATTTATTAACGTAGTTTATTATTAGATACCCACGTACATCTACCAATTCACACGAGCACATCAATTCTAAATCCACCCAGCCCGTGTGTATTCTATTTGCAATCCCTTATTATAATATCATTAAATTATTAGTTTAGAGAAATCTTACCTAAAATTAAGGTTCTTTGACAAGAAAAGGAAAGACATAAAAACGCAATAAAATATTACATAGTAAGTAAATTGTATTTTAACACGTTTTTATTAGGTTGCTTTCTTGTTTGTTTGTTTATTCAATTTATTTAGCACAAGTTGAAATGCTCTAGTTAATATGTAAGTGGGGGCAGCCCTCAGTAATCGGCGGGCCCGTCCTCTGGAGGCCTCGTCCCAGTCGGGCCATAACCTTAACTAGCGCATCTGTCCACTCGCGTCGCGGGCCGAACGACCACAGACCGAATCATATGATGTCGCTGAATGTGATATTTGAATGTTTTATTAAGGTATTTTTGTGTTATACTCGTATAACAGAAAAAACAACTTGTGTCTAATCACTGTCCCTATTATAACCAACATTTAATTCAAAACAGAAGAGCATTGTCATAAGCTTATATAAATCACAGATATTGTTGTATTCGATGGAATTGACCTTAGAGATTGACAAACTAACGACACATATTTTTTAAATTTGAAGTTAGCGAACGAATAAACGTTGGTCATTTGAACAAGCGGGAATCGTACTAACGACCTTTCGCTATATGCCCTTGTAGCATGATCACCGAAACAGGATACATATCAGTGATATAACGTTTTGTCGCTACAGTTATACGAATGAAATCGCTATTTCATATCACGTTTCGATGGTCATAGAGGGCTGGGTGACTACTCTGTCTGCGAGCTGGTTTGGATTCGTTTCTTATGAGAAGTTATCTTGTGATAACGTCATTGTAATAGCTGCTCACAGAATGGAAATAGAATTCTAATTTTATTACAAGAATATTCCATTTTGTGGAACAATTTTTAATAAAAGAGGTCCCCGACTGCAATGACACTTGTTATTTAACTTTTTACTTAATTTTTGGCAGGGCAATCGTGTTTTAATATTTTTTAAATTAATTCATTTTTATATCACACATTTTAGTGACAAATTATATAGTTTTGAAATGTGCTCATTAGGGCCTTTCATTTGTTGCCCAGATTGTAATAATTGAAAAAACATTTTTTCTTTTTCACATTTGAAAATGGCGTCGTATAGTCGCCATATTGACTTTAAAAAAAAACTATAGCCAGTGTAACTCGGAATGATGTAAGGATTCTAACGATACCCCATACATCCAAATCCGTAGAGCCATTTAGAAGTAATGGTAGAATAAAGAAACTCACATACCTACAAACATACATGAACCCTAAACCTATCCCGCCTGCACCATACCACCACTGTGCAGGACGTGATCGAGTACATAAAGAAGAAATCGAACTTTTGTTTGAGAGTTCAGCCACTGGAGTCGCGCCACAATACCAATTTTAAGGCGTTTGTGGTGCGCATCCCGACAGCGAGGCTGGACCTTTTCATGAAGGAGGACTTCTGGCCGCAGGGTGTGGTTTACAGGCGCTTCAGGGGGACGCTGCCTTGTGCCACCGATTCGACACAAAAAGTGTCAATTTAGATTAATTAAATGTATTTTTATTAATTATGTATGTTAGTCTGTAAGGTATATATTATATGGGCCTAGTAGCCTGAAATAAATGGTTAAATAAAAAATAAATAAAATAAATAAATAAACACATATACACTCCTTTTTGGGTTGGGCAGTCGTGTAAAAAAAGGAGTAGATCCTTTCAATATATCTATAATTTAAGAGGAGGCTCCCAGAATTTGGCAATATTTGAACTCAAATAGTGACGTCTGTACAATCTCAATGAATGTCAAATTCAGATATATGCTTTTATGGACCTTCGTTTAGTGGATGACGGCAGGATTTCAGAAATTATTGAGTTTGGCTCGATAGTTTTTTATTCTGAAAACATGTCCTTTTTAGGGGAATTTTTGAAATATCTCTTTAATTATACATCGTTTCTGACCAAAATTTATGTAAATCAAAAGCAAATTACGTGTTCCAGTGACTGACGGCACAAAAATCGTATATATTAATTATTACTATTGTTATTACCAAAAAAGAGATTAAATACCAGCGCGCTGCGGGCGCCGCCTTCGTTAGTACTGCGCAGTGCGCCGTCGAGGTAGGACGTGTGTCGCTCGCGCATCGAATTTTTTATCAGTACGAGCATTGCTTTGCAATCTATCTATACAGTTGTTTAACGTATGTACTTGCGCAGAGCAACGGAGGGGATTTCGCGAGGGCTAGGGCGGTTTCGCTCAAATTTCTATGATAAAGATTGTATAACTGTGGTATGGGTAACAAACAGCAAAGCGCGCGTGTTCATCGTTCTGGCAGCGCCACGGTTTCCGATTTGCGTGAATTAAATTCACCACGAATGTAAATTTTTTGCCAGTCGGGAGCTCGGGAGAAAGTAGGTTTGATCGCCCCCCACTGGAAGAGGTACATCCGAAGACGTACGTATATGTCCATCATTAGGTTTGAGGAGCCACGTCACACCATTATTTAGCAGCAAAGTAGATTATTTTGTAGCACAAATCCTGAAGTTAGCATCATAATATATCACGAGAGGTATCAATACAAAGGTGGCTCCTCAGTCTAAACATCAGGTTTGAGGAGCCACTCTGGAACTCGCTAAGTACCAGTTGAATACTTTAGAAAATTAATGCATCGTTTAGCAGCAAATGTGTAAAGTACTTGCTATTTTTTTTTTATTTTTAGCTCAGTAGTCCTGGAGAACGCAATTTGTATGGCTCCTCAATGCTGACGTTTTGCATATAAACAACTTACTTACTGTACCTACCTCAGATAACAATGGAATCAAAACCAGATACGCTTACATTTAGCAAAAATTTCTGTTATATATGGCTTTTTTCGTTTCCACAACGCGATGTGGTCGTTTGATATGTTGACCACGACGCGAATTTCGCTTTGTGGTATTTATATGATTACCACAACGCATTCTGTGCGCTTTTATAAGAGCCATGACACGGATTTCGCGTTGTGGCATTTTTGCAGTGACCAGAACGCGTTGTTAGCGTTTTTTCGCTCAAGATTCTTAAGGATTCGCTGTAAAGGGTGACCACATTTTGCAAGGGGTACTTGAAAATTAATATCTAACTTACCTACCTACAATAATATTTATTTACTTAAAACGCTTATAATATGGTCATATTTTGACAACCTTCTTTGAGCAAAGTCGAGGTTGCCGCGGTCTTCCAATGGTGACGCTACAAAGTTGTATGGGATTTCATTATTGTCGAGTTTTAGCCACCAGCAACTTCCTTTGAGTTTTCTTTCAAACATAGGTGAAAAATAGTACATTGTACAATCCGCGCAGATAAAGAATGGGATTGAACTGAATCTACTGGAGCCCCCATCAATATGGGTGTGCCGCAGGGATCAATATTGGGCCCATTGCTGTTTCTAATTTATATAAATGACCTTCCCAACTACGCGAATAATTTATGTGAGACAGTACTATTTGCGGATGATACTTCTTTAGTTTTCAAAGTTAACAGAGGTAATAACTGTTCGGACGAAGTAAATAGTGCCCTCTCTAAAGTTTCATACTGGTTTAATAGTAATAATTTAGCACTTAACCCCAGAAAAACTAAATGTGTAAAATTTTCATTGCCTAATGTTGAGCAGACAGAATAAAATATTAATTTGAATGACGATGAAGTCGAGTTTATTGAAAGTACAATATTTCTAGGTATTGCACTAGATTCTTGACTGCAATGGGATCCACATATCGAAGCCTTGTCAAGTAGACTTAGTTCAGCGGCATTCGCTGTTAAGAAAATAAGACTTTTAACTGATATTGAAACGGCAAGGTTAGTATATTTTAGTTATTTTCATAGTGTAATGTCTTATGGACTGCTATTGTGGCGCTCAGCTGCCAGTATTGAAAATATTTTTGTACTCCAAAAAAGAGCTGTTCACGGCATATACAATCTTCGGCGGAGAGATACCTTGAGAGAACTGTTTAAAGAAATAAATATTTTAACTTTGGCAGGCCAATACATATATGATAATCTAGTTTATGTAAGAAAACACTATGATTCATTTGCTAAGAACAGCAATAATCACCAGTTTAATACAAGAAATAAAGATAAACTTGCCGTTCCAAGATTTAGGCTTGCAAAAACTAGAGGTTCATTTATGGGGAAAGGCATATCCTTTATTAATAAAGTTCCACAACAAGTAATTGATCTTCCTTTGCATGAATTTAAAAACCATGTTAAAAAAAACCGGTCAAGAGCGAGTCGGACTCGCGCACCGAGGGTTCCGTACCATCATAATTGCACCATTAAACCACACTACAGAGTAGAATAATAAAATTAGTATTGCAGTTTTAGGTCAGCGCCATCTCTTGACCGATAGTGGAACTAATGTTAACTTTTTTAGAAATTTGATAATTTCTAAAAAAGTGTGCAATATTTTTCCTGTAATCTTTACATAAACTGCTATCACATAGAATTATTTCAGATTTTTCTCTTTGCAAACTTCGGAGATAAGGGGGGGAACGGTATTTTTTTTTACATTTTTCATCATAAGTCGAAAACTATGTGGTCTAGAAAAAAAATGATTAAAAACGTGCAAACGGCGCTCTCTCATATGATACCCCACATGCCCTAGTAGCCCCACTTCAAATTTTTATGACCTCTTTTCAGGCCCTGCTGTAAAAAAGATATTTATTTTTAATTTATTTCATATTTGCAAAATAGTTGGGCAAATGTCATCTTAAACTATTCCAAATTTCAAGTTGATACCATTAGTAGTTCTCGAGATATCCAGCTGTGACAGACAGACAGACAGACTGAGTCACACCATAAGGGTTCCTTTTTTACCATTTTGGTACGGAACCCTAAAAACGCTCATGGGTAAAGGTTATTATAAAGTAGACGATTATCTTAAAGATCAAAATGCGTGGAAATGATGTAACACATAACTACTATAAGTACTTTGTTGCCAATGATAGTAATATAATAAGTTTATGTTTGTTGCCAATAATCCTGTCACCCTGTTGTAATTATCTGGTAACGATATATTTAAGTTTGTAAATATCGTTACTTATTGCTGTTAAAGCTGATAAGTTTCTTGCGCCCGTTCTTCTTGTCAGTTAAAAAAGTCTTGAACGGGTGGTAAGAAAATATAGACGATTCAAAAGTACTTAATAATTAAGTTTATTTGAATAAAGCTATTTTTTGCTTTATAACTAATAACATATTAGTTCTAAGTTCGTGTAGGTACATTGTTTTCTTTTTTTTTTGCTTTATAACTTTTATTTTTAATTACCTTACTGTCTATAATGTTTTACGGTCAATAAATAGTTTTTCTTTCTTTCTTCTTAGTACCTAACTAATAATATGTGAATATACTGAATGGGGAATAGTAAAAAGCATTTTCTTTAATTTTCTTTCTTTCTTATTAAGCTATGTAAGCTTGCCACAAAAATATAAATACTTATCTATAGTTATATTACTTACTTTTATACTTACCTTTATAATTCTAATGAGTGTTCTCAGAACAGATCAAGCCTTGTTTGCAGGCGAAGAGATACATAAAAATCATATAAATATATTTTTTAAATCAGTTGAAAATTTTGCACTTTAAAAATGGGAAACCGGGGCGCTGCCAGAACGATGGACACAAAGCGCTCGGCCGCGCGATAGAGTGCGGGAGCGAGACAGTTGCGAGTAAAATAAGTGGGTGGGGGGCAGCGAACGCACGTAAAAATTTTGCAAGCGGACTCTTAATGACTTTTAATTCAAATTAGTAGAGCTTTGCATTATTATTAGTGTTCTATGACAAAATATTCTTTTTGAGTAGTGAGCTTTCAGCAATCCTCATTGATTACCCATAATACTAAACGTAAAACATTTAATCACAGTAATCAGTACACAACTTTGACACCCAAACACTCGTACTTAACAAAACTGTAACATTAAAACGAGCTTTTTAAACGTACCCAAAGCGTCAACATAACACGTTCGCAAAACCCCTAATCAAGGCGCTACGGAAACGTCCCGCAAAAATAACTCGTGCGCCAGACAGCCTCCCGGGAGGGGGAGGGGGGCGGGGGGACGCTATTAAGCCAAGCCAAAACTAATTTAAATTAAATCCTAGTGAATTACCCGAGGAGGAAATTGTCGAGCGCACCCTCGACGCTACGAGAGTGATACTGGTGGTTACACAAGCGTTTCGCGAAAGCATTTTTTAGACCAATTTGTTCAATCATTTTTTTTCTTGCTTGCGTCTTTCTTTTTCAAGTTGTTTAAAATCTCATGCTGAGGCCTTCCTAATGGGTGGATAAGGGAGGATGGGCCGTAAACCACCTCGGAAGCCCAATGCTATTTGGTGGGTTTAAACTACTGCAAATGCAGCCGGGACCGACGGCTTAACGTGCCTTCCGAAGCACGGTAGAACTCGAGATAATATATTTTTGGGCACCCATCCCCTTGGACGAATTCGTCCAAGCCCATACCATGACCGACCTTTGCGAAAGTTGTTTAACCTCTGCACACTCTGACCAAAAATTTACTATCGCAAACTCCTCTGTGCTTCGGAAGGCACGTTAAGCCGTTGGTCCCGGCTGCATTTGCAGTCGTTAATACCCACAAATCCGCATTGGGCCCGCGTGGTGGGTTATATGGCCCGTCCTCCTTATCCACCCATAAGGAAGGCCTGTGCCCCAGCAGTGGGGACATCAAAAATGGCTGATGGACATTCATCGTAGTACTACTTAATAAACACAATTGGTTTTATCATGTTATCCAACAACCTAAAAACATTTGTACTTATGTACCATATTTATTTAAATACAATGACTGGCACCTTACATAACATTTCCAACATTTACCGTCAAATTTTCTTGCCATTTCCTCCACTTGTCTCTTAACCAGTACCATCTATATTGGTTGCGGGCGGCGCGCCACGGCTCGGGGCGTCGTTACATGTACCATTTGAATATTATCTACCCCACCACCCCCCAGTTTAGGCAGCCGCGTCTCAGCGTGCCTCACTGCCTTAATTAATGTAAATTTGAGTGCTAACAAGATTATGAAACCGGCCTTTTTAACCGACGCCGACTTAAGTGCCTGTATGTTTATTAAGACTTGAAAACTCCACGTGTGTTTATGTAAAGTGTCGTTTACGAGTTGTAGAGTTTCTGGAGCTTAGGGTGATACTTGGATGTGAAGTGTGTAGGGTGGCTTTACAATTGGTTAAGGAATATCCATTTTAAGTCGGAGAAGCTAAAATAAAAAAAATACTTGAGTTTTGATTTGGTTTTGATCATATTTATATCAAAATGTCTTCAGACTGCAATGATTGTCTATGAAATCGTATCGGTATACATTACTTTGATTGTGACAACTGACAAGTGACCTCAAGAATTTGATTAACATTAACTGGATACGTTTAACTGTTCCAAAATAAATTTATCACAGATAAATAGACAGAGAACCAAGCGATCCTAGGGTTTCGTTTATCCTTAAGGGCATGGTGCCTTAAAACACAGATTAACACTTCCTAATAGTCGCAAAAAACCCGCTCCAAGATAATGATTCGGCAACAATCATTTAACCCTACCGTTCCCAGGGAGTGACGATCATCCATCATCGCAGACGTTTGCTATTTAATTTTAAATCAATTGGGTTCGCGCGTGCCCTTCATCCATCTTGCTTTATCAATATTTATAAAACATTAGCGAATGGATTGCGGAAATAACTATGATCAACTTGGTGATGGCTGACGTAGAATTGTAATCTAGAATCGAAATACTTAGATCGAAATCTTTTCATCGAAATCAACTTCCTTCTTTTGTTTTTGCAAAGATTTTTTATCAAATTCTGTATTCCAAATGTTTGCTATTTAATTTTAAATCAATTGAGTTCGCGGGTGTCCTTCATCCATCTTCTTTTATCAATATTTATAAAACATAAGCGAACGGATTGTGGAAATAACTATGATCAAATTGGCGCCGTAGAATTGTAATTAAAAATTGAAAAAGATCGATAACTTTTCACCAAATTTAACTTCCTTCTTTTGTTTTTACAAAGATTTTCTATGAAATTCTGTATGTCAAACTTGGATGAATTAACCACATGTCAAACGTTTGCTAGGTGTCCTTAATTCATCTTCCTTTACCAATATTTATAAAACATTGGCGAACACATTGCGGAAATAACTATGATGAACTTGGTGATGGTAACGTAGAATTAATTACTTTATTACGCTACAGTTTAGTTACAAAGGTCAAAGTGGGTGGAATCAAAGTGGTCATAGGTCAGTTTCATATAATTCAACTTCTTTCTTTTGATTTCCAAAGATTTTTTATCGAATTCTGTATGCCAGACGTTTGCTATTAAATTCATGCTGCCCTTCATCCTTCGATCAAGACCTTCATCCATCTTGCTTTGTCAATATTTATATTAAAAAAAACATATTAGCGAACTGATTGCGTAAATTACTGTAATGAACTTTGTGACGAAGAATTGTAATCAAGAATCGAAAAAAGATGGTCATCTTTTCGTCGAAATAATCTTCTTATCTTCTGTTCTGGCAAATAGTTTTAATTGAATTCTGTATGACTACTCGACAGTTGAATTCACGATGAGATTTAATTTAATACATTATGAAAAACTTCGAAAAACCTTTGCTGAAACTCATCAAGTTTGGTGGATACTTTTTGGATTAAGTTTTACCATAAAAGGGTTTTGATGGTTACTTAATCCAAAAAATATGAATCCATCACATCAGCAAAGGTTTTTCGTTTTTTAAAAAACGATATATCTTTTTTAAACTCTTTTTTAAACGCCTTTCCATAGTAAGTCGGTCAGCTGACCACATTTTGTAAGGGAGTATGAAATTTTTTTTCGTTTTTCGACCTATGTTCCTTGGAAAAACACTAGGGTAAAACCGGGATAGATGCCCTACCTTTTGAAATGTCCTCCTAATTAAAAAAATATTTATTAATATGAACAATTTCTACGAATGTAGGCTAGCTTAATCATTTATGTTGAATTATAATTATTTATTTTTGACTTATCAATTACATATTTTGCAGAATTTAGCTTTTTGTGGAACCATTTTTTTGAGGATAGATGCCTAACCCTATGGATAGTTCCCCCACCATAAAAATACTAAGAAGGATAATAGATGCCTGCATACTGTATTACTGTTACGTAAATATATAAAAATATAACAGAACACTAAAAATAATTTTGAAAATATACACTGACACCATATATGCGTATATGTATATGGTGTATAGTGGGATAGATGCCCCTAAGGGCACCTATACCTTGAAGCTACAATCAGTAAAGAGTCCAAATATAAATATGGTAATACATAAAAAATATAACAAAGCGGAAAAAAATATTATAAATAGACACTGACACCATATATGGTGCATATATGGTGTATGAAGGGATAAATGCCCCTTAAGGCACCTATACCTCGAAAAACATACCTATAACTATCCTTTGTGATAGGGATAGATGCCTAAAGGTATGATTCCGATGTCAGCAGCACTGGTGCGCGACACTGCTGCGCGACAGTGCTGCGCAGCACTGCTGCCGAGCTCGGAATGTAGTCTCATATAAACCTATAGAGATTGTATGGGGACCAGTGGTGTTGCGGCAGCAGTGCCGCGCAGCACTGCTGCGCAGCAGTGTCGCGCAGCAGTGTTGCGCAGCAGTGTCGCGTCGCTTCTCCGCTCACATCAAATTGAGCCTTTCAAACGTAACATTAGGGTTCAATTTGGAGTGCACTGCTGCGGCAACACTGCTGCTGCTGCCGAGATCGGAATCATACCTTTAGTAACAAAAGAGCAATTATTTACACCCAGGTACACACCTTATAAACCAGTACATTGATGTAATAAAGAATATAACGGAATTTTTTACTACTTATTAAGTCTTCTTCTTTACGTATCGACTTGGTATTTTTTACCCGACTGCAAGAGGGTTATGTTTTTCGCGCGTATCTTGTAAGTTTGTATGTAATATTCTTTATTTCCTGATATCTTTTAAACGGCTGAACGGATTTCCATGATTAACATATCGTTAGATTTGTCTTGCCAACCCAAGTGTTCTTAAGAAAGTGGCGTTATGAAAAAACCAACATGGCGGCTGCACGGTGCTATTATAGATAGTAAAAAAAAATTTTTTTTTTAGAATACTGCAATATGGGTGTCAAATTAAAGGTCTCATTAAAAGGATTTCATAAAGGTATATCATAATTGTAATAAATAATAACTAAAAAGAAATAAATTAAAAAAAATTTAAAACCCGCCTGCATAAAAAGACAAGTCAACTAAAAAGATGGAAACAAGATTAAATATTATAGGCAACATTATAACATGCGGTCGGAGGCATATAACTCAAATCATTCATAATGTCACTTTCTTTATGCATGCCTCCGACTGCATGTTATAATGTTGCCTTTAATATTTAATCTTGTTTCCATCTTTTCAGTTGACTTGACTTTTTTTGCCATTGAGTCGTGGTGGGAGGATCGGCTAGTCTGCATTACCGACTTGCCGTACGCAGACCATTGCCCAGGGTGCGCCGGACGCATAGTTATTAAGTTTATTAAGTTATACAACGGCAAATACTAACATTTAAAACTTTGACGTTTTTGTGAAGTTCGTCGCGGTGTTGGTTGCACACAGGAGCGAAACGCGTCCACGCCGTACAACATCCCGTAGACATTTAGGTGCGGAGTGACTGCGGCTCCTACTTATACTATTAATTCTTAGTTGCGAGTTTGGGAAGCTAGGTTATTGAAAATGAGGCACCTATCCCACGCGCCATCTATCCTGGTTTTACCCTATATCACTTGTTTAAGTATCATCACATCATTTTGTACCAAGTGGAAGAGCTCGGTGGCGCAGTGGTCTAGCGCCTAGCCCAGCGATTGCGCAGGTTAAGCAACGTTCGCAAGGGTAGGTCATGGGATGAGTGACCAAAAATTTATTATCTCGAGCTCCTCCGTGCTTCGGAAGGCACGTTAAGTCGTTGGTCCGACTGCATTTGCAGTCGTTAACACCCACCAATCCGCATTGGGCCCGCGTGGTGGATTATGGCCCGTCCTCCTTATCCACCTATAAGGAAGGCCTGTGCCCCAGCAGTGGGGACATTAAAATGGCTGATGAACATGTTGTTCTTTAAATTTTATATTATGACGTTAAGTTCACATCATCACTAGGTACATAGTAGAAAACAAAGTCGCTTTCTCTGTCCCTATATCCCTATGTATGCTTAAGTCTTTAAAACTACGCAACGGATTTTGATGCGGTTTTTTTAACAGATAGAGTGGTTCAAGAGGAAGGTTTATATGTTTAATACATGGTGTCAAATTCCACACTACACCGAAGCGAAGCGAGGGCGGGTCGCTAGTAACAAAATAAATTATTGTTCGATACGTTGTATGTAGGTCTTAGAGCATTCAACCAAGTTGTACGAGTACCTTCGTACAATAGTACAGGTAACAAGTATATTGAGTCAATTTTTTTTTAAATAAATGAATGAATAGGTTTAATGGTTCGTTCTCCTAGTTGTATTTATTATATAGTATCAATAACAGTGTAATAAATTATATACAACGTGTTAATGAAATAACGCAAAATGAGTAAACCGTTTCTTCGGACCATCAAACTGAACAAGTTTTACTAGGGACCAACTCTGAAATCCCGAAAAAATATCAGCTGTTTCATACAAAAATTAATAACGAAAATATGTAAGTACATGTCGTGGGCCAATTGTTGAACTGGGCCGATCGAGATCTGCCTGGGCAGATCACAATACGCCGGCATTTCTTGATTTGCCTTTTCAAAACCCGCCATATCGTTCAAAGCATAACGTTTGACGATTTGCCCGGCCATGCTTGGGCAAATCGATACTGTAGGGTGGCGAAAGTAGAAGCAAAAAAAAAGAAGTTTAGAAAATAATTATTCTACTAGATAATAAAGATATAACCAGCCATGCTGGGATAAATAGTTTGTAAGGTGACCAAAGTATTAGTACAACTTTTTTCTTCAACTAAATCACTGTTATTGTTTTTATTATCACAATTTTAACTCTAACTCACTCTAAGGTTCGGAACGACCAAGAACTTTATATGTCATAAATAGTACAAACAAAGTCTTCGTTTTCCATTTGGAATACGAATAATTTAAACTTTCCTTTATTCTAAATAAAATAAAAACTGTTTTTGAGAAGCTACCATGTACTATTTGAAACAGACACAAAAACATCAAAATACAAATAGTGTCAAACGACATTGACATTTTTTTCTGGGACAAATGTCAGAGCGTTTTTCAACCACCGATTTTTTTTTGGTTAAAAAGTTGTACCGCTCTGACGTTTGGAACGCTAGCCGTTAGAGCGTTTGGTTGCACTCTGAGCGTAGGTTCTGAACAGAACAGAATATATATATATATATTATGTCGTGGGCTAATATCGTTAAACTGGGCCGATCGAGGTCTGCCTGGGCAGATCATGATGTGCCAGCATTTCATAATCTGGCCAATAATTTCATGATGTGCCCAATCAAAAATTAGGCAGATCGATAAAAGCATCATATTCGTCGATTTGCCCTAATATTACTTGGCCACATCGAGATATGGCTGGGCGCATCGTAATATACTTCCGTTTCGCGACACTTGTGGCGCTGTAACGCTGTTTGCGCTCTGTCAGCTGATTTTTTTTTTCGCGATTTCTGAGTTGGTCCCATAGTAAAAGTTGTTCAGTTTGATGGTCCGAAGAAACGGTTTTCTCATTTTGCGTTATTTTATTAACACGTTGTATTGTTCTTTATTGTCACAAAATGGTGTCATGAACTTAGCTGTCATGTGCCTAATTATCATTTATCTTGGTCGAGTAGTAACGGTTTCTAACCAACCAACTAACCAACGTTCTCTAGATTTGTTTTTTCTTTTTTTCAGCATACTTCTGACAAAAACGCCCAATTTCGAATAAATTTTCAAATATCGAACATCTAACTTGGGCGAGCACGGGGCGCATTGAAACAAAACAACATCGTCACTGCAGCGGACCTCCGCACCATCAATCACCCCCCCTCGCCTTCCCGCCTCCGATGCTTGTCACCTCATTGTCGGCTAATGCGCTTATTGCTGCTAACGACCTCGGAAGAATTAGATACTCTTTCATGTGAAACTTTTTAGAGATTTTATTTTATTACGCTAAAGTTTGGTTACAAAGTGGAAGTAAAGTGGTTACATATGAAAAGTCTGTTTGTGATTATTGTAATAGGTTCGCTTCTAATTTAATCGAATAGGTAGATTAGGCATATAAATAATTCATTTCTGAGGCTTACGGACGACTAGACAATTAGACATTGAAATAAAACACGAGGTTTTGTTGAATTTACTTTGGTGATAGCTTATAGTTTCTCAGACTCATTTAAACAGCTCTACATAAACATATCTATTTAATATTTTTATTGTCCTAAATCAATAAGCGTAACCGCTCACGGGCGACTTTTTGTAGCTGCGACAATCGCGGCGTTAATCGCGGCGATAATCGCCCGCGAAATGACATGACAAAGGTTTTACTTAGCCAGCGACAAAAAAGCGCCGCGATTATCGCCGCAATTAACGCCGCGTTTGTCGCAGCTACAAAAAGTAGCTCGTGGGCGTTTACGTATAGACCTCCGTATGTTTTATTCTCAGCGGCGAAAAATCGCTCAGCGATTAATCGCCCGTCAGCGGGGACGCTAATTGTATTTCAATAAATCAATAAGAAAAAATTAAAATAGATCAATACACACAAAAAAACAACAAACTACCGAACAATCCCCTTAAAACATAGCGCCAATAAAACAAATAAAGCTCACCATTCGCGGCAGACAGTACATAACGCGAGTCTGCGCGTAATGAGGAGTAACGGCAAGAACGTGTATGGCCCGCCTAATGTACTGACAGAGACAGACATATGCACTATACAGCACGAGTGAAAGAGATGGTAAACCGTGGTCTAAACTGAATCTAAGAACGTGGAGCTTGCGGCTAGTAAAATGAAAGAGCGGGAGCTTTTTCTTATAGCTTTGGAAAACATGATTTGCAAAATACAGACATTTTCACAAGCAAATATTTTGTATTTTTTTCTAAACAAAAATAACTTAGTATAGGCCGAAAATAGTAATATTTCTAGATTCCAGAGCCACCAATTGATTTTAATTTGATTTGAAAAAATATTTAAGATTGAGTAGTGTTAGCAAACTTAACTACGCATAATAAATGTTTCATGTCGCTCAAACATGATTTTTTTCGCCAAACTCGTATTGTTTACTTTACGTAAACAACAGGATTAGGTTTTACTTTATTGGTGTTTAAGATTTTCTTAATTCCTTTTACCCTTAAGTTGTGTTGTAGTAGCTCAGAGATCTGTTTCAGCGATAAGACCGCCCTTACTACACTTTAATTTGAGGCCAGTTGTCCGTTTTTCTTATCTTATAAATGTGGGGAGAGGGAATAAAATATTGTGTACTTATTTAATATAATGTAATGATATATTATGACAGAAAACATCTGTATTCAAGTTGATAAAAATGCGTCGCAAAGCAAATGTTGATAATTTAGGAAAGTATCGTAAAAATTGTAAAGAAAATAAAATATTTTTTCCTATTTTCATTAATGAGGATTGTAAGTTACATCTTTAGCTAAATTTGAAGAGTAAAAAAGTCTAGGTAGGTACTAAATTACTTAAATATTACCTAAATGAGAATACAAAACTTCAATCATTTTATTCTTCTTTAAAAAGCACAAATCCAATACAAATTAACTATTATTGTAGATAAATCATGCATCAAAATTAAGTTACATAATAAAAACGATGTAGTTAATAAACAAAATGTAAATAAATCTCCAATCAAAGTCATTACAGTGAACAGGCCATCAATAAACCGAACAGAACCGCAAAAATGACAACGTTAAAACAACGAACGCCCGCAGCCAGTCCTGGAAAACTCTCATTAAGCGATCTCTAATTAAAAAGTAATTAAATTCGCGAGAGAAAAAGATAGCACGACATTTAACTGATACTAATAAGATCGTCAAACAATTACGGGCGGCTCATCCGGCGAGAGAGACTGCTGTCCCTCCCTCTCACTCCCACCCGCCGCACTCTCTATTTAACTTTTAATTTATACTCATTCCTTTATATCTTTTATTGCTTCGCCCATCGTGGCTCCTAATGCGCCCGAGGTGCTCCTCGCACTAATTAAATTCATGCAACACTAAGCTTTCCGAGCACCCCCTGTAACTGGCCCCGCCCGCTTCCTCCCCACCATCCGATCGACCAATCGCAGAGCGCGGCGGCGCCTCTACAAACGCTGGGCGGGGTAAAAAGTACAACAGTCAGTGTGAGATCCTTGATAGAGCTGTCACGTCGCGTCCGAGCGGTCGTTACGCTGTCTTGACATATTTTATTATTATTTATGTCAATTAGGTTATTACTTTTTTGTTTAATGGAATAAGGAATTGGTTGTGAAATTGATTGCCTTGTCGGCCGCTTATGATTCATCACTGTCAAAAATATAATCTGGAAACGTGTTAATTTCTTATGATTGATTGTTGGGTCGTCATTAGAGCCGCTGGATAGAGACGCGGCGCAATCTAGTTTTACGCAACGGTCTATTGTTACTGGCCGATAATGACCGCTGATCGCAGGCGCACGTCTTCGGCTGCCTCACTACCTGTCAAATTAAATTGATGACTCTAAGAAATTGTATCCGTTATTTTCTTATTACCTACATGTCAGGGAAGTTTTGTTTCATCACATTAAACATAATTGGACTCCACTTCTTTCACACACAAACATTCTCATTGACATGTTTGTAAAATAAAGCATATTTTGTATGCTGAAAAGCTGAAAAAAAATTATGTGTGTCATAACATGGAATAAAAATTTGCATCAGCTGACCTTATCTACCATAAGCTAGAATGCACATATGTCATAACAGGGAAATGTGTCCGTAAAACGCAAACGTTTGCGGTTACATTTCATAACATTGTGCCTAAGCGATTTTCTCTACATCTCTGTTTGTAGCGGCGCGCCGCGCCATGCGGCTAAAAAAGATTATGACAGCCCCGTGTAAACGAACGACAACCCTATAAATCCAATGTGCAGTCATTTGCCAAGCGATAAAAGACGTTATTTGAATGCCATTAAAGTTTATTTCAACTTCCCGATGGCCGTCTCCTATGTTTCCGTTAATTCAATGTGGCCGGGACTTAATTTATTGGCGGTCGTTCGAAAGCGATCTGTAAATTTAGAGCGTAAGGTTTAGATCGGTTTAGCGCGTGTTGTCGTACGAGCGAAGGAATAAATCTATAATATGGAGGGGGCGGAGAATTAATTTGTCCGTAGGTGGGGGTAGGGGGGCCGTCGCTCCGCCCCGCGGCTCCGCGCCATCTCAGTGCCGGGCCGGGCGAGCCACGCGAGCGTACTACCCGAACGGTTCCACGCGCGGGCATGACTGTGTAAACAGCCCGACGAACGTCACCGATTAAAACAAAACAATTCGAAATTCAAAAACTTTCAAGCAGTGACGGTGCTTAACTCTTTTGTTTAAAGTGACATAACTTTTGGCGGTGATAATGACAGTCGATAATGTTAGCGCGCGTCGGTGAGCGTAGTGTTGTGCGTTGTCGATAGGCAATATATCGAGTGCGGGCCGAGGCGGCGTCGGCGGCATGGTGCTGGAGGGCGGGCTGCCGGCGCCGCTGCAGCTGTACGCGGCGGCGGCCGCCCAGCTGGCCCCGCGACCGGCCTGGCCGCCATTCTTACCCTTCTTTGGAGTCCCACCGCCATTTTTAACGCGACCGAGGCTCCCGCACCCTATGCCATCGAGAGCACCTCACGGACCGCCTAGTGAAGACTCTAATGAAGACGGTGGAAGCAGCAAAGGTAGGTTTTATTTCAACCTATAGAAAAAAAACCTTGGATCAGTAGTAGGTCCTATCACACTACTAGGATAGGAACTATCATTTTGCAAAATGCAATTTCAATTTTTGTTTCAACTGTACAAAATATTTTTAGACTAAGAATGATCATACTGCTATAAAATCCAATGAAAACGGGACAAAAATTTCCAAATTCATAAAATGAAAGTTGAACTTACACACATCAGTCAAATAAAAAAACAGTGCTTAACATTTTCTTCTTTAATATTTAATTATAGGTAGGTAATAAAAAAATTACAATATTTCGGAAACCTTTGTAAGTTCTATCATACTTTTTTATTAGTAGGCAAATTCTTATTAATGCTTATTTAAAAAAGTGGAAAATATAAGCAAACTTTCCCCACGAACAATAATGTAAAAAACCGTCTGCTAAATATTTGGAAATAGAATCCTCCCTTACTAATATTATAAATGCGAAAGTCCGTTTAATTGTTTGTTTGTTTATTTGTTTGTTATGCCTTCACATCATAACTACTGAACCGATCATCTTGAAATTTTACATACACGTTGTCAGGGGCACAGAAAAGGACATACGGTAACTTTCATCCCGAAAAAAAGAATTGTTCTCGAGGGATAAACTAAATACTTTCCACGCAGACGAAGTCGCGGGCGGCCGCTAGTTATACAATAAATAGAGAACCCTGAATCAAATTCTTAGAAATGTTATTTACTAACCACTGAAATACAAATTAATAATTTAAAAAGTCCCTAACAGACAAGAACATCAGTGGTAAGAAAAGAAAATTACTTTTAATTTAGATTTCCTGGAATGCCAATTTAATTTTGATAAAATAATAATTAGCAAACAACTAAAACAAAATTCTTATTTTCATGTAATCATTTATAAAGAAAAGTTTTTCCGACTTTTCATGAATTTAACATTAGTACCTATAAAAATAAATATTTCCGAAAGTGAATAGATTTAATTAATAATTATGAAATACCTAGCTATATTTTATCAAAGTGACATTTGAACAAGGTCAAGTAAGTGTGAATTGAGCAATATCTAATATTAATAACCCTATCTTCAATGTTATAACACATTCATAACAAATAACCAATTAATTCAAAATTAGAAATCACATGACAGTGATCAATAGTTCAAAATGAATTGAAAAAAAAAACTCTGGGCCGATGAATGCTACTAATTATTTCTTTAGAGCTCAAACGATATTAATGTCAATTCGTAATATCGGTGATTGATATCTTAATTTATCTTGAAATGGTCAATGACAGGCGCGACACGACTTTTTCATTATTTCCAAACGAATCTCCCTTAGCGTTGCGACTTGCGACATAACAGTTATCCGTGCGCGACGCTTGTCAAAATCAGTTATGAATTTATGACATTGCCTAATCTCTAATGCCACAATACAAATCGCTAATCAACCGACAAGGTCGAATTACTCACTTTAATGCGGCGATTCTAATCCACTAATAAAAATGACTATTTTACCGCCTCACTTTAATTCAAAAGTGTCCGATCATATAAGTGTAAATAAAATAAATAATGACCTACCTAATGCGTTCGCCGTGCCGCTCGAGCCCTGATCCTTCTAGCAATAAGTTATCGCTTTAATAATATTAAGGCATTATTCCCGAAATATTCTCGTGACTCGTTTGAATAAATTTTGTATTAATAAAAAATAAAGGTCGGGCAAGGTGCGAAGAGGCTAACGAGTGTAATCCAAATGTAAGTTATTAGTTGGCGGGTCGGCCGCCTGCTGCGCGCGAGTCGTTTTCATCGATGTCGGCGTCCAGATTTTTATCGACAACTTTGTCGGCGCTAGCCGAGGTGTTACTTATGAAATTAAGATGTTAAAATGTTTTGTGGATGACGCATGGGCTGCTTTGTGATAAGTTGCTATTGTAATTTTATATCGTCATTATTAAAATAGAAACATCAATAGCTTTTTTGAGTTGGTGGTTATGTAAATGAGGATGCGTGGAACAGATTGTATTTATTCATGAAAGGAGTTATTTATATTTAGGCGTTTATTTGCGAAGCGAAGCGATACTCCCACGCACAAACGCGCGTCGCACGAGCCTCGTAAACAGTTGTAAATTCGAAATTGTACAATAATTGAACATAAATTAGTAGCGGTTTTGAATAAGAATACTTTTATTTGTAAATTGTTAAATTTTGATTCATTAAATTATGATTGAACATTGTAGTGGATTATCTTATTATATTAAAATTAATATTTATAAAGTTTTATTACCACAGAGTGCTTTTATTACAAATAATAAACAACGTACATTTATTTATGTATGTTATATTATCTATGTTTAGACTAGTTGTAAATTATTTTAATAGAGATTTATTATTATTATTATTTCATTTCAATTCTATTTATATTTTTTATTGATTGAAAATATAAAGTATAAGTGAGCATTTTCCACAATCACACCGTATTAAGTGATGATGTGGGCGACGATGCTCACCTAGATAAAACCTATTCACTTTATACTTATATTCAATAAGAACAATTTGGATCATACAAAAATTTCATAGTTACTATGATATTTAATAAGTACCTACGGAGTCCGTATTAATTCGTCCGTAATCTGTATTACTGACTCGATCTCGGTTAATTTGACTAAAACAAATTAAAAAGTCAATAGGATCCTACCAAAAACATTTTCATGTATGATGTTGCCAAGACTTCCATATGGCTTCTGATCGCATCATCGCATCGCCTTGTGGTTAAGGCATGATATTGGTGAAGCGCTTGATTACTTAAATAAAAAATGTATTGACACACTTTTAGTTGAAGTCGCGAAACTTATTTTATTACACACCAATCCATACTAATATCAGGCTAGGCGCACTCCGCGCTTTAGGTACGAAGCTACAAGTAGCCGGCGGGTCCGTCCGGACGGACTAATTTCAGAGGGCTGCCGCGTGCCGGCTGGGACGCATGTTAGCAATACGATTTCGATACTCACTCACGCACCGCATTCGCGTATTTTCGCGTCGTTCGCTCGTACATTTATGATATTTAACCAAAATGAAGGCATATTGCATCGCAATGGGCTGCCTTAATAGTAATAAAAAGGATCCAAACCTCACGTTTTTCACACTTCAAAAAGTTCCAAACGACATCGTGCTTATCTACTACTTATTTAGTATTTAGTATTCGTTTATTCTTAGGTACCTACCTACTTACGTCTTATTTAGGTAGGTACTTACCAGTGGCGAGGGGTGAAATTATGGCGAAGGTAAGCCGCTCTACAAAAATGATGAAAAATGTAGTGATCTGCATAGTGGATCAGTGGGGTGGGATTTCCAAAAGGTAAGCCGATGGGAATCGGCTTGTATGGACCCTTCGCCACTGGTACTTACTTATCTACTTTCGAAATAAACTTAATTATTAATGACAATTTGATTTCGTAAGAAAGCAAATTGCCTCAAATCAGTATAATGTACCTTAGGGTTTTTTGAAACGTATTTAAGTACACATTTTATTTCACATACACATAACTTGTAATGAAGTATTGTAAGCTATTATTTCATTATTATTTAAAAGAAGAAACCCTGAAGTCATTAGAAGAGATAAGAGCTACGCGATAGAAAGAGAGGTAACTTCTAGGTGAATATAAATGTAGCGAAAGGAGCGGTGTGCGACCTGAATTGCACTTTATTGTGTCTAGGATAGAGTCGCTATTTATTTAAATGACTTTGAGGAGTGGATCTTCTGTACTTGTACTATTATGTATTCTGTGCTAATATTATAAATGCGAAAGTCCGTTTGTTTGTTTATTTGTTACGCCTTCACGTCTTAACTACTGAACCGATCATCATGAAATTTTACATATGCGTTGTCAGGGGTACAGAGAAGGACATAGGATACTTTTCATCCCGAAAAAAGTATGGTTCCCGTAGGATAGCAAAAAAACTTTCCGCGCAGACGAAGTCGCGGGCGGCCGCTAGTCTATTTATAAATATCTGATACTCAAAAGCAAAATAAGTATAAAAAGATGTGAATACATTTTCAGGGTTCCGTATCCAAAGGGTAAAAACGGGACCCTATTACTAAGACTCCACTGTCCGTCTGTCTGTCTCCAGGCTGTACCTCGTGAACCGTGATAGCTATAGTCAGTTGTAATTTTCACAGATGATGTATTACTATTGCCGCTATAACAATAAAAACAGAATAAAATGAATAAGTATACAATTTAAGTGGGGCTCCCATACAACCCCGTGATTTGTTTGCCGTTTTGTGGTACGGAACCTGTTACCGATGTCGGTAACCTCAACACTGCACCATAGGATGATTCGCCAAGCAGGAACAGAATGAAACACTTTCTTCTTATATGCCCATATATTGTGGTTATAACGAATTGGGCCGTGCGAGCTTACAACATTTCCTACGATCACACGTCCCTAAGGTAACATTTTGTACGATAGCAAATATCCACTAATACAAAAACTTACATTTTCTACTTAACTTAGGTAGTTTACAAAACTCAAATCATTACTACCCTACGTTACCATAAATTGTTAGCGGTGGTGGGGATAGCAAACCCCCACTCCTGGCTCTTTACGAGATTACCTACCTAATTTATTATTTGGCTACCTTTCAATACGAGGTTTAGGTATTTAGGTTTCTCATTACCTTTATCAGAGACCTATACAAGAGGCCTTTATTTATATAATCTTACCTCTTAGTACCATATCAAAACCTTTAGGGCTTATAGGACAAAGGTTGGCGTATGACCTATACACATTTCAGGTCGAAACTACCACCTCCTAGACCTATATTACCTAGCCCATTACCTCAAAACCTTTACCAGGTAGTATAAGTAAAAACACAAGCATTCATATCATTTAATCCATAGGATACCTAAATGCCTAAACAATACCTATTTGAATTACTAAAACTTAAATATTTCACAAACTATAAAACTTACAGCTACGCTAAATATCTCATTTTACAGAACTTTTTACATGCAACAATTTAAAACCAAATAGAACGTTACATATTAATAAACTTCAAAGTAATTAAAAACACAAACTAAATGACTCAATCAGTTATAACAAGCTACTGTTTACAAATCAAAGTACTTACATGAAATAATCACAAACACAGATTCTATCACTAGTAACGCACTTAGCGGTCCATTAAACAGTCTTTTTGCTATACACATTTTAATCACTTTTTTCACTAGTTTCACGCGATTGAAGCTGTCCGTAACAGTCTCCCCCCGGTGCAGCACTCGCGGCACCTTCTTCTTCAGTAGGGAGGACAGCCAATCTCGCTGTCGGGCGACGAAAAACTCCTCCTCTTGTCTTGACACCAGCGTTGCGAATCTCGCCGTCTGGTCCCGGATACACCGCCGTCACGACGCCTCGCGGCCACACATTGCGAGGCAGGCTGGAGTCGACGATGATGACGACGTCACCGGGCTTAAGTGAGCGGCCCGTGACGTCACGCGCACCCCCGCGCGGAATGAGCTCGGGCAGGTACTCGCGCACCCAGCGGCGCCAGTACTCGTCGGCCAGCGCCTGCGCAGCACGCCATGCCTTGCGCGAAGCTGGCTCGCACGGCCCAGTGAGTGGCAGGCCGCGCGAACCCCCCAACAGAAAGTGATTTGGGGTGAGCGCCTCTGGATCTTCTTCGCTGACTGGTACGTGGGTTAGCGGGCGAGCGTTTATGGTGTGCTCTACCTCCGCCAACAGCGTAGCTAGTACCTCTTCTCGCGGCGACTTCTCGTTCAGTGTGACTCGTAGCGCGCTTTTGACCGAGCGCACGAGCCTCTCCCACGCGCCTCCCTGATGTGGCGCGCCCGGAGCGATGTAGCGCCACTCCATACGCTCTGTTAGTGCGTAATCACGTAGCGCCGGTTCCCATTCTTCTACCGCACGACGCAACTCTACGTCGGCGCCTCTGAAGTTTGTTGCATTATCTGAGTACATCACGCGCGGCCACCCGCGGCGCGCGCCCATTCTTCTTAGAGCCATGATTGCCGAGTCTGTGGATAGCGACGCCACCAATTCTATATGTATCGCTCTCGTCGTGAGACACGTAAATAGTGCGCCCCACCGTTTTTCGTGCCGCCGTCCCACCGTCACCGTTAGAGGTCCAAAATAGTCGGCCCCGCAGTATGTGAAGGCCCTCGTGAATGGCTGTAATCTTGCCTTAGGTAAATCTCCGTGCACTGGAACCACAGGACGTGCCTTTCGTACGCGACAAAACACGCATTTGCTAGCGACTGTACGTATCGTCGGTCTCAGTCGTAGTATCCAGTATTTGGCTCTGACGTCATTCACAACGCGCTCATTGTGTGCGTGGTGGGCGCGACGGTGCTCACGATATAGTAGCAACCGCGCATACGGGTGCCTGCCGTCCAGTACTACGGGGTGAGTAGCGGGGGCAGACACACCCGCTGCCCCTATCCGTCCCCTGGCACGCAGCACACCTTGTTCGTCCAAATACGGATCTAGCTTTCGTAGCCGGCTTCCTGCTCTGAGGTTTCGCTTTGCGGTGATGCGTTCTATCTCTTCAGCGAAACATTGGCGCTGCGAAGCTCGTTGCAGTCTCATCTCAGCCTCTTCTAAAAGTTCTACATTCATCGTAGCGGCACGGTCACGACATTTGCGTACGAATAGTAATACTCTCGCCATTGCTCTCACCAAGCGTTCATATGAGGAAAAACGCTCGGCTCGGGGCACACTATCGTTTGCTTCTCCCATTGTCGTGAGCACTATCTCTACCGTGTCCTCTTCCGTTACGATATCACACGTGGGCCATAAAGCCTCATCTTCATATAAAAATTTGGGTCCTTTAAACCATCTGTCATTACACGTCTTCATCTCTACATAAGGGCGCGTTGCGTCGTCCGCCACATTCAGCGCTGTCGGAACCCATCTCCATTGGCTAGCGTCCGTAGTCTCGGCTATCTCTCCTAAGCGGTGCGCTACGTATGGTGAGTAACGCACGCTATCATTCCGTATCCAATGCCACACGGTACGCGAATCCGTCCAATATACAGTTTTCTCGGGTTCCCAGCCTTGCTGTCTCTTGATAGAGCTTGCCAGACGCGTCCCAATCAGAGCCGCTTGTAATTCGAGTCTTGGTACGCTAAGATGTTTCATTGGCGCTACCCGTGCTTTAGCGGCCGCTAATGTCACTTCTATTTCACCATTTTCATTCTTGACGCGCCAGTAAGCCGCGGTCGCGTAAGCAACTTCACTTGCATCACAAAATATATGTAGTTCTCGGCTCGGCTCTCCCCCCGTTTGAGCGTAGAGGCGCGGTAATCTTAGTGTTCGTAGCTTTTCTATGTCTCTAAGCCATTGGATTATCTCTTCGGCCTCCGGCCCTGGTAAAGCCTCGTCCCACTCTACGTTTAGTTTCCAAATGTTTTGTAATACAATCTTCGCTCGAATGGTGTAGTAGCTTAGTAAGCCCAACGGATCGAAAACCGACATCACGGCGCTTAGCGCTTCTCTCTTTGTCGGCGGCCTCGCTAACGTCTTCACTTCAGCCGGTACCCTCGCAAGCGTCGTGTTGAACCCCAGTGTGTCGGTCACCGCATCCCATAGTAACCCCAGCGTGCGACCACAATCGTCTAGGTTGGACCCCAGTTGCTTGGGCGATGACGTAGCACGGCTCTCTAATGGCAGCTCAGCTAAGACTCTAGCTTCGTTTGAGTTGAAGCCTGTCAGCTTGAATCCTGCTCGCCTGTGCACTTCAATCACTTGTTTCATCGTAGTAATTGCCCGTTCCTTATCATCAAAACTGTCCACCCAGTCGTCCATATAATGATTGCTAGTTATCGCTTGAAATGCTAGCGGGTACTCGTCGGCGCTCTCTCTCGCGTTCCAGTCACGCACACTATGTGCTAAGAATGGCGAACTCTTTGCCCCAAATATCATCGACGTCATTTTATATTTTCGTGGCGGTCCATCTCTATCGCCGCCTCTCCATAGAAACATCTGTGCCGGTTGGTCTATAGGTGCGATTTTCACTTGTAAAAACATCTCTTGAATGTCGGCTGTTATTGCTATCCTTTTCTCACGGAACCGCAAAAGCAACCCATTTAAATCTTGTAATAAATCGGGCCCCTCTAAAAGCTCATCATTGAGGCAAACATCATCGGCTTTTGCCGCCGCATCGAAAACCAATCTTAACTTCCCCGGCTTGTTCACGTTAGTAACCGCGAAGTGAGGCAGGTACCATGATCGTGGATCGTCTGTCTCTTTCCCACTGCACTGCTCCGCGTAGCCTTTCGTGAATAAATTTTCTATCTGTGCTGTATAAGCTTTTTCAAAGTCGCTTGACCGGTCCATCTTGCGTTCTATAGACTTCAAGCGTTTTACAGCGTTATAATAACTGGGTGGTAGCGTGACGTCGTCTCTCTTCCACGGTAGTCGTACTTCGCACTGGCCGCCGACTCGTTTAATACTCTCATTGAACGCTTTAATCGCTCTCACTTCCATTGGGTTTTCGCGTTCCCTCCTAGCGATACCGAGTGCGTCTATTTCAAAGTAACGTTTCACCATGTCGTGCAATTCAACCTCGGGTGCGATGAGCTCCGTCTTGTATACGTTAGACGCGCCCTCTAGCGCCGTAATTCGAGGCGCCGTTCCATGTATGACCCACCCTAGCTTCGTAAGCGACGCTACCGGTTGTCTCTGATTGCCCATTAACAACTTTCGTGACACAATCAAATGCCAATTATCGGCCCCGATCAGTAAACGTGGTTTCACTCTGTCATAACACACGTCACTAGCCGTTAATTTTCTTAAGTGTGCGTACTGTAAGCAATCTTCACTAACTGTTTGATGATTGAGCGTCAAACTTGTCATCGTTTTGGCGCGAACATGATGGGTGCTTTCATCTCTTGCTACTAACACTAGGCTTACGTCTTCACTGTTCGCTACGCTCCCTTGCGCGTTTATACTACATATACGCAAGTCGCTTACAGGCCCTTTCGCACCTATTTCGTCCGCCAGGACTTGATCAATGATCGTTATTGTCGATCCCTCGTCCAGCAGCGCATATGTCTGTACGGCGCCGCCGGGTCCCTTAACTGTCACTGGACACACCTTTAACATGACATTCGCCGCGACGTTGGCCCTATTAATCGTGGCGATCGTCTCAGTCTGCGACTCTCGCACCAACGTCTCTTCATTACTGGCGGCACGGTCCTTATGCAACGTAGCGTGGTGACGCGCATTACAGTTGTTCACCCCGCATAGTTTGTGTGTACAGCGGAACCTCCGGTGCTTATTGTTTACACACCGAAAGCACACTCCATTATTTCTTGCCCACTGCCATCTTTCATCTACCGTCATGGCTTTGTATTTGTTACAGTGGGGTACTTCATGATCGTTTCCACATAGTAAACACGGCGCTGGCGGCGTCTCTTTCTGGCCCAAAGTGTATATTCTTGCTACATTTTTCTTTTTATCGGTGCGTTTCTCGCTACGGTTTTTTACAGCGACGTTTTCTCTTTGCTGTGACGTAGTCGGTACGTATGCAAAACGCAGCGCGCAGTCGGCCTCTTTCATAAGGAATCGAGATAAAATAATTATTTCAGGCTCGCTCGATTCATTCTTTTCGGCGTAGGCGACCCAGTTCGATAACAAATGTGGGCTGAGTTTCTTGACTACTTCTCGAACCAATAGCGGATTTCGTAAGTACCCTCGGTCATCAACCGCTTGAATAACGCAAACTATATTTTGCAATTTCACAGCGAGGGTATTTAATTCTGTAGCACTCGTACCGGAACGCGGTAAACTTTTCATATCTTCGAGCGCTCTGTCTATAAGCACTTCGGGGCGGCCGTAGCATTGTTCTAGTGTGGTCATAATACGATCGGGGTCGGTCGCACTCCATAATAGCGCCGACACACTCTCTCTCGCCTCCCCTTTTAAGCTCACGCGTAATCTTGCTAGATTTTCCTCTGCAGTGAACTTATATAATCGTGTGGAATCACGCACTGCGGCCTTGAATAACAACCATTCCGTCGGTGAGCCACTAAACACGGGCAGCTCTTGCGCGTACCGCGGCATCGGTCGTCTAGTTAGAACCCTGTCCAATGTTTCAGCGAGGTTTTCCACCCCGTAGCCCTTTTTCGTATCGATTACGGGCCTCGCGTCAGCCTCCATTGGATTTATACTAAACGTTCGGTTTCTATCTGTTTCTAAGGCGCGCGCCTCATTGCGCTTCATATCCCTGTCTCTGTCTTGCACGATAGCGGGAGCGATATCTCTGTCTCTTTCTTGTGAAACGACGGGAACGATATCTCTGTCTTTCTCTAAATTTTCGTCTACCCGACACCGAGGATCGGCTGTGGTATCCAACCATTCTTTCAGCCTCTCTGGGACGCTCTCGGCGGGTAAGCTCGCACGGGTTTCTTCTTCCATAATAGTATCCATTTCAACTTGTAACCTTTGTTGAATTAATTCACGTTCTAATTCCATTTCTCGTCTCTTAATCTCGGCCAACTGTTCCGCGGCCCGAAGTTGCGCCTGCCGGACGCGCGCAGCTACACTCGACGAACACACTGACGGCGGGTTACGTCTCAAAGCCCCAGTGTCGGTGGCGGCGGCGGCGGCGGCGTTGCCATCGTCAACTTCCTTGGTGGGCGGCGGCGGTAACGATCTCTCTGTACCACTTTCTGTGGCCTCTTGCATCGCGACTGTAGTCAATAACGGTGGTGGTGGCGGTGGCTGTGGCGCGATCGTCGACGGTGACGCCGGTGGCTCATCATATGTGATTGCCTCCCTCTTCTTCCCTCCAGATTGGCTTCTCGTGACTGGCATCTTTTTCTTTCTTGATGTCTACTCCTAACAATCTCGCCCGGGCACACTAGCGAGGGGAGCCCAGGTGAGGATGGAGGTTGTAGCAGGAGTGGAAGGGAGGAACTACCCGGCAGAGGGGGTGTGCAACTCCGAGGTGCTCGGCTACCGGGAGGAACGCCCGGCAGCGTCAGCAGTGCCTACAGACCGGCCCTCAGTGCGACACAACCCTTACCGGCGTAGCCGGACAATTTCAGCTGCCTTGAAAAAGGCGGCTGGCAGCCGTGTCCGTCAGACTGCACCGCCTTGAATGGCGTTACTCACACTAACCACACTTGGCACCGTTAGGGTGTGGCAGTGTGAGCCGCGGTCCACCCGCGTAGTGAAACTAGTTACTGTGATTCTTCTTTCTTCAGTGAACGTATTATGTTTACTGTGATGCTTCTTTTCTTCAGTCTTCAGTGAACGTATTATGTTTACTGTGATGCTTCTTTTCTTCAATAATCGTTGGACGTATATATGTTAATGTGATGCTTCGCTTCTTTCTTCTCGCTTGACGCGCAGAATCTTCTTATCCGCTGCTCTGAAGGACCACGCAGTACTGTTACCGATGTCGGTAACCTCAACACTGCACCATAGGATGATTCGCCAAGCAGGAACAGAATGAAACACTTTCTTCTTATATGCCCATATATTGTGGTTATAACGAATTGGGCCGTGCGAGCTTACAACATTTCCTACGATCACACGTCCCTAAGGTAACATTTTGTACGATAGCAAATATCCACTAATACAAAAACTTACATTTTCTACTTAACTTAGGTAGTTTACAAAACTCAAATCATTACTACCCTACGTTACCATAAATTGTTAGCGGTGGTGGGGATAGCAAACCCCCACTCCTGGCTCTTTACGAGATTACCTACCTAATTTATTATTTGGCTACCTTTCAATACGAGGTTTAGGTATTTAGGTTTCTCATTACCTTTATCAGAGACCTATACAAGAGGCCTTTATTTATATAATCTTACCTCTTAGTACCATATCAAAACCTTTAGGGCTTATAGGACAAAGGTTGGCGTATGACCTATACACATTTCAGGTCGAAACTACCACCTCCTAGACCTATATTACCTAGCCCATTACCTCAAAACCTTTACCAGGTAGTATAAGTAAAAACACAAGCATTCATATCATTTAATCCATAGGATACCTAAATGCCTAAACAATACCTATTTGAATTACTAAAACTTAAATATTTCACAAACTATAAAACTTACAGCTACGCTAAATATCTCATTTTACAGAACTTTTTACATGCAACAATTTAAAACCAAATAGAACGTTACATATTAATAAACTTCAAAGTAATTAAAAACACAAACTAAATGACTCAATCAGTTATAACAAGCTACTGTTTACAAATCAAAGTACTTACATGAAATAATCACAAACACAGATTCTATCACTAGTAACGCACTTAGCGGTCCATTAAACAGTCTTTTTGCTATACACATTTTAATCACTTTTTTCACTAGTTTCACGCGATTGAAGCTGTCCGTAACAGAACCCTTCGTGCGCGAGTCCGACTCGCACTTGGCTCTTTTTTTTTTATTTGCAAGGAGCTGCAGTCCACATCATTAACATTTACCATTTACCATTCTTTACAGTTACCTAAGTAGGTAACTGAGAAGAATGAAATGCTAAACATTAAATTAAGTACCTATTCGTTTTTCAATGTTTTTTCTTTACCTTATTAGCTTTTAAGAAATTGCTCAGGTTATAACGACATGACAATCACTACACAAAAAAACTCAACTATGAAATGAAGAACTGCAGGAAAAATCTATTTGCAGTTTCAAGACATGTAATGATAATGAAATATCTTTGACACATTTTGTAAAACAATAGAACACTTATTTTTCTGTGTCTAGCAATTTATTTCAGAGTGTACTGAGTAGGTATATTAGCTATAATTTATATGAATTTATAAAGCCTTCAAGCGTTTCTTAAGGCCACTTACACAAAAATGTCTTTAAGTTTAAACTTGACAAAATACTTACCTACCTAGTTTAATTTCAATAATGGGAAAAGTCTGGGTAAAATCAAAATAACTGAATATTTTTTATAAGTAGAAAAAGCTCCCTTATTAATAGAAAAAGTACCTATAGAATTTCTGGTTACGTGAAAAATTATAAAAAGTATTAAAATTAAAATCACTTCGTTTTCGCAAATGTACGGAAGTAACAGCAGAATGGAGATTATTCTCTAATCACCACTATTAAAAAACCGGCCAAGTGCGAGTCGGACTCGCGCACGAAGGGTTCCGTACCAAAAAACGGCAAAAAATTACGTTTGTTGTATGGGAGACTGACAACATGTTGTCAGTTGACTTTTTTATTCATCTCTTCATATTCTGCTGTCACTTCCGTACATTCGCGAAGACGAAGTGTAATTTCATTATATTTTTTCACAGAACATAAATTCTTAAACCTTTTTTCGTTAATTATTCCGGACATGAAAAACCTAATAAAAAAGACAATTTAAATAAAATCGTGATAGTATTCGTAACAGTATTTTAAGTAAAATATCTGAAAAAACGGCTGAATATTTTTTTTATATGTATTCCTACATATAAAAAAAACGGCTGATTTTTTTTATATGTATTCCTACATATAAAAAAAATATTCAGCCGTTTTTTCAGATATTTTACTTAAAATACTGTTACGAATACTATTACGATTTTATTTAAATTGTCTTTTTTATTAGGTTTTTCATATAGGTAGGTACTATTTGCAGTTCCCTATGTTTCCGCTGCCGTGTTTCGGGGTTACAAAAGTTACTTACAATACAAGTCCTCTTTCGAAAACCTTTTACTGCTGGATACGTTATTTTTGTCTCAAAATTTATTAATTAGTATCACATTAGTTTTTTAATTCAATAGAAGTAAATATGGCAAGGTATGTTAATAAAAAAATCCAATTAACTGAAATTTTTGGGGGGAAATTATGATCCAATTATAAGTAAAATCATTTTAGATTTAATAATGTTACTAACATTTTTCCAATTCTTTGATTTTAGAAGAATTTCAAATTATATGACACCGGCAGCTGTTATTTCTTAGTAATTTTGTCCCACCTTTAAATTAAACTGGAAGTTAGTGCCTCCGCAGGCTATGAAATACGCATTTATATTTTTTTTATACCTTATCACTTTTGGATATAATCACTTCATTATTTTTAAAAGAACACAATTTAAAACGCCACAATCAGATATAAGTAATTGATTGGGTAAGAAAAATATAAATCTTAAATAATAAATTTCACTATCATAAAACACGGTTATAAATAAAAAATATAAATAGTCGTCATATCAGCCTCATAAATAAGTGGTAGTTTATTAATTTCTGATTAATTTCCATGTTTACATGAAGTGTGAAAACAATGTTTATCATTTTGAAACCATTTGATACATCATTATTGTTGTCGCAAACACAGTCCGGTTCTTTTTGATTACACTCTCAAGGGTGCTCTGCTGCAGCGTCAGTTAGTTGTGCGCGATCTGGGTGTATTACACGATTCCAAATTGTTATTCGACTCCCATATCGATAGCGTTGCGACTAAAGCATCAAGGTCACTTGGGTTTCTTATGCGCTGCGCTAAGGAATTCTCCCTTATTAAAACTTTAAAAATCTTGTTCTGTTCTTTTGTTCGGAGCATCTTGGAATACGCCAGTGAGGTTTGGAATCCTAGGTACAATATCTACATAGCGCGTCTAGAACAAATACAGAAAAAGTTTATACGATTTTTATGCTACCGAACAAAGGTTCCTTATTCTTCCACTGATTACCATGACATGTGTAGAAAGCACCATTTCCTGCCACTTGAATTACGTCGTACTATTTCTGACTTAGTATTTTTGCTAAAAATTGCATCATGCTCTATCGACTGTCCCGAATTGCTGTCTCAGATATCACTTAGAGTCCCCTCAAAGTCCCTTAGAAATAACTCCCTCTTGGTTTTGCCCTCAGTCCATACTAATTACAGGCAAAGCGAGTTTATGTGGCGTGCCAGCAACAAATTCAATGAACTGTGCAGAACATTTGATTTTGATCTTTTCAACACAAGTGTGACCAGTGCGAGGAATGCGATCAGTAGGCATTTTTTCAACACTTAATTTTATGATACCTATCAATTTTGTTATTTCATTGAGCAACTGTGGTTTATCAAATGAGATGTGTAATCTTAGTTCGTAAGTATTAATTTATCATTTTTAATTACTATTTGTGAGGACCTTTAAGTGGCTATCCACTGCTATACTTATTACCTATTATTGTTTGTTGCCGTTGGTCTTCCTTGAAATAAAAAATAAAATAAAATAAAATTAAATTAAAAATCGTAGGCTAATTAAAAAGGATACTTAAAAGATAATAGGTACCTATTAAAAAAGTACTTTCAATGTGTATTTATTTCATGCTACAAAACGTGAATGTGTTTATTAATATTTTTTTTAACTTTCAGTTAGCGCATGTCGAGCCTAAGAGTATAGTAATAATTGCAAACTAAAATATAAAAAAATATTTTAAAAATGTTGTTGTATTTTTCCCGTAGATATATTTACTTTAAACAAGAAATACCTATATGTAGCTTACTTCCTACATCGACTTATTTCTTTTTCACAATGGTTTGGTAGTTCCGCCAAGTGACGCCTGATTCAATTAAAATATATTTATTTTAATTTATATTATGGAAAAAAATATTTGACTTAAAAAAACAAACATTTTTAAAGTTTTACTTGTACAATAAATAAGAAGTAAAAGTCAAATAAATGTTACGCAAGTCTGTTACATATTTCTTTAGGCAAATAATTACATTTGCAAGTAAAATAAATGCCTCATGCACTTACGATTTTCCTAGCAAAAGTATAGAGAAATGTCGAAGAAATTAGATTTTGTTTATTAAAAAAAATGCTAGAAAAGAAACTCTACAATTTTATGGTCATATCAAATTAATTTCATTAGTCATCATTAGCCATTTTAATGGATCAATGCAATGGGATACAGAATTTCTTAATTTCCTGGTGGATGGGTTGGCAGGATGGGCCGTAACCCACCACACGAGTACAATGCGGACTGCTTGGATTCCTGTAAGAAATGGGTTTAAACTTCTTAGTATGAGAGGCTGGCAAAGTTGTAACCATATTTTTTGATTTTTGACGGGTATTTTGGAAATATATAATGGCGATATGAATTCATGGCGATATCAAAAGGGCCTTAGGCAGATCACAGCTTACTTGTAGATAATCAACTTGTGGAAAGAGTCACTAAGTTCAAATATCTTGGTAGTTGGATGAGTGAAGATGTTAGTCACATACAAGATATCAGAATCCGCATTGAGATGGCAAGAAGTGTATTCTTCAGAATGAACAAGGTTTTGTGCAATAAGAATCTGGGACTCAGCCTCAGGATGCGTATAGTCCGCTGCTACATCTTCTCGGTACTGTTGTATGGGGTTGAGTCTTGGACGTTAACACAGAATGCACTCAACAAACTAGAGGCCTTTGAAATGTGGGTGTACCGCCGTATTCTCAAAATCTCGTGGCGGGACAGAGTGACCAACTTAGAGGTACTTCAAAGGATGGGCAAAGACCTTAAACTCATCAAAACCATCAAGTGACGCAAACTCACATTGGTCATGTGATGAGAAACGATAAATACAGAATTCTCCAACTAATCATACAGGGCAAAATTATGGGTAAACTCAGCGCTGGAAGAAGACGTCATTCGTGGTTGAAGAACCTGCGGGACTGGTTCGGTCGCAGTACAAAGTCCCTATTCCGGGCAGTGGCCTCAAAGATCAAGATAGCCAACCTCCGATAGGAGCGGAACACGAAGAAGAAGATAACGGCGCACGATGAAACCTATGTGAATCGATAGAGGATCTATAGAAAAAAAAAATATCATATGATATAACGTCCTAAAGCGCAACGTTTCTGAGATAATCCATGTTAAAGATACTGTATAGATAAAAATCCAATCTTGTTCCCCGTTTTATCTCAAAAACGTTGTGCTTTAGGACTTTATATCATTAAATTTTTTTGTTCACCTATCGATATACATATATAACATAGGTTTCATCGTGCGCCGCTATTATTTCCAAAATCCCCGACAAAATTAAAAAAAAAGATTACCACTATGCCAAAATGTTCAAAGCCCTTTCAATTTGAAATTCAAATGTAAACGGAATCAATATAAAATAAAATACTGTATACACACATAACAAGGACGCTGTGAACTAGTTTAAAAATGCCTTCTAATAAGAGAATCTCAACTACATTGATCAACAGTGTAGGTAAAGAACTTAAAACTACAGTTTTTATCATAAAAAAATGTAATTACGAAACCCGTTCAAACTTAGCACCTACTTTTTGAGGTTTTCTTCAGTTTTCTATTCAGTGGACCGTGAAGTTGATTGGAAATTTTCAGTCCGCTGCAGATAAAGTTCAAAATGATTTCTATCAACGGAAATTGTTTAGTCAAAGACAATGGTATGCCCGTTTATTTGGAAGCAAAACCAATTCATTTGTCTCGTGTAAAAAGGTTCGGGTAATTTTAAACTCTATGGCAGTTGAGAGCAACACCTTTGCATACCAAAATAAAATAATAATAAAAACTCTTGCAAGATGATTGGCTGTTTTTAAACAGGCGTGAACTATTTACACGCAGTTAGTTTAAAAAATAGAGTCACTGCAAGAATAAAAAAAGTTTTCTGGAAGGTACAACATTTTCATTTTTTTAGTTTGAAACCCGGGCCAGACTGTTGCAAACAAGCTTTCCACAAGGGTGACCTTGGTGGGAGGCTTGTGGAGCCCGTGGTTGGTGTTTGCGTCCACACTGTTTACAACAAGGCTCCCTCCAACCTCAGTGTGTTGTCGACTCGTCGCCGTCGTTACAAACGGCGTCCCGTCCACAGAGGTTGTGGAAGGTCAAACGAATTTTGGTTGCAAACAAGTGTTTACACTGTTGTAAACCGCCGGTGGAGACCAATTGTGGAGGGCTTGTTTGCAACAGTCTGGCCCGGCTTTAATTTGGAATGCATAGTTCGGTCAAAATTACATAAAACTAGCTGCCGCCCGCGACTTCGTCTGCGTGGAAAGTTTTTTTGCTATCCCTCGGGAACAATACTTTTTTTCGAGATGAAAGTTACCCTATGTCCTTCTCCGTACCCCTGACAACGTGTATGCAAAATTTCATGATGATCGGTTCAGTAGTTAAGACGTGAAGGCGTAACAAACAAACAAATAAACAAACAAACAAACGGACTTTCGCATTTATTTATAATATACTAGCGGCCGCCCGCGACTTCGTCCGCGTGGACAGTTTTTTTGCTATCCCTCGGGAACTATACGTTTTTCTGGATGAAAGGTACCCTATGTCCTTTTCTGTACCCCTGACAACGTGTATGCAAAATTTCATGATGATCGGTTCAGTAGTTAAGACGTGAAGGCGTAACAAACAAACAAACAAATAAACAAACAAACAGACTTTCGCATTTATAATATTAGTAAGGATTAGTAAGGATATATTGGTAAGGATAAGGATATCAAAATTGATTACCTGATTAGTGATTATTATTATAATAAGTTACTACATAGAAAGAATACATATAAAGAAGAAAAGTGTGCGTTGTCAATGTTGTGATACTTTTTCTATCTCAAACTTACATAATATATAACTCTTACCTCTGAAAACCAACGCAAACCTAACTTAGATCAAGGGCACGGTTCACTGGTTTCGTGGTTAATTCGTCCAAGCTGGTTTCAGATAAGCTCTAATTTGACAAATAAATTAACTAGAAGTTAGACTTAACCAGGACTTGCGTTAAAAAAAAGATATAAAATTATGTCTATAAATTTTAAGTATCGGAACTTAAAGTATTGACAATGACCTTTCAAAAACAATCATTCTAAATCACTAAGCTAAGTCTTGTCTTGTTTGACACAATGTCAGACATTTTTATTATTCGTGAATAACAAAGGAGCATCTAAATAAATTGACCCTTTTTAGGGTTCCGTACCAAAATGGTAAAAAAGGAACCCTTATGGTGTGACTCAGTCTGCCTGTCTGTCACAGCTGGATATCCCGAGAACTACTAATGGTATCAGTTTGAAATTTAGAATAGTTTAAGATGACATTTGCCCAACTATTTTACAAATAAGAAATAAATAAAAAAATATCTTTTTTACAACAGGGACTGAAAAGGGGTCTTAAAAATTTGAAGTGGGGCTACTAGGGCATGTGGGGTATCATATGAAAGAGCGCCGTTTGCACGTTTTTAATCATTTTTTCCGCCGCATAGTTTTCGATTTATAATGAAAAATGTAAAAAAAAATACCGTTCCCCCCCTTATCTCCGAAGTTTGCAAACAGAAAAATCTGAAATAATTCTATGTGATAGCAGTTTATATAAAGATTACAGGAAAAATAAAACGAAGTCTTTATATAGCACACTTTTTTAGAAATTATCAAATTTCTAAAAAAGTTGACATTAGTTCCACTATCGGTCGAGAGATAGCGTTGACCGAAAACTGCAATACTAATTTTATTATTATACTCTGCAGTGTGGTTTAATCGTGCAATTATAATGGTACCGAACCCTCGGTGCGCGAATCCGACTCGTTCTTGACCGGTTTTTTATATCAAGTTTATATCATACTTATTTCAAAGATATTATTCTTTACTAAAATATAAAACTAAGTATTGTACACGTAATTGATGTTATGCGATTAATTTAACAATTTACATTACAACAGAGGTAACTAACTTCAGAGCGCTTGCAGTGGAAAACAACGTAATTTTTCTCTTTGCCATACATTTTCGAGCGAAGTTGCAGCGGATCACTGTCTATTGTCAATTTAATCGAATTTTAGACGATTTTTTTTATAAAATGTTATATTGACAGTTAAATGGGTGGAAGTAATATACACATCAACTTTGTCTAGGGATACAGGTGTTATTTTCATACAAACGAGGTAACTTTGAAGCCTTGGTTTTCTGCCAGGGATGTGCTGTGATCTGATAATGGCCATTCAGGGAGTGAATGGAGGAGATTCTGATCGTAATACACACCCAACTGATATGATCAGCATTCTAAAAGATTAATGGGTCAGAGTTCTCAGTTTGAGGATTTCCATACATTTTCATGCTATTTTCGCGGTTTTTTTAAACATGTCGTGTATAGCAATCTGAATCTTCTCTATTCATTCCTTGGATAGACGTCATCAGATCACAGCACAGTACATCCCTGGCAGGAAACCAAGGCTTCAAAGTTACCTCGTTTGTATGAAAATAACACCTGTATCCCTAGACAAAGTTGATGTGTGTATATGCCTGCCAATGCTTTTATTTTCTAAAAAAATGCACTAATCCTAAATAAAGAATGATATTTATTTAATTAGGAAAAGCGAGAAAACAAAATACTGACGCCATTGCTTTTAATAAAGTAGGTTTATATAATTATCAATTCATAAACCTTGATAACGCTATAAAAAAACTGTTAACCAATAAAAACGTCAAGATTAATCGGTTGGAGCATAATAAAGTCAAACAAATACCTCCTACGGCGCCGGAGCTAAGTGGGATAATAAACAGAAATCACAACTAGTGAAAAGTGCATCAATATAGGGCCAGCCATTGTTGCGAGCGAAGGGGCCGCGGCTGGAACAGAACAACACATAAATTAGACTGCGGCACCCCATTTTAAAACGAAAGTTGATTTCGAACAACTAGGCTGTACGTTTTTAATGCCTTTGCTTAGTGAAAAAAATACCGGTTAATGTTGTAATTAATTTATAACAACACGAAGGTGTTGTGTAACTGTTTTGTAATTTGCTCGGAAATTTGAGATGGTATAATGTTTAATCATAATAAAGAAAATTCAAGCTATGAAATACCTAAAATTGGGCATAAATATTTAAAAATTTGTAGACTTTGCTTATGTCCTCAAACTTTTTCTAATTTTAGAAAAGCTTACAGTTACTCTTCCTACAACTTGATAACGTAATAAAACGTTTTCACAGAAAGTGTAACTTCTAACAAGTGAACAGTAAGTAAAAGATATGTTGTTATAACAACTTACACTTATCTTAAATTGACTTCGATCGTTCCTGCTGATATCTGTAATACGGAGCACGTGGCAAATTACATTCTGAGCTACTGGTGTAAAGAAAAAAAAGTGCAGGAGCCATAGCGACGAGTGAAAGGGAGACATTTAAGATTGTGAAAAACAAGCTCATTATTCGAAACAAGTGACAAAAGGCCAAAAATGTCGGTAATAAGCCCCATTAGTCAAGTCGTGCCGCAGTCGCAAGGTGTGCGAAATGTAACCGAGTTGGGCGAGGCTCAATTTCAAGGGCTATTTCCCACACACCCCATGCCAGAATTTTAAAAAATAAAACCCAAGACGCCATGTTTTTTAAGCTGTGTCGCAGCTGTTCCAAATTTGAAAAACGAACCTCACAATTTTCTCTTGTTTCGTTCTAATAACATTATTAACTTGATGAAGTTATTTATTAAAAATTCATATGCTATTTTCAATGTTATTTAATTGTTATTTATTAGTCATTTGTTATGATGCGTTTTATTGACGCAGTTCCTATTATCGGATATTGCTTTTACTGGAAATAGTTATATCGAACGAAAGAGATTAGTTTGTAGAGTCATGGTTGTTATTTTAATTTACTCGATAGTGGTTCAGTCAGAATTCGTTGCGGCTTGAATTCTTGAACGGTAGGTATCAATTTTCTGTAACTGGGATATGATTAAGTAGAAATTAACACGGACACCATTTCCTGGTGTCCAAGAGTTAAACAGATAGTGATTACGTTAAACTCTAGTTATTTTTTGTCGTAAACTTTTGAAACTGTAACATTGTTATACACTATTCATTTATCTATGAAACGGTGAGCATTTGGACACAGCAGGAGATACCTACACAATAACAGTATTTATTTTGTAAATTAAAAAAGATAATTTGTGGTTCAAAACTTGTTTTAAAGTCGGTTCTGATGATTTTGTCGATATAACTGTATAATTTGATATTTTGCTGAATTTTATGATAATAATAGCAATGTATCATAATCAAATGAAATTTGGATTTAAAGAAAATAATAATGAGTTTTCATAAATATTTTCGATATTATAATCTATTCGATTGAAATTATTTAAGTATATAAAAAAATGATAATAAAATATTAGGTACCATGATTGTTTCTTGAATTTTTGGACACCTAGTCAATTTATCATACAATACGTTAAAAAATAAAGTTCCCTGTTTTAAGCTATCAAGTTGGATTATTTGATGTTTTGTGGGAATAGAGAAAAAGATAGTAACTAACTAACTATATATTATTTTCCTACCATGTGCCAATTTATTCTGGACGCATTAACACCCGTATTCACAGGCATTACTGTGCGGTCTCACAGTGCCAGCGGACGCACAGCATCCCAACTACCAATCACACGTAATAAATAAAACAAATGAACCAATCACAGGGGCCCTATTTTTGAATCGCTCGGCAGGCATCGAGCGCTCTTTTCGACTGATTTTCGATCTACATATGACTCAAAACAATGAGATGTCGAATGAAAATCAGTAGAAAAGAGCGCTCGACTAGAGTCGAGTGATTCAAAAATAGGGCCCCTGAGCTATATTTCAACGCAGTGCGTTCGCATAGGCAAGGGTCGTTTGAATATTGTTCTTGAACAGGGGTGTAAAAAGCCCAATCTCATCAAATACGGTTTTGGGTCGTGTGACGCGACGTGGGCGCGTGCCCTAAACATGCATTTGTCAATTTCGATGCGCTTTTTTTCTGCTGTTTACTTTTTTTATAGTGTACCAATTTGGGGCATGTTACCCTTTCAGTTTTTTTGTGAATTATTTTTTACTTTTTAGTAAGTTTCAGTCGTGTACTTATTCGGTAAGTTATAAACAAAAAAAATACGGGGTAATGTATAACAGCTTGATTGAAAACAATGTAATTTTATAATTAATTAATGGAATTAAAAAATTGTTCCCACAGTTTTTCAAGTCCTTTTCATCACTAAGTTGATAAAGAAATTAATCACTTTCTTTGGTTTAGAGCCATTAAAAGCCTTTTGTTTTAAAAGACTTGATAAATACTATCATTTATCTTCGTTTCTTCTAACCATTTCGTAACCAGAACCATTAGTTCCGAATCTCGCACATGGCTTATTGGAAGTTCGTAACCCCATCTAGAAATCGGTCACGGGAGACGGAAAATTTCACGCCAATATGTGTGTAGTTTACCCCTGTACCGGTGGTTGCCAGAATAGGCCCCCTGGGTGGATTACTAGCTGATCCAGGGCAAATGTGTTGGTACAACAGACGAATTTGGTTCTATTTCAGACAGTAAGGTAATTTTATTATATTTGGTCACACCAACTATTGTGCTTGTTCAGCAAGTTGCAGAATACACGGCCTACAAGATTTAGTACCACGCTTTTAAAATTTGCAATAACTTTTACAAATACAAAAGAAATATTTGTTCTGGATATACCTAGTTCAGGAGGCAGGAGTAATTCAAATTGTAATGTAATCTTTACAATCAATAAATATTATTTTATTATTATTTATTTATATTTTCGAAATAAAATGGATTAGCAAAAAGAATTCAATTCTTCAAATAATAATTTCACTGTCGATAACCATCTTGAAATAAAATGTTTTTTTCGATAAAACTCGAATCGATTTAACTCGATAGGTTAAGTGAACTTATTACAATTAAAAAGTGTGGTAGGTACTATGTTTTAAAGGCAAGTGTAATTTGGCGTGATACCATGCCGGCTTTAGAAATAAATAAACAGTTTTCTATTAAGGTTTCTTCTGATTGTTGATGATATTATATTTCAATTTTAGTATGCTTTTTCAGAGCAAAAAAAAACGATTGATTTTCATAATAATTCGTGATTTTTGCGTCCTAAGCGGAATCCTGGCACGGGTGTCAACTTTGGTTCCCGAAATGACAAATCTGTAAGCCCCCTACTGTTTCACTAAAGAAGGAATGAGAATTTTGTTTTTTAACAACTTTAATTAAATGCTTAAACCTCACATAATCATTTTTAAAATAATTAAGAAACAACGCTTGCGCACCTAAACTATCACGCAGTTGGATTATTGTTTGCAATCAATATTTATTTTTAATTTTATCTTAAATATAATGTTGTCACCAATTAGTTGGTGTGAAATTGGAATTAAGATTAAAATGCGTATTAATATTTCCACGTGTATTTATAATTATTTCATAGAACTGAGTTTAGCAACCAGAGCGTTTTCAATCCAAAGCTATAGAGTTATTTCAGTGACTTTTAATTTATGCCATAACTAATGTCACTAACAAACTAATAACACACATGAAAACTATTGTTTTCAAAACTATAACGAATCAGTTAAAGTTCCATAAATAAATTAGTGCACTTATTGCGTGGGATTCGATCAAAAAATGTTACCCACTCATTTTTTTCACACAATGGAATAAAAAAAAACATACAAGCAATTTCGCGGTGCATGCATAAATTAAACAATATTTAATGCATTTTTTACAGCTTTGTTTTTTCATCTCACTGTCGCTAATTCGAATCTGATACAGTTATTTTTTGTTTCTGAATTGTTTCGTGCATAAATGCATTGAGTTTTTTATTTAAATGACCTCGACTCATGTGAAAAAAGAAGGGCATTGTTAAAAAAAATTGAACTAAAGGGCTGTGACTTTAATATGATCTTATTAGATTGAATCTTTACTTAAGTACTTATTAACTTTTAGGAACTAACTAACAAAATTTCTTTCTTAATTGATGTTTATCTTTTATTCCGTTACATAATGATTAGATACTTTCTTCTCAAAGATATTATGTAATTACTACCAACTACCAACTAAGCACACACTGAGTCTCGTTTTTTAAACTATTAGGTATTTATCATTGAAAATTGATCTGCGTTTAATAGATTTGCGTTGAAATCTAAACATCCACTTTTATTGTAATTTTATGGAAATTGGTTGTTTCCCAAATAAATAAATTCCCATGACGTCCCTGATAGGATAATCCAAACATACTATTTAGCAAAGATTTGCCGGCTTATCAAAACAAACCAGTGATCCCGGGCATAACATATTGCCGGCTGTGAAGGGGTCTGGGAGACCCATAACTAACCCTATTAAAAAGTGGCAACCCCCGGTTTATTAATGTAGCATAAAATTAAGCAGCGCGTCACGGGTCGCGCGCGCCTTTTAACTGGTTGGGGACCGGGGATTTGGGTCACTTTGTGTTTTGGGTACTTCAGACCGGGGAGAGTAATTCTAATACAAATATTGGCTATTTGGTAGTGATGGGTTGATGACATTTTGGGATAATTTGATCAATAGAAGCTGTTAATAGTGAGCTTAATACAGAATGCGCATGATAATGCCATAGAGAGATAATAGCAGACTTTGATATTTGCAGCATGTTCAATATTGTATGTTCCAATAGAGTTTGATAAACCAAAAACACAATTTAATAAGTCCATAATTTGAGTAAAATGGTTAAATGACTATTTAACCTTCATATAGTAATGAAACTTGATAGTTTGTAGTTTATGTTTATGAATTAGGTATATGATTCGAAAATCGATGACCGGACGAGATAGTAAATCGTAGTTTTACAATAAAATACTATCCCATGTTCAATAATAGAACTCATTATATCCATACAAAAAGTTTTGGGCATTCAAATAATTACACTATACACTAATAAAACAAAGTGATCAAGCCTTGGGTATTGAAAGTAAAGTATTGAATTACTATTTTAACTTTTAATTCATGGAGGAGATTGAGTCTTTCATTAAATTAGACTTATTTATTATTCATAATGACAACCGTTATTTTCAGTCATTACGTTCATCAGTGATTCTATCTACTGGTTTTATTTCATGTTAAGACTTAAATTACGATAAATATTTGAAAAAATAATGCCTTTGTTATAAAAGTGTTTTCACATTTTGCAGCTTAGATACGCTGTCTCATTCACACTTTTTAACATTTTTAAATAATAAATTACGTGATTTATTTTTTGTAAATGTTGTTAATACATAGTCAAAAATTTTATTAAGAATATTTCACGTAGGTGTATTTATTTACAGATATGCTTTGGATTTACTTGGAGAAATTTTAATAACCCTTAAAAATCTTTCTGAACTAGTTTTTCTACATTTGAATATAAGTTTTTAACAAAAACAATGTATGTATGATATTCGTAATACTACTCTATTGACGATGTATTGAAATCATTCACAAAAAATAAATCAAGCCATTTATTATCTTAAAAAAAAGTCCAAATTATCAGTGAGACAGGACAGCCTATCTGAGCTTCAAGATACGAAATGTACTTATAAGGGAACAAAAAACTTTGCATAAAAGGCATTAATTTAAAATACTTACATATGTTATTCAACTATGTTTCAACTTATAAATACTAAGTTTTTCACTTTTACTTTTTTTACTTTTTTACTTTTTTAACCATATTATGGTCGTAGCTACAGTTCATTTTAACTTGGTTTTTTACTTTCAAAGGTATGTATGGAAAGTAATTGCTAACATAAAAATTCAGTCGTATTTTTAACGATACATTACCAAACCATATTGTAGCTTTAGTTTACTTTACTTCCTTTAGTGTACTTTAGTTTACCAAACCACATTGTAGATTTAGTGTGAATATTATATATATATTTTTGGTGTATAATAAAATAATAGTATTTATATCTAACTATCACTTTGTCCCTAAAAAATATGATTTATTTAATTTCAAACACAAAAGTCAGTTTACTTGTTTTGTTAAAGTTAACACTAAATTAATTGATGCAACGCCAAATTTAATATAAACCAATACATTCTCTGAATTTATCGGACTCCCTCTCGTCTAGAAGGACAGTGATAATGACTGTTATTGAACATTCGTCACTTAGGCCAGTGATAAGGAATATCAACCTTACACCTTTATAATAACGACTACTGAGCTTTCAAGTTAGTTTCATTAATTTAAGCTTATTTTGTTACTAATTGACTTCATTGATTTTCCCTTTCCTGATTGAACATAATCATATACTTATGTAGATAGATAGAAATATCTTTATATATGTGTATACTTTTTAAGATACTTTTTAGCTTAAGATATTTTTTCAACCTGTGATCCAAAACTTTTCACTATTATTGACGTGAATCATAAACATTAATAGTTATTAATGTAACTGTTGTATAATTACCTAATTATGTACAGTTGCATACAAAACTTTACACCCATGATATGAATCGTCTATAGTTTATTGCCAAAATTAAAACAACCAGTGTCATAGTAACCAAAATTTCGAAGGGGTTGTGCATTATGAATTTTAGTACAACATTATAATACACACGTTTAGAATTATATTATGGTTACGTTATGACACTGGTTGCTTTAATGTCAGCCAAAAGCTACCTGTGGCCCTACCATGAGTTGATGCAAACTGTTAACGATACCGTAAACTATCATTTTTTCTCTTTCACTCGTATTGACTGTGAGCAGTATATCCGATAGTTTACGGTAACGTAAACAGTTTGCATCAACTCATGGTAGGGCCACTGGTTCAGAAACTTTTATGCATGGGTATAGGTAAAATATAGTTAAGCTGTCTTATACTTTTCCAAAGCCTGTTAAATTTTGTTACTGCATCGCATTCCTAATTTCTCCAAAGTTGTACGAATATCACAGGCATAATAATGAACATAAATGCTTGCTCCAAATTCGTGAGGCATGTGTGTAATCTATCGCGAGCTTATTGCAAAACAATGGTGGTTCCCAAGGGCAGATAAATCACACCACTGCGCCAAACCAAGAATGGTACCTTGTAGCTTTTATGCTGCTAGAAATAAAGTTTAAATTCAAATGGGCGGAACTGATTTCATTCTGTGCAGATTCTCGCGTTTACTGTTGAATTTTTGATGTCTGTGTTCTTTTTCAAACGGAGCACAATCGATTTTGTTAGTCAAGTCTTTGGTTAGTCAATTGCTTAAATAAAGATTTTGTCCTCTACTTGAGACTTGTAAAAATCTAATGCTACGAAATAATGTTAAGAGTTCATAGTACAAACTTGAGACTTGAAACCTCTTGAAATAATCTAAATGGTACAAAACAAGGGTTCAGATTAGTACAATTCAGGTTTTGATTGATAGAATAGAGGCTTTTAATATATTTAATGAAAAACATATAAACAAAATTAAAGGATATAGTAAAAATCCTTACTAATTTAATATTATAAATGCGAAAGTCTGTTTGTTTGTTTGTTAGGCCTTCACATCTTAACTTATGAATCGATCATCATGAAATTTTGCATACACGTTCTCAGGGGTACAGAAAAGGACATAGGGGTACCTTTCATCTCGAAAAAAGGAACTGTTCTCGAGGGATAGACAAAATACTATCCACGTAGATGATGTCGCGAACGGTCGTTAGTTCGACTGCAAAATATGTATTGCAGTCGCACAAAATATGGGAAACATTCGGTTGACTCTACATTTTTTTGCAATTATTATCAGTTCAAAAGTTAACTTACAAGCTTTCAATGACAATCAGTAAAGTTCCAAATGATAACATGTGGTTTTAAAATTACTCAACACAACCCTCAAATGACTGCCCTGAATCACGTACAAGAGATATATAGCTCCCCAAGGTGTTGAAAGATAACGTGTTTCACTTTGATTGTAAAGCTTAAAAACACTCGACTGCGTTGATGTCGTTTTATATATTTTTTTAACTAAGATTATTCTGTAGGGGAAAATATAATTCAGGTTAAGTCACTATCAGATCATGTCTCAAATGAAATAACAAATAGAGTAATAACAAATATTTAAAACGTAGGTACTCTTTCTTTTTAAAACTACTAACGCAATTTATTAGGTATTTTCTCTAAGTTATTTTTTTATTTTATATTGGCTCCTTATCTTACCTGTGAAATTGGTGTATTTTTCTCACACACAGAGAACCTCATTAACTTCTTTGATTCAAAATATTTATCAGTTGCTGGATATTACATTAAATTATGACCATAGCCGTCAACTACCAACATAATTAAAGCCTATTAAATTTTATTTCTTAGCATTAAAAAATACCTTAAAAGTGACTCCTTTTTTGTCAGTGAAAATGATCACTTTATCCGTTGTAACTTAGCAACTTATTATGTTGCGTAAGTTAGTTTAGTGTTCAAACATCCTTACTAATATTATAAATGCGAAAGTCCGTTTGTTTGTTTGTTTGTTTGTTACGCCTTCACGTCTTAACTTCTGAACCAATCATCATGAAATTTTGCATACACGTTCTCAGGGGTACAGAGAAGGACATAGGGTACTTTTCATCCCGAAAAACAGTATTGTTCCCGAGGGATAGCAAAAAATCTTTCCACGCAGACGAATTCGCGGGCGGCCGCTAGTTTGTACATAAAAGTTTTGTTACAATAGCGTACACGGATATTAAATAAATTATGAAAATGCTAGTATGAAAAATGCAATTTGTTAAAATTCTCCATACTAAACGTCAACTTAATATTCGGTTACCTATATGCTTCGTCTGCGTGGACAGTCATTTTTCTATCCCTTGGGATCAACACTTTTTTTGTAATAGAATAGAAGATACTCTATGCCCTTCTTTGTACCTCTGACAACGTGTTGGATGCATGATCGGTTCAGTGGTTAAGACGTGAAGGCGTAACAAACAAACAAACAAATAACTGATTTACGCATTTATAATATTAGTTAAACACAATAACACAGAATTTCTAAATTTTTGCAGCATCTGTGTTTTTTTTCATGTATGAAACTTCAGTGTATTCCTTTTGCTTTGTATCTAGCCTTGATTAGACTAAGCTGGTGATTTACACCCACTAGCTATAAATGAATTGTAAGTAAATAGGTTTATATAATTGTTTGTCATAATCTTGTCTTGACGTCGATAAGCGCCTGTAAAGGTTTATATTGAAAAAACATTTTTGACTTTGATTATCAGGAAAATCATCATCTTCCAGATTTGCAAACTAAGTCAAGTATAGATGCGGTTCCAAATTATCAAGCGTAGGTACCCCGATGCAAGCGCGCGGTGAGTTATGGCACCCGGGGGACCCACAGATAATGCCCGACTGTGCAAAAAATAGTGCTGTTATGAATAACAAAACGCTTTCTGCTAGTTTTTTTTAAACGATAACTCGGACTAGTTTTACTTTATGAGCTTTGATGAAAGCTTTTCTTGTTTTCCTTTTTCCAGCTCTTGGGCAGTAAAAATGTGGTCGAAAACCGTGAGCACTGCTGTAAATTATTTATGAATAGGCTTTAGAGAACTCAAATTTTGAGATATCACAAGTCATATGTAATTTATAATAGGTACTTACATAGACTCTACAAAACAAGAAAAACTGGACAAGGGCGAGTCGGATACGCCCACTGAGGTTTCCGTACAAATTCTGTTTTAAGTATTTGTTGTTATAGCAGCAACAGAAATACAGCATTTGTGAAAATTTCGACTGTCTAGCTATCACGGTTCTTGAGATACAGCCTGGTGACAGACAGACAGACGGACAGTGGAGTATTATTAATACGGTCCCGTTATTACCCTTTGGGTACGGATCCCTAAAACATCCCTCCTAATATTATAAATGCGAAATTCTCTTTTTTTGTTACGCCTTCACGTCTTAACTACTGAACCCATCATTATGAAATTTTGCAAACACGTTCTCAGGGGTACAGAGAAGGACATAAGGTACCTTTCATCCAGAAAAAAGTACTGTTCCCGAGGGATAGCAAAAAACTTTCCACGCATACGAAGTCGCGGGCGGTCGCATGTATGTTAATAAAGTAATACTTTGCTAAACGCATACTATGCTAAGCGCTGCGTGATGCTCACCCTGACTGTGGCTGACTTATGTATATTTTTTATCATATCCGTCTCAAGTGCCAGTGAATGTGTTAATATTATCGACATTGTTAATTAAGCATCGAACATCACTACTCGGCAGAGATGAGTCAAGGCCTTCAGAGAATAATCCCTTAGTAATTATTGCTGTAGGCAGACCTTCGACGCAACTGTGTGTCTGGGGTCGGTCTGGGGTCGTACTGCTTTATAACTTATGGTACACATTGGGTATCACACTTGAAGGTATCAAAATTATTTGATACTACGGATGTTGATCTTTATTAACATCATCATCATCACATCAGCCGTACGACACCAACTGCTGGATATAAGCCTCCCCTAAAAGTAAATGTGGATTTATCTACACCCATGCTTTGGATCCTCTGTAAAGTTAGCTTACTGCCTTGGACGAATCATCGTTCAAGCTTACTGCCAACACTATAACAACTAGCAGTGTCATAGTAACCACAATATCCGAGCGAGAGGATATGTCACTATGCCCGACGAGTTACATTATGAAATTCAGTACAACATTACAACACTCGTTCGGATGATATAAACGAGGAGAAGAAGGAAAGTCAAAGTCAAAACCCTTTATAGAGGATACATATTATCATGGGTGTAGATAAAGTCTTGTATGCAACTGTACATAATTAAGTAGTAAAACACTCATGTGATACTATTATCACACTCAGCAATACCCCTCATTATAGTACAGTTAAATAAATAACTATAAGAATCCTACAAACAAAAACATAATGCCATCACATAAACAGTTTAAAAATATTGTTTAGTTTAGTTAGTTCATCTGTTCATAATGTTTTGGTCGTGTCATTTGAACTGGCAAAGTTACAAAACATTTTATCACCAAAAATCGTTTAAAAAAAGGGTTCACTTGTATCGACTGAAGTTAATAAATTATAAGAAATTATAAGAAATAACATAAGATTACGGTTTCATTTATCTTATAAAATATTGAATAAGGTTATTATTTAGTTCTACTAATGAGGGCTTTAAATTAATTTTAACTTTTTTGTGTTATATTGTTACGGCATAAAAAAAATCTAAAACAGATGATATCACAACAGGTAGTTAAATAAATTAGGTAAGTACCAATAATGATCCATGAAACTCAATGTACCAAAACGGGCCTATTACCACAATAGGTACTATGTCAACAAACATGATCTATCGTCTATGTTGTGGTTAACTATTCATGACATTTTAGAGGTTTAAATCGATGTAAATCGATTAATACGATACTAGTAAGTACCGATAGCATTTAAACTAGTTCCGTAACTTTGATCGATTTATTGGAGTTGGCAACCAAAGGACTACATAATAGGCTATTTGACTAATTTTGGAAAACCATTTAAAGTTATTCCTTATTACGTAATAAGCGTACTACATTGATATTTCATGAAAAATCAATGTATTTCATAAAAAAAAACAATGTTATAGTTTAAAATTTTAAAACCGCGCCAAAAACGCTATGGCGCTGGACACGTGACTTGTTGACGTCACTAGCCTGTAAACATTGTATATCCTTAGCCATTTGACAGCCGTCAATCGCGGATCCTTAGTCTATGGTCGTGTCAAACGCCTGAAGCCATATTTATTTACAGGCAAGTGACGTCATTAGTAATCTTAGAACGTTTTCGCCACAGAAAAAGATTTCGTTATGTGTGCTATGAGACCTTGCTTTCTGCCAATCTATCTGCAAATTGAAGTGAAAACTTCTTTAGCGGCGTTGTACACTTTTTTTGTAATGGGGAAAAAATGTTAAACTCACGTCAGTCAGGGTCACGTGACCCTGATCGAAAATTCGTAAGACGAATGTAGCGTAGACAGCCGGCGGCGGAAGTATCCCCCTCTTTTTCTACGGGGCGCGGCGAAAATGGCGGCGTGTCATTTCAAGACGTAAACACTTGTGTCACCAAAGTCACCATAGCAACGCGCTAATTTTTTAATTCAATGTCAAAACTCTAGATTTTATGTCAAGCTATGGATAAAACCTTTGTACAAATTCGTAAGACGACAATTCGTGCAAAATTATTCCCTAAACATTCCAAAATATCAAAAATGCACAAGGTTAATATTCACTTCTGCCGGCACTCCCGGAGTGCAAACCGTTTTTTTTTTATTTTGGTCTACTAAGTCTGACTTGATGCCATAACAACGATTTAAAAATTGTTGTGTTTCGGCAGTAAGAGGTAACATAGCCAGATCCTCATTAATAAGGATTCCGGGAGGAGTGCACTTCCACCTTCGGCCTTGTCGTCATTTAACATCAGGTGTGGTGAAAGCCAAGCACTACCCCGTTGTGCATAAAAAAACTCCAAGTTTCAACTTAATAAGTCCACACGTCCTAAGGATCTTGACAATGTTTGACAAACAACCGGAAACCGGATCCTAGTTCCGTTTATTTTATAAAGGCACGAAACCCTGAAAAATATAAATAATCATTGAGTACCTAGTAGTAGGGAGCTCGGTGGCGCAGTGGTTTAGCGCCTGGCCCAGCGATTGCGGAAGTTAAGCAACGTTCGCAAGGGTCGGTCATGGGATGGGTGACCAAAAATTTATTATCTCGAGCTCCTCCGTGCTTCGGAAGGCCCGTTAAGCCGTTGGTACCGGCTGCATTTGCAGTCGTTAACACCCACCAAACCGCATTGGGCCCGCGTGGTTGGTTATGGCCCGTTCTCCTTATCCACCCATAAGGAAGGCCTGTGCCCCAGCAGCGGGGACATTAAATTGGCTGATGATGATGATGACCTAGTAGTATCTATAGCAGTCAAAATTTTTTCTTTATTTTCTAGCTAAAAAAAGCAATAGAAGTTTTGAAGGATCTTCTCAGTGCACAAAAAATGCATTTAATAAAATAAAAAAACATTTATGACACTGCCATAAAAATTAAGTGCATTGGATAATTGCTGGATAAATAAAGGTCATCCTCATTATAGATTGCATCAATATCACCATACGTGCTCATGCGCATCTCCCAAGTGACGAGATAATTCGGTTCTTTTTAATTTATGAATACAAAATTATGAATAATATATGGTCTGAGGATAAAATCTTCAATACAGCTAGTAATGATGAGAGAAATTGTTTTAAGGAATATTTTATATTGAATACAGAATCTTTTATTTATATTACAAAGGATGATAGATATATTATTAAAAATACATTTTGGAAAACATACACTAAATATACCTATATTTACACAATTTGAGATTAGTTTCCCAATCTATACAGGGTTATTTGTAAAACACCAACAACCTCGCAGGAGTAGATTACTAGCATCATAAACAACAACATTTGTTCTACGACTTTTCCGAAAACGGACAAAAAAAATTCGACTATCCATACAAAATGTTCGAACAGCTGTTCTAGTTTTGTATGAAAAGTCGATTTTTTTGTCAGTTTTTAAAAAAGTCGTGGAACAAATGTTGTTGTATATGATGTTACTAACCTACTCCTGCGAGGTTGTTGGTGTTTACAATTAACCCTGTATAATAGTCACGGTCCTAGACCACATACCTACTCAAAATCATTTATAGGTCTAGGCTGTGATGTACAAAAGCACCTGTGGATGTTAAAGAAGCTACGCCATCGGTACGCAAGCCTAACTGCAACTCAAAAATAACCTAAGCAAAGTAGAAATAATTCTAAATTATAAAATAGAACTTTCCGAGGAAACATTCTTAAGTTTTCCACTCAAATTCCAACCAAAACGATCAAAACAGACAAGTATTCTCGTCGAGCCCGCACCGCGCAATATTTCGCGCGCATCTCTCGAAATATCGCCGCTCGCGCATCTCGCATCGCCGCCCGCGGCCGCTTCCAAGATTGAAACTTGATAAATCGACGTTACAACCCGCCGCTAAGCGTAACGCCTTCGGAACAACTTACTATATTTCACCGTCTCGTAACGTAACAATGTCAGAGTCATCAGCAGCCATTTTTAATGTCGCCGCCGCTGGGGTACTGGTATTCCTTATGGATAGATAAGAAGGTTTTGCCATAGGTAGCCACGACGCGGGTCAGTGCATTGGTGGGTGTTTGAGTATGAGTAGGTTATAAACTTTTGGTTACCCATCATCTCATGAACTTTTATTTATGATGCTATGTTATTCAGGAAATAATAATCCTAATGAGTAACCCTTTCAATCGGTATTGTAATTTTCTTTTCATATTTGGTAGGTTCGATGCGATTTTTTTAATTCTTTAAATGCAGTTCATATTATTTAAAAAACTAAATAAAGTTTTATTTGAGTGAAATTTCCTATCTTCAATATTTCCGGTGCTTTCCCTATTGCATTGTTAAGGCCTTGTTGCCCTTGTACATCATCCTGTACATATTCTTCTGAGAAAAAAATACACATTCCTTCTTTCACATGCTTAGAACACGGCCATAATAATGCTGTATCAAGCCTCCTGTTTACATATTGATAATATCAGCAAAATTATATCATGAAAATTCATCGCGTAGTACTTAATAACTAAATATTTTTTACTAAAATAAAACATAAACATTATAAACAACACAGTATGGAAATACACCATCGACCTTTTACTTACTTACAATAGAGCGAATCATACAATTTACCTGTCAAATAACTCTTATTTACGCGTTCCAGCTACTTGCTCTATTGATAAACATCCAATTATACACCCCTTAGCTATTTTAATAAAGCAGAACGTGAACTTTTAAAGAAATGTCGTTATTAGGTTCAATTTTAATTCACTGTGATGTTTCTGTTTTACGGTAAATATATTACATGCCACTTGAAATCTAAAACACCTCCTATTTTGTTTTCACTTTTTTTAGGTTCCTGCCCCCTTATTACAATCTCTTAAAACTTGTCAGTTTTCTGAATCGCTATCACGTCTCTTTTATTTGCTATACAGCGAGAAAGAGATGTAACTATAGCAATTCATAAACCTGGCAAGTTTTAGAGCTAGTTGTTACCTCCTGGGAGCTAAATTAGCTGGAAGCTGAAGGATAAACACGAATGCCAAAATCTTTTGCGGACCTTGTAGGTACTGTCCAAGGTTATGCAGAATCATAATATAAGAAGCAGTTACTAAATATTTGATAACATCCAAGGGACCAATAATACACATAACAAAACTTTCGATGTCAAGTTTAGCACTTAAGATATTTCAAATTTGTACGTGTATTGGTTGTCTTCAAATGTCTGACGCCAACTGTTCTGAGAAGAATACATCCTTTTACTATATACTATGGTATTGATTGATTTGACAGGGCGCGCTAGCCGTCGTAAAGTGGTAAGCCTGCATGGTGAGCTTGCTCCGTCATAAATTCAATTAGGCCGGTTCGCGGAATCTCAGTATACGTGACAGGTTTTTTCAGATCCCGGACGAAATGGCGCGATTTCATGACCCCGTTAAATATAAAAATATAGTATACCTTACAAATATACGTGACTAGAACACGGACGAGACGGGGAAAATATATGGTGCACAGCACGTCCCCGTTCCATCTGAGGTGTTTTACCGACACACTGTTTTCAAATGTCTGACGCTGACTGTACAGAATTACTAAGCTCGATTGGACGCGCAAGCCGTAAAGCAAAACTGGCGAGCTTGCTCCGTACGCGGCACATAATGTATGAATTCAATTAGGCCGGTTCGCGGAACTGCCCGCTTCTTATCACTTCAGATATTTCTAACTTAACTGTTTTCAAATATATGACGCTGACTGTACCGAGAAGAACTAAGCGCGATTGGACGCGCGAGCCATAAAGTGGCAAGGCTGGTGAGCTGCTTGCTCCGTCCGCGACATATTATGTATGAATTCAATTAGGCCGGTTCGCGGAACTGCCCGCCGCTTAATGAACCCACTTTTCTGAGCGATGTCTTCATCTGCACCCAGGGACGCACTCAGTATGATGTTTGAATAAATTTTTAGCATTCAAACGTTGCTAAGTAAGATGTCAAATTCTTAATAGCAGTAAAGAAGTTATACTACATTATCAGATTATCTTAATGATTGCCAATTGACTGGACCATATTTTGTCCGGTAGACGTCGCAAAATTTCCCTACTTCATTATTAAAAGATGGGTTTTTTAAGAATAAAAAAAAATATTATGATTAGAAAAGCAAAATAATGTAACTCTGATACCTAGTTAATTAAAAAAAGTGTTCAGTTTGAAAACCGTTGAGAAAAGTTTTTGTTTGTATTTTTAAGGTAAGCCCGTCTTTAATTCAACTCTTCATAGTTTTTTAAATTTATCAAACGATAGAAAATAAAACTGATTGCAATTTTAAATAACAAAAATAATTTTTATTCCGTAGCCCGTGAAATTATTTTCATTAATATGATTAGGTATAGGAAATTTAAATTTAATTGTTATCAAAGTTAATTGGGATTAAGCCATATCGTTCTATTACTTATAAATTATCAATTATTTTATGGAATTCAATATTGCTTCATTTCGTAGGTATTATTAAAGCGTAAAGTTACGGTGATTTAATCATCCGTAATCAGATCGAATTATTTATTTTAACAAGTTATTAGAATAATAATAATAAAATAAGTAATTAAAACATCTTCTTTTCATGCATTTTTGGAAGAGTTTCCAAAACTATTTCCATAATAACATTATTTGTATGGTCAATTACTTATGTTAATCTAACTGTGCCAAAAGTTGGTTTTAGTGTCAACTAAAAAGAGTTAATGAAAACTCAAATCTTTAAACGAAATCCAAATGAAAATATTTAAAATTTTGTTGCATAATTTATTTAAAAAGCAACCGGGGTTTAGCTCTATGAATTACCTACAACCAAAATGAGAAAATCGTTTTACTATGGGACCATATCTGAAATCACGAAAAATAAATCTGCTGTTTTATACAAAAAATAATAACGAAAATATCAAAATGTATGAAAAAGCTTTTTATTCGTGATTCCAGAGGTGGTCCCATAGTAAAAATTATTCAGTTTAATGGTCCGAAGAAACGGTAAATATTAAACCAAATTGATATATTCCCAAGTCCAACACTGGCAAGCATGCCTGTCCACGCACCCAAGTACCTATTTGAGTTCAAAATTATAACTTTATTATTGCCAGTGATTTCGGAAATTAATTTCCCGGGATCGCGGGCAAATTATACCGCGGCCGTGCGGTTGGAGACTTTGTCGTTTTTTTTCTGTGTTGCCAGTAACGAGAATGTTGCGGCAAACTATTGTTACTTGTTACTTTATCGGTGGAACGTGTAGTTTCATTTTATTCTCAGTTTTCAATGAATATCTTTAGTTGTTATAACTAGTTGTTGGCTATTCTCCGTTTAACCGCAAATTGGATAATGGACGTAGAGCGTGAAGTTGTGGAATAATCGCTATTGACTGCATAAATCAATTTACTGAGTTTAATTTCGTTTTTACTGTAATCATTGTTAAAGTATTATGTATGTTGTAATATTGAGTAGACCCAGACTATAATGTACACCGATATTTTATAATTGTAAAAGCTCTTGGTATTTTTTTTACTTTACAGGAGTTATCAGTACATCTACCGAGAAAAAAAACGAGCGTGAAAAATCGATAGAGCAGTTTTCAATGGAAAATTTGTACAGAGCCATCTACCGTCGAAAAGAATAATGAATTTCGAATATGCGTGTTTTTTTTCTCGATAAATGTTCGTGCTACAGGGATACAGTTTTTCTTTTCCATCAGTTCTCAACAACCTTTCGCTTCTAAATGTTCAATATAGGTACATATATTCACACTTCGTCACTTCCGGAAAAGTTTATAAACTATTGAAACCATAAAACTAGAATGTCAAAGAACAACAATGTCAATAAACAGGTGATCCGAAAATAAATGCATACATTTTATATGAGATACGTAAAATATGACTTAGATACATAAAATATGACTATATATGGCAAAGGAAATTAATAAATTATGTTCCATACTGTTTTCTTCGTCGATGAACGAATAAATGTAGCGAAATTTGGTTTTAGAGAAATGTGTGGTAATATCTTATTTACCTGTGAAAAGTGTGATTACTTGGATTGTTTATTTTTGTCACATCACAATTACTTAGAGCACAAGACACCATGGCTCCACGATACCTTTATTTTAAATTATAATTAAGATTAACAAATATTTTAAACAAACTGTGATTGCTAATTTGCTAGGCGGGACGCTAGGGGCTCTTACTATAAAAAATGTTGGCACATGTCACTTGATCCTTTGTCTCTTTTTTACATAGACCGTGTCCGTATGATGTTAACTTCTCTTTTCCACGCTTTGTTGGTCTTCTTGAGCGCAGCGAAAATTTTTCTATGTCTATGATTGAAACATTTTTATAGTAGCAAAAAAATATTTAACAAAAACTAAAATATATGGGTCATGTCTTTTTTCATTCTCTCTTCGAAAAGCAAATAAACAGGGCATGTTATTTTTTTGTCGTGTTGTCCATTACAATAATTCAGTTAGACGATAAAATATACTGATAGATTGTTAAACTGTATGATAAGATATATTGTGGCATAAAACCACAGACACAATTAAATGACGATCAGTCCGTTCCATTGAATTTGGTGAGAGCTGTCCTACCAGTTCAAAAGTTGCTAACCATAAGTTAAAAGTTAATCATATCACCCCAAAAAATACACGAAGTGTTGGCCGTGAACCAGCGATCGAGCAATCAACCAATTATATCAAAACCGCGAATAACACTTTGATAAGGAAAAGCTACACCTATTTTAATCGATTCTTAAGAACGACACTCTACATACAGTGTGAACATTACAGGAACACACGGGAAACATGAAAAATTGCAACAACTGTCAGTGCAACACAAATAAGTGTGAGCTTTACCAACTTGCAGTTAAAGTTTAAATTCAAAAAACGTTTTTTTACGAAGTAGTGTCGAGTCAAGTACCAAAATTATCGGTTCGGCTGTACTTAAGGCTTGATGCACACTGTGCTATTAGGCAGTTACAACGGTACATTATTACGGGCGAAATTTGCCGAATCTTTACACCCAAGAACGCCTCTCCATCGATATATTGATTCTTGGAATAATGAAATTATAAACCAATGCGACGGACCAGTGTTTTGATTGCAAGCAATTTTATTTCTGCATAAAAGTCGTATAATGTCTATAAAGTTATTGTAAACTCGCTCTTAATATATTCATGTGAAGTAGTTAAGGCTCGGTAATGTTTTATAAGTGGCTGATTAACCAGCTAAAAGTTTAAATACCTAATGCTTAAGAGGTATTCATGAGTTTTGCTAAAATAATCTATTTTACGACTGCAACATGTCCTAGTTTAATGGCTTAACTTAATGTCTAGAACTATCTACAAACACACATACTTTGTACTTAAATCAGGTACGAAATTATAAAGTTTAAGCCAAAATATCAAGACTACATTATAGGCAAACATGCCATTGTGAAAAATAAGGGTACCTCGACACGGAAGGAGTTCGTGTCGGTCATTGGATGGGTGATCAAAATTTTATTATGTTGAGCTCTTCCATGCTTCAGAAGGCATGTTAAGCCATTGGTCTCAGCTGCATTTGCAGTCGTTAACACTCATCTATCCGCACTGGGCCCGCGTGGTGAGTTATGGCCCATCTTAAAGATTGGAGGAAGTCCTGTTCCCCAGCAGTGGGGTCAAAAAAAATAGCTAATGTCGAAAGGTACCTAATAGGGTAATTCATAGTTTTAAAATATCCTGTCAGATTAGTAGAATGTGAATCATTTACCCACGACGAGTGTTCGACGAAAATAAATTTGATGTTGGACTATTCGTAGGAAAAATAAAAATGTTTTACTGCTAGTAAGTTTACCTAAATAACACATCCTGTTTTCAATCAACAGCGCGTGTGATTCATTTGTTTTAATTAAGTATCATTAAAATCAAAAGAAAGAATTTCTTAATTATACAGGATTCTTATATTTGTGAAACACCAACAACCTCGCTGGAGTAGATTGCTAAAATCATAAACAACAACATTTTGTTCTACGACTTTTCCGAAGACAGACAAAAAAGTAGAGTTTTGTTCATACAAAAGTAGTTTTTTTTGTCTCTTGATCTGATTATCTATATGTTGAAAAAACTCGATCAGATATTCAGACATTAATTGTATGGAAAGCTGATTTTTTCGTCTGTTTTCGGAAAAGGCGTAGAACAAAATCAAATATTGTTGTTTATGATGTTAGTAATCTACTCCTGCGAGGTTGTTGGTGTTTTACAAATATCCCTGTATATTTAGTACCTACCTAACTGAGTGACTACTTATATTTAACCTTACTTATAACCAGTGATAAAACAAGAAAAGTAAGTAAGTTTAAATAAGCCCTTACTTTAATCGATTTTCTATTATATTTTCTTCAAATCTAATTATCTCAATTCACGTAAAATTACTTTTCCGCAATGGTTAATAATGGCTATATATTGATACACGATTCGCTTACTTATCAATCGTATTTCTATTTTTACAACTTCAATATTCGGTGATCAATAGCCCCTAAATCCAATAAACTTCCCATAGACTAATAAAGATACGATCTTACGAAAATAACCCATAAATTATTTGCAATCCGTAAGGCAGAGAATAGAATTCCCTTTTCCTTAATAGAAAAATAAAAGCCATGACAAATATGAAAGATTCTATTGAATACGAGAGCCTAATTCTAGTTTGATGTCGCATGATACCATCTCTATGAATAAAATAAAAATATTGTCTTTGCTCTGGCCATAGACAAATTTATTGCAGAAGGGGTCTTACGTTCAGTCGTTCCGAGTTAGTTTATTGTTATGTTGAGTACGCTTATAATATTGAGAATAGGAAAGGAATTAAATAATTTCAGTATCCATGAGGCTTTGCTTTGCGTTGTCTCACGTAGAGCCTGGTACAGCAAACTCCGAGGTTTGACTCCCGATCGTGGGTTCCCCGAAAATTAAGTATTATTTTATTACCACCTCTTATCTTATACTGGCTACCCTGTCACAAAAAAGGTTTGAATAACTTATTAGCATTGACCTGCATATATTTACACTGGACTGGCTGCTGTCAAACTGCTCTTGTGACTATTTGATTTCCGCCATTTTGGCGCTGTAGGACGTGGCGTGAGCATAGCGTGAGGGACATGGTACTAAAGTCTCAAGTCTGGAGAGACCATCACGGCAACCATTTTCATTGTACACGTCATAATTAGTTCTTTAGACTCACGCTAGTGGCGTTTCAAATAGGCACAAGAACTTTGCTGTCAAATCATACAGACAGCCAGTCCAGTTAATAAGAAAAAAATTTTTTCATATCAGTGCTTATTACGAATACAATGTTGGTTTTGTTTATCTATAAACTTGCATAACGTAGCGGGTCTACGTATTTCAATTACGCTCTAACAAAACTTTGGTACCCAAATGACCCTCAGGGCCGCGTCAAAGCAAACATCACAACAAGCTAGAATTATTAACTGTACGAATTTATTAACCGCGTTATACAACCCTCAAATAGATACTTAGTAAGTCCCCCCTCCCCCTTCCCTTGTGACATTAAAACATTGAGGAGACTAAATTAAAGCGCGCCAAAACTGTTGTCTGTGGGCCCAAGGCGATCGTTTGTTTTAATACAATAACCATAGCTCTCTCTTTCACACCCTCATTAGACGTCTAGTGTTGTCCCGCTTGCACACGAGTAATTTAGTATTTTCTCTTAAGGCGACAGCGCTACGTGTGGGTAGAATATGATAAACAGTTTGGCTTCTTTACAGGCGTTTTTGATAGCAATTTATGGTAACAAGTTAATCATTTCGGATGAATTTGAAGAGTAGCCTCGTATCGATTACGTGTGCAGCAAAGGTATTGGTTGTAGTAGGTTGAATTATGCTTCAGTATGATTTTCTAACTGACAGAACTGTAGACCTGGCATTTGTGACATATTTTTGAGTATTTTTCGAAATGGCAGATATATGACTTTTCCCCATATCACCACCATTTTAAAAAAATCGGAAAACTAAATCGACAACAAAAATCCATATAATTATAGAAACTGCTCACAAAATTTCACGAGAATCGGTTGAGAAATCTGACCTATAGAGGAGAACAGACGCATAGCCGGACGGACATGCGAAAACATTTTTGCCCAAGCTGAAACGGAGTCGCTTCGCGCTCGCTTGTTAAATAGATAATAATAATAAATTACAAGTTATTAATCCATTAAATGAAGAAATTCACTTGACTATAGTAGTGTGAGTGAAACACTACGCTAGCATTATTTTATTTTCCCATTTTCACGGCACTTAATTTCCAATACTGATAATTACTATTGAACCACTTTTACCAGATTATATCTTATTGAATATCTCCACCATTTTAAAAAAATCGGAAAACTAAATCGACAACAAAAATCCATATAATTATAGAACCTGCTCACAAAATTTCACGAGAATCGGTTGAGAAATCTGACCTATAGAGGAGAACAGACGCATAGCCGGACGGACATGCGAAAACATTTTTGCCCAAGCTGAAACGGAGTCGCTTCGCGCTCGCTTGTTAAATAGATAATAATAATAAATTGCAAGTTATTAATCCGTTAAATGGAGAAATTCACTTGACTATAGTAGTGTGTGTGAAACACTACGCTAGCATTATTTTATTTTCCCATTTTCACGGCACTTAATTTCCAATACAGATAATTACTATTGAACCACTTTTACCATATCTTATTGAACCACCTCTTAATAACATAGTATTAAATGAATAATTTTAAGGCTAACATTGAAATATTCCATACTATATAAATTATGTATAATTACTCACCCCTGATTTTCTTCTTTTATTTACTTACCGAAATGCAATTAGATCAGTTTGGAAAGTATTAAGGAAGATACGAGATATTTTAAAAACAAATAACGTTCGAATAATTTTTATCAATCAAAGAAGGTCAATACTGTGTCTCAGATCAGAAGCTCTTTTTTAACTTCCAATTCAACATTTCTTTATCTTACTTCCTTCCCTTTCGCTCTGATTTATACGTTAAAGATAGCAAATGGGTACAAAACTATTGTATACGGTTTGCCTTTAATAAACTACATGATAATTGTTAGTGTGGTGAAGTGGGAATAAACACCTAATTTTAAAGAAAAATAATAATTCTTTTTATCAAGTTAGACACATTACAAAAGCGGTTGGTATAATTTTATTGTCTTAATCACGTTAAAAACGTTTTCAACGAATTATTCCCACAAAATAATGACACGTTCAACGTACTACAGAAGCGCGCACCTCTTAATCACTTCTAATTTATTTAGCCCCTCCGAGAGTGAGCCGAGTAATTTATAGCTATCCCTTTCGGCCGCGAGCTCGTAACGATCGTGCATCCCGCTCTCTCGGGACCATTTTTAATTAAAATCACCGGGAGAAAATTAGAAATTATATTCTATTTTCAAAAACTTGTACTGACGGTTTGTAGCAGATTATCTCTTTTTTATTAGCCCCCGGCCGGAGGTTCATTTTAACGACTGAGGAATTGCCCAAATTGACTTTGTTGGAAGTGCCGTTTCTTTTACGGTTATTCTTTGCTCATTTCAATGCGGTTTCTTAATTGGATTCCATTGCAAAATTTTAACAATTGATTATTTGACATTTAAGGGTAGATGATTAATAACTTAGTTTGAAGTTTAGTAAGGTGTGTTGTTTCTAACAAAATTCAGGTCTTCAAATGGATCTTTGAAATTGTCCTTGAACTATGACAGCCATGAACGTGAGTTTGAAAATGAGGAGATTCACAGATTTTGGATATTCCAGCCCCCCTACTCAAATGGCCCCTTTTCTATTCGTTCGCTAACTTAAAGTTTTGAAATAAGCAATTAAACGATCAAGTCACACGTCGCAAGTTTATATAAATCATAGACATTTTTGTATTGTATGGAATTGACAAGCCTACGACACGTAATTTTGGAGTTTATGACTTATTTTTAATTAATAAGTTAGCGAACGAATAGAAAAGTGGTGGTTTGAGTAGCCCCCCTGATCTCATACAAATTCTTTTTTTGTTTGTTCAAACAAAACGTCTGTTTGTTTATACAAATTCAGTCAGATGAATCGATGTCATTCAGAACCTGTGAAACGTTCCTTAAAATGGATAGTTTTAACAAGATCCTTATTCCATGACCAGGTGGCGTTGGAGACGACGATGGCGACAGCGGCAAGAGGCGGCGCTCGCGCACCAACTTCAACTCGTGGCAGCTCGAGGAGCTCGAGCGAGCGTTCCTCGCCTCCCACTACCCGGACGTGTTCATGAGGGAAGCACTTGCCATGAGGCTGGACCTTAAAGAGAGCCGGGTGGCGGTAAGTCTTCTATAATGTTATCAAAGTAATGAATGACCTGGGCCCGTATTATGACCTCTTATTTCCTGGCAGTTTTCTAACTGGCTATCAATCTATCTCTTTTGATTGCTATACAGCGAGAAAGAGATGTAACTATAGCAATTCATAAACCTGGCAAGTTTTAAGAGGTCATAATACGGCCCCTGGTGGCGCTTGCGCACCAACTTCAACTCGTGGCAGCATGAGCTCGAGCGGGCGTTCCTCGCCTCCCACTACCCCGACGTGTTCATGAGGGAAGCACTCGCCATGAGGCTGGACCTTAAAGGGAGCCGGGTGGCGGTAAGTCTTCTATATTGTTATCAAAGTAATGAATGATCTGGTGGCGCTTGCGCACCAACTTCAACTCGTGGCAGCATGAGCTCGAGCGGGCGTTCCTCGCCGCCCACTACCCGGACGTGTTCATGAGGGAAGCACTCGCCATGAGGCTGGACCTTAAAGGGAGCCGGGTGCCGGTAAGTCTTCTATATTGTTATCAAAGTAATGAATGATCTGGTGTCGCTTGTGCACTAACTTCAACTCGTGGCAGCATGAGCTCGAGCGGGCGTTCCTCGCCTCCCACTACCCGGACGTGTTCATGAGGGAAGCACTCGCCATGAGGCTGGACCTTAAAGGGAGCCGGGTGGCGGTAAGTCTTCTATATTGTTATCAAAGTATAGGTAATGACCTGCATGGTGGCGCTCGCACACCAACTTCAACTCGAGGCAGTTTGAGCTCAGGCGGGCGCGTTCCTCGCCTCCCACTACCCGGACGTGTTCACGAGGGAAGTACCCGCCATGAGGCTGGACCTTAAAGAGAGCCTAATGGCGGTAATTATATTTTTATGAAAGTAATGACCATGTGGTGGTGACGATGATGGCAAGAGACTGCGCTCGCGCACCAATTTCAACTCGTGGCAGCTAAAGGAACTCAAGAGGATGTTCCTCGCCTCTCTCCTATACCCTGACGTAGTCATGAGGGTGGAATTCTATATTCTTTATTGAAATTATTTGCAAAGTACAGGCAGCATGTAAGATTATTCAAAACTGATTTTCCCCTAAATTCGTTTCGAAGTTGTCATTATCTTTGTGGTAACCTGATATGCTGCGGACTGTAGGTAGGTAGGTGCTTCATGATTTGCTTTCGTTAAAAACCTCCAAAAGTAAAAAAAATGGATTAGGTATTTATTTACCTTGCAATTCGACAAATTTCAAATAACTCCCCCATGTTTTTTGAAATAAAACTAATACGAAAACGAAATACCTAACTGTAAAAAGAACATGCATAAAAATAGGCTAAACAGACCGTAATTTTAAAAAAGAAACAGCACCAACCTATTTCACATAATTGCCGTTCCAACAACGGCCCGTTACACATAAAACAAATTATCCTTCAATCACCCCAATAAAACCGACAAAACGATTGACAGATCGTACAAAACGATTTACCACTTTCACCCACAAACGATATGACAGGAAACGTCATAGAGTATAAAAATATAAAGTGACAACGCTTTTGACGGCGCTGAATTAGACACGGGCAGTAAATCCTTTGTGAACGCGCATGTGCGAGGAGTTATTATTTTAATTTTAGCATGTGACGAAAGCTCCACCATTCGATTTTAACGGTTAACGTCTTATTTCCCTTTATAGGTGTTAAACTTGAACCATCGAGTAATTATAGAGGAGAAAACGATAAAGATACGATACGATCCGTGCTGGGAGTTAACATGGCGTCCTTTTACGATTGCTTATTTATTTTTAACATGAATTTTACTGTTCTCTGTGAGAGAAAAAAGATTAAGTAAATTACTAATTATGTTGAAGGTTACTGTTCCATAGCTAAAGCGACCATTCTTTCTTTTACATGACCCAATACTTATTATTTTAATCGGACTTAAAATAATTGTGGATGTATTGTTTTTTTTTTTTATTGTAATTTAATTCTGCAACGTAACATAGAACAGGCATTAAAGTACAAAAAAATATTTTATTCATGTCTTAAAATAAAAACTTACCTCCCATTTACAGATATAGGCAAAAAGTCTCGTCCAATATGGATGAGGGAAGCTTTTCCCTTCGTTTCCCTTTCCCGTCCGTTCCCTTGTCCCGGTAGTAGCCGTAAGCGGCCTGCTGGGAATGGAAACTACTTTTTGTGACCCAACTAGGTGGAGATAACACATTCAATGGTTGGACATTTGCTGAGGTCAACGGGAGGTTTTTAGTTTACATAGTCCATGTATTACTGTAAAAAGTTAAATGATTGAGATTTTTATTGTAGATTTTGTTTAAATACCATAAACAAGTCTAATAATGGTTTTTATTTTATCAATTCAGTTAAGTCGTTTTTTTAAATCGGTTAGATTTTTTGTATAATCATTGTATAAAATTTTGTTTGCCAACATTTTAACAGAAACTCGCCTAAAGTTATTTGAAAATTTCATTAATATTATACAGTATCAAAAAAACATAGTTGGTTATTTGGCCACCATAATGCTAATTAAAAGTGTGCGAAAAAAATATATAAGATTAAAAATAAACAAGGGAATACCTACTATCCTTAAATGAAAAAGCAAAATTATTTAGTTTTACAGTTCGATTTCTTTATTAATGTATCAATTTAATATTAGCAATAATAACACACTAAAGCCATAATAAGTAATTCCATTTCTATAATCAGCACCGACGTCGATCGTATCGGCCGTTTATCGGCGGGATCTCGTTTCAGAGACAGACTATCCCGCAGCACTCCTAATAGTTGGTATAAATCAAAAGATTGCAATCTCGGCGGCACCCCTGGGACGCGAGTGAGACGGCACGATTGAATAGCATAGATTTAAATGGGCGGGTCAGATAAGGACGGCTGTAGATCCCGCCGCACCGACTTCGAGCGCGCCGCGCCTCGCAGGGACGTCACAATTCGATTACAGCTCAATAAAGTTAAAGTGACTTGTTTTCGTCTACAAAGTGGATTTTTTCCTCTTCTTTGATTTCTCCATTTTCGTTGGCGTTTCAATGTCTCAAATACGCGGCTTACTTTATAAAATGTCTACTATTTTATGTTTTCATTTAATAGTGAATCAATATAAATTAATTTTCGACTGTAAATTATTTCTATGGAATCTCATAAAAGGGCTATCGTTAAATCCCAGTATAGAGACATGCTATCCGAAGATGTGTAATCTAAAGTAAGCTTATTCAACACAATCAAGTATGTCTTCGTATTTTCGGAAGTAATAGATATGTGATATTATGTGCATGGGTTCATGAATGCTACTAAAGTTCATAATTTACCGAAAAAGGGAAATTCTAATCTAATTTCATCCTCGGCTGACGTAAAACTGACGAAAACGGCTCGCCCGCTCCGTGAGCGCGGAAGTATCGACTTCATTTTAAAATTCATAGCATAAAATTTACATTTATATGCCAATTTCATTCCCTAACAGAGCGTCGGCGGTCGCACACATCAGTATGCCGCACACATTCGGCGGCGGGCACACCCCCGAAAGTAAAAAGAAAAAATATTAGAAAATCGCCTTACATTCTCCGCCTGGCTGGCAAGAAAAAAGAATGGCGCGTGGTTTAAATATGGAACACTAAATGGAACGCTTAGGCGACAAAATGCGGATAGAATATAAAATTTAAGGATCACGGCTGTCTCTTTTCTTCAGCTCGTCTCGTGGTTGTTGTTGTCTCGTTCTGTGGCTGCTATCAAACATGAGCCGAGTTTACCGCCCTAGGCTTAGCGGTAAAAGATAGACATGGAGCGTTCGTAGGGCTGCTCCTGAGGCTGCAAATTATCTCACATTTATAATTTTCTCTCTTTCAAACGAGGCATACTTTATATTAGCCATTTTATGTGATTACTGGTCCTAATGAGATACGAAATTTTCCTTAACCCAAAGGTTTATAAAGCAGGTTAATGTGGGTAGGTACCTATAGGAGTAAATTCTGTATCTACAACTCGTAAAAGGCTTATATGATTCATTAAGTAATTATTTTTTACCGTTTCTAGCTTAGCATTACTCTATCGGTAGATAGGTAATTTAAATAAGTATCCTATTAATTGTTCTATAATACACGTAAAAAAATAACTTATAATATAAATATATTGTATATGGCAACCCTGTAAGCCAACGCTAAGTTAGCAAAGTGACTCGAACACGTGAAATTTATATTTGTCTCTATCACACCAACATCCCCGTATCAATTTGTATGGGGATGAAACAAAAGAGACGACGAAATAGGTGCTTGCGGAAAAACAAGCGATTTACGCGCTCGTATCCTAGCTGTAAATAAAGATATTCTTAAAAAAAATCATCTCAACTGCTCCGCGAATGTTAGGAAACTTTTTGCTTTTATTTATCTATTTCTGCCTTTTTTTTTTGTTAAAAATAAGTAGGTACATTGTTAATAAGTTTTTTTCCGTGCAAGATCTAAATTGAAAATAATTAGGTATTTTTAACAATGATTATGAAAGTGATAATTTTCTTAGTATGAAGTGTCAGAAGGGCTTTCAGTAAGCAGTCATTTACACCCACCAGTCCATAATAGGACCGCTTGGTTAAACTCGTTCAAGCGGAAAAGTCCGTACCTTTTGTAGTGAACCGTAATTACTTCTAAATAAAGATTTTCTAGGTCATTTTTTAGACACACGCGCTTGTCTTCGCAATTGTACTCTTTTACTAATATAAATTATTTCGGAAAACTCTAACGCAGATTAATGGAGATAGTATATTAAAAATGGCCTTATAGATATGAACAGCAGTAGCAAAACTTAGGTTAGCGGCCGATTTCAATAATCTATCTTTATTCCTACTATGGATCTGTTACTAGGCAACGTTGTTATTTCAGAAATATCTAGGCAACAAAATTTTACTGAGGAGAGATTATTGAAATCAGCCGTATAACAACAATCATAATGAAATAAAACAATTTTTAACGGATACTAGCGCGGTTTTATTAACTAAATTTATTAGCACTAAATAATTCATAAAATTAAATTATATTAATTAAATTATAGATCAATATAAAACAATTAAAAATTTTTTTGTTAAATTTTAATTTCTGAATGTCTAAAAAAATTCTTCGCTTGAGGGTAGACTCACGGGTAGCTTCAGTCCCCCGTGACCACGGCACCTGCAAAGTTGCCGAAACGTCAGAAAAACCAAAAATCAAACCAAATACCAACTAATTACCAAAGTACTTTTAATAGAACCGCGCTAGTATCCGTTAAAAATTGTTTTATTTCATGTCTAGTGAGCGCGTAAGCTTGAGAAGTGAACAATCATAATTCCAATGCAAGACAACACTATAAAAACTGCCAGTGTCCTTATTTCAGTAAATAGTTTTACATAGATTATCTAAGAAAGCATGGCAATGATTAATAATAATTCAAAAAAAGTTTGTGGCTTATGAAAAAGCAGATTATGGCTATTTATTGTTTTTACATACAACGTCTAACTCGATAATTCAAAAGTTTCTAGCAAAATTATTTAAATGGCAACCCGGAAATCCTAGTAAGTATTGTTTAACAAAATAATGAATTGTTCAATTTGTGGCTTCATCGCTTTCTCCGGAAACAGCCACTGGTTGTAATTAACAATTGAAAGGCAATCTTGCGTAAATACAATCAATATTTCTATTTAGATTCGCTGAAAAGAGTTCTTTTCATTATTTTTAATCATGTTTATTTAATTGTATTAATGTCTATTTTAATTACAAAACTCTTTTCTGTTTGAGAAAGTGATGTAAATGACATTGAAAAAAGAAAACAAAACCTCCCATTTTCAAAATTGCGAGCGCTGCTTTCGTAATATAAAGCGTTAAAGCGCTTCTCAGACGTGGCAAAGGAAATCGCTTTCCACAGCCATCGGGAAATAGTAGTACCATAATAGGAGTCAATGTATCCGTGCTGGGACCCTCCTTATTTACACCACGGTGAGTTAGGGGAGAGGCGACAATCCACAATGCTATTGCCACAAATGTTTTCCGTATGAATTTGGTTATCGCGCTGTTTTTTTTTAAACGAGCAATCGTGGGGTGGTGGTGTGGCGTTTTGATTGCTCTTTTTAGGGGATGTTTTATGTCTGATTTAGATTGTAATGGAAAAACCTTTGTTCTTCAAAATTATGTCAATATATTGAAAAAGGGCGATGGAAACTTAGCTACTTTTAAAATTATGAGAGATTTTACCATGAAAAATGTTAATAATTTTAAAAAGTTAACATTAGTTTTTACTGCCTGAATCAACGAACTAAAATCTATGGAAGCGTAATTGCAAACAAATATTGCTTAAAAAATGGCACCACGGGGCTGGAAAAGTACAACCCGCTCAGCTTTAGTCGGGCCAGCCACGCATCCGGTGACTGACATTAATGTTTTTTTCAATAAATTGCAGTTTGTAATGTAGAGAAAAGATAGAAAGAGAGAATTTATTAGAAATGACGTCCTTTACAATCAAATGGTATAAAAAATGCAAAGAAGGCAGTAAAAAGATGCAGAAAAAACGTATCTTATTTTTTCGTTTAAGTATAGAAAATATCTACAAGTATACAAATTATGGTCGCTAATAAGCAACCAGTGTTCAGACGCTTTGTGCTGCATAGTTAAATGCCAGCATTTTTAGCTCTATCCACTTAGTTGTACTTTTCATCTGGTGCCATTTTTTGAGCAGAATGCTTATTCCATAGTTTTAGTTCGCTGGCCTGAATAATGTTATTACAATAACCTGAAACATCTTCCTGGCAAAAGTAATACGCAAAAATTCTTACGCGCCAATTTTGCACCATAGAGTTTCAAAACTGAAATGTAACCTCAAAAGAAGTCAGTACACAGGGTCTAAATGTACCTCCTGATAGTAGTACAAACAAATAAAAAAAACACAGGTCAATATTCTGCTACTCTTTTTATACCGGTCACTCACATTCGCGCAAATACGCGAACCCACAAGTGTAGGACAGACATTCGCAGACATTCGCAAATGATTTTCTAAATATATCTAATTGAAAACATTCGTACAATGTACGAACCTTTGCGCCAATCGCGCCAATTTCGCACCATAGAGTTTCAAAACTGAAATGCAACCTCAAAAGAAGTCAGTACTCGGGGTTTATAACCGGGGGGTGGGTTATGTGCCTCCTGATAGAAGTACACAAATACAAAATCAAGATCAATATCGTATCTGCCATTTTCCCACAACCATTCAGCCTAAGCAACATACAATCATGCAAAATCTCTTTCGCGCCAAATTCGCACCATAGAGTTTCAAAACTGAAATGCAACCTCAGAAGTCAATACTGGGGGTCTAATGACCGAGGGGTGGGGTGGGTTATGTACGCGGCTCATGATGGGCGGCAACGGCCACTGGGCCATTACGACCGGCCGGCTAATCAATGTGTTTCGATTAGGGGGGGTTAATTAAAACATTACTACGGATCGAATGCTTTGCTGCTCTTTGATTGATGTTAGGAGTTTGTAGATGTGTAATGTATTTATGTTTAAATCTCTATTGGTTGTGTGACTGCTAAGATATTCGCTATTACTTTAGATAGTTCCTTGACCGAAAGTGGCGCGAATTTTATTTAATATTGTACGAGGGTGGTTTGATAAGTCCGTGACTTTGTGAAAAAGAAAAAAATTTTTAAAGAATATTTTGTTTTATTTTTCTACATAATCTCCTTTCAGCTCTATACACTTCGACCAACGATGTTCCAACTTCTTCAACCCATCCAAAAAATAGTTTTTATCAGACCCTGAAAAATAGGCTCCTGTTTTAGCTATCACTTCTTCATTGGATGAAAATCTTTATCCACCAAGCCATTTCTTCATGTTTGGGAAGAGGAAAAAGTCACACGAGGCCAAATCTGGTGAAAACGGGGGGTGTGGCAATAGGTCGTATCGCAATTCCACAAGTTTTAATGTTGCGGTTGCCGACGAGTAGGCCAGAGCATTGTCGTGATGAAATAAAACTTTTTTCTTTGCTAGATGCGGTCTTTTCTTCAGCAGCTTTATATTGAATCTATCCAACAAAGCAACATGGTAAGCTCCGGTAATTGTCTTGCCTTTCTCTAAAAAATCGATGTAAATAACACCGTTGCTGTCCTAAAAGACAGTGGCCGTCTCTTTACCAGCCGAACAAACAGTTTTTGCCTTCTCCGTGGCACGTTCACCGGTAGAAGTCTTTTGACTGTTGCTTCGTCTTTGGCGTATATGGTGGACCCCGTTTCGTCAAGTGTTACGTACCGACGAAAAAAATCACTTGGATTGCGGTTATACAAACCTAGCATTGTTTAGAAGTTGTTACACGAGTTCGTTTTTGGCCGACTGTCAGCAAACGGGGCACCCATCTTGCAAAAAGGTTTTTCATGCCGAGAATATCGAGCAAAATATGAAAAATTCGTTCGGTAGAGATGTGAATAGCATCAGCTATCTCGCGTATCTTCACTTGTCGGTCTGCCATAACAATGTCGTGGATTTACTAACAATATCTTCAGTGGTGACCTCAATCGGCCTTCCTGGGCCGTCGGCGACAGTTGTGGTAGTACGACCACAACGAAATTCAGTAAACCACTTATGAACCGTTCCATGAGATGGAGCAGAGTCCCCATAATATTTTTTCAGCTTATCTTCCGTCTGCTTAATGGTTTTACCACGTAAAAAGCAGTATTTTATCAATACGCAAAATTCGTTTTTCTCCGCTAAAAAAGAATATGCCGACCTCACTTGCATAAATCCTTCCATTTTTAGGGTTCCGTAGCCAAAATGGCAAAAAACGGAACCCTTATAGATTCGTCATGTCTGTCTGTCTGTCTGTCTGTCTGTCTGTCTGTCCGTCCGTATGTCACAGCCACTTTATTCCAAAAGTATTAGGACTACATAGTTGAAACTTGGTAGGCAGGTGTATTCTGTGAACCGCTTTACGATTTTTACACAAAAATAAAAAAATAAAAATATTAAGGGGGGCTCCCATACATGGAACTGAAACTGAAAATATTTTTTTTCATCAAACCAATACTTGTGGGGTGTCTATAGATAGGTCTTTAAAAATGACATTAAGGTTTCTTAGACTATTTTTTTTCAAAGTCAACCGTTTGAAAGATATATGCCGCCAAAGTGGTAAAATGTGTGTCCCCCCCCCTTTAACTTTTAAAGTAAGAGGGTGAAAAATCTAAAAAAAATATAAGTTATAGATCTTAATAAACACTTTCAACGAAAATTGGTTTGAACGAGATACAGTAATTAGTTTTTGTGATATAGCACATTTTCCAAAACCGCAAATATAACTTTGTCATTCATACAAACACTGTGAAAAACAAAGTTATTTTTTCAGACGAAAAATGATAGCAGTATTAAAATATTGTATGGTATAATGTACCTACGGAACCCTACTGCGCGTGGCCCGACACGCACTTGGCCGGTTTTTTTTTTAATTTCGCGCCAATTTAAAAATTCTACAGTATAAGCTCAGCAAAGAGTTCTAAATTAAGACAGGAAAATTGAATTATGAAAAAATATTGTATTCAACCTTAAAGTCACGGACATATCAAACTGCCCTCGTAGATAATTTTAATTAAACTTAAGTGGAATTTTTAGGACCCATAGTCTAGTATTTTTAGAAGGATTCTCATACATTCCCTCCTTGTTATTTCTAGAAGTAGATAGCAAAACTGCCAAAAGTGATAATTTTTTTGACACTTTTGCTATCTAGGTATTTTTAGGAATGACTACGAGGGAATATAATGATACCTTCTAAAAATACTAGACCTTGGGGTCTATTCCACGTTAAGTTTTATTAAAATGCTTTTCTATTGTCAACTTATTTAATAAAAACCTCTGAGAGCGCCACTTGTGGTATGGAATGTACCTTAAAACGACCGGTGCCATATGTCTATTAACTACTATAGTTTCTTTATACAACGCTTTTACGCAAAACGCAAATATTTAGCTCATTATTCGCAAATATCAATTTGTAATGACACTGTTTTATTATTAAATATAAAATTGTAAGATAACTTAAGACGGTCACAAAAAGACGCGCAATTAAATACCACGATAACCTGGTTCAACAACTTTTAATCAGACTAATAATAATTTGTATGTTTACATTTTAACATTATAATGATAAGTGAAAGGAAAATTTAATTAGTTATAAATACCTATATTTAAATAACTTTGAAACAATATACAAAACAATAGACAGGACATTCGAGAATGTGTGGCAAAGAGTACAGGAGAGCCCTCATTTAACTTACTTTTTTTTTAAATCTGTGATTTAGAATTAGCATGTATAGAATATGAATATAAGGTTCTTGGCATGTACTTGTTCACTTATTAATCAGTGGTATCTGTCAACCAAATGTCAGCTGTTTAAATTAATAACTATTTTTCTACATGCACTAATAATAAATGATAACTTGACGCATGTAACAGAATATGATTGGCTACATTTTAAGATCAAATTCAATCGTAAACATGTTTATCTACACCCATGCTTTAAATCCTCTGTAAGAGGTCCTAAAACAGTTAGCTTACTGCCATCATTACAATATCCCGAGCGAGAGCTGGGCCTGCAGCGCCGCGCGCCCACGCGCGAGCGTTGCATTATGAAATTCAGTACAACATTATAACAATCTTACGGAAGACATAATGACGAGGAGGGAGAGGAAAGTCAAAGTCAAAGTCAAAGTCAAAACCTTTATAGAGGATACATATCATGGGTTTAGATAAATATCATGGGTGTTTTTAATCCATATGTATTAAAATATTGTTTGTTTCCCTAATCAAAATAAGAAAAAATAAAAAAATGGGTGTAGTTAAAGTCTTGTATGCAACTGTACATAATTAGGTATTAAAACACTCATGTGATAAACCCACATTCGTATTTTAATACCCCTCGTTATAGTAAAGTTGCATAAATAACTATTATCTACTCTCATATCGTAAAATTCGAATTAAGAATTTCAAAACGAATTTATATTGGCATACTTTATATACGCAATACCGAAAAAAAAAAGTTATTTTATAACATACCTTCGCCATACTAAAGTATGCTATAAAATAGCTTTTTTTCTTATTACGATACAGGGCAAATCCAAGAAGAAGGCAGTGCCGCGATATTAAATAAAACAATGATATTCCCTTAAACTTTTCATGATTAAAATGTACTCTATGGTGATCGATGGCTTAACGTAACGATTAGTCTGCTGGAATTCACTCATCTCATTATTATTTTTTTCTATTCTAATAGAATACGCGCCATTTATTAATTTTAATTTTTACTTTCGCTTAAAAATCTCTGATAGTAGTGAGTGTGAAGAAAAACTACCCGATATTTTAGATGCGGCGACGGAAAAACGTCTTACTTTACCTAGGTAAGTAACCTACCTAAACAAAAGTCGAGAAACTACTTACTCTTTTTATTATTGATATTTTATTTTGTAGGTTCAATCACAAATTGTATGAGAGTAGATAAAGTAGTGTATGAAACTGTACATAACTAGGTATTAAAACACTCATGTGATACTATTAAAAACCTCGCCTACTGCTCGGTTTTTAAACACGCACTCATGTTTTAATACCCCTCATTATGCACCAGTTTCATAAACTACTATTAGTATATTTTCTATCTCGTCGGGTCTCCTTTACAGATTAAAATATATCGTTTTGTACCGCAAGTGCCTTGAAGTTAGTCACTTCTTTTGTACATAATAGCATTGTAAGTAATTAATTAAAATAAACTTCTTCAAAATCAAAAAGTCAAATCTAAAAAAAATTAAGACTTTAAAAATCTAAATTTTAAAACACCCATAAAAGTCATTTAAATCCTAACTACGATTCGACAAAAACCAATTCGCTCAAGAATTTAATCAAGTCTTTAAAAAAAACATCTTACTTAAATAAGGATCTGTACAATTGTCTTTATGTTTGTAATTAAGAGAACGAACCCAGGGAGGGTCGAGTATTAATTTTATTAAATTAATCCTAATTAATTCAGTAGAGTGGGTCGTTAAATATATGTTTTGCAGTAAAAGTGGATGTGTTGGTCATAAAATTGACCGGCAAAGGTCGGCGGGGACCGAAATACTAAGCATGTCGTTTACATCCCAACTTTTTGTAGGCTTAACATAAAATAACTTTATGGCTGATTGAATGTATAATAAGAAGTGTTATATTATCTGTAAATACTAGCATAAATTCACAGTATAGTACAGTGGTAAAAGTACTCGATACAGAGTAATTTTCTATGGAAAATATCTTTCACTTTTCGGCGGTAGATGGCGCTGTACAAATTTCCCATTCAAAACTACGCTATCGAATTGCGGTGAATTTGATTTAATGTTGTAAGTCTATTACACAATTTTGCATTCCCTTGTAGTCATTGCTAGACGTAGATAGCAAAACTGCTAAAAGTGGCTGTTTTGACACATTTTTTTTATCTACTTCTACGAATGACAACGAGGGAATGCCGAATGTAGTGATACCATCCAAAAATAAAATTTCCAAGTAAAGTTTATGAAATCCTTTTCTATTAACAATACTAATTAAATAAAAAACCGGTCAAGAGCGAGTCGGACTCGCGCACCGAGGGTTCCGTATCATCATAATTGCACCATTAAACCACACTGCAGAGTAGAATAATAAAATTAGTATTGCTGTTTTAGGTCAGCGCCATCTCTTGACCGATAGTGGAACTAATGTTAACTTTTTTAGAAATTTGATAATTTCTAAAAAAGTGTGCCATATTGAGACATCATTTTATTTTTCCTGTAATCTTTATATAAACTGCTATCGCATAGAATTATTTCAGATTTTTCTCTTTGTAAACTTCGGAGATAAGGGGGGGGAACGGTCATTTTTTTTACATTTTTCATCATAAGTCGAAAACTATGCGGTCTAGAAAAAAAAGAAAAAATGATTAAAAACGTGCAAACGGCGCTCTTTCATATGATACCCCACATGCCCTAGTAGCTCCACTTCAAATTTTTTAGACCCCTTTTCAGGCCCTGCTGTAAAAAAAATATTTATTTTTTTATTTATTTCTTATTTGCAAAATAGTTGGGCAAATGTCATCTTAAACTATTCCAAATTTCAAGTTGATACCATTAGTAGTTCTTGAGATATCCAGCTGTGACAGACAGACAGACTGAGTCACACCATAAGGGTTCCTTTTTTACCATTTTGGTACGGAACCCTAAAAATCTCTGAGGGTGCTACTTTCGGTGGGGTATCCACCTTAACGGGCGTTTTTTCGTGCTACGGGAACAGGGGGTCTATTACCAAAGAGAATGTAAAAAAACTAGGTCTATTACGAAAAGTTTAATGCGATACACGCAGCTGCGTCCGGGCTTCGTTTTGATTGTTTCCTATTACAAATCACTTTCGTATGCGATATTACGAAGAGACTGCGTGAGTTTGACAGTTTCTCTCTAGAGTATCCGACATCGTTCGTTTAGTAGTCTATAAACTACGATAGCCAAATTCAAAAGATTTGTTATAACTGCAACCAACGAACTGCGGACGATTATCGTGGCCAAGTGACTGCGTTACGCAATTGCGTACGTTATTTTCGTAATAGGCCTCCAGTATTCGTAGCACGAACATCTATCGAGAATAAAAACGCGCGTAAAAAAATTAGGTAGCGAGATTTTGTATGGGAAATTTGTACTACGCCATCTACCGCCAAAGAGCGAAATTAAATTTCGAATAGACAATTACTCTATTCTATCGAATACACCTAAGTACTAAAAAATATTTAAATAAAAATGTTTTTACTAAAACATTTTTGTTTTTAATCCGAAACGGCATTAGCACTATTTTTTTTTACTACAAATATTAGTTAGTGTTATTTACCACACCATCAACTTCATTCCAAACTCTAGTGATGGTCGGCGCAGACGCATCGAATGCACTTGCACGTGCTTATTACCATGAGAATAGCCGCTAGGAAACTGACATCTCAATCCACGCCGATGTCGCAGCCATACTGCCTTGCAAGGCAAACTGTAAAATGCCTAGGTCAAGAATAAAAGAATAGAGACCTCACGTAATATTGTCATTTATAAGCATTTTCAAAAATAATAATTTAGAATGTGGATCCCACGTTTAATAGATAATTACCAATAATTTATTTTACAATGCTAAGTTGAAATTTGTTTAACTCCAACTAATGACTTTAAAGAGGAGCTCTATGGTGCAATGGTTTAGCACCAGGCCCGGCGATTGCGAAGGTTAAGCAACTTTCGCAAGGGTTGGACATGGGATGGGTGACCAAAAATGTATTATCTGCTTTTATCGGCTTCACGTGCCTTGCGAAGAATTACGTGAAGCCGTTGGTTCTGGCTGCATTTTCAGTCGCTAACATCTACCAATGTGCATTGGGCCCGCGTGGTGGGTGATGGCCCATCCTCCTTATCCACCTATGTAGAAGGCCAGCATTGGGGACAATAAATTTGGCTGATGGTCAAAGACTTTAAAACCATGATTTGAATTAACTTACCCTCTTTTTTTGAACTATGATAATCTAACCATCGATTAGTGTACATATGTTGTATTGTGCTTATTGATGTGCCGGGTGGGAATATTCACAGCAATATTCTAAATATATTGAGAATATTCTCAATATAGCCGGGAATATTCCCAATATTGCCGGGAAAATTTCCACCCGGCACATCAATAATTGTGCTTACAGTAAAGATTGTTTCACACAAGAAAGCTTTTCCTAAGGAATAAAGTTACTCATGATTTGTATTACAAACATACAAAAATCATAGAATATTGTTAATTTAAAGTAAATACACCTAAATCATTCTGTTTAGCACTCGCATGTGATTTTTTACAAATGAAGAAATTAAGTCTCGGTTGAAATATATTCTTATTACTTGCTTCGTAAAATAATAATAGTTCTTAAAATAAGTATCTTCCTTGACTCTAAATCATAGACAATTAATGATCTGCCGAACTTTATATCTCGACAGCAACATTCCCTTTGCATATCCTCTGTTTCGCTTTATCGACTGCGGTTAATAGCTCGAACTTAAGCCTGCATTTAGGCTTTTACGGCCTTTAGAGATGTACATATAATTACCCAGTTCAACCTAATGGCTTTATTAAACGATAATAAAATAATAGGCAGTTTAAGACTATCTTTAACGTAAAGTACTTTGCCACAACTAGTTTTGGCATTAAATCATTGAATAATTAACCCTAACTATAAGCCAGGAAAGTAATGCTGAATGGCTGTGTCGGCAATGCGCACACGCATTACTGTCATTATGATTGTTGATACATTTATTTCAACCATATTTTAGAATAATTTATTATGACTTAACTGACGTAACTGGGCGTAGGCTGGTATAAAATTTTCATAGTAAAAATTATAGAAATTATCGACAGCATTATCGGTTTTAATTATTAACTAATAAATATTTTTATTCGAGAAGAACTGATGGCCGTTGGGGCGGAAAGGTTCTGGAATGGCGACCGCGCACCGGACGACGCTCCATGAGTAGGCCCCCGACAAGGTGGACCGACGATCTGGTGACGGTCGCGGGAAGCCACTGGATGTGGGCAGCGCAGGACCGATCGTCGTGGAGATCCTTAGGGGAGGCCTATACCCAGCAGTGGGTGTCGTGCGGCTGATATGATGATGATGATTTTTATTCAATCACAAAAGTCATTGAAGTCAGAGGAAAGGGTGTTTTTTCTATAGTTTCAAGGTTTATTATTGGTTGGCACAGCTTTGAAAAACTACAAAAATGGAAGTCACTTTACGATTTATCTATCGAAAAAGTTTTAACTATCATGTTTCTGTTAATCACATAACTGAGTATACAGGATGTCCCAAAACTTTGCCACACGGAGGGACAGTATCTTAAATATTAAAGATAGGAAGTTTTACCGAAAGAAGACTTCATTTTGTTTTTGAAAATAATTGGAACTGCATTCAAAGATTTTTGAAAAATCGCCTGCCTTAACCAGGAATCGAACCTACTAAATACTAAAACTTTTTTTATTTATTTTTACGATACCTGACGTGGCTGTTGCATTCGTGGCACCGCATGGCAACTTCCCTTTAGGATGCACGCAACAAATAAAGTCACGCCCGCGGCTTCAACGTACCTAGCACTTCTCTCCTTTTTGATTTCTCAACACTTTGTCTGATAAAGATTTATTTCACTTCACAAAAATCTATATATATAAAAGAGAAAATCACTCACTGACTCATCACGAAATCTCAGAAACTACAAGTGCTAGGAGTCTAAAATTTTGCATGGGGGTTCCTTTTAGGATGAAGGTGCTCACTAAGACGGGATTTTGCGAAATTCAACCCCTAAGGGGGTAAAACAGGGTGGCAAAGTTTGTATGGGAGAAAGCGATTCCTTGGCCCGATTGACTTGAAATTTGGCATAGACATTCTTTAACAAAATTAATTGAATATGTGTTTCGTATTTTCTTGAAATGTATCCCCTAACAGGGTTGAAAAGGGGTAGAAAGCTATTTTTGGGGTGGTTGACTTCGATATCGGAATCAAAACTTCTTAGTGCATTTGTACGATTAAGAAAAATAAATGTCAGTTGTCAGGTTGTCACCTCCCCTGAGATTGTATTATGTCACCGCACGAGCTGACATTTCATGTTGTATAAGATTTTATCCTGATTTTCACTACCTATTTTACGAAATATTAGTCTACTTATAAAACGTGGCAAAATCTATCAGATATCTAACGTGGCAAGGAATGTGATGTAAAGTGTTAAAATTGAGAGCCGGATAATAATGCACAACATAAGTTGCACACGACATAATTTGCAATGTCACGTTATTTTAGCCAGGAACCAGGAACAAATAAACATACATAGATTTTTATTTAAAAAGAAGATACCTACCAAATTATTAAGTATGAGTATTAAATGTTACATAATATTATTATATTTATTTTGTTATATTACTGCTAAGAAATTTTATTAAGTACCTACCTACCTAATCCAAAATCGTGAACAGTAGGGCGTCGGATCTGTAACCAAACTCGAACCCCACTTCGAATCTCACTTCACTGCACGGGACGGGAACTTTAAATCATAAATAAGATAATGATAAGATTTTTTTTTCATCACAAAATATTTTAGATAGCTACCTAAATTTATTGTAATCGGTAAAATTGCTCATTTAGTTAGCTAATTTCTAATAACAATTCACGCGAAGTGAAGTGAGGTTCGAAGTGAGATGCGAGTTTGGTTACAGAATCAACAGATTGCGCAGGTAAAACCGCGGGGTGCAGCTATTACCTACATATCACAAAGTTGTAAAAATGTGAAATTTTTGATGTTTGGATGTTGTTCATTTTGTTACTCAATCACGTCTTACCCGGGTGAACGGATTTTGACAAAATTTGGCACAGGGATAGATTATAGTCTGGAATACATAACACAGGCTTCTTTTCATGCCGATCATTGGTTTCCAAGGGAAGACTTTCAACGATTACCGACTCCCACGCGGGCGGAGCCACGGGCAAAAGCTAAACATAGTATAAAACATATATAGTCGCTTCCCGCCGTCTGTACGCTTCTCTTAAACTATACATAAAAATCGCAATAAAATCGATCTTTAAGTTTGGGAGCTAGGTTGCCTCAGAGTCCTCAGACAGACACACACACACTTCAATTATATTTTACCAACCCCTTGCGTACGTCGTATATATGTAGATATGTTTTAACGTCTACTGCTTACACTGAGTTGAGGTCACTCTTGGCATCACATAGCGCTGCACAGTGTAACATAGTAACTCTGTTAATATTTAGTAACTTAAGTATATATGTATATATAAATTATTGTTATGCTTTGCGTATGTGATATGTGCTGCCAATAAAACGATATTCTATTCTATTCTATATCCTGTAGTATAATCAAATAACTTCACACTGACACCACATTAGCACAGTTTTACATTAGTAAGTACATTGCACTGCACCCGTGCGAAGGCGGGGCGGGCCGCTAGTACATTTATAAATGTGCTACCTATTTGACTTGACACTATTTTTGATAGTCAGCAGCTGTCACTGTCACACTCACACACAGCACAGATAAAAAACCATAGATAATTTAGTACTTTTTTTTTCTTTTATCCCACCAAACACAACATGTCAAAGGATACTTTTATGTTTATAGGTCGACCGGAATCTCATCTTTTATCTAGATAGTTTATTTAATTTTAATGTCGTGCTCCTTCTCTAAAGTTTATTTATATTTATTTTAATCCGCTTCTTCCTTCTTTTACTGTGTTACCGCACCATTTCGTCCTGGGAGCTGTCTGAAAACCAGCGCTCTTGCGGCATTCTGCGCAATGCCGCAAAAGCATAGCTGAGCCAGCTACCCTTTGGCCACACCCGTAGCATTTATTTTTTTAGTAATCTCTGTCTGCTATTTCTGTTCGTTTTTCTACTTGTAACTATGTTAATTTTTTTTAGGCCAATAAATGTTTCTTTATCTTTATCTTTATCTTTATACCAATCGAAAGGGTTACTCATAAGGATTATTTTTTGTCAAGTGGCACTCCATCTTAAACTAAACGAAGACCAAGAAATTTAACATTTAAATTTTAATTATTACGGATTTTATCAATTTGCTTCGAATCGTATGCGATTTAAAAAAACTTTGAATGCAGTTCCGTTTCTTTTTAAAAACAAAATGAAGTCTTCTTTCAGTAAAATTTCCTATCTTCAATATTCAAGGTACTTTCCCTCCGTGTGGCAAAGTTTTGGGACTTCCTGAATACTATAATTAATTTCTACATTATCTTTTTGAACCGATAAATCGAGTAATACTATATGAAATCGTTGATCAAAAATGTGTACTTAAGAACTGTTGTTAAGAAAATTTCAATACATCCCTTTAGACGCATAATACCACATACGCAAAATACCAACTCGAGATTTTGTGGTGTTTTGCGGATTTGTAGAAAAAAATACGTATACCAACTAACCACCCGCAGAACACATAAATAGTCCTAAACGATCCTACTTAGACTTAAGTATTATCTTCTGATATTTTTTAACGTAGGAATGGAAATAAAAGCTACACAAAATAACTCTTTCATTTGACCATAACCCACAGTTTGACGTAACAAAATTGCACTATCACTATTTTGTAACTTGTCGTGTGCTCCAAATACGACCAGTAGATGGATGCAGCAATGCAATGAGACGTTAGCAAGCGGATTTCTGTAACGTTGCGAAGTGAAAAAGCGGTGATAACGCGATTAAAGTTATTCTGTGTTCTGCTAATGGTGTTCTTCTTAGAGCTTAAAAAACTTTTTTTATTTTTAAAACTTTAATGAACTATGTACTATGGGCAACAGCGTCGCTTAACCAGTTTGCAACAAAATTCGTGTGCGCGCGTACCATCCCTGCACGAACTAAACGTATGTGACAGCGGGCGCGGCATGCAATGATTTTAACCTTAGCAGTGGTTAAGCGACGCTGTTGCCCATGGTACATTCATTATCATGTAATACCTACATATAACTTAATATTTTTTTAAACTGAGATCAATGCATACGGTAAAGTTAGATCTGCAAGCCCTAGTTAAATCGCAATAAATTAAACCTTTAGCACTAACATTCATCAAGAATAAAAACGCGCTCAATAAAACTCGATAAGTTTGTATGAGAAATATGTACAGCGCCATCTACCGCCGAAAAGTGAACGTAGATAATTATTACTCAATAGAGCTGACTTTTGTGCCACGACCGAACTTATCACAACGTCTTGCTTTAGATGTTGACAGACAAGTAGTTTGTTGTGACAGCACCTGATACAATGCTGGGCCTTTGCCCAGATGGTGTGTTTCGCTAGGTCCATGACTATACAATTAAAAAAAACTTACTTTGATTCCTGTTTGGTCCATAGCAGTTAAAAAGAAACGTGTAAAAGCATAGTTTTGGATTCGGTAGAAGTAAAGTTCGATAAACATGTAAGCCTTTAGAAAAAACCACCCATGAGTGAGCGCTTTACAGCTGCCGTTGATGATTGCACCGATACAGTCAAGAATCATAACAAAATAAACTGAATCCTACGATTACGCATTAATTAAGTCCCTTAATAGATTAAGCATTATTAGCCTCTCAGTACTAACCTCACCTTTCTTACAGGTGTGGTTCCAAAACCGGCGAGCCAAGTGGCGTAAGAAGGAGCACACCAAGAAAGGCCCCGGCCGGCCGGCCCACAACGCCCACCCCCAGTCCTGCTCCGGGGAGCCCATCCCGCCGCATGAGCTGCGCGCCAGAGAGAGGTGAGGAACTTACAAACCAAACCGCATGCTCATTAAGAACATGGCCCGAAAGGGGTTAACTAATTTGGCCTGCCGGGGGCCGTACCTAACGTTCCGAAACTCGGCAAGTCTGCCGGGCTTCAAATTAAAACAGATAAATCGAGCCCCAATCAGGCAAAAATGGCGAACCCCAATTTATGATGTCACACGAACATCGATGTCCGGCAAATAGTACAATACGAAATTCCTTATTCGATTTATCTTATCTTATCAGTTTTAAGTTGAAGCCCGGCAGACCTGCCGAAGTTCGAAAAGTTACCCAGTAGGACCCTTACTATACGTTTTCATAGCTCTATGTATACTACGTCACACAGAAAAATCATTCACGAAGACAACGAGAAAACCACTCGGCCAATTCCACGCTCTTCAGCATCAGTGAACCGGTTTTTCGTAGTCGAGTGGCATTAACGACCAATGTATTTCTTAGTAGCGGAAGGAGATAGAGCTATGGAAAGTCTGACCCTAAATAAAAAGTTTTGATTCTATTCGAAGTTTGGCGAGACCATACAGTCGTCGCACAAACCACGCGCTCGCAAAATGTGAAAAAAAATTTTGATTGGTTAGCCCTATTACACATATTGCTATTGTTTTTGAAAAAACATGGGATTTCTTTTTATTTTTAGAGACTAATTTTATAATCCCTGTCGTACATTTGTGTCCTACTAATAAACGGAATGAGCTCTCCTACATTTATGTAACGTTCGACTATTAATACATAAAACACGCTAGTCTAAGGTTAGGAGTAGTCGCCTGGACTGCAAATGGATCTGGTTCATAATTTCAAGAAAGACGAGACGGCTTCGGCTAATAATGAGTATTCGGCAGTGCCCAAGTTTCGATCCATATCTTGACTCACTTTTGTCATTTTTGTAAATTAGTTTACTTTCCAGTCACTATAATTCCACCAAAAGTATACCAAGACTTCCATATGGTTCGCACTGTCAAAAAGTTATCAGACCTCGTAGAGCCAAGCTTCTAACTCTACGCGCCCTAACTCTACAAGCTCTAAATTCGAAATCTCTATACCTTAGTCAAAATATGTGGCTTGGCCATTTCGCTAATAGAAAAAAAAATATTAGCTGTTCATTACTTTTCTAATAAACAATAGTTCTTGTCGTAACGAAACGGCCAAGCCACATATTTTGACTAAAGTGTAGAGTTTTTGAAGTTAGGGTTTGTATAGTTAGGGCGCGTAGAGTTAGAAGCTTGGCTCTACATGAGGTCTGATAACTTTTTGACAGTTTACTTTTACAGTCACTATATTTTTTGATGACATAGTGCTAATCAACTTTACTATTAGGTTCTATACTAATGGGGCCCTTATGATTTTATCAACAGGGCGAGAAGAAGAAAGAAGCTGGCAAAGGCGCTTGACAGGCAAGCGAGGAAGCTGCGGGCTAAAGGAATCGCAGTAGACCTTGAAACTTTGAAGGCGGAGTACTTAGCACAACACCGTAACAGTGGCCTTTACTCCGATTCTGACGGAGATGGCGAAGAGTGTATGATCGACGTGGTAGGGGGTGATTCTTGTCACGACTCCGGGCCAGAGGACTTCTCGTTGTCCGGACGCTTGAGAGCGCCTACAGCAGACGGCATCAACAATTCGGACAGCTCGACTTCAGACGCGCACTCCGGACGCAACTACAGCCCACTCCCAGACCCCCAACCCTCATTTTTCAAACACTTCGACAAATTTGACTTCGACCCAAGCCGCGCCGTCTCCTTAGACCTCTCCGGCGGTGGCACGGCCACCGAACGAGACTTATCCAAAAACGGTGGCCCCAGAAAACACAACCCGTTCAGTATAGAATCACTACTTAACACGTGAAAGTGACTGCTTAAGAGGCTAAAGTGACTTTACAGGCATTTCGTGAAATGTTCCTTTGCTTTAACATTTAATGAAATTGTTAATTATCATTAGTTTTATCGGCTTCGTAATAAAGACTTGATAGTACCAGTTATGACATATCCTGTGTGAATATTAGACGTAGGTAACTTGTATTATATAGTTCGTAGCGTATTGTATATAGACCTCGATATATTTATTTTAAATTTTATGCTAATATATTATCCGTAATTTCAATTCGGGGCAATAAATTTTAAATTATTTTTGTTGATGATGTTGTATTTTATTTTATACTTTTATATGTTTTTATGCTGCTGAGTCACTGTTTTTCGATCACAATCACAGCTCTACATTTTAATGCCGAATGACCGTGAATAAAATAGATAATTTGTATTTGTGCCCACAAAACTCACAACGAAAAGTCATTGTTTTTTGGATATGTTAACGACAATTTTATTGTGTTACTAAAACACTTCAGCACTGTCAGATTTCAGCCACTGTATAACTAGATAATAAAGATATAGAGCGAGAGTTTTTGTTAAAAAGTCAGTCACTATAAAGCACCATAATTGAAATATAATAGATACCTAGGTATGCCGACGGAAATCAAATGGTAATTTGATTAAAAGAAAACAATCGTACTACAAAAACATCATTAATGACGACAGCAGCAAGCTTTCCATCATTCAAACTTTCGAGAAAGTTATTTTTCCAAAAATCTTTTAAAAGATTATTTTTGTTAAAATCTGAAATTATTAATTCAAAATTATTGAAATAACATAATATATCTCTTCGGTTTTGCTAACAAGCTATATTTTAGCTAAACTGAACCAAACTAAAAAATAACTAATTTTATTTCTTGATTTTCTTAGATTTTATAGATTATAGGCATTCACAATGCTATTTTTATATTAGGATAAATAATCTTTCTATTAATTTTTTTATCTTAATTTTATTTCACTGAAATTGTTTAGGATTCCTTATTACAACGCAAAAAGTTTTCTTTCCATTTGAATTTGTCACATGTCCTTTACAAATTGCAATTACAAGAGTTAACAAACTGAACTACAATTTGCCAATTAGTGAAAGCGGAAAGCAATTAGAGCAGTGATGATTTGTAACACAAAACGAAGCAAATTCCTTCTTATTGTATTTTAAGCGTGACACTTTAAGAACGAGGTTTTTCTCTATTTTGAAAATAAAAAAATATTATGGACCTAATCACACACAGATGCTCTCATATCTTCTATGATGTTGAATAAAGATGCTTCGATTACTTGTTATTATTTCTAAATATGATCATAATAGCCCATAATAAGAAAAAAAAAAATTTTTTTTTCCTGAACGATAAAAAAAGTATCTTAAAAGAAACTCCTTTTTTGTTACCTAGCAGAATTAACCACTTAATTCGTTTTAACTTAGCCGATACTAATTTTTTTTTCACTTTATACATGTGGCATTAGTTAGCTGAGTGTTTAAACATTTGTGCATAAAAGTTTTAAAACATTAGCGTTCATGGTTGTTATATAAATTAAGACAATGTTAGTATGGAAAATACAAGTTCTTTAAAAAATTTCATATAAAAATTCATACAATGAAAAAACCGTGAAACTGTTTATCTTAAAAAAATCAAATTTTGCCACCAATTTTTATTATAACAACACTTGAGTTTTTTATAATTAATTATTACAATGATTTGTTTCAAAGTCTTTCATCAAATCCGATTTAAGCTAGGACTAAATATACCAAAATTCAGCACAACTTAAACGACAGCAAACAGGCGCACATGCATATTATAATAACATGATAATATGTCTGAAGTGCAAAAAATAAACATTAGCCATAACTGGCGTATCTAGTTGTTAATTATGACTATCTAGGATTAGCATGAACATATATTAGATACGTCAAACTAATTGATAGGGATTCCCATAATTTCCAATTAATATGCTGCAAGCATTTGCATATACCAACCTGAAATTCGTGATAATATTCATTATGTAACTGTCACATAATATGACTGGAATATTATTAGTAGTTTGTTACACAAGGGATGTAAGTGAGCTATTACAGAACAAGATCCAATTTGGCGCCCGTGCGAGCGCAGCTCGCAAAGGGCGCTAATGGATCGAGTGCACCCGAGATATTTAGACGCCCGAGCGAGCGTAGCGAGCGAGGGCGAATATAGTTCGAGGGTGTAATAGCTACTTACAACCGAGGTAAGCATACTATTTTACATTATTCATGCGAGGTAATAAAAATAAAAACAAAAACATTAAAATAAAAATAAAACGTTAAAGGGTTATTTCATTGAAAACTCGTGGGGTTGATCAGACCATTAAACTGAACAACTTTCATTATGGGACCAACCTCGAAATCACGAAAAAAAATCAGCTGTTTTTGCATTGCAGAATTTTGCATACCTAGCTTGAACTGAAATTAAATGCCGCCATTGTTTTTTTTTTCAGCCAAAAGTTTCGTCAGTTTATAATAAAAGAAAAGAGATTGGTTCACTAAGGAGTTTTTAATGCTTGAATTGTAAAGTAACTTTACAGTTAAAGCATTCACCATCCTTGAATTGTAAAGTGATTTGAAAATGGAACGTTCTATCTAAACAATGCACTGTGTTGCACATGCCAACTTACACAGCCTCATACTATATAAGTAAATCCTAGTTACCGAGCAAGTATGATGTAAACGTATTTTTCAATTTATGAGAAAGAAAAAATATTAAGTAAGTAAGCTATTTTGTATGCAATGATTTAGATATCGGAAAATAATTATTACAAAAATATTTTCTACTCGTAATTACTTTATGTATTTAATCAATTTTAATGAAATGTATTTTAATTGAATTGGAATTTTTAAGTAATTTTATGAATATGGTACTTCTTTATTTTCGAAAACATAAAACTAACATTAACATTTTCACTTGTAAGGCTTCTTCGCGTATAGTTCATCAGAAATAAAACATTTTTTACGGATAACAAATGTTCTTTTAGAATTATTTAGTTTTGATTAGTTGGTTATTTAGGTTTCCCGACGTTTCTACACCTTTTCAGGGGCCGTGGTCACGGGACAACTAATAATAACAATAATAAATAATAATAACTGTTTGTTTTTTTCCAACAATCTTAAGTGATACATTTTAAATAATTTACATCTAAAGATAATTAAATAAAATGCAAAAAGGTTGCTCATATTTTTATGAAATTACGCGTTCGGAACTTTATAAAAATGCATTCAAGTTAAATTATACATTTTCTTCCTTCACTTGTCAGTGATATTTTGCGTCTTATAAAATAATTCATATAACTGTACTCCATTTATTTGCAAGAGGGTAAATATATACAACGTCGGCCATAGAAACACAAGGCCTAGTCATAAAATAATGAGGATTAATGATTGTAATGTGAGACCGCCGCCGATAAGGAGCCAATTAGGAAAACAATATGGCCGACCTGCTTCGCTGCTTCTAAGCTGATATACTTTACATACATTGGAATATACAACGTGTTACAAAAAACCCTTAAGCCGAATATGGTAAATAGGGACCATCAAACTGAAAAACTTTTGCTATAGGACCATCTGAAATCACGAAAAAAATGCTATTTCATACAAAATAATAAATTAATAACGAAAATATCAAAGTGTTTGAAACAGCTGTTTTTTTCGCAATCTCAGAGTTTTTCTTTTTTGTAATACTTTGTAAAAAAATATAGATATTTATTTATTTAGATATTTGCACACTTCTCAAAGCTTGTATGGAATTATAGTCCCGTAACGTGAAACTCGTCCTTAGAATGGTAGAGTACCGTATTTGACACCACGACTACCCAATGTTTGTATCAACAGTTTTATGAATTAGATAATTTATTCACTTCTCAAGCTTACGCGCTTACGTTTAGATAATTTAGTTAAAGGAAGGACTCATGGAATAGTTCGTGAAACAAAATCTTTTTAATTCTTGCTACATTGAGTACTAACCGAAATAACTGACTTCAACAACAAAACGTAAAGAAATGTTATTCAAAATATTTTAGTAGCCGGAAAATGCGACAAATTCGCGAAGGCTTGAAGGTAAGTATAATTACGAATATGCGTTCAGGGCCATAGGTTGGCGGCCATTGTTTCGAGCCGCCGATACGTAACTCTCGTATTTGTGTATATTATGGCTTTCTCATTAACTTTCATTGTCTGAAGTTAGCTAATTAAAATGGAACAATGCAATGTACTATGATGCATAATTTCATACTGTGTATGACATTATTTATAGCTATTCCAAAAGTGCGATCGCTTTCCTTTCATTTTGAATAGTCCAAAGAATTTTTTTAATAAAGTTGAAGTTTATTTCAATTTATTTGGTTCTATTCTATACATATTTGGTTTCTATTGGACAGTGCTGAAGACGTAATAGGAAAATCTTATCAATCAAATGCAAAAGTGAAAATGACAAACCATTTAATTATGTGTAGTACCTACCTATTTGATATGAAAATATGTAATTTCATTTGTATCAAATGTTTTGTAAAAAAATATATCAATTGAAATGAAAATAATAATTTAGATAAAAAAGAAGTCAATAGAGATCTTGCCCTATAACTACTGGTTTTAAATTGTAATTAAAAATGCTAACTGTAACACAGTTTTCATTATGTATTCAACTGTCATAATTCGCATAATTTTAATAAATCACACTTGTCTAAAAATAATAGTGAAATTATTTATGTTATCACTTAAATTGTACATTTCTGTAGAGCGAATTATACTTTAGGTACAAAATAATTAAGTTAACTTATGAATGGAGGATAGATGAGTATTTGTATATTGTTTATCACTGTGTAAAAAGGTATGTTATGTGAGTAATTTATTGAATCAAAATATAACACATTTAAAAGTAAGGTGATGGATTCTTTTTATTAATTACCCCTCTATAAATAAAGATAGACAACTAAAGCATTGTGTAATGGAAATCAGAGACAACCAAATTGATCCAGCCGGGGAGCGTTTAATACAAAAGCGGATGCAACAGACAGTAGCACTGCTCTACTCGTCCGTCCGTATGAGTAATACAAACATAGCTGCACAACAGATATTTTAAAATTGTCTGCAGTGTGATCGGCTTCGTAAGGCATTGTTTTAACGAATCCGGCTGCAATACAGCTCAGCCTGATATTACAAAAAGTCGTATCTGGGGCTTCGCTGGCCGCTGCCGCGACACACTTGTTCCGCTCGCTCGATTTGCGCGTTTTTGATCGCAATACTATCCTAACCTAACTTAATGAACTCTTTAAGACTTTTCCATGGAGGGGGGTACCAGCCCCGTTCTCACGCTTTTGTGTCGACCGCTTTATGTCTATTTATTTCCCATTGCCTTATACAAACAAATGCGGCTGCGCTACAAACTGCTGTATTGCAACTGGGTTCGGACCTCAGACCAAATAAAAAAGGGAAGACGTAGTCCTCTGAACAATGCAGTGAAGCCAATAAAACTACGCCTTGGCGTGTACACACACAGTTACACGCACACACATGTAACGAAACTACGCCTTTTGTTAACAGCCAGCGTGCGAAGCGGACGTACCAGGACGTACTAATAAATTATGAATTTCACCAAAGAAAATGCCGAATTGTATAGTGAAAAGGTGTAAAAACCAATTTTCGACACATAAAAAGCAGGATGGAGTCACATTTCACACGAAAGTAAAATTGGAAACTAATATTTTCACTAATTCAAAATAAACATTAAGGTATTACTTGAAACACAAAACGTCAACACAAATGTTGCCATGCCAAACGTTCTTTTTTAAACCTGTTATTGGGTAACATGGAAAGTAACGTAACGTTATTTGTTTCTTGTTAAAAATAACGCGTTAATTATTTCTGTTTCTGGACTGTTTTTACCCACGACGGACGGAACGGAATGGAGGTGGTATATGCGTTTGGGGTTAGAATACTGTGATCCATCAGTATTTAATTAGGGGCCTATTTTATAAAATATTAGTAACTTTACTATAACAATTTACCATTGTTGTTATTGGGGTAGAACTGTTTCTTAATAATTATAAAACATAATCTCTACCCCAATAAACTACTACAATGGTAAATTACTGTACTTTTTCATACTTTTATGAAATAGACCTCTGATTAAATACTGATGATCTCAGTATTTACCACGCGTGTAGCCGTCGCCTCAGAGGTTGTTTGTTTGTTACCATTTTCTTCGGAAACTACCTTCTGGGCCGATTTCAATGCAGTTTTTGTCGTTTTTCAAAAATTACTAAACCGATTTCGCTACGGCTTTCTGTAATGGTTTTTGGCGATGCTTCTTAGATAAGTGTTATAGTATTTAGCCGCTAGGGAGTGCTGCAGCATCATGTTTTCATTTATCTCCATAACGGTTTGACCGATTTAGATGCTGTTTTTACCTGACTGCAAGAGGGTTATGTTTTTCGCGCGTATCTTCTATCTTGTATGTATGTAATATTTTTTATTACCTCATATCTTTTAAACGACTGAACGGATTTCTATGATTAGGATATCGTTAGATTCGTCTTGTCAGCCCAATTGTTCTTAAGAAGATGGCGTTCTAAAAAACTTCTTAAGAAGGTGGCGTTCTAAAAAACCAACATGGCGGCTATACGGTGCTATTATACGTAGTGGAAAAAAAAATTTTTTAGAATACTGCTATATGGGTATCAAATTAAAGGGCTTATTATGAAGATTTCGAAAAGGTATATCATGACCGTAATATATGATAACTAAAAAGATATAAATAAAAAAATAAATAATATAATTAAAAAACCCCTGCCTGCCGCAGAAAAGACAATAAAAAGACAAGTCAACTGAAAAGATGGAAACAAGACTAAATATTAAAGGTAACATAATAACATGCAGTCGGAGGTATATAATTCAAATAATTCATAATGTCACTTTCTTTATGCATGCCTCTGACAGCATGTTATTATGTTGCCTTTAATATTTATCTTGTTTCCATCTTTTCAGTAGACTTGTCTTTTTATGCAGGCGGGTTTTTTTAAAACTAGATAAAGTATGAATTCTTTAAAAAAATTAAAATGAAAAGCAACATTTAAAACTTTGAAAAAACCTACGTCACTTAAAATAGTTATTTTTAATCCTGCAATCCCTGATGGAAATGGAATATTGTGTCTCATTTTCCGGGCTTAAAGGATAAAGTGAAAAAAATAGGTATTCCTAACAAAGGTAAAATAAGTGGTTTTACGAAAATATCTCCCAATTTAAATTAATTTAGGTAGGGTACTATACATACATATTGAAGGAAGGATGTTATGAGTTTGACTGATTGACTGATGGAAAGAACAAATCACATCATGCAACCATCAGTCACTACATTACACGGTAGGTTAATCATCAGTCACAGCCCGTGACTGTGGTTAAACTGACAGCAAAACCTACCGTGTAATGGATGCCTAACATGTCAGAACAAACATCTTGCCCTAAATACACGAAACTTTAGTATTCGTTAGTTTTATTTTTTACATTTTTCCTATTTCCTTCCTACTTCCGCCACTACTTTTAAAGCGAGCTACTCACAGCCCTGCATGCAGGGCTGTGAGTAGCTCACTTTTTCTATCTATCATTAGGCGACGGCTACACGTGTGGTAAATACTGTGATCCATCAGTATTATTTATCAGGGATCTATTTAATAAAAGAATAAAAAAGTACAGTAATTTACCATAGTAATAGTTTATTGGGATAGAATTATGTTTTATAATTAATAAGAAACATAATTCTACCCCAATAATAACTGTGGTAAATTATTATAGTAAATTCACTAATCTTTTATGAAATAGGCCCCTGATTAAATACTGATGGATCACAGTACCAGGCGTGTAGCCGTCGCCTCACACCCGAGTCAGAATAGCTGAATGCCTATCATAGTCTGCGTCTCTTTCATCAGTAATAAATAAAAGAGACGCTTTGATAGCCATTCAGAAAACTGACAAGTTTTAAGAGCTTGTAATACCCCCCTTGGGACCGTATTATGATCTCTTGAATCCAGGCAGTTTTTTGTTTTGATTCTGATATGTGATAAATAACGTTATTATTTCATAACGCGTTATTTTTATAACATTGGGGTAATATGAATTACTATGGCAACACCGGCTCACACACTAATGCATGAAAAAATTGGCTTCAGTCCCTTGCTTGGAAGACTCCGTCTTCCCTTTTTATTTGGTCTGAGGTTCGGACGGACTATTACTGCTGGCTGGAAGCCATTCGCAAAGATGACGCAGTACATTTATACTATGGGTGTTGCATCCACCTTTGCATTAACGTTATGCAAGCAAAAGCGGCTGCACTACAGGTCGCTGTGTTGCAGCAGCTAGTTCCGGAAGGACTATTACTGCTACGCAAGACAATACAGCACAAACTATGGGTGTCTGTGTTGCATCCGCCTTTGTATATACGCACGCACACTGGTTTGCAAGTTGACAAATATATCTATTTAGCTAAAACTATCTAAAGTAAACAATCAAACATTCAAATTGCAATTGACAGGCAAAATAATGAAAAATCAGTTCCAACTGCAAATTTTTTAATTGCAAACCCGATTCGCTCTTAACTTAATTATTAGCATGCGTGTTATTTTAAAACCACGACTAATTCATTACATGCCAAAGGTTAAACAACAATAGCATTGCATTATGACTCTTAATAATGTTAGCATAGAGTTGGATAAGTTATAAAAGGGCCATTTAAGGGGCATGTAGCCGGTTCTCTTCTCATCACTTTTTGTATTAGTTTTAAAATAATTTAATTAAACCAAAAGTGGCTACTTTAGTTTCAAAACAGTTATAAAACTAGTAGAAATAATGAAAAGAAAAGAAATATTAGATACATATTTAAAGGAACGGGTTGTTTGGAAGGAATGGGAACGGTATTTTTTTCATATTTTCATCAATAGTAGAAAACTGAGCGGTCTAAAAAATTTTTTGAGAATGTGAAAACAACGCCTTTTCAGTGATACATGCCCTTTTTCCATCAGTAGTAGTAGTAGTAGTACTCCCACTTCTAATTTTGATGACCCCTTTCAGTCCTTGATGCAAAAAAAATCTTTCTTTTTTGTTAAATATTTGGGCACGTCCTCTAAAACTATGTATCAAGTTAAAAGCTTTGGTAGGTAGTTTTTGTGACATCCGGCTGTGACAGACGGACAGACAGACCGATTCGCACCATAAGGGTTCCTTTTTACCATTTTGGTACGGAACCCAAAAAAGAACCAACAACGCTCTCCTAAGTCTCTAATATTTCTTCAGGAAGGACATCAGAGTAATAAAAAAGTGTATTGGCGGCGCATTGAATGCTACGTGCATATGCCGCTTAACCGCGCGGTCAGTTTTACGTTAATAATTTTAAATGTGCTCAAATTATTCGGCCATTGTGGCACGGAACGTCGCCTCTTTGTCACCCAACACCCGTGTAATGCGACGTGTTGCTGGCAACACTGCGCGACAATTCCCGTGCCTTTTTAAAACAAACATGTGTTCAATTATATGGTTATTAATATTATTATAAACAATGCTTAGAGGGTCGCGTTATATCTCGAAGACCGCGAATTTCAACCGCGGTCAATCACAAGACAGACAAAAGAATGGTTTTAATTGAAAAATGGCTTTTTAATTTTGAATCTGTTTTTGTTTTTATTTTTAGGTATTTGAATGCGGTTTTTCTTTTTTTTAAAAGCTTTTTTATTTTCAACTTTTTTGTAGTATGTAAGCTTGTAATATTCTTTAACTTTATATGTTTTCAAAATGCCTATTACTCAATTTCCAAAGGAGTTCCGTTTTGCCTTCTTAGTCCAAGTATAGTCCAGAACGTAGCATACAGACCATAGCTCGGTTTGTTTTGGATTTTCATAAACCTACCAATATCTCAATCACAATTACATATCCTATTTGAGTTTGAGGAGTTTCCTTGGATATCTTCGAGGTCCAAGTTTTAATGTCAATGAAATTAAAAGAACTACACTTAAGGTATCCCTTTTCCAACAAAAAATCAGCTAACTCGGTTCATAAATAACAAAGTCGTCAAGGTAATTAATGCTACACTACTGAACCGATCTGAAAAAAAAATTAAATGGGACCATTTTGCAAAAAAATTTAATCAAACAAAGAAAGAATCATCAAAATCGGTCTATAAATAATGAAGATATGCGCGAACAACGATAAAAAAGTCGTCAAGATAGTTAATGCAAAATCAAAGTATTTTCAGGATTACTTGAAAACTACTGAATCGATCTGAAAGAAAATTAAATGGGACCATCTTGCAACAAAATTCAATCAAACAAAAAAAGAATTTTCAAAATCTATCCATAAATGACGAAGATATGCGCGAACAACGATAAAAAAACATACAATTGAATTGAGCACCTCCTCCTTTTTTGAAGTCGGTTAAAAATAAACACGTTTTATTCCTATAATAAAAGTACCTATAATAGAAGGAAGGAAAATCAGGGGTGGTACCGGCTGACGCTCCGAACTTCGGCAATTTGCCGGGCTTCAATTTAATACACATAAATCGAGCCCCAATCAGGCCAAATGGCGACCCTCAATTCACGATGTCACACGAACATCGACATCTTCCAAATAACTTGGGTAAATAGTACAATACGAAATTTCGTACCTACTTCGATTTATTTGTTTAAAGTTTAAGCCCAGCAGGTTTAATTAAGTTTACCCAACTAATTTACCTAAATTTCCGAACTTCGGCAAACCTGACTTAAATAAAAAAGTGATTTCTCAATATCGTCTTTTATTTACTGTCAAATTCTAAAAATGTTTGCAAAAATAATGCTAAATTAGTATCGTGAACAATTTTCTATGGACACTTTCACTAAATCACATTAATATTCCTTGAGAAACGGCAACACCTTCCCACGCACATCCAAAGAATATTATAATATATAACAATCTATCTGTCAGTTTGTATATAACGGCTTATTTGTCTAGGAGAACAAATGGAGGAACGACTAATACACCCATTAGTTTCTATGAGTTGTACTATGACATATAACTATGACGCTTATACATCTGATTAGGCCAATGCATTACTTTCATACTTTCACACGAATCATCCATCTCTTATGAGATATTGCAATGTGTAGGGTGACAATGCTTTTTGCATAAAGGAGATAATAAAACTGATTATTAATAGTTGAATGCTATTAAAGAAATCGTCAGGAGAAATTTAAACCTAGATGATGAATGATTTGTTGCTTGTTTACGTTTTATTCGAGATTTTGAATAGTTTTATACTGTTAAGAACAGTCGAGTTCATTAATATATTGGCACTTTTGACAGGATGTTGACTTTTATTACAAAGGCATAAAGGTTTATCAACTGTTAAAGGCGCATATTATTGAACTCAACTGTACACACATGCTTAAAATTAACCACTACAAGGTTTAATTAAGTGAATCGATTTGACTGAATACCTAACAGCGTTATAAGTATACACGATTGCGCTAAGGGAGAAGACAAATGGACTTTGAAGTCTATTTTTGTTGTATTTGCTAATCTTATAAAGTACACCTACACGGTAAAAACAGATTTCTTATAAAAAGACAAATTGCTTTGGATTAAGACATATTCATTGAATCCAAGAAAGTGATCCTCTCCCTATAGACGCTAGACAATTATTTCTTCGTAATAGTAAATAATTCTCTTAAAAAATTTTAGTTGTTACAAGAATAATATATTTATTCCAAGACACGTGTTGTTTCATTCAAGACACTGTTATTTTGTACAGTCAAGTAAATATATTCTTGACACGAAGAATCTTCTATATCTCTTTTAAACTAACCTTACTTAGAGTAAATTTATTTTACTCATATTAAGTAAATGTTTAATTGGCCTTAGTAATTACTGATTTTTGATGAAAAAATTAAATTAAAAATTGAGATTTTGTGTATTGAATGAAGATGTTGTATATATTAAGTGGAGATAATTGGAGAACACCGATGACTTCTTTCCAAAAGTTTATTACCTAAATGATTTTAAAAGTATAGATTAGACTTTTCTGTCCCAAAATAACAAAATGGGCGCGGTCTACAAAAAATCAAGGTAAAAGTGCTCGAAAGAGGAGTGGAGTCCGGGAAGCCGTTCCAAGTAGAACGCGACACCCAGAGGCAACAAACCCGATTAAGCTTGACAAAATAAAATTAATTCCGACTACTTAAAGAACTAGATAAGAATCTTAACACCGCGGGTCAGAGAAAAGAAATAAAATTTTGTTTTGTTAAATAAATTTCTTAAATATATTAAATTCGTACTCCAACTATTATTAAATTATTTTGGGCCAAAATTGCATGTCTAAAAGTTAGTACTTAATGTTTTGATTGAAGTAAATCTTTACTCAATTGTATAATTTTCTAGACCTAAAACGAAAAAAAATATAATGAGCACATATTTTATCTTAAATTAAATATTATGTACTTTATAAACAATAAACTTTCTCTTAATACACTGGCCTGCAAAAGTAAGTACTACAGAGGCCTATTTTCATACAAACGAGGTAACTTTGATGCTTTGGTTGTCCGTCCAGGATTAAACGGGGTGTGATTTGATAATGTTTGTATGAAAATAGGCCTCTGTAGTAGTTACTTTTGCAGGCCAGTGTAGAAGAAAATGATTTTTTGAAAAAGGTAATTCTAAATCCAAATAACTTGTCGTTGATTTAAGATAATTTTAATTTGATGCAAAAAGATGGACATTTCTTGATTTAAATTAAGTCAATTTAATTGATATAAGTTTAAATAAGCCTTGAAACAAAAATATTTCTCTCAATCATTAAGAAAAATATTGTCTGAGTAAAAGATGAGCACTATTTTTGTTTTAAAAATATTGCATTGGCCTAAGTAAATATATTTTTAGAATAACCAAATATTTCAAGAAATTGGTCTTTCTTATTTAAAGAAATCCTTTTTTACTGTGTAATTGAAAAAAAAACCACATATTTTTAAAACGAATATTTCAGTGACAAGGCTATGAGCTGCCTGCTTATTGTCTAGTTTTCAAAATCTATCGCAATCACTTTGATTCGACAGATGGATGTGACACATTGCAGCATTTCTTTGGTAAGTTTTTATTTGTGCCAAAAAGGAGCATCAATGTATCACATTCTGAAAGCGATTGCGATAGATTTTGAAATTAAGACAATTAGCCCCCGGGTTTCAGTGATATCTAAAAGCACAAAGGTGTAAATAAAATCCGTATACAGGGTTATTTGTAAAACACCAACAACCTCGCAGGAGTAGATTAGTAACATCATATACAACAACATTTGCTACAACTTTTCCAAAAATAGACAAAAAATCGACTTTTCATTCAAAACTCATTTTGAAAAAAGAAATATATGTAGCTTACTTCCGCAAACAATCATACAAAACTCAATCAGCTGTTCGGACATTTGTATGGAGAGTCGATTTTTTTTGTCTGTTTCCGGAAAATTCGTAGAACAAATGTTGTTGTTTGAGTTGAGTCCCGTCTGAGTTGCTACGGGTGAGCCGATTTTTTCTATTATTTTCATTAAATTAATCATCATAATATAAAAATAGCATTGTGAATGCAAAAAATCTAAAAAGTTAAAAAAGTTAAAACCATGTATAAAATAATAGTCCGACAAGCGCACTATCGTTTGGTGGCCCCAACACAGAGCTTAGCTATCACATCATCGTTAGCGATTTCTGTTATTATAACCCATTTGCACATGATATTAGCGGTTCGAGGGCCTAATAGCCTGTATTTAGTAACCAGGTCCATCTGATGCGCAGGCGCAGCCACTCGAATATAATTCGTCAACATTAAGTAAATGATCCTCGGGCAATTTTCAACGATATTTAATTGTTAAAAAGCATTTAATGGACGAAAAACACATGATAAAATTATAGGACAATCAAGAGGTGTAATTTAACCTATAAGTAAGTGTAATCGCGTCATTTTAAGTGATTGCAGGAGTAAAGCAATATTTGCAACCGCTGGTCTTCGGATGGGTGAACGATCAACGATTGGTTATTTCAAGATTTTTATTGCTTTTAAAAGTTTGTAAAGCTGCAATCGCCATCTTTGGCCATATTAATTATAGCTAAATTCTATATTTCACAATACTGAACCCAAGAGAAAAACTGCCTCAATCCAAACAACATCACAAGAAGAACCCTTCTTGACTGATTTGCAATTTGCGCATAATTAACTTATTAATTAGTTAATTATGCTCAAATTGCAAATCATTTTGGTATTACTTTTGTATAGGAAATTCCCTGTCCGCCGGCCTCTTAAGGCTGTATATCCGCATTTCAGAGAAATACCTAAGCGTTTTTCCAATGAAGTTATCTAAAGAATTAAAGCATTACTATTAATGTAAACTTTAGTTTTAGGAAGCAAAATTCCCTAATTAGTGCCGTATAGAGAGAAAAACATAATAAATTAACAGGTATTTTAAAACTAAGACAATTTGTTCAAGTGGAATTTCAAATTTGCTTGTCAGGGGTATTTTTTACAAACGTTTCAGCTGTAACAAATAAGAATACGACTCATATTTATTTTTTCACTTATTGTTTGTATTGTCAAGGGAGTCTATAGAGAGAAAATTTATAAAAATGTTTTTAATCACAGAGAAATAAAATATTAAAAAACCGGACAAGTGCGAGTCGGACTCGCCCACCGAGGGTTCCGTACAGACCTTACATCTATACATAAAATAAAGCTATAGAAAAGTTGTGTCGGTACAAAGGAAATATTTTGAAAAAAAAGTGGTTGGTAGTTATTCGTTTTTTATATGAAAACTGTACTACGGAGAGTTCAAGCTTTATCCCAGGTTCTACCTACAGATATTATGTGAAAAATTGCTTAGATTATAAGTTGGACTCCAAGCTACCAAACTGTAAAAAAATACCATCAAAATCCGTTCAGCAGACTGCTATATATAGATAACAATTTGAAATCCTTTGTCGCCACGTAGAAAATAACCCTTCCAGGGATTACGACAAAGAATTGACCACGGGCGAAGTTTGAAATGGAATAGTACATTACTGCAGCGGCACTCAAGACAGGCATTGAAGAACATACGTGAGTCCATCAATGCCTAGTTGCGGCCAAGGCTTGTGTAGCTTTTAAACTTTTAACTTTTTAGTTTTAAAAGTTTTAAGCTTTTTATTTTAATTTTAATTTACTTACAGTAATTGATAAAAGAAAATGGAAAGTGGAATGTGCACATAAAGGCCTTTCGTTTGATACACATATTGAAAAAAAAATCCGGTTTTTTTTCCTTTATTTCCAGTTTTTCATTTTTTTTTCCAGTTTTTTGGAAAGTGCTCATCAAGGTCTTTCATTTGATACCCATATTACAAAAAAATTTTTTTTTTTGTTTTTTTTTTTTTAAGTTTTTTTGGAATGTGCTCATCAAGGCCTTTCATTTGATACCCATATTGCAAAAAAATTCCTTTCGTTTTTATTTTTTTTTCAGTTTTTTGGAATATGCTCCTTGATAAGCATATTCCAAAAAACTTTTCAAAAAAACTTACATTTGATACCCATAGGTATTGAAAAAAAATTTTTTTTTCGTTTTTAATTTTGTTTTTATCTTTTTGGTATGCGCTCATCAAGGCCTTTCATTTGATACCCATATTGCACCAAAACAGTTTTTTTTTTCGTTTTTTTTTTTCAATTTTTTGGAATGTGCTCATCAAGGCCTTTCACGTGATACCAGTACCCTTAGCACGAACAGCTATCGAGAAAAAAAACGCGCGTAAAATTACTCGATAGAGAATTATCTATAGAAAATTTTAATTTAGCTATTCGGCGGTAGATGGCGTTGTACAAATTTCCCATACAAAATTGCACTATCGAATGATTTTACGCGCGTTATTTTTTTCGATAGCTGTTCGTGCTAAGGGTACTGTATACCGAATATTAAAAAAATAATTTTTGGAATGTGCTCGCTCATCAAGGCGACATTTGATACCTATATTTGTGTTTCATTGAAAAGTTCGCTCCATTTCTGAATTACACGTGTGTAATGAGTTTTAATTTAATAGAAACATTGCTGGACAGACGCCGGCAATTTTGTATGAAAATTCATTATTACACGTTAGTAATGGATTCTCATACAAATATTGACGGCGCGGTTTAGGTCTGTCCGTAAACTCCGATTTAGCACGAAGAAGGTTGTCAAAATAATGTTCGAATTTCCAAGCATTTTTGAGAAAAAATAAAATAATTACAAACCCACCGCACCTGTATAAAATACAAGTACTGTTGATTGTCAACAGATGGCGCTGTATATCAATAGTACACTGTATAATGTTCTGTGAAATGGTTTTATTTATCGCAATGTTATTAGAGAAAATGGGTGTATTCCAACAGGACCCTTTGGTTGTGTGAAGCCGAGACTTTTATTGTAGTGGTGGCTACCTCGGCTGACCTTACCGAGTAAACTGTCTTGATCATACTTGGTGCCAAATGCTCCAAGCAACATTGGAATGCGATGCACCCGCATTTTAATGTAAACTGAATCAATCTACCACTGAACTATTCAACACTTGACGCTGGCAAAAATTACTTCCAAGAAGAAAGTAGATTGCCAAAACAAAAATAAGAAGAAGAAGACCCCCTGTCATACAGCGTGACATACCACCATGTTGCGAAAATATTTAGAGCCAAATTTATTACTTTTTAATTTTATTTTTAAAAGTAATTAACTATTACAATATTTGAAAGGATCTGAATAATTAATAATAATAAATATTGATATTTTTAAAAGAATTAGTGGCGCGATTAATCCAAAAGTAATTAGAAGTTAAACTATGACCGCGCATACCGTTGTTTCACCAAGATGATTAATAATTACGTATTTTAATGACCATATTTTATTATGATTTAATTACAGATATACAGTTTTCAGATTTATTCCTGTAAGTGAGTTCTAGGTCAACGGGAAGTACCCTATGAATTTTGATTCCTTTGAGAGTATCGAAAATGCGTTTTTTGCGCCCTAAACGGCAGTATCTTTTTTTTACGTTAACTTAGAAGTTTGATTTTTTTACAGCTTCAAGGGCCCGTAGACCTTAGTATATGGTTTAAATTTCAATTCTATATCTACCTCCACGCGTTTCCGAGATAAAGGGTCTTGACAGACAGACGGACGGACGGACAGACAGACAGACGGACAACAAAGTGATCCTATAAGGGTTCCGTTTTTTCCTTTTGAGGTACGGAACCCTAAAAATGCTCAAATCGGTATACTTTGACATGTTTTTTTACTGGTATTTACAGATTCTAAAGTCATTTTTTATTTTTCTTAGGAATAATAAGGTATTTGTCTATTCTATTGCATGTTTTGTATATGCTTATATCTATTTAATACATAGAAATAGAATGTCAAAGAACAACAAAGTCAATAAACAGGTGATCCGAAACCGAATCAATACATTTTATATGAGATACGTAAAATATGACTTAGATTCATAAAATATGACTATATTATGGCAAAGGAAGTTAATAAACTATGTTCCATAATGTTTTCTTTGTCGATAAACGAATAAATGTAGCGAAATTTGGTTTTAGAAAAATGTGTGGCAATATCTTATTTACCTTTGAAAAGTGTGATTACTTGGATTGTTTCTTTTTGTCTCATCACAATTACTTAGAGCAGAAGACATCATAGCTCCACGATACCTTTATTTTAAATTCTAATTAGGATTAAAAAATATTTTAAACAAACTGTGATTGCTCATTTGCTAGGCGGGACGCTAGGGGCTCTTACTGTAAAAAATGTTGGCACATGTCACTTGATCCTTTGTCTCTTTTTTACATAGACCGTGTCCGTATGGTGTTAACTTCTCTTTTCCACGCTTTGTTGGTCTTCTTGAGCGCAGCGAAAATTTTTCTATGTCTATGATTTAATAATTTAATAGGAATTTTCAAATTCCATTCTCATTACGGCTCGCGCAGAGTTGTTTTGATCGTTTGTATTGGTAATTTAATCGTTTGTATTGGTAATTTTATCGTAAATTTAAAAATGGAACGTGATGCGCGTCTACACCCTAAGGTGTGTTCAAAACTCCATATTTACCAGGTTATAGGTATAGTCCGTGTCATTTAAACTTGCATAAACGGTCATTGCCCTCTTCTGTACTAAGAATACTTGAAATTTAGCGATAAATATCGTTCTTCATACTAAACTGTCGCTAACATTACATCGTTAGCGTTTCATAATACACAGGGTATTACAACATAAAATTACGAATCCGTAGGAAATCTGCAATAAAAAATAATCAATATTATTTTTTTATTTTTATCCATCATTAAAAGAAAAACCTCCTTCAAAAAACCTGGAACAAAAACAGCTTTAAAATTAAATACCTTTAAAAAAGCAAGAAATAATATTCAAATCATTAGTTACGCATAACATCCTTACTTATAATATTATAAATGCGAAAGTCCGTTTGTTTGTTTGTTTGTTTGTTACGCCTTCACGTCCTATCTACTGAACCGATCATCATGAAATTTTGCATACACGTTGTCAGGGGTATAGAGAAGGACATAGGGTACCTTTCATCCCGAAAAAAAAGTATTGTTCCCGAGGGATAGTAGAAAACCTTTCCACGCAGACGAAGTCGCGGGCGGCCGCTAGTTATTAATAAAACATCTAATGAAGTCGGGTGGGGCTTTTAGAAACATAACAAAAAAGCTGTCTTCTAGCCCCACCCGACTTCAATAGACGTGTTTTATTAATAATGTTATGTGTAACTAATGATTTGAATATTATTTCTTGCTTTTTTAGAGGTATTTAATTTTGAAGGTGTTTTTGTTTCAGGTTTTTTGAAGGAGGTTTTACTTTCTTTCTTAAAAAGCCTTTTTAATTTTCAATTATTTAGTGGTAACTGGTAGGTATATAAGTGTGTTAATATTTTTTTACTTTATATTTTTAATATTTTCAATGGTAAGATGCCAACTTTACGCTGTTTGTTTTTGAGGAGTTTCGTTGTGTCTTCGTAGTTTGGTTTGTTTTGGATTGTCATAAGCCTACCAAAATCTAAATCACTTTGCATATACTATTTGACTTTGAGGAGTTCCCTTGTGTATCTTCGAAGTTCAAAGACCAATACCGATGAAAATAAAATGCGACCATTCTAGGAGTATATCCTTTCAAACAAAAAAAAAACATATAAATCGGTTCATAAACAAAGATGTTATGTACGAAAATCCGTAAAAACTCGTGTGATGGCAAGAAAAACTACCAGCCAGGTCTCTGTAATTTTTTTATGGGACCACGTATGAACTATGTTATTTGAGATAAAAAAAGAATTGTATAAATCGGTTAACAACTGACGAAGTTATGTTAAAACATACATAAAAAAAATGTCGACTTGATAACCTCCTCCTTTTTTTGAAGTTGGTTAAAAATAATATACTAGAAAAAAATCGACTAGTCACCAGATCATTTTCTCAGGCGGGAATCGAACCCGCGACCTTTGGAAGTCCGGTCCAATGCTCTTCTAACTCCCGCCTAAGAAAATGATCTGGTGACAAGTTGATTTTTTGTAGTATATTATTTAGTACTTATTATTATTGTGAATGCTAAATATCAAAATTAAAAAAAAAAATGCTCAACGGGATAGTACTCGGCCTTCACCTCACCTGATGTTAAGTGACGATAAGGCCGAAGATGGAAGCGCACTACACCCGGAATCCTCATCTTACCTCTAACTGCCGGAACACAACAACTTTTAAATTGTTGTTATAGCGTCAGACTTAGGTAAGATGGTGGTAGCTAGCCAGGCTGCTCTTGAAATAAGCCCTACCATCAAGTCTTGGGAAACGAACCCGGGACACTGCGTCTTACACTGGTGGGCGAACCACAAAGGCGGTTAAAAGTTATAAAAGAGGGATAAATCCACTTAATTCAAACAAAAAAACTTCATCTTATTTCAGCCTTGATGATTGCTACGATGAGATAGAAACTACTTATTTCTCAAACGCAACTAAGTTCATTTACCTTCATACAAAAATGGTAGTTTTAGCAAATTAGACTTCAAAAATAAGAATAGCTACAGAAAACTGTAACACAATAAAAAAACAATAAGCAACCATTAATATTAGGTTCTCACAAAATTATGTTTAATTTTTTTGTTAATTGCATGAAATTAAATAACGCATTCTGCAGAACCATTTTAACTGTACTTTAATAATACAATTAACTATGTAGACACCTACTGATTTACAAAATTCCGGTATTTGAAATTACTAGACTTAAATTATGGCTGCTCAATTAAAATTATTAATAGCAAAATTTTCCTACTTTTGTATTATAGAGCATAAAATAAATAAGTATATTCTGTATCTATGTAAATAGAATCAGTCGGATTCAGTAACCATGACTCAAATTAGCAAAGACTAAGCCGGTACAGAAAGAAATGATTTTGTTTTAAGTATGTACCTACATGTAAGTATTTAGAAGGAAGTTTCAACTTTCTACTAACATAATAATCGTTGAAATTGTTAGCTTTCTTAATTTTTTTTTACTAAGTAGGTACTCTTGCAATAGAGTTTGAAATGCGCAGTTTCAATATGAGCAGCGAGATGTCAAGATAATGAGCGATTTTCCGACAGCTTAATTAAAAAGAAAAAATCGATCGATGACATTTTATGCCATCATACCACCACCATATTTCGTTTTTTCTTTTCGCTCGTCTTTCATAAGCCATCTTTCGAGATATTTCAACAAATTTCTTCTTTTTTTGTCACGTAAAATCGGTCAATAATCTAAATAATTTAAGCTGACTTTGTTTAAAAAAATAGTACAAAGATAAAATACACAACCTGTGACAGTAAAGTTTCCCCTCTGCTCCGTCTACTCTAAGCGCAGGTAGAAAAGGCATGAATAACAAACTAATTACAACGTATGCAAATTCGGACATTAATTCCCAAATGATTCAATTCGGGTGCGAGGGTTTTCATTACTCGGGTATCGGAACACATTAATCTTACCAACTTACTCTCAACAATTAGTCGATGTTCGAGTTTTTCTTCTTATTAAAGACACGAGCTTTATTTATGTTAATTCAGACTATGTAGATTCATTTGGTAAGAGAGGTTTTAAATGGCATTATCAATTTGGTGATTGATTGAAAACGATATGTTAAAGGGATACTTACTGTTTTTGATGACACAGACACAGTTTCATAAGAAAAATAAGGCTCTATTTAATTTTAAATTATTAAAGCTCCAAGTTATTTAAGTTAGTATAAAACGTTGTTAATTCGTCAAAAATGACGGTTACGTCATTTATTGCTTTATTGCCGAATTAAGAACGTAACACGGCACCGCACGCTCTTATCAAATTCTAAACGCATTTTGGATTTAGTTTTTTTGGCAGTTGTAGTACCTACCTACGTAGCTACTCTAACTAAAGTACCTAAGTATTATTTTCCACATGAATTTTATCCCCAAATTAACTCTTGCTCTTACGAAACTTTGTCGTATTAGAATAATGAGTTGACGTCATCTACTTTTGGGCATATTCGCTTAAAATGAGTTTTGGGGTATACAATTAGAATCTGCCAGAGTAAATTGGACTTTAACACGATGTCCTAAGGATTTAATGCGTAGGGTGTTGGTGGGCAGTGTAATGGTCCCGACACACAGTGATACAAATCGCACCGACACGCGCTCTAACGTAATCACTTAATTATTGAGCGACACCTTAGCGGGGTCTTGAAGGGCTGCCACTGTTTTTTTTTCATAGAGCTAATCGAAATAATTCACAAAATTTTAAAATCTTATGATTAAAGTAATTTTTAACTTCTAAGATAAAAACAATTCTTAATATATTCTATATTTTAAGTTACCATCTTTCTAATACCTACGTCTTCGCATTCGAACCATTCAGTTTGACTTCCATTTCGTAGTCAAACCATTTTGTCTTTAGGATTTACTGTATTTGTATTTCGTTTGAGATTTTCTTTTCACATAAGCAAAGAAAAGAGTAAAACAATTTATTTTTTATTTTTTTCTGCTGCTGAATATAAAATAAAAAGTTGAAGTGAATAAGTATTATTAACCATCAGTGCTTCAAAGAAAAACTAACCAAACTTATCAAAAAACATAAAACCTTAAAAAAACAACCATCTTTCTGGGATTAGAAGTTTATAATCGGCCTAAATATTTTTATAAAATATAATAGTCAGTGCAAAAACTTCAAATATTTCGCATACTTATTTGTAGTAAATTACACAGTCATTGAAACTGATATACATTTTTACACGACTGCCCAAAGCAAAAAGAGTGTATATGTGTTCAGGGTTCATGTTTGTGGGTATGTGAGTTTCTTTATTCCACCATAACTTCTAAATGCCTGAACTGATTTGGATAAATAGGGTATCGTTAGAATCCTTACAGCATCCCGAGTGACACTGGTTATATTTTATTTAGAAAAAAATAATATGGCGACTGTACGACGCCATTTTCAAATAGGAAAAAAAATTTCTTCTATTATTACAATATGGGCATCAAATGAAAGGCCTTGATGAGCAAATTCCAAAACTTAATAATATGTCACTAAAATGTGTGAAATAAAAATAAATAAATTTAAAAATATTAAAAACACGACTGCCCTGCCAAAAACGAACTAAAAAGTTAAACAACAAGTGTCATTGCAGTCGAGGGACCTCTTTCATCAAAAATTGTTCCATAATAAGGTCCCTCGACTGCAATGACACTTGTTGTTTAACTTTTTAGTTCGTTTTAGGCAGGGCAGTCGTGTTTTTAATATATTTTTTTTTAATTTTATTTTTAAATTTGAGGTTTTAGCATTTACAATGCTATTTTTATACAATACTAAGTAATATATAAAAATACCTGGTGTGAGTCTGTTTTTCTTTGGTATGTATATTATTTAGTATTATTATTTTTATAATATACATTTTCTGACGTAAATGCTATCCATGGCAGCAAACTTACCGAAAAATAGAAAATTTCGTTTGAGCATCGGTATTCGGCACCCCTACACCTGCTCCGCGCCCAACGCTAACCATACCACATTTTATTATATCAATTTGTGGCCATTCAAGGCGCAATTTTTGGGCTAATTCCTTTATAATTGTAGGATCGGCCCTTCCAACTTTCTACTGCTATGTGAACTCAGGCTTATCTGATTTAGAAGCACGATGCCAGGGACATTAGGCAAAACGAGAAACGTAAGTTTTAATGGACAGTGGGCGTGCCCACCAAAACAACGTGTAACATGGGCTTAAGGATAAAACTCGCATTATTTTAGGGCATTTTAATTACGAATGTTTATTATTAAAGTCAATTAGCTTTGATAAGGGTAATGCTGATGAGCATGTGATCAGATGATAACTTTATTTTGAAATTTTAACTTTTTTATACAGTGTTTTTACTGATAACGACATTCTGCAATAAGTTTACAATATCTGCTTGAATTAAGTTATTTACATACAACACAGTCACTAAGCATAACCTTTTGAATGTTTTAATTTTGTTGAAAGTATATTATGTAAGACAGAATTAAACATTTTTAATGCAATATTCCTAACTATATCAACAGTGATAGAGTACAATTATATATTCTGTAGTGAAAAGTAAAAGCAAGGTTTCCTGGACGTGTCCAATAGTCTCTTATGACCGTGACCCCTGTTTACACTTTCGCCAACTTCCGTTTTGGCCAATTCTTTATTCGTCAATTCTTTATTCGCCAATGCTCCACATTCGTCAACTTCCGTTTTGGCCAATTATTTATTAGCCAATTCCTTATTGGCCAAAGCTCCACATTCGCCAACTTTCGTTTTTGCCAGTTCTTTATTCGCCGATTCCCGGTTTGCCTATTCCTTACTGGCCTACAGCCAAACTCATTGTATTGAAAAAAAATCTTACTTTTCTAATTTTCTCATTGAAAGTAACTTAGCTGAGTTAAGTATAAAATTGGATACTTGAACAAAACAGTGGCTGAATGTTTTAATAGAATGCCAATGAAATTCGTGACTCCCTTGAAAAAATATGCTCGGCACAATTATTAAAGTCTAACAGGAAATTAAATTTCGTTGAGAGTGACATTTCACGATATTAGCCGCCCGAAAATAGCTATTTTTTATAAAATAACGTGTGAAAAATGATTAAGAACTTTTTTATACAGGATTTTTCGAACAAATGGTTTTAAAAAGAATGACGTTATTATATAGGTATAGCTGAGAATGAATACTAAAGTCTTTTCTTACCAAAATAAAGAATATTGAAATCAAATAAGAAAGATCCTATCATTCACTGCTAAAAACAAGAAAAAAGGCTGGCGTAACCACAATAAGTTTTTTCTATTAATTATTTCTAATTACAATAAAACCTTAATTTTATTATTCGAAAATTTTTGTGCAATAGGGGTTTTAATTAACATATGAAATTAAATTACTACGTTTTCGCAAATAAAATCATATTCAAAATAGCAGTCAATATTTGGTGTCAAACTTATCACTGATCAAAAATTAGCATTCATAATTTTAAATCAACAGCCATTAACCATAAAGCCCTAAGTAATCCTAAGTAACCATACAACACGTCATATGTAATCTATGAGGAAATAAGTAACTCAAACACACAAAACAATAATGTTTTCCTAAGAAACTAATAAAATGATTAAAATCGTAAGTTTCCAAGCATATCGCGTAAACGATCAACCTTAATAATTTTAATAATTTCCATATTTCCAGTTCACGGCGGCGGCGGTGGGTGACCATAAAACTGATTGTGTGTACTTATTATATTAATCTTTGTATTAATTCTATTGAATAACCTTTTCATTATATTGTGATAAGGCCCTCAGATATAATTATTTCTAAGATTCCGCAGTATTGAAATGGAGGGCCTGCGAAATCAATCCTACTAATATTATAAATGTGAAAGTTTGTGGGTTTGGATGTTTGGATGTTTGTTCCTCAATCACGCAAAAACTACTGAACGGATTTGGTTGGAATTTAGCACACAGATAGTAGATAGTCTAGATTAAAACATAGAATACTTTTTATCCCAATATTCCCGCGGGAACGGGAACCACGCGGGAGAAACCGCGGGCGGCCGCTAGTCTTCATTATAATTTAATTTAACCAGATAAAGTTTATCAAGATCCAAAAACACGGTTATTTTAATGTTATTTATTAATTTTGTCTATTGACCATAATATTATAATGTTTGTATTTGACATGTATGACATGTCAAATAATTAATTAAATTTGAATTCGTTAAACCTAATTTTTGAATTTTTAGATTTTAGGCATTCACAATACTATTTTTACATTAAGATAAATATTTTGATGGAATAAATACTAGAAAAGATCGACTCACCCGTAGCAGCTCAAACGGGACTCGAACCCGCACTCTTGGGATTCCGGCCCAATACACTGACTAATTATGCCACCGAGTCGCTAGTGGGAGCGGAGAAGTTTTCTAGTACTTTATACGTTCACGCTGTAAGTCAGCGTTAATGCATCAATGTGAAGAATTAGGTACCTTCAACATTCGAATGCAACACCTTTACAGATGTTAGACAATTGATTAAGATGAAATAGCTATGTATATAGCAATTTACGATGGTATTATCGCTTTCTTTTACACGCTTTCAAATGGTAGCCGCACGAGACCTTACTATTGCAAATAAATAAATAAATGAATGTGATTATTATGTCTATTTGATTGAATCAGGCGTCACTTGGCGGAAGTCCCAAACCATTTTGAAAAAAGAAATATATACACATATTTCTTTTTTCAAAATTATTATGTCTGTTTCGCAGTTTCTTTTTTTGGCTTATTGGTAGTCAACTATGCCAATAAGTCAAAAAAAAACACGCGCGCTCTACTAGTTTTACCTCTATGTCAGAAGTATACTTATTTCTTACTTATTTATTGGTCACCCAAATACTAAGGCAGCGTTATGAAGTTATTACCGTACCGCACCTGCATTGCGAGTCGGTACAATTTTCACTTGCACCACGCTAACACCCTCTGGCACGCTAACTAATGAATTTCACTAAAACTCATTACCTAATCGACTAGTATTTTTCAAATACTAATTGGGGTTGCATGACAAAACGTCACAGAAAAACGTACGAATTCTTGATTATTTTTCCAACTATTTATATGAATGACATTGCTAAGTCAATGCAATTTGGTTTAAAATGTAATAACAATTTAAAATATTGTATGCCAATTTTAACCTTCTGTGAAAATTTCATAGAAATTAAGTTATATACTATTTGATATACGAAACCAGTAAAACTGGTTAGTATTCGGCCAATATTTGGCCGAAACCGAAACTGTGGCTGAAACTAGTTTTTTAGCCGAAACTGGCTGAAACCGAAACTTCGGTCTGTCACTAAAAATGATATAAGTGTGGATCCAGCTTTTTCCGAATGTATTATTATTCTTCGATCACTCTTTATTAATGGATAATATCATAGCGAACAGACGTCAACAAATTGCCAACACAATCGCGATCCACAAACAACGTGAGATTTTCGCCTTTACATTCTTTTATCTGGACTCTGACGTCTCTGAGGGTGGGTACTCACTTAGGTTCGCGAACCTCCGCGCTCCGCGAACCTAGAACAGTGATCCATAGCAAAAACAAATATTTTTACTTTGGCTACAGTGTGTGCCTGTGCGAACCAGCTTCGCATACGAGTTCCCTCACGTACACACCTCGGCGCCCTGTTTCAGCAGAGGATAAACGATATTTTCGGTGCAGGTTCGCGGAGCGCGGAGGTTCGCGAACCTAAGTGGGTACCCACCCTTACACTTACTAAGCGTGGGTTTCCGATTACTAGCACTTAGCACAGCACCTCCATCTCTGATCTTACGGGTTCACGACGCCGCTAATATTTATTATTATTTATTGCGCCCGTTTATGCTCCAATAGCTCAAATCGAGCTGTTTGTGCTAAGATAAATGCAGCTTGGATTGCTTTTAGAGTACTGGAGGCGACAGAATAATGGTTACAACTAAGCTAAACGGTTCTATCCGTGGCGGCTTTATCTTCTGATATACGGTAAATTACCTAGTAAGTAACTATATGCAAGTAAATATCTCATAATTATACAAAAACTCTGACGTTAATAATTCAAAATACCTTCGCAGTAATATCGTTAAGTAAAAATTTAAAAAATATTAAAAACACGACCGCCCTGCCAAAAACGAACTAAAAAGATAAATAACAAGGTGTCATTGCAGTCGGGGGACCGTTTTGTGGAACAATTTTCAATTAAAGAGGTTCCCCGACTGCAATGACACCTCGTTATTTATATTTTTAGTTCGTTTTTGGCAGGGCAGTCGTGCTTTTAATATTTTTTTAAATTTATTCATTTTTATTTCACACATTTTAGTGACAAATTATATAGTTTTGGAATGTGCTTCTTGTGGCCTTTCATTTGATGCCCATATTGTAATAAATGAAGAAAAAAAATCCTTACTTAAGAAGATCATGAGAAGACATTATGGTTAGGTAAATTACTTTGAAGTTCTATAGGGCCATCGATGACAATGCAGAATAAAACAATTTTGAGAAGATCCTTACTAATTATTATAAATGCGAAAATCCTTTGTTTGTTTGTTTGTTACGCCTTCACGTCGTAACTACTGAACCAATCATCATGAAATTTTGCATACACGTTGTCAGGGGTGCAGAAAAGGACATAGGGTACCTTTTATCCCGAAAAAATGTATAGTTCCCGAGGGATAGCAAAAAAACTGTCCACGCAGACGAAGTCGCGGGCGGCCGCTAGTGTTTTTATAAATGAAAAAATGGCGTCCTACCGTCGCAATATTGACTTTTTATAAAAAAAATATAGCCAGTGTCACTCGGAAAGCTGTAAGGATTCTAACGATACCTCATTTACTCAAATCAGTTCAGGCATTTAGAAGTTATGGTGGAATAAAGAAACTCACATACCCACAAACATACATGAACCCTGAACACATATACACTCTTTTTGCTTTGGGCAGTCGTGTAAAAAAGGGCTATAGACTGGAATAAAAAATATAAATTTTACAAGAAATTTCGTGAACCCCTAAAACCGTATTGTGTATGTATGTACGTATGTATACTACTGACACCCCTAAGTATTTTATCAAGAAAACAACGAAAAAGCAAACACGTATCATGTTACGTAAAAATTCATGAAAGTAAACTCAGTTACCCGGTCCCATTACCATTTAAAACAAGGCTAGGATATAAAAACAATCTTACACACACCAAATTGCTTCATTAACTCCATCGGACATTACCCACGTAAGTGGCTCGTAAGCCGATCATTCGATTGTTCGAAACAATTTCAGTCGGCAGGCTGTATACAAATAATTATATGTAACAGTCGCCGACCGTATAATCAAAAGCGTATCAGTTGAAATCAATTTTTCAACGGCGAGGTCGATTTAAAAATTATCATACAGAGCGGAGTCAGACGTCGCAACCAGCTAAGTTGGAGCTATCACGTCATTTTTACGCTTCAACATCCTAACCTAAAAGACTTAAGTGTTGTGTATTCGTCGTTAATGCCGCTCAGCATTATGGAAGGTTGAAGGTCTGAATCCACTGGATGATACGTAATTACTTAACAAGTGTGTGGCGTTACGAGTGGACCAATAAAATTGATTTAGATTCGGAAAGCAATCTATGTAATCGATGTACACCTACGCAATTTTGCTTGTGTAGGCTTGAAGTAAGGCAGCAGTAAATAATGTGGTTGTAAAAATAAATGTATATCGTACCAAGTTTTTTTTTATTTGGTCTGGAAAACTTTTTGCATGTTCAATCATAACTTCATATGTTCATACATTAATACAGTAATTATTATTTAATAGTACTATTTCTGTGCATTCGTTTAGGTCACCAATTAGGCTACTCTACACGTGTTTCGCCCCAACCCGGAGCATCCTCAGGAGTTAGATCGTGCGTAAACCAACACCGAGATCCGGGTTGGGGCGAAACACGTGTAGAGTAGCCTAATTGGTGAAGGTGCAAGGTGTGTTGCTGTCTTGCTAAATGCAGGTTCGTGCACTGATATTTTGTGGTGTGCATGTGCATATTTTTGCGGGCGGGCGGGCGGTGCATCTTGCATATATTGTTTGCGGAAGTAAGCTACATATATTTCTTTTTTCAAAATGGTTTGGGACTTCCGCCAAGTGACGCCTGATTCAATCAAATATATTTGAATTTTTCCAAAAAATATTGGTTACAATATAATAAGAAACATCCGTTTACGTAACAGGCAAGAGATACAAAAGAGCATGTAACCTTTCTGCTAAAGTTTAATCTCTCTAAGATACTTTCAATTTAATGTGAAAATAAATAGCGAGTATTGTTCGCAAATTAATGAAATTTACTTCGGCTCTCGAGCCTGCTCGCCAGTTTTCACGCAACTCAATAATTACTAACTAGGAGTGACACTTTCTGTGTCACCAACAACTTTGTCAAGCGCAAGGTTACCTTTGCTTCCTTTAACTTTAACGATACTAAAGAAGTATGAAACCAAGGTGTATAAAATACACTAAAAAACCGGCCAAGTGCGAGTCGGACTCGCGCACGAAGGGTTCCGTACCAAAAAACGGCAAAAAAATTACGTTTGTTGTATGGGAGCCCCCATTATTATTAATTTTATTCTGTTTTTAGTATTTGTTGTTATAGCGGCAGTAAAAATATATCATCTGTGAAAATTTCAACTGTCTACCTGTTGTTGTTATTAATATCGAGCAAAAAACGCCAAAAAAAATCATGTTTGTTGTATGGGAGCCCCCCTTAAATATTAATTTTATTCTGTTTTTAGTATTTGTTGTTATAGCGGCAACAGAAATACATCATCTGTGAAAATTTCAACTTTCTAGCTATCATGGTTTATGAGAACAGACAGACACACAGACGGACAGCGGAGTCTTAGTAATAGGGTCCCGTTTTTACCCTTTGGGTACGGAACCCTAAAAAAGACAGACTGGTCGTCGACTTCTTCTGTCTGAATGTAAAATTGTGAAGTGAAACAAAAGTTATCTTCGAGAAGAAGAGCTGTAAATAAAATATCAACTATCAATTAATGTTTGTTACAATGAATATCAAATAAAATGAGTTCTGCTCTGCAAGTTCTGACAAACTTTTATAAGTCATTGTCTCACTCAAAATCAAAATTTTACAGCGTGGAAAGAAATCGTGTCGTGTGAAAAAGAGTGTTGCGTGTCGCGCTCGCCAATTTGCACGTCAGGCGGCGACTTGGGCGATTTGCTTGTCAGCCGCTCGGGGAAATTACTAGGAGTTGCTCGCGACTGTAGCTTGTGAGTGCTTGCCCTTATTCAAGTAGTGGGAGAATGCTGAGATAAGTATTTTGCTGAAACAATAAGTAGCGACGCAATCATATCAAACTTCTTTAGGTCAAATTATAGAAATATTTAAAAATAAAATGTTTTTTTAACTAAAAGGTTTCACAATGTGAAATTGCGTCTCAATGTAAGTATAATAACAAAACTCTTGAAAAAAATTGGGAACTTAATCAAATATAACAGCAGTAGTCACCATTTCGTGTTAACGTATCTCCGAATCGAATTCCATTAAAAGATAAATTACCATGAATCAGCAATTTGAAACACATGGTGTTGGCTTCATTTGGTACACGATGCATCGCCCAAATACGTGATACCGCGTGTAAGTAAAAAAAGCACAAAATAATTCAAAACAATTATCCAAAACATTACGTACGTGACAGAACGCGAGACGTCATCACCGAGAGTAAATAATCACTGCCGACCATCACAATTCAATCACCTTCACCTAACGACCAGACGCAAAAAACGCAACAGACGCTCTCAGGAAGTCGGCCAACAATAAAAAAACAAATAAGAAACCCGAGCAAATTAAGTTATAACCTAAAACACGTATGAAGCCATCATCCGACGGTGTAATCATATTAACGACTACAAAAGGGGCGGCAAAAAACACAAAAATTAGAGGATCGGGAAATGTGGGCCAAACAAAAACGTAACATATCGCCTAATTATAGCTGTTGCTTGAAAAAACAATTTTATGTCCAAAGCAGCGGTTCACACGGGATGATTTTTTAAGACTTCATTTTATTATAACCATGTTAGCTTTCACGGTGCATGCAATATGTTTTATTATGAATTTCTTTAGAATTGCCTACCAAAAATATTTTAAAGAATCAAGAAAATCGAAACAATCAATAAGAAATAGTAAGTAAATAGTTTTAGATGCAACAATTCCACATTATAAATAAGCAATTAGAAGCATAACCACAGAATAGATATAAGTACTACTCATTAACTTTCTCATCAAGTTAGCTATAAACTACGGCAACCATGTCAAACTATACATAGAGGAAGCATTTAACGGTACAAAAGAAAGAACTATCATTGGTACCAAGAACCTGGTTCGTTTCAGGAACACTAATACTTAATAAGTTCTTAATAGGAAACTCGTTGCACTCTATATTGTTAACGAAACGTCGCCGGCGGACATTCTCGCGTGATGCGAACATTTCATTAGAGACTTAATTAAAATTAATAAAAAGTAATGGCCGGCTGGACTTATTTATTGACACGTGAATGTGGCTATTATAAACTTTATCGGGGTTTTAGCCTGCACTACACATAGGCTTGGTAATTTTGAATTTATAATCTGAGTATCTATATTTATAATTTTTGTGTTAAATTGCAACTTAACTTTTTTGTGTAATGAATTGATTTTAAAGTATCCAATTACTTATTCCTCAATTTATTTTGCAGTTAATGATATTAAAATTGAAATAGAGACTGTAAAGTTAACCTTCATTAACTCTCTTTTTATAACATGATTACATCAAGAATTTATAATTAATAGAGGTTATGAAGTTATTAAAGGATAAAAATGCTGTTACATAATTACGTACATCTGCTACCTACAAATTACAGTGTTTGTATTGACTTGTTCATTGGATATACGTACTCGTATGTTTATCTGTAAGTATTATATTTCTCTACAAAGTCAACTATATCGATGACTGAAGCTTATTAACAAAATCGCCCCGTGCGCTCACGCCTTCGCCCGAATCCTTTATTATTTCGACGTGTATATTTTTATTTTGTTTCATCCACGATTATTATTTATGAATTATTATTATTTGAGGATTTATTATTGCCTCGGAGAGCAAGCGCGTCGTTTTCAATTTACCACAAGGTGCCGGGCCGATGCAGGTACCGACCGACCCGAAATCTTCAATTCTCTTTTTTTCTTAATACCTTTTTGACATTTGTTTTCTCGTGTTTCGCTAATTAAATCCTCTGTTCCCATGCGAGGCTAATTGATTTGGGTTATTATAATGTAATTACATTCTTAATCTGAACCGTTATAGATTAAACTTTATGGGAAGATTTAATAAAAACTTTGGTTTTGTATTGCCTTTTTTGTCAGTGATTCATAAACTATAAATGTTTTCTTTGTAAGCTTCGTCATTGTGATATCAGGAGCAAAACATTTTATTTCATACAAGTTAGTAACTCAACAATGGAAACAAAGATAATTGAATAAAATTGTTAAGCGACAAAAGGAATAATTTTATTTATAAGCAATTTGAAAAAAGGACCTTTGTTTATACAAATATCTGTAAGAGCTTTTTACATTTTTTTTTACCTTTTGGAAACGTGAATTCATTTTATTTAGGTGTAAGAAGTACTTGTAGGCTTACTTACTATATCATAAACTAAAAAATTTTATATAAATTTGTCAAATATGGAATTTCGCGCCTTTTCGCCGTGATCTTCAGCTATTTTACTCAATTTATTTCTTACATAACTGTTTAGACTTATCATTTGCAAGTACAGTCGGCAATTTAATTTGCTCACCGCTAGGGGCGAGGTGAGGTGTGCATTTGAGAAATTACCGGCCAGATATGGCACAGCGTTATGCCAGTTATAAATTATGAAAGCTTATCGTACGGATAAATACACCGGGTTTTTAAACGGATGATTTATTGGGGGTAAGCGAAGAAAATTGGCCGCTATCTATCGACTTGTAATTGTAGGTTGAAATTTTGAATTAATATGAAACTTCAACATTGTGTACTTCAATACGTGATATTTTCACCGACATTAAATATAAATTAGGAGTTTTTTTTAAGTGTTTTGGAGAATTAATGTTGCATAATACCTAATTAAGTGCCTTGAAGCCATTATTGACGTTAACGCTTTTCTTTAAAATGACTAGTTTTGTATTCATATGCATTCTTATCTTGCTGAAAAAAAGACTTTTTTTGGCATGCATTTCACGAAACTTTTCACTTAGTTCAAAAATCGTACTGTCTCCGAGCTAATTTATTATGTTTAGTTCACTTTTGTTATTATCAAAATTCATTATGAAACGGCATCAATCAACATTACTTGACAGTCTTTTGTTTTGATTTTAGCGTTTTAATTTAAGCTGCTTTTAAGTGTGTTCAAGCAACTCATTGAAATAGGGAATGTAACCTTTTCAACCTTAAACTCAACGAATCCTTTTCCCAGTACGGTACTGAAAACGACGGCAATCCTAGTTATCAGGCCGGGGGGTCATTATTTTTCATTGTTATTGTTATTGCCAGTCGTACGCTTATTATTCCGGCGTTATAGCGCTTAACAAACTATTAAGGGTTCTTTTAGCGCCTTATTATTTTGATAAATCCACGCGATTGGCCGAAGGCCGCTGCGGTTTGACTTTCGATGTTTTTTCTCAGATTTTGAACGCACCTCGGAATTTAAGCTATTATTGTGCGGATTTGTGAAATTTAATCGTAGACTTCCGTGGGAATTTTGTTGTTATCTTTTTATTACAAACTACAGAAACTGATCTTAATATTAAACTATACAGGGTCATTTGTAAAACACCAACGACCTCGCAGGAGTAGATTACTATCATCATAAACAACAACGTTTGTTCAACGACTTTTCCGAAAACAGACAAAATAAAATTGACTCTTCATACAAATGTCCGAACAGCTGATCAAGTTTTGTATGAAAAGTTGTTTTTTTTTTGTCTGTTTTTGGAAAAGTTGTAAATCAATTAATATTGTATATGATATTACTAATCCACTCCTGCGAGGTTGTTGGTGTTTTACAAATAAACATGTAGAAGTTGTGATCAAGATTCAAAAAAAATTAATGACTTCATTCACAAACTACTGTCACAAAGTAAAAAGAATTAACTCTTATTTTGTATGTTGTATTCAACGGGAATGCATTCAATTTAAAACAATTTCCAACAACAGCAAACGCTCCAACTTATGCAACGTATGGGTAGTAAGGAACAAGTGTAGGCTTTCTAGATAAGAAGGCATGAGAAATGAGCTTCATTAATTAATGTGAAACAGTACGTGCGTATCTCAATCGGTGTGTATCCCGCCTCTAACTTGCAGGGTTCCTTACAAGGCTGATTATTGCAACCAATCCCAACTAATATTTTAAATGTGAAAGTCAGTTTGTTTCTTTGTTACCGCCTTTACGTCTTAACTACTCAACCGATCATCATGAAATTTTGCATACACGTTGACAAGGGTACAGAGAATGACATAAAGTGCCTTTCATCCCGAAAAAAAAATTGTTCCCGAAGGATTGGAAAAAAACTGTCCACGTAGATGAAGTCGCGGGCGTTTGTTAGTATTAAATAAATCACTTCAGATCTCAATTCATACATAACGTTCTGTCATGCAGGTTTTAGGAGAGCAAGTAGAAAGCATCCTTCTTCTCATAATTTTTGTTTTTGCAATTCACTCCTCTTCAGGGAATACTTTTGCCTGTTTCAAGTGTTGGATTGGGTTCAATTACAATGTTTTGGTTTTCATTAGAATGCGGGTGCATCGCATTCCAATGCTTCTTGTAGCATTTGGCACCAAGTACATAATGTCAGTTTAGTTGGTAAATTCTACCGAGGTAGTCACCACTACAAGGAAAGTCTTAGCTTCACACGACCGACATTTGTGTAGACACTTATAACACAAAATTACACCAATTTTAAGTCACAATATCCACTATGAATCAATTTGCAAATAATTAAAATAGCCACTTATACCATGCGTGAATTCTGTAAGAACTTTACGTCCAACCCGAAATATCATAATTTCATTATGTACAACTTTAAAATCTGCGTCACACGACGACGCATAGCATTTTGTAATCATTGTAAAATGCTCTTAGCGCAAGACATTTAACTAGTTACCAAAAACCGACGAAAATGTCCGTCGACGAAAATCCGATGTCTGACTGAAATTAGTGTAATAGTGAAATTAGTCCGCTGTTTCACCCACTTAGGTGGTGGGCCTAGTTCTTTGGTTAACTTTGAACTGAACTAAAAAAATAATGTAAACTGTAATAATGTAAATGTAAAGTTTAGCCTATAAACTTTAGTAACAACATAATATATTAGGAGGTTATAGGTAACGATTGCGTAAGTGGCTGACTCTGGGTTCACAGGATGGAGAGGCACTCTCTGATGCTAAATATGTCAGTCTGTTTGCGTGAAGTGGTTGCATAATTTATTTTCAAAAAAATTATAGCCTTTTTTCAGCCTGCCAGCCGGCATATAAAAAGAACGCAACCACTTCACGCAAACAGACTGACATATTTAGCATCAGAGAGTGCTTCTCCATCCTATAAATCCAGAGTCAGCCACTTACGCGATCGTTACCAAATTTGTTATGGCCTCTTAATCTTTAATATTTTTATGAGGTTAAAAAAGGATGCATTGAAAATATTGATAAGAATATTGGTTACCAAGTGGTTAATACAAATGCGTATCATAAACTGGCATTACGTTTAAAATCCCTTTGCTCTTTCGAATTTTAAATATTTGAAACAGTATTAATTTCCAATTTTAAACTGGTTCTGAGGTCGAAGTGGCACACGCTGGCGGCGGCGCGCGCGATTGTATCGCAGGGGTCACACAATAACACTTCGCAGCGCCAAATGAAACGCTTTTATGTAATTGGCAGGTGCACACTGGGTGCGAAATTACTTTGATTGGACATAAAAATCTGTTTCAGGTGATTTAAATTAATGGTACTGAATGATAGCAAAGTTTTTGACTTCTGCATTCACTATGGTATGGAAAAAATCAAACTTTTTATTTGAAATTATTATGGTAAGAGCTTTCGTCCGATAACCGGAGGTCGTGGAATTGGATGTGTTTTTGTCCATATTAGATTAGAGCACATTGATACAAAGAAATTATTTATTCAATAAAACTACGGACGATGTAGATGATGATGATCATCTTTTTTTTTAAATATCTAATAAAACCTTACACCTCTTTTGGGCTAAATATTTCCAAATGCTAATTTTCAGGCCGTCAATTTCGTTTGACCAATTTTTAACCACAAAAGTTGGCAAGTATTGCACTGCATAAAAGCCTAGTTAAAATACGTATAGATGCAATATGTAATATTCAATTGAAGATCCAATGTCTCTTAAATAAATTGTAGGTTAAGAGTCTTCTGTACCAATTTTGAACACCAACTTTATCAATAAGTTCGTCCATTATCGGACTTCTTACCTCTGTGCATTGGCTGGGCGGGGTGATTTTTACGATTTGCATCGAACGTGCTCGCGCTGCATTGCTGCGCCGCACAATTACAGTACCTACGTCAATTTTTATTATAATTAGCGTTTCTTTTATTAATTAAAATTATTTTTATCGTATTTCATTTGTTGTAAATTTAATAATTCGCGCTTGGAATTCTTTCATTGTGGGAACTTTAAGGATAAGACGCGAAGTACAAATTGCTTTGGCTAACTGTAACGGTTTTTATAATTAACTATTTATAATATTTTTAATGTGATACTAAAAAGAAACCAACAGACTTCACATTTATAAGTATAACAAAACGGTTTCCAGGTGCTTTATTCCAAAAATATCTCTTATAACATACGTACCAATTCTTAGACTTATGAGCGTATCTTCATTGAAATGAAACACGTTTGCGGATTGTAACTCGTATTTTATTATTTGAAACCTAAAATAAATCAATATATATATTCTTAATTTTGGAAATACCCACTTAAACATGGAAGGAACCGAGGTTGAAACTTATACATTCATATCACAACCCACTGTGCTAGAATAGAAGCAAAAAGGTTTTATAAGGTCGCAAACTTTTACGCGCAGACATAAAGTCACAAAAACTGACAATGTAAAATGTAAAACTCCACATTCACAATATTGTATGAGGCAGAGCGCAAGAAAACACAGACAAACACTGTAATTAAATTACTTCGCGTCTTAATTAACTGTGGCTTGTAATTGAATATTTAATTTATTGCTAATTACATTTTCTTTGAGCGTGGTTTCCCGTCGTTGCTATGACAGTGTAATGCATTAAGTTGTAAGTTTTATGTGCGCGGTTGACATTGCTCGGAATTATGTCAAAATACTTTCACGCACATTATGTACAGTGGCATTACACTGTTGGCCGTAAAAAGTATCATTTTTGGGTTTAAATCATCAGATACATAAACGCAAAAACCATGGTTAGTTTTTATTTAAAAAATATATTAAAAAGACAAGAAATATTTTTTTTAATTTGTTTCGCTCACCTACATCATAGATAATGAATTCTATAATAATTTATTCATATTTGGATTTCGGATACTTATAGAACTCTATAATTTGGTAGAGATATTCTACCAAATTAAAGAGTCACTCAACATTAAGCACAAACAATAAACTAAGCCAGATTTTAATGTACAAAACACTAAGCTATAAAAAGACATTGTTTCATCCGAAATTGCACTATTATAATTTATAATTAGACATCTCTAAACTTCTTCTAAATAATATAAACGGATAGTACTTATACTTAAATATAAGTTAAAAAAAATACTTTAAATAACAACGCGGCACTTTGATAAGTCAAAAACTAATTTATTGTAACAATTATACCGTAAAAAAAGAAATCGTGTCTATTTCTAAAGTTTTTGCGAATCATAAAAATAGTCGATTAATAAAATATTGATAAAGAGTCATCGGCGAGCACAATGCGTTGTAATGATTGGTGATGCCGAGATAGCAGGACTCGAATGCGGCCTTATTGAATCAGACAATCGGCCCGATTAGCCGGCTCTCACGATTACACCGAGACCCGCCATTTGGTACGTAATCACACCTTTTTGGATAAGGCTTGGCTATTTATCATCTCTGGTATCTTTTTTCTTCTCATTACTATTTTAAGTAGGTAGTGTAGGTACTCTCTTTACTAACTTTCCACTTGTGCAAACGGCTCGTTCGCCCTCCGTGGAGGGACGTTTTATAGGTAGATTTATGATGAAGACTATGTTTTTAGTTTAAAAAGGGGCTTTTAAAAGAATTACCATCAACAAGATACTAATATCTTTGGCCCGTGTTTATAAACCCCACTGAAATTAACATTTCAGTGATAAACCCCTCTCAACGTTGAGAGATATCTTAAGAGTTTAAGTATGATCTCAAGTTAGCTCTCAACCTTGAGAGCGGTTTATAAATACGGGCTTTAGAGCTAAAATAATCAATCCTCAAAGTTCAAAGGCACAAATGATTCAAAACACAAACATCAAAATAAGTGTTTACAACATTGGCCTGGCCAATAAGATTATAAAGAATTGTATCCCCTAAATTGTTCAAGCCCAGATAATCTTCGTACATCGGCGTCTGTTTAACACCACTCACGATTAAGCCGCGCTAGCCGCGGCAGGCGGCCCCGCTTACAAAGGGGATCGTAAACCGTACAACAAAATAAAAACATAAAAAAGCAAAGCCCGAGAGCATAATAAAGAGAGTCAATTCGCCCGTCCCGACTCAAGGTGTGAAGCTGTCACGGGAGAAATGATGACTCCATTATTACCCGGCTAAATAATAACCCCGACCGGTCCCGTTGCGTTCGCTTGATGTGTTAATAAGTTGGACGCGGCAGTGTTCAGTGTTGCCAACTGTTACCCAAGGCCTGTTGCTAAGAATTTTGCAGAAAGTTGCTAGATTGAGTAATTTGTTCCTTCTGGAAAGTAGCTAGAATATAGCTAAATTTTCCAATAAACATTAATACCGTTTTACATGATTACTAAAAATCACACAGAGATCTTTTACTAAAGGCTTTAATATTTATTGCACTTAAAATGAAATTAACAAAATAAAACACAATAAAACAAAGAATAAAATGAAATTGAAGCAAAGACCCACGAAAGTAGTAAAAGGGGAATCCCCTTAGTGAGTAAGCAAGTCGCATGATAGGTTATCTCGCTCACTCTTGTAGGAGATTATTGCTTCTTTTTCGGGAATCCCCGAAAAATAGACCAGAAGCAAGGGCGGCATCTTTTTTTTTTCATCGCTTTGGCCATCAACCAAAAGTTGCCAGGAAAAGTAGCTAAAAAGTTTAGCTACAAGTTTCAAAAAATTGTAGCTGCATGACATCAAAAAATTGCTAGATCTAGCTATAAAGTAGCTAAGTTGGCAACACTGGGACGCGGTCGTGTTATTTTGGTAGGCGAGTTGGCGTGAACGCATGTGTATTTGTAGGGCTGTCGCTGCGCATTGTCCGAATGCGATCGTGTACCTTAATAGATTGTCGTTCAGTTGAATATGCTTGTTTATGGTGGTTTTAAAGGGAATGGTGCACTTAAACCCTTAAACACACTTCATTGTTCACTGTATACTTTGATCAAACGAGTTTTACTCGATGAGTATGATGTTATTCTTAATTATTACTAAAGTATTTTGTACCAAACAACCATAATATCAATAGAAGGTAACATAATTAATTTTATATTTAACTTCGACAGGCAATGACGTGCAATGACTACAAATATAGTTACAAAAACTATTTTTACTTTTTATCAGCCCACAAACGTTTCTTTTCATAACGTTCTACTTAATAAAAAGATTCTATTAATAGATATCGTTGTCGATGGTGCTAGTTAGTCACAATTAAGCTAAACAAAAGAAATCGTCGTGTCATTGTTTTTGGTAGGCGCGACCCCACCCCGCGCATTGGGCGGGAAATTACAACCAATCAGAAGCGTGCTCTAGATGTCACAGGTGACGCACGCGCAACCGCGGGAAAATGATGCTCATTTGACAGCTAATAGGAATGAAGGCTGCTCTATGGCTCTATTAGTAACATCTGTCGTTGGGCAGTTATGTTTTTTAAAGTTTAGTGAGACAATTTTGTAGATAACACAGGCTGATTGTTGAAAATTAAAGACGAAGTATTAAATAGTTCCTCATTCCTTTCATTTAACTACCAAGGTGAAAATATTTTAATGAAAACATAATCAAAAATATACTTCCAATTAACGTCAAACAGGCACAACCTTAAAGAAAAGACATGGCTTTGATAGAAATTAAAGTAATTTCACTTACCACTTCAACTTGTCAGACAGACAGATAAGGTCTGTGCCTGAAAACGTGAATTAAAAATCGTTTTAAGTGGGCTATTCAGTTCTCATTTTTTTAAGGATTTCTTCTCGGAAGGCCAGCTGGCTGAATGAATCTAGCATCACACACATAAGAGCTAGATTAAGAAAAGGTTTTCTTAATTGAAACTTTTTTTAAGTTAAGATAATTAATATAACTTACTAAAAAATCGACACAAAAAATAGCACCCTCAAACGGATCTATTCCTATCGAGTACCGAAAACTAATACCAAATGGTATTTGTTTATTGCCGTTATTAAATTCTATTCCCAACGAGTACCACTCATAAACGAATCCTAAAATAAGTTAAATGATATGAGGTACAGTCAGTAATAAAAATGCTTTTAAATGTGATTTTAAGTAGTGTTTATTTAATAAAAATCAGTCTCTTCAAACACATTAAAAGTTGTGGGAGGCAGAGTAACAGCATCTTCATCAGACATTTCTAAAAAAAGAAATGCATAAACTAAAACGGGGTTTTTGTAATTAGGTACCTACTTGGACTTTACAAAACACGTGACTTTAATTGTTACCTTTTAAAAATTCATCTAAGTAATACATTATATAAATACACACATCATATTGTATATGAACATAGGAATATTAAAAGACTGATAAGTAAATCAATATAAAATTATAAATTAATAAGTAATCACTTAATAAATACCACTTTCAATTTTGTTTCAAGTTATTGCGCGCACGCCACCACACACAGAAAAGTACTAAAGATTAGATAAAAAAATCCCTATGAATTGACCAATTTAATAGAAATAATAATAATTTATGCAAGAACAAAAATATAAAAAAAACAGTCCTTATTTCATTAGTCTTAGCGTTTATTCTACCAATCAATAAAAAAATTCGTTTGCACACGGCGCTTGGATTTTGAAACAATAGAGCAAACTCACCATTTTTCGGAGGTAAAAAAATTGGCAAGTGATACACTTAAGCTACTCGTGTCGTGAGTAAAAATTCCGGAATAAAGTGAATTTAGGAAGGTTTAGGATTGAATTATGATAATCATAATATTAAATTATTAAAACGCAAAATAAATTGTTTCGGTGACTGTACCAAATGTTATGTTTTGGTATTCGTTGGGAATAGATTTCGATCTTCATTTAAATATTTAAAAATTGGGACTCGTTGGGAATAGAATTTTATAACGGCAATAAAAAAATACCATTTGGTATTAGTTTTTGGTACTCGATAGAAATAGATCCTCAAACGGGACATCCCGTAAAAACAGCATTGTGAATGCGTGAAATCTAAAAATTCTATAATAGAAACTTTTTTCTACATTTTCCGACTCGATGTAAGTATTGGCTTCGTGCTCCAACTTAGTTGGCTCTGACCGTTTTGACGTTTTGATATACGTAATGGCGGCATTGTGACAAAATGTAAAAAAATACTATACATACCTACATATTGTGTTATTAATGTAAATTTCAAAATTACTGTGATTTGGATGGACAAAGTGTTGTGAAATCATTTTTGGTAATTTAAATTAAATATGGCAAGTGGCAAGTAAGATCTATTCAAAAAGAGTGTTTTATTTTGGTTATATCAGGGTTTGTTTACTTCTTTTTAGGGTTCCGTACCAAAATGGTAAAAAAGGAACCCTTATGGTGTGACTCAGTCTGTCTGTCTGTCACAGCTGGATATCTCGAGAACTACTAATGGTATCAACTTGAAATTTGGAATAGTTTTAGATGACATTTGCCCAACTATTTTGCAAATAAGAAAGAAATAATAAAATTAATATTTTTTTTACAACAGGGACTGAAAAGGGGTCTTAAAAATTTTAAGTGAGGTGATTAGGGCATGTGGGGTATCATATGAAAGAGCGCTGTTTGCACATTTTAAAACAATTTTTTCTTTTTTCTTAGGCCGCATAGTTTTCGACTTATGATGAAAAATGTAAAAAAAAATACCGTTCCCCCCCCCTTATCTCCGAAGTTTGCAAAGAGAAAAATCTGAAATAATTCTATGTGATAGTAGTTTATGTAAAGATTACAGGAAAAATAAAACGATGTCTCAATATAACACACTTTTTTAGAAATTCAAAAAACAAACAATTTTTTTTTAGTTTCACTACCAGTCAACAGATGGCGCTGTCCTAAGCATGCTAACCTAAGGGCAAAAAGTAGTTCCACTATGGGTCAAGAGATGGCGCAACCTAACACTACAATAATAAATTGGTGGCTGGTTCAAATATAATTACCTACTATTTGCCGTACGAATAAACGAAGAATAAGTTCATACTTTACTAAGTAATTATATATAATTTACTATATAGTAATATAATAATAACGAGGAGCTCGGTGGCGCAGTGGTTTAGCGCCTGGACCAGCGATTGCGGATGTTAAGCAACGTTCGCAAGGTTCGGTCATGGGATGGGTGACCAAAAATTTATTATCTCGAGCTCCTCCGTGCTTCGGAAGGCACGTTAACCGTTGGTCCCGGCTGCATTTGTAATCGTTAACACCCACCAATCCGTTATGGCCCGTCCTCCTTATCCACCCATAAGGAAGGCATGTGCCCCAGCAGTGGGGACATTAAAATGGCTGATGGACTAGTAATATAAACATTTTGCAATGTGGAGTGGCTGAAACGTTTTTCAGTCACCATAAGCAGCATTTGTAAATTAACTGTCCGCCTGTTCGCCCTTCCACCTGTCTGCCGTTTATCCTACTTTTTTAAAGACTGTCCTAAAATAACATATCCAAATATATTTATGATTGTACGGAACCCTCGGTGCGCGAGTCCGACTCGCTCTTGACCGGTTTTTTTAGTTGTAGATTTTGTAAAACAAGAGGATAAAGCTACTTTAATAATTTTATTAAGTGATAATAAACATATATAATTGTTCCTGTATCGCTAGTCATAAATTAAATATCGTTTTCAAACAGATTACAGGACCTACATTATTTCTACTTTTTGCCACCATGAGCGCTGCGATCGATTATTATACCTTCGCACCCACCCAACGTGGTTTATAAATTCACTTCTCAAGCTTATGCGCTCACTAGACATAAAATAAAACATTTTTTAACGGATACGGATTTTTGAAACGTCGCAAAATCAAATAATCAAATACCAACTCATTACCAAAGTACTTTCAATAAAACCGCGCTAGTATCCGTTAAAAAGTGTTTCATACAACAGTGGTTGTACACTGGTAGGTACAGTCAGAGTTTCTTGTACATCATCAGAACGAGGGGATGTGGTACCTACTGTCACTGTTTCTGATTAATGATGATTAATTTAAATTTAATTTAATAATAATAAACAGGAAAACTTATTTGCGTCAATCAGAAACAGTGATGTGCTATACTACTTTGCCGGACACCAATAAGAAGTAATCTTTTTAGTCAATGTGGTGTCCGGGAGAGTAGGAAAGCACCAACTCCCAACCTTAAGGGTGCCTAAAATCTAATTTTGAGCTAGAGGAAAGGATTTTACTTAGTAAGCCTTAATTTCGGGGAAGGTTTGAACCCCCAAATCCCCTCCCCCTACGCTACGCCCATGGTTCCACTGGAGATACTTATATCCTACACTGGAATAAATATGTGTTGATACGGTACGGTAGATCCAATAGTATGGGATCAACTTAATCAGAGCACAGCTGTTCCATCCATTTTGGTCAAGTAGATATTGACATTTTCTTTGGAACAGCTGATTTTTCTGCTCTGACCATAGACAAAGTCGTCGGTCTAAGTCTAAAGCCACATCAAATAAATTCGGGTTGCACTCCGGGAGTGCCGGCAGAAGTGAAAACTTGAATATTAACGTTGTGCGTTTTTGATATTTTGGAATGGTTAGGGAATAATTTTGCACGAATTGCTTTAATTATCAGTATAAAAGTACCATCATTTATGAGGTAGAATACAATATTTATTTATTGCGCTATCGTACACAAACATGACAATTTATATAACATTAAAAAGTTTATCTCTCAGAAAAATCAACCCGCCGAACGCCAAAATGACGCGCCGCCATTTTCGCCGTAGAAAGAGAGGAGGATACTCCCGCCGCCGGCTGTCTACGGTACATCCGTCTTACGAATTTTCGATCAGGGTCACGTGACCCTGACTTACGCGAGTTTAACATTTTTTACCCATTACAAAAACAGTGTCCAACGCCGCTAAAGAAGTTTTCACTTCAAAAAGTCAACTGTTTTCTATTTCACCCTAGTATCTGCCTATATTTACTTTGGTGTATTACTTTCGTTAGTGGAGCAAAGGATTGCGTGGCCAAGCCATCGGGGCCCTGGGGCCCGGTGAAAGGGGGGGCATCGCGGCTCGCTTTGTAGTGCGAGGTGCTAATAACGAGGCGCCCCGTCGCGGCGCCCCGCTGCGCGAGGAATGTTAGGGCAGACCGCTCGATGTTGACACCTGGGCAATCAGATATTTTTTACTTACTTAATAAACGCCAAAATAAAGATTTGTAAAGTAATTAGATCACGTATCTCGTAAAATTAAGTTAAACTGATTGAGTTACTTATTTCTAAAAAAAATTTAGGCGGATTTTCTTATAACTTAGTTGAAACAAGAAACTCACGCTGCTTGAAAATTTTAGTCAAAGTCAAAATTTCTTTTTTAAGTATTAACTTAATAATTAAGCACTTTTGAATCGTCTGTTTAATTAAACTAAGGTACGTCATCACCAGCCTATGTACTGCTCTGGCAGAGGTCATGAAAGTCCAACAGAAGACTTATGACAAAGCTTGCAAGGTTTACTACAACATGCAGACTGGATAGGAATAGCAAATTACATTTATATACTCTTTATTGCACTAAAAATACAGTTAAACATAGAAGTTACAAAAAATGTGAGCAAAGGTGGGCTTATCTCTAAAAGAGATCTCTTCCAGCCAACCTAGAACTTGTTGGAGAATTTATAAGTCAGCAGGTGACACAAAGAGCAAAATTGTTATAATGAATAAATAAAAGAGAAGAAATACTTTTAAAAATTACTATAATATTATGAAGGCAAATAATAATCTAAAGGTACATTATATTTAAATAATTAATACATTTAAATTGTGTATACATACTTACAATACTCATAAAAAGAGAAGGTGTAACTAATCTCTTGATTCTCATCTCATGAATCATACAATTGTGCTAAAAAGTGCGCTTTTAACCTTGGATTTGAATGACATAAAGTTCGAGAAATTTTGAATGTCAGTCGGAAGTCTATTCCAGAGTTTGACAGCTTTAACGGAAAAGGAGTTGTGAAAGAAGTGTGTGTTGCTTCTAGGCAGCTCAAGTACAGTAGTAATACAGGGCCGCCTGGAGCGGGAAAGAGGAGGATCTTACATTCCAAAACAAAAGAACAACATGAATATTAAAGTTTTTGAAATTGTTAAAAATATAAATAATAAATGAACATCAAGCCACACGATGTGCGCGCGGCCTGCGCGGGAGTGAGATATCTCGGCGCGCTCTCTATTAACTATAATCACACGAGCACTGTACGCTCACGCTCACGAGCGAGCAACAACGTTTTATGTATGTCTCTATTCGTGGGACCAGGCTTGAAGCGAAATTAGGATAAAAACGGAAAAACTCATTTAATTATTTAAAGAAAATAAGGAGATTTCAGAATTGTGAAAAAAAATGTTTTCTTATTTATATGTGTAAGTACATATGAAATGGTCGTTCTGATAGAGAGGGGTTGTAAGCAATTTTATCGGACAAATCATTTTAAAATTAGGTGTGAAATAATCACTTTAGTAATAGGTTCATTCTATACTTATACATTCTATACGGCAAACATCGCAAAATAATACCTATTAGGTACCCGAGTAGAAAATGCGTTAAAATTGCAATGATGCTTTATCATTGTAAGTATTTTTGGTACGTACATACATATAAAATTATTTTTATGATATTTTTATGACAAATACAAGTAGACGAATAAATAGGAAATCATCTTATAGTTCTATCTTAAATGCAAATAGATTTTATAAATAGAAAATCTAGCCTAAGTATCTAATGTTGCAAAACCCAACTTTGCTGTCTATAAATTTAGACAGTCTTCTAATTTTCTGAAACATCAAGAGATCTCTCTTGGATGTTCATCTCTTTTTTTTCAAAATTGAAAAAAAAAAACATTGTTATTTATGGTTACCCTACTCTTAACACTTAACAGGTCCGACATATTGGCGGTGATAAAGTGGTAAATACGCCAGTTGTGACGGTGCAGATTCGATGCTCAATTACATTACTGTTACTGCTTCAGGCCATTCAAATATTTAAGTAGACTTTTCAAATTACTCAATAACTTAACATGATTATGTTAATATTTTAGTGCCAATTTTTTCGCTTCTATCTCCTCTTAATACTCTTTGTGTATTCACTTCTCAAGCTTACGCACTCACTAGACAAGAAATAAAACAATTTTTAACGGATACTAGCGCGGTTTTATTGAAAGTACTTTGGTAATTAGTTGGTATTTGGTTGGATTTTTGGTTTTCCCAACGTTTCGGCAACTTTTTGGGTAGACTCACGGGTAGCTTCAGTCCCCCGTGACCACGGCAGCTGCAAAGTTGCCGAAACGTCGGAAAACCAAAAATCAAACCAAATACCAACTAATTACCAAAGTACTTTCAATAAAACCGCGCTAGTATCCGTTAAAAATTGTTTTATTTCAACTCTTTGTGTATTTAAAAAAATCTCCTGATAAGGGTCAAGAGAGACTACAAAGGCAGTAGGTTCAAAAATTAATAAGAGAAGTACAATTCGAGATAATGAAAACATTGATTGAACAAGTTATTACGTGAGTCTAAGTTATTACCTTCTATTCTTCAAAAATATAAAAGTGTAAGTACAGTCGGTACCTAAACCAACTCGTAAAGATAAAGATGGCTTATTTAAGCCGACGTAAAGAAGCGATTTATAGCTTTGTTTGCTGTTTTCTAGTTTGATGCACTGAAATATCTAAACATAAAAAGGCGTTAATTACTGACACATTATTAACAGTGTTTTATAGCATTAATGATGCTTTTCTATTTGATAAGCTAAATATTTTACAAATAAATAAGTTGTCAGCAAGCTACCTATTAAATTATCAGATTGAAAGATGCGCAATAAGTATCAGAATTTTACTACTTATTATATTACGCAACTACTGTTCAAAAACTTAAAAAAATAATAATTTAAGTTTTAAAGGTTTTTATTAAATTATTTTTGACAATATATATCTATTGACGTTATTTGTATTGAAAATTAAAGAAAATGCTTTCTGAAATTCGTGCGAGAGAAAGAATCCCGTTACTTCAAATCGATTTGACGCGCTGTTTATTAACAGTTGATTTAATTTTAGCAAGAACAACACTTCATGGTACGTAGCTTACAAGATTCCTCAGCTCATAAGCTCCAACACCTTAAAAAAGAAAAAAAAACTGGTCGCGGAATGTGCCTCCGCCCCACGTACATTGTAAGACAAATTGTTTGCGGACGACACGACTAAACATCTACAGACTTCGTATTGATTGAGCCATCACCGACGCCGATTCAGCTTCTTTACACACTCCTGCCAACCACATACCATCCACGCTTAAAGAATTTTACACCTTAACTTGCATAAACAAAGTCTGAATTCCAACCAACTCCTGAAAATACAAACTGCACTAAAATTTTGCATTTCTAGACTATGCTGCCGTAAAGCAATGTTACTTCTACAGCTATAAAAAGGAACGCAACTTTAAAGCTTCGTTGGTAGGGTTGGAATTTGAATGCGTCTTTGAAATGTTACGTGTGATAATAATTTGCTCGTTTCTGAAGTATGTTGTCATAATTCAGATGTACGGTCGGAAACTATTATTGCTGCGGTCACAACGCAATGTGTTTTGAGTTAAAGGCTTTTAGTTTTTGTGTACGAAACGCTCTTGCATGAAGATTTTAGGGCTCGAACAAATTGGTTTAACTTTTCCTTAATGCTTGTACCGTATGGAACACTGTTTCCGTAACTACTCCAAGTGAAATTTACTTTAAACTAAGCGCGCGTATGTTACTTAAATTGCACCTAAGTCTATCCTGCAATCATACAATCAGTGGGTTCCAAAGGTTCGCATCATTAGGCATACTTAACTTACTCACGGACACTTTCAGGTATGCATACATAATGATGAATGCTTTATTGTCTCACTTTTCCTTTAAATCGTTTTGCAAGAAAAACGGATTTTCGGGAAAGCACAAAACCACCTTATTTACAAATTAAATAATGCTGAAAAGCTCACAACTAGAACTTAGTTGGATTAGAAGTAAAGCTTGTACTTATACCATTTTAAATATAAAGTAGGTATAATACAATATTTAAACAAGTAACATAATAATATGCAAACATGAGCGGTACAAAAGGTTATAATTATATTTTTTACTCTATCACAATTTTTTTCCTCTCACATAAAGCATTATCATAATTGTATCTCTTGCGAGATTCACAGCCGCGAACATTTGTTTCACGGGTTCATTTACCTCAAGATATTCATCAAATCTAGTACAAAATTAATTTAAGTTTGATGTATATATCAAGCTAAGGCAGGCAATAAATAAATTGTAAGAGATTTTGTCAGCAAAACTTGCTGTCAGCAAAAGACGTCAGCCTTTTCGATCGTAAAGAACACAATATAATCTTTATGTCAACGCAATTGATATTAAAATTTTCATAAGCCGCTAATGCGTTATAAAGTAGCGTCAACAAAAACACGTATCGCCTTGATTAAACCACCGGTAATGATTGCTCAAAACGGACCGATGGAGACATCAAATTGAAAATCATCAAGCTGTAATAACTTTGTCTTTATTGCGTTGATATATCGCCTGCACAATTGTGAGCGTACTAGTGAAAATGTCGCTTCAACAAAACACTGCATTAAAAAAATGAATAATGACTTCTTTGCCGACAACGTCATTATAGCGTGCGGTCAACACAGAGATTTCTATCTAACTCACACTAGGAGATAGGCGGGCGAATTTAAACTTTAAAAACGTTACGTGAAAATGTATTTCACCTTGTTAACTTGTAAGAAAAGCTCGATGGAATTTCACTCATATGGTGTGAGGAAATAAAGTCTATTTCCGGTAGTTCAGTATGCGGTCGTAAATAGTGATGTGTGTGGAGAATTTTCACGTGACTGTGCGTGGCGAATCGGATTGACAGTTAAGAAGGTTATTATTATCACATTTTACTTGGAGTATGTGCATTTACATAAAATAATGTGTTAACTCGCGTTTGTGTTCGTCCGGAAATGAAACGAACGAGCGCAGGCGCAGGTTTGTCTACCAACGGTCTATCCTTACTAATATTATAAATGCGAAAGTCTGTTTGTTTGTTTATTTGTTTGTTTGTTTGTTACGCCTTCACGTCCTAACTACTGAACCGATCATCATGAAATTTTGCATACACGTAGTCAGGGGTACAGAGAAGGACAAAGGGGACCTTTTATCCCGAAAAAAAGTATAGTTCCCGAGGGATAGCAAAAAAAACTTTCCACGCAGACGAAGTCGCGGGCGGCCGCTAGTAAAAAATATATAACAAGGCGAAGTATAATGCAACAGAGCAAACATTTAAGGCTCCGTTATTCGAAATCATTTGTCTCTGTCTTTTTCTTTACGTGTATTGTTGTAATGGAAAAAAAACCGACTTCAAAAAACCTACCTCTAAAAAGCAAGAAATAATATTCGTAATAATAAAACACGTCTATTGAAGTCGGGTGGGGCTGGAGTACAAATGTCTTTTTATTTTAATCTAAAAGCCCCACCCGACTTCAATAGACGTGTTTTATTATTACGAATATTATTTCTTGCTTTTTAGAGGTAGGTTTTTTGAAGTCGGTTTTTTGTTTTTTTAAACAATTTTTTATTTTTTTATTTTTAGTGTAGGTACCTTTTGTATTAGGTAGTGTAGGTATATTATTTAGGTAGAAATTAAAATCGGCTCAGCCAAACGTGAGTTAATCGCGGAGAAACATACATACATGCGGGTCAAACTGAGAACCTCCTTTTTTAAGTCGGTTAAAGAAATACACTTAAGATCCCTTTTTCAACAAAAACATAATTATCTTATTCAGTTCATAAACAAAGACGTTATACGACTGATCATCGAGGTAGTTCACACAAAATCATACTATTTTCGTGCTTTTTTTCAAGATTACTTGAAAAGTACTGAACCGATTTCAAAATTTAAAAAAATGGGACCAACTTGGGAGTTTACCTAATGTAATAACGTTTGAATCATTTCAATCGGTCCAGCCGTCTTCGAGTAATCGGTGTACATACAAAAAACAAAAAAAAAAAAAAAGAAAAAAAAAAAAAAACGGGTCGAATTGAGTACCTCCCTCCTTTTGAAGTCGGTAAATAACCTCACTTCTGCACTTTTTCGATGTCTTTCGTGGTTTTTTCATCATTATCTTTAGCACAATTATCTTTCTTGAAAAAAAGTTATTGGAGCAACTGCACAGTACGTTAAAGTATATTTTGATGTAGAATTCAATACGTTTACGCTATTATTTACGCCAAAAACATGGCCCGCGATAAGCGCCTTTGATGAAATTCTGTTTTTTTTTTACAATCATCTGTGTGGTTTATACGCAATATAATGTTTGTAGCAACTACATAAACTCTTTAGTTTGTCGTATGATTTTTTGGTGGCTACAAATTTACGTTTTTTATATAAAAATATGGCCCGCGCAAACCATGTTTTCCTTTTACTGCCCCTTAAAAACCATTTCTTTTTTATATTTAAAACTCTCTACACATCCCATACATTACAGAGGCACATTTGTGCACATATTTCTCTATTGTATTATAATTTTAGCATACTAGCAAGAAGTATGCTAAAATTATATTCAAACTAAACTCGAGTGTACTCAAACTAAACTGAAATAAAATTGTTAGTTTAGATATTTTTGTATTTAATACTATTAGCTTCCAGCGATCGTGAGCTTGATAGATATTTTTAAAGTTGTAGCGTTTATTTTCAGTAAAAATTAACGATAAACCGTTTATTTAGGCTCTTCGCGACTCTTAGTAATTGACTTTTTTGCTGAGTCAAAAGCATAATAATGGCTCTGAGGGCTGTGGACCTTGCTTTTGTGGCATTTTTGAACATTTTTCGAAATGGCCGAAATATGATTTTTTCGAAAAATTTCGAAAAACTGAATCTAAAAAAAACCAACCTGAAGACGACAATACGACAATAAATTAAATATAACCAATAGCGCTCCCAGTCTGCATACAATCAATAAATTAAAAATATTAAATATTGTATATTTGAACCTGCTCACAAAATTCCATGAGAATCGGTTAAGAAACGTGACCTGAAGAGGAGAACAGCCAGACATCCTGACAGACAAACATTCGAAAGCATTTTTGCCCAAGCTGAACGGAGACGCTTCGAACGCACCTCGCGTACACTTGGCCAAAACTGTGAGCCTATACAATGTATATTACCAAAGAGAATTAAAATTTGACTGTTAATTGTCGTAAAATAAACTATTGTATTGTAAATAACAATAGTATTTTTTACATTTTGAAAGTATGAATTACAAGTATTTCCATTGTTATTTTTCAAGTGAGAACCGTTAATAATTATTTATGGATTTAGATAACGTCAATCAGATGGTTTTTGCAATAGCGAAAATGAATGAAATAAAATGTGTTATGTAAAATATACTTATTTAAATTATTTAATGCTGGACTTTTTAGCACTCATTTTTCACTTTTTTCCAAGTAAACATAATTTAATCGTACTTCTTAAGATTTCTATAACTCAATCTGAAAATTCAAGTCATGTTTTAATGTTATAAGGGAAAGGTGAAAGTGACTGTTTTATTGACCGAGCGAGCGCGAAGCGTCTCCGCTTCAGCTTGGGCAAAAATTCTTTCGAATGCCCTTCCGGCTGTCCGTTTGTTTTCCTCTACGGTCTCATTACGCAACCAATTCTCGTGAAATTTTGTGAGCAGGTTCGAAAATTATATAGATTTTTGTTTGTCGAGCCAGTGTTTCGAAATTCTTCAAAATGGTGGAGATATGTAAATAAAACATATTTCAGTCCGGTTTTCCGGCGCTGACTGTTCTCCTCTACAGTCGCATTTCTCATCCGATTCGCGTACAATTTTGTGAGCAAATACAGAATTTTTCAATCGAGTGTGCCAGATTTTCGAAATTTAAAAAAATACACATTTCAACAGTTTCAAAAAATGTAACAAAATTTTTTTGTTAGCGGTCCAAAGTAAATTTTGTTTTTTTTTATTTTTAGAAGATTCAAAAGTTCATCATTCAGAACATTTCTTGCCAATATTCGAAAGGAGTTTGAATATTTTGGCATACCTGTCCGCCATATTGTTTTTTTTTTTCAAAATAGCGGACATGCATGAAACCTGTGTAAATCGATAGCTAGTACCAATACAAACAAGAATTGTTAATGACATAATCGCCTAAAACGTCACGTTTTCGAGTTGTAAGCTATTAAAGTTGAAATGCTGGCGACACCACTGGGTACATTTGAAGCTAAAATAAAAGGTATGCATGGGCTCTAAAATATTGTTTTATGGCCATCCAAGTCTGGATTAAGTGTCAAGGCCAAAAATAGAATCCTTTCCTTACCTTGTTGACTAATAGCGTCATTTATTTGCGGAGACACGTACACGATAGGCGAGTTATATCATCACAAGACTGAGTTGAACCGGTAACACATATTAAAATCTCTCTTAATACCTACTTAAGCCTATTAAAATGTCAATTTTTTTAAACTGGTAACCCTTTCCCTACCGCTTGTTGACTTTTACACTTGTCTAGACCTAGATGACCGTAAAACAATATTTTAGAGCCCATGCATACGTTTTATTTTAGCTTCAAATGTACCCAGTGGTGTCACCACCAGTTCAACTTTAATAGCTTACAACTCGAAAACGTGACGTTTTAGGCGATTATGTCGTCAACAATTCTTGTTCGTATTGGTACTAGCTATCGATTTTCACAGGTTTCATGCGTGTCCGCTATTTTGAAAAAAAAATCAAAATGTCGGAGATTATGTATGCCACCCTTCATACTAGGATATTCAAACCCATTTAAAAATAAATAAGGTTGTGACTTTGTGACAGAACCTAGGACTGCGTATATTATTTGCACAGTATGAATACATAACTATGTATTCCAACTAACTAGCTGGAAAAACTAATATCTATTCTCTGTTATTTGTTTTAAAAAACAAACAATTTGAGCTACTTTTTAACGCGAGGTCTACAGCTCAAGGAGCCACTAGTTTTAATTTTTTAACAGCATTTTGGCCCACTGACCATGGAAATATCTCTTTGTCTAGATACATGTGGCTACAAAAAACAAAATAGTGTAATTATAAATAAAAAAAATATACATGTTGAAATTTGAATTCCTCATTGTTGCTTGCTGCCAAAACAAAACTACGAAACTCGAAACAATAACGAATTAGCACTTCACGCACAGTAAGCTAATATTATTATACTGTGACACTTTATTTTTTTTTTAGTGCCAATTAAGTGTTTCGTAGAAATACTTTTCCATTTCTAAAATACAAACAATTAAAAAGCGCCCCTCTGGTCCAACAATACTTCCGTCGCTTGTTTTGTTTGCGCCCTAGCAACTCAAAACAAATTATATATGGTATATACCGTTTAGGTATACACCGTTAATTTTTAAGTATATCTAAAAATGAAAAGGGGATTTCAGACCACGTGAACAACTTTTACTATGGGGCCAACCACGGAATCGCGAAAAAAAAGTCAGCTGTTCCCTAGTAATACAGGGTGCATTTGAAATCACTCTCCAAATTTTAAGAATGTGTTCAGTCCATGAAACTGAACAACTTTCTCTAAGAATGGCTGTTCCATACATTATAGTCGTCTCAATGTTGTACTTTTCTATGTAACAACTGACTTTTTTTTCAAGATTTCGTGGTTGGCCCCATAGTAAAAGTTGTTCATTTACGTGGTCTGAAATCCCCATTTCATTTTTAGATATACTTAAAAATAAAGGTGTATAGGTATGCGTGCGAAAAATAATGGTTTTAGTGTCGACTTTGGAGTTGAGCAATTAAAAAAAACTACCCAAGAATATCTTTAGAAGTATTCAAAAACAGACGTAAAATATTTAAGTAAAAGGGGATATACAGCCTGGTTGCTACCACATCCATTCACCTTCAATCTCCACCCGGCTTATTTCAATTTTTTACGACTGGTAAGGACCTTGTGTTGGAGGCGCGTTCAGAAACCAACTAACCATGCTTTGTCCGTGAACGTTACGTATAATTAAGGAGGTGATCTCCTCGACTTCACTAAAACACATAAATCATAATAATTTAATGCGAGCGGCCCTTTCTCGCGCCGCCTTACCTCAGTTGGCCTTTAGGGTTCTGTGGCCATAGACAACTTAATTAGGTCTTATTTAACCATAGATATTTTCGTTTTAGATTACTGTTAATAAACTCATTTGAACGAAATATAATTTATAGCTCTAGTGCTCTACGCTATAAAGAAGAAGGAAGCGTTTAACCTAAATGTCAATCTTTAAACATTCTGATTTGTAAAATGACTTCGATTCTTCCTTTTCATTATAAATCAAATATACTTATTAATCAATGTTTAGTTTTCTTTTTAGTTTCAATGATAATAACGACTTTGACGAGTTACTTTTATAAGAGACAGAATTTTTTACAATGTTGATCCAAATGTAATGTTAATCGTTATACAACGTGTTACAAAATAACCCCTAATGCCAAATATGGTAGATAGACACCATCAAGAGTTTTTGGCGGGATTTTGTCGAGTTCAGTTCGGTGATTATTCTAATTATTCGCAAATTGATTCATAGTGGATATTGTGTCTTAAAATTGGTGCAGTTTTGTGGTACAAGTGTCTACGCAACTGAACAATATGTGGGATAATGGAAATAGGCGCGATCTTGGTTGTGTGAAGCTGAGACTTTTATTGTAGTGGTTGCTACCTCGGCAAAACTTACCGAGTAAACTGTCTTGATATACTTGCTGCCAAATGCTCCAAGCAGCATTGGAATGTGATGCACCCGCATTTTAATGTAAACTGAAACAATCTACTAGAAAATCAAGAAATATTGAACTATTCAAAACATGATACTGGCAAAAATTACTTCCAAGAGGAAAGTAGATTGCCATAACAAAAATAAGAAGAAGAAGAAGAGACCATCAAACTGAACAACTTTTATTATCGGACCAGCTCTGAAATCGTGAAAAAATAGTCAGCTGTTTTATAATTTTTTATATTTTCATGATTAATTTTTGTATGAAACAGCTGATTTTCTTTTTTACGATTTCAGAGTTAGTCCTATAATAAAAGTTGTTCAGTTTGATGGTCTCTATCCTTACTAATATTATAAATGCGAAAGTCCGTTTGTTTGTTTGTTTGTTACGCCTTCACGTCTTAACTACTGAACCGATCACCATGAAATTTTGCATACGCGTTGTCAGGGGTACAGTACAGAGAAGGACATAGGGTACCTTTCATCCCGAAAAAAGTATAGTTCCCGAGGGATAGCAAAAAAATTTTTCCACGCAGACGAAGTCGCGGGCGGCCGCTATTCTACCATATTTGGCATTAGGGGTTATTTTGTAACACGTTATATATTTACATTATTTCGTTTTCCGTTCCATTATAATATTTTGTTTCACGGAACCTTCATCACAACCTCCATGTTATTCCCAACAAATTTTTACACCAGTTATAATCACATGCATCTGCCCTCTAACCCAAAAGTCTATTGACAGCTTTATAAATATAAGAAACGTCTGAAAACAGGATACGCTCGCGCGATCGTAAATAAAAGCTTCGCCGTTTCAATTTTATGGACAACAAGCATTATCTTGCACGTCTCTATTAAATCAAGGCTGCCACAGGGTTGCCTTCTCGGCTATGCACTTTTTAAAGGCTTACGTAATTATACACTGTGTATATAGGAGAAAATTTTAACTATTGTTAGTTAACTAAAGCATTATCGACTGAGAATATTAATTTCTCTGTCTGTTATTAATTTGTCTGTTCATTTGAAGTGGATTTGTAATATATATGAACAACTAAAGCCCCCCCCCCCCCCCAACTTTGAATGCGTGGAAAATTTTTTTGCTATGCCTCGGGAACACTACTTTTTCTAGACGAAAGGTACCTTATGTCCTTCTCTGTACCCCTGATAACGTGTATGTAAAATTTTATGATGATCAGTTCAGTAGTTAAGACGTAACAAATAAACAAACAAAGGATTTTCGCATTTTACAATTAGTAAGGATCTTCTCAATATTGTTTTATTCTACATTGTCATCGATGGCCCTATGGCACTTCAAAGTAATTTACCTAACCAAAATGTCGTCTCATGATTTTAAAAATCATACGATTTTAAGCTTATAAAAAATAAATAAATTAAAAAAATATTAAAAACACGACTGCCCTGCCAAAAAACGAACTAAAAAGGTAAACAACAAGTGTCATTGCAGTCGGGGGACCGTTTTGTGGTACAATTTTTAATCAAAGAGGTCCCCCGACTGCAATGACACTTGTTGTTTAACTTTTTAGTTCGTTTTAGGCAGGGCAGTCGTGTTTTTAATATTTTTTAAATTTATTTATATTTATTTCACACATTTTAGTGACAAATCATATAGTTTGAAATGTGCTCAATATGAGCGCCGATGGGTAAAAGGCCGGCGGCGGCGCGCCGACTTTTTTGGGTCGGCGGCGGCGGCGCCGTCGGTGGCGTGACCTCTAAATGGTTTTTTTAATTTATTGACAGGAAATAATTAAAATACATAGTTTATCGATCAGAAATACGTGTTTTTATTAGAATTTAAAAAACGTACATCATATCAGCCGCACGACACCCACTGCTGGGTATAAGCCTCCCCCAAGGATCTCCACGACGATCGGTCCTACTTGGTTCGTATCCAGAGGGTTCCCACGACCTTCACCAGATCGTTGGTTCACCTTGTCGGGGGCCTACCCACGGGGCGTCGTCCGGTGCGCGGTCGCCATTCCAGAACCGCCCCGCCCCAATGTCCATCGATTTTTCTCACTATGTGTCCCGCCCACTGCCACTTAAGCCAAGCAATCCTTCGAGCGATGTCGGTTACACGAATCTCCTCATTTTTAATTCGATCACGTAGGGAAATGCCGAGCATGGCTAGAGAGCTCAAGGTAAGAAGGCTCAAGGTAACCCATCGTGCAATGGCTCTCCATTGAGATGAGAGACATAGTTAGCGACCACTTTTCACTGCCTTAAGGCATCACTGGTAACACACACTGGACATAGACTTTTATCTTTAGGCTCTGAGGTAAGTTGGACGCGAAGATTTTACGAAGCTTCCCGAATGCTGCCCGAATCCCAGTTGGATTTGACGAGAGATCTCTTTTTCGAAGTTGGACTAACCTAACTGGACTGTCTGTCCTAGGTATACGTAATGGTCAACAACTTCGAGTGTAGTTGGTCAACAACTTTGGGATGGCTCCACCAAATACCAGCTCCAGACGCTTGAATCCATTTAGCGAAGGGCCAGGAAGATCATCAGCAACGATAATCTTTTTTGTAGTACCTAAGCTGAAAAGCCTCGAGCATAGAAGCGGTTGAAGATGATTGGTTTTTTATCAGATAAATTTCGCCGAGTGTGCAATAGAATTGCACAACCTAATTCCACTATCTCCCTTCTTCCATCAGACAACCAGACGTACAAATCAGCGCCACCGTTTTTTGGTGGATATTCTAAAGACTCGCACTAAGCGTTTTCCTTCATCACCGTATCATCCGTACCGCTAGAGAGTGGAACTCTTTGCCTGAGCCTGTTTCCCGATAGGTAAAATCTGGGGGCCTTCAAGTCGCGAGTGAATAGGTATCTTCTAGGCAAGCGCCGTCAAGCGTTTCATCGTGAATCGCATCATCGCTTACCATTATCATCAACCGTGATAGCAGGCAAGCGCTTGCCTATCTATCATAAAAAAAAGTGTTTCCAACATGAACTGGAGTGGGTGTACAACATGATTTTCGTCTTATCCATGTTCATTCTAAGACCTCTTTGGTAGGCACTACGGAGATGTTCGATCATTATGTTCTGAGGCCGTATCGGCTAAGGAATCGAGCTTCGAAAAGTCTGCCGGGTTTCAAATTAAAGCAGATAAATCGAGCTCCAATTGGGCCAAAATGGCGAACCCTAATTCATGAGGTCACACAAATATCCATATCTTCCAAATAACTTCAACAAATAGTACAATACGAAATTCCTTACTTCAATTTATCTTTTTTAATTTGAAACTCGGCAAATTTTCCGAAGCTCGATTCGTTAGCCGGTACGGCCCCAGGTCTTTCATGGTCTCAGCCATAAGAACTATACCTATCATCGGCAAAACGGCGGTATGTTAGGTACTGGCCATTGACGTTGATACCGAGTCCTTTCCAGTCCAAGAACTTCAAGATGACCATGCAGTTGAGAACAGTTTCGGAGAAATAAGGTCTCCTTGTCTCACACCTCGCTGCAGTTAGATGGGGTTTGTGCTGTGGTTCTGTAATAGGACCGACATGGTGGCATTTTTGTATAAGTAACTCAACACCTCGATTTACTTGTAGTCCAGTTTGCACCTCTGAAGAGTCTGCAGCACCGCCCAGGTCTCTATCGAATCAAAGGTTTTCTCATAGTCCATGAACGCCAAGTAATAGTTTCAACAGTAACTGTATTTATTAGACTTCGATCATCTTATTAGACTTCAATTATGAAAGCGAAGAAACGGTAATTTTATCTAGTTTTGTTTTAATAACGTCCACAATTGGTTCTTTTAATGACGACGACGACGAAGACGTGGCCATTTTGATACAAACGTGTAACGCGTCCTATCCTACCATGAAAACGAGCTTGTTCGCACTGATTCTTTAAATCTTTTCTGTCGCTCGGCGCACCGTTGTCTTTTCGCGGCGGCGGCGGCGCGGCAGAATTGGCGGCGGCGGCGGCGCGCCGGCGCGGCGCTCATATCTAGTGCTCATTAAGGCCTTTCATTTGATGCCCATATTGTAATTATTGAAGAAAAAAATATTTTTTTCACATTTGAAAATGACGTCGTGCCGTCGCCATATTGACTTTTTTCCAAAAAAATATAGCCAGTGTCACTCGGAACGATGTAAGGATTCTAACAATACCCCATACATCCAAATCTGTTGAGCTATTTAAAACTTATGGTGGAATAAAGAAACTCACATACCCACAAACATACATGAACCCTGAACACATATACACTCCTTTTTGGGCAGTCGTGTAAAAAAGGGTAAGAAATAACACCCCTACTTTTACCAGTTAAGGATAAAATTGTGGTTAAGTCACGAGTTCTGTACCCATAGCATGAACATCTATACACGCTGAAATTTTAATCATTTGGTTCCCGCCGTCGGGTGGTTCCACTCATGATTACAAGCAATTTTTACTATGGGGCCAACTCTCCTGCTCGCAAAAAAAAATTAGCTGTTCCATACATTAAGGTCGAGTAGGTACTGCACTTTTGTATGGAACAGCTGTTTTTTTTGCGAGCAGGAGAGTTGGCCCAATAGTAAAAGTTGCTTATAATCATGAGTGGAACCACCACACGGCGGGAACCAAATGATTAAAATTTCAGCGTGTATAGAAAAAATGCGCATAAAAGTACTCGACAGAGTAATTTGTCTATGAGGAATTTCATTTCGCTTTTCGGCGGTAAATGGCGTTGCACAAATTATCCATACATAAGGTATCCCTTTTCCAACAAAAAAAAACAGCTAATTCAGTTCATAAATAACAAAGTCTTCAAGGTAATTAATGCAAAATCATAGTATTTTCAGGATTACTTGAAACCTACTAAACCGATCTGAAAAAAAAATTAATGGGACCATTTTGCAAGAAAAATTAATTAAACAAAGAAAGAATCATCAAAATCGCTCCATAAATAACGAAGATATGCGTGAAACACGACAAAATAGTGTCACTATCTTGACAACTTTTCTATCGTTGTTCGCGCATATCATTTGCAAAATTTGCGGTTCGTTCATAATGCAAAATCAGAGTATTTTCAGGATTACTTGAAAATGACTGAACCGATCTGAAAAATAATTAAATGGGACATTTCGCAACAAAATTCAATCAAACAAAAAATAATCATCAAAATCTATCCATAAATGACGAAGATTTGCGCGAACGACGATAAAAAAACAAACAATTGAATTGAGCACCTCCTCCTTTTTTCGAAGTCGGTTAAAAATTACTCTATCGCGTTTTTTTCTCGATTTATGTTCAAGTTACGGGTAGGTAAGGTACTGACCAACCAGCAATTGGTTTCAAACGCCTTCTCGTCGCGTCTTTTTCTTTACATTTCCACAAAAAAAAAACCAGTTTATCAGAGCAACAAAAAAATATTTAAATCATCAATATTAAGACTCAAGTTTCATTTAAAAACCAATAAAACCTGCTTACAAATTAATAATTCCATTTCAAAATCGTCCACTTTCCTAAACAGCGAACAACGGGCGTAGATTTATGGCTGCGTAGGCGCAACGCTTTCGACCGAACCGAATTAATATTTATACATCTATTGTAGTACGAATATATCATGGGTGTACCTAAACAAACAACACTAACAACTATTTAAAATAATAAATAATATAAGTACTAGAAAAAAATCGACTCGTCACCAGGTAGCAAATTACGTAAGTCTGTTGCAAACAATTCTCGATTGAAATCGATTGAAACCGCAGTTGCATTGCTGCTTTAAGTAAGATAATTATTACATTGGTTCTAACTAAAGCAACAATGTAATTGCGATTTCTGTCAGAGTTGATTGCAACAAAGTTACATAATCAGCCCTCAGATCTACAATCATAAAAAAATTCGACTCGAATTACTAAAATCATAGATAGATTACTTATTACTAGAAAAATTTCAACGGTACTACTTAGTGACTCGCAGTTGGATGAGCAATGGACCGAACTTCGTTTTCGAACTTCGACCGAAAACTTTTAGCGGGTACGATTCCCACCTGAGAAAATGATCTATGGTAATGAGTCGAGTTTTTTCTAGTTAATAATTGACTGAGTGAGCGCGAAGCGCAAGCGAAGCGTCTCTGCTTCAAAAATTCTTTCTTATGTCCTTCCGACCGGCGGCTGTCCATTTGTGCTCCTCTACAGGACGCATTTCTCAACCGATTCTTGTGAAATTTTGTGAGTAGGTTCGAAAATTATATAAAAAAAAACTCGATACAGTTTTTCGATTTCTTTTAAAATGGCGGAGATATGTAAAAAAACTAATCTCAGTCCGGCTTTCCGGCGCTGTTGCTTTTCCTCTACAGGTCGCATTTCTGTGAATTTTGTGAGCAGGTTTGATAATTATATAAAATTTTTCGGTCGGGCCAGTTTATCGAAATTTTTCGAAATGATGGAGATATGTAAAAAAAGTCATAATTCAATAGTTCCGAAAAATTATCAAAAATGTAACAAAACTTTTTTGTTAGCGGTGCAAAGAAAATTTTGTTTTTTTATTTTTAGAAGATTCAAAAGTTCATCAATCAAAACATTTCTGGCCGATATTCAAAATTTGACAATAAAAAAGGTTGTGACTTTGTGACAGAACCTAGGACTGCGTATATTATATACACGGTATAGATACTTATTAGTTGAAAAAACTAATATCTATTCTGTGTTATTATTGTTTTTAATAAACATACAATTTCAGCTACTTTTTAAGGCGAGGTCTACAGCTCACAGAGCCACTAGTTATTTATTATTTAGCATTATATAAAAATTGCATTGTGAATATCTTTAAAAAAATATTTTAATTAAGCATTTTCAATTATCTCAGGTAGGTATGTCTCAAAAAAATATTTCACTTAGTTCCTTATTCATAAAATTCTGTCAAATTAAAAAAAAACGTCTAAGTGCGAGTCGGACTCGCGCACGAAGGGATCCGTACCAAAAAACGGCAAAAAAAAATACGGTTGTTGTATGGGAGCCCCCCTTAAATATTAATTTTATTCTGTTTTTAGTATTTGTTGTTATAGCGGCAACAAAATACATCATCTGTGAAAATTTGAACTTTCTAGCTATCACTGTTCATGAGATACAGCCTGGTGTCAGACAGACAGACGGACAGCGGAGTCTTAGTAATAGGGTCACGTTTTTACCCTTTGGGTACGGAACCCTAAAAACGTCGTAGAAAACAGGCACCGAATAATCATTTTTACGATACAAAAAATCTACGCTGTAAATCCTAACGTGTCTTTTGTTTAAATAAAAAAATGTTTAACACAAGAAAATATTTAACTTTTTACTAAATAATGTTAATTAGAATTTTCTGCTATTGTTTTATCAATCTTAATATCGCATTTTGTTTTTATCATTGCACAAAATACTTTCAGCTCCAAAATCACGCTTACGTCACGTTAACATATTTAAAAAGCAATTTAAAAAGCCAATCCCAAAAACAAGCAACTACGCTTAGAAAAACGCGCTACACACATAATAATACAACCAATTTACAGTAAATCACGTTGAATTATTCAATAACAATTAAGCGGTTCGTGCCTTAACGAAGACAAATCACCGCTCGCTCATTACCGCAAGCGTTAAAATTCATAATGAGGCCATCGAATATTCAATTAATTAATAACGTTGTCGATAACGCGTTATTTTGAATGTAACGATGTCTGAGGATAAAACTGGCTCATGCCATGCTAAAGATTTAAAAATATGTGAAGTAATTTATTACTTCTAATCCGGACTGAGTTATGTAGTAGTGAGAAACTTTGAATTTAGAAGTAGGTAATGTAGTTAGTAACTTTCAAAGGTTAGTTACAAAAGCCTAGGCTACATAATATTTTTCCTAGAGTGCCAACAATACAAGTTATGTTCTGAATCAGGGTGATTTGTAAAACAACAACAACCTCGCAGAAGTAGGTATATTACTAACATCATGAATAACAACATTTAATTTTGCTCTACGAATTTTCAGAAAACAACCAAAAAAATATAATTTTCCATACAAATATACGAACAGCTGATAGAGTTTTGTATGAAAAGTCGGATATTTTTGTCTATTTTCGGAAAAGTCGTAGAACAAATGTTGTTGTTTACGATGTTAGAAATCTACTTCTGCGAGGTTGTTGGTGTTTTTTGCAAATAACCCTGTATATGTATATTGTTTAACTTTAGTGAAAAGCTCAAAAGAAGATTTTAAACATTTCCTTTTTCATAAACTGAAAAAACTCAAAAAACTAACTCGAAAAATATTTGCAATTTGCATAACGTTTTCAACAAGAAAATTTGCCCGCAATGCTTTGTAGGATCTCGTTCGATTTTCTAATTTAGCTATGCAGACTCTTTGAAGTTATGGTTCTTTTTAATAATACATCTTTGAGTTCTCGATTGCATTGTCTGCCATGCCTCGTTCGATTTTTAAAACTTACCTCCCTAGATATACAGGGTCACTGGAAATATGACGTATTCCTGTTAAGGGGTTATAGATGAGGTCAAAACAAATATTTTTTGTCATATAACTTTTTCTCAAAAAATAAATAGTTTTTGAGTTAATTGAAATTAAGTATTCTTTTACCAAAAGTACGTTTTCAGACACAAAAATTTAAAATAAAAGATAACTACTCATTCGATTCCGGATTTTTTATTATTTTGGGATAGAAAAGAATCTGAGTGCTGATAATAAATTAAAAAAAAAAAATAAAATACCGGTGTTTATAAAAAATTCAATCCTTAAATGCATTTTTTATTTTTATTTTTTCACATTTTTTAGAAATAGCTTCAAATATCTTTTAAAAAATCCTAGTAACTAAGCGTGCATAATATTTTAAAAACATCACCATCTATTCAGCTTTCAGTTGAGGTATAAAACTTAATAATAGCTTAAATAAAAAATGAGAAATTAAGACTTAACTAAATAGCAGTCCCATTTCATGTAGCAAAAATTTCCTATTTCAAGCGCTTCGGAGGTGGCCGTATTATCCTACTTATTCCATAAATGTGAAAGTTTTCTTGTTTGGATGATTGTTAATCAATCACGCAAAACGGCTGAATGGATTTGGATGAAATTTGGCACACAGATAGTTTATAAGCCGGATTGAAACATAGGAGGATACTATTATCTTGATTAAAGGTTCCCTAGGGATTTTCTCAAATGTAAATGCGAATAAAGTCGCGGGCGGAAGCTAATTTGCCATAAATGATCGTGCTTACTAAAAATACTTTCGTCCGAGTGAGTTTGAAACAGGATTATTTTCCGCCGATGAGTAAAAATTTATACAGACAGTGTTATAGAATAATGAAAGATGGGCTGGGCTTAAAGATTGCTATATTTTAAAGAACACAAACAGGGAATTATATTTTAACATAAATTAAAATCTACGAAGAATAACAGGCAAACCGTTGCTAAGAAACTAACATAGAGCAAGAGACCACAGTGTAGAGAACCAAGTCCCTAAAATGGTAACAGCCTAAAAATCTATCACATAGCTCCGGGCCACAAGGACCGGAAGGTCATAAATTATTACTACATAACTTTAACTTTGGTTTAAAAAATACTTAAATGTCTAGTCTCACTGGACATCTTACCAGTCGGCCTGAACGTGTCCTCGGACAAGTCGGGTTGGCGTCAGTCAGGCTCCCTTCGGACACTTCCAATGGGAACAGTCGCTGAAGAGGGCGTACTTTGAATCCCGTTGCCGTCCGCAACTTGGCCACCCTACTAACTTTGTCTGGCCCTTGAAACAGCTCGACCACCAAACCTAACGGCCAATTGACCCTTTTGTCATCCGAACTGATAAGAACAATATCCCCAACATGGAGATCAGAGCGACCGTTCGCTCGACCAGAACGCTGTACAAGGTGGCCCAAATATTCGGCACGAAAACGTTCCTTAAAGTCGTCTCTCACCTTTTTCATGTACCGGACCCGAACATTCAGAGATCGACTACTTATTTCGTCCAGCTCCGGCACTGAAGCCTCAGCCAGAGGCTGGATGAACGAGGCCGGAGTTCTCAGTTCTCAGTGGTCTCAGTTCGTCGGCGTCTGTAGACACGTATGTCAACGGCCTGCTATTTATTACGGACTCGCAATCACACAAGACAGTTTGTAACTCAATGAGAGTCACCGATGCTTTACCTAACACTCTTCTCAAAATTTGCTTGAGAAACCCGATCAGTCTCTCGTAGAACCCTCCCCACCAAGGTGAACCGGGAGGTATGAAATTCCACGAAAGTTTTGTCAATGACGAAAAACACAGAATCTCGCTCCAGTTAAGCTCCTTAAGCTGGTTGCTTAATCCTCTAAAGTTTGTGCCGTTATCGCTGTAGATCACTTTCACTCTGCCTCTGCGAGCAATAAAACGACGTAAAGCCATTATGAAATCATCAGTTGAAAGTGACTCTACCACCTCAAGATGTACGGCGCGTTAGGTCGCACAGGTAAAAAGGACAATCCAACATTTCTTACCTGATCTTATTACCAATGGACCTGTCAGATCCACTCCAGACACCTCAAAAGGAACAGAACCTTCGACACGACCCTTCGGGAGAGAAGCTGGAGGAGTTGTGCAAGACTTTGCTTTATAGCGTCTACAAACAACACATTCGCGAATTACTCTTTTTACAAGTTTTCTAACGCCAGTAATCCAAAAACGCTCTCTTAAATTTGTCATCAGCGTTAGAGTGCCTGCGTGATGCAATAGTTTATGCCGCTCTTGGACTAGCCTTTTTACAATAATGTGGTCGGAGGGCAAAATAATTGGGTGTTTAAAATCATACTTTTCGTTGCTAAGCCCTAATTTCGTTTCTATTCGAAGCAACCCTATCTCATCCACAAAAGTCCTCAGATTACATAGTTTCAGTTGTGATTGTGAAGTTTGTATCAACTTGAATAATTTTTGTTCAGCACGTTCTACTTCATGATACAATAGTTCTGTATTTCTACTGCTAGGTTTAAACTTCATCCTTAAAATCCATGCAACCATTCTTACCGTTTTAGCATACGACGAGAAATATGACGCTATTTTGGATAAAACATCGTTATCCTCACATACACTCGATATCAATGACTTCTTTCTTTCTTGGTTGACTTCCATTGAATCTTCTGTAAAAGTTGTACTAGGCCAACTATCTGTATTATATGCCAACCAAGATGGGCCCTTCCACCATTGACATTCAATCAAACCTTTTACATCAATACCTCTAGATGGTAAGTCAGCGGGATTCAGGTTTCCAGGCACGTGTCGCCATGCTTCTGGCGCAGTTGAACTTCTTATTTCTCTCACCCTGTTTGCGACGAATACGTTCCATTCACCTTCTCCTTTTATCCAACTAAGTACGACACTCGAGTCTGTCCAATAATAGATTTCACATCTTGGTAAGTCTAACGATTCAATAACAGTCTTAGCAAGTCTAACTGCCATTGTCGCCGCAATGAGCTCGAGCCGTGGGATAGTTATTTTCTTGACAGGTGCTACCCGCGATTTGGCCATGACAAGACTTACATCAACCTCACCCTTGAACTCGGTCCGTAAAAATATACAGGTCGCATAAGCATACTGACTGGCATCAGCAAAAACATGTAGACTACTGTTTGAAGATTCAATATCAAATCTGGTTAACCTCCTTGGTATTTTAATTGACTGAAGAAGGTGTAAATCTTTTGACCAGCTTTGAAATTCTTTACACAAGTCTAATGGTAGTTCATCATCCCATTTTAAACTTCTTGACCAAGATTTCTGTAATATTAGCTTGGGGATAATGGTTAGAGGACAATATAATCCAATCGGATCAAAAAATTTATGAGTGATGGACAATAAATTCCTTTTAGTACACTTCACATCTATGCTGGATAAAAATGAAACGTTGCTGCAAAGATCATCAGTAACAGTGTTCCATAATATTCCTAGTACCGAAATGGTTTCCACAGTCTGATCCACTCTGACAGGCCCCGTAACCCAACATCTCAAATCAAACTTACCCATTTTCATGACTTCTTTTGCCTCCTTAATAAACTTAGCCATATCTTCTTCCGTACTTAAACTTATAACACAGTTATCTACGTAGAAGGACTTTTTTAGTTTCATGGCAGTATCCTTTAAGTCAGTAGGACAATTGTTCAGATGGTGTGAGATAGTTGCCGCAAGATGAAACGGACTTGACGTTACGCCAAAAACTACTCGCCTGTGCCTGTATATGGTTACTCCCTTGCTGTGATCATTGATATCTGTCCACCAAAGGAACTTCAAATATTCACGATCTTCTGGCGAAACAGATATTTGCAAGAAGGCTTTGGCAATATCGGCAGTGATGCCTATAGCATATTTTCTAAAACTAATTATTAATTCTGGTATGAGTTCAATTAAGTTTTCCCCTTTTTCTAGGCATGAATTGAGTGAGACACCGTTAATGTCTTTAGCCGATGCGTCGAATACCGGCCTAATCTTAGTGGTATGACTGGATTCCTTAATTACTGCATGGTGCGGAAGGAAAAACCCCGAAGTAACGTTTTGTACTGGAGAAGGCTCAATAAAGTCAAGATTCAACCATTCCTTAAACACACCATCATAGTCTTTGAGTTTACCTAAGGGAACTTGTAGACACTAACCGTTTTCTAGCTACTTCAAAATTACAAACAGGAAGTGGCATACCATCACGCCAAGGCAACCGTACTTCATACCTGCTCTCTTCATTGATGCTCAGCGAGCTGTTAAATTTCTCGAGTGTTTCTGTCGCTCTAGCCTGCTTCGAGACAGTTTCTGCTGGATCTTTTATTCCTAAAACTTCAAGACTCCATAAATCTGCCAAATCAAATTTACAGAATGAATGAAGAGCCAGCACATTGTGATTATTTACCACCGTATTGAAAACACCTGTCATCGGTCCCTGAATAGTCCAACCAAGTTTTGTCTTAATAGCCGTCAAAGAGTTATCAACTTGAATCACGTCACCGGTCAGTAAAGTACCAGAATAGTCAGCGCCTAATAGTATGGAGACCTCGTCGGGAGTATCAACAGTCTCAGTCAAAGTAATGTTTTTGTCACGTAACTTATGAACTAAGCATTCAGATTTTATCTTAGGTAACAATCCACAAATACTATCTTGTTCTAAAACATTCAAATTGAATCTAAAATCATTAGTACTGCTACTGACACATACATTGTAAACATTACATTCTTTTGTTTTTGTCTCGAAACCACCGAATAAACAATGAGTGATACACTCCTCACTAAATAGACTCGAGTGTCGTACTTAGTTGGATAAAAGGAGAAGGTGAATGGAACGTATTCGTCGCAAACAGGGTGAGAGAAATAAGAAGTTCAACTGCGCCAGAAGCATGACGACACGTGCCTGGAAACCTGAATCCCGCTGACTTACCATCTAGAGGTATTGATGTAAAAGGTTTGAGTTGTAATTTTGCGACTAAATCTTTAGTGACATAGGATCGTTGCGCTCCGCTATCTAATAAAACTCTGACAGTTGCCTGGTTGGTACCATTAACAATTCTGACTGACAATGTCTGTAAAATAGTGGTAGTTTTAATATGGCACAACATGTTGCCTAACTTGGTATCGTCTTTGTTTTCCTGTTCCTTATCTACAGATTCCTTATCTAGTTCGTAGCACATCAGTGTGACATGTCGTTTCTTACAAACTAAACATTTCGGAAAACTTCTACATTTTTTACTACTATGCCCAATTTTTAGGCATATTTGACAACCTCTCTTGTTCTTTATAAATTCTTTTCTTTCTGAGAGTGTCATTTTAGCTGCCTTATGACATTCTGAGCTTGCATGTGTATCCTTTTCGCACCAAATGCATGCCGTGTTCCTGACAGCCTCTCCCTTCGTAGACTTGCCATTATCCTTCCCTGTTTTACTTTCTGTTACGAAACAAGCTGTAGGAGTTCTTGAACTCGACTGCGGAAATCCAGATTTTGCCATCAGTATCCTCTCTTCGGATTCTACTTCATCTTTCAAGAATTTCATTAGTTTAGTCAAGTCATCACCTTTATTCTCGTTGTTATAACGAATTCTGTTCCATGTCCGTAAAACATCTTCTGGTAATGCAGACTCTATCATGGGATACAATATAGAAGCATACTTGTCGTTGGCTACGCCTAGCGTTTCTAGCGCCTGCAAATGACTATGCAAGTTGTCATAAAGCTTGTTAATAGGGTGGTTTTCCCCCTTATTCTGCAATAAGACGAGGTTCAAGATTCCTCTTACATAAGTCTCGATTAAAATATCCTCTCGAGCAAATCGTGCCTTCAAAGCATCTAGAGCTTTCTGATAATTCTCACCACTAGGTGGGTAACTCTCGATGAGTTGACGGGCATTTGATTCGGGAGTCATTGACTGGAGTAAGTATTGGAACTTGTCTAGGTCCTCTAGGTCACCCTCGTGTATTTTCCTGAACTGGCCCCACCAAAGCAGCCAGTTTTTTACGTTGCCATCGAACTTCATTAGTTCTAGCTTCGGCAATTGAAATCGTCTGTTTTTGTTGCCGCCGGCTGAATCTGCGTTTGACTTTACCGTGTCGGCTGATAGCAAAGACGTCTCACTTTGACACTTCATTGGCGAGATTTTCTTATAGAGACCTTGTACCATTTTAAATCTTTTACGATAATCCACTGCTTTGTCTTGGTCGGATTGAAAAGCCTGCTTGTCAAATTGTTCCGCAGCACACCATTCATCCCGTACTGCATTTTCAATTTCGAAAAGTTTGTCAGCGGTATCTGATAATAAAGCATACAGGTCTTGAAAATCATCATACCTTTGTTCACCTGCTAGTTGTTCGATTTCGTTCGCCTGCGTAGTGAATTCCCTTCTTAGCTGCGTTCTTTTCCGCCGCAGCGCAATCATTATTATTTTTTTTTTGTCCAAATTCACGAGTCGCCACAATGTTATTGAATGAAAGATGGGCTGGGCTTAAAGATTGCTATATTTTAAAGAACACAAACAGGGAATTATATTTTAACATAAATTAAAATCTACGAAGAATAACAGCCAAACCGTTGCTAAGAAACTAACATAGAGCAAGAGACCACAGTGTAGAGAACCAAGTCCCTAAACTGGTAACAGCCTAAAAATCTATCACAGACAGCATCAAAAATAACCATGCATATCAGCCATTTTTAATGAACCGCTGCTGGGGAACTGGCCTTCCTTTCCTTTTGGGATAAAGCGGACGGGCCATAACCCACCACGTGGGCCCAATGTGGATTGGTCGGTGTTAACTCAATGTACCTTACATTGAGCCCTTGGTTCTGGCTGCATTTACAGTCGTTAACACTGACCAATCCACATTGGGCCCACGTGGTGGGTATGGCCCGTCCGCTTTATCCATCCACAAGCCAAAAGGAAGGCCAGTTCCCCAGCAGCGGGGCATTGAAAATGACTGATATGCATGGTTATTTTTGATGCTATCTGTATGAAATGTTGACTCATCGGCGGAAAATAATCCTGTTTCAAACTCACTCGGATGAAAGTATTTTTAGTAAGCACGATCATTTATAGCAAACTAGCTTCCGCCCGCGACTTCATTCGCATTTACATTTGAGAAAATCCCTAGGGAACCTTTAACCAAGATAATAGTATCCTCCTATGTTTTAATCCGGCTTATAAACTATCTGTGTGCCAAATTTCATCCAAATCCGTTCAGCCGTTTTGCGTGATTGATTAACAATCATCAAAACAAGAAAACTTTCACATTTATGGAATAAGTAGGATAATACGGCCACCTCCGAAGCGCTTGAAGTAGGAAATTTTTGCTACATGAAATGGGACTGCTATTTAGTTAAGTCTTAATTTCTCATTTTTTATTAAAGCTATTATTAAGTTTTATACCTCAACTGAAAGCTGAATAGATGGTGATGTTTTTAAAATATTATGCACGCTTAGTTACTAAGATTTTTTAAAAGATATTTGAAGCTATATCTAAAAAATCTGAAAAAATAAAAATAAAAAATGCATTTAAGGATTGAATTTTTTATAAACACCTATATTTTATGATTTTTTTTTATTCATTATCAACACTCAGATTATTTTCTATCCCAAAATAATAAAAAATCCGGAATCGAATGAGTAGTTATCTTTTATTTTAAATTTTTGTGTCTGAAAACGTACTTTTGGTAAAAAAATACTTAATTTCAATTAACTCAAAAACTATTTATTTTTTGAGAAAAAGTTAAATGACAAAAAATATTTGTTTTGACCTCATCTATAACCCCTTAACAGGAATACGTCATATTTCCAGTGACCCTGTATAAATGGATTTCGAATTAATGCAACCACTCTGTATGATTCCGATGTCTGCAGCACTGCTGCGCGATACTGCTGCGCGACACTGCTGCCGAGCTCGGAATGTAGTCTCATATAAACCTATAGAGAATGTTTGGGGACCAGTGGTGTTGCGGCAGCAGTGCCGCGCCGCACTGCTGCGCAGCAGTGTCGCGCAGCAGTGTTGCGCAGCAGTGTCGCGACGCTTCTCCGCTCACATCAAATTGAGCCTTTCAAACGTAACATTACGGTTCAATTTGGAGCACACAGCACTGCTGCGCAGCAGTGCTGCCGACATCGGAATCATACCTTAAGAGTAAGACGGGCTTCTGTACGAAGCCGTCGCTGCTCGAAGCAACCCCCTCTTAGTGCATGAATGATGAAAAGGGCATTTTTTCAGTCACATTACTAAAGTGTAAAATTGGCTCTGCAGTCTCTCCACAGTAGCGAGTAGTTCAGTGTCATTCATCGAAAACACGGAAAGCAAGATAGTTGCATGCTAAAAACGAATTTGCCGAATTTTCGCTTCGAAAGATTCCCTGCACACGTCATGCTCTATAGACACAGGCACCGAATATTCTGATTAAATTTTATGGTAACTAGGTACCTTTATGTGATCATATTATTAGAAACATTTACTAAGCACTGAAAATAACCCTATTTTAAAATTATTTTATTATATTGACAAAAACAAATCTTCAAACAGCAATATAGCTCTGTTTGGCATCTTCGGGTACGGAACCCTAACAAACGACAATATGTTAAAAATATTTTTGAAAGCACGTAGACTTCACGTAGATTTATAATAAAATACATCCAATTATAAGTAAATGTAAACTTAATTAGAGCATTCAAATCACAACTTGGAAGACATGTTTAAAATAATGCACTAATTGAGTGAATGTACCTACTCCTTTATAACTAAGTAGGTAGGTACTTATTATTTTTTAAATTCTCATTCTCCTGTAAGTGACATTATTGTCTTTTGTGAGAATTAATTTCTTCAACCACAAAAAAAAAAAAACTACTTGATACGTTACGCGGTCTTGAAAAAAGGGCTTGATAGACAGACAACTAAGTGATCCTATAAAAACGTTCCGTTTTCCCTTTTGCGATGCGGAACTCTGATTTTCTATACGCATCAAGAAATTCATTTACCTCTTAATAAATACCCCATTATTGATAAAAACCCAAATCAATCGATACTCTACGACACATAATTAAAAACTCCGCTATTTCGAAACAACCGTACACAAAAATTCTCATGAGATAAGTAAAATAAGATATAAATCTCTGTATTTTATTAATATTCGTCGCCAATAAACAATCACGCTACCAATTAAATGCCGAATTAATTGAAAAATTTAAATTTAAACAGAAGAACAACTCAATCTAGCGTTAAGGTGCGGTTTCACTGACGCTACAAAATAACGGGAGAAATATTCGTAGCTTTGGTAGTTTGTTTGTAAGGTGAAGTTAAAAAAAATATTCAGTTTATACGAATGTACTAAAATGTCAATTATGATGGCTTTTATCTACACGACTACAGATAAACTCTACTTTTTACCGACTTCAAAAAAGGAGGAGGTTCTCTGTTTGTCTGTATATTTGTTTTTGTTTTTTTTGTGTATGTCCACCGATTACTCATAAACGGCTGGACCGATTGAAATGATTCAAACGTTATTATATTAAGTAAACTCCCAAGTTGGTACCATTTTTTAGGGTTCCGTACCCAAAGAGTAAAAACGGGACCCTATTACTAAGACTCCGCTGTCCGTCTGTCTGTCACCAGGCTGTATCTCATGAACCGTGATAGCTAGAAAGTTGAAATTTTCACAAATGATGTATTTCTGTTGCCGCTACGACAACAAGTACTAAAAACAGAATAAAATTAATATTTAAGGGGGACTCCTATACAACAAACGTATTATTTTTTTTATGCCGTTTTTTGGTACGGAACCCTTCGTGCGCGAGTCCAACTCGCACTTGGCCGGTTTTTTTAAATTTTAAAATCGGTTAAGTACTTTTCAACTAATCTTGAAAAAAGCACGAAAATAGTATGATTTTGTGTGAATTACCTCGATGATATGGTCGTATTACCTTTGTTTTTTAGGAACTGAATAAGTTTATATAATGACTGTTTGTGCCAGAATTAAGAGAAAAAAAAAAGATAATTATTTTTTTATTGGAAGAGGGATATCTGTGTCGTTCTTTAAGCGACTTAAAAAAGGAGGTTCTCAGTTTGACCCGTATGTGTGTATGTTTCTTCGCGATTATCTCACGTTTAACTGAGCCGATTTTCTATCTAAATAATTTACCTACAAGGCACCTACACTAAAAATAAAAAAAACTGAAAAATTGTTTAAAAAAAACAAAAAATCAACTTCAAAAAACCTACCTCTAAAAAGCAATAAATAATATTCGTAATAATAAAAATACGTCTATTGAAATCGGATAGGGCTTTTAGAATAAATAAAATAAAAAAGAAATCTGTACTCCAGCACGCGTAGCATGAGCACACGGGACTCTTGTCTACGAAAACTTGTCGTCTCGACCTTCTCGATTGCTGAGCACAGTTTGACAGACAGGTGGGACTCGTTCTCAGAATTTCGAAACCTTTTAATGTCTTTTAATAAAAAAAAGCTAATTTTAAAGGTAATCTTTTTATTTCAACACCAATAAACGTCAAAATTATGTAAAATGATCCGAAATAATTTAGTTTAAACATGATTCTCATTTTTTTATAAGTTCTAAGATTAAGAGGCACTCAAGAGAGCGTTCTCTTCCGTAGACAAGCTCTCTCGAGCTCGAGAAGAATAATATTGCCAGTAGAAAATAATTACTTTATTTCTCATAAAGCACCGTTCCTTTCTATAGATTTCACAACGCTAAACTCTTAAAACTAATTAAATATAGCTGTATGGATATAAATTCGTTTGCATTTCTTTTATTTAGAGTATTATGAAAAGATAACACAAACTACTAACGAAATTGTTAATTTAGTAGTCTGTGTAAAATGACGAGAAAATTACAAAATATTGAAATCAACGTATGAAAATAATTTTAATTTAAGTTTTTAAGGAATAAAATATAAGCACGGACAATTTAGATTTATTTTTATTGCGAAATTTAGATTCATATAAAATAAAATACGTAGAAAACTATTTCGAATCTTCTTATTAGTCTGTGAGCTCTCTCTCGATCTTCTCGACTACTCAAAGGGTGGTAGACAAGTTTCTCTGATTCAACTGTCAAATTAATGTCAGTTGAAGAGAAAAGCTCGTGTTTGTCGACTTTTGACATTAGGCCACGACAAAGAACAATACGAGTCTACTAGTTGTAAATGCGAGCATGAGTATCTCGATCTCAACCCGACAAAAGTGACATTTCGGTGTAGACAAGCAAGCCATTGTTCTGTGAGTCGAATCTTATCTCGATGTTGGTCATGCTACGCGTGCAGCCCCACCCGATTTCAATAGACTTATTTTTATTATTACTAATATTATTTCTTGCTTTTTAGAGGTAGGTTTTTGAAGTCGGTTTTTTGTTTTTTTTTTAAACATTTTTTTATTTTTATATTATTTGTACGGTGTATATCGTATTACTTATTTTAAGATGACTTTCTTTTTATTTAGGAATACAATTAAAAAAAACGCTTCTTTAAAAACTTAACTTACTCAATATATATAGGTACAAATAACTTCCTCGTATTCATGTGGCTTACAACAAGACTGCTACACACAGGCAGATTTTTGTACAAATTATATAGTAAGTTTGCATCTATTGACAAAACTAAGCGTTGAAGCTTTTGAGGTTTTAGAAGAAGATCAATATATTTTTTTTCACGTGGATTCTTAATTTTAAAGTAAATGATCGTAGCCAACGAAACCACACCTTACTTCGACACACGATTGGAACGCGTAAAAAAAATACGCCTAACGATAATTAGACACGCGAACAGGCTATAAAGCAAATTCTAATCTGTTTATAAAAGCCAATAAAACACAAAAAACCAAGATGGCCCCGCTTCCGTGGAGATAGCGCGACAAGATCTTATCTAAATAACGCGAGATGTAGGTAATACTCATAATTCTTTTAGGATCGGACCATTCGAAGTGTGTCGTCACTTGTTTCGGACGTCAACACTTCACTAATTATACTTTTTACTTATTTTTAGGGTTCCGTACCCAAAGGGTAAAAACTGGACCCTATTATTAAGACTCCGCTGTCCGTCTGTCTGTCTGTCGGTATGTCTGTCACCAGGTTGCCACTATAACAACAAATACTAAAAATATATTTAAAAAAAAAAATATTTAAGGGGGGCTACAATACAACAAACGTGATTTTTTTGCTCGATATTTATAAATAATTTCAGTTCTGTTACCACTATAACATAAAATACTAATACTAAAAACAGAATAAAATAAGTATTTAAGGGGGCTCCCATACAACAAACGTGATTTTTTTGCCGTATTTTGGTACGAAACCCTTCGTGCGCGAGTCCGACTTGCACTTGGCCGGGTTTTTTTATTATACACGGTTAATTTTTAAGTATTTATATCTAAAATGAAATGAGTGTATCTCTTTCCTATTCTAATCGAGTATGTATACAGTTAAAGATTCAATATTTAAGAATTGGTCAAAATATTGAGGTTTGTTTGTGTCCCAAAATTTTACTGATTTCTGGATTTAGAGCTCATTCATAAAATTACACGTGGGTAATCAAAAGACACTATCTTATTTACCTACGTAAATAATGAAAATAATGACCTACGCACATGTCTTGCTATTTTTGTGAGTTTGCCGATTAATCAATATTTTTTCCGATATTTTCAAACTATTAATTTTTTACTTTTAACTGCACGTTCATATTCAAAAACGTGGTCTGATCATAAAGTTAATATATCCATGTAATATTTATTAACTTTATGGGTCTGATATCCCCATTTAATTTTTAGATATACCTACTTAAAAATTAACGGTGTATAGAAAAAAAAAATGTTAAAATGGCATACAAAATTATTTCTCTAAAAAATAAAAATACAAAATAATTTCATCTCATTACTAAATAAAAAAAAATTATTGTACCTACGAGTATATCCGAAAAGTGCTGCGTAAGAAATCTATAGATTGATTAATTAACTAATTCTTACTAAACCGATAGAGATACATTTCAACTTAAACGCATAGTTACATATTTGACACGAGTTAAATAAAATTAATGCGCCCGTCATGTGATCAAGCTCATAAGACGATTTCAAAATGAAATAATTTCCTTACTAATCCAAAAAAATATATAGGCCATAAATTATAGTGCGGATTGCGTCTGTCCAAACCCTATTATAGTGAGGAGCACATTAGGAATATCGATAAAACATATGGCGGAACAGGGCAACGGCATTCATCGGACGAAAAAATAATATCTTGTTCGATTTTACGCTGGTTTGATTGGTTCGGTCGTAATTTTAATAGGAATATTGGTGCTAAATATTATGCTGACGTTTATGAGTTGAAAGCACAACTTAAATGACGAGAAGCGAAATTAATTGTCATTTACTATAATCCAAAATTATTTTGTTATCACAATTTTATTTTTTACTTTTGTTTGTTAACATCTTATAAAATTATAGGTAAGTAGGTAGTGTGTTAGTAAAGTGTTAGAAACCTGTGACACTTTGAAGTTAGTGTTTAATTTATATTTAAACAAGTATTTTCCTAAAGAAACAATTTTTTAAGGATTTTTTGTATAGTGTTTCAGATCTTCAAACAAGATAATTTTGAGACTAAGGTACCTATACAACGTGCTACAAAAATACTCCTAATGCCTAATACGGTAGATAAGGACCATCAAACTGAACAACTTTTACTATGGGACCAAAGATGAAATCGCGAAAAATAAATCAGCCGTTTCATACAAAAATTAATAACGAAAATATCAAATAGTATGAAAAAGCAAATTTGTTTTCTCGATTTCAGAGTTAGTTCCCTAGTAAAAGTTGTTCAGTTTGATGGTCCCTATCTAGCATATTCGGTATTAAGGGTATTTTTGTAACACGTTCTATATCAAATACCTTTATGACTACAGCCGCCGTCTAGAGCAAGTTGTTAGTATCACTACATAGTATAAAAAAAAAGTCCCTTTCCGCTGTCTGTCGCCATATGTTTGCTTAGGTCTTTAAAATTACGCAACGGATTTTGATGCAGTTTTTTTCAATAGATATAGTGATTCAAGAGGAAAGTTCATATGTATAGATGGTGTCAAGTTCCACACTACACCGAAACGAAGCGAGGGCGGGTCGCTAGTTTAGTATAGAAGACTTTTATAGTTATGTTATCGATTTTTGTCGATAAATAATTTCTCAAGCCTACCAACCGACCGGTCTGTAGAGCTCGAATATCTGTAATATTTGTGTAGATTAAAATATATTAGTAATGTGTCAAGTATTTATTAAAATATTCATTTTATTGTAGCTTGTTCCATTCGTTGTATTAGACTATATTTTATGGAAATCGCTTAGATCTCTACAAAGAGCGGTCGTAAAGCTGGAGTAGACAGTAATTCTGTCTCTATTACTTGAATTAAAAATGAAGAGATGTGTGCGAAACAGGAGAAAAAACCTAAAATATTAAATACTCTCCACTACCTATCAAAGATTTCAGGAGATTTACGTTTAAGTACTGAAAATGTAGAGCCAGAGCCAGAAGCCAACTGTTCTATTATAGTTTTAGTTTTGACGTACTTAACTTTATTTTCATTACTATTTACTGTTGTATGGCTTAAAGGCTCGTGTCCCTTTATCATACAATTACTTTGATGGTGTTTCAAGGAATTAATTAAAACCAGTATTTAAAAAAGGCAGTATTGAATCCGCCTATAAAATACTAAGCTGCACATAATAGTTCCTAATTAAATACGTCCCGTTTTCTATATCATTAATAAAAATATCTCATCAAAACTTCACGGGAAACTTAATAGCAAAATCATAATTAAACCAATTGTAATACATAATTTATCCATCAATCCACGCACAAAATAGTATACAACTTTACAACCGGCAAAGAATACCGGTATTTATAAACAAGCCAACCCGCCCTATTCTATTCTATGAACGGTTAATTGAGCAATATAATTTGACACCTCGCGCCGGTGAATAGCCAATTATTAATATGGACCCTTGATTAATTGTGATATCAGCATTTAATTTTCGTGTTAACACTCTTGCCGCGACCGCCATTGTACGCAGCGCGCCTTTGTGCCGCGTGACGTTTCAATTTTGAATAAATTAAATTTCGAACGCTTTATTTTTTCCGAGGCTTTTGCCTTTAGAACGAGGCGGCCAGTGTTATAATTTATTGTCGTTGTAAAGCTACGTTTATATTGCCGTACTCTTTACACGGGTAAAGCAAATAGATTCGAACCACCGTTTGTTGATAGGTAGATTAAAAAAAACTTGTACTGATAATTAGTTGTAATGATATTACAGATGTGTGTTGTAATTAGTTATTTTTAAGAAAAAAAATATGTAAGTAATTTACTGTATTTTTTTAAATCCACAACGGGATAGTGCTTGGCTTACACATGTCGAAGGTGGAAGCGCAGTACACCTGGAATCCTCATCACTGATGAACTGGCTATCTTATCTCTTACTGCCGGAACACAACAATTTTAAAATTGTTGTTATGGCGTCAGACTTTAGTAAGATGGTGGTGGCTACCCAGGCAGACTTGAAATAAGCCCTACCACCAACCAAACCGAGTACAAATTGTATCCCCCTGGGAATCAAACCCGGGACCCCTGCACGGGTGGGCGCACCACTAGACCACAGAGGCGGATAAATACACGCTGAAAATTTAATAATTTGGTTCCCGCCGTGGGGTGGTTCCACTCATGATTACAAGCAACTTTTACTATGGGGCCAACTCTCCTGCTCGCAAAAAAAAACAGCTGTTCCATACAAAAGTGCAGTACCTACTCGACCTTAATGTATGGAACAGCTGATTTTTTTTTCCGAGCAGGAGAGTTGGCCCCATAGTAAAAGTTGCTTGTAATCATGAGTGGAACCACCCCACTACGGGATCCAAAGGATTAAAATTTCAGCGTGTATATTGATTATGAATTTACCAGAAACAAATAATTTTAATAAAAAAAAAAGTATTAAAGTAAATTTTGTGTCATTCATCTTTGTACATTAAGCCCACGACCCAAGTGTGTGAAGTTGTTTACAATAAATATTTAGCCTGAGGTTAGAATGGATAACTGTTAATGATCGCTTGTTGTGTAAAACAAATGGTTTAAATTAACTAACAAATCATCTTTAGAAAATCATAATTTGTTGCTTGCGAATAAGGTGTTAATTGTGGTTGGTGATAAATATAGATAGTATTTAGCCGGATGAATCGTCCAAAATATATTTTTAACGTCCAAAAACTCAAGTAACTTACAGAATAAAATTACAGTTTTTGGACTGAGTACTTAAAACATAGTTTTGCGTCGCTTAAGCGAACGGCAACTGCCATTTTAACTTTCAAACATTTCTAAATCACTTTGTGTAACCTCATTGAATTTTGTCAGAAACAATATTTTAAACCAATATTAAACCGCTAAATGTGGTTTTAAACAAAAACGGTTTAAAACCCTTTAAAATTATTTTTGCACCTATAAACACAGATTACTAATCTATAAGTGTGCAGCACGCTTAATAATAAGCAATGCAGTTTAAGTATATGCTTTTCTTTCCGGATCAACATGGAAGGTAACTTACTTAATCCAAAAACCTCCCTTTACACTAAAACCAACCGTTAAATGTTTCAGTTAGCTACTGGCCAATAAGCCGATCCAATTATCAGCTTTATGGCGGCAATTTGGAACATGGCCGCCGCCGTTCCAAATTTGAAAATCCGAAGCGTTCGAATCAATGAGTACATCCTAATTTTATTAGTCGGCTGTTAGGAATTCACTAAAATGGAAGTGTATATTAAAAGTTTTAACGCTTTATAAGAATCGTAAATATTGTTTATTTTTCCTGTTACAAGTTTATGGGAGCTATAAAATTAATCGAAACAACCGTAATTAAATTACTGAATAAGTTTTTTTTCTAACGAAGAATAGAATGTTTAATATTTTCTTTTATGTGACTGAGTATTATACCTACTTATTAATATTTTTTGGGTTTTTATTGTTTTCTTTGAAATGGTGAAATGATTGATTACCTACCTACCTGCTCCTCAAAATTCTATGACTAAGGTGAAGTTAATTTAATTTTGCGGTTAACAGCTGGTAAAATTCAAATAAGTAAGTATTATTAATCGTTTAACTAAAGAATCAATATTTTAATCATTTCTTTATTAGATACTTTTTGTTCCTATAAAGTTTTAAATAAATCTATGGTCATTTAATTTTCTTTATTCTAGTTATGTTTTGATGACAATTTCTTATGTTTGGTGAAATACTAAGAAGCTCAATAAACACTTTTTCTGCTGTGTTTTTTCGTTGCTATCATTTCAAAAAGTCATACTTATGTAAAAACAGACCGTTCCAGGAAACACCTCAAAAAATTATTTTTGGAATGAATAACGATTACCTACCTTTATTACGACTTTTTTAAATGACCGCAACGTTTAGCTTGTCTTATTTTATGAGCTGTAGAAACACAACAAATGTTTAAATTTTAGATAGGTATTTCAGTTCCTAATACTTAGTGCGTTTCCCTAGGAGAGGTTTATATTATATTTTTTTCTGAAAAATGGTAAATACCAGCTACCGCGTATCTGAATAAACTAATGTTTTCTATGACATTAACTTGGAAAAAGGAAAAGTTGTAACAGAACATCCAAAGTGTTATGTTGGAAAACTCACTAATGGGCCCTCCACAAGCACAGGCCGGGCCTGCAGGATCGTACGGAGAGGCGCGGCCTTCCGGCCAAATCTCTAAGTATATATGTAAAGAGGCGCGGCGTCCGGAGGCCCGGCTTCTCCCTACACACGTAGAAATTTTGCCGAAAGGCTGCGGGAGGCCGCGCCTCTCCGTATATACGATCCTGCAGGCCGGGCCTGTGCGTGTGAAGGGCCCATAAGTCGAACTGTAGGTACTTAAAGGAAAATTGTAGGTACCGCAGGCTATGATACCATAGCAGTTAAACTGCAATATTACATTTTGTCGACCAAATGTGTATATTACAAAGGCTATAACACCGCCCCCTGTTATCTCAGCAATGGCCCGCCATTCTCAGCCAGAGTGATCTGCGCTTGCGCTCCTAATGCGTTTTTAATCACTTGACGCCCTGCGCCCTGGCGCACTTGTTAATTGCTCACGAATGCGAGGTGCTTTACCTATATAACTTAATTCCTTTGGTACTTATATCAAAATATAGTGGTAAGTACCTAATCTTTACCAAGTGTCTTTAATGTCTTCATTAACAACATAATAATTATAAATTAGTCCATCGTAACCGTAAAGTCGTATGAATGAGTATGTACCTTCTGAAAGTCACACAATAATGTTACTATTTCAGTTCCCATTTTTCCACAAAAAGTAAAATAATAATATGTGTTTTAATCGGTAAGCATAAATCATTATTTTCTCTTAATTTGCCTTTTGCTACGATGACGGTATCATTAAAAATCAATATGCCTTTAATTATTTAAGGCTAGCCGGAAATGCCATCCCTAGTCAGGAGCTGTATGTGTATAGTATAGAGCTCGGTAACCTGCGGATGGTATCTATCTGGTACCTACACAACACGTGAGACGTGTTTTCGAAAAAAACAATATGTTTGGAGAGAACTGTTAACGACTGTGTCCTAAAATCACCCCGCATCTCATTACAAGAGGAATAATAATTTTAATTTGGTACGTGTGCTAAGTAGTAAAATCTGAAACGATTTTGTTGATTATTATCAAATGAATTCTTATTCTTATTCTTATTCTTGACTTCTGTGGAGTTAGCCATTATGCGCGTAAGCGTGCCCCACCACACATCGTTCTTACACACTTACAGCTCGCGCAATATAACTTGACCCATTTTTTAGTAATTTTTGTACTGCAAATTGCTACTGCGCAAGACTCATTGTCTATGGTTTGGTTCAAATTATGTTGCGCGAGCTGTGTACATCGAATTTGTGTTCTGCGTAGCAGCGTCTCGCGCAATGTTCACAGAAGTCTTAAAGCTTGAATCGGGCTATACTATGAGGCATTTGTTCACCAAATGAAAAGTGTCACTTGGTAACAAACTTGCATCGGCGCGCGCCACCTGCCAGCGTCGAATTGAGTCATTTCCAACTACCTGCTGCTTAATGACCGCGTTTTTACTTAAAACTTAAGCGCTTGCGCAAATAACCTGTGTTTAGGACGCATTTTTAAAGTAAGACTGAGCTTTAATTAATAAACTGTCGAGTTAATGATTGTGATGAAGGCCGAAAATTAAAGCGGAGTTAAGAAATGATTGTCATTTAATTTGCGGTTCATGAAATGAAAATGAAAACACTTCTTTAATTAATGAATCTATTTTGAGGTAGATGAGGAAAGTAATTCATTAGTTGTCACCTTTCTTTTACTATTATAGAACATGATTAAGGCGACTGTATCTCTCAAGTGGCGCCCTCATCTTAATTAAATTTAATGCTCGCTAAGTTCCTACATAATGTATCGAAATCGAAAATTCACATGGTACAGATTGAAGCTAAGGTTCTTCTTAAAGTGGCCACTTTTTGGTCTTCTATTACGACAAACTGTATATTGCTGAGGTAATTGTTTGTAAATAAAACTACTTATAGAACCTTAGTTTCAATCTAGGGTGGTTTATTGTCTTGTTTGTAAATAAACCATAGAACCTTATATTTTTATGTCCTTTTCTTTACCCCTGACAACGTGTATGCACATGATGATCGGTTCAATAGTTTAGACGTGAAGGCATAACAAACAAACAAACTGACTTTCGCATTTATAATATTGATAAATAAGTATAAGTAAAGATTTATCATAGCTCCTGTAAGTAATTCCCTAAACTAAGTACTTTCTACTTTCAATTCCCCTTACACTTAGAGGCACACACACCGCTATAATGAAAGAGTACCTAAGATTACTCACTCACTCCCGAGACCTAAATAACAGAGAACGAAGTGTTATTACTGTTAACACCGTTACATGACGAGACCTGTCAGAATGTCGCCAGCACACACCTAACAATATCATCCCATTCGAGTCACAACACCACCGAATCAATTTCATTCACGCGAACGAATCATTAAATTTGAATTAAAGCTATTTGTGTAAGCGGTGCGTGAGAACACCTCTCATTCGCTCACTCATTCGTTCACTCACGATCTGCTAATGCAGTGTGCAAGATTTATAATTTTTTAGGATATATGGAGGTCAAAAATAACTTACGCAGGTATTGCATATAATTAGCTTATTGTTGTTAGTTCTATAATACTTGTATTGCTACTCGATTTTCCTATCCTATTATGGTGTATGATGTTGATAACTGCCCCCTGCTTAAATGGCCTATATTCTCGTATCCTATATGATGGCCTAAGAAGTCATTGAATATCTGTTTGAACGCTACGTTAACTATCAAACCTTAATGAGCAATAGACGATTAAATCTCTCCCAAACTTATGTAAATCACAGACTTTGATGTATTGTTTGGAATTCACAAGCTTACGGCACGTAATTTTTATGGTTTTCTTATTTTAAAGCGTTAATAGTAATAGTAAGCGTAGTGTTGATACGCATAGAATGTTGACCAATTGAGTAAGAGGGCTAAAAATACAAAGGCCTTAAAAACCAACAACAACTTAAATTTTATTGATCCAACCAAAAATTAAAGTAACCTACGAGTACCACCTACCTCAGTACTATTTTGATTTCGATCCATAAACGTACCTATGTTTATGGATCAAAATGAAGTGCCTACTTAAAAACCAAAACTATGGTTATCCTACACGTTATTCTTGTCAATCGTCATCGAGCCTTTCCCATATTAATTTGGAGTTTGTGTCGCGTCTGACAGCTGTAATGGCGAGCGATTTGTCGGCACGTCTGTGGCTGGCATTAACGCACAATGCACGATTGAGTCGTCCCGCTAGTATCGCTGTAATGCCTTTTTAATTTAGTCCACGAAATAGATTAGGTTTTTTTTCTGGCGCTTGTGTACCAGTCGTTTTGTTTACACCTATTTTAAGTGTGCATGCGATATACCCAAATAATCCTTACTGATATTATAAATAATAATAAAATAAAGATCTTTTATTTGCGTTTTTCACAAGTGATAGTTAAGATATCTTATGATTAGTAGGTACATTTTGTATGTAACATAGTACCTACTTGTGGAGTCTGATGCCTGAGATAAGCAAAAGCCTGTGTTCCAGGATCACCAGAGCCATAGCTCTGGTGATCCTGGATGGTATGGTAATGTATGACATTACCATGCCATATATCACCAGAGTTATACATCTGGGGCTCTGGTGATCCTTTAATTTATTTTAAAGTAGTACATCTGTACTACTTTAAAATAAATTACAGCAATCCTATAACCGAAATGTGAATTACAAAAATTTCAAACTTGTTAACATTAATGTTAGTGTTTGTGTTGTGCGAAAGTAACTCTGTCTGTTACGCTTTCACGCCTAAACGACTGAACCGATTTTATTGAAATTTGGTACGGGGATAGATGGGACCTTGGGTCCTAACATAACCTGTAGTCCACGCGGGCGAATCAGCGGGCGGAAAGCTAAGCTAGTAATAAATAAAATAATGCTAAAATCTGTTTTTAACGTCAATAAAACACGGGAAAGTCTTGTAATATTAATTTAATCATTAAATTTGATATATTATTATGAAGGAACTTAATCTGTTTAAAAATTGTGACAAATATACTTTAGGTAATAAAGAACGTCGTCAAGATCAAGAGTAAAATTAAGCATTTCTTAAATAGTAAAACAGAAATACATTTTCACTAGCACGCCCTTTCATGTAACTAAACTTTCTAGCCCTTAACTAAATCTAAGCTTAATAATTTTCAGAAGAAAATTATGGAAAACTTATCAACTTTATCCCATTTCAGAAGAAAATCAAATAGTCATGAATTACTTTTTGTCTAATTGTTTGCTGGTCTCAGAAGTTCCTTTTTTCCGTCAAATCTATGTATTATCTTATTTTATTTTGTTCACTGATACGCGACGATGTTGTATCGAAGGTAGAAAAAGTAGGTAAGAAAGCCAGTTCTTCAGTGATGAGGATTCCGGGTGTAGTGCGCTTCCACCTTCGGCCTTATAGTCACTTAACATCAGGTAAGATAAAGGCCAAGCAATATCTCGTTGCATAAAAAAATAATAAAAGAAGTTTGTCGGTCGGTTTTTCAAGAATGAATTCTGATGCGTGTTCTAAAGAAACGGGAAGACTCGCCGTATGTTATATTAGCTCCTTATTAAGTTAAGGAGTCAATAAATTACACATCAGACATGCGTTCCAGTGAAATGAGATCTTAATCCTAACAGCGGTGCTCAAACTTTACGAGAGTGTAGGTATGTCATGATATGATTGAGTTTTTTACAAACAAATTCTAAAGTAGGAATTTAGCTTGCCACAGCACCTGTTTACACATTGGTATAGAAGTCAACTTCAGCAAATTTTATTACTAGTCAAAATCTCGCTTTGTATAAGTGAGAAAAATGAATAGAATTTTATGAAAACCTTTAGTATTTAACACACACTTTCACACTTTCATATTTACACATTCACTGCGTATAATAAGTAAATGAATTAATTCAAATCAAGAAAGACGATCTAATTATAATAACCTTTAGCCCTCCTAGACATAGGCCACTTTAATTCCTTTTTTGTGAAATTGTTATCGAATTTCGCATACGTAGAAAAATGTTAAGGAAAACTTTAAGTCAACATCACAAATCTTTCATTTGGGAAATTCATAGATAATAAATTTTAAATTCACCTAGGTATGTACATAAGCTCATTTTGACCAGGATTTCGACTGATAATAATTTCGTCAACACCTGACAGTTTGAGCACCTCTGGCATAATCTATCCGCCATCAATCAAACAACATAGTACATATAAAAACGCGATAATGGCCAGTCCATTAAATATGTAATCACGTGGTACATTTCTATTACGGCATTAATCTGTAGAGGCGTCCATCTTGTTTTAACTATGTTTTAATTACAACCTATAGGCGATAGGCACCATCACTCTATGTACTCAATAATTACAGGTGGAGGGAGACCGTACAGACCTGTTCTGGTGAGTTTTTGTGTCTTTAATCCAATCTTCTCCAAAATTTATTTGAGTATAAATATTCAAATAATTTTATTATTTAAATGTTTTAATACTACACTTGCTTAAAAATGAAATATGATAAAAATACATCAGACGGCGACAACATTCCAAAACCATCTGGCACAATTTAAAGTTAGCATTATTTTTTACTCAATAATGAATGACTTACAAAACAAGATGCTAATGCTAAATCGAATAAGACAAAGGGTACATGGACGAGTTAATAAGCCCATTCAAGAATTCAAAAGTCCGGAAATATTCTAATGGGGAATGTCTGAAGAAATCAAATTGGCTGAATATTTTTAATAATTAGGATGCGTGAAAAAATAAAAAATAAAAACATTATTACGCAAATGTACGGAAGTAACAGGAAAATAGAGATAAAATCCCTAATCACCACATATTTAAAAAGTCAACTGACAAACTGATATTCACACAATTTGATTTTCTTCAGACTTTCCTATTATAATTTAGACATTTTCCCGAGTTACGGTTATATTTTCAGTATCCGTAAGCTATCCGCAGTTTTTCTATTTTTCGGGGCATAACCATAAAGTCAATATATGTAATTCAACGTCAATGTCAATATAGCTAGGTATATTAATGGGCATAACATAAATTAAATGATATTTGACTAGTTAACGGCTGAATACTCAAAGGTTTCTTAGCTAAAATCTTTAGTTAAGGTCCTAAGCTGTCAGTTTCATAGAGTTTCTGTCAGATTTGACAACTTTTTGATTTTAAGGTAGCCTTAACTTTGAGTATTTTGGCCATAAGTTATTTGAGTTCCAGTTACTGGCCAGTCTAAACAGTACTCAATAAAGGCAGTATTCATAAGCTATAAGCCCTGCAGTGCTTTTGGACTTCTAAGCACTCACTGGCACATAACACCTCGTGGCTAAGCGCTATGTGAATGAAAACATGTAATTATTGAACTGCGAACTGTCAGTAAAAAAAACACTTGATTAATTTGCCTGCTTGGTCAACAGTTACAAGTACAGATGGAAAACTTATGTACAGAGAGATAAATAATTTACAAATTGAGAGTATTTCGTAAATTAGGAGCTAGAACTGCGGGTGTAGAAATAAAGCAACTTTTGCAAGACTCGGTCAGGGAATAGGTAATTAAATATTTATTATAAAATTACGTTAAAAATGTCTTGCACACCGACCTCGTCAAAAAATAAATCCTTACTCGTATAAATAATTATTAAACATCACCAACAACATTTTAATCAGCTTCGTTCACAAACGAAAAACACAACCAAACTGTTACAATATCGGGAAATAACTCAAAACTGAGCAGGCTGCAATTTGACGGGCTCACGATCGCGCCAAATGGAGATATTAGCGCAATTTACGATGGTTAACTACCGGGAATAGAGCAACTAACTAATAACACCTAGGCTATATCAATAAAAGCTATTAACATCGATCAGTGTTAAGGCTAAGAATTAAGTTAAACGTTTCGTTTCACGAGTTTTGCGACAGTAATAATGGCCCTTGAGCGGCGAGGGCAAAATGGCGGATTGTTGTATCTATTATAGTCAAACCCTAGTCCAGGCGCTCCTAGGTTTGCCTAGCAGTGGCGAAGGGTCCATACAAGCCGATTCCCATCGGCTTACCTTTTAAAAATCCCACCCCAGCGATCTTCTATGCAGATCATAACATTTTTGTAGACCGGCTTACCTTCGCCAGAATTTCACCCCTCGCCACTGTTGCCTAGTCAAACCTCAGGTTTGACAAGAAGGCTTAGTCAAAGTCCAAAACTAAAAGCGTGTTTCGGGCTCTGACTAACGAATTTATGGCCAAGCCTAGGAGAGACCAACTTGGATAGTCAGACCCCGAAATTCAATACGCTCAAATCGGGGTTTGACCTAAATAAGGAACAGAATGTGTTATTTTGTATGTAAATATGTAAAAATACATTCTTTAGAGTGAAAATGTAACTAAATCAACAATCTTTCTGTGAAACCAAGATTTCTCTTGTCTGTTAAAAAAAATAACCACGAAATTTAAGACGATCGCCCCGCTGCACAGTGTTTGATTTGACTCAAAAAATTTCCCTATGCCGTTTATTGCATAAATCGATCAAGAAATGCATTTTAAACGGCCGACTAGAACACCCACGTGTCTATTTCAAATACTTTTTTTTTATAAAAAAATTGTTTAAAAAACCAAAAAACCGACTTCAAAAAACCTACCTCTAAAAAGCAAGAAATAATATTCGTAATAATAAAATACGTCTATTGAAGTCGGGTGGGGCTGGAGTACAAATCCCTTTTTTTATTCTAAAAGCCCCACCCGACTTCAATAGACGTGTTTTATTATTACGAATATTATTTCTTGCTTTTTAGAGGTAGGTTTTTTGAAGTCGGTTTTTTGTTTTTTTTAAACAATTTTTTATTTTTTTATTTTTAGTGTAGGTACCTTTTGTATTAGGTAGTATAGGTATATTATTTAGGTAGAAATTAAAATCGGCTCAGCCAAACGTGAGTTAATCGCGGAGAAACATACATACATGCGGGTCAAACTGAGAACCTCCTTTTTTAAGTCGGTTAAAGAACTACACTTAAGATATCCCTTTTCCAACAAAAAATAATTATCTTATTCAGTTCATAAACAAAGAAGTTATACGACTGATCATCGAGGTAGTTCACACAAAATCATACTATTTTCGTGCTTTTTTCAAGATTACTTGAAAAGTAATGAACCGCTTTCAAAATTTTAAAAAATGGGACCAATTTCGCAGTTTCCCTAATGTAATAACGTTTAAATCATTTCAATCGGTCCAGCCGTCTTCGAGTAATCGGTGTACATACAAAAAACAAAAAAAAACGGTCGAATTGAGTACCTCCCTCCTTTTGAAGTCGGTAAAAAATAATTTATATTTCGTGACTTTAAGCTAAAAAAAAAATTAAATAAATTCTGTAAGCGTTCTAATCAACATAATTTTTTTTGTTAATACAGTCTGATAAAGCATTTCTAGGCGCATATTTGCCAGTTTCTGTTTTTGGAGTATCACCTCTGGTTATCGTGTTATTAATTTTTATTCAGATTTTGGTTTTTATTTTTTTTCTCCAAAAAACTCAGAAGTGCAGCTTGTGACTAGTACTGCAAGATTGCTCTTAATTAGGTCTATCATTGATAAAAATAATCACGCTGCTTTATTGCGGCGTTTACGAGTTCTCGAATTTCACAATAAAGTTGACCTTTTATTTTAGTTATAATAATTATTTTTTTCGCCTAAGTTACAACACTGTATATTATTAACATATAAAATATATCTCATATGTAGGTTTTTCCTCATAATATACCTTAATATTACCTCTAGGTGTATACTTAAAAAAATAAATAGGTAGTGACATTTTTTGGAGATGTGAATCTGAAGTCGATGATTTTTAGATTAGTTCTGACTAAAAATAAAGGCCAATTTATTTTGAAATTCGTTAATTCATAAACATCAAGGTCAAGTTTATTTAGAAATTCGATAACTCGTAAACGCCGCAATATAGCAACGTGATTATTTTATCAATGATAGACCTAATTAAGAGCAATCTTGCAGTACTAGTCACAAGCCGCACTTTTGAGTTTTTTTGGAGAAAAGAAATAAAAACCAAAATCTGAATAAAAATTAATAACACGATAACCAGAGGTGATACTCCAAAAATAAAAACTGTTAAATACTCCAAAAATAAAAATGTTTTATCAAACTATATTAACCAAAAAAATATATGTTAATTAGATACGCTTACAGAATTTATTTAATCTTTTTTGTAGGTTAAGAGCCCGTAGTGATTTTGCCGCTGACTGCAGCTCTCTCGCTCGCACATTTCATGTTTTGTCAAGATTTCTTAAAACTGAGTCCGTAATTGAAAAATGTGTCTCGGCCACTTTTCGCAATACAAGATTTCCCGGTTCCCGAATGGGGTTCCGTGAGAGGCTCGCAGGGGTTTCGCGAAAATTCAAGAGTTTAGGTATAAAATATATATGTATATATATATATATATTGCTATTAAAATAACCACAGCGCAGTGTTCTTTTTTAGTGTTTTCTATATATATGCCTACTAAAGAACCGACGCACCTAGTGGATTTTGCACATTGTTTGGGTGAGTTGAACGCTATTATTGACAGTTGTGATGTTGAAAACGCGTATCTTCTTGGCGACTTCAATGCTCATCCGGGTAGGCAGCTTGGTACCTATAGAATTGAATAATTTCTGTGCAGACTAGAAATGGACTTGTGTAGATATTGATATACTAGGCATAGACTCAGGCTCATATACATACTTGAGTGATAGTCATGGGACCACTAGCTGGCTTGACCATTGTGTAGTTACCCAGGGTACGAGACATACAGTTGTGAATGTATCAATTAATTATAATACGTTTTGGTCTGACCACTTTCCTTTGGAATTGCAGTGCAACCTTAATATATTAAGACCTAAAACTGTGTACCGTAATAATGCCAGTAATGGAATCACATGGGGTGATAGGGACGCTTCCCAAATATCTTTATATACTGAATATTGTAATGCAAAACTAAAACAAATTGATTTTCCTGAAGTTTTTGCGGATTGTGCCGACACTGTGTGTAATAATCCGAAGCATAATAGTATCTTGTTTGATATGTATAACAATATTATCAATACACTAGCTTCCGCCCGCGACTTCGTCCGCGTGGATATTAGAGAAAATCTTTAGGGAACCTTGAACCAGGATCCGACCAGCCGTTTTTACGCGATTAGGCGGGTCACCACCAAGCGCGCTGCCTCCGTCTGCCTGCCGTCCCATCCCGTTGCCTTTCTGTCCCGTTGCCGTCCCGTCCCGTTCCCGTCCCGATCCGTCCCATTCCCATTCCCATTCCCATTCCCATTCCCATTCCCATTCCCATTCCCATTCCCATTCCCATTCCCATTCCCATTCCCATTCCCATTCCCATTCCCATTCCCATTCCCATTCCCATTCCCATTCCCATTCCCATTCCCATTCCCATTCCCATTCCCATTCCCATTCCCATTCCCATTCCCATTCCCATTCCCATTCCCATTCCCATTCCCATTCCCATTCCCATTCCCATTCCCATTCCCATTCCCATTCCCATTCCCATTCCCATTCCCATTCCCATTCCCATTCCCATTCCCATTCCCATTCCCATTCCCATTCCCATTCCCATTCCCATTCCCATTCCCATTCCCATTCCCATTCCCATTCCCATTCCCATTCCCATTCCCATTCCCATTCCCATTCCCATTCCCATTCCCATTCCCATTCCCATTCCCATTCCCATTCCCATTCCCATTCCCATTCCCATTCCCATTCCCATTCCCATTCCCATTCCCATTCCCATTCCCATTCCCATTCCCATTCCCATTCCCATTCCCATTCCCATTCCCATTCCCATTCCCATTCCCATTCCCATTCCCATTCCCATTCCCATTCCCATTCCCATTCCCATTCCCATTCCCATTCCCATTCCCATTCCCATTCCCATTCCCATTCCCATTCCCATTCCCATTCCCATTCCCATTCCCATTCCCATTCCCATTCCCATTCCCATTCCCATTCCCATTCCCATTCCCATTCCCATTCCCATTCCCATTCCCATTCCCATTCCCATTCCCATTCCCATTCCCATTCCCATTCCCATTCCCATTCCCATTCCCATTCCCATTCCCATTCCCATTCCCATTCCCATTCCCATTCCCATTCCCATTCCCATTCCCATTCCCATTCCCATTCCCATTCCCATTCCCATTCCCATTCCCATTCCCATTCCCATTCCCATTCCCATTCCCATTCCCATTCCCATTCCCATTCCCATTCCCATTCCCATTCCCATTCCCATTCCCATTCCCATTCCCATTCCCATTCCCATTCCCATTCCCATTCCCATTCCCATTCCCATTCCCATTCCCATTCCCATTCCCATTCCCATTCCCATTCCCATTCCCATTCCCATTCCCATTCCCATTCCCATTCCCATTCCCATTCCCATTCCCATTCCCATTCCCATTCCCATTCCCATTCCCATTCCCATTCCCATTCCCATTCCCATTCCCATTCCCATTCCCATTCCCATTCCCATTCCCATTCCCATTCCCATTCCCATTCCCATTCCCATTCCCATTCCCATTCCCATTCCCATTCCCATTCCCATTCCCATTCCCATTCCCATTCCCATTCCCATTCCCATTCCCATTCCCATTCCCATTCCCATTCCCATTCCCATTCCCATTCCCATTCCCATTCCCATTCCCATTCCCATTCCCATTCCCATTCCCATTCCCATTCCCATTCCCATTCCCATTCCCATTCCCATTCCCATTCCCATTCCCATTCCCATTCCCATTCCCATTCCCATTCCCATTCCCATTCCCATTCCCATTCCCATTCCCATTCCCATTCCCATTCCCATTCCCATTCCCATTCCCATTCCCATTCCCATTCCCATTCCCATTCCCATTCCCCGTCCCCGTCCCCGTCCCGTCCCGTTCCCGTCCCGTTCCCGTCCCGTTCCCGTCCAGTCCCGTCCCGTTCCCGTCCCGTTCCCGTCCCGTTCCCGACCCGTACCTGTCCCGTTCCGTTCCCGTCCCGTCCCATTCTGTTTCGTTCTTGTCCCCGCTCTCATTCCGTTCCCGTTCCATCCAATCCCGTTCCGTTCCCGTTCCCGCTCTCGTTCTCGCCTCCGTTGCCGTCCCGTCCCGTTCCCGTCCCGTCCCCGTTCCCATTCCCGTTGTTCCCGTTCCCGTTCCCATCCCCGTCCCGTCCCGTTCCCGTCCCGTCTGGATCCCATTCCTGTCCCGTTCCCGTTCCCGTTCCCGTTCCCGTTCCCGTTCCCGTTCCCGTTCCCGTTCCCGTTCCCGTTCCCGTTCCCGTTCCCGTTCCCGTTCCCGTTCCCGTTCCCGTTCCCGTTCCCGTTCCCGTTCCCGTTCCCGTTCCCGTTCCCGTTCCCGTTCCCGTTCCCGTTCCCGTTCCCGTTCCCGTTCCCGTTCCCGTTCCCGTTCCCGTTCCCGTTCCCGTTCCCGTTCCCGTTCCCGTTCCCGTTCCCGTTCCCGTTCCCGTTCCCGTTCCCGTTCCCGTTCCCGTTCCCGTTCCCGTTCCCGTTCCCGTTCCCGTTCCCGTTCCCGTTCCCGTTCCCGTTCCCGTTCCCGTTCCCGTTCCCGTTCCCGTTCCCGTTCCCGTTCCCGTTCCCGTTCCCGTTCCCGTTCCCGTTCCCGTTCCCGTTCCCGCCCCGTCCCATTCCCGTTCCCGTTCTCTTCCGGTCCGTCCAGCTCCCGTTCCCGTTCCCGTTCTCCCCGTCCCCTGGGGCTGAATCATGCATGTCCACCGAGTTGGACTTCAAAATGAATGTCATTTTCGCAATCACCATCCCATAAAACCTCAAGAACGACATCCATATCGATTTTTATGTTTACTTACCCCATTTACCCCCTAAGGGGTTGATTTTCAAAACCACAAAATATATGTTTGACTATTTATTTTTAGACGTACTCCTACGAAGTTTATAATTTGTAATGTCTATTTGACTATTTATTTTTAGACGTACTCCTACGAAGTTTAAAATTTGTAATGTCTATTTTATATTCTATTTCCATACAAAATTTGAACCCCATTTTCACCCTTTTAGGGGTAAAATCATGTACATCGTATTGGACTTTAAAATAAATGTCATTTTCGCAATCACCATCCCATAAAACCTCAAGAACGACATCCATATCGATTTTTATGTTTACTTACCCCATTTACCCCCTAAGGGGTTGATTTTCAAAACCACAAAATATATGTTTGACTATTTATTTTTAGACGTACTCCTACGAAGTTTATAATTTGTAATGTCTATTTGACTATTTATTTTTAGACGTGCTCCTACGAAGTTTAAAGTTGTAATGTCTATTTTATATTCTTTTTCCATACAAAATTTGAAACCCTTTTTCACCCCTTTAGGGGGTTAAATCATGTCCACCGTGTTAGACTTCAAAATAAATGTCATTTTCGCAATCGTCATACCAGAAAACCCCAATAACGATATATATCTCTATTTTTAGGTTTATTTACACATTTCACCCCTATTTCATCGCCATAGGGGTTGAAGTACTAACAATATCAATACACGTTGCGTTAGATTTTATTCCATAAGCCTTTACTATAAATTAAGTGATTTTTTACTTCGAAAATGAAGAATTTTTATCCATACACAACTTCATACCCCCTTTCACCCCTTTGGGGGTAGAATTTTGAAAAACGCTGAGACCCGTATTTATTAATTTTCAATTGTCAGCCTAAACACAAAATTTGAAAATCCTAGCTTCAAAACTGAGGGACTTTCATACAAACTTTCATCCCTTATTTCACCCCCTTAGGGAGGGAATTTTCAAAAATCCTTCCTTAGTGGATGCCTACACTGTATGAGGTATCTGTGTGCAAAATTTCAAGTCTCTAGGTCCAGCGGTTTGGGCTGTGCGTTGATAGATCAGTCAGTCAGTCAGTCAGTCATTCAGTCATTCAGTTTACGATTTTATATATTAAGATTAAATGATGCCTCTTTATATAGCTCATATAGGAAAACATGTAATTACAAAAAGAAATATGTATGTGGTTGGAATAAACATGTAAAGAGTGCACATAATGAGGCTCGAATGTGGTTTCACTACTGGGTTTTGTATAATAAACCTCGTGAAGGGTATGTGTACAATAAGATGTGTGAGTCTAGGGGCACCTTTAAGTCTAAGTTGAAATGGTGTCAGACAAATAAACATCAAATAAAAGTGGACATTTTGGCTATGCATCATACTAAAAAAGAGTTTTCTAGTTTTTGGAAACATACAAAAAATTTTAATCCTAAGTCATGTATTCCAGTGAGTGTTGAAGGATTAAATGAGCCTTCACTAATAGCTGAAATGTTCAAAGATCATTTTAGAGTGGAGTCACCTTTGGGCCCACCTGTTTTTGTAAATGACACAGCTCAACCAAGTGGCAACTGTCCTGGTGAAAAATCAGTCATGATTACAGCAAAGGATATTAGATCTGTTTTAAGAAAAATGACTCGAGGCAAATCTCCTGGACACGATTACTTAAGTATTGAACATCTGCAATATGCAGGTCCACACATGCCTCGAGTTCTGGCTATGTTTTTCTCCCTTTGTTTGAGTCATGGATACTTACCTGACAGTATGTTAAAGACCCTGGTTGTGCCTATAGCTAAAAATAAGACGGGCAATACTAGTGATAAATGTAATTACCGACCAATTTCACTTGCAACCATAGTATCTAAGGTGCTGGACAGGCTGCTTGACCAGCAGTTGGGCAAACATGTCAAGCTTCATGACGCACAGTTTGGATTTAGGCCGGGTCTATCTCCTGAATCCGCTGTCCTGTGCCTCAAGCAGACTGTGCAGTATTACACCACCAGGAATACACCTGTATATGCTTTATTTTTGGACCTGTCAAAGGCTTTTGACTTGATACAATATGATGTTCTTTGGAAAAAACTCTGTGAGGACACTAACCTGCCTCATGAATATGTTTCTATTTTACAGTACTGGTATGCAAACCAACAGAATTTTGTAAAATGGTCAGGAGAGTTGTCAAGTGTGTACGGGTTGGAATGTGGGGTGAGGCAAGGTGGAATTAGCTCGCCCACACTTTTCAACCTGTATATAAATAAACTGATCGTTGAGCTCAGCAGTGCTGGAGTCGGCTGTTCTATTGACGGTACCTTTGTCAATAACATAAGTTATGCTGACGATATGGTGCTGCTGTGCCCATCGGTCAGTGCTCTCAAAAAACTCATCGACATCTGTGAGCGATTTGCAGAATCACATGGTCTCAGGTATAACACAGCTAAAAGTGAATTGTTAGTTTTTAAAGCTAATAACAAGACATATAAAGTTCCTCCTGTGAAACTAAATGGGGTTCCTCTTAAGCATGTACAAAGTTTTAAATACCTGGGACATTGGGTAACCGAGTCGCTCAAGGATGACCTTGACATCGAGCGGGAGCGTAGGGCGCTGTGTATAAGAGCTAATATGCTTTCTCGCAGTTTTGCACGATGTACAAAGCAAGTTAAAATAACCCTTTTTAAAACTTTTTGTCACTCACTGTACACGTGCAGCCTGTGGATGAATTACACCCAAGGAGCATACAGGGCCCTACGCACCCAATATAACAACGCATTTAGGGGGTTGATGGGGCTGCCTCGCTATTGCAGTGCATCAGGGATGTTAGCTACGGCGGAGGTAGATAGTTTCGCAGCCATCATAAGAAAGCGAATTGCGTCCCTGATCCATCGGGTGCGGGGCAGCTCTAACAGTCTCCTACAAACAGTTGCGGCGAGGCTGGACGTGGATAGTGCAATTATGCAGCACTGGACACGTGTCCGTCCACCTCTCGAAGGACACTAAGCCGTCCTATAATCATAATAATTTAAATAATGTAGTGTAAGTAATATGGACTCACGTCTGAAATAAATGATTTTTATTTTTATTTTATTTTATTTTATTTATTTATTTATAAAGACAGTCCCGATTTCGATGATATTGTCCCGCGTCCCGACGATCCATTAGTTTTGTCCAAATTTTTAATGGTAACACACGATCACAATCAAAGTATTAAAAAAAATGGGTCCAAATGTTTAAAAGCATAAAGGACAACATCTTAAATGCCTCATTTTGCGTTGTATCTCGCGTTAAGGGGAGGTAATAGGAAAACATGGTTTGCGCGGGCCATATTTTTATATAGAAAACGTAAACTTGTAGCCACCAAAAAAATCATACGACAAGCTAAAGAGTTTATCTAGTTGCTACAAACATTAAATTGCGTATAAACCTCACAGATGATTGTAAAAAAAAGCAGAATATCATTAAAAGCGTTTATTGCGGGTCATATTTTTGGCGTAAATAATAGCGGAAACGTATTGTACATCAAAATACACTTTAACGTACTGTACAGTTGCTCCAATAACTTTTTTCAAGAAAGATAATTGTGCTAAAGATAATGATGAAAAAACCACGAAAAACATCGAAAAAGTGCAGAAGTGAGGTTATTTTCCACACTCTTTACACATAAAGAAAAAGACAGAGACAAATGATTTCGCATAACGGAGCCTTAAGCATACTGCTTTCAAATGCTTGTTGTTGAGCGAGGTTTTCTCATATAATGTCAGAAATCGTTGCTCTGTAGATTTAATGAAAGCAGAATTGCAAAAGACATGTCTTGTTCGGAATTCGTAAGTACCTAAATATAAAAACCGGCCAAGTGCGGGTCGGACTCTCTACCTGTTGTTATTATTAATATAGAGCAAAAAACAGCAAAAAAAATCACGTTTGTTGTATGGGAGCCCCCCTTAAATATTAATTTTATTCTGTTTTTAGTATTTGTTGTTATAGCGGCAACAGAAATATATCATCTGTGAAAATTTCAACTTTCTAGCTATCACGGTTCATGAGATACAGCCTGGTTACAGACAGATAGACAGACAGACAGACAGACAGACGGACAGCGGAGGCTTAGTAATAGGGTCCCGTTTTTACCCTTTGGGTACGGAACCCTAAAAATGACGCGCATTTACTGAGAGAGGCTCGTAGTAATAGAAAATTAGCATGGAAACAGAGTCAAAATAAAAATACCTAATACATTAAATCAAAAGTCTTTTTTTCCCTTCAGTTAAGTGGTTCTCCTTTTTTTCTTTTACTCTTACTTTGCTGACCCGCCCGTTTGTTTCCATTGATTTTGAGTATTTTAATTACAAACATTTATACATACATTCAACATGTCCTTCATTTACCAGTTACCAGACTCTACCACAGAATAATTAATAGTACAAGTACTCTACAGTGGTTTACTGCCAGTTTTAATGATTTTAACGTACATTTAGTTAGAAAACAGACCCAAAAATTTATTGTGGCTCGCGCTTCGCGCTCGCCGCGCAGCCTTATCCTAGGTTTTCTTTACCTGAATGTAACTACCCTAGTTAGTTTACTTCTTACTTGAGCTAGGGTTCCGCCCAAAAGCGATGAACCAAAAAGGGTTCCGTAACCAAAAGAATTCGGGAACCGCTGTTCTAGTCGGCCGTTTAAAATGCATTTCTTGATTGATTAATGCAATAAACGGCTTAGGGAATTTTTTTGAGTCAAATCAAACACTGTGCGCTGCGCTTCGCAATCGTCTTAAATTTCTAACCCATCACGTGACCTACAGGAGTAAGGCAGCTTTGACTAAATCTAACATCGGAAATGAATGCTGTTTTTCATACATATTTAGGTTAATCTTAGTCAAAGCTGCCTTACTCCTGTAGGTCACGTGATAGGTTAGAAATTTAAGACGATCGCGAAGCGCAGTGGAGCGATCGTCTTAAATTTCGTGGTTATTTTTTTAACAGACAACAGAAATCTTTGTTTTACAGGAAGATTATTAATATTAATTAAATTATCACTCTAGAGGATGTGTTTTTCATACTTTTAAATACAAAGAAACATATTCTGTACCTTATTTAACCCTGGTCAAACCCCGATTTGATCGAATTCCGTTTCGGTGTTTGACTATCCAAGTTAGTCTCTCCTAGGTTTGGCTAGTCAAAGGCCGAAACACGCTATGAGTTTTGGACTTTGACTAAGCCTTCTTGTCAAACCTGAGGTTTGACAAGAAGGCTTAGTGTAAACAATTAGATATTAAGAACAGTAAATATTTAAGAAAGAAATGTACATATTAGAATTAAGATAGTGAAAAGAAAGAAAAAAAAATAAGAGTGTAAAAAGAAGAAAAATAGTAAAATAAAGACCTGGACCCCCATGTCTAGGGAGAAGTTGCTAAAAAATTTGTTGATAAAAAACCTGAGGTTTGACTAGGCAAACCTAGGAGCGCCTGGACTTCGGGGTTTGACTATAACATCTACACAGGAAGATTGTTAATTTAGTCAAAGAACCACGAACACTTCTCATACAAGCGTTGACCTGTCAAATAGTTTTTTTTTATTTAAAAAGTTGATGTATAATGATAATAAAGTTTTATTTTAATAGCTATGACCATAAAAAATTAGGTATTAGATGTATTTACTTTACATTAGCAATCAGAAAATAGATAATAAGAAATGGTAAAATCAATATTACTTGTAAGTTATTATTAACACGTTTTTATTAGGTTGCTTTCTCGTTTGTTTGTTCGTTTGTTTCTCCACAAAGTTTGCAAACGATTTTATACTGGCTTCCCGATGAGTTTGAGACTTGAAACTTTAAACATAGGTAAGAACTGGAAGGCAATGCTATATTATGGTGTCATTGAGCTGATCTGATGATGGAGTTGGAAGAACGTCACAGGAACTCTATGATGAGACCATGCAACCCCATCTTGTTTGCGCTCGTTAGAATCGTCTTGACGAGTACTCTGATGTGAGATGAGGTCCAGGGTCATGAAGGCAAGGATGATGAAGCCAGAAGGCCATGCCATAGGAACTCAATATTGAAATCGTGCAACCCCATCGAGTTTGGGCTCGTTTGAATCGCCTTGATAAGTACTTTGTTGGGAAATAGTTTCCAGCGTCTGATGATGGAGCTGGACGAAGAACACAGGAACTCTATAGTAAAACCATGCTACCCCACCGATTTTTGGGCTCGTTTGAATCGTTTTGATGAGTAGTCTGTTGGGAAATAGTTTCCAGGGTCTGATAATGGAACTGGATGAAGGCCACATGAACTCTGTAATAAAACCATGCAACCCCATCGAGTCCGGGCTCGTTTGAATCGTCTTGACGAGTACTCTTTTGGGAAATAGTTTCCAGGGTCTAATGATGAAGCCGGAAGAAGGCCACTGAAACTCTGTAATAAAACCATATGTAACCCCATCGAGTTTGAGCTTGTTTGATTCGTCTTGACGAGTGCTCCGATCCGATAGGAGGTGGTATATTTTTAGTTTTAGCTCCTTAACTAAAAAGCAGAAATAATAATTTAATGAAAAAAAAACCTTAAAAAAAACACGTTTTTATAACAGCCTAAATAGTAAATATAAAATTCAGACTAAAAACATAAAAGCGGACTAGTAAAAACAAAGAAGTATAAAACGACTAAAAAGTATAAATTCAATTCTTTAAATACACCGTTAATGTTTAAGTACATATGATCTAAAAATAAAATGGAGATTTCAGACCACGTGAATAAACTACTTTTACTATGGGGCCAACCACGGAATCTCGAAAAAAAACAGCTGTTCCATAGAAAAGTACAACATCGACTCGACTATAATATAATGTATGGACCAGCTGATTTTTTTTTCGCGATTCCGTGGTTGGCCCCATAGTAAAAGTTGTTTATTCACGTGGTCTGAAATCCCCTTTTCATTTTTAGATATACTTAAAAATTAACGGTGTATTTATAACTCTATACACCTACAGAAGTTTTATAAACCTAAAAACGTGGGGCGCATTTTGTAATATTTAACATCAATATTGTCTTTAGCATCAAATTATCTTAGCAAACAAAACTGTCAAAGTCATCTGTGACACTGTGAACAATGTAATAATGCATCATGCACAGATCGGGGGGCACGGCAGTGCCCCCGCCAAAGTCGAGCGCAATGCAAACACTGCCGTACCATCCTTTACTGGAACCATTTCGCCGCATTTTCAGGCCCCTATTTGAGAACCTCTGGATAAGACCAGAACGCAGAAATTTTCGTCATCCAATAAGCTATAATTTTACATACTTAAAATCCAAAATTTCAAGTCTGTAGGTCATTTAGTTCCGAAGTTAAGCGAAAGCAAAGTTTCGCATTTATGACACTCACTCACTCACTCATGATCATCAAAGTAGAACTAGTACTTCCCATAAACTCAGAGAGCTGAAATTTGGTACAGAGTTAGGGTTTAATGGCCACATAAAGGGAAAACTATAAAAACTAGGATAATCGAAGATCTGGGGTACCTGGTGACCATAATTAGAAAACACAAGAGCCCAACCAAACTATTAGAGATCGACATACCGCCTTTACAAAAAATATTCAACTTGGTGGGCCGCTTCATTAGATGTCAAAAATCGAATTTTTGAAGTATCTGATGAAGAACCCTCAGCTGGTCTCAGCTGTATTAGAGATTTGGTAATGCCCCTTCTACTATTGGTACATAAAAAAATCGACTGTCATTGCAAAAATCCAGCGTAGTGGAAAGCATCAATGCTACAAAAAGAAGTGAAATCCCACCAAAAACATTCTGTAAAAAACTAGCCAAGTCTCGATGGAGCTGCTTGTTTATCTCTAAAAAGTAATGGAATTTAGACTAAGGTTCCTTACTGCGATTTCTTTATTATTAAGTATGGTTAATGTTGTGTGACTTGGCCGTTGAAGGGTAGACAAGGGTACAAAACCAGGTGCTCCATGACACCATTGCACCAATCTGTCGCCAGAACCGCTACCCATAGACGATGGAAAATTGCCACTTGGAAAACGTTGATTCAATAACCAGTCAATTGTATTGTGTACCCTTCAACGGCCAAGTCACACAACATTAACTATAATAATAAAGAAATCGCAGTAAGGAACCTTAGACTTGGCACGACTTTGTCTAGATTTCATTTATTTTTTAGAAATAAACAAGCAGCTCCATCGAGACTTGGCTAGTTTTTTACAGAATGTTTTTGGTGGGATAACTTTGACAGCTTTGTTTGCTAAGATAATTTAGAACACTCAGACTGCTTATATAGGTAAATAAGAAACAATGAGTGCTAAGATATTTTAAACACCTTGTGTGTTTACAACAATATGATGATTCTAACTGCGTAGATCAAATATTTTTTGTTTTTTCAGATCATTTTGAGTACTATAGGTTGCCAACCCTACTATACAGGGATAATTTTTAAGTATATCTAATAATGAAATGGGGATTTCAGACCACGTAAATGAACAACTTTTACTAAGGTGCCAACCACGAAATCGCGAAAAAAAATCAGCTGTTCCATACATTATAGTCGAGTCGATGTTGTACTTTTCTATGGAACAGCTGATTTTTTTTGGCGATTTCGTGGTTGGCCCCATAGTAAAAGTTGTTCATTTACGTGGTCTGAAATCCCCATTTCATTTTTAGATATACCTAAAAATTAACCGTGTATAATATAGTATACTACTATATTGAGGGCTCGCCTATTGAGTATATTTTTTGAAAAAATATATAATAGGCAAAACTACTATATTTCTTCAAGTGAAAAAATTAAACAAAAGCAGCAAAAGAAATACTTATACTTATGCACATAAATAATTGCATAGTATTTTTTGTGTAAATACTTCTGTTTATGGTTGTTGAATAAACTATGAAAAGTTAGTATGAAAAATTCAACTTTTTTAAAATCCTCTACACAAAACGATAACCTACTATATATTTTGGATTTTTTCGCCATCTACTATGCAAAAAAAAGTTGGCAACCCTAACTCTAGACGCTTATATCAATTTGAGGCTGACTGTACAATTTTTTTTGTTGGATGACACCACCTAGGCTAGGTGGGTACGCAAGCTTGCACTTTCAGAAATGCCCCAAAAAATATATTCTTTTCATATTCACTTCTCAAGCTTACGCGCTCACTAGACATGAAATAAAACACTTTTTAACGGATACTAGCGCGGTTTTATTGAATGTGCTTTGGTATTTAGTTGGTATTTGGTTTGATTTTTGGTTTTTCCCGACGTTTCGGCACCTTTGCAGCTGCCGTGGTCACGGGGGACTGAAGCTACCCGTGAGCCTACCCTCAAGCGATGAATTTTTTTATACGTTCAGAAATTAAAATTTAACAAAATTTTTAATTATTTTATGTTGATTTATAATTTAATTTTATGAATTATTTAATGCTAAAAAGAGAGAGAAATCTACTGAAACTACCACCATTTCATAAAATTGGGAGGCCCCTCCAAGAAAGAAATGGCGAAAGAAAACTTGGAGAGGGAGCCGACCTCCGTCTTTTGTATTAATTTATTTATTTGCAAAAGGAACTAACTGTATCATTAGATCTTACAGTGTGTGTGAGGGGCTTTAGCTTGTGAATGATGGGGTCCCAAGCTGGTGGAATTTTCCAACCATCATCTCTATTGAAATTAGGATATTTATTTATTTCGTTAGCCTCGCGGAGCATTCTAGGGATAAATCTACGTTCCCTAGCAAGGATTTGGGGTTTGTCAAATCTAATATAATGGTTGGGCCCCTCAAAGGCGTGTTCACTCACTGCAGATTTGTTATCGCGCCTATGTTTCATGTCAGCTACATGCTCTTTGACGCGGGTCCCTATGCTTCTCTTTGTTTGCCCGATGTAGGAGAGTCCACAGTCACAATCTAGTTTGTAGACGCCTGCAGCTTGAAGGGGGATATTACACTTGACAGGTCGTAAGAATTGGTTGATCTTCTTCGGCGGCTTGAAGTAAGTTTTGATTGACGCTCGCTTCAGAATGTTTCCAATCTTGTCAGTGACACCCTTCAAGTATGGTAGGATGGCAGGTTGACGCTCTACTGTGGCTGGTTTGGCGCGTTTTCTGTGATTGAGGTGTGGTACTTGCAACTTGTTGTTACGCAGTACTTGTTGGACGTGCTAAAGCTCAGCAGTCAGGTGTTGTTTGTCACAGAATATAAGAGAATATAAGAAAATACACAAAGACAATGCTCCGCTGCGTCCGATTGTAAGCCAAATTGACTCACCAACTTATAAATTGGCTAAACACGTAGCAAAAACACTTACACCACTGAGAGGTAACACATCAGCCTTTGTAAAGGATTCCTACCAGTTTGTCAGTGAGATACAACATCTACATCTCGCTGATGATGAAACTATGGTTAGTTTTGATGTTCAGTCCTTATTCACATGCTTACCAGTACAGGACTGCATTGATATCATCAGGAAAAAGCTAGTTGACAACAACATGCCAATTGAATATGCAGAACTACTAGAATTATGCCTAACATCTGGCTATCTGTTATGGAACGAGGAGTTCTACTTGCAAGTGGACGGCGTAGCAATGGGCTCTCCTGTATCCTGGGGGATACAGGAGAGCCCATTGCTACGCCGTCCTACGCTAGTGCTTTCTCCTCAAAATCCTCCATGAAAATGTCAGATTTTGAGGAGAAAGCACTAGCCACAGCACCAGTGACTCCCCGGTTCTACAAACGGTACGTAGATGACACTTTCACAATACTACCTAGAGACAGTGTCCCTGCATTTCTTAACCATCTTAACTCCATAAACCCCAACATACAATTTACTATGGAGTTAGAGGCAGACAATAAACTAGCTTTCCTAGACATTCTCATTATCAGGAATCCGAACCAAACCTTGAGCCACACAGTGTATCGTAAAGCAACCCATACAGACAGATACCTTAATGGTGACTCTCACCATCATCCTATACAGTTAGCTACCGTAGGGAAATCTTTGTTTCAGAGAGCCCGCGGAATCTGTGACAAACAACACCTGACTGCTGAGCTTCAGCACGTCCAACAAGTACTGCGTAACAACAAGTTGCAAGTACCACACCTCAATCACAGAAAACGCGCCAAACCAGCCACAGTAGAGCGTCAACCTGCCATCCTACCATACTTGTAGGGTGTCACTGACAAGATTGGAAACATTCTGAAGCGAGCGTCAATCAAAACTTACTTCAAGCCGCCGAGGAAGATCAACCAATTCTTACGACCTGTCAAGTGTAATATCCCCCTTCAAGCTGCAGGCGTCTACAAACTAGATTGTGACTGTGGACTCTCCTACATCGGGCAAACAAAGAGAAGCATAGGGACCCGCGTCAAAGAGCATGTAGCTGACATGAAACATAGGCGCGATAACAAATCTGCAGTGAGTGAACACGCCTTTGAGGGGCCCAACCATTATATTAGATTTGACAAACCCCAAATCCTTGCTAGGGAACGTAGATTTATCCCTAGAATGCTCCGCGAGGCTATCGAAATAAATAAATATCCTAATTTCAATAGAGATGATGGTTGGAAAATTCCACCAGCTTGAGACCCCATCATTCACAAGCTAAAGCCCCTCACACACACTGTAAGATCTAATGATACAGTTAGTTCCTTTTGCAAATAAATAAATTAATACAAAAGACGGAGGTCGGCTCCCTCTCCAAGTTTTCTTTCGCCATTTCTTTCTTGGAGGGGCCTCCCAATTTTATGAAATGGTGGTAGTTTCAGTAGATTTCTCTCTCTTTTTAGCATTAAATAATTCATAAAATTAAATTATAAATCAACATAAAATAATTAAAAATTTTGTTAAATTTTAATTTCTGAACGTATAAAAAAATTCATCGCTTGAGGGTAGGCTCACGGGTAGCTTCAGTCCCCCGTGACCACGGCAGCTGCAAAGGTGCCGAAACGTCGGGAAAAACCAAAAATCAAACCAAATACCAACTAAATACCAAAGCACATTCAATAAAACCGCGCTAGTATCCGTTAAAAAGTGTTTTATTTCATATTCTTTTCAATCAATTTGACGCACCATATAGTATAAATTCGCAAAAGATTTGGAAGTAATTCGTGTAGTTGTAATTTTATTTATGGAATCATTAGAAGACATGAATATAAGTTTCCTCCGAGTTTGTACCATTCCTGTTACGTACGGAACATTGTTTAATGTTAGGTATTAACATTAAAGTCCCAATAATTTTTTTTTATATATACCTACCCACAATAACAGTTTCTCTCCATGTTTTGTTACAATTTTAATTACCTATCATTGCATACCTAGCTTGCTAAATCAGATAAAAAGTTACCGAGATATTGACAAAATCTAAATTTTGACAGTTATCTCGGTATCTTTTTATCTGATTTAAGCAAGCTAGGTATGCAATGATAGGTAATTAAAATTGTAACAAAACATGGAGAGAAACTGTTATTGTAGGTAGGTATTATATTTTAAAAAATATTGGGACTTTAGTGTTAATATTCCAAAAAAAATTAGGTACCTACAACTAACGAATTACTTCCAATCTTTTGGCTAATTTGACTATACTAATAGCTTGAAAACATGTTGGAAACTTGGTATAACTCGTATCAAAATGAATGGAAGACTTATTTGTAAGAGTAAGTAAATTAATAATAATTTTGTCATAAACCATTTTGTCATAGTTTGCATCGTGGGGGGGACGCAGTTGCAGGAGGGGACGGAAGAGTTCTATCCTTACTATTATAAATGTGAAAGTCCGTTTGTTTGTTTGTTTGTTACGCCTTCACGTCGTAACTACTGAACCGATCATCATGAAATTTTGCATACACGTTGTCAGGGGTGCAGAGAAGGACATAGCAAAAAAAACTGTCCACGCAGACGAAGTCGCGGGCGGCCGCTAGTAATATTATAAATGTAGGTACCTGCTCAGGGTATACAACGTGTTACAAAAATACCCCTATAATGCCGAATATGGGAGATAAGGACCAACAAACTGAACAACTTTTACTATGGGTCTAAATCTAAAATCGCGAAAAAAAAACAGCTGTTTCTTACAAAAATTAATACCTAACGAAAATATTAAAATGAATGAAACAACAAATTTTTTTTCGCGATTTCAGAGTTGGTCCCTTATAGTACAGTAGCCCGTAGAACATTTAAATTACCAAAAAGGCTACCGTTTGCCGTTGTGATATAGTTATTTATTAGGGTGGGTACCCACTTAGGTTCGCGAACCTCCGCGCTCCGCGAACCTGCACCGAAAATATCGTTTATCCTCTGCTGAAACAGGGCGCCGAGGTGTGTACGTGAGGGAACTCGTATGCGAAGCGCGGAGGTTCGCAAACCTAAGTGAGTACCCACCCATACAAAATTATGGATACTTTAACCCAAGTTTTACAGATCGCAACCCGCCGTAACCTATATTTGTATATCTCCAAAAATGATATTTTTTTATTTTTCAAGGTTTACCACATGGTTTAGCTATTTTCGTGTTCTACAGCTTTGTTTGATTGCCACTGATAATAGTAAGACTATGGAAAGTGATCATACACAGATTTAAGACCAGATAAAGTCCAACAATTTTCATTAGGTCTTAAATCTGTGTATGGCTACTTTTATAGTCTTACTTTTATCTGTGGCAATCAAACCAAACTGTAGAACACGACAATAGCTAAACTATGTGGTAAACCTCGAAAAATAAAAAAAATATCAATTTTGGAGATATACAAATATAGGTTACGGCGGGTTGTGATCTGTAAAACTTGGGTTAAAGTATCTATAATTTCGTAATAAATAACTATATCACAACGGCAAACGGTAACCTTTTTGGTAATTTAAATGTTCTACGGGCTACTGTACTAATAGTAAAAGTTGTTCAGTTTGATGGTCCCTGTCTACAATATTCGGCATTAGGGCTATTTTTGTAACTCGTTGTAGGTATATTTATTTAGGTAAGTCTGACCAAATACTATATAGAGTTTCTATAGTATTTGGTCTGACCGAGCAACTTAACTTTACATTTTTCTTTCCCATAGGTAGGTACACTATTAGAATTTCTTGGAACTTTGAACTCTGTTCTGAGTAAAAAATTCGCAAACATGCTGATTTTTTAAAATTAAGCAGATATTGCGATTTTTTAGTTGTTGTGGTCTGATGCTCTTCAAAGTCACCAAACAATGGTCCCTACAAAATAAACATAACGCCATCTACCATAGAGTAGGGTACAACCATGTACAACCGTAAACGAAAATTAGGAAAGCATGCTGTTGGTACTTAACGCCATCTAGCGTCGAGTAGAAAACATGATAAGTTATTGACACGTCTTGCACGTTATAGAAGTTCACTATTTTATCTGTGGTGTGGGACCATAATATCATTCACTCAAATCACTCGGTATCATGGTATTCAACCTTACATTCGTTCAAGTACATTGGGTGCATTCCAGTAAACCAATCGCCAAGTCATAGGTCCACTGACATGTAAAAATTTTTTTTGGTCACCTTCACCACAGTATAATTATGTCGGCTTCCCGCCAGGGTTGGTAGACTCGTTTGGGTGCATGGTAAAACAAAGAGATTATAAACAAACTTAGAAACATTTAATACAAGCAAAATCATAAGAAAAACTTTAAGCGTCAGAATAATTACCTAAGTCTTGTTGTGGTTGTGTTATAAAAAAAGATGGCGTTATTCCTAAGTAGATACTAATCAAAGTCAACAAAAGACTTAATTGAATTTATAAATTAAATGTTTTTACTATAAATCAAACTGTTGTTTTAAATGAAAAGGGAAGCTTTTTAAATATGTTCTAACTTACATTGGTTAATTCTATTTATTTTATTATAAAAATTACTAAATGAACTTCCACGGAAACTTGTGCAAAACACTCAAAACAAAACAATTAACTTTCAATGTGGTTTATAAAATGTAACAAACAATGGAACCAAACTTAAATAGATATTCAGATATATATAGTTTGTAGCGACATTGATTGTATTAAGTGCTTACTTATTGATTACGTCATAGGGAGCGATCGCCTCGTAGCTGCCTGCGCGCAGCGAGCCAATCTTCCCGTGGCCCGCGTCCCTTGTACTTGTTAACTAGTATTAATTAACTCATACCTATCTATCGTGTTTAAATAAATATATTCAGTTTATATTAATCTATCATTCAAGCACCCTTCTGATTACCGCACATATAGTGGAGTGACAACCCTATAGACCAAATTTATTTATAGACGGTAAAGTGGTGACCCAGTGAACATTTTTTTTGCGTGTGCTTGAACTGAACTGAACTATCGTTTTTTTTGCTAGTGCGGCGCAAAGTGACTCGCTTACACGTGTTCCATTTTTTTACATACAAGGAACCGATTAACTCCCCTGAGTGCCGACGCAGGGTTAACGACACGATGTCAGATCCTCCAGAAGCGAATCCTACAGAAGCGAATCCTCCAGTTGTTCCTCCTGGAACGTCAGGTCAGCCAATCAACGAAATGGCACAGTTGTCGGTTGCAGCTAGAATACCGACTTTTTGGCGAGATCAGCCACGCGTCTGGTTCATCCAGACAGAAGCAATTTTATCACCTCAAAAATTGAGCGATGTACAGAAATATAACATGATAGTAACTAAATTGGAAAAAGAAATTATTTCGCAAGTAACTGACATTCTCATTAACCCTCCTGCAACTAACAAGTACAACTGCCTAAAGGCTAGATTGCTTGACATTTTTGAGGAATCCGAACATCGAAAAATTAAAAAACTTATCAGCGAAATGGATTTAGGTGAGCAAAAGCCTTCGCAATTACTTCGTCGCATGCGCGAGTTGGCTAGGGATAGAGTTCCAGATTCAACCTTACAAATACTGTGGCAGAGCCACCTTCCTACTTCAGTGCAAGCCGTGCTCGCAGTTACGGAAGTAAAAGAGCTAGACAGACTAGCCACAGTGGCGGACAAAATAATGGAAACAACAAGTGGAAGCATTTCTGAAGTTAAAACTCAACATAAAGGAGAAAATGTTTTAGAGAAAGTTACAGGAGAGATTGCAAAAATTAACTCACGGTTATCACGTTTGGAGACTTATAACTCAAGAAACCGCTACCAACGCTCAAGAAGCAAGTCTCGCCCTAGAACGCCTAGAGATGATACTCCTAATGAACGGAAGTGGATGTGCAGATACCACTATAAGTTTGGAGAAAAATCAAACAGATGCATCCAACCCTGCAACTGGAATGTGACACCGGCCACCCCAGCACCGGAAAACTAACAAGAGTGCAGGCAGCGGCGGACTCCTGCACCCTCGCGGAAAACAACCGCCTCATAGTAAGAGACGTCGAGACAGATCTTCGTTTCTTGATCGATACCGGCGCTAACGTATCGGTTTTACCAGTGAGGTTAGTACCAAAAAGTCAAAGTGCTAGTTCTTACGTATTATACGCGGCTAATGGTTCCATTATTAAAACTTTTGGCACAAAAACATTAACATTAAATTTAAAATTACGTCGACCTTATAAGTGGACATTCATTATTGCCGACGTTAAGCAACCTATTATTGGTGCCGATTTTTTAATTCAGCATAAGCTAATAATAGATTTAAGTAAGCGTAAGTTGATCGATCAAACTACGAATTTAAGTACTATAGCCGAAATCATAAGCTGGAATGACTCATCATTAGGGATGATAGATCAAAATCACCCTTATTCTAGCCAACTAAATAAATTTCCTGACATATTGAAACCGTCATGTTTTAGAGAAAACCCGCCTCATTCGATTTTCCATCACATCGAAACAAAGGGACCACCCGTCTACGCTAAAGCTCGACCCTTGCCACCCGATCGGTACAAAAAAGTTTTTGAGGAATTTAGGACTATGCAGGAACTTGGTATATGTAGGCCATCTAAAGGCGCTTGGGCAAGCCCTTTACACGTCGTGCCTAAAAAGGACGGACAACTACGGCCGTGTGGCGATTATCGCGCACTTAACAAAATAACTAAGCCAGATAGATATCCGATTCCTCGCGTACAAGATTTCACACATATTACCGCGGATAAAAAGGTGTTTTCTAAAATAGATTTAAATAGAGCATATTTTAACGTTAGGGTCAGCCCTGAAGATATCGAAAAAACCGCTATCATTACGCCGTTTGGACTTTTTGAATTCCCACGAATGTCGTTTGGCCTGCGCAATGCAGCCCAAACATTCCAAAGGTTTATGAACCATTCGGTGTTACAAGGTTTAGAAATTAAAAATAGTGATGGTACAGTCAACAACATAAACGAACATTTTTTTTGCTACATTGACGATATTTTAGTAGCAAGTACAGACAATGACTCGCATAGTAAGCACTTAGAAGCTATTTTTAGCAGATTAAACGATTTTGGTATCACTATAAATCTTTCTAAGTGTCAGTTCGGTAAATCAAAGTTAGAATTTCTGGGTTTTGAAGTGTCGTCCGAGGGTATTAGGCCCGCTGAACAAAAAGTCAAGGACATAGTTAACTTTAAAAAGCCAGAAACAGTAGAGCAGCTCAGGCGTTTCTTAGGCATGATTAATTTTTATAGGTCACATATACCCAAAGCTGCACAACTACAAGCCAAATTAAATGAGCTTGTTCACAGCCCTAAGAAAAAAGATAAAACTCCAATCTTTTGGACAAAAGAGGCTGAGCAAGCGTTTTCGCAGTGCAAAACCACTTTGCTACAAGCTGCAACGCTTTGCCACCCTTTACCCAATGCACCCCTAGCATTAATGACGGACGCGTCGGACGACGGTGTTGGAGCAGTGTTACATATAAAAGTAGATGGAAAGTTAGCACCTCTAGGCTATTTTTCAAAAAAATTGACGCCAGGTCAAAAAAAATATAGCACTTATGATAAGGAACTTTTAGCTATGTATCTTGCAGTGCAACATTTTAGGTCTAGAATAGAAGGACACCCTGTTACAATTTTTACAGACCATAAACCTTTAGTTTACGCATTTACAAAAAAGAGTAACGATAAGGAGTTACCACGCCGCATAAGGCACCTTATGTACATAAGCGAATATACGACTAATATTCAGTACGTAACAGGAAACGAAAATATTGTAGCCAACACTTTGTCCAGACTAGAAACAATAACATGCCCAACAAGCATCGATTATTCGGCACTCGCCGAGGCACAGGATGTAGATAAGGAATTAAAAGAATTATTGTTACCCACAAACCGTTCTCAGACCCGATTAAAAAAGATTTATTTTCCAGGTTGTGATAAACAGATATTTTGTGACGTATCCACTAACAATGCTAGGCCTTATTTACCAAAAATGTTCCGGAAAAACGCTTTCCGGAAAAAAGATTAATATCACTTAGATATTTTTGGCCTCATATGAATAAAGACGTAGGTAATTGGGCCAAAACATGCATTCAATGTCAAAAAGTGAAAATAAATCGTCATACTATTTCTAAATTAGGTCATTTTGAACCATGCGGCAGACTAGATCACCTAAATTTGGACATAATAGGACCTTTGCCAATGACACAGGATGGTTTCCGATATTGCGTTACTATGATAGATAGAGTGACCGGATGGGCAGAAGCCGTCCCTACAAAAGAAATACACGCGGAAACCGTAGCCAAAGCCGTTTATGAGACGTGGTTCTGTAGATTTGGCTGCCCGATAAGAATAACGACAGACCAGGGCAGACAATTTGAAAGCAATCTATTTACACAACTCATGAAAGTATTAGGCGTTGAAAAATTAAGAACTACACCCTACCATCCCCAAAGCAATGGAGCAATTGAAAGATGGCACCGTAGTTTGAAATCAGCCCTTATGGCACGATTGCTAGAGTCCAATTCATGGATTAACGAATTGCCAACAGTTTTATATGGTTTACGAGTAGCACCGCGGCACGAAACTAATGTAAGTGCATCAGAGTTTTTATATGGACAAACAATTAGATTACCAGGCGATTTTTATAATAATTCTAGATTATCGGATTGCAGTTCTCAAGATTACGTGAAAAACTTAAGAGATACTATACAGAAACTTAGGCCCAAGCCACAAGAGCACAGAGATTCTCGCACTTTATTTGTGCATCGCGATTTAACAAATTGTACGCATGTATTCGTTAGGAATGACATGGTAAGGAGATCTTTACAACCGCCGTATCAAGGTCCATTTAGAGTTATTAAAAGATATAAAAAGTATTTTAGTATTGAAATATCAGGAAAAAGTGTTAATATTTCGATAGATCGACTCAAACCGGCCTACATTCTTAATGATCAGTGCATCCCAGCTTATGATAAGGATAATTCTGTTTGTCATGATAATGTCGTACCGCAAAGCAATGCTAAAGAAAAAAGTAGCGAACCGATTGTTACTTGTACCACTCGAAGTGGTAGGCTTATAAAGAAACCGATTCGATTCCAACTTTAGCACATATTCTGTTAAATGTATTTTTTGTTGTTTATTCTTTAGTAATAAGACAAGTATTATTTAGTATTCAATAAGACAAAGTGTAAAATTATGTAATTTTCTTTTTATATTTAAGTAAATAGGTACTCACTTCATTCATTTATAGATCATTAGTTTTGTTAAATATTGTGTAAACAAAGCTTATTTTGTACGCAGTACGTACTCAATGAGTACATTCCACACGCCATGCATAGCGTCATTTTCAGCTGAATAAGTCATTGTATGTTCCCCAAGCCGCCATAAGTACCTTAGTTCATTGTTTTATTTTGAACGTAAGTTGATAAGTGTTATAAGAGTTAGGGTTGACTCAAATAAAGTTTTACAGACTTAGTTTCTTTTTAATTCATTTATTTTTGTATAATTTATATGTAACTACACATTTTTTTTTTCAAAAATTAGTAGGGGAAGTACTGTAGCGACATTGATTGTATTAAGTGCTTACTTATTGATTACGTCATAGGGAGCGATCGCCTCGTAGCTGCCTGCGCGCAGCGAGCCAATCTTCCCGTGGCCCGCGTCCCTTGTACTTGTTAACTAGTATTAATTAACTCATACCTATCTATCGTGTTTAAATAAATATATTCAGTTTATATTAATCTATCATTCAAGCACCCTTCTGATTACCGCACATATAGTGGAGTGACAACCCTATAGACCAAATTTATTTATAGACGGTAAAAGTTTGTCAAATCGTCTTATAATGAATTAACTAACTTATTATTTAGGTACATTTTTAAACTTAATAAAGCTCTCTACTACTGAAGCTATAATATGATTGCTTACTAATTAAGTAAAATAAGAAGTTAAATGCGTAGAATTGACGATTACTGTAATTTAAAATTACCAAATTAATTAAATCGTGTAACTTTAACAATGTTTTTGAATCGTCATAATTTTAATTAATATTTTAGTGACTACAACAGCCTACTAGATGGCGCTAGGCGTTGTTAGCTGATAACAAAACTTTGAATAAATTAGGCTTAATTCACAATCAGTGGTTATAATAAATTAACTTAGGTTTCTAATATTTTCTTATCAGAATTATTTTAATAAAATAAAATAACTGCGCCCATATATACATTTTATAACCATGGAAATTAATTTGTTTCCAAGTACTTTTTTTTATTTTATTTACTTTCTATGGTTTAAAAGTACTCTATGGCGATCGATGACTCAGAGATTTGTGTGGCAGAATGCACCCAGTGTCTCCAGTGTAATGTCAAAAATGTCAGTTCATTCATACTCATTCATTCATCCATCACATCAGTCGCAAAGAAAAAATCAGTCTTCAAAAACATTTGTAAGAAATTCGCGTGGTACTTATAGAAAATAATATATAACATTATAAACCAAGAAAACCAAACAACAGATAATATCATTTATTGTACAATTTAACCCATCCTCAAGAATACAAAATTCTCCAAAATGTAAGTAAAAATGTGAATGTATGTCACCTTCAACGAAAAGTTTTTTTTGCTAAGATAGCATTCCTAACAAGGCCTTTTATAAAATATTAGGAGCTTCGTGGACCTAGCAACTTTAACACTCCATCGACGAAACGAGCTCGAAGCAAGGACAAAAATATTTCTGGGTAAATGTGACCAAGCTATCAAAGATATTGAAAAGTTAAAACTGCAGGTATGACAAACTTTTTTACTTTACCCTCTTTTATTACATTCCTATTGAACTTATTTTCAGTTGATTTTCGTACCCTTTTTTTGTAAAACACACTAAAAATATCACCTGTGAATACTATTTACTTTAATAAACGCCACATCATTAAATCTAGAATCTAAAATTCTGATCAACATTCAATCAATACTTTTGATGATTTCCTATGTTATGTCTGTTCCATGTAAGCAATTCTGTACTGAGTCGGCTATCTAAATAGTGACCTAGATATCCACTTATTAATTACTCTTACTAAGCATTCACCAATATGCATTTTTTCAGTCACAAAGTTTTGTCCTGCACCTGAACTGTGAGCCATCTGAGTTGAAAGAGAGGTTTCTTAGCTGCATGAAAAACCTAGATGAGTACACTTACCTCATCACAGACTTCAACTTGTCTGTTAACAAACTAGGTAAAAATCACACTATATTTATTTTAATTTTCTTACTAACTCATCAAACCAAACAAAATGAGAAACTATAGATTTTCCATCGTTATCCGGCCTCATGCGGCCACCTCACATTTAGGGAATTAATTTGTTATATTGATTTAAATAAACATTTGTGTCAAAAATATCTATACAGATAATTAAGTAAGTAAGGAAATGATAATCAGCCCATTATTCTGCCGTGCCTAAGCTATAATGCCGTTAAACCACCTAAGCCGAATTCAACCATTTAATACCATTTGACACAGGAAAAAATGTGCCATCAAACTATCTGACCTGTTTTTTCTATCTTTTTAATTACCTACCTACGATAGCAACACCACAAAAAACGCCGTTGTTTGATCATATTTTAGAAGAATGCTTGAATGTCAATGGACGGCAGTATTGTTAAATGTTTTTTTTTTAATTAAATGTGGTAAGCGACTTTGTGTGTGTTGTGTGGTTATTAATATAATTTCTAGAACAAAGTCACTGAATTAAATTTTATTAGCTTTTCACTTCTCTATTTGCTTCTTATTAGCATAGACGAAGATAGAAAAAGAAGCCATGAATAAAATTCATCTTCTAATGTTACTTTCACCAGCTTGTGCTGTTCCTAATTGTTCATAAGATAGTAGTCACAGATATACTGATTGGTTCGATTTTATTTTTATAAAACTGATGTTACTTTGCATTTATTTTTACATTAGTGGTTGGCCACGACTTCGTCTGCATGTATGGGAACAGTACTTTTCTGTGGATAAAAACTACCCTATGTCCTATCCTCTGACAATATGTATGAAATATTTCATTATGATTGGTTGAGTAATCTACCTGAATATTTTAGACATTTGACTGGGATGTTTTAATCCAGGCTATAAGTTATCTATGTGCCCATCCAAATCTTTTGAGATGTTATTGTGTGATTAAGTAACAAACATCCAAATATTAGAAACATTCAAACACAAACTTTCACATTTATAATATTAAGCCTTGTTTACGGAGACGCGGAGCGTCACGCATCGCGTCTGACAGGGCGTCTCGCGGCGCGTCGGACGTTTTTTCTGTTTACGGAGAGGCGGCGCGTGAAGCGGCACTTATCATCGCACGCGTAAACACAAACATGTGGCAATATACGATGTTGTTCATAGAGACGCGACGCGGGCAGCGAGGCGGTGCCCGCCGCTATGTCCGCGGCGGTGCACGCGACGTGCCTCGCTGTGGCGGCGACGGCGCTCAATCAAACCGTCTATTAAATAATTAACTTTTTAACATAGAATTTTCTTCTAGAAAAAGTCAAAGTCAATCAAATTCGTACTCCATTGCGATGGTTACTGTCTACGTTCGTTGTACGATTTCTAAATAAAGTCTGGCAGACGGTTCCGCCGGCCGCGGGCATCGCTTCATCGAGTATTGCCGCTGCGTGCGCCGCCGCGATAAACGACGCGTGAGACGCGACGTTGCCATTCGCGGGCCCCGCCTCATTTCTAGCAAACGCGTGTAAAATCGCTTTTTCGTAAACACACTCATACAACGCCATATGTTTGAATTCAGTGCGGGCCGCGCCGCTGCACGCGACGCGCGACGCCCCGCGTCTCCGTAAACGAGGCCTTAGTAGGATAGGGATAGTAAGGATATTTATGATGACAATTTTTACTTTTGCATCTAGTATTCACTAATTTATTATCACTAGAATGCCCTTTCCTTATTATAGAAGAACTGACCACATCTGAATACACACCGGTTCACGACAATGCAGCCATACCTGTTCTGCCGACACCTCAGAGTGGCCCGTTCAATCTCATTGACGTACTCAGCGAGCCCACACCATCAACTTCTACGGCCTGTTCCAACCTCTGCCCTTCTAAGGAACCTAAGCGAAAGAAAGTCCCGAAAGAAGATCAGCTACTGATTGCATTCTCGAGCTCTTCAAGCTCTTCTGAAAGTGTACCACAGAACAAAGCTGATCATACTAAGGAGGTTGAAGTCCAATGTGAGCTGACATCTGACATGAAGAATATGACAATCAAAGGTAAAAATACTTATAACTGTCCATTGGTAAGATAAATAATGTATTAGAAAAATACTATAAAAAATCGACTCACCCATAGCACCTCAGACAGAACTCACCTCTTGTCTGAGGTGATAAGGATAATGCGAAAAAATTACAAATTACCGCCGATTTCAAACATCTATCTTCATCAAGAGATAGGCCTACTATGGATCTGTTACTAGGCAACTCTTGTTATTGCCTGCCATTTAACAGGAATATCTAGGCAACAAATCATTAGTAAGCCTATCTCTTACTGCGGATAGGTCGTAGGTATTGAAATCGGCCGTTAATAATTACATCCATAGGAACTATAATATTATAAAAGAGAAAGTATCTCTGTCTGTTACCTGTTTAAGCATAAGCAAAGCCTACGCCGATGAAGTTGCGGGCTGCCGCTAGTTTAAATAATAAAAACATCCAGACAACTAAAGGTTATGATTCCGATGTCGGCAGCACTGCTGCGCAGCAGTGCTGTGTGCTCCAAATTGAACCGTAATGTTACGTTTGAAAGGCTCAATTTGAAGTGAGCGGAGAAGCGTCGCGACACTGCTGCGCAACACTGCTGCGCGACACTGCTGCGCAGCACTGCTGCTGCAGCACCACTGGTCCCCATAAATTCTCTATAGGTTTATATGAGACTACATTCCGAGCTCGGCAGCACTGCTGCGCAGCAGTGTCGCGCAGCAGTGCTGCTGATATCGGAATCGTACCTTTACTCTACTTCAAAGTACACCCGAGACGGCGCGTCAGACTATGTTGATCTTGAGACTGTTTTTATGTTGTTCTACGTAATAAATACGGGCCCAGTGACTGGGACCCAATGACTCGGAATTTCGACAGGGTCAGTAACATGGAGGAGCTCGGTGGCGCAGTGGTTTAGCGCCTGGCCCAGCGATTGCGGAGGTAAAGCAACTTTCGCAAGGGTCGGTCATGGGATGGGTGACCAAAAATGTATTATCTCGAGCTCCTCCGTGCTTCGGAAGGCACGTTAAGCCGTTGGTCCCGGCTGCATTTTGCAGTCGTTAACACCCACCAATCCACATTGGGCCCGCGTGGTGGGTTATGGCCCGTCCTCCTTATCCATCCATAAGGAAGGCCTCTAACCCAGCAGTGGGGACATTAAAATGGCTGATGGACAGTAACATGGCAGTACTATCCAGTCCAGCGCTGACTTGCTACTGGGCTCGTGTAAACACTAGTTTCAACCCAGTCAGGGGCCGTATTATGACCTCTTATTTCCTGGCAGTTTTCTGACTGGTTATCAATCTCTTTTATTTGCTATACAGCGAGAAAGAGATGTAACTATAGCAATTCCTCTAAATCCTTCCTCCAACCTCTTAAAACCTGGCAAGTTTTAAGAGGTTGTAATACCCCCCCAGTGCTGACTACAGCGACTCGCTCGCAACTCAGTCCAGCTGACTAGCCACCTGTTCTATTTTCGGGTACGGTACGACTTACGGCCGATCTTGTCTACATGTACCCAGTTACTGGGTCCGAAATTCCGAGTCACTGGGTCTAGTCACTGACCCCGTATAAACCAGCCCTTAACCACATCATCATCATGCCAGTCCCGTACACAGAGAATAACCATCTCAGCCGCGTAAACCCTTCGCAAAGGACATGCTGCACATAAAAAGCAGCCCAAGTGTACCTTTTACATTAAGGCTGGTTTACATTATCTTAGTCTTTAGTAGAGTGCTTTAGGAGAGTGCTTTAGTGAAAACATGTAAACGGTCGTTTTATGACTAAAGAGAGTAACGTTCTAGTAGCCTTTCTACTCGCTTTCCAGTAGCACCCCCTGCGCGCCCGCTCACCCCCTGCGCGATATTTTACTCGCACTCGCACTGGAAGCATGTAAATCGACATTTTAGTAGCGTGTTTAGTAGAGTGCATTTGCCGGTGAACGCGTGACGTGTAATTGAATTAAATAATAGGTATTAGGTATGGCGAAAATGACACTCTACTGGAAGCGTGTAAACGGTCACTGGAAAGGCACCAAAACTACTAAAGCACTCGCATTCGAATCTACTCGCACGCTACTAAACACTCTACTAAATACTAAGATAATGTAAACGAGCCTTTACATGCTCCTCCGACGCAACTACTACAAAACACAAGTACAAAGACAGTGAATCTCGCTATCTTATTCTGAACTAATCTGCTGATCGATTATTTTACTGACTTGTTACTCAAATCACATTTTTTTTTAATAAAACTTACAATACTTTTTATTTTAATTACTCTCATAAATCATAAAATAAAAATCGGTTTGCACTCCGGGAGTGCCGGCAGAAGTGAAAACTTGATATTAACGTTGTGCATTTTTGATATTTTGGAATGGTTAGGGAATAATTTTCACGAATTGCTTTAATTATCAGTATAAAAGTACTATCATTTATAAGGTAGAATACAATATTTATTTATTGCGCTATCGTACACAAACATGACAATTTATATTACATTAAAAAGTTTATCTCAGAAAAATCAACCTGCCGAACGCCAAAATGACGCGCCGCCATTTTCGCTGCGCTGTAGAAAGAGATGTGGATACTTCCGCCGCCGGCTGTCTACGCTACATCCGTCTTACGAATTTTCGATCAGGGTCACGAGACCCTGACTGACGCGAGTTTATCATTTTTTACCCATTACAAAAAAAAGTGTACAACGCCGCTAAAGAAGTTTTCACTTCAAAAAACAAATTATTAACAATCTTTACTAAAACAATACAGTGTGACATTACCCTTATGTTTGTACTATTTATTATATATTATGTACCCTTATATAAAAACCATGCATTAAAATTTCTCGTCCGACTTATATTATGGTTCAGATTACTTCCAGATTACAATCCGACACCGCAAAACTTCTATCCGTGACCGTTAATGTAAACAACTGATAAGATTTCAATTGAAGCGTTCTGTGTTGACCAATTAGGGTGCTAGAGCCGCGTCGGAGTTTTGAAGGGCAATAGAAAAGTATTTATAAATACGGGCCTTAATTAATTCCGTTGTTAAAAGAAATTTCTATGATTTTACGAAATAACTTAATAACATTATAATTTATTTAGTAGCTTTCCGCCCGCAGCTTCGTCCGCGTGGAATACAGGTTATGAGGTTATATCGTGCGGGCGGAGACCCGTGATAAAAAGTTGCCTATGTCTAGGGTTACCATCCGTCCGGATTTGTCCGGACTTTTAGACTATTGTCCGGCTTTGTAATTTGTCCGGCTTTTTGAGATTGGGTGGTGTAATACTGTTAAAAAACATACATAGCCCCAAAATGTATGGAGTCAGGATCTGTCTGTGAAAACGTCCGGACTTTTATTGAAATGTCCGGCTTTTTGTCAGGACTTTTAAAATTTTGCAATTGTAACCCTACCTGTGTCCTTCTCTAAGGTCCTATCTATATCCGTACCACGTCAAAATCGGTTCAGCAATCTGGGCATGAAAATGTAACAGACAGTTATTTTTGCATTTATAACATTATTATGGACAAGGTGGACCGACGATCTGGTGAAGGTCGCGGTGCGCCGCTGGATGCTGGCAGCGCAGGACCGATCGTCGTGGAGGCCTATACCCAGCAGTGGGTGTCGTGCGGCTGATATGATGATGATTATTATTATTATTATGGATTTACAGCTCCCTTGACTCCAGCTCAGGACAGTTGCAACCTCCCGGCTCAGAAGGTGCTTCAAACAGACCACTCGTACAATGCCACCATCATGAGCATTGATGACGGCTCATTCTGGGTGATCACTGAAAGCACGGACGAAGTCTGCACGTGAGTGACGAATTATTTATTTTCTATAATAGGCTATTTGACTAATTTTGGAAAACCATTTTAAATTATTCCTTATTACGTAATAAGCGCATCACATTGATATTTAAGGAAAAATCAATGTATTTCATTAAAAAATTCAGTGTTAAAGTTTAAAATTTTAAAACCGCGCCAAAAAAGCTAAGTGAGGATTCCGGGTGTAGTGCGCTTCCACCTTCGGCCCTTTCGTCACTTAACATCATATGAGCTGAAGGCCTGCATAGTGCATAAAAAACTGTACCAAGTGCAATGTCCGCTTGGTGCAGCAATCTTATTAGTACCTTCCTTTAGCGGAAAAAAGATGCGCTTGATGAAACCAGCGGCATATTTTAGTATGTTGTTAGGCATGGTATTCTGACTAAAAAACCATCGGGAGACAGTTTCTAACGTGGTTGGTTCTCCCGTTATCACGGCATCAAAATGGCCGCTGCCGCGTTCAGAGTATGGCGTATACAACAGAAAGTATGTGACGTGTAAGTTTGTGTGGAATGTTATAAAAAGCAAAATTAGATGCGCTACAATATTGATTCTACATTTGATCTTGTAAATACCATAGTTTGCGAGAAATTTTAAGTTTTATTTAAGTTTTTCCATAAAACTTCCGGTCACCATAAATATTAAACTGATGTTCTTATTTGATAAAATATGCTAACAAAGCCCATTTAGTGCAGATTTAGAAAAATATAACTTTTAAGTACCTTTCTTTAACAATAAATAGCGAAACAACATTATTAAACGTCGCGCGCCGTAAATTTCTTCCATAGGTGGAAATGGTGGAATAAGAAAAGCTTTTTTAGGTATAGCAATATAGGCATCAATAAAAAGCCAATTTAAATATATTATAAATACATACCTCTCTTCTTTTTTTTCCGTGTGGGTAGTCGCAAGAGAAAGTCACCTGATTTGCAACTCCTGATTTTATTTAAATTTTATATATTATTTCTACAATATTTAACATCAAATTAATGGAATAAGTACCTGCGGAGCCCCCACATAGCTGCTACTATAAAATTCTTAACGCTTTTCCTAAATCAACACTTTTACCACATCACTTTTCTACACTATGGAACACAATTTGGCCGAAAATCTGAAAAACCTGGAGAAGCTCTTCGAATCACGACTGAACCAGTATGAGACAAAGTTACAGAAGGCATCTGAAGGATCCGCTGCATTATGCCCTGACATCTCCACACTGGCACGTGAGTTCTCGGATTTCAAATTGTTCATTTGTCAAGCACTTAAGTCCATTAAATCACAGCTTGACCTGCTCACAAATAGTCATGACAAACATGAAATGACCATGCGACGCAAGGTACTACTTATTCATGGCTTGCCTGAATCCCAGGGCAACGACTTGAAGGAGGAGGTCCACCGTCTCATTGTAGGTAAACTCAAGCTTCCGGACATCACAAAGGATAAGTTGCAAGTTTGCCACAGGCTTGGCTCTCAAGCTAACAAAGCACGTCCAGTCCTGGTGCGTTTCTGTGACCTTGAGCATCGTCAACTCGTCTGGGAGAACAAGACCGCTCTCAAAGGCACCGGTGTCACCATCTCCGAATTCCTGACTCGGGTACGACATAACGTTTTTACATCAGCACGGAAACACTTCGGAATCAAGAACTGCTGGTCCGCAGAGGGCAGAATAGTAATCAGTCTGCCTGACAAAAGCCGGAAACGTATTGAAACTGAAGCCGAGTTGCAAGAGGTCATTGCGCTGTTCCCATCAAGTGCGGGTGACAATAACGATAACCGCGCCGGCGAAGGACACAATTCACCCAGGGCGGCCGAGGCAGAGGCGGGGCCAGCTACCCGGGGCGCCAGGAAGACGAGGCGACGTGTATAATTAGTGCTTAATCTAGACTTAAGTCTTTCATTTCATACACATTCATTTTAGGTTAGATATGCCCCTTTGCTTTGCACTCGGTTTATGCAAGTGTGTAACATGTTCTGTTGGTTATTCTTATCGAATGTAACACTTTTTTTTGGCCGGTAGGTTGTCTTTTATACAACATTTTTAATTTTTATTGTACCGATAGTTAAATTTTTTTTTTTTAATATCTTCTTCCCGTCAGTTGGGAAAGGCAAAGGCAGAGCCATACAGCCATTGTCTTATTTCCGATAATTAAAATTATAATGACACTGACAGTCCGACTGAGTAGTAGTTGATGTTTTGTCCTTTTCGGGACAGGCGAAGGACTACGCCATACAGCCAGTTCTTGCGTGTAGAGTCCGACTGAATTTCACAAAATCAACTTAGCTGTCAATGTCATGTCATCAATCAACTGTCTATGCAAGTGTCAGTCGTTTTACAGCCTTGGACCCAGGCCGTTTTGAGCCATATAGCTGACAGCTTCCAGTGTTGACTTTTTGTGTGCAAAGCAAAGTATGTATTTAGTGTGTTAAAGTTTTTTTTTTTTTTCTCTTTTCTGTTCTTATTTGTAAGCAGCAGGTGTGAGAGCTCCGTTGTGATATTATTATTTTTTTTATCTTTTTTTTACATTAATATTATTTAATTTTTATTAGTAGTTATTTTTATATTTATATAAGTATAATATATATTATCATTCATTTCTACGATATGGACACGTGTAATTTGGACGATAGTTTTTTCTCTTGCTCTTCATCACAGTGTAGCTTTGTCAGTGCTGATAGCGATACCACTGGGACGTTACATGACAAATTAGCTTCCTCCTTTTCCAATTATTCAAATAACTTCAACATAGCGCATGTCAATGTGCAAAGCATTCCTGCTCATCATTCCGATCTTCTGGCATCTATTAGCAGCTCAGTAGTCGACGCATTTTTAGTATCTGAATCGTTTCTTAAGCCCTCTCTCCCTTCTACACAATTTGCTCTTCCTGGGTATAACCTCATACGCAACGACAGAACTGGTAAGGGCGGAGGTGGTGTAGCCATCTACCTTCGTGCCGACATACCGTTCCAAGTTGTGAGATCATCTCCCTCTCCTTATAGTGCGTCAGCTGAGCACCTTTTTCTCGAAATATCTATTCGACGCACCAAATTACTTCTTGGAGTTTTCTATTCGCCTAATCTGTCCATTGACTACTTTGAGTCAATTGACAAAATTCTTGAAGACTTAAGACCTACTTACGACCACGTCATTATAATGGGTGACTTCAACACATGTCTACTTAAATCAAATTCTCGTTCTGCTAAACTCCAAACTATCCTTTCTTCTTATAATTTACATATTCTCCCCTTATCACCCACTCACCATTTTCCGAACTGCACGCCTTCTCTACTCGACCTTATGGTAGTATCTTCTCCTGATAAAGTAGTTTCTCATGGTCAAATTTCTGCTAGCTTCTCCTATCACGATATGGTTTTCCTTTCCTATCAACTTCGCCCTCCCAAACGTAAGGCCCCCTTCATTTTGCGCCGTAATTACAAGGGTATTGACATGGAGACCCTGCGACAGGACGCCAGCGACATGGATTGGTCAGGTGTATTTAAGGCTACATCTATAGACGTCACTATTTCCAGATTCAACTCACTTTTGCTCAATTTGTTTGACAGGCATGCCCCGTTAAGACGGGTCAAGATTAAACGTAATCCTGCTCCTTGGCTTAATGCTGAAATTAAAGAGTATATGTCACTTAGGGATAAAGCGAAACGGAGGTATAAAAAGTCTCCCACTGATGGCAATTTGGCTCGTTACAAAACTCTTCGGAACCGCTGCAGTCGTATGTGTAGGGACGCTAAGAGACGTTTCTTCCACGATTCCCTCTCCAATCGTAAACCGGCGGATGCTTGGAGATTCCTACGCTCAGTTGGTGTGGGCAAACCCTCTAATTCTGTACCTTCTGGCACTGACATAAACGCCTTAAACATACATTTATCTGCTCCCCCAGTAAGCCTTGAACCCAGTGTGAAGGATGGTACATTGAAGCAGCTTTCCTCTGATGCTAGACCCAATTGCCCCTTATTCAACTTTTCCACGGTTTCTGATACCGACGTCAAAAGCGCCATCTTGGCCATTTCTTCTGAATCCGTTGGCGAGGATAATCTGTGCTCGAGAATGTTCACTCCTATTTTACCTATCCTTCTCCCAATAATCACTTTTATTGTTAACCTTTCTCTTAGCTCAAATTGTTTTCCTGAGATTTGGAAAGCAGCTCATATTATACCTTTACCAAAAGTCCCCAATCCTTCCTTACCTTGCCATTTCCGACCTATCTCTATCTTACCATTTCTATCTAAAGTTCTCGAGCACATCGTTCATAAACAACTCTCTTCTTTTCATAAACAACTCTCTTCTTTTATCGCCTATTGAATTGCTACCAATCAGGTTTTCGTCCTGGCCACAGCACCGTAACTGCTTTATTGAATGTTACCGACGACATCCGCTGGGCCATGGAAAATAAAGAACTTACAGTTTTGGTATTGCTTGATTTTAGCAGTGCCTTCAACTCTGTCGATTTCGACATCCTTCTCGCCATACTTCGCTCTGTTAATGTCTCTGCTACTGCTATTCCCTGGTTTGATTCTTATCTACGGGGGCGCACGCAGTGTGTCCGCCTTGAGGATTCAACATCTGATGGATGCGTACTTACTGCTGGCGTACCCCAAGGAGGTGTTCTTTCGCCACTCCTTTTCTCCATCTTCATTAACTCTGTCACTAGAGTCATCTCCTCCAAATTTCATCTCTATGCAGACGACTTGCAGCTATACCGCCATTTTAAAACTGACGATGTGGACTCAGCCATTGCCGAAATTAATGTTGACCTAAGCCGTATTTCCACCTGGGCTAAGCAGTATGGCCTCCTTGTTAACCCCAACAAATCACAGGCCATCATCATTGGCAGTAGATATTATATGCGGAACTTAGCCCACCCTCTACAGTTGCCACTGTTGTTACTAGATGGGATCACTATTCCATACAGTGACACAGTCAAGAACTTGGGTGTAATATTTAACTCGAACCTTGACTGGTCAACTCATGTCGCTGATGTTAGTCGCAAGATGTACTTTTCCTTTCATTCCCTTAAATGTCTCCAAAGTTTTCTGCCCTTGCCTACCAAAATCTCTATTGCCCAGTCACTCATTCTACCTCTTCTTGACTATGCTGATGTTTGATACTTAGATGCCACCGAGCTATTACTTAACAAACTTGAGCGCCTTCAAAATCTTGCTATCCGCTTTATCTTCGGTCTACGCAAGTACGACCACGTTTCCAAATTTCGGAAGGAACTTAAGTGGCTCCCTATACGTCAGCGCAGGAATGTTAGAATCCTCTGTCTCCTCTTCAATGTTCTTTACAATCCTTCTTATCCTTCTTACCTCCGCGATCGTTTTTCCTTCTGCCACCCGCCTAATTCCGACTGTAGATCCCATCTCAAATCCATTCTAAAATTCCCCATTCATAACTCCAACTTTGCTTCCTATTCCTTCTCTGTGCATGCCGTCCGTCTCTGGAATTCGTTGCCAGCCCAGATCAGAGATTGTCGCACCATATCTCTTTTCAAAAAACAACTGAAAGAGTACTATCTGTCCACTTGTCCATAACTCTGCCTTACTCTCTTTTTTACAACTTTCATTTTCTATTTTAAATATATGTATTCGTATGTATGTATGTATGTATATATAGTATTGTGAATATATATAGATAACGTATTTTTATCTTGAGCTACACACGTCTGCCCCTTTCAATGTTGTTTCCTGTCCCGGGCCCGCTGGAAGAAATTTCAACATGAAATAAGCGGCGCCCTTGTACTACTACTCTGTCCACTTCTTTTATGTTAAAAATTGTGTGTGTACAAAATTTATAAATAAATAAATAAATAAAATACATACATAAATACCTTATGATACTTTTATGTTATTGTTTTGACAGAAACTTTAAAAAAAACATAACTCTAAAGTATGAAATATTAATAAATTATTAGGAAATAAAAAAAATCGAGTCAAAATCTACACAAAAAGCAAAAATCGCAAACGAGCATGTAACTACATTTTTTATATGTTATTAGGTCTCTTAAGAGTAGTTTATACTCGAGTATGCAACCCTGAAATCCTGTGCTGCTCGAAAAACTTATCATTTTTTTTTAATTCCCTCATAAAAACTACCTTAAGGAAGCGTTTTTTCTGGTTTAGTGGTAAAAAACTTTTGTAAAGCTAAACTAGGTAAAAAATATTTGCTACAAGTTGAGCCTAACCCGAGCAGTCTAGGTTTATTGGTTGCGGAGAGAGATACAGCTTGTCAAAAATGATTTATTTTTTACTTTTGAAACAAATGCCCATCTTTGACTAGCTGAGTCTCCACAACCAATGGTTCTAGACTACTCAAATTAGGCTTAAACTGAAGGTAATTTAGTAAGCTTTATAACAATATTATTATAAAAATAAAGCTTACTAATATACCTTCAGTTTAAGCCTAATTTGAGTAGTCTAGAACCATAACAATATTATTATAAAAATAAAGCTTACTAATATACTTTCAGTTTAAGCCTAATTTGAGTAGTCTAGAATCATTGGTTGTGGAGACTCAGCTAGTCAAAGATGGGCATTTGTTTCAAAAGTAAAAAATAAATCATTTTTGACGAGCTGTATCTCCCTCCGCAACCAATAAACCTAGACTGCTCGGGTTAGGCTCAAATTTAACAAATACTTTTGTATGTAACCAAGTAACTTAAAAACGCTTTCTTAAGGTAGTTTGTTTTCATAAAGAAACTAAAAAAAATGTTAAGTTTTTCGAGCTAAGCTATAGTTTTTTTTTTTAGTTTCTGCTAAAACAATAACATCAAAGTATCATATTATATATATATATAAGAAATTAGCTTTTTATTAGCTTTCACCTGATGCCCATATTGCTTATACCTAAAAAATTTTAATCCACCTATAGAAGAAATTTACGGCGAGTGACGTTCCTATTTTGATGACATCATAACAGGAGAACCTACCACGTTAGGAACTGTCTCCCGATGGTTTTTTATTCAGAATACCATGCCTAACAACATCTCAAATATGCCGCTGGTTTCATCAAGCGCACCTTGCGGGCCAAAAATGACCCTAAGGGAAGCTACTATATGGCTTTCTAGGTCCAAGGGTTTGAGCGGGGCATGGGCATGGGTATTGACGATGACGAGAGTACTAAGGTATGTCAAAATGTCTTCTCAAAAAAAGGTACTATACTGTTTAAGAAACAGCTTGGTAGTAGATTTTTCTTTTTTAAGTGTAAATTGTGAGAAGTTCCTACCTAATAGAGCGGCGGCAGAGGAGTTCGGTGGCGCAGTGGTTTAGCGCCTGGCCCAGCGATTGCGGAGGTTAAGCAACGTTCGCAAGGGTCGGTCATGGGATGGGTGACCAAAAATTTATTATCTCGAGCTCCTCCGTGCTTCGGAAGGCACGTTAAGCCGTTGGTCCCGGCTGCATTTGCAGTCGTTAACACCCACCAATCCGCATTGGGCCCGCGTGGTGGGTTATGGCCCGTCCTCCTTATCCACCCATAAGGAAGGCCTGTGCCCCAGCAGTGGGGACATTAAAATGGCTGATGGACAGAGCGGCGGTAATCTTAAAAAAATCTTAAAAAAGTCAAAACTTGGTACCTATAGTGTTCTTGACTTGACGCCTTCATATGGGTAGCTTTCGTACCTATATCATTCTCACTTTTAACATTTCTGCGGTGTTGTTGTGTAGGCGGGTCGTTGTGTTCCTTGAAATATGGTTGAGCGAAACGATGGCTAGTTCATGCGTCATGCTCGTGAACGGGTGTTGCCAGTGAGAATGGGTCTTCTTCTTCTGTCTGCTTGTATCAAGGGCGTCGAAAATAAACTTTCACTTTAGAATTATCGAAATTTATGGCATTTCTTATTCATAACATAAAATTCTTAAGTACCCATTATCAAAATTGTAACTAATACCTTGTTTTGATTATAGTTTTATTTATATCAATCATTTTACATCCAATAATCAGTAGTTGTGTCAGTAAATGCCTATAAATAGCTTTTGGATATTAGTTTTCAATTCGATGCCTTAACATGGGTAGCCTAAGTATGTCATGCTCTCTTTAATCATTTCTGCGGTGGTGTCGTGTGGGGCGGGTCGTTACGTTCCCTCAAATATGCTTGAACGAAGCGATGGCTGTTTCATGCGTCATGCTCGTGAACGAGTGCTCCCAGTGAGAATAAACTACCTATCTTAACGCAATTGAATGGTAAGAATTGCCTATTTTTTTAATGTTAACTTGTATGTCTAATAAATTTAGTAAATATTGCATATCATACAACATGAAGTACTTAGGTGTTGGATGTATGTATCCTAACAAGGCGGACCACGCGAGTGGCAGTAAAAGAGAGTATTTTAAATTAAACTTTTATAATATTGAGAAGCGCGTTAACAAGTTGGGTGCGCGACGACGACTGCGCGGCACCTAGTTACACAATACAAAATTGGTTCGGTAATATGAACCTGTAGGAACATACTGTGTCCCTACACCATTCCCCTCCTAAGAGGAAAAAAAAAGGTAAAACATACAAAATATAAAAATCCATAAAATATCTTTTAGATCGACGCGAAAAGATTCACAACATAAAGTCGCGTCATTACAAAATATAACACAAGTCTTTAAGAAACACATTAAAATTTACGGCAAGGAAATACAATAACATTATCGATTGTAATAGTGTAGCACGTCAGTCATCATTAGAAATGTTGGTTAAGTATAATGCATTTAAACTTAAGTGAATGAACATGCTCCTTGTTAAAATGTTGTCGGAAGCTAATAAATTTTGTACCAGACCCAACTTGAACTTACTGTAAACATCCTGAATGGATTCAGTCACAAAAAACAATAGTTCACTTCGGATGCAATAAAAATGTTGTTTTGTTACGAGTTATGACACACTTGAAAGGGTCTAGACGATATTTGAAGTTCACTTATGTTCGAAGTTGTAAATCTAACAATATTATTCTGAGTGCATTTGTTGACTCTGAATTGGGGAAGTGACCAATTAGAAAGAAAAAGTACAACAGAGTTATTTTAGATTATTTTAACAATGCACAATGTGCTGGCAAACAAAGAAAAGAAGTAAGTAGTGTGTGCTATCGTTAATAAAAATAACAGCAAAGCAAACTACTCGTAGATGTTAGCTTTATTACTTTTGTAAAAATAAATTGATAACATTTTAAATATAATCAAAGTATAACAATCAAATATAATAAGAACTACAAAGGAAAATAACAAATTCTCTAATATCTAGATATAAAATTATAAAATGTATAAAATGAAAAATTTATGAAAAAAAAGTATAGCTATAAGTTTAGATGACTGCAATATTTTACTTATCGCAATCATATTGGTCGATTTCTACCAGTCAACATATGACTTAATACGTACGTGTTTCAACTTTACATTTTTATAAAAATAATTGTTTTTCCGACATTATATCAGAACAAAAACAAAATTTAGTTGTAAAGCAATTACAAACAAAAGTTAAATTCAAATGATGCAATATTGGAATACAAGATACAATAATGGAATGGTGTTTAAACTAAATGAAATTACAATTTAAAGTTAACTTACTTACTAATTTACACAGTTTCTATAGCGCAAAAATTTCAAAAGCAAAACAAAATCGTCTTACATATTATAAAGTAGATAACTAAGTTGCAAGTTGTTAAAGTTATTTTCAAAAAATTAGGTAATGATTTTTAATAGATATAAGAATTATTAGGTAACTTATTTTTATCTATCAGCTAAGTAAATTAGTGTTATCCTACTACTTTCTTTAATATAATAAATGTATTTATCTATGTTACGTTTAATTTCGTAAAAAAAATGTATTATTAACTATATAGAGATTTAACTAAAACGTACTGGTGGTCGGGTTGTACGACCGTAGCGTGTAACATGGTTCTCACATGAGTTATTATTATTATTCATGGGCATGATTCATTTGTCTTGTACCTCATTAGGTTGACAATTACTATTTAAAATGTCATTTTTCTTAAAATCATCATTATCTTGCTCTATTAACATGTAGGCTGGCTTCAATCTGTCTATTGAAATGCGAGCCTCACGGTTAGGTAATTGAATTAAAAATACTTTAGAATTACGTTCTAATACTTTGAATGGCCCATCATATGGTGGTTTCAACGATTTGTGAACCGCATCATCTCTAACAAAAACATATTGACATGATTTTAAATCTTTACTTACGAAAAATTTCCTTGAATTTCGTGATAACTCGTTAGATGGAGTAAAGTTACGTAAATTTTCTTGAATTTTGTATAATAAACTAGATGGGTCACTTGGATCGTTTTTCTTAGATGTTTCATAGAACTCTCCGGGTAAACGAAGTGTTCGTCCAAAGGTTAATTCTGCGGCGCTTATGCCACTATCACTGCGGCACGCGGCGCGCAATCCTAGCAATGCTGTAGGTAATTCATCAACCCAAGAATTATTATTTAGGCGAGTCATTAACGCTGCTTTTAAAGATCGGTGCCAGCGTTCGATTGCACCGTTACTTTGGGGATGATATGGTGTTGTGCGTATTTTATTTATCCCTAATAATTTCATGAGATTCAAAAATAGATTGCTCTCAAATTGTCGACCTTGATCGGTAGTGAGCTTTACAGGACAACCGTATCGTGCGATCCATTCGTCATAAATTGTTTTTGCGACTACTTCAGCTGTAATTTCTTTTAAGGGGAAAGCTTCAGGCCAACGAGTACACCTATCAATGATAGTTAAACAAAATCTATATCCTTCTGGGGATATTTTTAATGGTCCAACGATATCAACATGGATTTGATCAAAACGATTGACAGTTGGGAAGCTACCTAATGGCGAAATTGTATGACGGCTTATCTTCGCCTTTTGGCACTTTATACATGTCTTAGCCCATACGCTTAAATCTTTATTCATCCCAGGCCAGAAAAATTTTTGGGATATTAATTTACGCGTAGTTCGTATACCTGGATGACTTAAATTGTGAATTGTATCAAAAGCTATTTTTCTAAATTCTTCTGTTAGATAAGGTCTGATAATATTTTCTGTAACATGACAATATATTGATTTATCACAAGTGGGCAAAGAAATTTGTTTGAAACATGTTTGGTTGCCATCGTTAATTTGTTGTAATAGATATTCATCTTTAGCTTGCGCGTCTGCAAGTTGACTGTAGTCAAGTACGGTTGGACAAAAAATAGTTTCGACGCGTGATAACGCATCGGCTACTGTATTAGCGGGACCGTTAATATATCGTATGTCGGTCGTAAACTCACTGATAAAAAGAAGTTGTCTCGCTCGTCTCGGAGTTTCTTTATTATCTTTACAGGACTTAGTGAAAGCATGGCATAAGGGCTTGTGGTCTGTATAAATTGTCAAATGGCGACCTTCGAATAATTTTCGAAAATGAATTATCGCTGAATGTATAGCGAGTAATTCGCGATCATAAGTACTATATTTTTGTTGACTCGAAGACAATTTTTTTGAATAATAACCCAGTGGTTGCCATTGTTCGTTACATTTTTGTTGTAAAACAGCTCCAATGCAGTTATCAGATGCATCTGTCATCAATGCTAGCGTGGAATCGGCGTAAGGATGAGACAGAGTGGCGGCGTTTTGTAATGCCGTTTTACACTGCTCAAATGCATTTTCAGCTTTTTCCGACCACGTAATAACTGTTTTATCGTTTCTTTTTGTATTTGTTAAATATTTATTGAGCTCTGATTGATATGACATTGTATTCGGTAAGTGAGAGCGATAAAAGTTGACCATGCCTAAAAATCGGCGTAACTCTTGAATGGTTTTAGGTTTTGGGTAATTGACAATAGCATTAACCTTATCTTGTAAAGGTTTAATACCGTCTGCGCTTACATCGTGACCTAGAAATTGAACTTTACTTTGACCGAAAGAACATTTAGATAGGTTAATCGTAATACCGAATTTTTTGAAACGCTGAAATATAATCTCTAAATGAGTTTTATGTTGTTCTTCGTTATCGCTTGCAATGATGACGTCATCCAAATAATTATAATGAAAATCTAAGCCTTGCAATACATGGTTCATAAAGCGTTGAAAAGTTTGCGCTGCATTACGTAAACCGAAGGTCATTCTAGGGAATTCAAATAAACCGAATGGGGTAATAATAGCTGTTTTTTCAATATCATCAGGGTTTACTTTTATGCAATGATAAGCTCTGTTGACATCTAATTTAGAAAATATTTTCTTTCCTGCCAATATATAAGTGAAATCACGTAAATGGGGAATAGGATATCGATCGGGTTTAGTAATAGAATTTAATTGGCGATAATCTCCACAAGGTCTAATATCTCCGTTTTTCTTTGGAACTATGTGTAGTGGACTTGCCCACGGGCTTTTAGAAGGTCTACATATTCCGGCTTCTTGCATTATACGAAATTCTTCTTTAGCTTTTTTATATCTGTCCGGTGGTAACGGACGTACACGAGCATGCACAGGAGGACCGGAAGTTTCAATATAATGAAAAATATCGTGCGATTGAGTTTCCTGGAATGACATTGGTTTCGTAATCTCCTTATATTTACATAGTAAATCACTATATGGATGTCCATGACTAATCGTATTTATGGAAGGTTCAGCAACACTTACCACTGAAGCGATTACATTTAGGTCGGTCACTTGGTCTCTTAACTTACGTGCACTAAGGTCCACTAATAGTTTATGATGAGTGAGAAAGTCTGCACCTAATATTGGTTGTTTTACGTCAGCAACGATAAAGTCCCACCTATATGGTCTGCGAAGTTTAAAGTTTAGCACCATAGTTTTTACACCGTAGGTTTTAATTTCAGTTCCGTTTGCTGCGTATAGTCTATAATCAGAACACTGCGATTGTGAACGACACTTATTACGAACGAGGGGTAATACGGAAACGTTTGCTCCAGTATCTACTAAAAATCGGAGTCCACTATTAATGTCTAAAATACGTAAGCGGGCGCAAGGTGATACGGCACAGATTTCCGCTGACAACTGTGCCTTGCTTCCTAGTTTTCCGGCGGCGTTGTCATGTTGGCCTTATTGTTCCATGCGCAAGGTTGCACGCATTTATGAGCCTTTTCTTTATACTTGTGATGGTAAAAACAAAGGTTTCCAGGACTTGAATGTTGTGGATGTTGCGATGAGTAATTTCTGTGCCGGCTAGATGATCTGGATGAGTACCGGCGATACTGATTGAAATTTCTGTATCTTGGACGAGAGCGTTCCGCGTTCAACACGCGAATATTTAGTTTAGCTATTTCTGCTCGCAACAGCGCAATTTCAGTTGTTGTGTTAGAGGTTGTCGTTATTGCAGACACTTGACTTGAGCGAGTCGCCTCAGCTACGTTGTCTGCGACCGAGGCTAGGTTGTCTAAGTCCTTTGTTTCTGTGACGGCTAATACTGCCTTGACTGTGCTTGGCAAATGTCCTTGCCAGAGCACGCGAAGTGTGTCATCCGGGATTTTGTCACGGGCCAGATCTCGCATCCGTCGCAGAAGTTGAGAGGGTTTTTGATCCCCAAGCTCCATTTCACTTATTAATTTTTCTATTTGTCTAGCTTTCGAATCTTCCAATAGCGAAAGCAATTTCATTTTAATTGCGACGAATTTATTGGACGCAGGTGGATTTGACAAAAAATCACTAATCTGAGTAATAATGTCTTTTGGTAATTTTGATACCACCATATCAAAACGCGAGTCGTCACTCAATTTTTGAGGCGCTAAAATTGCCTCGGTTCTAATAAACCATACGCGTGGTTGATCCGCCCAAAATTCTGGGATTCGCGACGCTAATTGTATTGCCATGATGTCAGTTGTAGGACTTGTAGGCGTAAACGATGGTGTTGGCGTCGGAGGCTGCTGCGTTTCTGGATTGTCAGTACCCGTCATAATTGCACTTTTTTAAATTTTATTGTCCGAAATTTTATTAAATACTTAATTAATTATCCACTATTTATTTTATTGTCCAAATTATTTACGCGTATTACAAATTAAAGTTCGTTCGGGGTCACCAATGTTGGATGTATGTATCCTAACAAGGCGGACCACGCGAGTGGCAGTAAAAGAGAGTATTTTAAATTAAACTTTTATAATATTGAGAAGCGCGTTAACAAGTTGGGTGCGCGACGACGACTGCGCGGCACCTAGTTACACAATACAAAATTGGTTCGGTAATATGAACCTGTAGGAACATACTGTGTCCCTACATTAGGTATGCATTTTCGAGTAGTAGACAGCGATTTCTCAACTAGTTGAAAATTATTTGCTCTCACAATTACTTATCCGATATGTTCTTCTTAGTTTTTCTTGGTCTGCCTGAAGATAATAGGTTTTACTTGTAACGTTGTGACGAGACGAATCAATTGTTATTTATAACTCGGCGGCGCCGGGGATGGCTCCGGCCAAAAAAAGGCCCCGTGACAAAAAGTTCAGATATCGGTTTTGGCAATAAGGATAAATATAAAGTTTGTTTTCAACTATTTTAAACTCAATATGACATTAAATTCAATACCAATTAAACATTTACCTACTGTGTACAATCAATAAACCATTCACTTACCGTAGAATATCTGTTGCAGGCTCATGAAAGGTATGACGGATTACTACAAGAGTAACCACTTCGATTTGACTTTGGACGAGCTTACTTCGCTCACCTACTGCGCATTCTATGACGAGGAAAGTGACTGTTACTACAGAGCGCTGTTTATTAAACTTGTAGATGTAAGTGAAAACACATACAACTCGCGCTATTAAAGAAAGGAATCTAAAATGGCGGCAATGTAGTGCAGCAGCTATCGTGCCTTAATCATACAACTAAAAAATCAATGATAAACCACGTGAGATGGCACGATAATTGCCGCCATTTTAGATTTTTTCTTTAATGGCGCGAGTTATAGCAAAAAAACGTCTTTAAGGCGCCCTACTACCCACTACTAGCGCCGCTTATACATTTATTTTTATTACTAACCAAGTCAATATTTAAAAAAAGCTAAAATCATGCCCTCTTAAATTGTCTCTAATATTTTTTGAATAACTTTTCAATAGTTTTCGTTTCTTCTGTAAGTTTTAAAATTCATTATAGCATAAAGTGGCACTGCTTTCAATGTGAAATCCTTCTTATTTTATTTTTATTATAACTGCCTCTGTGATCTAGACTCTAGTGGTTCGCCCACCCATGTAAGACACATGGGTTCCGGGATTCCCAGGTGGTACTAGGTTAGTGGTAGGGCTTATTTCAAGTCCGCCTGGCTAGCTGCCACCATCTTACCTAAGTCTGACACCATAACATTATTTTGAATATAGCTGTGTTCCGGCAGTGAGAGGTATAAGATAGCCAGTTCCTCAGTGGCGAGGATTCCGGGTGTAGTGCACTTACACTTTCGACCTTATCGTCACTTAATATCAGGTGAGGTACCCCTTGTGGATAAAAAAAAATGTCTATGATATAAGCTCCAAACTTCCTTGTATTGTCCCAGGAGGAGACAATGGTTACGGAAGTTTTCCTGGTGGACACAGGAGAAGTGCGCACAGGAGCTGCCTCCCACGTGCAGCCGCTGGAACCGCAGTTCTGTACGAGTCCGCCGTACGCGCGCTGCTGCCATCTAGCGGGGGTAACGTATAAGAGCGCATTCACACGACACACCGGGCCGGATCGAACGCATATTTGTAAATACCCGACGCGTTATCCACTCGGGAAGTTTCGGCTGCCGCTCGGGCGCTCGTATTTGACCTGAGACGTGTCGACGATCGATTGAATCCATTTTTTTATCCTTGACCGCCCCATAAAATGGGTGATCTCCTTTAAAATATTGAAACTTACACTCAAAATACTGCTAAATATCAATTCTATCATTACCTGGACAAAAATCCAAGTTAAAAAAATATATCGAAAGTATTTTGAGTGTTCTTTTCTTTTTTCACTCGTGCTATCTAGCATCAAACTAAGCGTATGAGAGTATAAAGTTACAAAATTTTAAAAAATTGCCGCGGGTTTGTGATGACATGACTCGCCGGCCAGGCGGTGATTGGCAGTCAAACGATTGTCGACTTAAAAGTCCAGTGAATAAAGAACAATGGCGACCCGCCATACATTTGATTTAAAATTTTAGCGTTTAGAAATGAAAAACTGTCTAAACAATCCAGAATAAATTTTTGGGGAACTAAGCTTCAAAATTCTTGTGGGAAAAGTCTCCAAATAAAGATATTTCATTTTGTATCAGGCTGGCGAATCTCTCGTAGCAAAAAAAGTTGAATTAAATGACAAGAAATTACTTCTTCTAAACTCGGATATAATCCGTTCGAGTTAAACTGAATGTTGACGCCCAATGTTGGCGACCTAGTGAAAATAGACTCTAAAGGTGCTCCCTCACCGGGAGCATTCACGTGTACTGTAACATTATAGATTCGTCTTTGAGCATTACATTACAATAATACCTCCCTGACTGACGAGCATTCACGTGTTTCTCCTCCTTCACTGATGTATATCATTACAAGGTGCGCATTGTAATGCTCGGTTCTCCTCCTTCACTGAGGAAATGCTCAAATCTGTAACGTTACATTACACGTGAATGGTCCCGGTAAGGGAGCACCTTTACACCTTACTGGGTTATACTTGGAAGTCATTTTGGCTATGACTGTCATAAACCAAAAATATAGTGATATTATTATTATATTCTCTATTTTAAGACAGATGATTGTCTTACGTATAATTATTGCTTTCTCTGTGGTTGATTGATACATACTCAGGTTGGCTTATAATAACTGAATTGGCCATATATGTGTTTAAAAAAAACTATTATTTATATATGTTACCGGCAATGTGTATAATCCGGCATTGTATACAATGCCTAGGCATTGTATACAATGCCTGAAACGATCAGGCAATGTATGAAATATAATTCATTTTATACTTTGCCTAGGCATTGTATACAATGCCTGGTGGTCCACCGGCAATGTGTAAAATAAGTATATTTCGTATGTCTGTTATAAAAAAAAACCTCGAAATTTAAGGATCTCGCTCCACTGCGCTTCGCGCTCGCCTTAAATTTCTAACCTATACGCGGGACCTACAGGAGTGAAGCAGGTTCGATTACAAACTCAAATTTCTGTTGTCTGTTATAAAAAAATAACCTCGAAATTTAAGGCTCACGCTCCGCTGCGCTCCGCGCTCGCCTTAAATTTCTAACCTATACGCGGGACCTACAGGAGTAAAACAGGTTCGATTCCAAAGAGCCCCCCTCGAGCCCCCTCGAGCCCCCCTCGAGCCCCCCTTGAGCCCCCCATCGAACCCTCCTCGAGCTTTCCCCGAGCCCCCCCCTCGAGCTTTCCTCAAGCCCCCCCCTCGAGCTTTCCCCAAGCCCCCCTCGATCCCCCCTCGAATCTATTCTCGAAAATCTTTTTATTATACACATTGCCGGTGGACCAGCAGGCATTCTATACAATGCCTAGTCATTGTATACACTGCCTAGGTAATGTGTGAAATAGATATCAATATTCATTATATTTCATACATTGCCTAAAAGGGCCAGGCATTGTATACAATGCCTAGGCATTGTATACAATGCCTGCATTTCATACATTGCCGGTAACATATACAGACTTTCTTGAATTCAGTTTAAGTCCTGAAAATTCGTAAACTATTATTTTACTCAGAATTTTGAAAATCATTTTTCTAAACGCTAATCGTTTTAATAGGTATATTTTCTCCGTTGTTCTTTCCATACCTTCTATCGTTTTGTCATGGTCTGTCTGGCCCAGCCCTGTCCGTCAGTGTGGCCTAAATCGCATTTTATACTTTTAAGACTGCACTTAGTGTTGCTTAACATCAATTTATTCGTAGTTAGGTCACATTACAAACACGGAAAAACTTTTAAACACGAAAAGATTCCATCTGTCCGCCATTGCTAATGCGAAAAATTATTATATTGTTTCACGAACACGATATTAAAAGAGATAAGTTCAACTTGTAGTGAAATATTTGTAATTAAATGTAGTTGATGTTAAAATTAGATTAATATTGCTATGGCAACAGGGTCGCTCAAAGGCTGATCTTCGAATTCTGTTGAGGTGTTTCGCAAATGCATACAAGTGGTTCTGCAAAATGAAGGCAAGTCACAGATTAAAATTGAAGCCATTGGGATTGTAGTAGTTGGGTCAGCAAGGTTTCTGCCTAATGAAGTAAATAGACGTAGGCTCCGAAATGACAGGGCCCAGCCAGCAATTTCATTGATCAGTTCAAGTTTTATCTCAAACGTGTAATGCTTTGATTTGCATCGGAAGACTGTCGCTTGTTAACGCCACGAGCGGCCTCGCGTATTACTTAGTTATGCACGATTCAAACCAACCGGTGCAAGTCGGCCGCGTCGCAGCAGGGAACCAAATATAGAACTTAACTATCTGTATACATTTAAGTTACTATAGTAACTTAAATTCCCTTCAGCAGATTACAAAATGCGCTACGTCGCGTACCGACTCGCGCCAGTCGGTGTGAATCGTACTAGGCCTCGCCATCGCCATCGTAATAGTGTGACCGCAAGTGCAATGTGCCTTGGATAAAGGCGCGGTAAGGACCTGGGCAGAAATCGCGCTGTCGCAAAAAAAAAACCAGCTGTTTTACTCATGTTGATATTTTCGTTATTAATGTTTGTATGAAACAGCTGATTTTTATCGCGATTTCAGAGTTAGTCCCGTAGTAAAAGTTGTATAGTTTGATGGTCTATCTACCATATTCGGCATTAGGGGTTATTTTGTAGCACGTTATATACTTATGAGTCTGATTTGTTGTTTATGAAAAAACTTATAGTATACCGGGTGTAACAAGACCCTCAACGAAGCCGAGGTCTACGTATTCTGCCCATCATCAGGACCAATTCTGTTCAAAATTATTGCTGGGAAACGATTTTCATTTTTGGTGTTAAAAAAGTATTGCATACATTACCACGCAATGTAACGCGTACTACAGACCGCGCCTGCGAGTGTATGCTACACAGCTGTGTGCGGCCGAGTTGAAAGGCAACGTTTATGTGCGTGCTCATGAAATACATTTAGTGATGACGTTTTAAAGCCATTGTTTGTTACGAAATACATAAAATTTTAATAATGTTTCTGTAGACAAAAATTAGGAAATAACGAATAAAATAAGATTTCATAAAAAAAAATTAAAAAAGTTGACTTTGACCTTCAATAACTTTGTAGGTATTGGTTTCCCAGGTATAGTCTAAAAAACAAAAATGATCCTGATGATGGGCGGAATGCGTGGACTTCGGCTTCGTTGAGGGTCTTGTTACACCCGTTATTACTTAAGTGTAGTTTTGGTTGTTCCCGTTTATTAAAGGGGGTCTAACTGGACCTTAATTCGTTAGCGATCCCTGCTCTCAGGTTCTTGGTTAGAAAAACTTTATGGAGACTTCCAGTTAGCAAACTTAATTCTTAATTTTTGTAGTTTTATTTTAAAAATAACTTTCAGTCAGAATAGGGAAAATATAATGCCGAGTCCAGATTAATGAAACTTAACATGCAATATTATCATTTATAATTCAATAAATGCAATGTTATTTAAACTTGAATGTGTTACGTAGACGGACAACTTTGTGTAGGGCTCTTTCAATTTAGACGTTTTGAGACGAACTGCTGCCGCACGTCAGCAGGCTGAAAATCGTACCGTGTCCGTACGTTTTTGTCTTTTCATACAAAAGAAGTCGTGCATTAGTTAGCTGTCCAGTGCACGCTAGAGCAACATTTTACCAACGGACGTGCACCGGACCAGACTGCTAACGCACGACTTCTTTGTATGAAAAGCAAAAACGTCCGGACGCAATACGATTTCCAGCCTGCTGACGTGAGACAGCAGTCCGTCTCAAAACGTCTAAATTGAAAGAGCCTTTATTAATATGGACACGGCATAATGTGTGTATCAGGGCTAAAATTTGAGAAGTTAGAAATTATTAGAATTTTGTTTTTTGGTTCTAGCAACCTATAGTACTTGAGTAATGGTTGCACTTGAGACATTACAACTAATAAACGGCCTTTTATTATGATGATTGAATATTGATGGTTCAATTTTAAAGGTCATCATTAAAATAGAAACTAACAACTGGTGTTGGTAGTGTTTGTTTGTTTACGGCAATCCATTGGTTAAATGTGATTCACGTATGCTTTCATTTCAAATCGATCCCTAGTAATACATAAGTAAGTTTATCTATTAACAGCCGATTTCAATAATCTCTCTTCAGTAAGAGATAGGCCTACTATGGATCTGTTACTAGGCAACTGTTGTTATTTTCCGTCATTTAACAGAAATATCTAGACAACAACGGTGTTGGAGTTTTTGGCACCATTTTGTCGAGTTTGGTTCGGTGTCTATTTTAATTATTTGCAAATTGATTCATAGTGGATATTGTGTCTTAAAATTGGTGCAGTTTTGTGGTACAAGTGTCTACGCAACTGAACAATATGTGGGATAATTGAAATAAGCGCGACCTTGGTTGTGTGAAGCCGAGACTTTTATTGTAGTGGTGGCTACCTCGGCAGAACTTACCGAGTAAACTGTCTTGATACGAGTATACTTGGTGCCAAATGCTCCAAGCAGCATTGAAATGCGATGCACCCGCATTTTAATGTAAACTGAAACAATCTACCACTGAACTATTCAACACTTGACACTGGCAAAAATTACTTCCAAGGGGAATGTCAAAACAAAAATAAGAAGAAGAAGAACAACGGTGTTATTACAAAAGAATTTAAACACCTGTTTAACTTAAGACGCTGTTACACAAGGAAAGTTTCTCGCACGCCAGTGGCAAAAAATTGAATGCGATTATCGCATGGCAAAACTCGCCTTTCAATTCTCGCCTGCGGGTGTTTACATTATGACAAAAACTTGTATGGTTTGTTTACACAGTCACGCGGTCTAGGAAAGTCTAGTTCTAGTTTAAGTAGCGATAATTGTATTCAAGAGGCGAGGCTTGAAGCATTTGTTTACACTAGGCAACACAATTATTCCCAAGAAAAAAATGCCACTTGCGTGCAAGAAACTTTCCTTGTGTAACAACGTCTTTAGACATTGTTTAAATGTAATGCTGTCACTTTTTTGACAATATTAATTGAAAAAGACAGCATCACATTTAAACAATGTCTAAGTTAAACAGTGTTAAAAAATATTTTGTAATAATACCGCAAATCTTTAGTAAGCCTATGTCTTACTGGGGATATGTTATTGATGAACCGTAAGAGTCGGGTACAGGAAAAGTGTTCTGGCATCGTTATAGGTTTATATAGAAAACGTAATGTAAACTTAACGAAAAAAACATCTGGCTAGCTAAATAGTTTGACTAGGCGCTACAAAAATATAATTGAAGCTAAACCTTGTGGAATGCAAAAAAAAGTGAAAACATTCAAAACGCTGTCGCTTTTCATAGTTTTGGCGTTACAAAAGATTTTGGGTGAAAAATGTTTGACTCAAAACAGAAAAAAAAAAAACATAAACATTCAGTGGGTTCTTTGTTTTTTGTTGTCCATATCAATTTCAATTCATTCATGTTCTAAGTATTCATATTTCAACGGAAAAATTACAGTTTTCTTTGCACGTTTTTAGTGATATTTATTTTTTTATACATTTATCTATAATGCTTATCCTCAATTCCATTGTCGTAGGGCCTAGTCCAACTCTTTATCTAGTTAAATATTTTTCATGGCGACTACTTTACATTTTCTAAATACATTTATGACAATCCCAGAAGACGTTTTGTCTAGTACCTACCTTTAGGCAAGGCGTATGCTGAGACGCAGGCTACGCAGCACAGCACAGTACAGGACAGTGCAGGGCAGGGCAGTTGAGGCAGACATGTGCCCCCTCCGCATGCTGCGACGCAGCTGACATTCGCATTCTTCGCAATTCTCACCCACAATAACTCTTTCAATGTCTTTTTTGAATAGTCTGGTTGATTTGTATCATACAAACAAGGTTCACGACGAACTAATTCAATTAAATGTTCTTTTAATAATAATAATTCAAATAAATCATTGCAACAAAATTATAAAATATTGTTAGTAAACAAGTCTCGACGTACACGCGTCGCGCAGAATTCTGTGCCGGCACTACAACGAGACGCAGAGCAGGACAGACACATGTCTGCGACGCATGTGCCTGCGCCGCAGCGTAGGTAGTTCAATGACGTTCCATACTTTACAAAATCTGCTCTGCTCTGCCCTGCGTGGACCTGCGTCGCCTGCGTCTCAGCATACGCCTTGCCTTAAGCTTTGTTGCCAAGATATTATTGTTATACACATTTGGTTCTGATAGTAAATTTGTCTTTTTTTTAGATTGACATGCTAAGCCATCAGAATACGGACTTAATGGCGAAACAAGAGCAGTTCATGAAGGAGTACGTCGGCACCAACTGCACCATCGAAGTAGACGATAAGTAAGGAGAAAACCGGCCAAGTGCGAGTCGAACTCGCGCACTAAGGGTTCCGTACCAAAAAAAATCACGTTTGTTGTATGGGAGCCCCCTTATATTTATTTTATTCTCTTTTTAGTATTTGTTGTTATAGCGGCAACAGAAATACGTCATCTGTGAAAATTTCAACTGTCTAGCTATCACGGTTAATGAGATACAGGCCCGTGACAGACAGACAGACGGACAGCTGAGTCTTAGTAATAGGGTCCCGTTTTTACCCTTTGGGTACGGAACCCTAAAAATTGTAAAGAAGAATGAGGTTCTCGATGGCGCAGTAGTTTAACGCCTGGCCCAGCGATTGCGGAGGTTACGCAACTTTCGCAAGGGTCAATCATGGGATGGGTGACCAAAAATGTATTGTCTCGAGCTCCTCCGTGCTTTGGAAGGCACGTTAAGCCATTGGTCCCGGCTGTATTTGCAGTCGATAACACCCACCAACCCGCATAGGGCCCGCGTGGTGGGTTATGAAGGGCACATCCTCCTTATCCACCCATAAGGAAGGCCTGTGGGTGGATATAGGCCCAGCAGTGGGGACATTAAAAATGGCTGATGGTCAGTATCTAAATCAAGGGTGGACAACCCGCGGCCCGCCGTCTGTTACCTTGTGGCCCGCGGAGCCGAGCACATTTTTTAAAGTCGGACTTATCTGGCGCGCACTATACATAAAATTTGGTAGTGCGGCCCGGGGTAAAATTCTACTTCCGAATTTTGGCCCAAGTGTCGAAAAGGTTGGCCACCCTTGATCTAAATAAAGTGATATCTAATAAAGTTTATTTTTGTATACGTCGATTAAACTTGGCGTTTCGAGTGTGCAATGAAACATAAGAGATTGTACATACGTTCTATTCTTTTGTTACAGCACTTCAGAATCGTTAGGTGTGTACGTGATACTCCCATCGAAAAGGATCTTAAATGAAATTCTCATACAAGAAGGATTCGCGCAACCAAGTAAGTTAATTCTGTTGAAGAAAGCCTTATAATTACTTAAAAAAACCGGCCAAGTGCGAGTCGGACTCGCGCACGTAGGGTTCCGTACCAAAATCCGGAAAAAAATATGTTTGTTGTATGGGAGCCCCCCTTAAATATTATTTTTATTCTGTTTTTAGTATTTGTTGTTATAGCAGCAACAAAAATACATCATCTGTGAAAATTTCAACTGTCTGCCTGTTGTCGTTATTAATAACGAGCAAAAAACGGCAAAAAAAAAACACGTTTGTTGTATGGGAGCCCCCCTTAAATATTAATTTTATTCTGTTTTTAGTATTTGTTGTTATAGCGGCAACAGAAATACATCATCTGTGAAAATTTCAACTTTCTAGCTATCACGGTTCATGAGATACAGCCTGGTGACAGACAGACAGACAGACAGACGGACAGCGAAGTCTTAGTAATAGGGTCCCGTTTTTACCCTTTGGGTACGGAACCCTAAAAACTAAATAAATGAATGAAATTATAATAAATTATACATATTATATGAATGTAACGTTTGGAAAACATATACATATTTGTAAATATCGTTCCTACTGATAAATCTAATAAAGTGTGTCTTGACATCTTTTGACACAGTTGCTTCCCGTTTCTCTTGCGCTTTCAACAGAGGAATGCCTCATGGCATTCAATAGCGCATGCCCTATCTTCTCAAAAAACAACAATGAAATTAAATGAAATAAAAATATCTTTATTTAAATTAGCTCACATAATAAGCATTTTCAAATCGTCAAATCTTTTACCCTACCACCAATTATGACATCTTTTAACGGACAAGAAAAATGTGCGCAAAAAAACTTGTTAGCGTTATCAGATGGAACGATATTTACAAATATGTATATCGTTTCCAGACTTTATATTAACAAAGATTAACAAATAAATAACATTACAAATTTATATGGTAGAAAGTTAAAGCCTTAAAGGCAATGTTTGGAGGCAATATTGAAAACGTAATGGCCGTTGGGGCGGGGCGGTTCTGGAATGGCTCGCGCGCACCGGACTCGGCTCCGTGGGTAGGCCCCCGACAAGGGGGACCGACGATCCGTAGGCTGATTGTCTAACTTTGTTGCAATCAACTTTGACAGAAATCGCAGTCACATTGCTGCTTTAGTAAGAACTAATGTGACAACTATCTTACTTAAAGCAGCAATGCAACTGCGATTTCAATCGATTTCAATCGAGAATTGTTAGCAACAACCTTACGTAATTCGGCGGCTGGTGTGCGGTCGCGGTGCGCCGCTGGATGTGGGCAGCGCAGGACCGATCGTCGTGGAGATCCTTAGGGGAGGCCTATACCCAGCAGTGGGTGTCGTACGGCTGATATGATGATGATTGAAAACGTCAAAGTTGAAAGGGAAAGCGCACATTTGGAGGCAATATTCCATGCGTCTGACGCAAGTTGAATTGAAAGTTAAAGTGCCTCAGTCAAGACAGACCAATAAGTTTTTTGCGCCCACTGATGAAAAGAAAACAACTGTTTTATTTTACCCTTCTACGTCTTTTAAGACGTCATTATGGGTGGTGGGGTAAAAAATTGAATATTTAAAAATGCTTATTATTTGAGCTTATTTGAATCTATAATATATACATATACAAATAAAGCTGTAAATAATATTTTGATTTGATTTGAAATGAAAGAATATCATTGCAAATAGCTGTCTTAAAAACTTTCGACACCATTTTTATTGTTTTAAAAAAAATGTAATTTTTTGCTGTTATAATGTTGGATATTGTTTAACATTAAACTAAAAAATAAGGTTTTTAACAAATGTACAATTCCTTGCGATCTAGTTGACAAACCGAAGTCCGAGATGCATCAAGTAGTGCAAGGACCTCCAGAGATCCTGCCGGAAGACAGTGACTTCGACATCACCCAGTGTCCAGAGTACGAGGATCCCGTAGAAGCTGTCACGGTAAATATATTTTCACCTCTCCAGCACGAAAAGGACGCTTTTGGCGCGTAAAAACTCGCAGCAAAATCGATTTTTACTGCGAGCATGAGGTAAAGTGCTTTTTTAATTACTAATACCAACTTTTAAAATAATAAAGAAAAAAGAAATAAAGTGACAAGGATGAGACTTGTAAAATTGAATGTGAGAAAAGGATAAATAGAGTGCCTTGTGGTGTCATACATGGATTAAAAAGTAAAAAAATAAAATGCACGGTTATACCAAGGAGTTTTAAATGAGGATTGTTAAAAAAGAAGGTTGATCATTCGAAATAAAGAGTATGGACGAAATGAGGTCGCACGTATGAAATAAAATAAGAAAAATTAATGAAATTTATTAATAAATTAGTGTTTTATGATTATAAATAAATAAATCAGATGGGATATTAATGAATAAGAGAAAAGCACAGCGTATTAATGTAAAACAAAACGGCGGGAATCTACTTTATGAATAAAATTTTTCAGCATATATTTGATCGAACTATTTTTGTGATAAATTACTAAAAATGAGTGCGTCCAACGATGAAGATAGTTGTCTAACTCCATTGAGTGAACAAGTTTATAATGCTGAAATTTAGCTTTTTGCCAGGAAACTCACGTAAAAATTTTCTCGCTGGTAGAGGTGAAAAGTTGTATGTTTTACACGAGACCAAAATTTTGTTCTGCCTCGTGAGTTTAAATCACTCACTGTGCTCAGTAGTCTATATTAGAATCACTCGCTACGCACGTGATTCAATTCTAGACTACTTCGCTAGTTCGTGATTTAAAGTCGGCACTCGCAGCTCAAATTGATTTTGGTCACTTGTATAACAAATAAATATTTCATCCCATCTATTCGAAAAACGCTGATTGATTCGCCTATAAGTGCGAGCAAAGTAAGTCTTTTCTCCAAGAGACTTTTACACGGGGCAGTAATGAGATTTTAATTTCGAGCATAAACATCGAATGAAAATCAGTGAAAAAATCCCGGGCCGATTAAAGGTGACTAGATAAATAAATGAAAAACACGCGAACTTACCCTTGAAGTAAACATTGTTTTGTGATACACACATCAACTTTGTCTAGGGATACCAGGTGTTTTTTTTTCATACAAACGAGGTAACTTTGAAGCCTTGGTTTTCTGCCAGGGACATCCCTGACAGTACATACTGTGCTGTGATCTGATGATGGCTATCCAGGGATTGAATGGAGGAGATTCAGATCGCTATACACACCCAACTGATCTGACCAGCATTCTAAATACGTAATGGAGATGTTTAAAAAAAACCGCGAAAATAGCATGAAAATGTATGGAAATTCTCAAACTGAGAGCTCTGACCCATTATTTTTTTAGAATGCTGATCAGATCAGTTTGGTGTGTATAGTGATCTGGATCTACTCCATTCAATCCCTGGATGGCCATCATCAGATTACAGCACGGTACATCCCTGGCAAAAAAAACAAGGCTTCAAAGTTACCTCGTTTGTATGAAAATAATACCTGTATCCCTAGACAAAGTTGATGTGTATATTTGCAGTGCAATTTAAACTACAAATAATTGCGAAATATGAGTTCTACAAGCAGCGACAGTATTATTTTAACACCAGAAAATATTAAAACAGTTGCGAAACGTTATAAATATTAACTTTTAACTGTTACTTTATTATTATTTTACATTATAACATTATATAGGTAATACAAATTTTCATAAATACATTCATTAGTTGGCCTCTTATTTCTTTTTTCATAGACGGGTATGAAAAGTAGAGTGCATCACTTGGCTGCAAAATTATTTTCACCTTGGGCGACGTATATTGATTCCCTCGCTGCGTTTGGGATTCTACTTTAGCTACTCGCCATAAAACAAGGACCGGAACCGCTTACCCTTAAAAGGGTTTTTGATTGGGTATTTCATAGACTTGTTTTGAAAAACCCTATCGATTCGGTAAGCATATCGTCGACTTACGCCAACGAAAGGCTAACCATATTAATACAGTTAGTTCGGGTGAGCACTTACCGAATCCGAAAACCCTATCGGGGAAACCCTATCATTTGGAAAGCCTTTTAATACGCTTTCTCAAACAATTGGTGTAATAAAATAAACACTATCGATAGGGAAACCCTATAGGGAAACCCTATCGATACGGAAACCCTATCGATAGAGAAACCCTTTCGATACGGAAACCCTATCACTACGGAAACCCTATCCGCTAAAAACGCTTTCCGTAACAATTGGCAATGAAATAAATACTATTGATAGGGAAAAACTAGGGAAACCCTATCGATACGGAAACCCTATTGATAGGAAAACCCTATCATTTAGGAAGCCTTTTAATACGCTTTCCCTAACAATTGGCTTAATGAAATAAACACTATCAATAGAGAAACCTTATTGATACGGAAACCCTATCATTTGGGAAGCCTTTTAATACCGTTTCCCTAACAAAAGGCTTATTCAAATAAACACTTTCGATAAGGAAACCCTATCATTTGGGAAGCCTTCTAATACCGTTTCCTTAACAATAGGCTTAATCAAGAAATACTATCGATAGGGAAACCCTATCATTTGGGAAGCCTATTAATATGGTTTCCCTAACAATAGGATTAATCAAATAAAGAGGCTTTCCGTCCCCTGCCGTAAAAATAATATTTTGCTCCCTTGTAATACACTCTACTATTATAATTTACATTAAGTACAGTAAATAAATAATAGTATTAGCTTGCACTGTTATGATCTTGAAGTTTGCCGACATTTACGTTACTAAACATTGCGCAACCAAGCTAAATTGCACCTAAACGCTACGCGTTACCGAATGTTATTGATCTTCACGACGCAACGGACTCGAACGGCGCGCGGCGAGTTATTATAAATCTACTAACATATTTAGTATTAAAAGTTAATGACGATTAAAATTGAGTGTAAGTAATCGACAATTCTTTCACTTCACATTCACATTTTTAGGGTTCCGTAGCCTAAATGGCAAAAAACGGAACCCTTATAGATTCGTCATGTCTGTCTGTCTGTCTGTCTGTCTGTCTGTCTGTCTGTCTGTCTGTCTGTCTGTCTGTCTGTCTGTCTGTCCGTATGTCACAGCCACTTTATTCCGAAAGTATTAAGACTACACAGTTGAAACTTGGTAGATAGATGTATTCTGTTAACCGCTTAACGAATTTAATACAAAAATAAGAAAAATAAAAGATTAAGGGGGGGCTCCCCATACATGGAACTGAAACTGAAAAAAATTTTTTTCATCAAACCAACACGTGTTGGGTGTCTATAGATAGGTCTTTAAAAATGACATTGAGGTTCCTAAGACAACTTTTTCTCAAAGTAAACTGTTTGAAAGATATTCACCGCCAAAGTGGTAAAATGTGTGTCCCCCCCCCCTTTAACTTTTGAAATAAGAGAGTGAAAAATCTAAAAAAAATATATGTTGTAGATCTTAATAAACACTTTCAACCAAAATTGGTTTGAACGAGATATAGTAATTAGTTTTTGAGATATAGCACATTTTCCAAAACCGCAAATATAACTTTGTCATTCATACCAACACTGTGAAAAACAAAGTTATTTTTGCAGACAAAAAATGATAGGTGGTATTAAATATGGTATGGTATAAGGTAACTACGGAACCCTATGGCGCGTGGCCCGACACGCACTTGGCCGGTTTTTTATAAACAAATACTTTGCGTAAAGTCAGTTTTTGTTTTATTTCAAAAATACCACTTTGAAAATAAAGATTTTGTAAAATGTAATCAAATATTTACATTATTCATTATTATTCACACCAATTAATTTGGTTCTAAATAACAAAGACATTTCATAATATTTTACATGATTCACCATCGGAAATCTTAAAACGCTGGGAAAACGTACTATAGTAGTTATTCCGTAGAGCACTTTTTAATGTATCGTCCCTTCTTACATTAACCTTCCCATTTGAAGTCCAAACAAAGTTATAATGTTTCGTTTTTACCAGATCTCTTGCAAGAAAGTGCAAACGGGCGCCCATCGCCGTCAGATGCTCCGTTACGTAAACGGGTCCGAAGGCCAAGATATTTTGCAGAGAGTTTACTTTTATGTTTCAAGTTACATGATTTGGCCATTTTTATTATATTAGTTTTGTAGACAAAATCTCAACCACACCCCTGACACTCTATACAACCGCCGCATTTTCACTACCATTACACAGACGCTACACAGATGAAGTTGTATCCAGAAGCGCCTCTTATTTCTTTTTTTCATAGACGGGGATGAAAAGTAGAGTGTATTACTCGGCCGCAAAATTATTTTCACTTACCACACCCCTGACACTCTATACAACTGCCGCGTTTTAACTATTACACAGACGCTACATTACGTGTTTGTACACGCGCAACTGTGTGCGTGAAGTCTAGGGCTACCGACTACCGTGTGCAGTTTTTATTGGTAAGGTAGGTAGAAGCTACTTTTTTGGATAAGTAACTTTGGTAATAATGATGAGTCACGCACTGTATTCCAAAGCCACGTTTTTCCTAATATACTGAGACAGTTGACACTCCACTAATTAATTTACTCAATAAATTAATTGTTCATTTACATTAATTAACACATATAATTATAGTAGATATATAAAACATTATTTTGATAACAATAAACAAAAATCACATGAAGCGCCGGCGCCGGCGCCCGTCGCCGATGGCCGACGAATCGATCGGCGTGCCCGCCGCGGTGGCGCTGACGCGCGGACTGTACGGACGGAACGTTGACACACGTTTAAATGAGCACACGATTCGGCACATGAACTCGCGGGGTGGGGTGAGGTAATTGATTCTGGGGCGGGACGGAGAGTGAATTAGAATTAGAATACTATTATATTTATTGCATTTCATGTGGTACATTAAGGATCTTAAAATTTGTTGCATACTCATGAGCCCTGTAAGGACATAACAATATTGGTGTGTCTCTTCTGTACAGTAGTACTTATATCTATTCTGTGGTCTCTACAACAATAGGTGTATTCCCTCATATCTGTCGCATCCGTCTTACATTCTATAGATTTAGAAAGGCATATCACCATGTCATCTCGTTTTTATTTTTTGGAACATTTTTTAGCTCAAAGTCAGTCTTAAGGTGCTAGTTCGCAGCGAACTGCCAACTGCACGTGTTTTTTTATATGAAGTTTATGGCCGTGGCACGTGCAGCCGCGCTTCATAGAAAAAAACACACGTGCAGTCGGCAGTTGCAGTTGGCAGCTCGCTACGAACTAGCACCTTAACGGTTGTTTTTCTGTGGATCTTCAATTGGCTTTGGTTAAAAAATAAAAGGTATTTTTTTTATATTTTTTTACTACAGATTAGGCCAATTTAAGAAACTAATTTGAATATTTTAACATTTGGTCCCGTATTTATTTTTTTATAAATATATTTGTCGAGTGGATATGGTCAACCGGAATGACGTCATTAGTGGCATGAAAGTTTAAGAAGAAAACCTTTGCCATCTACTTATAGAAAAAGAAAGGCCAAGTGTCATTAACTGTCATAATGACTTTATGGTTGTTTGTAAACAAATAAGTTATAGTTAATATTTCTTCTATTTTATTCATTTAAACCAGTTGTGACGGTTCTAGCCTACCTTCTTAATTTGCCGCAATAATTTTTGAGGTGGTAAAATTATAATAAAAATGCTTACCAGTGGAAACTCTGCTGAAAAATTTTGTAAAAACTGACACGCCCAATCTACCCAAATTGCGAAATGTATTGTAAAGCGCATTCACTTAGATAGTGTCGCCCTTTTATCGCGCCGCCTTTGCACGTGCCGCTTCTTGTCAAAGGATGCCGCCGCATAAACAAAAGATACCGCGTGCGGCGTACACCCGCAAGTCAATTTGTATTTTGGCAGTTTGCATCGAAGCGCCGCCGTAATGAAAGTTTTTTGTTTGTTGACTCTGCTACGTATACTGAAAATATTTTTTCATCCTTGGAAGGACAGTTAAGTGCCTCAAGAAGTTTAAGTGAACCAACAAAAAAATACGGGTGTTTTGTAAAACATGTAAACAACTTTTGATCAATGTCCATGGGCATTGCGTTGAAATCAGTTTGTCTGCACGTATCAGAGATACTTCAAAAATAGTGGAGATACCAAGAACTAGCGTCGGAATAATATTAAAAATAGGCCCATTAACACCAAAAAAACGTAAAAACGGAAGAATCCCACTATCGAAAACGGACGACTTTGAATGTGATGTAGTACCTACGTCCGAACAGTATACAGATTTTATGCTAATAAAAAACTTCCGACACTAGACACGATTCTGAAAAATTTACAAGCTAATAATACGGACTTTCCGTATAAACGTACGACTCTGCGAAATGTCAATACATTTCTAAAACTTGGATTTAAGTATAAAACACTTAATAAGCTAAAACTATTGCTTGAATCATAACTATTTTTTACCGCTATCAGTAACGTTATTAGTATAACGTTACGAAAAACTTACCGGTATTCCTGTCTCTGAACACAAGTGCTTGCGGGTGTACCGACACTATCTAAACGAATGGACTTTATGTATTGTGTCTATTTTGGATGTTGGCTACATGGATGAAATTGTAACGATTGCTTGTGGACTGATAAATTTGCAGGATAACATAATAAACATTGTGAAAATATGTGCATACTTTATTTCTATTTACAAACATTTAATAGTAGGGATGTGGAAAAAATTACGAGATAAGTTCATCGATATTTTTCGGGCGATATTAAATTCTCTGATATATCGATAGATGTTTTTACAATAATTTTTCCAAAACATTTTTTGGTAATTACGTATGGATTCTAATAGTCGACACTATTTTGTCACTGGAGCATTTTGATTTTTTCCAACTTTAAGTCTTAAAAATCATCGTAAAATTCGTCAAATCGAGCCAAAATTTCGCGTAGGGGTTTATTTTGCTATTTTTTATGTTTTACAATACCTTAAAATTAGAATCCATTACTTAGTCATCGTCCCATTTCATCCCATTTTTTTCTGAGAAATATTACCTATATCGATATTTTTTCACTTCCACCTTCCACCATCCCTAATGCCAAGTTCATTGTCAAAATTGTCTTTGCACTTTTTTCTTTTTTTTATTATGGCTGGGAGATCTGTATGTGATGACGTCATATGAAGGTCATTTGAAGGTTAAAGCTTTTTAATGAATATTATAAATATCTTTAAAAGTATAGACTTATTTTTAAATTTAATTAGTAGACACTGTACCGAAAGCTTATTCCTCGAAATGGTTTTGAGATTTCCAGTCATGTTCAAAAAGTTATCAAAGCCAATTGTGTCCTCTAATAAACTAAGTTTTTTTTATCGATTTGACTTTCTAAGGATTCGGTACCCTGACCGAACGCGGTGAATTTTATTCAAAATTCGAAAAAAATATTCAGTCTAGACTGTTACAAGCACTTGTGAATGTTGTAGAAGCTACGCCATGGGTTCGCAAACCCTAACCGGGAGACCTTGTAACGAGAAGAACCGGCAAGAAACTCGTCAACAAGGGCTGCTTTTTTCTCCCTGTATATTTCAAACAGAGTCGTCAACATTAAATAAAACCGGTCAAGAGCGAGTCGGACTCGTGCACCGAAGGTTCCGTACAATCATAAATATATTTGGATATGTTACTTTAGTAAAGTCTTTAAAAAAGTAGAGTAAACGGCAGACAGGTCGAAGGGCGAACAGGCGGACAGTTAATTTACAAATCTTAACCACAGCTGCTTATGGTGACTGAAAAACGTTTCAGCCACTCCACATTGCAAACTGTTTATATTATTAAGTAGGAACTTATTCTTCGTTTATTCGTACGGCAAATAGTAGGTAATTATATTAGAACCAGCCACCAATTATTATTGTAGTATTAGGTTGCGCCATCTCTTGACCGATAGTGGAACTATTTTATTTTTACCGACTTCAAAAGGAGGGAGGTACTCAATTCGACCCGTTTTTTTTTTGTTTTTGTTTTTTGTATGTACACCGATTACTCGAAGACGGCTGGACCGATTGAAATGATTCAAACGTTATTACATTAGGCAAACTTTCAAGTTGGTCCCATTTTTTAAAATTTTGAAATCGGTTCAGTACTTTTCAAGTAATCTTGAAAAAAGCACGAAAATAGTATGATTTTGTGTGAACTACCTCGATGATCAGTCGTATAACTTCTTTGTTTATGAACTGAATAAGATAATTATTTTTTTGTTGGAAAAGGGATATCTTAAGTGTAGTTCTTTAACCGACTTAAAAAAGGAGGTTCTCAGTTTGACCCGCATGTATGTATGTTTCTCCGCGATTAACTCACGTTTGGCTGAGCCGATTTTAATTTCTACCTAAATAATATACCTACACTACCTAGTACAAAAGGTACCTACACTAAAAATAAAAAAATAAAAAATTGTTTAAAAAAACAAAAAACCGACTTCAAAAAATCTACCTCTAAAAAGCAAGAAATAATATTCGTAATAATAAAAACACGTCTATTGAAGTCGGGTGGGGCTTTAAGAATAAAAAAAGGAATTTGTACTCCAGCCTGATATTGAGATATCGTTTTATTTTTCCTGTAATCTTTACGTAAACCAATATCACTTAGAATTATTTCAGATTTTTTTTTGCAAACTTCGGAGAGAGGGGTGTACGGTATTTTTTTTACATTTTTCATCATAAGTCGAAAACTATGCGGCCTAAGAATAAAAAACAAAAAACCGACTTCAAAAAATCTACCTCTAAAAAGCAAGAAATAATATTCGTAATAATAAAAACACGTCTATTGAAGTCGGGTGGGGCTGGAGTACAAATTCCTTTTTTTTATTCTAAAAGCCCCACCCGACTTCAATAGACGTGTTTTTATTATTACGAATATTATTTCTTGCTTTTTAGAGGTAGATTTTTGAAGTCGGTTTTTTGTTTTTTTAAACAATTTTTTATTTTTTTGTTTTTAGTGTAGGTACCTTTTGTACTAGGTAGTGTAGGTATATTATTTAGGTAGAAATTAAAATCGGCTCAGCCAAACGTGAGTTAATCGCGGAGAAACATACATACATGCGGGTCAAACTGAGAACCTCCTTTTTTAAGTCGGTTAAAGAACTACACTTAAGATATCCCTTTTCCAACAAAAAAATAATTATCTTATTCAGTTCATAAACAAAGAAGTTATACGACTGATCATCGAGGTAGTTCACACAAAATCATACTATTTTCGTGCTTTTTTCAAGATTACTTGAAAAGTACTGAACCGATTTCAAAATTTTAAAAAATGGGACCAACTTGAAAGTTTGCCTAATGTAATAACGTTTGAATCATTTCAATCGGTCCAGCCGTCTTCGAGTAATCGGTGTACATACAAAAAACAAAAACAAAAAAAAAAAAACGGGTCGAATTGAGTACCTCCCTCCTTTTGAAGTCGGTAAAAAAGAAAAAATGTTTTAAAATTTGCAAACAGCGCTCTTTCATATGATACCCCACATGCCCTAGTCACCTCACTTCAAATTTTTAAGACCTCTTTTCAGTCCCTGATGTAAAAAAAAAAATTTTTTTATTTCTTTCTTTTTGCAAAATAGTTATGTCATCTTAAACTATTCCAAATTTCAAGTTGATACCATTAGTAGTTCTCAAGATATCCAGCTGTGACAGACAGACAGACAGACTGAGTCACACCATAAGGGTTACTTTTTTACCATTTTGGTACGGAACCCTAAAAATGACCTGTACATAAGTGTATGTAATATTGTAATTATAATACACAATTTTACTAAAACTTTACTAATTTTTAGTTTTAGTTGGTAGTTATGCTCGCAATTATTGTGTTAAAACTGTTTTATAATATGAACAGGGTTATTCAAACCGTGATGAGGCTGACATATGCAAACACTACAAGGGCGGTCCCGAGAAAACTTGCTTCAAAGGATCACGGTGCAACAAAAAACATATACTGAAGCATCCAGGTTAGTTGTCCCATACAATTTTGAATAAGATCATAGTCATTTAAGATTGTTTATTTGACTGTCTAACATATAATAATGTACTCTATGCTGTCTAAGCCTGAATTGACCGATCATATGTTGTATGCTCAGTAGGATTTTTGTGTTTAATATGCTTTTAACCATAAACGCAAAAAAAAAAAATTTTTTGGTTGATTTAGTTATATTTTTTTCATACTGCTCTTTCTTTCTCATTTTGAAGCCATATTTACAAAAAGATACGATTAGTAGTAAAAAAAATGTATCGAAGGATTTAAGATGAAAATAACTATTTGGCAATTAATGTATTAATCTACATCACTTTATTTACATTACATAATAATATTATGATCTAGTCTGTATTAATTGTCAATATTCACATTTTTTTTAAATATAAATTAAGCCTAAAAATGTACATTCATTAATATTACCAGATGGATGGACCCTGGATCGAGTAGAAGTGCCAGCGAAGATAACCTCAGTAGCCTTACCCCCTCCCGACACCTGGCTGAAGGTGGTCGTCACATACGTGTGCCACTTCAACCGACTTTACGTGCAATTCGACAACAACAAACAACTTGAACGTGAGCAATTGTAGTATTTATCGCCATAGCATAAGGTCGATTACCAACTGAAGACTGTCGTCACATACGTGTGCCATTTCAACCAACTCAATGTGCAGTTCGACAACAACAAACAGCTTGAACGTGAGCATTGTAGTCTTTAACGCAATAACAGAAGCTCCATTATCAACTGAAGGTGCTCGTCACATACGTGTGCCACTTCAACCGACTTTACGTGCAATTCGACAACAACAAACAGCTTGAACGTGAGCATTGTAGTCTTTAACGCCATAGCAAAAGGTCCATTATCAACTGAAGGTGGTCGTCACATACGTCAGCCACTTTAACCGACTACGTGCAGTTCGACAATTTTATTCTACAATAAATTTATTAAAAATAAATAAATAATTTTATGATATTTTCTACTACGGGCCAACATTACCTGTCATTTTGACAGGTAATGTTTTTTTAATCAAAGTCAAAGCCAAATAAGCTTTATTCAAATAAACTTAATAATTAAGTACTTTTGAATCGTCTATATTTTCCTACCACCCGTTCCAGGCTTTTTTAGCTGACAAGAAGAACGGGCGCAAGAAACTTATCAGCTGTAACAGCCATAAGTAACGATATTAACAAACTTGAATATATCGTTACCAAATAATTACAACAGGGTGACAGGATTATTGGCAACAACATAGACTTATTATATAATATGGTTTTGAGGTGGATTTTTGAGATAGCAGCTTCCGAAATGCGTCGTGCGTTGTTCACAGACGAGATCCCCAGCTTCGGCGTGATGCTGCCGCCCAGCGCGCTGCCTGCTCTCGTGCGCGATATGAACAGCCCTGCCACTAGGATCACCTACAAACCTCTAACGGTAACTTTACACGTGTTATCGTTTTTATTCTGCCCCCTAGCATGACCACCGAAACGCGATATGATATAACGATTTATTACTTTTGACTGTCAAAAGACAATGGATTTTGACAGTTGAGTGTCGATAAAACGGTATATTACCACGCGATATATAGGTATATCATGTTTCGATGCTCATGCTATAATGGGCCGCTTCTGACTGCCTATCTTAATGCATATTGAATTGTATAAATTGCATTTTTTGTAATAGACTGAATATTATTACTTCGAATTTGGAATAGCTTGAACCCTAATTTGATTGAAGTGATCGAATAAAATAATGTTATTTATTTATTAATCTTTGTTAATTGTAATATACTCGCATATGAATGTACCCAACAAGCAAAAACGTCATATAAGTTCTGACTTGTACGACTTGAAGTCGGATAGCAGTCTTATAATACTAATGACATAACTGCCAGGTCCTATAGACGTCTTAAATTTAACTTTTTAGTCGTGCGACAAATATGTCATAATAAACTGGTCATAGCAACGTCGGCACGACTAAACTATACGACGTTATATTAACGTTTTAGCTAAAACGTCTGTACGACATGTAGTCGTATTGGAGTCAAGTTTCGACTTTTAAACGACGTTTAACAAAATGGCGGCTTTATTTGGTCTTCAAATAACCTTAAAATGACTTTTTGTCTTTAAAACGTCTTATAGAGATTTGTGTGCGACAAAATTAACATGGCTGACATTTGTAGAATTAAACAATATTATTATTAAAAAAAATATGTTTCAAACTCAAAACTACGAAGGGGCATGAAAATATGAATAGTATTTACATAGGTATATTATCATAAATTTTTAACTCCCAGACGAACTAAACGGTATGAGAGACAGACACAGTTAGCGAGATATGAAAGTTAAATAATACTCACCTTTTATTCCTTGTAATAGATTTATTTTGCACTCAGATCTCGAAATATAACCACAAACACGAGTCACTGACAAACACTAAAAATCAGTCGTACAAGTGTTGTTACTTGACTCATATACAACGTTTTCGTCATTCAAAAACATCTGTATGACCATAATATAACGAAAGAGTCGTTTTAAAGTTTTGCTGCGACTACTGTACGATGAAAGTGGTAATCTTGTGACTTTTATATGACCATTAAACAACAATGTAGGTCGTATAAATGGGGCCCTTTTCGCGTTGAGTAAACGTTATTATAACGTTAGTGTGACCTATCTTTGCGACCAGTGGTAATAAGAAAACGTTTGTGCGACCATTGTACGACGTAAAATTGTTAGTTGGATAGTGTCTGAAAACGATATACATATTTACATTTACATACATCGTTCCATCTGATAAAACTGATAAATTTTGTGCGCCCATGTTTTATCAACTAAAAGGCTTTATAATGGGTAAGGTAAAATAATTGACGCTTTAAAAATGTTTATTATGTGAGCTTATTTAAATAAACAATATTTTCATTTCATTCGGCGATAGCGTATGTAGTTGTACGAGCGTGTTCACACACAACACAGAATATCAGATCCAGTAAACACACATCGGTTCCAATAAACACACAATTCGATGCGTTATTTACTATATCCAATAGAAACAAATCCGATAAAACGGTATATAAATACGGATCTGTATGAACGCACTATAAGGCCTTATGATGGTACGTTATTGGACATTCGCGATAGCGTAGCGTTTTCACTATGTTCGTCCAAATGTTAGTGTAATGTAGGTACAGGTCTGCAAATCACAAGCACTCTGTCCAAACATCAGTTTCTGTACTCAAAATTCAGTTATCCTCAAAGAGCATTTAGATCACAGTACGAAATAGGACCATTTGGCAATAAAAATATTTCGAGTTGGTTTACCGTTTTTCAGTACAAAATGTATGGGAAAAGTTTTTGGCAATTTCTGTCGTTTCTAGTACTCATACCTTAAATGATCCCATAGAGTCTTTTGATGACACGAAATAGGATCGATTGGCGTAAAAATTTTTTTTTTGGTATTTTAGCATTTTTTTTGCTAACGGTAATTTTTTTCCAAAATCTGTGAATGCAGTTCAGAATATCTTAAAAAGTTATGGATGGTCTCCTAGGAACGTTTTCCTGTAACTATAACGGTTAAGGTACCTGCCCTTATTGTACTGTTTTAAAAATCCACCCTGTATATACAGGGTCATTTTTTTAACACCACCCAAGTTTATATATTATAATCTTTGAAAAAAATTATGAAACACGTGTTTTTTCTTTTAATATCGCCCAGTACTAAAATATTAAGTTAAGGCTATACAAAGTTATCCAAAATAAAACTACATTTGCTGACACAATACACCGTGCGTAGCAGATGATTACGCGCGTGATTTTCTCTCTCATGTTCCGCATGTTTGCGAGAACGAGACAGTCGGGTTGTTCGTCAGTTGCCGTACAGCTCTCGGCACCACCGCCCCGCGAACCTCTCCTTGTTGCCTCTCATTCAAAACATGTAGGACGATAGTATTTGACTAGTTACCATGCTGTTGTCATAATTCACTCGGACAAAATATTTTTTTGCAAAAAATTACCTTCCTATTTTTTTTCCAAAATTGAAGAGTTTTAATGATACCTAAAGCCTAGAAAAAATTTGGATGGTGTTAAAAAAATGACCCTGTATAGCGATTTATCGACACTCAACTGTTACAATCCATTGCCTTTAAGGCTGGTTTACATTATCTTAGTATTTAGTAGAGTGGTTAGTAGCGTGCGAGTAGATTCGAATGCGAGTGCTTTAGTAGTTTTGGTGCCTTTCCAGTGACCGTTTACACGCTTCCAGTAGAGTGTCATTTTCACCATACCTAATACCTATTATTTAATTCAATTACACGTCACGCGTTCACCGGCAAATGCACTCTACTAAAGACGCTACTAAAATGTCGATTTACATGCTTCCAGTGCAAGTGTGAGTAAAATATCGCGCGGGGGGTGAGCGGGCGCGCAGGGGGTGCTACTGGAAAGCGAGTAGAAAGGCTACTAGAACGTTACTCTCTTTAGTCATAAAACGACCGTTTACATGATTCCACTAAAGCACTCTCCTAAAGCACTCTACTAAAGACTAAGATAATGTAAACCAGCCTTTAGCATTTTATTGACAGTTAAAGTGATAAATTGTTATATCATATCGCGTTTTGGTGGTCATGTAAGTAGGGGGTTTAAAGAAACTTCAAATCTATGTTTTCTCAACGTCGACAGCACATTACGAGCATTTTTCCGAAAATCACTTTGTATCTTTCATCACGAGACGTTCTGTGGAAAACGGAAGAGGCCATAATACAAAAAAAATCAAAATGTTTGACAGATGACGCCGGCGCCCGGCGAGCTAGTAGCCGCCCTGTACCCGCTGGACAACCAGTGGTACCGCGCCAGGGTGCTGACCGTTACACGCGCCGACCAGAGTGTTGAGGTCAGTACACTACCTACATATTACATTAAGAAAATTTTCTTTGATTTTCTAATCAGATAATTCATTTGTTAATAGTATAGACTGCATTCAATATCGATTTGGTTAAGGATTTATGACATTTACTAACAAAGCCAAAAAATAAGATTCAAAGAAGATACAATTCCACACTGTAAGATTATAGCTTACGCTGATGACACTGCGTTATTGTTCTCTGGTGCAACTTGGCAAGAAGCCTTCTCACATGCACAACATGGCCTTGATGTCGTATCCTCCTGGCTTCGTGTGAATCTTCTATCCCTCAATACTCAAAAGACTCACGTTATTGCCTCATCCATTCGGAATACTTCTCCTGACATCCTTAATAATTTTACACTTATCGCTCACTCCCACCCCAATGACCCAAATTATCCCTGTACCTGTTCTCCTTTAAAAATGGTTGAGTCGGTCAAGTATTTGGGCATTATTATTGACAACAGACTTACCTTCCAACGTCATGTTGAACAAACTGCGAGTAGGCTCCGCAAATTAATGTTCATATTTAAGAACATTCGTCATGTTGCCGACCCTTATCTCGTAAAGACTGTCTACAAATCTCTCTGTGAGTCTGTGCTGGTGTACTGCATTACCTCATGGGGGGGTGCCTCCAAAACAGTCGCGATTAAACTTGAAAGGGCTCAGCGAGCCGTGCTGAAGGTGTGTACAAAAAAGCCCATGTTATACCCTACTTATGACCTATATCAGTTTTGCCAAGTCCTCTCAGTCCGTCAGCTCTTCATTCTACACACTGTTCTCAAACAACACGGAGCAATAGATGTCAACGTATTAGCATCGCGACGCAACCATCTTGTAGCTACTTCACCTTGCACTAGAACTTCGTTTTCCCACCGGTTCTTTCACTATCTTGGCCCCTTACTTTACAATTAACTTCACAAAATATTAGATCTCGCTCCTTTGCATAAATTTAACTGTAAAACAAATATCTCATCCTATTTGGAAAACTTAAATTATCAAGAAACGGAGGATCTATTGGGTCACATTTGTTAATTTACAAAATACACACACACACACACAACACACACCACACACACACACACAACACTATACACTCACTACTTTCACATACTTTGTTTTATTTAAATAGTTTTTTTATAATCTATAATCCATAATTATACCTATAGTATTAATATTACTTTTCTTTTAACTGTTACTGTTTTTAATGTAGATGCTTCTCCGATTGTATATGTTCATAATATACTTTTCTTTGTTTACTGCATAATTGCTACGTCGAGAGGGGAGGGAACTGGTGCACTGAACCACAGGCTTATGGCTTAGCTCGGGTGCCAGTCTCTCGCAATCTTTATACTTTATAATATCATAAATGTAAAATATAAAATGTAACACTTAATATTGTTGGAGAAAACAATAAACATTATTCTTATTCTTATTCTTAATTGAACCTTAGATGTGTGTGTATGTATACTTAAAAAAATCATATATTTATTTAGCACTTGCAACTTCCTGATTAATTATAGGTTATGCTGAGAGTTGAGAACTTGACCTTTGGACGGGAGCTACGGACTTGTTTTAAGGAAACTTAGGCTTATTAAACTCAAAATCGCAGTTTTTGGCGTCATTTTGTCGAGTTCGGTTCAGTGTCTATTTAAATTATTTGCAAATTGATTCATAGTGGATATTGTGTTTTAAAATTGGTGCAGTTTTGTGGTATAAGTGTCTATGTAACTGAACAATATGTGGTATAATTGAAATAGGCGCGATCTTGGTTATGTGAAGCTGAGACTTTTATTGTAGTGGTGGCTACTTCGGCTGATCTTAATAAAAATAAAAAATAAATGCTTGGACAATTTCACACAGCGCCATCTAGCCAGAAAACTAAGCAAAGCTTGTAATATGGGTGTTAGACAACTGATATACTACTTATTGGCTCCGTGCACGCTTTTAGCGCCACCTAGCGTGTTGCAAATTTGTCGGCTCTGACCTGACCATTTTGACGTTTTGATATGTAATGGCGGCATTGTTAGAAAATGTTAAAAAATACTATACATATTGTATTATTAATGTAAATTTCAAAATTACTATGATTTGGGTGGACAAAGTGTTGTGAAATCATTTTTGGTCATTTAAATTAAATATGGCAAGTAAGATCTATTCAAAAAGATTGTTTTATTTTGGTTATATCAGGGTTTGTTTACTTCTTTTTTAGTTGTAGATTTTGTAAAACAAGAGGATAAAGCTACTTTAATAATTTTATTAAGTGATAATAAACATATATAAATATTCCTGTATCTCTAGTAATAAATTAAATATCGTTTTCAAGCAGATTACAGAGCCTTCTTTATTTCTACTTTTTGCCACCATGAGAGCTGCGATCGATTATTTTACCTTCGCACCCTTCCAATATACTTTTTAAATATATACTTATTATCCATAGTAACACCCAGACCCGTCACAGATATTAAAATTCATCATTTCTATTTCTGCCCGGCCGGGAATCGAACCCGGGACCTCTTGCGTGGTAGGCGGCATGTTGACCACTGCACCACGCAGGTCGTGGTCGATAATAATGAGTAAACTGTCTTGATATACTTGGTGCCAAACGCTCCAAGCAGCATTGGAATGCGATGCACCCGCATTCTAATGTAAACTGAAACAATGTACCACTGAACTATTCAACACTTGACACTGGCAAAAAATTACTCCCTAAATAGGAGAGTAGATGCTAAACTAAAAATAAAAAGAAGAAGAAACTCAAATCAATTCCAAGCTAAAATACAGTTAAAAAGAGATGGCGCTATGTGTGATTAATAGAACCATCACTTTCTAATTGAACTCAAGCAGAGATTTGAGTTTGATTCTATAATACGAGCCTTAATATCTGAACAGGTGATGTACATCGACTACGGCAACGTGGTGTGGGTGAAGGAGGACCAGATCCGCGTGCTGGAGGCGCGCTACATGGCGCTGCCGGCGCAGGCCGTGCGCTGCGCGCTGGCCGGCGTGCGCGCGCGCAGCTCGTGCTCGCGCCTGTGGGCCGACGCCAAGGCCGCGCTCGCGCGCATGGTGCAGGACCGCACGCTCGACGCGCACGTCATGTCAGTACCCTTAGCACGAACAGCTATCGAAAAAAATGACGCGCGTAAAATCATTCGATAGTACAATTTTGTATTGGAAATTTGTACAACGCCATCTAAGACCGAATAGCGAAATTAAAATTTCCATAGATAATTCTCTATCGAGTAATTTTACGCGCGTTTTTTTTCTCGATAGCTGTTCGTGCTAAGGGTACAGTACACCGACCCTACACAAACTCGCGCGCGCTAATTAATCGTGATTTGCATTAAGAGGCAGTACAAAAAGTACATGTCCCATTGCGCCTATGTCATTTGCCTCACCATTCTCAAAAAATGAAAGTCTATCGCGTCTTAATCAAAGTAGTATGTCAGAGTAGGTATTTTACTCTAGAATCAGATTAATAATTATTTTCTGCATTAAAAAGTGGGATTTTTAAGTTAAAACGCTTTTAAATCACAATCTTTTATCATGATATTACTATTTATCTGATAAGCATTCTAAGAGCTGCAAGGATCAGAGTTCTCTGTTTCAAGATTTCCATATATTTTAATGCTATTTTCACGGTTTTTTTTATTTTATTTTATTTTTAGGTACACCAACAAAATGCATACAGTAACATCCTTACTAATATTATAAATGCGAAAGTCCGTTTGTTTGTTTGTTTATTTGTTTGTTACGCCTTCACGTCTTAACTACTCAACCGATCATCATGAAATTTTGCATACACGTTGTCAAGGGTACAGGGAAGGACATAGGGTACCTTTCATCCAGAAAAAACGCACAGTTCCCGAGGGATAGCAAAAAAACTGTCGACGCAGATGAAGTCGCGGGCGGCCGCTAGTTACACATAATTCGTTCACTAAGCCAAGCTTTGATGTGTATGATTTCTATTACAGGTATACTTAACATTGATAAGGAATTCTAGCTTATCTATAAATTAGTAACTATATCTAAAGATTTTTAAAGAATTTTAAACAAATTTAAAATGTCAATTAAAATGTTAATTACAGTTTTGAACAATGAGTACTTTAAAAAAAGAAGATTATGAACAATTAAAAAAAGAGAATTCTTAAACAAATATTAAACAAAGATAATATTGTTGTACATCACTAATGCAACTAAAATATTACAATATTACATTTTTATATCCAAATAGCTCTTACAATGCTGATCAGATCAATTGGGTATATATAGAGATCTGGATCTCCTCCATTCAGTCCTTGGATGGCCATCATCAGATCACACACAGCTAGATCAATCCCTAGCGGAGAACCAACCTCGTTTGTATGAAAATCGACTGGTGTTTCTAATTATCCGGCCACCACTGTATATTATAAAGTATCCGTAATTTTATATTTCGAAAAGTGGCCGAAACACATTTTTTAATTACGCACTCAGATTTAAGAAATCTTTAGAAAATCTAAAATGTGTGAGCGAGAGAGCGGCAAAACGTGGACGGCCTCTTAATGCAATTTGTACATGTGAAACTCCTCAACATGTGTTATCTGATGGAGTAAGACTCTGCATAGCCGGACAACTTACTCCAATCATTTACTCCCATAACTTGAACTTTTGAACGTACTATACACGGTTAATTTTTTACTATATCTAAAAATGAAATGGGTATTTCAGACCATATAAATGAACAACTTTTACTATGGGGCCAACCACGAAATCGCGAAAAAAAATCAGCTGTTCCATAGACAAGTACAACATCGACTCGACTATAAAATATGAGGGAGTGCCGAGCTGACCATTTAGTTCAGCCATATCCATGGGCGTTGGAGAAAGCGAAGAGGTATGCAGAATTGCGAGCGTACGTACAGCGCCACGGCTCACGACCGAATGTGTCCCAATACGAGCGCCGCCCGCTTATAAAGGCTGGTCGCCCCACTACTACCCCACTCACGCCACGGCGCTACAACAAGCAAAACTAGTTCGGGCGCTGACGTCACTCGCAAGCCCGCACGGACGTTAGTCCCCTCTTTGATAATTTAACTTGATTTTATGACTTAACAATGTTTTACCATTGTTTTATTGTTTTAAATTGTAATTATTAATGATTAGCAAATAAAAACAACATGAAATTACAAAAAATGCGTAAAACAACATAAACGCGCCGTCACGGCCGTCCTGCGCCTTCACACGTCCTCGTGTGTCTCGTTATCAGACTTGTCCTAAAAAAACAAAATATGCTGAGTTGTATATTCGAGCTCGGCCATTCTGGCCCCTAAAAAATGAACAATTATCTTACTGATTACAACAATTTCACACAGACAGATCGTCACACAGACGAATCTTCACACAAACAGATCGACACACAGATGGATCGACACACAGATGGATGGTCACACAGTCCGACTGCAAAGAATACATGACCATCAGCCATTTACTCAAAATACATAGTAGTACAGATTGTCACACAGACTTTGGTCACACAGACTTGTCACACATACTTTTGTCACACAGACTTGTCACACAGACTTTTGTTACACAGACTTGTCACACAGAATTGTCACACAGCGATCACCACATTTAGTAGCATATTTCACTGGGTGACAAAGTGATCACTACATTGCGTAGCATATTTCACTGGGTGGATCACTACATTAAATAGCATATTTCCTCTTTCCACAGAACACACAATAGTACCAATTGTCACACAGACTTGTCACACAGCGATCACTACATTAAGTAGCATATTTCACTGGGCGGCAAAGTGATCACTACATTGAGTAGCATATTTCACTGGATAGATCACTACATAGAGTAGCATATTTCCTCCATTAATAACGAATACTTCATACTAATACTTACTTTTGCCGTCATCGGCACATCCAGAAATCTATGACCATCGAAGGCCAAAAGACATTGCACCGTTAATAAATAAGTAACAATAATAAACAATAATAGTAGGTATGTAAGTTCTAAAAAAATTTAATTTTTGAACTCACGTTCTTATAGGTTCCACTATTCGACTAGGATCCACACGTTTCATCTAAATGGTTAGCAAAGTACATTTATTAGTATTTTTGTGATCAGAAAAATGTATCCAGCCACTATTTCTAAATTAATAACAATGAATGTCAAAGAGGAATTAAAAGTTTTTATTTTATTTTTTTGTTCATGTTTTTTTTTTGTAAAGAAAGCTAAGTGATGTATGCTGAGGATTATGTAATTAACGAAGCAGTGGACGGTGAACAAGTGACATTTTTATTTCAAATTAAAGAACTTCAGTTTGCAGTCAGTTTGGATAAGTAAGTATAAAAACTATATATAGAACTGTATAAAATCAAAAGAGGTTTTCCAACAGTAATGTTATAAAATTTATGTATTCAAAAAAATTCGTTTTGTTCAGCTAAAAAAACATAGAATACAATAAGCTCAAAACGGCGAAAACTTTTAAAGCCAACACAGATGATGATCTATCTGTAAACTGATCCAGTTTGCAAAAGGTAGTTACAAAATAAGATTAAGCTATTTAGGTACATTCTAAACTTTACCTTCTCCGTATTAAAGTTCATGTTTCAGAAAAAAAATAGTGTTTTTTTACAAGGTACCCGGTAGATTTAGGTGAATCATAGATTGTTATTTTCACATCACTTTAGACTCGATTCACACTTGTAACGATGCTACATCCCTAAACCTAAAATCTACCCTCATATCATTTTTATCCATGATCCTATCTGGTATCTGGTCGCGTCGGCATATTTAGACACTTCCGATCCAGCCTGCCTGCGTGCCAGAGCATTGAGTCGAGTTTTCGTGCTCTTCATTATTGCGGTCAAGTTTGTATACCTACAAGGTGATTGCCGCGAGTTATCCGAAGACTATTGTGATTACTCAAATAATAATCAACGTCGGAGATTCTAAGAAGAAGTGAGACGCACGTCCACCACAGCCAGCACGCAGGAGCAACGATCGAACCAGGTTAGCCCACTCAATTCCTTCTCCTGTAATCTTTCCGTGTAGGACCATATTATCAAAAATGTTTTAAGTTCAATTACAGTATTTTAGTTAATTTTAACTTTATTCTAAATATAATATCAAGGTTTATGAAGGATCCAATAACAGACAGTCGCAAACCTCCCAAAGTGGACTTCATGATGCTGCTGAAGCTCTTCTGCTTAAAAAGAATCGGTGTTGATAATGTTTGAATCAGTTTAACAAAATACAAAAAGCAACACCCCACCGTTTAAGTGTAGTCTTTGGTACACAAAAAAAAAGTTTGTTTGAGCCATAGACATAGAAAAATTTTCGCTGCGCCCAAGAAGACCAACAAAGCGTGGAAAAGAGAAGTTAACATCATACGGACACGGTCTATGTAAAAAAAAGACAAAGGATCAAGTGACATGTGCCAACGTGAATTTTTTACAGTAAGAGCCCCTAGCGTCCCGCCTAGCAAATGAGCAATCACAGTTTGTTTAAAATATTTTTTAATCTTAATTAGAATTTAAAATAAAGGTATCGTGGAGCTACTTCTGCTCTAAGTAATTGTGATGTGACAAAAAGAAACAATCCAAGTAATCACACTTTTCAAAGGTAAATAAGATATTGCCACACTTTTCTGTAAAACCAAATTTCGCTACATTTATTCGTTTATCGACAAAGAAAACAGTATGGAACATAGTTTATTAACTTCCTTTGCCATAATATGGTCATATTTTATGAATCTAAGTCATATTTTACGTATCTCATATAAAATGTATTGATTCGTTTTCGGATCACCTGTTTATTGACTTAGTTGTTCTTTGACATTCTATTTCTATGGCCCAAGGATTGAGCATTTCGTCACAGTATTAAAATTTTTGCAGACAGGAACTACAAAATCAAATTAGCGGTAAAAATAGTTCCAGGCAAAAATAGCGAGAATAAAAGAAAAAGTACAACTTAAAACAAAACATAAACAAAAAAATGTCATTAGCGTCCGTCCATAGATTAGGTTGATAGGGTGATGGCAAAGTATATTTTCCAATTCATGTGGGCCAAGAAGGTATGTCCGCCAGAATTCCTGTTAACTGCACTTACGCTCTCCTAGAATGAATCAGTTTTCAAACAAATTTTTAGGATGGAACAAAAATGGTCAAAATAAAACTTTAGAAAAATTAAGTGTCTCTTGTTTTCATACGGGTAAAAAAATTTGTGAGTAATTAAATAATGGCAGTATAGTTTTGTTTCATAAATTCGCAATTTACTTTTTATTATGCAACTTATCAGAAAAACTTTTGATAGAAATGATTCCAATAACCAATTCTAAATATCGCCGAGCAATCAATCATTCCGCTGCATGATTTATAATTATTGAAAATAAAAATATGAAGTTCTTCAGGTTTATAATCGCCAAAATCCGAAATTTACGTGGTTTTTTCGATTTTTAACATAGTTGCGTTCGGCTCTCGAGGTCACAAACTTGGATTATTTATTCGGTCAACATCATAAACAAGTCTGTGAACAATAATTTTCAAGTATTTTGTTTCTAATTCTGTTATAGGCTCTGAGGGAACATCGGTATCATTGACATTACTAAAATCATTAATTTTTTTCGCTAAACTCACATTGAAAAAGCCCAACATAATTAAATCTTGCCCTATTATGATGTTATGAATACCAACGAAGAATTGGGGACCTCATAAAATAATAATTCAGCTGAATAATTCTAAAAAGTAACAATCAAAATAATTTGAGTATTGCATCGTAAGCTTAATTTTCCTATCCCTCAAAGTGAAGCTGAAACATAATATTTCTCTTCTCTGTAAAACGTCTCTTTTGTTAATGAGCATTCAGGAACCGAAATGAAAACAAAATGAAAACTATTCACCAATATTGTAGAGGTGGTCCACCGCTGGTGTGACAGTCCTAAGCTAACCCTTCGCTCAGCCGTGGATTAGGTTTGTAGAGCGTGGACCAGCGTGTTTAGGTGTCCACATGTCCCCTTCACTTCACCACTCGGGCAGCCCGAAAAAACCCTGTACAAGGTAGCAGCAGGAGCTTCGATGGCATCAATCGTACAATGCAACCTTGTAACGGCTGCTGTGCATGTTACCATGCAGCTTTTTAACCTCAGGGAGCCTTACTAAGGAGCATAACCAACTGGCTTCCGCTTGAAGGGGAGAACCCTAAACATATGTCCACTGCATCACACCACGCTCGCGCATCCGCCCCCTGAAGACTAAATTCTGGAAAAATAAGTTTGGTCATCACCGAACCCATCACGCCACGATGCTGGGACTTCAAGAGATTTCTCCATCGGTTTTGTAGGACTGGCGCTCCCATAGTATGTTTTCCGCTTCCTGGTCCATCCCCACTCCTGATGAGGGAGTGCCGAGCTGACCATTTAGTTCAGCCATATCCATGGGCGTTGGAGAAAGCGAAGAGGTATGCAGAATTGCGAGCGTACGTACAGCGCCACGGCTCACGACCGAATGTGTCCCAATACGAGCGCCGCCCGCTTATAAAGGCCGGTCGCCCCACTACTACCCCACTCACGCCACGGCGCTACAACAAGCAAAACTAGTTCGGGCGCTGACGTCACTCGCAAGCCCGCACGGACGTTAGTCCCCTCTTTGATAATTTAACTTGATTTTATGACTTAACAATGTTTTACCATTGTTTTATTGTTTTAAATTGTAATTATTAATGATTAGCAAATAAAAACAACATGAAATTACAAAAAATGCGTAAAACAACATAAACGCGCCGTCAAATATAATGTATGGAACAGCTGTTTTTTTTTCGCGATTATATTTTAACGAAGGATATTTTTTATCTAAACTATAATCATGGGTTTAAACCCCACCCGACTTCATAAGACGTTGTTTAATATAAGATATGCATACAAACTTTCGAGTTAGTTATTATGCAGATTTCAATATTTTATTTCTTGCTTTTTAGAGCCATTAATTTGTTTTTGAAGCTGTTTTTTGTTAGATTATTTTCAAGATTTTTGAAGGTGGTTTTGTTTTTATTAAAAACTTTTTTATTTTAAACTTTTTTGTGGTAAGTATATTTGGTGATGATATTATCTTAGTTACAATAGCCTTATGTCAACGGCTCATCACTTTTTACATAGTACTGCTTTTCCCGACGCAGGGGCGTTTATTGTTGAGGAGTTCTCCTGGTACTTCACTATCAGCTCCACTTCACCATATGAATTATGATGAGCATAAATATCCTAGCAACCATATTAAAGTAATCGTATCGTACCAGTGAACTCTTAGTATTGAATATTTCCGATGATCATCTATGCTGGTCTTCATCATCAGTTCCACTTCACCGAAATAGTACTTTTCGAAAGCAAATGCACAAGTCACTTAAGAAAATACTAAAATCGCTATAGATGTGCCTATAATATTTGAAGAGTTTCCTCGATTTCTCCAGGATCCCATTATCAGATCCTGATTTCATGACTATGGGACCAACTTGGAAGTATATACTTTCAAACGAAAAAAGAATTTTTCAAATCGGTCCAGCCGTCTTCGAGTAATCGAGTAACATACATAAAAAAAAAAAGATTCTGACGAACTGAGAACCTCCTCCTTTTTTTGAAGTCGGTTAAAAATGTACCTACCTTCTTCTACAACATTTTTAGGTTTTAATCCTCTTACTGTTTCGTTATGTTTCAACTTTCATCACGTAACGAAATCACAGAATAGATACGTAATATCTTAATATATAAAATCGTAAACTGAATGACTGACTGACTGACTGATCTATCAACGCACAGCCCAAACCGCTGGACCTAGAGACTTGAAATTTTGCACACAGATACCTTATACAGTGTAGGCATCCACTAAGGAAGGATTTTTGAAAATTCTATCCCTAAGGGGATGAAATAAGGGATGAAAGTTTGTATGAAAGTCCCTCAGTTTCAAAGATAGGATCTTCAAATTTTGTGTTAAGGCTAACGATTGAATATTAATATGCACGTGTCTCAGCGTTTTTCTTAATTTCACCCCCAAAGGGGTGAAAAGGAGGATGAAGTTGTGTATAGAAAATCCTTTATTTTCGAATTAAAAATCGCTAAATTTATTGTTTAGGCTTATGAATTGAAATCTAACACAATGTAAATTGTTATTGGTAATATTTCAACCCCTATGGGGATGAAATAGGGGTGAAATGGGGTAAAAAACCTATAAATAGATATGGATGTCGTTATTGAGGTTTTCTGGGATGACGATTGCGAAAATGACATTTATTTTGAAGTCCAACACGGTGGACATGATTTAACCCCTAAAGGGGTGAAAATGAGATTCAAATTTGTATGGGAAAATAATATAAAGTAGACATAACAACTTCAAACTTCGTAGGAGCACGTCTAAAAATAAATATGGGCAATCACATATATTGTGATTTTGAAAACCCACCCCTTAGGGGTAAATGTGGTAAGTAAACATAAAAATCGATATGGATGTTGTTCTTGAGGTTTTATGGGATGGTGATTGCGAAAATGACATTTATTTTGAAGTCAAACACTGTGGACACGATTTAACCCCTAAGGGGGTGAAAATGGGGTTCAAGTTCTGTATGAAAAAAAGAATATAAAATAGACATTACACCTTTAAAATTCGTTGGCGCACGTCTAAAATAAAGAGGCAAACACATATTTTGTTATTTTGAAAATGATCCCTTAGGGGGTAAATGGGGTAAGTGAAAATGTAAATCGATGTGGCTGTGGTTCTTGCGGTTTTATGGGATGGTGATTGCGAAAATGACATTTATTTTGAAGTCGAACACAGTGGACTCCGCCCCAAGGGACGGGGGACGGGGATGGGGACGGGAACGGAAACGGGAACAAGAACGGGAACGGGAACGGGAGCGGGAACGGGAAAGGGTAAAGAAACGGGAATGGGAAACTAATATCTATGGACCCAGTTCTGATTATTGTAATAAACTAGCTTCCGCCCGCGACTTCGTCCGCGTGGATATTAGAGAAAATCCTTAGGGAACCTTCAACCAGGATCCGACCAGCCGTTTTTACAAGATTAGGCGGATCCCCACCAAGCAAGCAGCCTCGTGCGAGGCTCACCACACGCGGCAAACGTCTTGTGCCGCGTGAGGTGAGCCTCGCACGAGGATGCTTGCTTGGTGGGGACCCGCCTAATCGCGTAAAAACGGCTGGTCGGATCCTGGTTGAAGGTTCCCTAAGGTTTTTCTTTAATATCCACGCGGACGAAGTCGCGGGCGGAAGCTAGTATTGTATAAAGCTGGGTATGACTGATACTCTATTTATTATACTTTAAGGCGGTTGTATGACCAAACACACCGCAATAACTTGACGCCATTGTAATTTGTTTCTAAGATCGTACGGAACGTACAAACAGGCAAACGCGTGTGTGGCGACGCCGGCCGTGGCAGCCCGGTTGAGTTTCTTGTTTAACAAGTAAGCTAATATCGTGACTTTGAGCCCGTTCGGAGCGGGAGTGTCCGTTCTAGTAAGTTTTATTTATTCTTATGCCCATGGTGTCAAATTCCACACTACATGGAACCGAAAGCGGGTCGCTAGTATGATAATACTTAAACTAAAACTATTTTACCGCTTACAGATGCCGTGATTACGACGAGCTGACAGTGGAACTGTTCGACGCTGAAGGCTACAGCATAGCGGAGCAGCTGGCGACCCACGAGGTCATCCAGCTCGATGACTACGCAGTCACCGACGACACCAAAGTCACGCAAAAAGTCATCCCTGCTTGAGTATTAACGTAAACGTAAGATTCTTTTAAAGTTAAATATGAAAATTGAGTAGTGAATTAATAGTTAAGAGTCCAGCGAACTGTGAGCGTCGCATACAAACGCAATACCAACAAAAATATTTGCAATTTGAGTAAATTAACTTTTCTTGTGATGTTATTCGGATCAAGACGGTATTTTTCCCCTAATGACCCATGGACCCACTCGCATAACCCACTGGTGGGTCGAATTCCCTTTCTAGGGTTCTATTAAATAAAAAATCTAAAATACCAACCCAATTCGAAATAAATGCCAATTACATTTTTACATACAAAACTATATTTTTCTTTGGTTTGCTATTTTGGATTTTTTTATTTAAATAATAGAACCTTAGACAATACTGTCTTAATCCGTATAACATCACAAGAAAAGTTAATTATGCTCAAATTGCTAATCATTTTGGTACCTATTTCGTTTGTTTGGGAATTCACGGTTCGCCGGACTCTTAAGGCTGCCAACCGTCCCGCATTGGGGGGACCATCCCGCATTTGTGTTTACTGTTCCCCTTTATCAAAAGCGTCCCACATTGGCCTTCAAACATCAAAATTATCCCACATTTAAACCATGCTCAGACAGCAATAGCTACAATGAAATCAGCTAATTGCGGACGAATCTCATTTACCAAAACTAGTAAGTCATTAGCTTCTTTTTTTGGCTTTAAAAATACAACGTGTTACAAAAATACCCCTAATGCCGAATATGGTAGATAGGGACCATCAAACTGAACAAGTTTTACTATGAAACAAACTCAAAAAAAAAGCTGTTTCTTACATTTTGATATTTTCGTTATTAATAGTTTTTGTATGAAACAGTTAATGTTTTTTTCGCTATTTCAGAGCTGGCCAGATAGTAAAAGTTGTTCAGTTTGATGGTCCCTATATACCATATTCGGCATTAGGGGTATTTTTGTAATACGTTGTATACACGCTGAAATTTTAATCATTTGGTTCCCGCCGTGAGGTAGTTCCACTCATGATTACAAGCAACTTTTACTATGGGGCCAACTCTCCTGCTCGCAAAAAGAAACAGCTGTTCCATACATTAAGATCGAGTAGGTACTGCACTTTTGTATGGAACAGCTGATTTTTTTTTTGCGAGCAGGAGAGTTGGCCCCATAGTAAAAGTTGCTTGTAATCATGAGTGGAACCACCACACGGCGGGAACCAAATGATTAAAATTTCAGCGTGTATATGTCGTGGGCCAATCGTTGAATTGGGCCGATCGAGATCTGCCTGGGCAGATCATGATACGCCGGCATTTCTTGATTTGCCTTTTCAAAACCTGCCATATCGTTCAAAGCACAACGTTTGACGATTTGCCCGGCCGTGCTTGGGCAAATCGATTCTGTGGGGTGGCCAAAGTACAAGCAAATAAAATGAAGTTTAGAAAATAATTATTTTACTAGATAATAAAGATTAAACCAGCCATGCTAGGATAAAAAGTTTGTAGAGTGACCAAAGTATTAGTAAAATGAAAAGAATGTAGATATATTTTTTTTAATTTTGTTTATTATAAATCATCATTCTCATCTTAACATTCTCATTATTATCATCTTTCTTGTGACGGCGCCATCTTGCTCGCACGTAAACACACAGATGACAGAGCGCAAACAGCGTTACAGCGCCACAAGCGTCGCGAAACGGAAGTATATTACGATGCGCCCAGCCATATCTCGATGTGGCTAAGTACTAGTTGGGCAAATCAACGAATAGGTTGCTTTTATCGATCTGCCTAATTTTTGATTGGGCACATCATGAAATTATTGGCCAGATCATGAAATGCCGGCACATCGTGATCTGGCCAGGCAGATCTCGATCGGCCCAGTTCAACGATTAGCCCACGACATATAGATGTTTTGGTCAGTCTCCCAATTTGTTTTAGGAAAGTTGGCAGCCTTATTAATAGTTAAATAACGACGACGTTGTTTTTGTATTTTTATTTAATTTAATAAGCATTTGCTTTAAAACGTTCATTAGTAATAGAGTAAAAGTGACAAAGTTGAAACTAAGAGATTCTAGTTTAGAGTAGATTTATTTACGACAAACAAACAAATCATTTTGTTAACGATCACCCAAAAGTGGTTTTATGTTGGTATACTCCGTTCCACGAATCGAACTCATAGGGAACAAAATCATCATCATCATATCAGCCGCACGACACCCACTGCTGGGTATAGGCCTCCCCCAAGGATTTCCACGACGATCGGTCCTGCGCTTCCCACATCCAGTGGCTTCCGGCAATCTTCACCAGATCGTCGGTCCACCTTGTCGGGGGCCTACCCACGGAGCGTCGTCCGGTGCGCGGTCGCCATTCCAGAACCTTTCCGCCCCAACGGCCATCGGTTCTTCTCGCTATGTGTCCAGCCCACTGCCACTTTAGCTGAGCAATCCTTCGAGCGATGTCGGTTACTTTAGTTCGCCTGCGGATCTCCTCATTTCTGATTCGATCACGCAGGGAAATGCCGAGCATGGCTCTCTCCATTGCACGCTGGGTGACCTTGAGCCTCCTTATGAGACCCATAGTTAGCGACCACGTTTCACTGCCGTAAGTCATCACTGGCAACACACACTGGTCATAGACTTTCGTCTTGAGACACTGAGGTAAATCGGACACGAAGATTTTTCGGAGCTTCCCGAATGCTGCCCATCCGAGTTGGATTCGACGAGAGATCTCCTTCTCAAAGTTGGACCTACCTAACTGGACTGCCTGTCCTAGGTATACATAATGGTCAACAGCTTCAAGTGCAGTGTTCCCAACATGAACTGGAGCGGGCACAACATGGGCATTCGACATGATTTTCGTCTTATCCATGTTCATTTTAAGACCCACTCTTTGGGAAGCACTACGGAGATCTTCGAGCATTGTGTTCAGGTCCTCCAACGTCTCAGCCATTAGAACTATATCATCGGCAAAACGAAGGTGTGTTAGGTATTGGCCATTAATGTTGATGCCGAGTCCTTTCCAGTCTAAGAGTTTAAAGATATCCTCCAACGCAGCTGTGAACAGTTTCGGAGAAATAACATCTCCCTGTCTCACACCTCGCTGCAGTTGGATAGGATTTGTTCTCTGGTTCTGTACTCGGACCGACATGGTGGCATTTTTGTATAAATACCTCAACACCTCGATATACCTGTAGTCCACTTGGCACCTTTGGAGAGACTGCAGCACCGCCCAGGTTTCAATCGAATCAAAGGCTTTCTCATAATCCACGAACGCCAAGCATAGTGGCAGATTATACTCCTCGGTCTTCTGTATGACCTGCCGCAGCGTTTGGATGTGGTCTATGGTGCTAAAGCCTTTTCGGAACCCGGCTTGTTCGGGAGGTTGGAAGTCGTCGAATTTGCGAGCGAGACGGTTCGTAAGGACTCTCGAAAACAGCTTATAGACATGACTCAGAAGCGAGATGGGTCTATAGTTCTTTAAGAGGGACTTGTCACCCTTTTTAAAGAACAAAATCACCTCACTTATGTTCCATGTCTTCGGCGTTCTGCCCTCGACGATGACGGAATTGAAAAGCTTCTGGAGGACTTTAAGTATCGGCTTACCGCCCGCTCTCAGAAGTTCTGTAGTGATTCCGTCGTCGCCCGCCGCCTTGTTGTTTTTCAGCTGTCTGAGAGCCATACTAATCTCGTACATGCTGACGTCCGGGATATCTTGGGTATAGTGTCGGGTAAGCTTGGCTCTGGGGTCTTTAGCCTTGCTTTCAACGGGTGTCTGCGTGGAATATAACTGCCCATAGAAACTCTCGATCTCCCTAAGGATTTCAGGCTTCGCTGAGATGATGCGTCCGTCGTCAGTTTTCAGCTTCGTCATCTGGCTTTGCCCAATAGACAGATCTCTCGCGAACACTTTGGAGCCTTTGTTCCGCTCGATAGCCTCTTTAATACGATTCGTATTAAATTGGCGAAGGTCGCTCGTCAAAGACTTAGATATCTGTCTATTAAGCTGCCGATAACGATTAGCATCTACTGAACTCTGGAGCCTCATTTCACGTCTCTGATCCATGAGTAGGAGTGTGTGGTCGGAGAGTTTCTTTAGCTTGGGACGGCGGGTCTTGAAGAACTTGGACCCTACCGTACGGACAGTATCCACCACCATATTGTTTAGATCGTCCACATCTATGCTGTTCTCAAGGGCTTCGAAACGGTTTTGGAGTTCGAGTTGAAAGCTCTCGGGGTTTTGGATATGGGCCGGCAATGGTCGGAGTGTTGATTTTATCAGTCGAGATCTTTCCAGCTTTATGTTGATATTCAATGTGCCACGTACCAATCGGTGATCGCTCCCCGTCTTAACGGCGTTGATCACAGTGACATCATTGAATATTTGCTTTTTCGTCGACTTGATAAAATCAATCTCATTTCTGACTGTACCGTCCGGACTGACCCAAGTCCACTTCCGGCTTTCCGGCTTTCTGAAGAATGAGTTCATCATAAAGAGGTTCTCCTTCTCCATAAAGTCGGCTAGCATCTGGCCTCTGTCATTCCGTTGCCCAACTCCAAATTGCCCCACTCTCAGCTCATCACCGCATCGTTTCCCCAACTTTGCATTGAAGTCCCCCATCACAACGGTGTAGTGGGTTTTGTAGCTATGCATGGCTTTAGAGATCTCCTCATACATAGCCTCCACTTCGTCATCTTGGTGCGTCGAGGTCGGTGCGTAAACCTGTATGACATTCAACGAATACCGTTTGGATATTCTGAGTATAAGGTACGCCACCCTGGTCGACACACTTCCGATGGTAATCACGTTGTTGACAAGGGACTTGTGGACGATGAACCCGACACCACCTTGGGACTGTTGGTCGCCCTCCCGGTAGTACAGCAAGTTACCGGAATTAAGGATTATCGAGTCCTCTCCCTCTCTTCGGACTTCAGATAACCCAATGATGTCCCAGCGTAACTTGCTTATAACTTCTTCCAACTCGATTAACTTCGTGTCGGTCCTCAGTGTGCGCGTGTTATAGGTTGCCAGGTGCAATTTTCGTGATTGGTGGTAGCCGATCCGCACCCGGGGATTCTTAGCACCCCCTGCCCCGCCGTTACCATAGCCGCTACCGTAGCTAGGAATAGCGGGGCCGCCGGGGACTGGGGGCCAATTTATTTGTGTGTCCATTCATGAGGGGGTTTGCCATAATCGCCACGCTTGGCAGGCGGGTTGGCGATCGCAGTAGGCCAAGAATTTTGGAGACGCTGCTGCCCGTCTCCTGATGGCTGTGTTCCCTTAGTCGCCTTTTACGACACCCACGGGATGAGAGGGGGTAGTGCTATTCTAAGCCGGCACATACACGGGAACAAAATACTCGTAGCTTATTGGTCAGTGCGCGCGGCCAGAGCTAGCCTATAGGCTAGGTAAAGGTATGATTCCGATCTCGGCAGCAAGCAGCAGTGCTACCGCAGCAGTACGCTCCAAATTGAACCATATCAGGCCTCCTTCACTCGCTGAAGGTCGCGCGATAAGCACCTACCGCTAGCCGTGCCTACGAGGGCACAAGTGAGCAGCGGGCCGCCACACGCCCGCCGCCGTACGAGCGCGGCATCTTACTGCACAAGTAGGTATTGTCTCTTTATAATAGTTACAATGTCGAATCGCCATTACTATGCCGTGTACGGATGTCAAAATCAAAAAAACAATAATAATTGTCGTTTTTCACATTATGATTTATGCTGAACAGTTCATTTAAAGGAAGACGACCCTAACGTTGCGTCATCAGAAAAGGTAAGAGCACGCGATAGAAAGAGAGGCAACTACTATTAGCTTTGCGCGACCTGAATTGCACTTTATTGTGTTGGCGCAAAAGTCGCCATTTATTTAAATGACTTTGCGGAATGCTGCTTCTGTACTTGTACTATTAGTTATTCTGTGCTGTAATGTTATGATTAAAAGGCCCAATTTGAAGTGATCGGAAAAGTGACGCGACACTTCTACACGCGAAAAGCTATGCGGTTGCGACACTTCTCCTCTCACTTCAAATTGAGCAGTCTTTCTTAAACATTACGGTTCACTTTGGAGCGCACTGCTGCTTGCTGACGAGATCGGAATCATACCTTAAAGGTTTCTCAACCAGTGGGGCGTGGCCAGTTTTCAGGGGGGACGCGAAGCATTTGATAATTTACAAAAATAAATTACTAGACTCATAAAGTAGACTGAACTAGAGACCTTAATTACCTAAATTTTATTAGGGGAGGCGTGAAGATTTTCGCAAGTCGTTAGGGAGACGAGACTTCAAAAAGATTGAGAAACCCAGGGCTAGACTATTAATAGGCGCACACGGACAGTTTGTCTTTGGAAGCTCGTTTCGTAGAATGGACTATAAAAGTTTCGGATATCCGAGTCGTTCCATATATCAGCGGTTCCCGAATGGTGTTCCGCGGAACCGTGGGGTTCCGCAAAAAATCGTTTGTTCTAACTAAATAAACATTTATCTTAAAAAATCCTTCTTTTAAAGTCGCACTACCTATACTTACAAGATGCGAACATCAAGCCAAAAAGCCTCAGTGTGGTGTGATTTCACGTAAAAAAAAACAATGCTATACATACACTTCAAAGGTTTCCGCGCGTACTGTTCATTAGAAATAAAACGCTTTTTACGGATAACAGCGCGTATATTGATTAATTATAATTTAAAATCATTAAAATTAAAATTTATTTAGTTTTGATTTGTTGGTTTTATTGTTACAGTTAGTTTACTTCTTATTTGAGCTAGGGTTCCGCCCAAAATCGGTGAACCAAAAAAGTTTCCGTAGCCAAAAGAATTCGGGAACCGCTGCATAGGCTATAATGTATGCGATTGAAATTCTTATATAAAAACCCAAACAACTTAAAAAAAAAAACACTTAAGGCCCGGAAAATGAGACACAATAGATTTTCTGTTGTCCGGCCGCATGCGGTTTACTTCAATGCGCGCGCTGGCATAGAAGTACTAAAAAAGGGTAAATAAAAATACGCACAGAATATGCCTTTGTTACATTAATGCTAGATTGCTAGGATTAGGCAAACAAAACACTAGATTACTAGGGCGTTTTGTAATGTATGTTGATAAATCAAAATGAAGGTACTTGCTTAGAGCTTGTAAAGGAGAATAGGTAATGTAAAAACTTGTTTCATGCTACTAAATTAATTATCGATTATTATCAAATGCGTTGTGTTTAGATATGTTTGTAATAAGTGTACGTAAGGGGTACGAAGAATGTACTTGTTAATAATTATGTATGTAATTATACAGACTGGATACTATAGTACTACAATTTTAGATGTATTTTAATAAAGTCGTCCTCTCTTACTAAAATAATTGCTGTGCCCTTTTTAGGGCATCCGCTGTGTTAAACGGGACCCCGGCGCGGGAATATAGATTGCTGGTTTTCTAACGGACAGATGCTTGCCGGGCATGAGTAAGATGTAATCTATGTCGACCCGCGCGCGTGTCCCGCTTAACGCAGCGGACGGCCTCAGGGTCTACACAACAATTATTATACCTATGTATACAGTACGAGGCGTAAATCTTGAAATCGGGCGGGGATTGCGCGGAACGCGTATTTTGGGAATGCGTAGCGGTGAGGGGCGCGGGCGGCGGGAGAGGGGCGCGCGCTATTGGTCGCTCACAAGAGCACATGCGCGAACTTATCCCCACTCCGTCGCAAAAATTTCAAGATATATGCTTCGTACTGTACCTAACCTACCATCTGGTTATCATTGCGGATTGCATTGCCAACCTGGGGCCTTCACTATGTTTATAAAATATGTCTTTCTGGGTTGTTAGATATATTTTAGTTGTTTTTGTAAAATGGTTTTGATAACTCTATTTATATTTCGTACTCACGAAAGAAAAACCTTACATTTTGTAAGAACTTTTAGGGCTGCGTTCCTAATCAAGTTGAGAGCACTGTTCGCGAACCCGACTTTAATAGTCACAAAATTTTACACAAAATAGGTACACAAATGTACCTACTGCATTTATATGGATCAGCACTAACCGTGCTGTTGGCGTTATTTAGAACTATGCCTAGGTAAAACATTTTTCTTTAAAAGTGAAAACTTAAAAAATAACTTTTTAATAGAAGTAGTTTTTAACTTGAAATGGTGTCCAAGTGTAATTTTATCCATTCCTAATGTTACCTTTTTTAATATTACTCAATTGCTTTAAAGCCCTTTTGAATAAGAGCTTATTAGAAATATGTCCCTTGATATTACACAAATAAGTATTTTCTTGTTTTAGTTAGACGATATATCAATGAGTTTAGCCAAATACATAAGTATATTATCAAATGATAAATAATATTATTTAGTTATTCATTTTAAAAGCTAATTTTAGGTTAATCAGCAGAAGCAAACTTATAATTTAGTTTTTTTTTATAATTACGGCGGCATAATACTTTAAAACAACATCATCAAAATACATTATCAAGCATTTATTTACATGGCATACTTATAATAAAATTTATTTGTAAACCGTCTTTCTTCAATTGATTTTGAACCTTATTGAGTTCAATGTTAAGTGAAAAAAATTGTCATTTAGAGGTAACAATGTGTGTGATGCTGTGTGTACAGTCAGCATCACATCAAGTTATATGAAACTCAAAAAAACTCTAATTTTGAAACTTAATGTCTTCGCTTTGATTATAAAAAATTGTAGATTACCCTGTCGTTATGGCCCAGCGTTCCGTTGATTGTACATTTATGTGACTAACAAATTAAAATCAATCAATTATTAATATCACACGACTGTGTTCTTAGATATCTAAATGTATTTAAGTCAACTAATATTTGAGTGATAATAACGGGTGATCCATTAAAAATTAATAACTAAGTAAATCACTCATATTTTAAGTTGTTACAGTCATGTTTATAAGAATGTCTCTCCTAATATATTGTTGTAAGATTGTTGAAATTGAGTGGTTTTTAAATTAAAATAAATATTTTTATAAAAACATGTATTGTTTATTTCTGAGGCGCCTATAATACAATTACATTTTAGTCATTAATCTAATAACTTACATATAACCCGCGCGGATAACGAAACAATCTGTAAATGGCTATATACAATAAGTGTGAGCGAGAAGACCTTACGATTCGGAGGGTCATCCCCGTGTATAGCATGCAGCATGAGGGCATGTGTGAGCGAGATAACCGGCCGGCCGCCATTTGCAGATTGTTTCCTTATCCGCGCGGGTTATACAATGCAATATGCATAGCATAGCTACCGCAGCCACCACATAAGGCACTTCCACTATGCACGCTTTTCAAGAGCAGATGCAGTATGTATGAGACTACAGTTCTGACTACATAGCTGGAATCTGTATTATTTTAGCTCTGGCTTGTGCATCGAGTCACACTGTTACCTGGTGCGACTTTTTTTCCGAATGTGTCACACTATACATAAACCAGTGTTACTAGATGAGAATAAAAATTCGCATCGAGTCGCACTGTTACTCATAGCGAATCTCAACCAGTTACAGTGTGACTCGTTGAGAATATAGGCTTTTTATCAGCTTTCGGTTTTTGCCGGAAATGTGCGATCCGAGTGCATCGAAGCGAAGCAATATAAGTATTTAATTTTATTTGAGAAAGTTATCATAACTTACATAAACTGTTAGAAAGCCAGATTACAAAGTATGTATAAATAAGCATGAAAAAAATACGAAGGCATCTGTATCTGCCCCTGACATATTCAACCATTTACAAATATAAATATTACCACAGAAAGAAGTAAGAGTGTGTTTCCACTGAAGCATCAAGATTGGTCAATTCATTGAACCACGCGCAGCAGAGTGGTGCGTAGTGGAGCTTGTGGAAACCCACTTTAATACTCCACAGTAATATTTTTATCACTTGACCCTATTCACATGCATTATTTCCAAAAACGCCAAAACCAACCAACATTTAATTGGTAACCTGGAGCTAGGCCTTAGTTTTCATGTCAGATATTATGAATACAATCATGAAGGTAGTTAAGAATACATTTTTATTTAAATAACACAGGTACCTAACCTAATACTACACACACTGAAGATTCAAATATATCAAATCCTAACTACATTATTTTGATTATACTTATGATTATAACTTTAGTATTGAACACTTGAGGCGAATGATGAATGACTATGTATTAATGCATGATTACATGAACTAGATAGTTACACAATTCATTGAATAATGACTAGACATAGCTTAAAGCTACATACAGCACACAAGCTTTTTGGCAAATTTAGAATTTGCTTACAATAAACCTATGAAACAAATCAATGAATATAAAACTTTTAAATATCTGCAACAAACAGTTTTGGTAACTCTGACTCTAAGCGGATTACTCTTACAATGGATGTCAATCTCCAATTATCATATGGGTTTGAATTCTTTGGTGTATATGATTCAGGAGCGACGAAAGTGCTGTAATACGAAATCAGTTCATGAGATTGATCACCATCCAGATCTGCAATCATCAATGATTGTTCTTGATATTCCAAATCCGGTTGACATATTGGTAGTGGTGCATTTGTGTCAATTTGTCCACGGACACATATCTGCACAATATCCGTCTGGCTCACATTCACGTTGTGCGTTTGCATTTTATCAAATGACACCAGAACTATCCTCTCTGAAATATCATGTACAGTGAAGTTTGGGTACTTGATGAATGGTGATATAGAAGCTACGTTGATGATAGGCCGATAGTAAAATATATCATTGGTATTTTTAGGACTCTGATTCTGTACATTGTATGGTACTTCATCAATTTTTAGTGCACCCTTTGCAGCGTTATGTGCATTGTGTGCACTGTTCCACTGTCATAATTTCAATACAAAGCCTCGTATTGAATTTGCAAAGGCAAATGAACTGGGCCTCATGGCGTAAACATGGTTGGCTGAATATTCCCAGCCCACTGTGGTTGAACCATTTCTTTCCAGCAACAGCTTCAAGCTGACCCTGCAAGAGTTTGGACACTCTCCAGAATTCTCCACAATTAGTTTACCTGGACCATTAGAGTATATCTCCCTAGTGTTGCCAATACTCTTTTTCAAACTTAGATTTACTTTCTTAGATGCAGATGCAGAAGCTGTATAGTTTGATTTGTCTAGTTTTAAGAACTTCCTATAAAGATTAGGATATGTTATGAGTCGGACAGCTTCTGTTGTGCCGTTCTTACAGATGTAAGTAATTGTATCAGCTTCTGGCACTAATTTAACTGATATGCAGTCGTTTATTGTCATCGGTTCTCCAATAATATTGCCTGTTGCTCCGGATACAATCAATAATGAGTTGTGATTAACATTTGGATAGACTGTCGCTACTGTTAGAAGGTCATTGACCTTATCTTTGTCCATATCTTTCATGAGGATAGGAAAATCAATAGCTGCAATGTTGTTAAAGTCTTTTCCATGTTTGTGTTTGTACCAGTAATATGTTCCCGACAAGGGATTTAAGGCGGCAAGCAACCCTTCCGACCCCGAGACTAAACAATCCTTTTGATTATCTCTGTTTACATCAATAAGATGGCAGTTAATTTCTGTAGGAATTCTGTCATCTCTAGTGTACCATCCAATTTTGCCAGAATTTCCAACTATAAGCAGCACACCATTGATGTTATCATTTGTATTTTTCTCAAGCTTCATATGGTTACCTCTATAAATGAATATTAAGTTCTTAGTATTTGGTATAGCCCCTTCAACAACTTGGATGGCACCCGATAGCTCGATCTCATCATAAGGCAGCTCCCAACTTGTTGTTTTATCTTGCCAGTCATTACTAGAGCAGCTTCCAACTTCTGAACATGGTATTCCCCAAAGAAATATAATTACAGTGAATATGCAAACAAGAATCGACGTAATAAAGGCGCATCGGCGCGGGAATGACATCTTATTGGATACGTCTGACTGCAGAAAGCTTACGTTGTCCATTGTGCTTTCTACGGTGTTAACATTGGTATTGAACTCATCCATATCGCTCAAGCTATAGTTCTTGGACGAATGCAAGCCGCTGTTGAAGTCCAAATTGTTGCAACTATCTGTAGCTTTGATGTGGCATGCATTCTGCAGTTTGTGGTGGTCGTCTTCCGATTCGGAATCTGATAGGATTTGCTTCAATGGTGCGTAATTGCCGCCGGTTCCATTTGTTGACATGGCGTAGTATGTAGAATCAAATATTTTACATTTTACTCAAAATAATGAAACAAGTTGAAAGTTTTTGTTAAAAAAGTAAAATCAATAATTAAATCCCCGCCGACTTGAATTTTTTATCGATTGACAGTTTGACACATGACAGGGTTGAGGGATGTCGAAAGTGAAAAAAAAATCGATATATCGTTACATCGATATTTATAAAAATATCAATATCGGCCTCAATATATCGCTAAAAAAATATCGATATATCGGTCAAATTTTCAGAGAACATTTGGGCATTTTTATAAAAGTTTATACGGCGACAAAATAAGGCCAAAAAAATTATAATCGTAATATTGGTGTTTTTCTTTCTTCAGGCTGATTCTATTATATCTTAATTTGATTAAAACCACAAAAAACAAGATAAAAATGAGGTAGATCTTGGCAAAATTACTAAATGGTTAGTGACCTGAAATCTTTTGTTGTTAACTGCCTTAGATATCTCCATAGTTATACGGTTTGTTATTCTCTTATTTTTTTCTCGTAGGTACCTTATGTCAATCAAGGAGAAGGGTACTTCGGAAACGAAGAATATTCTGCCAATGACATTATTATTATTATTGTTGGATATTAGAGAGAAAGTTATGTTTGGGTGGGGCATACAAAAATAGACGTCGTTTGTATCAAATATGTTTTTTATTTTTTTTTTATTTTATTTATTCCATGGAAAACCAGCAACTATACAAACAGGTATAAAAAAACGTAGGAAACAATAAGCTAATTAAAAGTTTTCGCTTATAGTAACAATAATAATAAATATATAATAAATATATAATATAATAATAAATATATGGGAGTTCTTTGTCGTTTTAAGGGAATTCATGTCATGTCTATACAGCCAAACTCTAAAGCGGCCTCTACACTACAAGGCGAAGTTCCTCGCCGAAGTAATCGTTGAAGTTAGCCGAGTACGAAGCGCGTCGCTACGCTACACTACTCGCCGGACTTCGGGAGTGCCTTAAGTTACAGATCGTAGATCGATTCAAGGGGTTAACGATCCAAAAGATCGATTCAACGCAAAAGATCGAGCATCTCTAGTTTGACACACACTGACACTAATGACAGTGACAAGACAACAGACAGACTTTTTTTCAGGCAAAGATAGTAACTTATACGGCCAGGCCAAAGCATTTTTCCTTCAAAAAAGGTGTTATGATTGTTTTTTTTTATTTTGCTGTGCTCTAGCTAGGCATCAAATTCGTGTACTAAAGAATAGGGAATAAAAATTAAATACTACAATGAGTTTTTGGCGGGATTTTGTCGAGTTCAGTTCGGTGACTATTTTAATTATTCTCAAATTGATTCATAGTGGATATTGTGTCTTAAAATTGGTGCAGTTTTGTGGTACAAGTGTCTACGCAACTGAACAATATGTGGGATAATGGAAATAGACGCGATCTTGGTTGTGTGAAGCTGATACTTTTATTGTAGGTATTCTGTGGTAGTGGTCGCTACCTCGGCAAAACTTACCGAGTAAACTGTCTTGATATACTTGCTGCCAAATGCTCCAAGCAGCATTGGAATGTGATGCACCCGCATTTTAATGTAAACTGAAACAATCTACTAGAAAATCTAGAAGTACTGAACTATTCAAAACATGACACTGGCAATAATTACTTCCAAGAGGAAAGTAGATTGCCATAACAAAAATAAGAAGACGAAATACTACAATAATCAACTAGTTCTGAATCACAGATAAATATACTAGTTCTGAATTTCCCAAAGTTTTGTGACGATTTTGATGCAAGGCAAGGCTAGGTCAATACGTCCCTCTACTGCTAGCCTGTGTTTAAACTTTATGATAAACTAGCGGCCGCCCGCGGTTTCACCCACCTGGTTCCCGTTCCCGTGGGAATTCCGGGATAAAAAGTATTCTGTTTTAATTTAGTCTATCTCTACATTCTCTACTATCTGTGTGCCAAATTACAACCGAGTTCGTTCAGTTGTTTTTGCGTGATTGAGGAACAAATATCTAAACATCCAAAGCCACAAACTTTCACATTTAGCGCCATCGCACACGGGGGACTTTTGTCTCCGCAACTATTTTGTCTCTCACATGGTTTGTATGAAAAGTTGCAGACGACCGCGTCGCTTCGTGGGCGCGCTTCCATATAAACCCGTGGACTTGAGACAGAGACAAAACAGTTGCACGGGGATTCATCAGTCAGGTTTTTATATCTTGATGCAGGCAGAGTAAGATAAGTAAGGAACTAAGTACCTACGTTGACGAAGTTGCGAGACGTCTCGTGCACCCCGTCCGCACATTATTATATCATAATGAAAACTTATTTTCATTTTTATTTAAAACTAAAGGTCAATCAACAATAAATTAAAATCCTTTTCTAGGCAGAATGTATATTTTGTTTGTATTGTTTATAAATTATTTGCAGTTCTTTCGATACATTAGCCTATATACAAAGATTTAAACACAAGTTCCTCCTATTATGTCACACTTATTCAATTGGTGTTATGTATCCCATACAAATACAAAATGGTATTAAAAAACTTGTCTGGCAAACTAAATACATTCAGACATGAAATTAGGCACACACACCTATTTTTGAGGTCCATTAGAATTTGTTTAATTAATTGATTCACAGAACAAATATAGGACTGATAATTATATAAATTTTTATAGGACTACGGTGAAACTTACATTTTATACTAAATTGAGATTATTTAAAGATACCATTCATGGTGGTTACAATACATTTATACACAGTTATGTTTCACCGGTAACAAAAGACCAAGTCATAGTACTTATACCAATTATTAACCATTTTATGGTTTCACTATCATAAACTGCAGTTATTCATCTAACTATATTAATGAAATAAATAGAAAACAAAACAAGAACTATATACATGTTCAGCCTCAAAAATACTTTTATTGATATTCCTATGGTGTATTCTGAATTATGGTTGTTTGTAACTTTACTGATGGCACTTTCTGTTATGAATATGTTTAACGAAATTGCGATATCTATTTAGGTGCCCCGGGGGGGTATTTCAACCTCTGATAACTTGCCAAGATTGCTATAGTTACATCTCTTTCTCGCTGTATAGCAAATAAAAGAGACACATTGATAGCCATTCAGAAAACTGGCAAGCTTTGAAGGGGTTTGGAACTGTGATAATTGATCATAAGACTTACAGATTATAGGAACAAAGATTAAATTAGCATGTCACACACTTGACAATGGATGCTTAATCTTAAACGAGAAATAAATAATAAAAATATAGCTCTATAAAATAATGTGATGATTTCTTATGACAATGGACAAGATTAGGCATTAGTGAACATTTGTTAAATAATATCAAAATAGGTCATCATATTTTAAGAAACTACCGTATTCGTTTTGACGAGAAATTTAAGTGTCAAGATTGCTAAAATCTTGGCTTGACATGTCTTTTATTTAATACAAAAAGTTAAACAGTTGAACTACGAAAAGGGCTTTTATAAATGGCATAAAGGTGGTTTCAAAGTCAACATGCATAGTCTGATATGCCGTTGACTGTACTTAAATAAACCTGTGTAAGTATAAATGATTTGAAATTAATTATTTTATGTGTTAAAACACACTCTGTTATTGCTTCTAAAATAAAGAGAGAACTATATTGTTTGCATTAAATCTCTCGTTATAATGAATACAGTATAGTTTGTTTTAGTTCTATACATTAGATCAAAGTATCAATGTGACACTGAACATAGAAGACAGCCATAATATACATCCAAGGAATCAGTCTTGCAATACTTTCACAAAACATCTTTATATACAGACTTAAAATATTCCACGTAAACATTCCACTAAATACCGTATTTGAGTCCCATATTGAATAATTTTATGAATACATATTACAATTATAATTGAATTAAACTATCATAAATTAATTTAATATACCTACGTTAGTCTGTAATAAGGAGCCGGCCCTCATACTAGCATCCCGCGCTAGACCTAAATTACAATGCATATTTTGTACATATCAAATACAATATTATGATATTTGAAATCAATGATACCACAGCAGTCTAAACGCTGCTCACGAGACTTCACAATATGCTAACGCGTCGTTGACACGATTCGACTAAATAAATAATACAGATCTAACGTTACACATTGTAAGGGTATTCGCCGAGATAGTCTATGAGAGTGGAGGGGAGAGGTAGATGCCTGTGTTTTGGCGCGCACCAGAGCTTGGGCTTAAGGGGGTTAGAGTCCAGTGCTTTGTGGACAGCCAGTCTCGCCGCGTGCATCAACGAGGGCGGTTCCTTCCGTAACGGTTTGGAGAGCAGGACGGGCGAGTGGGGGCAGCCGTCTCGGTCTACCCACACCGTGCCCGCGCCCTTCTGCCCCACGCGCGTGTAGTGCTGTATCAACTCCACCACGCACCGGAACCGGGGCATATACCGTGCTAATAGCCGGTCACAATCTAACCTGTAACAATATGGACAAATAAATTAGTAAAAGAAAATAATGCCTATTAAGGTGGGTACCCAACTACACACTTTTGATAGCGAACCTCAGCACTCCACGAACTGGGATAAATGCGCCATAACAGAATTTTTTTTTACCCTGTGACCATTATGTGTGCAAACCGCATACGTTGCGATAGTTAATTTTTACGTCAATGCCATTATTGGAGGAATTGACAAATCGCTTCAATTGCAAATTTAAACGATCAATTTAAGCATCAATGAGCATCAATTACGTAAAAATTTACAACCGCAATTGATTGTTACCACTCCAGAGGCCTTTACAGTACATGATAAAAAAAATGTTGGTGCAGGTTCGCGGAGCGCGGAGGTTCGCGAACTTAAGTGGGAGGGAACCCTTATACTTGGAGAGGGTTACTGATCCCATTGTTATGCTGGGGTTTCATGGCTTAATGCCACTAATTGTCGCACTAATAGAACTTAAACGTAAATAGTTAAAATGTTACTCCAACATTAAATGGTTAATTCCATTAAGTTACTTTCTTGCCAAGTAATTAAAGTGCTAATTAAATGCATTATGATGTTATTAATTACCAAAATGACTTATTGCCTATGCCTATAATAGCTTGATTACGACTTTAATTGCTTATTTTAGTGTTTAGGAAACATTAGAACAACTACCGGTGTATTCAATAGCAACTATGCCACAATTATGTTGATTGCAAATTTCGTGCATAATCTCAATTAAGTATCCTCATATTATGTTGAGTAATAATGAGGAAAATAGTATAAAGATGTACAACATTTCTTACCTAAAGAATCCTTCCTCGAAGTGCAACCTCACGGAGGTCGGTCCTCGGTCGGTCTGTACTGACAATGAGAATATGAAATTGCTGTCTCCCGAGTTCCTGATGATGAAAGCTCCTACACTCGCGTCTTTTAATAAGCTACGTGCACCCTGAAAAAAGAAAAAAATAACACTTTATAGCAAATCCAATATTAAAAGAACATTGTTGAATCATTTCGTAAAATTAATGGAAATTAAACTTTGATTAGCAGCATAATTCTTAAAAATATCATGTCATAATTTTATCATGAAACTCGTGAGTCACTTACGCGGTATAAAGTAGTTGTATGAAATATTCACACCCTACTCAGAGTAGGTAAATAAGATTTGATAAGCAAACAAAATCAGTTTTCAGAAATACTAACTAAAGTGGGGCTAACTAAGTTGTTGCTGTTTGTTCTATGCAACATAAAAGGAATTACAATAAAGTATGTTAGAAAATCATCTAAGAGTACGCCATAGTCAGGACTGATCGTCGTGGAGATCCTTGGGGGAGGCCTATACCCAGCAGTGGGTGTTGTGCGGCTGATATGATGATGATGACGTTAGAAAAAAGTTAAATGCTCACCTGCCAGTCTAAATATCCATAGTACCACCCAGATAGCCTGAGTGCTCTATATGTTTCATCTAGCCTTCTCAAACTGTCGTCAAGTGGTGGCAAGGTTGTCGTGTAAGGGGTGAAGTATGCCGGGGAGACTGTGAAGGGTGGTGTGAGGGGGGTGTGGGGGGCGTGCGCCGGCCGCTTGGCGGGGCACGCCGCCAGCGACACGCGCAGCTCATGCCGGCAGTTGGGGCACGGACCAGACCAGCTACTGATGGGCACATCCACGCATGCATCTGGAAAGATTAATGCTTTTGTTAATAAAGTTATTGTGAACACATATAGGATGTTTAGAAACAACAGGAATTTCTAATAAAAACAAAAGATAAGGAATAAGAAATTGCCATTACATAGGTAACTTAAGTACTGTGTTGCAAAAATTGTTTCAGGATTGATCAATAAAATTTTCATGGTGGAGAAATCTCCACACATATTTATTCATTGACAAAATAAATAGTTTTTATTTATTTGACAAACAGACATCTCATAAAACAGATAAAATTTGAGAAAAAGGTTGATTAACACAAAAATGTTTGATGTAGGTGCCTGTTTAAGACAAAAATAGTGTATCCTTGAATAAACAAAATTAAACCATCAAGCCAGACAAGACAAGTATATATAATAAGACACAATAGCTTTTCCATTGCTGTCTGGCCTCATGCAGCCGCCTCGCATTTAATGAATTAATGTATTTTTCAAGCTAAATGATAATTCATAGGTCATTAAGATAACAATTCATATTATCTCTCTCTACCATACAACAAAGAGGCTCCATAGATAACATAATGGGTTGCTATCTGTATTTATAGTAAGTATACTCAGTCTAGTCGATTGTAATAATACTTTTCATTAAGTATAAAGCTAATTAGATTATTTCGGAATGCAAAATCTACATTTGTAATTGAACTTGTATTTATTTCTTAAAATATTATTTTTAAAGCTAATACCTATCATTATATTAAGTGCTTGTAACAGCCTAGACTGAATAAATTATTTTTGAATTTTGAATTTGAATTTTGTTTTTTTTTTATTTGAATATATTAAAGAAAAGATAAAGACTGAACTATTGTCTTTAATTTTTATTTTCTTTTACAAACTTGTTTTTTATATTTAGAAAATTAAATTCCAATTTCCAGTATTTGTCAATTAAATTCAGCTTTTCTTGTAACTCATAAAAATGGACTATTAGCCAGTTTTAACCTAAAAAATACAGGGCATGTGACATTTATACTCATTAGCGAATAGTTAAGATCCGAAGCCATTGAAATATGTTATTGTATTGTTGACAAAAACAACTTGTCAACTTGTTCAACTATCTTTAGAGATGGAATGTTGATAAGTATAGCATAGTATAGTATATATAGTATAGTATAGCATCTGTAATAAGTTAATTGTGTCGTAAGCTTGAAAATAAGCAATTATACGATACAGAGACACAGATATTGTTGTTAAGACTTTGTTTTATTTTTTAGTTAGCGAACGAATAGAAAGTTGGCCATTTGAGTAGGGGGGCTGATTTCAATGAAGTGGCGACCCGTGTAAATGCCCCGTAATAGATAGCTTTGTTTCAATAGCCAAAAACTTACTATTTAAATGTAGTCTAGCTGCTAAAGTCATGTTGAGAGGATTGAACCTTGGTTCTTTTTCTTCTATAACGCACATTTGTTGTTCACTATTCGGTGGAGTACTGTGTGATCCTCCCACCTCGTTTTCAGAGGCCACGATTTAATTTATAATATTAAATATTCAGCACTCAAGAAATACTCCAAGGCTCATTGTTTCATAGACACTTGTGATAAGTTTTCCAAAAGAATTTTCCACTCCCGTATTAGCAGTCACTTCCTATCTCTATACTTCATTCACCGTTTCACCATAGGGTACACAAGATCATTAATTTAATTTATTTGATTAATTCCACAATTTTTCACCATTTTTTTCACAATGCCAGACGACAGACACAGACAGAACAAAAAGAAAGAAATGTCAAAAATCTCAAATCTGTCAAAATCACTAGTTGCTGCGCCAACGCGTTCCGTTGATCACTGGTATTATTCACTTGATATTTTTAAAATACGCGTTATGGAAATAACTGGTTTTTTTCACTAAAATTAATAAGATGCGATGCGATGCAATCCATATCCAATAAAAATTTAACGTCCTCACTTCTCGTCCGAAGGCGCACAACGCACAACTGTGATAGTAGTCTGTGTGAGACTGACTGACTAACTGACTTTGTGAGTTTGTTTGGAGCTGGGCATAGTGATGGGTTTTTGACCGGATAAAAAATCAAAATGGATAAAAACTCAATAAAGATCCGTTTTTAGCCGAGTTTTTATCCAAAAGGACGGATATTTATCCGTCCTAATAAAATATTTATTTTAAAACCCTTTTCTTGATATGTCACGTAAATTTTGAAATTAAAATAAAGGTAGTTAATAATTTTAAACAAAATAAGTGCTGTTGAAGTGCATTATAATTAAGAAATCCAAAAAATGCAATAGAAGAATGAAAACTACATCCTGAGAATTCTCAAACTACTTCAGAATTATGAATGAATTCGTTCGATGACTCTAGCACCCCCAGCCCCCAACGTACGTAGCACGTAGTTTTACGCAAAAACGGAAGGGTTGTCACAAAATTTACTTGACACGCAGGGTTCGGAAACCAGTTAATATTGTAAAAAAAATACCATGATGGCAGCCAACTATTTTGTTATTGGGCCGAATTCGATGAAACTCGGTTTGGGCACTATTTAAAAAAAAACAGTAAAGCAATATTAAAAATGTCGAAAATGTACGATGGCGGCCAACTTTTTTGTTTATGGGCCGATTTCGATGAAACTTGGTTTTTGGTACTATTTTGACAAGAAAACAGCAACGCAATGTTTAGTGAGTCAAAAGTCCAAGATAGCGGCTAACTTTTTTGTTTGTGGGCCGATTTCGATGAAACTTTTTTTTTTGTACTATTTTGACAAGAAAACAGCAACGCAATGTAAAAAAATATGAAAAATCCAAGATAGCGGCCAATTTTTTTGTATTTGGGCCGATTTCGATGAAAGTCGGTTTTTTGTACTATTTTGACAAGAAAACAGCAACGCAATGTTATAAATATGAAAAATCCAAGATAGCGGCCAGCTTTTTTGTTTTTGGGCCGATTTAGATGAAAATTGGTTTGGGACACCATTTTTAAAAGAAAACAGCAATGCAATATTAAAAATATCAAAAATCTAAGATGGCGGCCAACTTTTTAGTTTGTGGGCCGACTTTGATGAAACTTTGTTTGGGGCACTAATTTTAAAAGAAAACAGCAACGCAATGTTAAAAATGTCAAAAATCCAAGATGGCGGTCATCTTTTTTGTTTTTGGGCTCATTTCGATGAAACTCGGTTTTTGGCACTATTTTGACAAGAAAACAGCAACGCAATGTTAAAAATGCAAGATGGCGGCAAACTGTTTTGTTTGTGGGCTGATTTCGATGAAACTCAATTTTTGTACTATTTTGACAAGAAAACAGCAACGTAATGTTAAAAATATGAAAAATCAACGATGGCGGCCAACTTTTTTTTGGGCCGATTTCGATGAAACTTTGTTTGGGGCACTGTTTTTAAAAGAAAACAGCAACGCAATATTAAAAATGTCAAAAATCCAAGATGGCGGCAAACTTTTTTGTTTGTGGGCTGATTTCGACGAAACTCGATTTTTGTACTATTTTGACAAGAAAACAGCAACGCAATGTTAAAAATATGAAAAATCAACGATGGCGGCCAACTTTTTTTTGGGCCGATTTCGATGAAACTTTGTTTGGGGCACTATTTTTAAAAGAAAACAGCAACGCAATATTAAAAATGTCAAAAATCCAAGATGGTGGCAAACTTTTTTGTTTGTGGGCTGATTTCGACGAAACTCCATTTTTGTACTATTTTGACAAGAAAACAGCAACGCAATGTTAAAAATATGAAAAATCCAAGATGGCGGCCAAATTTTTTGTTTTCGAGCTGATTTCGATGAAAATCGGTTCGGGACACTATTTTCAAAAGAAAACAGCAATGCAATATTAAAAATATCAAAAATCTAAGATTGCGGCTAACTTTTTTGTTTGTGGGCCGATTTTGATGAAACTTGGTTTTTGATACTATTTTGACAAGAAAACAACAACGCAATGTTAATAATGTTAAAATCCAACCAAGATAGTGGCCAACTTTGTTGTATGTAGGCTGATTTCGATGATTCATCGAAAACGGCTTACAAACCAAAAAGTTAGCCGCCATTTCACATTTTTATGTTTTTAACATTGCGTTGCCGTTTTTTTGTGAAAATAGTACCAAAAACCGAGTTTCATCGAAATCGCTCCAAAAATAAGAAAGTTGGCCGCCATCTTTGATTTTTCATATTTTTAACGTTGCGTTGCTGTTTTATTGTCATAATAGTACATAAAACCGAGTTTAATCGAAATCAGCCCACAAACAAAAAAGTTTGCCGCCATCTTGCATTTTTATCATTTTTAACATTGCGTTGCGCTGTTTTCTTGGCAAAATAGTACAAAAAACTGAGTTTCATCGAAATGAACCCACAAACAAAAAAGATGGCCGCCATCTTTGATTTTTCATATTTTTAACATTGCGTTGCTGTTTTCTTGTCAAAAAGTACAGAAAACCGAGTTTCATCGAAATCGGCTCACAAACAAAAAGGTTGGCCGCCATCTTTGATTTTTGGACATTTTTAAAATAGCGTTGCTGTTTTCTTGTCAAAATAGTACAAAAGAACCGAGTTTCATCGAAATGGCCCAAAAACAAAAACGTTGGCCGCTATCTTGGATTTTGATATTTTTAACATTGCGATGCTGTTTTCTTGTCAAAACAGTACCAAAAACCGAGTTTCATCGAAATCCGCTCACAAACAAAAAGGTTGGCCGCCATGTTAGATTTTGACATTATTAATATTGCGTTGCTGTTTTCTTTTAAAAATAGTGCCCCAAACAAAGTTTCATCGAAATCGGCCCAAAAAAAGTTGGCCGCCATCGTTGATTTTTCATATTTATAACATTGCGTTGCTGTTTTCTTGTCTAAATAGTACCAAAAACCGAGTTTCATCGAAATCGGCTCACAAACAAAAAGTTTGGCCGCCATCTTAGATTTTTGTCATCCTTACTAATATTATAAATGCGAAAGTCCGTTTGTTTGTTTGTTTGTTTGTTTGTTTGTTTGTTACGCCTTCACGTCCTAACTACTGAACCGATCATCATGAAATTTTGCATACACGTTGTCAGGGGTACAGAGAAGGACATAGGGTACCTTTCATCCCGAAAAAAATTATAGTTCCCGAGGGATAGCAAAAATCTTTCCACGCAGACGAAGTCGCGGGCGGCCGCTAGTTTTTAATATTGCTTTGCTGTTTTCTTGTCAAAATAGTACTAAAAACCGAGTTTCATCGAAATCCGCTCACAAACAAAAAGGTTGGCCGCCAATCGCCATGTTAGATTTTAAGATTTTTAATATTGCGTTGCTGTTTTCTTTTAAAAATAGTGCCCCAAACAAAGTTTCATCGAAATCGGCCCAAAAAAAAGTTGGTCACACTCGTTGATTTTTCATAATTATAACATTGCGTAGCTGTTTACTTGTCTAAATAATACCAAAAACCGAGTTTCATCGAAATCGGCTCACAAACAAAAAGTTTGGCCGCCATCTTAGATTTTTGTCATTTTTAATATAACTTTGCTGTTTTCTTGTCAAAATAGTACAAAAAACCGAGTTTCATCGAAATCGGCCCAAAAACAAGAAAGTTGGCTGCCATCTTTGATTTTTCATATTTTTAACATTGCGTTGCTGTTTTCTTGTCAAAATAGTACATAAACCGAGTATCATCGAAATCAGCCCACAAACAAAAAAGTTTGCCGCCATCTTGCATTTTTATCATTTTTAACATTGCGTTGCGCTGTTTTCTTGTGAAAATACCTAGTACAAAAAACAGAGTTTCATCGAAGTGGGCCCATAAACAAAAAAGATGACCGCCATCTTGAATTTTCACATTTTCAATATTGCTCTGCTGTTTTCTTTTAAAAATTGTGCCCTAAACAAAGTTTCATCGAAATCGGCCCAAAAACAAAAAAGCTGGCCGCTATCTTGGATTATGCGTTGGTATTATCTCTTCCTGAAAAAACAGTTCATCGTAAATAGGTTCTCCCTCTCCATAAGTCGGCCAGCATACCCTGGTCAACACAATTGCGATGGTAATCACGTCGTTGACAAGGGACTTGTGGGCGATGAAACGACACCATTTAGCCTAGGGACCAGTCCTCAATGTGCGCTTGTTATATGTTGCCAGGTGCAGTTGTCATCGTGGTTGGGTTAGTAGCGGGGGCGGGGCCTCACGTGGGACCAAAACTAGTGTATAGAAACAGGTCTTAATATATTTATCCGCCATTTATGGTAAATATCCGAGTTTTTTACCTTTTGAGTTTTTATCCACTGCCCATCACTACGTACAACGCTATACAGATAATAAAATTAAGAAAACATTGTTTCGAGCACAAAATACTGTTTTCGTCAAAAATGTAGTTAACAAGAAGCAAATCTATTGTGTATATTCAGGCCTGAATATATTTATCCGGCATTTTTGGATAAAAATCCGCTAAAAATGGCTAAAAACGGATATTTATCAATTTTTGATAAATATCCGAGTTTTTTACCTTTAGGATATTTATCCACTGCCCATCACTAGCTGGGCACGATGCGAGGCGAACGAACGAGAGGCAGCGAGTGAGGGGGAGCCGCTTACACAACAGCGGAGACAAGACCGACGCGCGAGCAACGAAACTCAAACGATAAATTCTTGGAAATTCATTCACAATAATACCAGTTAAGTGAGTTAAGTAGTCGTATATTTTCTAAAGGTATGTACTTAGTTAGATAGCGACATATATAGCATTCGCGCTTTAGTGCTGAATTTTTTGTGAAAGTTTCATTAATGTTTAATAAGATTTACTTATCATTCTGATTTATTACGCCAAGGTTCCTTTCAAAACTGAAAGAGAGAAGACTTTGTCATTTAAAGATGATTTTAATTTTAAGCTTACTGACAAGACAAGCAAATGCATTAATTACAAAGGAAAAATTTATTAGATCTCTATTCAATAAAGCAATTACTTAATTAATAATACTAATCTACCTACTTATTGAAATAGATATTCAGGATCCTAAAGAAAAAACAAACCTTACTACAAATCTCAAATAGAACTAACACTGTTAATAAAAATAATGATAATAATATATATAATGTAAAGACGTAGGTATGCATAAAATTAAGCTCTAAACATTACTTATTTACGTTATTTATCTGATTATAAAATACTGTTTATTATTGGTTTCTGGAATTGCTACTAGTAGGACATTATTAGAATATGATAAGAAACACTACAGTCGCTGAACTTAGATAATTTGTTGAATAAAATAGCCAACATGTTACATGGGTCACAAAATATATTTTAATTTAGTCATTTAGTTCTCACTAATTGCTCTAGCAATACAAGGACTCAGATGGACTGTGTGTGTGACCACGTGATACGTGTGACTATACCAGGGATTCTCAAAGTGGTCGATATCCTTGGAGTTGAACTCGGTTTCGCAGGGGTCGACATAAACGATTAGATTAATTATAATTATTAATTTCATTTGATATATGTAATAGGGTTTTTAAAGTAATTTGGCTATGGAGATATGAGGTATCAGTTCATTTTGGAAAAGGGTTCTCTTGCCCAAAATAGTTTGGAAATCTCTGGACTATACAAGAAGTTGTCACCGCACGCACATATCAACTTTTTTCGACAACACGATTTTTGATGTGAATATCACTGAGTGTGACCGAGGTGTCAGATTCGCATTCGAGTGGAGCATGTGAGAGCGAGTTCCCCGTAGTGCGATTATATTCGGTGTTCTCGGAAGGAAGTGTCTAATAAGCCGCTAGCGGTACTTTAGAGAAGCGCGCTAGCAAGCCGCTGTCGGCAAAATAACGGTTAATCGCTAAACTACCGTTAGTGGCAATGTAGTGAACACAGCTATTCTACCAAAAGCGGCTTCGTAGTGAATTTAGCTACAATACCGGCAATAGCGTTTGTTGATTCATTTGTTTGTTTACACACGTTTATTGGCAAGTAATCACTACGTACCTACGTTTAAAGTTGTACTATATATTTTATCGTGGGAGAAGAGATCCGTCTGTGAGTTTATTTCAAAATGAGTGATAGTTATCCAGACTTTAGTAGTTTAGAAGAACTTAACAAGTACATTCAACAATATGAGCAGCAAAATTATGTGCAGCTGTGGAAAAGAGACTGCAGAACCCTAAATAAAATGAAAACAGTGTGTCCAAAAAAATTAATAAACTGTAATTTGGACCTACAATACTATAGTATTACTTATGCGTGCTCAAAAGGAGGTAAGCAATTTAAATCGCAAAGTAAAGGGTTGAGAAGATCTACAACATTTAAAGAAAATTGTCCGATGAAAATAAAAGTTATAATTTCCGATGATGGCCAAAAATTAAAAGTGAAAAGTATAGATGATCAACATAGCCATGAAATTGAAAAGGATTTTTTTGAGTCATTACCAAAACAAAGGAGACTAGATAGCAAACAAAAATCGGAAGCAACAATGCTTTTAACTTTAAACTGTAATAAAAAATTAGTCCGATCATATTTAGAAGAAAAAACTGGAAAACCGGTTCAGTTAAAAGACCTCAGCAATTTAAAATGTGATAGTCGGTGTTCTAAATCTGATCTCGAAAAAGTTATTACACTACTTAATCAAGATGAAGGATTCGTTCACGTTGCGACGACAGAAGATGAAGAGCTAGTTGGGATTTATTATCAAACACCTTACATGAAGAAATGTTTTTCCGCTTACCCAGACTTGATGTTATTGGATGCAACCTACAAACTAAATAATTTAGACATGCCTTTGTATATCATTATGACTATCAACGGTAATAATGAAGGAGATGTTTGTGCAATATTTTTGGTAACAGAGGAATCAAGTGATGTGATAAGGCATATGATAAATGTTTTTAAAAATAATAATCATGATTGGGTCAATGTTAAGACTTTTCTTACAGATAAAGATTTTGGAGAAAAAAGTGTGCTGTATGAAGAATTCCCCGACACGGTCCATCAATTATGTATGTTTCACGTATTAAAACGCTTTCGGTCGGCAATAACAACCGAAGCAATGGATATCACCAGTTCGGAAAGAACTATAATTCTGAATATTTTACAGAAATTAACATACGCTCAAAGTGAAGAAGAATACGATGCCTTTTATGAAAAACTACTAAATTTGAATCATCATAAGGTAACACAATATTTTAACAAAAATTGGCATAGTATTAGAACCGAGTGGGTAGAGTTTTACAAAAAATGTGCATGCACTTATGGAATAAGAACCACAAACCACCTAGAGTCATTTAATCAAAAAATTAAACAAGTCTGCAGTAAGTTTGCTAATCTCGAATCATTTTTTGAAAACTTGATGGTTTTGCTCGATACAATTAAACAAAAAAGAAAACAAACAGCTCATGCCATGACCTATAAAAAAGAAATTGTTTCCGTGAGTCCACATGAAGACGCATACATGCAATTGGTTACACCGCACGCTTTTAAGCTTGTAAAGGAACAAATACAAAAAGTTTCAAAATGCATTGACATAGAAACTGATACAACTTCATTTTCATGCTCTTGTGCATTTTACGTGACAAACACCTTGCCATGTTCACACATTTTTTCAGTTAGGTCAAAAATTGCAGACGGAGCCCTATTTGATAAAGACCTTATCCCAGAAAGATTTTTAAAAGACAAATATTATAAAACTTACAAAGGTATTCAAAGTAGTCAACCTTCAGCTATTGTGTGTAATAATGACGTAGGAGTTGTGGAACCAAAGAGGAGGATTTTAAGCACACAACAAAAATTTAAAATAGGTCTCAGAAAATGTGAAAAAATTGCATCAATTATATCTAACTTTAATGATCATGATTTTCAAGAACATGTGAACCAACTTAATACACTGGTTGAATATTGGAGTCAGCGCCTAGAAACTAAAATATTAGTTAGTGAGCGATTACAGACTGAAGAATATATTTTAGAACAAGGAGAACAGGATTTTGATGATGAAACTGTCCTACAAGAAGTAGAAGTGCAGAAAAGTGTAGCAAAGAATAGTGAAACGCAAGAAGTAGAAATGCAGGGAAGTGTAGCACAGGAAGTAGAAGTCTTTGATTCTACTTCCTGTGAAAGTGAAGTGCAGAAAATTGAAGCACAGGAAAGTGAAGCACTGGAAGTAGAAATGCAGGAAATTGAAACGCAGAAAGTAGAAGTGCAGAAAAATGACGTGCAGGAAACAGAAGTACAGGATAAGAAAGCTAATATTAGTGTCACTAAACGAATTAAATTACCGACTATAAGAAAACGAAGGGGACGTCCAAAAGGCCATGAATTAACTGCCATAGGTCTTATACGCAAAAAACCTTCCATGAGCAATGAATGTAGAAGAAAACGCCCATTAATCTTAAGCACCTAGTTTTTTTCAGACTATTCTTAAGTACCTAGGTACTTACATACTTTCGAGAACCTATCTTTGATAATTTAATAAAAAAAAACCCTTGGTTAATTTTTGTTTTACTTTCTATTAATTTATTACTTATCCAAAATACAAAGAGAAATAAGTATAGGTATTAATGAAAAACTTAAACATCTATTGGGTCATATAAACTACTAGTGGCAAATTTGATTTTTAGCTTTATTTTGTCGATAACAGCGGTTCGCTATTCACGTGGAAGAAAACGCCGCCTGTTAAACCACAGAATAAATTAATAAGTACTGTTAAACTTAAGCACTTAGTTTTTTTCGTACAAATTTTTAAGTAGGTACCTACTTACATACTTTTGAGAACCTATATCTTCAAATTAATATAAAAATGCCCATGGTTATTTTTTGTTTTAATTATTTATCTAATAATTGATTCTCTAAAATACAAATAGACATATCAAAAATTTAAAATCTATTGGGTCATAATTTATGGCTCTACTAGTGGCAAATTAGACTTTTAGCTTTATTTTGCCGATGACGGTTCGCTATCACGATTCACTAAAATGCCACTAGTGGCAAACTAGATACTTTTCCTTAAATTGCCGACAACGGTTCGTTAGCGCGGTTTACTAGAGTACCACTAGCGGCATACTAGACACTTCCTTCTCGGAATCCCTTACCTGCGCCCGCGCAGCTTTCACAACCATCTGCCGCTTGTCATTGGCGCACACTCGTGATACGCAGCTGCGTGAACATACGGGCACGACAATGAATTGAACCCCAACAACAAAATAATTTTTGAGACTAAAATAGAATTCTTACTATGAGCTCCATTTAAAGCCACGTTAGAATTTTAACATGTGACAAATACCAGCACCAATTACATAACATCCCTAATTCCCTAGTAAGAGAAATGAAAAGGCAAAGAAATCTATATCCACGCAGGCAGGCAGGTTTTGTGTTCTTTTTTTGGTTGCATTTATATATATATATATATTTTTTGGTTTTGGAAAGGAAAAATTTACTAGATAAAGCAGCTACCTATGTGCCAATGTTTGGCGGTCGATCAACTTTGTTGGGTATAAAGGCCGCAATGTTTCGTGGAACGCGGCATACTCCGTTTTCAATTTCGCATTGCATACCGTTTGTTCTCAGTACTTCGTTTGAGGAGGGGGAGCTGTGCCTGAGTAAACATATACCCAGAATCCATTCCAATCGAATCGTTATTCCGAAATCATGTTTATAGTTACTATGAAAATTTCAAATCTGTAATTAAAACACATTTTTATAGTGGCGTGTTCCTACAGACCTACTTTAATTATTTAAGACAGGTGCCTACTAAGTTTGTATCTACATAAACCTACGTAGGTACCTAGTTCAAAAATGACCCTCCGCTCCGCTATACAGGTTGTCCCAAAACTTTGCCACACGGAGGGAAAGTAGGTACCTACCTTAAATATTGAAGATGGGAAATTGTACTTACTGAAAGAAGACTTCATTTTGTTTTTTTAAAAGAAACGGAACTGCGTACATTTTTTTTTAAATCGCATACGATCGATACAGATTGATACAATCCGTAATAATTAATTTAAATGTTAAATTTCATTCCTACTCTCAGGGCCCTACCGCCTTACTCAAAGCCATAGCTATAGCGATAGCAATGCACTGTCCGTCCTTGTCATATCATAACACAATGACAAGGACGGTTAGTGCATTGACGTCATAAACTTTTGAGCGATTTGAAAGCAGTTGAGTTAGGCGGTACGCCTGCGTGTGGCAAAGTTTTGGGACAGCCTGTATATATTTAATTAAGACAATGGGTGCATTCCAGCAGCAGACTAATCGCTGAATCATCGATCGCCATAGAATACATTTTAACCATGGAAAGTAATTTAATGTTAAATATCGAAACTGTGGTAATCGATTACTTAGCGATTGGTCTGTAGGAGTGGAACCAATACCACCAAAAACACCAGGGGCCCTACCGCCGAACTCAAAGCTTTAGCCAAAGCGATAGCTAGACTATATCCATCCTTGTCATAACATAACACGATGACAAGGACGGACAGTGCACTGACGTCATAAACCAAAGCCAGAGTCAAAGCGAGAGAGTTAGGCGGTCCGGGGGCTGGGGCCCTATTTTTGAATCGCTCGACTCCAGTCGAGCGCTCGTTTCTACTGATTTTCGTTCGACATCTCATTGTTTTGAGTCATATGTCGAACGAAAATCAGTAGAAACGAGCGCTCGATGCCAGTCGAGCGATTCAAAAATAGGGCCCCAGATCTCATGGAGAGCCAAGCTCCTAACTCCTACAAACCCTTCACCATTAGTCAAAATATGGGGCTCGGCCGTTTAAAAAAGTTCTGTACCTAGCTACTAAGATTTCTCCACATTCGTATTCGATAAAAAGAACTTGTTTTTACACTTGAATAATTTTGCAATTTAAAGTGGCCTACTTTCAGTATTTTTTTAACACGTTTTTATTAGGTCGCTTCCTTGTTTATTTATTTATCAGTTTGTCCACAAACCAAACGGTCTAACTTGATTATAGCTAATTAAAAGCACACATATTTAGAAAGAGACCATTCCCATTGATGGTTCTGACTGAAAATAACTAAGTTTATAAGAAAATAACTAATATATATATATATAAATTAACATCGCATAAAAAGAACTAATTTAATAATTAAAAGCCATCCCTGAGTAGGTAACAAGAATCAGTTTTGAGCAAAGATTTAAATCTTTGGTTTTGATCCGCTAAAATTCTATTCTAGGAATGTAGTTAGAAAAACTTACATACATACATATACTCACGCCTGTTTCCAATGGGGGTAGGCAGAGACTATGGATCGCCACCTGCTACGATCCTTGCACACTTCTTTCGCTTCATTAAGGCTGCGCAGTCTGCACACTAGCGCCGCCATTAGAGAAAAAAACAAAGTGCTTAAAGACAAATTTGTAAATTATCTCTCTGGAGTGCACTCCGAACAAGCTTTGTGGTACTTTTTATCACTTAAGCAATATTTTCTAGCCTGTCGTTTAGTTTAATTGACTTTTATTGTTAAAAGTGGCCACTTTTCGCAATAAAAGTCAATATAACTAAACAACAGGTTATAAAATATTGCTTAAGTGATAAAAAGTACCGCAAAGCTTGTTCGGAGTGCACTCCAGAGAGATAATTCATAATTTCTTTTTTATTTAAGCACTATGATTTTATTTCCAATGGCGGCGCTAGTGTGCAGACTGCACGCTCTTAACATCCATCAGTCTTTTCATATATGCCCTCATTGATAGTGTATTTAATACACTATCAATGCATGCCCTGCGGTTTTTACCCGACTACGGCGAAGCCAAAACGGAGGGTAAGTATATGATTTTGACCTGTAGGTATGTATTTGTCATTGCGTACACCAGCCTTTTTTATAATAACCTCTAATATAAAAAACTTACCATTTTAAAATTACAAATGCAATGCGGCAATTACATAGAAAACTATTTCCGAACAACGCAATATCTAAGTAGATATGACAATACACGCGCTCTTTAATTAAATTCTGAGAACCGACAACAATAGTCGTTTCTATTGAATTTTATGTTTTCCAATTTGTTTGTCACCTAAAAAATACTAACGCTTGTCGTGTAATAATGGTATTGTCCTTACTACGGAACCTAAGTAGTTCGATACTTTTCAAAAACGAAACTTTTCCGAAATTATGTAACCTAATCTACCTTGGTAGGTACTTATCGATTACAAAAGTCAGACCATTTTTTTTAATTCACTTCCCAAATATTGCAAAGTGCCTTTAAAAAACAATATCTACATGGAATCAGTTCAGTTGAGTTATAAAATTATCTTGTTAAATAGGTACTTAGGTAATTAGAAAAATAATTAGGTTTTAGTCCATAGCAATGGCCACTACATTCAAATTTTATAGAAAAACAGAAGCGTAATTTTGACAAAGTCTTTACTGCAAACGGATTAACAAACAATCGGAAAATGCAATTAACATGCATGGTCAGTCATCGTAGACACAAAAATCGCGCTAAGTCGCAACGCAATACTGATTTTATTTTGGATATTGCTGATGGTTTATTTTACTATGGTTAAATGGTTAAATAGATTTGGTATCCCATTATTATAACAAGTTTGCAGCTTCGAAAGATTCACGTGGTGCTCGGAAAACCTCGACATTTTCGGAATTGGGATGATGACTAATCTTAGAGCATACAGAACTTCTGTATGCTCTAAGTGACTAATGAATAAAATAACGAAATACTAATAAAAATCGTAAACATATTAACTGTTAGAGTAGCTTGTATTTCTCTTGGGTTTGTATATTGCATATTATTTGTTTTATGACCCTTCATAGTTGGGTGGACAAGTCCATTTAAAAAGTATAAAATTTATTAAAATAAACGATACCTTTAATTAGTCTGTAAAATGTATAGCAAATTTGTCTAAGAAACCATTTTGATAAACACAATATTTAATATAGCTGCCGAACAAATTTCCTACGCATTGCATACAAACTACTCAGGCGTGACGTCATAATTGAGTAGCCGTTAGTACGGAGCATTTTTGGGGGAGTCCATTTGTGTGCATTTCAAACTGTGATATGTCAGGCAGTTTTCATGCTAGCGAAATAATTATTTTACCAATGTTTCTTTTTATGAGAGGTAATTTATGTAACATAAAATAAAAAAAATTACATCATCCCAATTATCTCAAATTTTGTCAAGTTAATAAAATGAAACTATATATATACCTAGTTTTTGCATACTTACAATTGAATATAATTGCCATTTTTCTTATAATAAATAATACTAATGAGACAGATATTTTAGAAAATAATGGGGAGGGAATAATTTAAATTCTATAGATACCTTTCGAAGCGCACTCATTTTTAAGCGCACCTAAACTATTTTGCGATGCGCACCTAAATAAGTAATTTGTTTTGAGAGCGCACCTATTTAGGTGCGCGTGCGCATCGTGGAATAATTTAGGTGCGCTTCGAGAATCACCTCATATTTTATGACAGACTTTTATACTTACTAAAATGTTAATTCGTAGTTCGTACGCATTAAGGTTATTTAGTTGACAGGTTTCAGTTAAAGTACTTAAATACATAAAACCTGACTGGTATTCGAAGAATCGTGCAAACAAGGTCATCTCGGACGTTTTTGTGCAATAAATAAAATTATTTAAGTATAAAAGAAAATTCTTAGAATGAATTTTCTGTTCAGTCATATTGATGTTTTTTACGAACATCGATGAGACAAAATAAAAATCGTCTGAATCTAGAAACAACGTTTAACTTTTAAGATAAATATTTTAATAGAAAAAATACTAGAAAAAATCGACTCACCCGTAGCAGCTCAGACATCCATTTATCTTAATAGAAAACTAGCATTGTGAATGCCTAAAATCTAAAAATTAAAAAACGTTTAACTTTGTTTATTATCTGAAGTAGGTATAAGTAGGTATGAGATTAGTACCTATATAGGTACCTAAATAGTACATTATATTATAAGTACCTCAGTGATAAACGCACTGCCTATAATAATCACCAACGCGTTTTCTCGAAACGAAGCTGTTCTCAATGACGATATCTTTCCGAGAATAACTCTCTATTCGCCATTTCCTAGATACGTTGGCGTAAAATTATTGTTCTCGGTACTGAAGTAATTATTGTAACAGTTACAGCGAAAATTATCAATCATTTTTCGATGTTTCGCGTTACCATCAAGTTACAGATTTGTAATTACTTTACACTAATAAAGGTATTCCTTGACTTTATTCGTTTTGCGTTGAATTTAGTTTCGTGGTAAGTTAAGTTAGTAGGTAACTATGAGAATTCGAATATGTTTTGTTTTGTTTTGATTATTTAAATGATATAAGGAATATTTAATTCTTACTAATATACAATGTTGCAAGTTTGCCATGTTTATGCGTAGTGAATTACTTGCTTAGTGGTTTATGCATTTATAAAGCCCGCCGGTAACGATCAATTGCGATTGTCAATTTTTCCGTCAATTCCATTGTTGGAGCAATTGACAATCGCTTCAATTGCACACGTAAACGATCAATTTTTCCGTCAATGGGCGTCAATTGCGGAAAAATTGACAATCGCAATTGATCGTTACCGGTGGGCTTAATATTAAATACGTTACCAAAGAGAATGTAAAAAAAACTAGCAATCACGAAAGATGACCATAAATGGCGCCCATCTTCGCATCATAACTCATGAAGAAAAGACTTAAGACAAAATAATATTTCTTATACATATAGATAGGTACATATATTTTGTAAATATATATGACATATTATAAGTCTTTTCTTCAGGAAGTAATGATGCGAAGACGGGCGCCATTTGTGGTCATCTTTCGTGATACTAACTATACCTACAACCCGGCCGAGTTAACTCGGCATCTGAAGCTCGATAGACCCCTCTCGTTTATTCCTTTCCTCATGCCACCGTCGTCAATTTTTTGAAAGTTTTTGATAGATTATCGTTAAATTAGCGCTAATAAATTGTAATAAATGTACTAACGCTACTACTGGCATGACGACAGTGGCGTGAGGAAAGCAGAAAACGAAGGGAGTCTATCGCGCTTCAGGTGCCGAGTTAACTCGACCGGGATATAGTTAGGATTTACTAACTGGAATTATTGCCATCAACGCACAGAATGCTGACCAATAGACTTGGACCACATGAGTAAATAAACGTAACTTGGACGAATAATGAATTAAATCATTTTAATTTGTGATAATGGTATATTCGTCCAAGCCTACCTAGTACCTACACTTTACCAAGAATCTTATAGGTATTCTATGACACTATAAGACTCTTGCACTTTACATTCAAAAATATATGATTAATTTCCCCATCTACCTATGTTTTATTTACTCTGTAGTATTATTATCTATAAGTACCTAATGTGATTTATTAAAGTGGGGGCAGTGAATCATGAACTGACTGATATTACCTACCTAGTTTGTCACAGTTTAAAAATTCTAACATCTAGATACCCTTTAGGCACGTTAGGTAACCCCACGTGTGCAGTGTTCTTACTCATTTTAATGATCGTTTTGTCCACTATCTTATAGTTTCCCGGATTTGATTAGGTACTACTTATAAGATAACACAGTATAATCAAGTACTTATAAAGAGTAGGTACACGTATCGTTTCCGGCGTCGATGGCGCTTACAGGATTTTCAGTAATTTTCAAGTGTTGTCGTGTCGCAATTTTTTATCCATCCATATTTTTTCGTGTTATGACTTAATAGGGGTTAAAGTATGAGTCAGGTCTTTTTAACGCGCTTTTATTAGGTTGCTTTCTCGTTTGTGTGTTCGGTCGTTTGTTTGTTATTTCCAATAATCCTAAATAATAAAATACAGCTAAGCTAGTAAATTCTAGGGACGAGATGGCAGAAAGAGGGCTCTTTCTTCTGGGGAGGAGTCTATCGGGAAAGTAGGAGGCACAAATGTTATAAGAGGGAATCTGTTAGGCACAAATGGGAAGAGCACACGCGATCGCGACCGGTCCGCACGTAGGGTTTTCTTCCGATATGTAGTGTGGGGAAGGCCCGTGGCAAATGGGGAGAACCAGGGGGAAAAGGACCCGCGGCAGGTCATTATACAGAGAAACACGGAAAGCGGGGCCCGCAGCAGGTCACAATGCAGAGAAACAGAGCGGAGCTCGCAGCAGGTTACATTGCAGAAAAACAGAGCGGAGCTCGCAGCAGGTTACATTGCAGAGAAACACGGAGAGCGGAGCCCGCAGCAGGTCACATTGCAGAGAAACACGGAGCGGAGCCCGCAGCAGGTCACGGCGCCCGCAGGTCACTATGGAGAGAAGCACGGGGACCGCGGGGCCCGCGGGTGACGGTGTAGAATAGAGAATTTGCGCGGAGACTCGCAAGAGATAGCCAGAACTTTAGCACTGATTGATTGACGCGGCGCGGGGCTTTCTTGAGTCCCGCGTAGGGTTACCATCTGACCGTATAAATCCGGTCTAGACCGGATTTTAAGGGCTCAGACCGGACTCCGCCCCGCACCCTGATTATCTAAAAACAAACTATTTAGCGACCGGTTTCATTCCACATACATTGCTACTTTTCTTTGGTATGTTTTTTTTTAATCCAAAAAGAAGTAGCAATGGATCACTATCATCTGTGAACTGCAACCGGTCGCTAGGTGGTTTCTAATTAGATAATCAGCCCGCGGATTTCATTCGAGACCGGATTTATCAAAATCAAGATCATTACGTCACCATAATTGATTGTAATAATTGTGTCTAAACCATCATCGCCGGATAGCTCGGAGCGCGCGGCTGTCATGAAAAACAAGCAGATGTCAAAATAAATACAAAATTATAACCTCACTTTTTATGAAATATGAATTTTTTATATGAAATCCAATAACATTGTATGAGAGCTAGTAAAACATGAGATAAACTAGATATTTAATAAGAGTCGCCGCAAAGATTTCTATGTCCGTAAATCGGTGATTATATTGCTACCAAGCGAGTACTTATTTTCAAAGAATTTAGAACGTTATTGCCAAACTTACTTACTCTTTAGGAAACTTAAACTAATTTGATTGTTGCCAATGATATTAGAATATTAGAATGTGTTGCCTGCCATAACACTAATGACAAAAAAAACCGGCCGAGTGCGAGTCGGACTCGCGCACGGAGGGTTCCGTACCAAAAAACGGCAAAAAAATTACGTTTGCTGTATGGGAGCCCCCCTTAAATATTAATTTTATCCTGTTTTTAGTATTTGTTGTTATAGCGGCAACAAAAATACATCATCTGTGAAAATTTCAACTGTCTAACTATTATCGTTATTAATATTGAGCAAAAAACGGCAAAAAAATCATGTTTGTTGTATGGGAGCCCCCCTTAAGTATTAATTTTATTCTGTTTTTAGTATTTGTTGTTATAGCGGCTACAAAAATACATCATCTGTGAAAATTTCAACTTTCTAGCTATCACGGTTCATGAGATACAGCCTGGTGACAGACAGACAGACAGACAGACAGACAGACAGACAGACGGACAGCGGAGTCTTAGTAATAGAGTCCCGTTTTTACCCTTTGGGTACGAAACCCTAAAAAGGTAGCTTGCGCATTATTTTCTATCTATACTTTTTTACCAGACCGTCTGTACAGTGATATTTAAATCTTTGATGATATTATAATTATTTTAAAAGTTTCATCAAAGGTCGTGATGATACCGTCGTCTGTCTGAACTTTGAAAGTCTGAACGTAGTTAGGTGGTAGTTAATAGCATCCCAGATTCTAGCATCCGATAGTTTCGAATAATGCGGGTGTAATTATCTTTACTGAATTTCCGATAAGTGGAAAATGTAGGTATCTTAAAAATGTATATTTAGCCCATAGACTTAATATATTACAAGCGATTTAGCCATATTAATCATAATTTCTAACATAAAAAAAGTTTTAACTTGATGATGATGCAATGACTTTAGTCTTTTACTTTAATATTTTATCAAAACAGAAATAATATCTATCAGTGTATAAAATAATGTGCGTTTGGTATAAACTATCATACATAAGTATGCCCTCGACCTCCTTCGTACATACCTTGGATGGAATGCACATTCATTTCAATTCAACTGACTCAGAACAATGTTATCATACAACCTAGTTCTTCTTACATACATATAATTTTTAACGGTTTTACGGAATCAAAGATAAAGTGCAAACTTTACTAAGCTTTTTATAAGGAGCTTTTCGTACCAATTACAAGAAGGTTAGAAGTAAAAAAATTAAGTTCTCTAGGATAATATATAGAAAACAATATAACGAATTAATAATCTCCTCTTTTTTTTGAAGTCGGTCAAAAAACGACCCTTCATGTGTGTTTACGTAACGTAACACATACCACTTTCGCCGAATAAAACTAAAATATCTGTCATTGGCCTCTGAAAAAGGGGCAAATTAGTCCGACGAGACATACATAGAGGTATGTACCTACCATTCTAAAAAACGATTCGTGGAACTGACCGTAACGTAAACGTAGCCAAGGTCCGGTAAGTAAACTAGTCACGTGCCGGAGTGTCGTAGCCAAAAACGTAAATACAAAATCGATTGCCACAAAGTAAAAAGTATTCTTATTTAGATATTAAGTTTCTTTAGCTGTGAACATTATTTTTCATTAAGGGTTTAAGTATGAAATTGTCATTTTTTTTCTCACACATAGAAACCATGATGTTCAAAATGCCTTCAATTGCTTGTTATTATTTTAATGATCATGACGGCTAACTATCTAGCAACCTTAACTTTGAAAAAGTACCTTAAGTGACTAATTTTTTTGTTAGCCGAAATGAGTATTTAAAATATGGTAAGCCGATACCACAGAATAGATATCCGATACTTTTTTAAGTTAACACATGTGGCATTAGTTAGCTAAGTGTTTAAATATTTGTGCACAAAAGTTAATAGAACATTATCATTTATGCGTGTTAGTTTAGAAAATGCAACTTCTTTAAAATTCCCCATATAATAGGGTTTCATACCTAAACCGATAATAATAAGGTTATAAAATCAAATCCGACAGATAAAACATCTCTCGAACTATTTCCCAAAAAGAAAAACTTCAACTGTCTTATTCAGAGATGTTTCACAAAACTGGGGTGCAAGACTGTTTCTAACAAAACCTGGTTTAATGCTTGTAAACTAATCACCTTAGAGCATACAGAACGGGAGTAAGCAAGAGCGCTCTCCTACACTAGATTTTGTTCACCGATTTTGGGGGGAGACGAGGTACACACGCACAGCACACAACTTCATATTCACGCACACTTTTGAAGCTTAAAGTCATATTGTTACACACGCACACAAAAACAGAATGACCACAAAGTTATATTGGCAGGTGGTCAAATTCGGAACTAACCATCTTAGTACAAATTCTGACAGATCACGTAGACGGCAGCGCCAAACTTACCGACATAAATAAGTTTGCCCTTGCGTTAAGGTTAGTGGTGGGACATAAAAAGACCGATGAAATTGAATGATTAAAAGCTTTGATTTGAAGATGAGTGATTATGATTACGACCAAAAAAAATTAATGTCTTCATTTTGATTTTGTGATTTGCACCAACAATCACTAAAATACGCTTACAAATAATTGTTTAATAACATACTTAAAACATCGTTCTGCCCTTTTATCCTAAAATAATGTACAGAAATGAAATTCCGATAGTGAGTGTTGGCGCAAGATGCAAGTATAAAGGTGTGTAGGTTGTCAAAAAAGAAAATAAATGTGATTAATAATGTAATCATTTATTTACAAGTATCTATGTACAGTCAGCAGCACATCAAGCTATACAAAACTGTCAAAAATCTCCAATGAATTTTGAACCTTAAATTGCTTGTTAGGGTTCCGTAGCCTAAATGGCAAAAAACTAAACCCTTATAGATTCGTTATGTTTGTCTGTCCGTCCGTCCGTCCGTATTTCACAGCCACTTTACTCCGAAAGTATTAGGACTACACAGTTGAAACTTGATAAGTAGATGTATTCTGTAAACCGCCTTACGATATTTACACAAAAATAAAAAAAACCGGCCAAGTGCGAGTCGGACTCGCGCACGAAGGGTTCCGTACCAAAAAACGGCAAAAAAATTACGTTTGTTGTATGGAAGCCCCCCTTAAATATTAATTTTATTCTGTTTTTAGTATTTTTTGTTATAGCAGCAACAAAAATACATCATCTGTGAAAATTTCAACTGTCTACCTGTTGTTGTTATTAATATCGAGCCAAAAACAGCAAAAAAATCACGTTTGTTGTATGGGAGCCCCCCTTAAATATTTATTTTATTCTGTTTTTAGTATTTGTTGTTATAGCGGCAACAGAAATACATCATCTGTGAAAATTTCAACTTTCTAGCTATCACGGTTCATGAGATACAGCCTGGTGACAGACAGACAGACAGACGGACAGCGGAGTCTTAGTAATAGGGTCCCGTTTTTACCCTTTGGGTACGGAACCCTAAAACAAAAGATTAAAGGGGGTTCCCCATACATGGAACTGAAACTGAAAAAAAAGCATCTATATAAAAGTCTATAGATAGGTCTTCAAAAATGTCATTGAGGTTCCCAAGACTATTTTTTCTCAAAGTCAACCGTTTGAACGATAATATACACTGCCAAAGTAGTAAAATGTGTGCCCCCCCTCTAACTTTAAATCAGCTTTTAAACTATTGTTATTCTTCGTATATAGGGAATTTAAAAGTTGCCTACTGTTAGATATCAGGCGGCATCAAGAAAGGAAAGGTAAACAATATCAAAATAAAGATAAAAGAACCCTAAAAACAACCCGGTTGACGCATTGGATAATATGAAGACAAGACAAACATTTGTGTGCAAGAACATGTCTGTTTGTCTTGGTATTTTCTATGTATTATAAGTGGGTACGTATCAGAATGTCTAAAGTTAGAATGTCTAAAGTTAAAATGACAAAGTTCAAAATATCAAAAATTAAAATTCAAATGGTTTAAAATGTCGAAAATCATTATGTCTAACTTCAAAATAGCAAAATTCAAAGTATCAAACGTATCAAATACTTGAAAGTTAAAATATCAATGGTCATTAAGTCTAAGTTCACAATGATTCATTTGAATTGGGTTGAATCTTAAAACGAATCATCTTCTTTGAGGTTGATTGAGACTGTGGAGGTGTCTTTGCAAATTTAGCTGCCGGAAACGAGTCTAAACTAGTCTACTGGGACTTAGAAACCGTAGACCGCAGGTCACGAGATAGGTGCGAGGAGCGTAGCGACGAGCATGTTAGGTTGACATGAACCCAGCGCGCGAGCTGAGCGAGCGAAGCGAGCGTGCCGCGGCAGCGGCCGGCGAAGCGCCAGAAAAAAATCTATTTCAAAGTCAATTGGTGGATTTTGTTCGCCGGCTACTGAATCAGTGACTGGCACCGGCTACCAATCAGGGAGTGGCGCGGCTATATTGATATGCGGCGGAGGCACAGAGGTTAACACACAGTTATTTAACCTAATTAATAAGATACCTAAACGAAAGAAAATGACTAAATTCTATACGTCATAATATGTATTTGGACTATTAGACATTTTAAGTTTTAATCATTTGAACTTAGACATTTTAATTTTTGACTATCTGACCGTTTGACATTTTCGTTTTTGACATTTTGAACTTTTTACATTTTAATCGTTAGACATTCAAATTTTTGACATTTTTAACTTTGCCATTTTAAGTTTAGACATTCTGAAACGTACCCATATAGATATACCATCGCACAAGTTTCAATTTAATAGAAAAAAACACTAGAGAAAATAGACACCCGTATTTTTTCTAGTGTTTCTTCTATTAATTATCTTAATATAAAAATAGCATTGTGATTTGTTAATGCCTAAAATTTGAAAATGCCAATAAATCACTTGTGTTTTTGAAATCAAGACAACATCAGAGAAACTAATGATTGAAAAATGTATGTACTGACCAGATCACATTCATTCTCTTTGACTTCGTTCATTCGTCTTCTTCAACTTTGTCACAGCACTAAGACTTCTACCATGGTGTTTGATATCGTTTGGTATCGCAATCTCTGTCGTTGGCTTTACTAAACAAACTGGGTTTTCTTCGTGATTATATTATAGTTTGTTAATACAATTATACTTACGTGTGAAAGGAAATCCCGTCCTTATTAAAATTTGAAGTTTCAGATCGCCTTTTGCACAATATCACCGCACAATTCACCATTTTCGCGGAGCTGCGTTCGGCGATATGTAGTCTTTCAAAATGGCGAGTGTTCGCGACCAACTAGTTTTTATAAACTGACACGACCAAATTGGTCATGTACTTTGGTGAAAGGGGGTGCCTGTATATGCCTACTCCCGTTCTGTATGCTCTAAGCTAATCACAATGCACCTTTTAATCCTTAAACGGTGGGACTAAACGTTAAACTGTCACTCTGAACTCTGAATACGATTTGCGCTAAAATGGCGTCCGCAGTCTAAAGCCATGTTAACTTTGGCCCTAGTTTAACGAACGCACTCTGAATAAGACAGAAAGAGTATAACTATCTAACAAGTTACTAAATATTCAGTTAGGTACTAAGTTATTACATTTTGTGCAAATATTTGTCTGTTCTGTTCTAAACTAACTTTTCGTGAAAAATCAGAGAAAAACAGAAAATAAAATAAAGATTGTGTTTTCAGTGATACTAAGAATTTAAATAACATTAGTTATGATAAAAAAAAAATGCTTTTAATTCCAACATGTTTATTGGGAGATTTTTAATTTTCGAGGGAACTCTACTTCGTATGTAACGTTTTCTTGGTATGGAAAAAATATTTTGATAAAAGTGCAAACGTAAATAAAATTAAACACGTTAAAACTAATCTTTCAAAGGAAAGCAAATATATCTTGACGTTTTACCAGTATCACGTTATCATATCGGTTACTTTAAAGTTAAAAGTAAGTAAGTGTAGGAATAAAGAAAGAGGAAATAAATACGGTTTTAAAATAAACCTGTATTAATTAGCTTTGATTTGTTATACAAGTGATAAAAGTAAATTTGTGCTGCGAGTGCCGACTTAAATCACGGACTAGCGAAGTAGTCTACAATTGAATTACGAGTGATTCTAATATAGACTACTGAGCACAGTGAGTGATTTAAAGGCACGAGGTAGAACAAAAATTTTGTCTCGTGTTAAATATACAATTTTTCACCTCACCAGCGAGAAAATTTTCACGTGATTTACTTACCTGATAAAAAGCTAAATTCAGCATTAGAAACTTGTTCTCTCAACTCGCACGCACTCATTTTTTGCAATAAGTACCTTAGGTAGGTATATTATATCACAAAAATAGTTCGATCAAACCTTAGATTATTTATATTAATAGATTATTTATATTAAATAATCTAAGGATCAAACCTATGCTGAAAAAATTTATTCATAGAGTAAAGTAAATTCCCGTCGTTGTGTTTTACATTACGTTGTGTTTTTATCTTATTTATTAATATCCCATCTTATTTATTTACAATCATAAAACACAATTTTTTCACAAAGTACAACATTGAAGTTTTTGTTATTTTTAATGAATTTCATTAATTTATATATATTTCATACATGCGACCTCAGTTCGCCCATAGTCTTTATTTCGAATTATCACCTTCTTTTTAACAATCCTTATTAAAAACTCTTTGGTATATCCGTGTATTTATTTTTTTATAATTTTTAATCAAGTATTTAATCCACGTATTGACAACATTTATAAGCAATCTATATAATTATCCTTTCTCACATAATATCAATTTTACAAGTGTCATCCTTGTCACTCTATTTCTTTTTTCTTTATTATTTGTGGTGGTGCTTAGATGCTCTAAGTGGTGGTGTAAGAAATTAAAAAAGCACTTTGCCTCACGCTTGCAGCAAAAATCGATTTTGCTACGAGTTTTTACGCGCCAAAAGCGCCCTTTCCTCGTGTTGGAGAGGTGAAAATAAGTACCTTGCGAAGGAAATATGTACCTTACGTATGTCTGGTGGATTCATATTAAAAAGGTTACCTAAGTTAGTGGTTTCTTTGAATTCAATTCAAGTAGCGATTACGCAGAAACCGCAGTGACGCAACCTTTACCACTTCTCTCAGTTCATTTTGAGGTGATTTTTAACATTGGAAATGTTTGTTTTCGTGATCGAGTATAGCGTATATAGGGAGGGCCCCGTTTGCCTGTAGTTTTGCAGATATGAGAGGTACCTACGCAGATGGGCTATACTTATGTCAAAATGTGCATCTGCCGGAGGGCTTCAAAGTGCAATTTGTAAATTTGTAGCGGGTCCCTTGAGGCGCGAAGTCAGTCTTATAAATTACATTTTCGATGCCTTTGATAGTTGCGCGTAGTGTGAGAACTGTAATTTTTTATAATATAACGACATATTTTTTTTACTAAAGAAAAATAACTTTTCTAGCTACAGAATTATACCAGTTTCGTAAAAAGAAATATTCTTAGAAGGCTTTATTTTGAAGAATTTTATTTAATAAATTGACCTAGATTCCAGCAAATTCAATTTTAAAATTTAAAATTATAACAAAAGATTTCTTACGCAATCGTGGCAGACTCATGGAAAATTGTTTTTAAATATGCTTCATTTTTGACCGACTTTGAAAAAAAATAAGAAGGACGTTACCAATTCTGTTGTATGTTTATATTTTTATTTTTTAACTTCAGTACTCCGTCATTTGTGAACTGATTTGGTAAAATATTTTGTTTTAAAGATTATACTTTTAGATTAGTCCCATTTTTTGAAATTTTAATATCGGTTCTGTAATTTTTTCAGGAAATCCTGAAAATACTGTCGTATCCTTCGTAATCGTAACCATTACATGATATATTTGTAGATTTACGATAACAAGGAGGGTACCTAACTATGGTCAAGGACGTTCTGGACTAGATTTGAGCTGCAAATGTGGAAATTTATATAACAGGGGTACCATACCATTAAAAAGTATCAAATATATAAAAACTTGAACAAAATTTACTCCCAGTTTTAAAATGTTATCGCTTACATACCACAAACAAACATACATAAATACATCCTGAATTCAATACACTCCTTCTTTGGGCAGTCGTAAAAATTTGGTAATAAAAAAATAAAAAAAAAGTTAAGCCTCCTTCAAAACCCTTAAAAACAGCTCTAAATACCAAGAAATAATATTCAAATCTACATTAATATTAATTAGGTGTACTCATATCTAAATTTAAAGAACTTTAAATTAAGTGGGCTTTTAGAATTAAAAAAGACAGTACTGAGAAAACGAAAATAAAAACAAAACTTCCTCCCACCAGACTTCAACAGAGATATACTTGCGTACACCTAAAAAGACAACTCCTAATTCGATTAGAAATTTTGTCTAATAGATATCGAATATCACATTCTAACACGAAAAGAAAATATTTCGGTCAAAAGCAATTACTTACAAGTTACAAGGTATAATCTATCATGATTATACGAAGTCATAAGAACTTTCACTTTGCTCTTAAGAATGGTTTCTAGGTAGGTACTGGGCTAGGTACTAAAGTATCTTCTTAGTTGGGGAACGGGGACCCTAGTACACAATGTAGGTGCACCTACATAATTATGTACATATGTAATACAAAACAATGTCAAAACTTGGAAAAACATTTAGGTAGACGTATCAAAAAAGTACCTAGTTAGTTTGCAACACACAAACGTATTCCTATTTCCAAAACAGAAAGTTTCGTTGTTGCAACAGTTTTCCTCAAAATCACAACTTCCTCTATTCTGTTTAAAGTTAGGGCGGAACGAAACATGCAAACATTAAGGTTCCAGCTGAAGGAAATACCTACGAGTCCTACCTATTCGGGTACCTGAAAACATGTGTCACAGAGTAAAAGCGTTGACTTTCCAGAAATAGAGGCTCGTTTTAGGCTCGAATACCTATTAGGGTACCTGGAAACATGTGTCACAGAGTAAAAGCGTTGGCTTTCCAGAAATACAGCCTACAACGGTTGCGGCTGACTCACGCGGGGTGAAGGCTGGCCGATGTGCTGGTTTATTTTTAAAGAACCTTGTTCGTTTTGGAACCAATACAGATCGTTAGCCTTACACACGAACGAAAGCCTTTGCCCGTAGCACGAACAGCTGTCGAAAAAATAACGCACGTAAAAACATTTGATAAAGTAATTTTGTGTGGGAAATTGGTACAGCGTCATCTACCGCTGAAAAGGGAAATGTAATTTTGCATAAACAAATTACTCTATCGAGTAGTACTTTTAATTTCTCGATAGTTATTCGTGCTAGAGGTACCGTACTCTTTTCGGTTTTTTTGTTATTTATATTTGTGGTTTGCTTTTTTATTACGAAGTGGAAAAATGCTTTAGGAAATTGTTCTATTGGTTAAAAAAAAGTTTGGGGAATAAAGCGAATGGAAATTAAAATACTAGGGAATAATAATTTTGGGGAATCCGCCTATACAGTCTTAATAGCACTAACTATAACCTCTTTTTCCGGTCAGAGTCATTTTATTACCGAATTTTATAAAGTTGTTCAATTTTATTCCAAATGGAAACGTCAGGGGAGATAACAATATTATGTTGCTGAAACTAAAAATAAAGAATAGGTCAAGAATCTGAATGTAAAATTTCTCACTATTTCTTTTACTTTAATTAGGTACTCGGAATTTGCAGTTGTAGCAACGAATTCGAGTGTATTTTCGCATTTAGAGCAAAAAAGCATATTTTTTAAGTAGGTAATTAGTATTTCTTTCTTTTTTTAAGTAGATACCAGTAACCAGACCATCGATCACGACGTTTGTACTAAACAGGGTTATTTTTAAAACACCAACAACCTCGCGTAGATTACTATCATCATAAACAGCAACATTTGTTCTACGACTTTTCCGAAAACAGACAAGAAAATCGACTATTCATACAAAGCTGGATCAGCTGTTCGAGACATTTGTTTGGAAAGTATTTTTTTGTCTGTTTTCGGAAAATTCGTAGAACAATTTTATTCATGTTGTTGTTTATGATGCTAGTAATCTACTTGCGCGGTTGTTGATGTTTTAAAAATAACCCTGTATAATAAAAATAGAATGATTTATGTAAGTAACACGTATTGTAAAAAGCTTATCAACCTCTTTAAATGCTTACTTACCTGAATATTATACACATGCAAATGAAATATGGATTTTAATGAATATAAAATGACTTCTTGCCGTAAATAATAAAGAGTGGACGAGGTATTTCACTCCAGTTTATTGCAAGCCATTACAAACCGGTTAAAGCTTTCAGCTTTGCATAAAATCGATTAATAATTTAACTTTAATGTTTTTCCCATAGAAATAGAATGTCAAAGAACAACAAAGTCAATAAACAGGTGATCCGAAAACGAATGCATACATTTTATATGGGATACATAAAATTTGACTTAGATTCATAAAATATGACTATATATGGCAAAGTAAATTAATAAACTATGTTCCATACTGTTTTCTTCGGCGATAAATGAATAAATGTAGCGAAATTTGGTTTTAAAGAAATGTGTGGCAAATATCTTATTTACCTGTGAAAAGTGTGATTACTTGGATTGTTTCTTTTTGTCACATCACAATTACTTAAAACACAAGACACCATGGCTCCACAATACCTTTATTTTAAATTCTAATTAAGATTAACAAATATTTTAAACAAACTGTGATTGCTCAATTGCTAGGCGGGACGCTAGGGGCTCTTACTGTAAAAAATGTTGGCACATGTCACTTGCTCCTTTGTCTCTTTTTTACATAGACTGTGTCCGTATGATGTTAACTTCTCTTTTCCACGCTTTGTTGGTCTTCTTGAGCGCAGCGAAAATTTTTCTATGTCTATGGTTTTTCCATTCCCATAGATTTCATTGATAGGATTACATTACAGAAGATAATATCAGATAACAGTATCTACTGCACTTATTGTGAATAGCTAATAATTTCTGTATGCAAGTTTACCAGTTTCGATTAAAGAGGCCCTGCCAATAATGGAAAGCAAATTCAACTTTTTAACAGTTGTATCAATAAATTGCAAAATATAAACTAAAGCCAGAAACTTGATTTTACTATGTGCAGTGCATGCGCTTTTTTAGGTATAATTATTACGGTTTAAATTTAAAAAAAATAAAAATATTTCGGAATTTCAGAAAATCCTTCAAAAATGTGTTTTCTTAACTTAACTTATAGGAACCTGTTCTCTAAAAATGTTATGATCTACATTGTAAAAAGATAAGTTAATGGGAATCGTCTTGTTACCTTGTTATAAAAACCTTTCGCCACTTTTACCTTTTTAAAAAAAAAACCCAAAAAATGTGTAAACATAGCATGTCCTTAGCAGTACAACGTTTTACTTCAGCTCATAATCGTAACCCGAGGTTTAAACGATGGATCTTGTTACTAACTGAGGTATTTCAGCCGTTACCCAAGCCCAGCTCAGTTAGTTTAGATAACAGAGCGTTTAACACCAGTTCTAAAGTTTAAATGCCCAGAATATAGGTTACACTTTAATTGCGGCGCCAAAATTATGTTTCTCAGAATGATAATGTCTTTTTTTATTTTCTTTTCTTTATCACTATACAAGACGAATAATATCATGGATATGATGTATAATGATGACTAAATAAAGGAACCGGTCCTCGGTAAGGAAATAATCTTTATAATAATCAACTATAAGTTACAACTGCTTTTGTCGTCTCTACAATTTATAGCACTCAATTTCCGCCCACTTAAAATTGTATGGAAGGTTTTTCCGATAAATTTTAATTTCAGTAAGTACTTCGACTTTCATAAACCGATATTGAAAACGTACAACACAATTAGTGCAATCGCTGACTCGGAAATGAACATTCCGCTTAAACGGAGTCTTTAGTGTGTTTCAATTTAAATGCTTAGTAATATCACAGAATATATAATGGTACTTACTAATGTGTAATATCTAGTTATATATCATTAGCCATTTTCAAGATAATAAATTGGTCACCCATACAATGACTTGACCGACCTTAGCGAACGGAGTAGGTAAGCTACAACGCCATCGAGTTCCTTTAGATGAGGATAGTTACTTATAAAAGATATAAAAAAAACTGATAAAACGTTCGCAATGTTATTATTATACCTAAATAGATAGCTCTAGACGGGTTTCTCCCTCCAGTGATTAAAAACTAAATGCTCTTATGAAACAGTGATTCAGAAAATATTTGCACATATTATTACTAAGATTCATATTTATTTGAAGAGAAACGAGATTAAAAATAAATTGCTTACGTACTAAATTCTAGTCTTTCAGTTCATCTTGGGGTTTTCTTGATTTTATTTTGCTACAGAATTTAGCTTAGTTACGATATTTAGCTTCAGACTATTTAATATTAGGTAGTTGATTTCGTCATTTCAATGATATCGATAACAGGGAAACTTAAAAATTCACTTTACTATGACAAGTTTTTTATTTTATTTGAGATACTTTTAACACAGATAGGACAGGGGAGTCAAATCTTTATTACTTAATAATAGAAAAATATCAATGAGTTGTAAGTTCATTAAAAACAAGACGTGTAAAACCGTAAAACGTAATTGTAATGTAAGTAGTAACAGAGGAAAATAAAATTGAAAATCACAGCAGTTTTTCTTGGAATTAAGGCATATCCTTCATTGTTGGTCATTAGTTCCGCATTTTAGAAGTGTTAACCTGTTAACCTATTGTCCGGCGGAAACGGGATGACAAATGAATTTTGTGTTCAAAACTAAAAAAAAGTTTAAAACGATCCAATTTGAAAAACGAGAAAGGTGAAAAATTGTGTTAAATCTATCACTTATTCATTATGTTTGGAGCAAAATTTTAAACGATTCAATTTGAAAAACGAAGAAAGATAACGATTGTAGTGTTAATGATTTTGATAGATTTTATTTAAATATAATTTTGCTATTTTCTGAGTTTCAGAATATAAGTGGCGCTTTTCAAATCATTAATGTTAGCGACGGATTGGATGGAATATAAAAATCCGATAATATTTATTTACCACATCAAATTAGATTTGCTTTGTTTGTTTCGAGGAAGAAATCGAGTGTTTAACAATGATATTTTCTGCATAACATCTTAGAATAATAACACCTAGAAGCCGTGTCCTCGTATGCAAAGTGAGGCAACTAATACTAAGCCAGAATGGCTTAGTTTTCAAATTTATATCCTTCATACGTTACCTAGTCGTAACTAAAATCCCGTAATATAGTAACTAATCTAATAAATGTAGGAAAATTGAAACTGTTTTGTACTTATTCGGTATGATTAGGTAATAACGGAGAATAAAAATCTGAAAACGGACCCATTTTGGCTGTTTTAGTTGCCTCACTTTTGACATTGCGCTTCGTAGAGAACTATCGTTCTAGGTGTTATTATTCTAAGCATAACATTAATAAATTTAATCTAATCCATCCATGATTTGTTATTTTAGCCGCTAACAAATTTATACTAAGTAGGCACTTAAATATATCTTTATTTTATTTAACATCTTACTAGAGAGGACTTTCCAGAGAACATTTTTGGCAGCAAAGCAGGAAATATTTGCCACTACTCACGGACGTTACAGAATGATTCTCAGAAGAGTTCTGACGACTATAAATAAAGCATACTACGGATAAATTCGGCCTAACCTCCGTTGTTATAGAAAACATGCAGCCGGTTCTTTAAAGGGAGACACGTGGTCGCCGCTTTTGAATTTTACCGTTAAAGCACCATACGAAACGCACACAAAGTTCTGTCTCGCTCACGTCCGGGTCCATTCAAATATGGAAACGTAAAACGGAACATTAAATATGGTCACGTATTACCACGATAGCGCCTTTCTCCGAGTGAGTTGGCCTTTGACACTGGCTGTACCTATGTGTGCAAGCGGCGCCAGCATCCGCCGAGACGATCCGATTTACATAGAACCACGACTCTCAACGAGCTGGAATTCTTTAATGACTTCGAGAAAGTCAGGAGATGGGAGATAAATTATCCACGACAAACGTGAGCTCCGATTATTTTTGTAGGTAAAGCGGGAACGGTCCGGTAATAACGATTGGCGCGGCCTCAATCTCGTTGATAGTGCGCAATAAAGCTGGAGTGCGCTCGTACCGACAACACATAAAACTCTTTGGCAATAGCCGTTTCAATTCATTATAAAGAGTTGAGCAGCAACCTTCGCGTGTTCCGAGAAGCCACGACCGGTCGCCCGCCCTGTTCCCGAAACAGCGACCCGTGTTTGATTCGATTTTTAAAATAGAAGCGTTCCGTTATACGTAGGTCGATAGAGGCTCTGATTTATGGCCAGTCAATTAGACGTTGTGTAAGCTGTAAATGAGAGTAAGTAACTATTTTTTATCCGAAGCCAGACTCCTTTCCGAGTGAAAGGGGTTTCCTACGTGAACTTGTTACACAGGTTATGGTGTTTTTAACTTTCATAGGCTTATTGGCACTTATTTTATATGGCCTCGAACTTAACTGCAAGTTGGAAAACTCTTGAGGTTGGAATTCATCTAGAATCATAATGATTCCAAATGAATAAGGAAGCCGAAATGTTACAAACATTGCAAATAGATATTGCAATTGACAAGATAACTACATACTATAATACAAGTGTCTCTTTGTAAGAAAAGCTACATGTCGTGTCAATGACTACATAGCATAACTAATATCTAATAATATAGAGTCGTGTCGCGGTATCATATGGCCAGTGACGTCACGTTTCACGCAGCAGCTCCACACGTACCAGTAGGACTAGGTGACCTAATGGTTCGCCTTCACCTTATTTACTTATTGACTCGTGCACAATCGTCCACGTATAGACTTTAATACCTCGTCATCAACAGTAGCACGATATATTTGTTTAACTTTGTTATCTCCTTTGCGTTTATCTAGAAGCAGATGTACGTTTTTTAGCGAAGGCAGATGAGATTTTCTTATCGTTTCTCGTTTGTTCATTGTTGTAAGTTTTGTCCGCACACTGAAAATAACACTCAAGGCTGAAATTAAGTGTTAACAAATGGATGTTGCAAGTTATTGCTTTCCAATTTATTTTTAATCATTTATTCAATAAACTTAACATACATATTCTTTTACACATTGCCGCACCACGAAAACCTCATAGGGTTTATCTGGGTGACGGCGAGTCGCTGATTTTACATATTTTGTTAGGTAGATAATACTGTTTAAGCTTAAACCGAAATGCTTTGATATTTTCTTTGTACATAATCTGTAGTTCACAGGGCAATTTATTTAGATAAAAAGGTATCAAATATCTGGAAACTCTTTTCCCATACAAGTTGTTGTGTTTAGGCAGGTGGTACTTATTTAGGTAAGGCACTGCTCTCAAATACTTAGGTCTATTTTTTTCTATTACACGGTCAGGATTGTAAGATTCAATTAGAATTTGGAATTCATTTTTTTCATATATGCTCATAACGTTACAATAATTAAATAGCTTTTCTTCAGATTAAAGTTATAATCCTATAAAATAAAAGGTAAGTAACAATGGGTAGCAAAGCAATAAGATGGTTAATTGTTTATGAAAACAATGACAACAACGAAGTGTTCAAAAGCATTTTGATTTGCTTTGATGATATGAAAACAATTGCACGATCGATGACTTCATCTGCGTTCTCGTGGTTTCTTAGAAATGAGCATAGAAACTGTTTCTATGTAAAGTAAATTAAGCACTTCTGAGAAGAAACACTTAATCGGTACCTAATGGTGATTCGATAAAGCAATTTAAGAACATAAAGCTATGTTTCAAATCAGTTTTTCCGAAATGTTTGGTCATAGGCAACTATGTGATTATGTATTTCCAATAATTCATCGAAATTGTATACCTACTTGTACTCGATAATACCTATTGTTAATATACGGGCGAGTCCGGTTTCTATGGACCGTTTTTTGGTGTAATAAGTCTACGAGAAAACATACATTTAATTAAATCCTATTATGGGTTATTTGTAAAACATCAACAACCTTGTAGGAGTAGATTACTACACCATAAACAACCACATTTGTTCTTACGACTTTTCCAAAAACAGACTTTTTATACAAAGCTCGATCAGCTGATCGAGACATTTGTATGGAAAGTCATTTTTTTGTTTGTTTTAGGAAAAGTCGTAGAACAAAATGTTGATGTTTATGATGTTAGTAATCTACTCCTGCAAGGTTGTTGGTGTTTTAAAAATTTGCTACTAAATTCCTAAGATATATTTAAATTGAGCCGACACCCTAAACGTTTCTTTAATGTAAATTAGATTCACATTCAAAGGTATGTACCTAGGTCATCATCATCATCATCATATCAGCCGCACGACACCCACTGCTGGGTATAGGCCTCCCCCAAGGATTTCCACGACGATCGGTCCTGCGCTTCCCACATCCAGTGGCTTCCGGCAACCTTCACCAGATCGTCGGTCCACCTTGTCGGGGGCCTACCCACGGAGGGTCGTCCGGTGCGCGGTCGCCATTCAAGAACCTTTCCGCCCCAACGGCCATCGGTTCTTCTCGCTATGTGTCCAGCCCACTGCCACTTTAGCTGAGCAATTCTTCGAGCGATGTCGGTTACTTTAGTTCGCCTGCGGATCTCCTCGTTTCTGATTCGATCACGCAGGGAAACGCCGAGCATGGCTCTCTCCATTGCACGCGGGGTGACCTTGAGCCTCCTTATGAGACCCATAGTTAGCGACCACGTTTCACTGCCGTAAGTCATCACTGGCAACACACACTGGTCATAGACTTTCGTCTTGAGACACTGAGGTAAATCGGACACGAAGATTTTTCGGAGCTTCCCGAATGCTGCCCATCCGAGTTGGATTCGACGAGAGATCTCCTTCTCAAAGTTGGACCTACCTAACTGGACTGCCTGTCCTAGGTATAATGGTCAACAACTTCAAGTGTATTGTTCCCAACATGAACTGGAGCGGGCACAACATGGGCATTCGATTCGACATGATTTTCGTCTTATCCATGTTCATTTTAAGACCCACTCTTTGGGAAGCACTACGGAGATCTTCGAGCATTGTGTTCAGGTCCTCCAAGGTCTCAGCCATAAGAACTATATCATCGGCAAAATGAAGGTGTGTTAGGTATTGGCCATTAATGTTGATGCCGAGTCCTTTCCAGTCTAAGAGTTTAAAGATATCCTCCAACGCAGCTGTGAACTGTTTCGGAGAAATAACATCTCCCTGTCTCACACCTCGCTGCAGTTGGATAGGATTTGTTCTCTGGTTCTGTACTCGGACCGACATGGTGGCATTTTTATATAGATACCTCAACACCTCGATATACCTGTAGTCCACTTGGCACCTTTGGAGAGACTGCAGCACCGCCCAGGTTTCAATCGAATCAAAGGCTTTCTCATAATCCATGAACGCCAAGCAAAGTGGCAGATTATACTCCTCGGTCTTCTGTATGACCTGCCGCAGCGTATGGATGTGGTCTATGGTGCTAAAGCCTTTTCGGAACCCGGCTTGTTCGGAAGGTTGGAAGTCGTCGAACTTGTGAGCGAGACGGTTCGTAAACAGCTTATAGACATGACTCAGAAGCAAGATGGGTCTATAGTTCTTTAAGAGGGACTTGTCACCCTTTTTAAAGAACAAAATCACCTTACTTATGTTCCACGTCTTCGGCGTTCTGCCCTCGACGATGACGGAATTGAAAAGCTTCTGGAGGACTTTAAGTATTGGCTTACCGCCCGCTCTCAGAAGTTCTGTAGTGATTCCGTCGTCGCCCGCCGCCTTGTTGTTTTTCAGCTGTTTGAGAGCCATACTAATCTCGTACATGCTGACGTCCGGGATATCTTGGGTATAGTGTCGGGTAAGCTTGGCTCTGGGGTCTTTAGCCTTGCTTTCAACGGGTGTCTGCGTGGAATATAACTGCCCATAAAAACTCTCGATCTCCCTCAGGATTTCAGGCTTCGCTGAGATGATGCGTCCGTCGTCAGTTTTCAGCTTCGTCATCTGGCTTTGCCCAATAGACAGATCTCTCGCGAACACTTTGGAGCCTTTGTTCCGCTCGATGGCCTCTTTAATACGATTCGTATTAAATTGGCGAAGGTCGCTCGTCAAAGACTTAGATATCTGTCTATTAAGCTGCCGATAACGATTAGCATCTACTGAACTCTGGAGCCTCATTTCACGTCTCTGATCCATGAGTAGGAGTGTGTGGTCGGAGAGTTTCTTTAGCTTGGGACGGCGGGTCTTGAAAAACTTGGACCCTACCGTACGGACAGTATCCACCACCATATTGTTTAGATCGTCCACATCTATGCTGTTCTCAAGGGCTCCAAAACGGTTTTGGAGTTCGAGTTGAAAGCTCTCGGGGTTTTGAATATGGGCCGGCAATGGTCGGAGTTTTGATTTTATCAGTCGAGATCTTTCCAGCTTTATGTTGATATTCAATGTGCCACGTACCAATCGGTGATCGCTCCCCGTCTTAACGGCGTTGATCACAGTGACATCATTGAATATTTGCTTTTTCGTCGACATGATAAAATCAATCTCATTTCTGACTGTACCGTCCGGACTGACCCAAGTCCACTTCCGGCTTTCCGGCTTTCTGAAGAATGAGTTCATCATAAAGAGGTTCTCCTTCTCTATAAAGTCGGCTAGCATCTGGCCTCTGTCATTCCGTTGCCCAACTCCAAATTGCCCCACTCTCAGCTCATCACCGCAACTTTGCATTGAAGTCCCCCATCACAACGGTGTAGTGGGTTTTGTAGCTATGCATGGCTTTAGAGATCTCCTCATACATAGCCTCCACTTCGTCATCTTGGTGTGTCGAGGTCGGTGCGTAAACCTGTATGTACCTAGGTACACATTTAATTTCGCAAACGAGTAATTTATGATATTTGTGCGCGTGGAATTCGTGCCAACTGGCGCTTACCGCTTTTTCCTTTGCAATAACTAGTAGTGCGAACTATTTAACCTTTTCCAGATGCGATGCAGGACTTGCAGGTATAAATACGGGTTTTGTGAGTTCATTTAAAACTCGCTGTCTATTTTGAAAAACTTATCGAACGCCAGAGAGAATTCAAAAGGGTAAAATTAAAAATACCTTTTCTGGACGATTGTGAACTCAAAATGGGAGTAGTATACGGTCCCAATTGGCGTAATTCAGATCAAAGGCAATATTTCAATCAGTTCGTTAGACTGTTTCGCGGAGCGGATTCGCAGTAGTCCGCCATTGAAATTTAAACTAGCCCTTCTGGGAAAGCGTCTGCGCGGACTGGTTCTTTTTGCTCTGTTTAGCGAAGTCCTTTGGGCGAACCAAATGGTTAATTTGAGGATAACAAGCTATGTCGCTGCCGCGGTGGCCTATTCTTCTTTCTACATAAAGATAATGGAATTGCTTTCGTGGAGCCTTTTGTATAATTATCCCAGACCTCGCCGAACATATAAGGGACCGAAACATATAAAAGGACTTAAGAACGTGGCCCTATTGTAAAAAAAGATTGATGGGTACTTTGACCTCGATAATGCTTCACGTCGTGTAAGTATTTGAATCGACCGTAAAAAATAAAACTTTATGAACACGCATTAGCTGTCTGTAGGAAGTGAAAATCTCGGCGCAGCAGTCAACTATAAATGTAGAGTGTTTGTTATTGGTATGATCATAGTAAGTTTAGGTTGTGAAATTGCATTAAAAAGTCAACTATGTACTACAAACTATGTTTTTTTATTGCGAAAATAAAAAAATTGCATTAAAAAGTCAACTACGTACTACGAACTATGTCTTTTTTATTGCGAAAGTAAAAAAATATAATATAATTAAAATATCTATACTTTTTTGTACTATGAATTCAAAAGATTTAAAGCTTTCCTTTTTACCCCCGACGCAAAAAGAGAGGGTTGTTATTAAATGTAAGATTTGTAATCAATTTTATGACATAAAGTTAAAACTCAGTTACTGTGTTAATAAAACATGATCTATACCTAAAGGTAGGGGTTTTGTAAAAGACTCTTGAATGAATTTCAATACATCAGACAGGTAGCAATTCATGCCCCTATTTTTCATAGGTAGGTACTTTAGTTTTCAGAAACTTTAGATCTAACAGGAAAAATATTTCCTTTATGCGACTCGTATTTCGTTGTAAGTTCTGCGAAAATCACTTAAACAATATCACTTGAAAGGTCATAGCCCAGAGTTAATCGCTTTTAAGCGTATTCAGAATGCAAACCATTGTAGTATTCTCCGAACAACAACCCATACAATCCACGAAATGAAACAATGCAAAAAATAAATAAAAATTTAGTCATAATGCTGGCGATTTCTCATAACAACCCCTGGGTTGGAGGCTTCCAAGGATTAATTATGAGTTCCGAGTAGGCCCGACGACGGCCCATCCGATTCTCAGTAAGCTCGAATCGAAAAAGGAGCAAAAAAGTCCGTGGTGTTCTGAGAACGAGTATACCTGCGCCCGCGCAGCCCATTCCACCTTTTTCCGTTCAACTAGCGTTTCGAGTGAACGCACCATTTTCCTAGTAGCATGCTCCTTGCTCTCTTAACAGACATTTCTCTAGTATTGTAATAATCAACATGTCTTGTTTATTTTATGTTTGTTATACATAGCCAACATATCCATTTCAGACAGTGTTTTTGTTCTGCATTCTTTATCGTCTATTATTTTCTTGTATTGAAAGGGAATGGAAGATAAAATGACAATTCACAAAACTCCAAAATCTACATAGTAGCGGTATGTTACATTTTCCTACTTACAATAGTAGAGTAGACAAGCACCGGGTTTTGTGGGAGATTAGCCAGAATTTGACTAAATGAAACTTAAGATGCAATAGACAGATGCAATATCATAAAAAAACTATTCACCCATAAAAACGTACATACAATAGCTTGCAAATAATTTGTCTTCACAATAGTTTGGTAAGAAAATGCCAGAAAAAAAGACGAATAAAGTTGTCAAGAAATTATGTATGATCGTCAATGATCTCATTATAATTGTTTATTATCCATGCCGTTGGTTCCGCACATTAATTTCCGCTTCCCACTACTTACAACCGTCGTCTGTCACCGTAAAGTTGACCGTTCGTTTAATGTTACTCTTTTGTACAATTATTTAATTACATGATGGTTTGATGGTTTCAGGCTCACCTTTTTGGCTCTATGAGTTATCAAATCCATGAGCTGATCACTTAAGGTTCACTTCTAGATTGAGTTGTCTGTACTGTCTTTAATTTACCCAAAAGCCATACACTTGAGATAACAAAAGCATCTTTTGTATAAAATAATGTAGGAAGGTAAAAGACGAACTTTTAGTTCAATCCTTGCAAGCCAATTTGTTTTCAAACTATTAAGGTCATAACTTTGCTGACTGTACCTCAAAGTATTTATCGGAGTCCTCTCAAATTATTTTTCTAGAAATATCTTTCTAAAATAATTTGAGAGGAAGGCTTGATAAAGCCAAATTCTCAAAGAGTTTTGAGAATTTGGCTTTATCAAGCCAAATTTTATATTACGAAATTACTGTCATACAAAATGAAACTAATTTCATGATACTTGGTACAGTAGGAATGTACGTGTTTTGAAAATAGTGTCATGAAATCAACAGTAGCTGGAATTATGGCTTCGTCAGCATCGAAACTTTATTTAGTAGCGCAAAGGCGAGTCGCAAAGGCACTTTCGTGACACTATATAGTTACACGTCGGGTTTAAACGGTAAAATTAATTGCATGATATTATTTTTACCAAAAAATGTTAAATTGATGTTTACACGTACAATTGTTAATGAAATTAGTGTCGTGATTTATGCCACTAAATGTAAATTCGGCTGGAGAGCCTTTTACTTTCTGGTAACTTGTCCAACAAGAAATACATTCACAATATGCTGAGCACCATTTTAAGTGCAGCAAAAGTAAAATAATCGGTCGCCTTTCTTATAACAAAGAAAAAGGTTCTCCGTACCGAGTACAATTCCATCTTTCCAAGTAAATAGTAAACAATGTCTTATTGTTATCGATAGTATTTAACGTGTGTGCGCAGTTAGGGCATCGTGTTAGAAACTTATTTTTTCTTGTCTCTATTCTTTACTATTTGGAAAAAGATATCCTAAAAAAAACGGTTAGAGTCTGTTAGACTTAGGAAATTGCCCTACACTTTTCCTGTTACAATACTTAGTCAGGGTAAAGATATACATAGCTATTTATTGACTTAGTAGACAAAGTTTTGCTGTTGTTGCTTACTACAAACTGAGAAAATATGGCAATGATTAAAATTGCAAAAATACTTGATAGCAGCGAGTCATTAATCACTTTAAACGATCAACGTTTTGAGGAAACGATCGCATTATCGCGTGATCAAGCGTTAATTGTTTTCAAACGAACTGAGCCAATGTTATTTATACAGGCAACACATTATTATTCGTCTATTTTGATGCGAGTAGATACTATATTTGTTTCGGAGTATTTGTACGTCTGATCAATCAATTAGATTTCAATTTAGAAAAATTCTTTTTTCTGTATTTTGATAATACGATAATATGACATGTGCATATTACCAGCTGATCTTGATCATGTTACAAATGACTTACTGGTTATATTTTAATTCTTTGACACTAAAATTTGGCAATATAGGTCATACTAACTTAACTGAAGTCTTGTTGACCGAGTAAGCGCGAAGCGAAGCGTCTCAGTTCCAGCTTGGCCAAAAATGCTTCCGTATGTCTGTCCGGCTGTCCGTCTGTTCTCATCTACAAGTCGCATTTCTCAATCGATTCTCGTGAGATTTTGAGAGCCGGTCCGATAATTACATATATTTTTCTGTCAATTCAGTTTTTTGAAAGTTTTCGAATAAAAAAATTCAGCCATTTCGAAAACTGATTAAAAATATCACCAACGCGAAATTTACAGCTCAAGTCTTGTTTATTATTAAGTTAATATTGTATTGCAATTTTAATTGAAAAATTGTAAAAGTTATGGATCATAACATAATAACATCATATAAATTCCGTTACATAATAAAATTGTGAATGAGTTAGACTTACGTCAGAAACCTTTATGCAAACCAGTTGAATTTATGCTGGTGATGTCATTCGGGCAGTTTCTTATCTTTAGTGTCAATACTAATTTAACCTAAAGATGTAAACTTAATTGACCTGCGATATGTAGGCGCCACTTGTTGGTCGTAAGTCTCGTAGCATCGATTCCGCGTCATGAACAAGCCAATTTGTTTACTCTACATGCGCTCAATAACATCATGCACAGGCAGAGAAGTGTGCAATATAGTTTATCAGTTGACCGTGAATACCGTAATCGACCGTGTATTTGTTTGTCCTTATTATTTTTTGAAAGTTTCTGTAACCGCTTTTAGAAATAGTCCGGAAGCATTTCTTACCTGGTAGTTTAACCACCATTGGAGGTGTGATTGGGTGATTGGGATCCAATGTAAACGCCTTGTCCACAACTGAACACGGAAACACACAAGCCCACTTGTAATTTTAATTCTTCAAATCCACTTTACGGCCGTTTCGCTTCTCGGTAAACTCTTTATAAACAGTTTCGTAGAAACCAAGTGCATTGGAGAAATTAATTTGCAGAAATCGACGTCGCAGGCGGGCGGCCGTCCACGTGCCGTAACAGAAACGCTTTCTAAGAACGCGCACATTCAATTTCACTAAATGTTGGTTGTGTTTATCACAGATAACGATATCGCGGCGGAGGTGAAAGTTCGGCGAGGCCAAGCGCCGTGGAGTTAACACTCCTCTTTCGTATACAAAAGTAGACTGGAGAGTTAGCCCGAGCCGCGAGGTGGCCGAAGCCCGAAGTAAACAGGGCGCTGCGGCGCGCGGGGCGGGGGCGAGGCGTGTGCGACCGAGAGCGCGCCGCCGTTCTGTTCCAACCTCATGGCGCGCGGCCGCCGCTTCCCAGAAGCGCCAACCTTGGCACTTCCACGAAATAACTCGTGCCATTGTCACTAATTTATAAAACTTATATTCTTCCGTCCAAGGCTGGGTGGGTACGCAGCTGGCACGCCATGGTCAGAGCTCGCGACTTCGCTGAAGGTACGCTCCAGGGGTGTTGACCCTTGCGCTCGGATGGAGCCGAACAATGTTAAAATAAGAACCTAATTTGTTGTTTATCTGTCCATAAATCTAGCTGCCCACACTCGTTGCCAATCAGAGGTTGAAAGGTCGTTAGCTTCTTGCCCTAATTTATGTCGACGACAAATTTACATTTCCTTAGTTATGTAAGTATTACAGCCAGCTGTTGTGACCACAGAGGAAATAATCACTACGTTTTAGTTGTAACAGCTGTTCTTTCTTTTCTGCCAGCAGACGCAGCATGACGAAGCTACAAAAATTTATGTTGACATCTAAATGACATTTTTGACAGATAAAACAAGTCTGCATCATTCAGGATCAGGGACACTATTGGCTAACTTACATTGCTATCGTAATCGCTCTGATTGCAATTGTAATACATTGCTACTTTTCTTTGGTAAGTTTTTATTTGTGTCAAAACGAACGAAGTAGCAATGTATCTACACACCTGTCATATCACAGTTACATTAACTTCATTGTTTTTAGCCGATAGACCCGCTGGCTGGATGTCATTTTTGACATATTTTTTACCTAAATATCAAGATGATAGTTGAACAGAAGCATTTATTTACCTATTATCCAACTTGCTTATAACTGGGCCTGGGTTTGTTTAAATGTTATTCTTTGAAAAATTAAGAATAATTATCGAATATAATACCTAACTTAATAAAATACATATTTGTAAGCCGCGCTGGATGCGGGCAGCGCAGGCATTATAATACTTAACTTAATAAAATTAAATACCTCTAAAAAAGCGAGAAATAATATTTAAATCATTAGTTACGCAAAACATCCTTACTAATATTATAAATGCGAAAGTCCGTTTGTTTGTTTGTTTGTTTGTTTGTTACGCCTTCACGTCTTAACTACTGAACCGATCATCATGAAATTTAGCATACACGTTCTCATGGGTACAGAGAAGGACATAGGGTACCTTTCATCCCGAAAAAAAGAATTGTTCCCGAGGGAAAGCAAATAAACTTTCCACGCAGACGAAGTCGCGGGCGGCCGCTAGTTATTAATAAAACACGTCTATTGAAGTCGGGTGGGGCTGGAAGACAAGTTATTTTTTATATATCTGAAAGCCCCACCCGACTTCATTAGACGTGTTTTATTAATAATGTTTTGCGTAACTAATGATTTGAATATTATTTCTCGCTTTTTTAGAGGTATTTAATTTGAAGCTGTTTTTGTTTTAGGTTTTTTGAAGGAGGTTTTTCTTTTTTGTTAAAAAAGTTTTTTATTTTCAACTTTTTAGTGGTAGGTTTGTAAGCATGTAAATATTTTTTAACTTTATAAAATATTTTCAATGGTAAAATGCCCACAACTCAAATTCCAAATTTACGCTGTTTGTTTTTGAGGAGTTCCGTTGTGTCTTCGTAGTCCAAGTCTAGTCCAGAACCTTGCATCGCAGACCATGGTTTGGTTTGTTTTGGATTGTCATAAACCTACCAAAATCCAAATCACTTTACATAATACTATTTGAATTTGAGGAGTTCCCTTGTGTATCTTCGAAGTTCAAAGTCCAATACCGATGAAATTAAAATGTAACCACTCTTGAAGTATACCCTTTCAAACAAAAAAATAATCATCTAAATCGGTACATAAACAAAGATGTTAATGTTCGAAAATCCGTAAAAACACGTGTGATGGCAAGCTAAATAATTGTCATTTTTCAGGATTATGAAAAACTACCAGCCAGATCTCTGTAATTTTTTTATGGGACCACACACGAACTATGTTCTTTAAGATAAAAAAAGAATTGTATAAATCGGTTAACAACTGACGAAGTTATGGTAAAACATACATAAAAAAAAATACCGACGACTTGAGAACCTCCTCCTTTTTTGAAGTCGGTTAAAAAGATACAACATTTCATTAAAGAATTAATTTCTCAAACGATTCAGTTGACGACTTTTTTGACTCATTAGCCACACTGAATTTTATTGTTATTGAGGGAGAACAGAAGTATTTCGTTATTTTGAATATCTAATCTTCTCGTTCTGTGTTGGTAAGTTTAAGAGGGAAAATTACTTAAGAAGTTAATAATTTTCCTCCTGACCATAGTTAGAACAAGACCAAGAATATATTGGATTAAAAAAAATCGGGCTGCATTCCGGGAGACCCGCAGAAGTGAAAACTTTTTGCACGAATTGCCGTCTTACGAATTTACTCTGCATTTGAATTTACGAATACAAAACAGTATTGTACGAAATTCTTTTCCATAGCTTAACAATATCTATGGCTTGAAAGAAAATCTAGAGTTTTGACCAAGAACCTTATATTCATATTCTACTTGGTTTTGACATTGAATTAAAAAATTAGCGCGTTTCTATGGTGACACAAGTGTTTACATTTTCTTACGAATTTTCGATCAGGGTCACGTGATCCTGACTGACTGACGACAGTTTAAGATTTTTTCCCCATACAAAAAAGCGTACAACGCCGCTAAAGAAGTTTTCACTTCAAAAACTTTTTTGAATATCATTGATTTGATTGATTAATTTTAATTTTATTTTTCGACGCAACGATAACTCAGCATCAGAAATATTGTCCAAGCTGAATATTAAGTTAACTTGCACACTTTACTGCCGAATTTACTTAATATTTTCAACTCTAGCCCCTATTTCAAAAACATAGAATATTACCTCTACCATGTATATATATATTAGAACTATGCTTGTTGGTTAAAAAGCACCCCGAATACTTTTTAAAATGTAGTGAAAAAAACGATAATTTACGAGCATCGAGAAAGAATAAACTAGCAATACCTAAATCCAATCTAGCTATATTTCGAAAGAATGTATATTGTATGGCTATCAAAATATTTAATAAGCTACCGCTGGACATTATTAATCAACCAATAGAGAAAAATATTTTCAAGAATAAATTATTTAATTGGCTCCTACAGCACAGTTTCTATTCAATCAAAGAATATTTGGAAAATAAATGACATCTCTACTCAATCTGACATAGTATTAAGGATAATTTTGCATAGCTGACATTTAATTTTGAATATGAGATTTCTATTGACAATTTTGTAATTATAATTGACGTCAGTAATACTTAGTAGTAATAATATTCATTATAGATAGCTTACACACTTACACTTACTAACATTTGCATGCCTACAGATTTAAGGCAGAATATTGTTGAAATTTTATTAGGAACATTGTCATCGATCTCAATGTAATGTACACAATATTGTGCAAATAAATATTCTGATTTCTGATTTCTGATTTCTAACTGCCTCAGTTAGAGTTGAAAATATTTAAACGCGTCTTCTTGTATAAAACTCCAATTTCTTTCTCTTCTAACTTACAATAGAAGATATCACATTAAAATCCGCAAATTGACTATCACAGCTTTCGAAGAATATCAAATTCAAAAAAATCAGATTGAATTTATCAAATAAAATACCTTTCAGAAATTATCTGTTTCGTATGGAAAATCGTAGAGTGGCCCTATTTTCTTTTAAGTAGATGTGTATGTACGTACAGCAACAGCACGCTGCGCTTCCACGACAGGGTAATCATATTCAATTAATCTTATACTTCAAGGCGAAGATTTAAGGTTCAAAATAAATTGCAGTTTTGTATAACCTGACGTGCTGCTGACGGTACATGTAAGTACTTACATATTTTTTTCTTTCGGCGATATTAGAATCCGACCTTTTGCGATTCCGATTATATGACAAAGTGTTAATAAGTTGTTCTTAAATTATGATAAATAATATTGATCCTTTTCTACGTATCATTCAAAAGAAAATATTAAAGTAAGATAAACTTTGCAGAAAAAGTGCTTAACTAAGTACCTGCTTACCTAAAGTATTACAATATGTCAACTGATTCTGTGTGAGTGCCTTATACTTATTCGATATCTTATCTATGCTTACTACGAATAGATAACAGTATTAACGTAAATCATACTATCGAGATAGTAACAATATCATAAAAAATTACGTATTTCACATGGTTGGGTACTGGAATTTAATAAACAATACAAATGAACTCTTCAAGAGACCAATAATTGGCGATACAACTTCTAGTCATGTCCTTTCAACTACTTGTAAGTAATTACTTATTAACACACCATGACGTTGTACTTAATGTCTGAAACTTTAACTGTGTGTGGCCTTATAAAATGAATTAACTTGATAATTAAATAAATCCATAATAAATACGCTAGATATTGTTGTTAATGCTACAACTTTCCAACAAAGCAAATTATTTTCCACGAACGAAATACAACTCAATATTAATTCTTCAAATTACTTGCGTCAATGAATTTATTAAAAGTACGAGAACGTTTACTGATTTATGTGAATATATCAGAAGACTTTATCGGTATTGATGATCTTTTCTTTCGAAATTTCTTTTCAGTTTTGCTTCTATAAAGAGATAAGAAAATCTATCTCTTTGTTTTTCTTTTGTCTGTCTATCTTAGGAACGCATGGAGATATCAGTTTGAATTTTTTTAATTAATGTCGTTTGTTACAGATCCTACTAATATTATAAATGTGAAAGTTTGTGGGTTTGGATATTTGGATGTGTTCCTCAATCACGCAAAAACTACTGAACGGGTTTGATTGAAATTTGACACACAGATAATGTAGAAATTATTTTATTTTATTTTTATTGCAAAAGTTAATTGACTAATATTCCTTAAACAATTTCTTAAAAATCAATAATTTAATTAAACGGAAACGGAAATAGTCGCGCTGTAATCTGTAATAAGTGTTTTGTTTCTAAGGAAACGGAAGTGCACGTGAATTTGCTTAAAAGTCACTGACATGAAAAAATTTTTGTTAATTAAAAGTGTTCAACATCCGTAATAATTTCATTGGTTCACTTGTTTTGTTGCTTCCTTCTTACAATTGCTCAAAAGTCACCTCACTTTACATTCTGCTGTGCTAGAAGTCGGACGTATTAGCTTCCTAGTGATAAAAGACAGAAAATAAAAATCAGTTTAAAAAGTTTTATTCGTTTTTGTTAAAGCCCCTCTAACCTTTTCTATAGATAGTAGATAGTCTAGATTAAAACATATAATACTTTTTATACCGATATTCCCACGGGAACGGGAACTACGCGGGTAAAACCGCGGGCGGCCGCTAGTAAATAAATAATGCAAATATTAAGATCTACAGACAGATCCATGGAACTGATAAAATATCAAGCTGTATATTTTGATTGAGTTGTCTGAACAACTCAATCAAAATATACGGCCACATGTCGCATTTTGTTTCTTTAGGTTTCCGGACCTATCGGAAAAATAGTTATTTGTTATATGTGCAAATGACCAAAATCAATTTGTGCTGCGAGTGCCGACTTTAAATCACGAGGCAGAACAAAATTTTGGTCTCGTGTAAAACATACAACTTTTCACCTCTACCAGCGAGAAAATTTTTAAGTGAGTTTCCTGGTAAAAAGCTAAATTTCAGCATTAGAAACTTGTTCACTCGATTCTTTTAGAGTTAGACAACTATCTTCATCGTTGGACGCACTCATTTTTTGTAATTTATCACAAAAATAGTTAGATCAAACCTATACTGAAAATTTTTATTCATAAGGTAGATTCCCGCCGTTTTGTTTTACATTATTACGTTGTGCTTTTCTCTTATTCACTAATATACCATCTTATTCATTTATTTATAATCATAAAACACTAATTTGTTAATAAATTTCATTAATTTTTCTTATTTTATATTTATTTCATACATGCGACCTCATTTCGTCCATACTCTTTATTTCGAATTATCAACCTTCTTTTTTAACAATCCTTATTTAAAACTCCTTTGTATATCCGTGCATTTTATTTTTTTTACTTTTTAATCCATGTATTACACCCCATGATTACACCATAAAGCACTCTATCTATCCTTTTCTCACATAGAAATTTTACAAGTCTCATCCTTGTCACTTTATTTCTTTTTTCTTTATTATTTTAAAAATTGGAATTAGAAATTAAAAAAGCACTTTGCCTCACGCTCGCAGCAAAAATCGCTTTTGCTGCGTGTTTTTACGCGCCAAAAGCGCCCCTTCGTGCTGGAGAGGTGAAAACACCTTTATTTAAAAAATCACTCGGTATCCTTTAATTAAATTTTGTCTGATCCAGGCTACGAATTATTGTCGATTACGAATGCTTTAACTGACATGCTCCAAAGCCCCTTTTACATTTTAATGTCCCTAGAATCGTACACCTGGCTACACTTGAAATGCTAAGGGTCAAAGTAATTTTAGTACATGTGCCAGCCCAGCCTGAATAATTTGGAAAAGGACAGCTTCAGTAAATATTTTGATTATTTCACAGCGATCTTTCGTACAGCCCGCCGGTAATGAACTATCAATTGCGGCGAATGTAAATTTTTTCGTCAATGCCATTGGTGGAGGTCAATTGAACGTGTAAACGATCAATTTTCGCATCAATGAGCGTCAGTTACGTTAATATTGACAATTGCAAATGATCTTTACCGGATTGCTTTATATATAAAAAAACTCTTACTTCACCAACGCATCGCTGGGTCTCGATTCTTAGTGGCGTTTCAATGGTGTTGCTTTTTGACATGTAGTTCTTGTTCATCATCGTCATCATATCAGCCGATGGCTGATAGAGGCCTATACCCAACACCCACTACTGGCCTATACCCTACTCCCCCAAGGATCTCCACAACGATCGGTCCTGCGCTGCCCGCATCCAGTGGCTTCCCGCGACCTTCACCAGATCGTCGGTCCACCTTGTCGGGGGCCTACCCACGGAGCGTCGCCCACGCTGGTCACCATTCCAGAACCTCTCCGTCCCAACGGCTATCGGTTCTTCTAGCTATGTGTCCCGCCCACTGCCACTTCAGCTGAGCAATCCTTCAAGCGATGTGCGGTTACTTTAGTTCTCCTATACGGATCTCCTCATTTCTGATCACGTAGGGAAACGTTAAAATAAAAGGCAATACTATTGAAATACCATTGACACACGATCGAGGCCCTGTAGGAGTTTCTGTGACAATCGTGGATATATTTGCCTCACGCTGAGTCGATCACTAACATTGAGATATAACCGACGACGACGATTCGACGAAAGCGCGATGGCGAAGGGGTACGTACTGCTTCTACGAACCGTTCCTTGTGCTTCTACCTACTTGGACGTAGCGTAGTACAGTCAAAGCGACGGGATTATTGATTACCAAGTATAGTACGAATCACGAAAGATGACCACAAATGGCGCTCATCTTCGCAACATAACTTAATAAGAAAAGACTTAAGACAAAATTATATTTTATATACATATAGATATACATATAATATAATATAAAATAATATTAGTCTTTAGTCTTTTCTTCGTGAGTTATGATGCGAAGATGGGCGCCATTTGTGGTCATCTTTCGTGATTCACCTACCTAAGTGATATAACGTAACTGCGAATTATGTATTAGTTATATTTGTTATGGATTGATTTTCTTTTTTTTCGGCATTTATCACAAAATATCATGTACTTAGATAGATAAAGATGTTTTATGTGGTATTCATTGTCCATCAGCCATTTTTAATATTCTCACTGCTGAGGCACAGGCCTTCCTTAATGGGTGGATAAGGAGGACGGGCCATAACCCACCACGCGGGCCCAATGCGGATTGGTGGGTGTTAACGACTGCTAATGCAGCCGGGACCAACGGCTTAACGTGCCTTCCGAAACACGGAGGAGCTCGAGATAGTAAAATTTTGGTCAAATTATGCGATGAAATGTCCAAATTATTGGCTGTGATCGACAAATCAATATCACTTTTCGTGACAATATTGCCCCTATTAACCGTGTTCCCACCGCTATGCCCCACCAGTGGGTTCTGAATGGCAAAATTCCAGTTCATAATTTTGATGTAAGTATAATAATTTAAAACATTTTTGGGTTCGATAGTACTGTGCAGACAGATGTCTTCCATATGTGCAAGCGCACGCACCGCGGCTATTTCGACAAAAGCACAGATAATATAGGAGGGTTCGTTAGGCCTCGTTTCATAGCTCGTTAAATTTGGCGCCATCAATAACACTGACATAAGTGGTTGAATGGGGATGTTTCCCTTAATTTTTTTCATCCCCACAAAAATGAACAGCGAAAATGCTGTATTTTTATTGGTGTCATGGGATTAGATATTGTTGTATAAACTAGTAAGTATTCTATACTAAATAAAGATAATTAACAGGTAGTTGCTTAAGAAAATAATATACCTACTTCAATTTTCCAAAAAATATAATACGCACATTCACACAAAAACGGCTACTGCTTGAATTGGCACACAGATGACACAGATCCAGAGGATACTTTTCGGAAATACGGAAGTTTTTCCGAATTTCCACGTGGACGAAGTCGCGGGCGAAAGCTAGTAGTTAGTAAACTTATGAATAGCAAAAAAGCAGTTTTTATTATTGATGTCATAGGATCAGACATCGTTGTATAACTTTTAGTAACTTAAACTAAGCATACCTAATATATATATATATTTTTTAATTTAAGCATTTAGTTTGTTTACTCGACATTGAACTTGCTTTAGTTGTGCTAGCCCTTCGAGGGGACTAGAATCTAGTCCCTCCATCCTTGTCCTTATAAGTATTTAGGTACAGAGTTGCAAACTTTGGTGCCAATGTCATATTCTGTGCCAATGTTATAATAATGCCAATATCAAGCCCCAGTTAGAAATCCGAATGAAATAAAACATGATCGACAATTTTGTCGTCAGATTTATGTTGGTTAGTATTCCGAAACGTTCCGACTCGGCATTCCATTGTTTGGTAATCAAAGCCGAATTCGGCAACTGTGTTGCAATTGGGTTGCTCCCGTGTGCCACCAATTCTGCCCACCACCTGCCCACGTTATAATCAAACAGAACATTGTGCAGTGATGAAGACTTTAAAAAATTTGATTTTCCATCAGTCGGTTTTGATGTTTTATTTATTTTCACATAAAAAAAATATAGTGTAAAAAGTGTAGAAACTAGTATGGCTAGGTATTACTTTAAGTTAAATTGAATGTATACGATACAGGAAAGTCGAAATTAGATAAGTACTAAATAAATACATAGGTTATTCCAAAAGTTTTTAGTGAAACAAAATATACTTAACAAGAATATTAAAAAACATTATTTACATCTTTTTAGAGCTTTCCTCTTTTGACTCATTGCGCATATACATTCAGGTTAACAAGATTTTAAAATATAAAAAAACGCATCTTGCGGAAGATTGAAAAATAGGTGTCTTAATTTTCCGACAGCCTCTTCTGCCGGGGTGTTTCATTTTCATCTATGGACCATTTTTCTCCTTTTTAAACGACTTCAAAAAAAGGTGGAGGTTCTCAAGTCGACGGTATTTTTTTATATTTTTTTTATATTGTATGTTTTACCATATCTTCGTCAGTTGTTATCCGATTTATACAATTCTTTTTTTATCTCAAAGAACATAGTTTGTGTGTGGTCCCATAAAAAAATTACAGAGATCTGGCTGGTAGTTTTTTCATAATCCTGAAAAATGACAATTATTTTATTTCTCGCTTTTTTTTTGAAGCTGTTTTTGTTTCGGGTTTTTTGAAGTTTCTCGCTTTTTTGGAGGTATTTAATTTTGAAGCTGTTTTTGTTTCGGGTTTTTTGAAGTTTCTCGCTTTTTTGGAGGTATTTAATTTTGAAGCTGTTTTTGTTTCAGGTTTTTTTTACCGTACGGAGCTAAATTAAGACTAACGAAGAAGAAGATTTACACATCAAGTATGGTAAATCATCGCACGAAAGACTTCTCGCAAGTCGACCATCGTTGCAAGGAAATAAAGAACGACAGGCTAATTTAAAAATATATTTAAAAAAAAACACGCAGAGTTGGGCATTGATTTTCACCAAGGGTCCATCAGCCATTTTAATGTCCCCACTGCTGGGGCACAGGCCTTCCTAATGGGTAGATAAGGAGGACGGGCCATAACCCACCACGCGGGCCCAATGCGGATTGGTGGGTGTTAACGACTACAAATGCAGCCGGGACCAACAGCTTAACGTGCCTTTCCGAAGCATGGAGGAGCTCGAGATAATACATTTTTGGTCACCCATCCCATGACCGACCCTTGCGAACGTTGCTTAACCTGCACAATCGCTGGGCCAGGCGCTAGACCTCTGCGCCACCGAGCTCTTCGAGCACCAAGGGTATATTTATTGAAATTACCCGCCAAATAAAAATATTTACAGAAAAAATTATATTATATTTACCACGTAGCTAAAATTTTTTGGAACAGCGCCCACGTAATAAGTGACCCATTACACACACACACACTTTTCATCTTTCAGTCACAGTCATAGAACCTTTTTAAATAATTTATTTCTTTTAGTTTCATAATATTTATCAAAGATTGAATAAAGTTATTGGTGAGGACCTGTAATTGGTTTTTCTAGTGTTATATTAGCTTCCTTCCTACTGTATTAAATTTAGGTGTTGGTCTTCCGAATATAATTAAAATAAAGTAAAAAGCGAAAAGCGATACACGACGGTACTAAACCTTAATAAGTAACCATTAATATGCATAACACGTTATCGATAACAATACATAATTCCGAATTTAATCGACCACCTGTCCGAGTCGTTCGCGTAAACTATAAATAAAATCATCAATTCATCATTGTATTTTAACATTATAAAATGAACCTTATCCGGAGGTACATACCTACATACGAAAGATGTAAAAAATAGCACTGAATGAATAATTATAGAAAAAGTACCTACTTATGGTTTATTCTTTGGTTCAATAAAGATCAGTAAAGATTTGGAAAGTAGAGTGAAGATCATTAATAGATCTTTACTTTAGGTACCTACTTTTAAAACAATATTGTACCTATTGTCTGACGATGCAGCAGCTCCGTCAAGTAGGCCGCATCCGCGGAAAAAATTTTTTTTTGAAAATTGCCAAAGGAAGTAAAATTTCATTTCAATATTATTATGTATATCAAAAAAGTTTCATTTATTTACTTTACTTTGCGAAAAGGGCACCGGATCCGAGAATAAAAGATTTTAAAATACCTAATTCAAAAATGTGGCAGTAAACAATACTCTGTAAAAATATTCGCTGCATAAAGGGGGTTCTTCTTTTCTAAACCGTCTGTTTAGAAAAGAAGAGTAAGATATAGGTAGGTACTCCGTCCGTGCTATAATATTTTCACGAAAAATTGTCTCTATCATACAGTTTTTCCGTAAAAAACATGCAGACAATTTTACAAAATGTGCCCCACGTTTTTTAACCGACTTCAAAAAAAGGAGGAGGTTCTCAAGTCGTCGGTATTTTTAATTTTTTTTTTATGTATGTTTTACCATAACTTCGTCAGTTGTTAACCGATTTATACAATTCTTTTTTCATCTTAAAGAACATAGTTTGTGTGTGGTCTCATAAAAAAATTACAGAGATCTGGCTGGTAGTTTTTTCATAATCCTGAAAAATATCAATTATTTAGCTTGCCATCACACGTGTTTTTACGGATTTTCGAACATAACATCTTTGTTTATGTACCGATTTAGATGATCCTTTTTTTGTTTGAAAGGGTATACTTAAGAATGGTCACATTTTAATTTCATCGGTATTGGACTTTGAACTTCGAACAAGGGAACTCCTCAAATTCAAATAGTATATGTAAAGTGATTTGGATTTTGGTAGGTTTATGACAATCCAAAACAAACCAAACCATGGTCTGCAATGCAAGGTTCTGGACTAGACTTGGACTACGAAGACACAATGGAACTCCTCAAAAACAAACAGCGTAAATTGGGAATTTGAGTTGTGGGCATTTTACCATTGAAAATATTTTTTAAAGTTAAAAAATATTTACATGCTTACAAACCTGCCACTAAAAAGTTGAAAATAAAAAACTTTTTTAACAAAAAAGAAAAACCTCCTCCAAAAAACCTGAAACAAAAACAGCTTCAAAATTAAATACCTCTAAAAAAGCGAGAAATAATATTCAAATCATTAGTTACGCATAACATTATTAATAAAACACGTCTAATGAAGTCGGGTGGGGCTTTCAGAAATATAAAAAAAAATTACTTGTCTTCCAGCGTATAAAGTGCATTAAATCACACAACAGTTTCTTGGAAATATTTCCAATCGCTGATATAAATTTATTATGACCTCGATCCATAATAGTACATTACTGCCGCGGTATATAATGACTGCGTTGCTGGCAGCGATTATGATGGCCGAGAGCGGAGCTTAGCGCAGGTCCAGGCCGTCACAGCGCGGTCAGCATTGCAGCCCTTGATGGCCAAGCTGAAATAAAGGCCGAGACCGGAGGTCGAGGCCTTTATAGCGCGGACAGCAAGGGCTGCAATGATGACCAAGCTTGAAGGCCGAGAGCGTAGTTAAGCTTAGCTCGAGGCCATCATAACGTGGCCAGCAGTGCAGTCATTGTGGACCAAGGCTTGTATAGTGCTTTACTCAAAAATGCGAGTACTACCTACTACTATAGTGGGTACGTATAACCTAATTTCGAAAAAAATACAAAAATGCAAATATCTCGGAAACGGTGCGTCGGAGCCAAAAAATAAGGTTTTTTTCGACCCCCTTAGGTACCCCGAAAGTGGTCAAAAAGTATTTAATGAAAGGTCAAAAAACGGTCAAGTGCGAGTTTTTTATATTTTTCCATACAAATTTTACATAAAAATACAAATATCACCGTGTAATAGGGTTTTCTCCCCTCAATGTACAACACCCGCGCAGATAAAGAATGGGATTGAAAATGGCGGCTCACCGCACTTACCACAACGAGTGTGACCGAGAGAGCGATAGGTGTGGCGTTCTATATTTGAAACAAAACTCGACAATAATGGATTCTCAAAGGAAATTGCTGGTAGCTAAAACAAGACAATAATGAAATCTCATACAACTTTGCCGCGTCACCATCGGAGGAGCGCGGCAACCCCGACTTTGCTCAAAGAAGGTTGTCAAAATAATGACCATATTACAAGCATTTTTGAGTAAATAATATTTACATACACTTTTAACCAAATGTAGATACTTTTCAACATCGCTCTTATCCTATGGTAACTTTCTCCTATGAGAAAGTCACATTCCCCTATTTGCAGAATTTTAAGTATAAACAAGCACAATTGATTTTATACAAAAGTTTAGGCAAGAGCCTACAAGACATCGCATACAAGAGTATGCGATGAGTTTTAATAGCGATCAAATAGGTAGACAGCAGGTAAATAAAAATCCATAATACTACACTCGCGAGCAAAAGTATCACAGGCCTATTTTCATACAAACAAGGTAACTTTGAAGCCTTAAGGTTCTCCGCCAGGGATTGACCTAGGTGTGATCTGGTGATGGTTATCTAGGGAATTAATGGAGGAGATTCAGATCACTATACACACCCAACTGATCTGATCAGCATTCTAAGAGGTATAAGGATCAGAGTTCTCAGTTTCAGGATTTTCATACATTTTTATGCTAATTTCGCGGTTTTATTAAACATATCCTAATATCTCACAGCACGCTGATCACATCAGTTGGGTGTGTATAGCGATCTGTATCTCCTCCATTCACTCCCTAGATAAGCATCATCAGATCACAGCTAGGTCAATCCTTAGCGAAGATCCAAGGCTTCAAAGTTACCTCGTTTGTATGAAAATATAGGCCTGTTTTTCCATACTTTTGCTCGCGAGTGTATTATAAATGCGAAAACAACTGTGTAAGTCTGTCTGAACGTTTTTACGCCTAGGCGTAAAAACGTTCAGACAGACAGTGGTCTAGACCACTGGACCGATTTTAACAAAATTTGGTACAGATATAGATGATAGGGGACGGACCTTGGACGGACCTGATACTTTTTATCCCACTACTGGGCACGGTAGGCTGATTGTCTAACTTTGTTGCAATTAACTTTGACAGAAATCGCAGTGACATTGCTGCTCTAGTAAGAACCAATGTGATAACTATCTTACTTACAGCAGCAATGCAACTGCGATTTCAATCGATTTCAATCGAGAATTGTTAGCAACAGCTTTACGTAATTCGGGGTCAGCCCACCGATTACGTATCTCTGTTGCTAACAATTCTCGATTGAAATCGTTGAAATCGCAGTTGCATTGCTGCTTTAAGTAAGATAGTTATCACATTGGTTCTTACTAGAGCAGCAATGTCACTGCGATTTCTGTCAAAGTTAATTGCAACAAAGTTAGACAATCAGCCTACCGTGCCCAGTAGTGGGATAAAAAGTATCAGGTCCGTCCAACGAAATAAGAACTAAGGAAGCCTAACTCCTAACAAATATTGCTTAAAAAATGGCACCTTCGCATATTCTGTCACACAAAAAGGTCGCAAACTCACCAATGCATTGCATTGCTGCTTTAAGTAAGATAGTTGTCACATTGGTTCTTACTAAAGCAGCAATGTCACTGCGATTTCTGTCAAAGTTGATTGCAACAAAGTTAGACAATTGGCCCACTGGTCTCCGCCCGCATGATATAACCTGTAGTCCACGCGGGCAAAGCTGCGGGCGGAAAGCTAGTTTAACATAAGCAGAAAACTGTATGGAATTAATGTCCGTATGGATTGAGGAGCCACTTTTCGTATTTTAATGAAATTAATACACTTATTTAGTAGTAAGTTAAAACATTTTGTAGGATCTATCCTTGATTTTGTAGTATAGTATAATACTTCAAAAATTATATGAACATAAAGGTGTCTCCTCAATCTAATAAGAAGACTATCAGATCAATCCGTTAACCAGGAAAGGGGTACCTACTAATACCCTTTGACCCAATAAACAACAACAAACAGTGCAAGTTAAATAAAATCGTTTAAAAAGACTTCAACGCGTTCGAAACTTTGAATTTCTTTTTCACTCCTCTTGCTCAAAAAGTCCGTCATTGTAACATACAAGAGTCGTGATAAAATAGCATAATTACCCTTAGGGGATAAAGTTTTTTCTTTTTTAATGTTTGTCTAATACCAATGAGCCTACTAAAACGAAAATGTTTTTATTCAAAGATAGTATAATCACGAATAAGCGCTATCGCACACAGGCAACTTAGTCTCCCAGTAACTGTTTTGTCTCTCACATCAAGTCCACGGGTTTATATGGAAGCGCGCACACGAAGCGACACGGTCGTCTGCAACTTTTCATACAAATCACGTGAGAGACAAAAAAGTTGCGGAGACAAAAGTTGCCCGTGTGCGATAGCGCTAAGACTCGCTCGACTTAATACTGTTTCTCATCGTTATTTTTGAAAATGGAACAAAAAGCAGCGATCTCTTTGGTGAAATCATAGACGTATTTATACTCTGTGACTATAAGTTTATATCGTAGAATGCGTGCATTGTTTCTTAGCTGCTACAGTAGACATTAAAAAAGCACTGGCGCGAAATCTTTAGAATTTTTCTCTAATTGAAAACTGATTGAATTGTGTGACTGTAATAGGAAAGAAATAATTTTAATCTTTTGCCGTCAAGCACAAATCATACTGTATGAAAAGTTTATGAAGTGGAGGATAGAAAAAAACCGACTTCAAAAACCTACCTCTAAAAAGCAAGAAATAATATTCGTAATAATAAAACACGTCTATTGAAGTCGGGTGGGGCTGGAGTACAAATCCCTTTTTTTATTTCTAAAAGCCCCACCCGACTTCAATAGACGTGTTTTATTATTACGAATATTATTTCTTGCTTTTTAGAGGTAGGTTTTTGAAGTCGGTTTTTTGTTTTTTTAAACAATTTTTTATTTTTTTATTTTTAGTGTAGGTACCTTTTGTATTAGGTAGTGTAGGTATATTATTTAGGTAGAAATTAAAATCGGCTCAGCCAAACGTGAGTTAATCGCGGAGAAACATACATACATACGGGTGAAACTGAGAACCTCCTTTTTTAAGTCGGTTAAAGAACTACACTTAGATATCCCTTTTCCAACAAAAAAATAATTATCTTATTCAGTTCATAAACAAAGAAGTTATACGACTGATCATCGAGGTAGTTCACACAAAATCATACTATTTTTGTGCTTTTTTCAAGATTACTTGAAAAGTACTGAACCGATTTCAAAATTTTAAAAAATGGGACCAACTTGGGAGTTTACCTAATGTAATAACGTTTGAATCATTTCAATCGGTCCAGCCGTCTTCGAGTAATCGGTGTACATACAAAAAACAAAAAAAAAAAAAAAAAAAAAAAAAAAAAAAAAACGGGCCGAATTGAGTACCTCCCTCCTTTTGAAGTCGGTAAAAACGAGTGGATTCGTTTACGGAGTATAAACTAGGTATTTAATATTGTATTTTATTTTCTCGCTATCGTAGTGAAAAGTAGAGTGTAACACACGACGCTAAAACCCATTGTAACTCGGTTTCTATTTATTCCCTCGCTAAAGCTCGGGAATAAAACTACCTCGTATGCAATGGGTCATTTTAGCGTCTTGTATAACAATCTACTGTTACTAAACCCACACTAATTAATTAAGTACCTACTTACATTTAAATATATTTATTCATTGTTATTAAATTGGATTTTTGCATCATAATCCCGTGATTACGACAAAATCTAATAAATACAAAAAAACTTAACTTTCATTTTGGGTATAATAGAAAACCACGACTATTTTTAAAAGTGTTTTATTTTAAGGTTCTTTTTTTTTCTCTTGAAGATAAAACATTTTTTCAATAGACGTTGACGAAATCCTTATGATTTCAAGTAAGTAGAACAAATTACGAAATAGCAGAGCAGTTACGTAACTGAAGGACACGAAATTTGATCCCCAAAAACCTTGTAACTGAGTCTAGCTAGCTCTACCTAAATAATAAACACTTCAAGTCCTTGACTTGTTTGTTACTCAATTAAACTTTGTCGTTAGCATTTCAAACTTTCTACTATTTACGCAGAAACCAAAAACTTTCTCAAATGTCATTGCGCAATTACAAATCAAATCAAATCTTTGAGAGAATTTGTAACAGGTACTTAATTAAAACATTTCTTTTGCAAATTTGTTGCTTACGCAAATGATTTTTATAAATTTGCCTTGACCCTCGCACACTGTATGGATTGTAATAGTTCTTGCCTGTGACTAACCCAAATAAACTCGTCTCTGTAATGGAGAATGTCCGAAAAAAATCAATTTGGCTGAATATTTTTTTATAGGTAGGAATAAGCTCTCTTAGTAATAGAAAAAAGTTTCAGAATTTTCGGTTGCGTATAAATAAAAATAAAAAATAAAGTCACTTCGACTTCACAAATATACGAAAGTAACAGCAGAATGGAGATTATCCCTTTGCCACCACCTGTCATAACCACAACATGCTATTAAAAAAAAGTTTCAACACAAAATGTCTAAACTTTTTTTTTTAATACTTGCTGTGGTTGTGGCAGGTGGTGGCAAAGGTATAATCGCCATTCTGCTGTTACTTTCGTACATTTGTGAGGTCGAAGAGACTTTAATTTATTAAAAAATTTTGACGCAACCGAAAATTCTGAAACTTTTTTCTAAAACTAAAGGAGCTTATTCCTACCTATAAAAAAATATTCAGCAATTTTTATTTTTTTCGGACATTCCCCATTCACAGTTATTTTGCTGGTCAAGTCTTCTATGTCTTTTCAAGGCATAAGTATTATGGCGAAAAAAATTGTAAATGCATAAACATAAATAAAATATTTAATAGTGGTACCTTTTTTTGTAGGAGGAAACGCGCCTAACTTTAGGCTGTGCTTTAGGTTGGACAGTGGCTAAGAAAAAAATGATGTTTTATTAGGATATTTAAAGATTGGGCGGGTTAATACAGACAAGCAATAGTTATAAATAATAGTGTGAATTTCCAGCGGGCTTTCTAGCAGAACTGGCCAGCAGGAAGATGAATGGATTTATGTCGAATTACGTCACCGTTGGATGGAGGTATTCCCGTTCATTCATAGAACCGGTCGACTCGATACCAATCTGTCTAAGACGGAAGGTGGTAGTTCGAGGTAAAAAGTATGCTAAGGATTTTTATAAACATCGTCAAATTTTACAAATATTTGATTCAAGAATCAATATACCTACAGCGAGTTTATTAATACTCCTATAACTGGCATGGTGGGGGGTACGAGCCCCGGGAAATAATTACTATGTAGGTTTAAAATATAGGGATTAAAACACAGAACAAAGAAAAAAAATTTTAAGTATAAAATTTCCGATTTTTTTCGCACACACAGGCTGTGAAACCTACATCTTCTATGATGATAAAAATGCTGAGTAACTGAATTACTTGTTATTATTTCGAATTATGATCATAACGGCCCACTGTCAGCCTTAAAAAATCTGTTTTTTTTTTCCTGAACGTTAAAAAAAGTATCGTAAAAGTAAAGTCCTTTTTTCGTTAGCAGAAATGACCACTTAATTCGTTGCAACTTACCCGATACCTTACTATTATTTTTTTTACTTAATACATGTGGCATTAGTTAGCTGAGTGTATAAACATTTGTGCATAAAAGTTTGAAAACATTAGCGTTCATGGTTGTTAAATAAATAAGACAACGTTAATATGGAAAATGTAAATTCTTTAACTTTAATTATTTATACAAAACGGCAATTTCATACTTAAACACCTAATATTAAGATTCCCCAGGTGGAGAACTAAGGTGGAGCACGGCCTCGGAATCGAAATGAGATCGTCCTTCTCCAAATAAGTAAGGTAAACTGAATATTTATCTGAACATTGACCTACGTAGCACAGTACAGGGAAATCAAATAATTCCTACAACCGCGTATCTAATCCAGCTGATAGATAACAAACGCTTATCGTTCGCTGGAAGTACATTACATTATGACAACAGTTCCGAGTACCGCCTTGTGGTACGATATATTAAATGGGCCATCATCCTAACAAGCTATGGGTACTTAGATGTGAAATATATTTCACGATGAATGTGAAACAAGCCAGCCAATATCTAATCCCAAAACCGATCATAGGAAGCTAGTTCAAGATATAAGTCGGGAAATAAAGAAGACTTTGCGAGAAGAGATTGGAAACCTGGAATCGTCCTTAGAGTTCTTAAGTGAACAAATCAACAACATGGAAAAATCTATTAAAAATCAAGATATTAAAATCCTAGACCTTGAAAACAAAAACCGGCCAAGTGCGTGTCGGGCCACGCGCAGTAGGGTTCCGTAGGTACATTATACCATACCATATTTTAATACCGCTATCATTTTTCGTCTGAAAAAATAACTTTGTTTTTCACAGTGTTTGTATGAATGACAAAGTTATATTTGCGGTTTTGGAAAATGTACTATATCTCGAAAACTAATTACTGTATCTCGTTCAAAACAATTTTCGTTGAAAGTGTTTATTAAGATCTATAGTTTATATTTTTTTTAGATTTTTCACCCTCTTACTTTAAAAGTTAAAGGGGGGGGGACACACATTTTACCACTTTGGCGGCATATATTTTTCAAACGGTTGACTTTAAAAAAAAATAGTCTTAGGAACCTCAATGTCATTTTTAAAGACCTATCTATAGACACCCCACAAGTATTGGTTTGATGAAAAAAAATATTTTCAGTTTCAGTTCCATGTATGGTGAGCCCCCCCTTAATCTTTTATTTTTATTATTTTTGTATAAAAATCGTAAAGCGGTTCACAGAATACACCTATCTACTAAGTTTCAACTATGTAGTCCTAATACTTTTGGAATAAAGTGGCTGTGACATACGGACGGACAGACAGACAGACAGACAGACAGACAGACAGACAGACAGACAGACAGACAGACAGACAGACAGACAGACAGACAGACAGACAGACATGACGAATCTATAAGGGTTCCGTTTTTTGCCATTTTGGCTACGGAACCCTAAAAACCATGAGCTGCAATGCAAAAATAAAAATCTTGACCTCAGAGTTACCGCCCTGGAACAACAACTGAAGCAAAACGAACAAAAAAGCCTTGCGACTTCCGTAGAAATAGCTGGTCTGCCCACAACAGTTGCGAAAAATATCGCTAAAGCGGTGGAGATAGTGGCCGAAAAACTTAATATGAACGTGCAGGAAGTTCAATCATCCCAACAACTACCCGGCAAAAAAGAAAATCCCGGACCCATTCTGGTCGAGCTAAAGTCAAAAGAAGCCTGCAAAAAGTGGACGGATGCTGCCAGGAAGGAGCGCCTCACTATAGGATCCCTTATTCCAAACGCAAGTCAAGACAGTGTCAATAATCCTGTGTACATCCGGCAAGCTCTTACTAAATACACGAAAACCCTATTGTATAATACTAAACATCAACTAAGCAACAAATTTCAGTTTATATGGTGCAAAGACGGAAAGGTATGTGTTAGAAAAACTCATGATAGTAAGATCTATTACATTAGAACCCTAGAAGATATTAACGGAGTTGAAAAGCATATTTAGGTAATATACTAGTATTAACTTTAATTCAAATTAATAGTAACACTAAAATCATGGATAGTCAACTACAAATCACTGAATTGTACAATTGTTCAACGCCTAACTCATTTATAAAACACATACCCCCGCTAAATAATTTTAATTTATCTTGCATTCACATTAATATAAGGTCATTAATAAAAAATTTTGATAAACTTCTCGAAATTATTCATAATTGTAATTTTCCATTGGATATAATTGTAATTACGGAAGCAGGTATCTCTGATGACATTGTTCATTTGTATAATATACCAGGGTATAACTTATTCTCACGATTACGATATAGAAATAAAAAAGGTGGTGGCATTATTGTGTACGTAAAAAACCATTTAAAATTTACACCATATCACCAGAAAACTTTCACGTTTGAGTGTATAGTTGGTACTCTAAAGCTAACAAGTAACGAAAATGTAACTATATGTGCCATATATAGGCCGCCTAAAACTAACAAAAACATTTTTATCACAGAACTAAGCCACCTCCTATCAAACTTTGACTCGAATCTAAACCTTCTTTTAATCGGAGACACAAATATTAATTTAAAATCTATTGATACGCATACAGATTCATACTTAAATGCACTAAGCGAGCGCGGATTGGCGTGTGGAATCACGGAATTCACAAGAATAGCATCTAAACTAAAAATAATTACAAAATCGTGTATTGACCACATCTTTGCGCGATTCCCCACGTTACATCCGTACTCGGCGGTGCTCGACATTGTACTGGCTGACCACCGCGCCATAATCCTTGCATGCACAAGTTCGACCGATAAAATATGCAACTCACATGTACAGAGTGTTCCCAAAACCATTATTAAGCGTGATATTTTACATGACGAACTCCAAAAAGTAGATTGGTCACTGACAAATAATATGAGTAGCCCCGAAGATATTTTAAAGTTCATTTATGATTCCTATAATAAAGCAAGTTCGTTGGCGTCTACTACAAAATTAGAAAAACAAAAAAAACAAAACTTATCTACCAAATTGCCGTGGATCGATGGGAATGTAACACGACTTTGCGAAAAACGAAATAATTTATATAGATCCTGGATAAACGACCCAAATAACGCGATTTTAAAACTAGAATATAATAAAGTGCGAAACAAGTTACATAAAGTCATTGAATTTAAAAGAAATAATTATTTTATGAACCAAATAAAACAAAATTTTAAAGACACAAAAAAAATATATGGAATAATTAATAAAATGCTTGGTCGTGTAACATTGTCCATTGATACCGCTATCATGAAAGCTTTTGAGTCACAGGGTCTGTCAAGTAAGCGCATTGCTGAGAGTTTTGCGAATAAATTTCACAAGGTAATTCAGGACATTATACCAAAATGTAAAGAAAAACTATGTAATTCCAGTGAAATTTGTAAGCCCACTAACTCTAGTATTCTGTTTAAAAAAGCTTCACATAGTGCAATTTACAAAATAGTAACAAAATTAAATTCTAAAAAAGCCCCTGGTCTAGATAAAATCAGATCATCCGATATTAAGCTTATTGGGAAAAAGGTAGCAACAGCGATAGCTAATTTGATTAACCGAAGTGTCGAAAAGGGCATGTACCCCGATGAACTAAAAAAGGGCTGCGTAAGACCTGTTTACAAAAAAGGCAAGCATAATGACTTTTCAAATTACCGACCCATAACGCTACTTTCATCAATTGATAAAATAATTGAAAAATTCATATGTGAACAAATCCACAGTTTTTACAGAACACATGACGTCCTTTGCCCAAATCAGTTTGGTTTCCAAAGAGGAAAAAGTACAGCTGATCTCTTGTCAAAATTTACAGACAATGTTAACAAACAACTAAATGCTAGAAAACATGTACTAGTACTATTTATAGACTTTTCGCGGGCTTTCGACACATTTAATCACAAACACCTTATATCTAAGCTGGACCAATGTGGGATACGTGGGCCTCTATTGAAATGGTGCAACGACTACCTACAGCGCCGCTCCTATGTTGTCAAGGTTGAAGACACCTGTAGTAGCCCCATTACGTCCACAGAAGGCACAGCCCAGGGATCAGTGCTCGGACCACTGCATTTTTTATCATACGTAAATGATATGAGCAGTTGTGTTAAATACACAACCTGCTACCAATTCGCAGACGACACTTGTCTTGTGGCTGTCGATAAGGACCCTTTAAAGGCTCGTGAATTGCTTCAACGTGACTTTGACTCACTAACAAAATGGTGCCACGACGCTGGCTTAGTGCTGAACCCTGATAAAACAAACTTAGTACACATTAAGTCCCCATACATTCAGTTTGACCGATCTATTGAAATAAGAGCTCACAATCACACATGCCTACATAGTAAAAATTCTAGTACTTGCGGATGCCCACTGATAAAAAACGTCGAGTCACAAAAATACCTAGGCTTAAATATCGAAAGCAAGTTTCACTGGAACATACACATAGAACATGTCTGTAATAAATTACGCCAATTTCTAGCAAACGTTGTAATACTTAATAGACGCATTCCTTTTAAAGTTAAGCTCATGCTGTACAATTCATTGGCAGAATCCTACATTCAATATGGACTTTGTTGCTACGGACGAACTTATAATAGTTATATCCAACATATATATAAACTACAATTAAAAATTTTAAAGACTATAGTTTCACCAAAAATTAAGTCTAAATACCATAACAACGAAATGGGCCTCTTCAAGCATTGCGGAGTACTGCCAATTTATTCTCGCATAAAATTCACAATTCTTAATAAATATTTTTATGATAGTGATATCGTAAGGAAAAAGGAGCACTCCGTATACACGCGCGCCATTGCTAATAATAGACTTAAGATCGAGCGCGCCGATAACGCGTACGGCAAGCGGACGGCCAGTTACATTGTCCCTAGATTAATAAATGAACTACCTCCCGATTTGATTAAAAGCATTACACCCGACAATATAAAGATTAAACTAAAACAATATTTTTTGGAAAGTGGAATGCAATGTTCTTTTTCTCATATTTAATGTTGAAAGATTGAAACAATGTTAATATTGAATCATTATTACACAAGTTCTACAAAATGTACGAAATAATAATAATTTTGATAATCTCGTTGTAGAATCCTAACACATTATACAAACCTTAGTGGTTTCCTTTGTGTTAGCTATAGTGAATAAGTCTCATTGTAACATTTATGTGATAAATAAATAATAAAAAAAAAAAAAAAAAAAAATTATTTCCTCTACGTATTTACGCAGATACAAATTCAAATAAAGCTCTTTTGCACAGAACAAACTCTCTTTTGTTTAGTGTTAGCAATTATAAATTCTGTGGTAAGTAAGTAAGTACCTAGTGTTTTGTAGGAGTGTCTTCCACCAGCTTATTCTCTGAAGTATTTCGTAGGTATACCTATGCCAAGTAATTCTACTACTTTTTCTAATTACTTACCCATGTTCAACTAAGGTTAAGTTTACGAGTAGATACATCCAAACGGGTACGTATCAGAATGTCTAAAGTTAGAATGTCTAAACTTAAAATGGCAAAGTTCAAAATGTCAAAAAATAAAATTCAAATGGTTTAAAATGTCGAAAATCATTATGTCTAACTTCAAAATAGCAAAATTCAAAGTATCAAACGTGTCAAATACTTGATGAGTTAAAATATCAATGGTCATTAAGTCTAAGTTCACAATGATTTATTTGAATTGGGTTGGACCTTAAAACGAATCGCCTTCTTTGAGGTTAATTGAGTTTATGGAGGTGTCTTTGGGCTTCGCCTGAAATGCTTTATAGTAAATTTAGCTGCCGGAAATGAGTCTAAACTAGTATACTGGGACTTAGAAACCGTAAACCGTAGGTCACGAGATAGGTGCGAGGAGCGTAGCGACGAGCATGTTAGGTTGACATGAACCCAGCGCGCGAGCCGAGCGAGCGAAGCAAGCGTGCCGCGGCAGCGGCCGGCGAAGCGCCAGAAAAAATCTATTTCAAACTCAATTGGTGGATTTTGTTCGCCAGCTACTGAATCATTGACTGGCACCGGCTACCGAATCAGGGAGCGGTGCGGCTTTAGTGATGTGCGGCGGAGGCACAGAGGTTGACACGCAATTATTTAACCTATTTAATAAGGTATCTAAATGAAAGAAAATAAGTAAATTCTATACGTCATTATATGTATTTGGACTATTAGACATTTTAAGTTTGGATTATTTAAACTTAGACATTTTTATTTAGGACTATCTGACCGTTTGACATTTTCGTTTTTGACATTTTGAACTTTTTACATTTTAATCGTTAGACATTCAAATTTTTGACATTTTGAACTTTGCCATTTTAAGTTTAGACATTCTAACTTTAGACATTCTGATACGTACCCATCCAAACTTTCACATTTTTAATATTAGTAGGAGTAGGATTATGTATTCTGTGGTACGTAACGGTATAATAATTCTGTCTCACTTTGTTATAATTACTATAATTTAAAGGTATAAGGTCCTTCCTAATAATAATTTTAAGGGGTCAATGTACTCATTACAAACAACTTTTTCACTCCTCTTGCTCAAAAAGTCCGTCATTGTAACGTACAAAAGCTAGGACAAAATAGCATATTTAGCCCTAGGGGATAAAGTTTTTCCTTTTTTAATGTTTATCTATTACCAATGAGCCTACTAAAACGAAAAAGTATTTATTCATAGATAGAATAATCACGATTTGTTTCTCATTTTTATTTTTGAAAATGGAACTAAAAGCAGCGATCTCTTCGGTGAAATCAGGCTAACCCCACACACTCAATATTATTGGCATATTGACAATAATTTTGTGTGTTTGCGGGCGGTATTGAGGATTATGTCAGTATTAAATGTTCAATATTATTGTTGCCAATATTATTGCGTGTGTGCGGCTGGGGTACGTATCAAAATGTCTAAAGTTAGAATGTCTAAACTTAAAATGGCAAAGTTCAAAATGTCAAAAATTTGAATGTCTAACGATTAAAATGTAAAAAGTTCAAAATGCCAAAAACGAAAATTTCAAACGGTCAGATAGTCATAAATTAAAATGTCTAAGTTCAAATGATCAAAACTTAAAATGTCTAATAGTCCAAATACATATAATGAAGTATAGAATTTACTTATTTTCTTTCATTTAGGTATCTTATTAATTAGGTTAAATAACTGCGTGTTAACCTCTGTACCTACGCCGCACATCAACATAGCCGCGCCACTCCCTGATTTGGTAGCCGGTGCCAGTCATTCATTCAGTAGCCAGCGAACAAAACCCACCAATTGATTTTGAAATAGATTTTTTTTGGCTGGGTTCATGTCAACCTAACATGCTCGTCGCTACGCTCCTCGCACCTATCTCGTGACCTGCGATCTACGGTTTCTAAATCCCAGTAGACTAGTTTAGACTCGTTTCCGGCAGCTAAATTTGCTATAAAGCATTTTAGGCGAAGCCCAAAGACACCTCCATAGACTCAATTAACCTCAAGAAGGCGATTCGTTTTAAGATCCAACCCAATTCAAATAAATCATTGTGAACTTAATGACCACTGATATTTTAACTTTCTAGTATTTGATACGTTTGAACTTTGAATTTTGCTATTTTGAAGTTAGACATAATGATTTTCGACATTTTAAACCATTTGAATTTGAATTTTTGACATTTTGAACTTTGTCATTTTAACTTTAGACATTCTGATACGTACCCGTGCGGCTGGCCATAGACTTATTTATATTTTCGTGAAACTACAATTAGTACACTGAAAATTTTGTTAGTACCTATTCTTTTTGGTAGTAAGATGTAGTAACTAAACCGAAGTTAAAAAGAACATTAGGTAGCAAAATATTATAGGTTTAAAATTGTTTTTACGCAAATAATAATTTAATTTCATTTTGGTTTATTGGTTTAAATCGTAGAATGCGTGCATTGTGTTTCTTAGTAACAGTAGAAATTAAATAAAACCGGTCAAGAGCGAGTCGGCCTCGCGCACCGAGGGTTCCGTACAATCATAAATATATTTGGATATGTTACTTTAGCACAGTCTTTAAAAAAGTAGGATAAACGGCAGACAGGTGGAAGGGCGAACAGGCGGACAGTTAATTTACAAATCTTAACCACAGCTGCTTATGGTGACTGAAAAACGTTTCAGCCACTCCACATTGCAAACTGTTTATATTACTAAGTAGGAACTTATTCTTCGTTTATTCGTACGGCAAATAGTAGGTAATTATATTAGAACCAGCCACCAATTTATTATTGTAGTATTAGGTTGCGCATCTCTTGACCGATAGTGGAACTATTTTTTTTTTCTTAGGTTAGCATTCTTAGGACAGCGCCATCTGTTGACTGGTAGTGAAATTAAAGAATTTTTGTTTGTTTTTTGAATTTCTAAAAAAGTGTGTTATATTGAGACATCGTTTTATTTTTCCTGTAATCTTTACATAAACTAATATCACATAGAATTATTTCAGATTTTTCTCCTTGCAAACTTCGGAGATAAGGGCGGGGGGAAAGGTATTTTTTTACATTTTTCATCATAAGTCGAAAACTATGCGGCCCAAGAAAAAAGGAAAAAAATGTTTTAAAATGCGCAAACAGCGCTCTTTCATATGATACCCCACATGCCCTAGTCACCTCACTTCAAATTTCTAAGACCCCTTTTCAGTCTCTGTTGTAAAAAAAATATTATTTTTTTATTTCTTTCTTATTTGCAAAATAGTTGGGCAAATGTCATCTTAAACTATTCCAAATTTCAAGTTGATACCATTAGTAGTTCTCGAGAAATCCAGCTGTGACAGACCGACAGACAGACAGACTGAGTCACACCATAAGGGTTCCTTTTTTACCATTTTGGTACGGAACCCTAAAAAGGCACTGGCGCGAAATCTTTTGAATTTTTCTCTAATTACAAACTGATTAAATTGTGTGACTGTAATAGGAAAGAAATAATTTTAACCCTGTGCCGTCAAGCACAAATCATTTATTTAAATACTGACGACTGTATGAAAAGTTTATGAAGTGGAGGATAGAAAAACAAGTGGATTCCGTTACGGAAGTATAAACTATTTAATATTGTATTTTATTTTCTCGCAATCGTAGTGAAAAGTAGAGTGTACACGACGACGTTAAAAACCCATTGTAACTCGGTTTCTATTTATTCCCTCGCTAAAGCTCGGGAATAAAACTACCTCGTATGCAATGGGTTATTTTAGCGTCTTGTATAACAATCTACTATTAGTATGGTACCAACATTGAAATCGCGAAAAAAAAATCAGCTGTTCCATAGAAAATTTAAAATCGAATAGATCAAAATGTATGAAACAACCATGAACCCTAATGTTTTAAAAGTTTTATGCACAAATGAAGGGGTGAGTGGACAAAGGTGTTAACTAACAAAAAGTTAAATGAATTATGAGTGCATGAAAATAATGTTAAGGCCTGAAATTTATGCATTTTTGTCAGTTAATACTTTTGCTAGGGTCTGTATATTGGACACGAATCAAAATTTGCGTAATTTGAGATCATCAGTCGATTTATCATCTTCTTAAATTTTCAAATAAAAAAAGTAGATTTTTTCAGTTTTATCAGATAACACCTTCGTCCACTCACCCCTTCAAATGTTTAAGCACTCAGCTAACTCATGCCACATGTATTAAGTGAAAAAATTAGTATCGGCTAACAGAAATGACAACTTAATTCTAACGAAAAAAATAAATAAATTTAAAAAATATTAAAAACACGACTGCCCTACTAAAACAAACTAAAAAGATAAATAACAAGGTGTCATTGCAGTCGGGGGACCATTTTGTGGAACAATTCAATTAAAGAGGTCCCCCGACTGCAATGACACCTTGTTATTTATCTTTTTAGTTTGTTTTTGACAGGGCAGTCGTGTTTTTAATATTTTTTAAATTTATTTATTTTTATTTCACACATTTTAGTGACAAATTATATAGTTTTGAAATGTGCTCATTGTGGCCTTTCATTCGATGCCCATATTGTAATAAATGAAGAAAAAAAATTTTTTTCACTTTTGAAAATGGCGTCCTTATTGACTTTTTAAAAAAAATATAGCCAGTGTCACTCGGAATGCTGTACGATACCCTATTCACTCAAATCAGTTCAGGCATTTAGAAGTTATGGTGGAATAAAGAAACTCACATACCCACAAACATACATGAACCCATACACTTTTTTTGCTTTGGACACATATACACTCTTTTTGCTTTGGGCAGTCGTGTAAAAAAGGAGTCACTTTTAAGATACTTCTTTGAACGTCCAGAAAACTAACAGAAATATTTTTATTGCTGATATGGGCCGTTATGATATAATTCGAAATAAAAACAAGTAAACATCTTTATAACATCATAAAAGAAATGAGAGCCTCTGTGTGAGAGAATAAATCGGTAATTTCGTACTTTAACCCCTATTATTAATTCTGTAGTGTGTCTCTAATCACATCATACTCTGAGCATGGTATGGGGCTGCAGCTCGCTGATTCGGCGAAGCATCGTATCAGTAATTAGGGTACTACTGGGAAGCGTTGTTAATTGCTCTTCACTGGTACTACTGGGAACTAGTGTTTCGCACGAAATTAATCCGGGATGGAGCCTGGTTCTGCTTGTTAGATTCTCTATTTTCTATCGCATGTGTTTAGTTATGTAGCAGAAAGCTCGAAGTAATGAAATTGAATTACTTATTCTACCATCCATTTGATTATCCCCTAAAATGGAAATACTTATTTCATGTTCCAATTTGAATTATCAGAATGTTTTCCCACAATGTCGTATTAGTGTGTTGTCGTGATGGTTTACTGGGAAAACTAAAAAGAAAATCCAATCAATTGAACTGTTATGAACGTTTACACTAATATAATATTAGTGTGGAACAGACAACCATTTTGTAGAGTTCCGTAGTCAAATCAACAAGGAACCTTAAGCGAGGTTTACACTGGCAAGGACTTCTTGCAATTTCTTGAGCGAGCAAGTTTTGCAAGCTACAACACTCTGAAATTTTAGCTTGCCACACCTGTTTTCACAGCTTGCGGAAGTCCACTTCTGCAAGTTTTATTACTAGTCTAAACTCGCTTAGTTCTTTATTAGATACTAACTGCCCGCCCTGACTTCGCACAAATACCGCCATCTATTAGTTGTAATAGCGATTTAAAAATGACGCAAAATAGAAAATATTTTTTTACGTACATGTTTTTGAAAATTTTCTTGAACTTATACAAACCGTCTCCTGATAATATCAAACACAGCATAAAAAGAATTACGTAATTTGGTGCAGTTGTTCTGAAGCTATGCGCCGCTTACACAGAACATACATTTCGGCGATTCATTTTTATGTACACGCATCAGTAAAATGCTTCAAATATAAGTAATCACTTGTACGTATGTTTTTTAGAAATCGAATAGTATCTGGCTGTCGGTAAAAAAAATATTCCAAATAAGTACCTACATAAAACTAAAATATGACAGCAATTTTATCATATTATAGTACTTACGAGTACTTATACAGGGTCATTTTGAACTTACCATCCAAATTTTGAGGATGTGTTCAGTTCATGAAACTGAACAACTTTCTCTAAGGAACACATGGTCAAATATGTAAAATAAAAATCGACTTTCCATACAAATCAAAGAGATCGTGATCAATTTAGTATGGGATGACCAAAATTTTTTGGCGAAATTTGACACATGTTTCTTAGAGAAAGTTGTTTAGTTTCATGGACTGGACTCATCTTTAAAATTTGGATGGTAAGTTCAAAATGACCCGATATAATTTACGTGAGCAGCCTTTTAAAAAAATTCACAAAACTTCCTACTTTACCAAAACACTACAAACATTTCTAATTTACAGAGTTGGCTGAGTTGGTAAAGTCATGTCAATATCAATGTCGTTATCGTTTCCCACGAAATTCAATAACCCATCTTGAGCTTCTGTTCATGACAGCTCTGGAAAATACATGACGTTTCGGGAAAATTCCAAGGGAGCACGCTATAAGATTCTTGGAGCACGCACACGGCTGTTAGTGTTCGTGTATCCGCCATATATTTGTTGAAATTTGACTAATGAGGTGGATTGTCTACCTATCCGAGAAATACGTACATTTTACACGCAGCAGTCGTGATATTTGTTTGGACATTACACGAATATTTGGATTGATTTGGATTTGAATACGCTACGGGGCGTAGCGTATAACCGCTACGCGAACACGGATGGACACCATCCACGCTTTGATTTGTTAGTAACTAAGTATTATTTAGCGAATTGATCTCACAGATCGCCGGCTTACCATAAGCTATTTTTGTTAATTTTATTAGCTGACTAATTTTTATATGGCTAATAAAATTAACCAAAATTAGCATTAATTTCCATAATACTAAACTTTATAGTTACACCGTGATATGGGAGGTCAATTTGACGATGGTTATTAGAATTAGTTAGTTAGCCCTCGCCTGCATATGCACACAACAATATCGTGTGTCGTCGTGTCAGTGTGATATGGTAGCAGGTGAAACAGGCAAATTGAATGGTTCAGATAATCGCAGGTATTCTATTCTGCGTCGATTAATTCAAATCTAGGTATGCAATTAATTACCTATATGCATACCTACATGTACATCATGCATTTATGTATTACATAAAGTAAAAAAGGTTATACTAAATGCAAAAGTCACGCCTTTTTGGGTTCCTGTGCCTGAAACAAACATTTTATTTTTTCTAATTATATTTTTTCCCATGCAGAATATATTTTTTTCACATCCTAAATCTTTGATCAATAAAATATTAAGTATATTTTTATTTCCACAGCGAAGCGAACGCAATGCATCAGCATCACAGAACTTCTGTGATCTGTGATCATCATAATAGGTCTTTACCTATGAAATTGCCGATTTGTATGGAGATTTTTCAAGAAGTTGCATTTTTCATAATAGCATTTTCTTTGTTCATTTAACAACCATGAACACTCATGTAACAAAACTTTTATGTACTAATGTTTGAACACTATGCTAACTTATTTCCATTTAAGATAAGCGAAAAAATAAGTTTTGGTTAAGTTACAACCCCTTCGGTCACCCTTTTTTTGCTCACAAAAAAAGAGTCACTTTCAAGATCTTTTTTTCAATGTCACGAAAGCTAAAATATGGACTTTATTTTTACTGATAGTTAACTATCATGATCATAATTCGATGTAATATTCACGATTTTGTTAAAATTTTAAATTATAGAAGTTATTATTTTCTCTGTATGTGACAAAATATCGGCAATTTCATAGGTAAAGACATGTGTGATGATCGCATAATCGCATTTAATTGGGACTATGCCTTTATGTTATGACGCGATATACATAGCTGGATGATTCAAATAATTAGATTCTATGTTATTAACTGTTTAAAAGTAAATTATTAAGTAAATTTGGGTTAGATCTCGAGTTGTATAAACCACACTTACTGACAAAATAATTCCTCATCCTCTTACTGGCGTAGAAGTTCTACGCCAGTAAGTGGATGAGGAACTAGTGATGGGCGTTAAGGCTATTTAAAAATAATTTTTCACCGTTAAATTAATTGTAAAATAGCTTTTTTCAATTAACGCTATTTTTAACGTGAATTTTAACGATCGTGCGTGCATCATGAATGACTACTTTCAATTATTATCTTAGGCAAAGTTAATTTGTCGTTAATTCGCTTTAGTTTTCTTTATTATATTCATACAACAAACCAAATCATATCTGAAAAATCAAACTAATTATTTAGTAAGTATGTTTTTTTAATGAAAAGATATTACAGTAAATTAATTGAGCTCAATTGAGCACCTTGTGTTTCTCAATGCAATTTAAAAAAAGTGCGATTATAAGTATTTGTTATAATTTGTGTTCATTTTCTGTAATATCTTTTCATTAAAAAACACACGAACCCGCAACACCTATCAACCAACGTTGTAACAGCCAAGCGGGGCGCGGCGTGACCAATTTCGTTAATGATTACTTTCACACTGGCTGGATGGAGTGGCTAGTGAAAATCGCTTCTTCCTTCCTTCACGTTAATAAACTAAACGCCATTAAGGCTAGAAGTTGTTAAAATTAATAACACAATTTCAATCCAAAACTGAACCTTTGGTGTCTAAATGTGAGCTAAATTCTTGATTAGTCGTTAAGCGTTAAAGCTAAGGCGAAAACGACACATCACTACGTAGAACAGCGAAAATAAGAAACTTTACCCACAGAATATATAATAAGTAGTACTAACCTTACCTTGGTAACACACAATAGAACCGCAGAAGAACAGGGGGGATTTATTTTCATTGTTGTGAAAGAACAATAATGACCACCAAAGAACGCAACCGTAGCTACGTACATCGTATCGTATCGTAGCCACTGGGCCATCGAGTTCCTTTCTTCATCAGTATGTCCACACGTAGAGCTAATTTAATTACAAAAAAGTCCATTATGTTTTGTACTCGTGTCCTGGCCAAGAGTGTTTATTCGTAAACACGTGATGCAATTTCGTTAATGTCCTTTTAATCGGCAGATAATTTTATGTCATCGGGGCCACGAAGGCAAGAAAACAGACAAATTGCAGCTCTTCTGGGAAATCTGGTAATGGTCCGGTAAACGTTTCTCGTAGACGGATGACATTAGTACTCGCTTATTTTATAAATACTTACTAGAAATTATTATGCTTGCTGTGATAGCGTGCCGACAAAACTCTTTAGAATTTCTTGGACGCATTCGATAATTATTGCGTAGTAATTCATTGCGTAGGATTTCATAAATTTTAATTCACTTCTGTTGTACATTGTTAAATTAATCGCATTGTAAGTATTTAATCTGTTTTGTTTATTCCTATTCGAGCAGAAAATTGATAGCTTGCCCTACCTTTCTTTCTATGGAATCTTGGATGAATTAACCACTGGATGCGAAATGACAGCCATATTCGCCTTTACCCCTCTGCCACTTACTGTGACCGATAGCCTCAGTAAACGATATCGCGTTGTCAGTGTGATGCTAGAGCTCGTGGCGAAACATTGATACAAAAATGGGTAAAATGCTTCGTATTGTTCAGCAAAAAAAATAGCGGGCAATCAAGAAATGTTTCTTTTCATACGCAAGCACAATTTCAACCTATTATAGTAGCTATTTTTCGCAAAATAAATAAAATTTGGTATGTAAACAAAGTAGGGTGACTTAGCCGGTTTGCCGGCCCCCTTTGGTTTTTGGCCATTACGGAAAATGTAAGAATGTATGAAAGAAATTTTTCGTGCAATTTCTTTTTCGCGGTATTTTTCTTACGTTACGTATCCAGTGGTTAATTCTTCCAAGTATGGAATCAATGGGCGTCAATAAATCAAATCAAAATCTATTTTGTGGCCAAGCAGCCTTGCACGTTAGCTTTCTGACACCTTTGACTGGTAGAGAATATCTAAAACATTTTTTTTTATGTAGGTACTACGGGATAGTGCTTGGCCTTCATCTCACTTGATGTTAAGTGACGATAAGGCCGAAGCTGGAAGCGCACTACACCCGGAATCCTCATCACTGAGGAACTGGCTATCTTACCTCTATAACTGCCGGAACACAACAATTTTTAAATTGTTGTTATGACGCCAGACTTAGGTAAGATGGCGGTAGCTAGCCAGGCGGACTGGAAATAAGCCCTACCACCAACCAAACCAAGTACAAATTGTACCCCCCCTGGGAATCGAACCCGGGACCCCTGCGTCTTACACGGGTGGGCGAACCACTACACCACAGAGGCGGTTATAAATCATTAGCCAATTAGTAATTAATTAGTTAAAAATCATGAGGTTATCCTTACTATTATAAATGCGAAAATTATAAATCCGTTAGTTTGTTTGTTTGTTTGTTTGTTACGCCTTCACGTCCTAACTTCTGAACCGATCAACATGAAATTTTGCATACACGTTGTCAGGGGTACAGAGAAGGACATAGGGTACCTTTCATCCAGAAAAACTTTCCACGCAGACGAAGTCGCGGGCGGAAGCTAGTAAATCCATAATTTGCTGTATTAATACATCATGTATCAAAAAAAACCTGTCAGATCCTGAAACAGGTAGATAGTGTTGCTGAAACTGAACAACATTCTCCATGGAACATAGGTCGAAAACCAAAAATAATGATCATCCTCCCATACAAAATGTATTGGTCAGTTGACCGACTTAATGGAAAGGCGAAAAAAATTGTTTTTACCTTGTTCCTGTTAGAACATCGTTCCGTCTACGGTACGCTTTAATTAGGTATCATAATCTATGGTCACTTTAAAAAACTTTGTTAGATTGTCTGTGGTTCGACTTCCTTCCTTCCCTAACCACGATGGCCGATGGCCGGTGTAAGTTCTCATTAAATTCCCTTTAATGCTCTTAGATATATTCTCCATTTATTAATTATGTGACTATACAGTGATCAAATTTAAATACAAATGTTGTAACCAAGTGACTTTGCTTTTCTTTTATTGCCGCCACTAGGTACCCGTAGCATGACACGACGACACTTTAGCTTTCGCTGAGCAGCAAATAGATACTCTGTCCAACAGTTCCTTGGAGAAAGTTGCTCAGTTTTAGCAACACTGTCACATGTTTCGGGATCTGGGGTGCGATTGCGTAAGGTAATCGTATTCATTTGACAGTTCATATCGTATTCCATCGGCTGCAATTTGTATGGGATGACATATATTATGATCCAATATGAACTGTCAAATGAATACTGACAAATAGGCTTCTACTATCACCTTTGCTAATCGTGACAATAGTTTTTTTTTAAACGAGTAAGTTTTTTATTATAGGAGCGCCACCCAGCAGAGTTGTTTTCCAGATTTCCGTGTTTCTGGTGTTCAAACTGTAATAAACAAGTTCCACGAGTTACGACACTTGTAGTCGATAAAGCACTGGAGGAAAATTGCAATATTTAATCGTTATTAAATACCTTCATTAGCCTATGATCACTTTATACATAAACAAAGCACTATTATGATAGGTCAGTACATAATATCACTGTGAGGGCTGTGGCAACTGGCGCAATTGAAATTCATCTGCAATTTTGTTCTAACTTAACCTAATCACTGATATAGTTAAAGTTATTCGTTCTCAGCATTATGAATGAATAAATTATTAACTTTAGGTTGAACATGTAGAAGTCAAACAGGCGCGGGCGGGGCGAGTTGCCTTGCCACCTACATAATGTGTCGTAGAAGGTGATAGGTACTGTGTACTATTACTATTATGTATTCTCTGGTTCTGTGCCTATTGTGCCCAAGTTCTGTGCTGCTGCACCTTTGCTACACAGTCGGCCAAAGATAAATCTTTTACGGCCTTATTAATAGACGAAGAGTATGTTTACAACTGGGCCCTATTCAATAAAACTTGCAATTTACAATTACAGGTGACAGGTGACAATTTTACAAGTTTCTGTTCCATAGAAATATAAGTTACTGTAATGGTGGAAAATTCACATATTTGTCGAAGTGTACTTAAAATTTTTCATATTTCTGTTCAATAAACATTTTCCTGTGACAAGTGACAATTTGCAAATTTGTCAGAAAAACTGTTTTATTGAACGCATAATAATTGTATTTACTTACAAGTTTACTTATTTGTAGAATTGTAATACATTTCTGACAGGTGACCTTACACCCTCCGTAAAATTTAACACCTCGGCATTATTTTTCTGTTTTATCTGCTTTTTTACGAAAATGGTGCATCAAGTAGTGAGAGTAGCAATAACGATGAAAACCATGCGAACGGCAAAGAAGAATATTTTGAACAAGAATATTTTTTACTGATTTCACATTTAATGAGAAGTTTAGGGTAAGTAAAGCAACTATCGAATATTTGTGAGTAAAATTGGACACGACCTACAGCATGACGCAAACAGAAACGAAGCTATAAGTCCTACTCAACAATGTCCGCATTACATTGCTACCAAACACTGACATGAAAAAATATTTTTTATTTAACTGGATTGGCTGTCTGTATGATTTGACAGCTAAGTTTTTGTGCCTATTTGAAACGCCACTAGCGTGCGTATAAAGAACTAATTTTGACGTACAATATGAAAATGGTTGCCGTGATGGTCTCTCCAGACTTCAAACTTTAGTACCATGTCCCGCACGCTATGCTCACGCTACCACAGAATACATAATAGTACGCTACGTCCTACAGCGCCAAAATGGCGGAAATCAAATAGGCACAAAAACAGTTTGACATAAGCCTGTCCAGTATAAATATATGCAGGTCAGTGCTACCAAATGATAAAACCAATTTTTAACTAGGTATTTTAAAATTCTAAGATTTTTGAAATCTATCCTTGTTAATTAAGAATCTTCAACAAAAACTTATATTTTATGTAATTTGTAAATTACAAAGATTAGTTATTTGTTATACAAGAGAGCAAAGTCATTTTTTGCTGCGAGTGCTGACTTTTAAATCACGAACTAGCGAAGTAGCCTAGAATTGAATCACGAGCGTAGCGAGTGATTCTAATATAGACTACTGAGCACAGTGAGTGATTTAAAGGCACGAGACATCAAAAAATTTGCTCTCGTGTTAAACATACAACTTTTCACCTCTACCAGCGAGAAAAGGTGTTAGAAATTAAAAAAGCACTTTGCCTCACGCTCGCAGCAAAAGTCGATTTTGCTGCGAGTTTTTGGTAAAAAGCACTTTGCCTCACGCTCGCAGCAAAAGTCGATTTTGCTGCGAGTTTTTACGCGCCAAAAGCACCCTTTTCGTGCTGGAGAGGTGAAAACAATATTGTCATCGAAATCTACATGCGTTTTCTACATATGTAAACGTTTATTGAACAGCATTTATAATTGTAATATTTCTAAGATTTTTACTTGTAAAATAAAGGTTTATTAAACAGCACTTGTCGTACAACTTAACAAATATCTCACTTATTGACAAATTTGTCGGATTGTAGGTTTTATTGAATAGGGCAATATTTCAAAATCTATTGCAATCACTTTCAGGATTTAACACATTGATGCTTCTTTTTGGCTCAAATAAAAACTTCAAAAACTTCAAAGAAATGCATCAATGTGTCACATCCATTTGTCAAATGAAAGCGATTGCGATAGATTTTGAAATTAGGCAATTAGCCCCCTGGTTTAACCAATTTTGATTTGTTCCGGATTCGTCATGTTCCTGATTCGTCGTATTCCAGATTCGCCGTATTCCAGATTGGACGTATTCCAGATTCGTCGGAATACAGTCAATGACATATTTTTGTAATTTATTTTTAATGTATTTATTTAATTATAAGATACAAAAACAGAATGATATACATTACATTTTAGTTCAAATATTAGTTGATCTAAATAATCTTCGTAATAAAAAAAAAACAAATACAAAAATGACTCTTACTTTAATGATAATTTGTCCATTTAAGTAGTTTATTTTATTGTGAGACCATTTCTGACATGCGCATCGTGATGGTACGGCGTGAAAGCAATTTTAAGCCTAGAAATGGTACAGCGCCAGTGTTATCGATTGTACGTATTACGACGAATCAGGAAATCGGCGAATCTGGAATTCGGCGGGTCTGGAACACGACGAGTCAGGAACATGACGAATCCGGAACAAATCAAAATTTGGGTTACGTTTGACGTCTTAAGGCGACATATTCCTAAGCAAATTAGGTGTAAATGTAAACATAATCTTCGGTTATTAATAACTACCGGCCGCCCGCTACTTCGTCTGCGTGGACAGTTTTTTGCTATCCCTCGGGAACTGTGCGTTTTTTCTGAATGAAAGGTACCCTATGTCCTTCCCTGTACCCTTGACAACGTGTTTGCAAAATTCCATGATGATCGCTTGAGTAGTTAAGACGTGAAGGCGTAACAAACAAACGAACAAATACACAAACAAACAAACGGACTTTCGCATTTATAATATTAGTGAGGATGGGGTAGGTAGTCGGCTTTACAAGTAGCTGAATTTTCAAAATCTGCTATCGTTTTTAACTTTAAAGTAATTTCTAAATAGGATCCGAGGAGAGTTAATTAAGCCTGTAAGTATGAAATGTGTATTTTTCCACCGATTTTCTTTGTAAAAGTGTAATTATTTTAACTTGCCCGCATAGGTAGGTATGATAGTCACACATACTTAAAAGTTACTTGTAATAAAAAATATGTCGTTTGGTACCTAATAGATTTAGCTAAAGTTTATTTTGCGAAGCGTCTCTGTTTCAGCTTGCATGGTCAAAAATTCTTACATATGTCCTTCCTTCCGGATGTCCTTCCAGCTGTCAGTTTGTTCTCGCCTACAGTACCCGTAGGCATATAAGCAAAATCTAACTCTCGAGTTTTGATGGTGATCTCTGATTGGTCAAGAAACTCAGTAGTTAGGTTTTGTGCGCAAACACTTACTCCCCAGTTTCGCGCTAGTTCGATAGTGATCTCTGATTGGTCAAAAAACTCAGTAGTTAGGGTTTGCCCGCAAACTCTAACTACTGAGTGCGCATCCGCCAATGAGCGAGCTTTAAAATTCAGTTGTCAATTGTCTTTGAACAAAACTGTGGTAAAATATTTTATATTTTAAAAATGGTTTCTAATCTTCCAAGTTTTTGCGAATATAATCCAGTATACCCAGATCTGAACGCAAAAGCTTTTTTTTTCTGCTGAACTAAATATTCCTTGCCTATGAAATTGACGTTTTGTATGGAGAATTTTTAACAAGTTGCATTTTCCATTTTAACATTTTTCACAATTTATTTAACAACTGTGAACGCGATTGCAACATAACTTTTCTGTAAGTACAAATGTTTGAACGTTAAGATAACCTAGGCAACATAACTTACTCGAAAAAAATAAGTTTAGGCTACGTTACAACAGATTATTTTTAGATGACTTTAATTATTCATCAGAACAATCAAATTACATCCAATTATAAGCATAGCCGTCAACTTGATAGTTAGATATATTATATATATATTAGATATATAGCCGTAATATCCAGCAACTGATAAATAATTTAAATCGCTGGAGTTATTTGGTTCTCTGTATGTGATAAAATAACGCCAATTTCATAGGTAAGGACCCAATATTATAGTTTGGAGAACTGTGGCATATGCCAAGTTCTCCAGTGTATCCATATGGATACAAGAATGTTGAATAAAATTGACCAAATGGATTGTCCAGAAAACCAAACCTGCGTCGCAACGAATCATAATTGCAAGTTAGTATCTACTTAAAATGCATTTATTCTTGTCATATTTGGTTGCGCTATGCCGTTGTGAATTTTGCCTGAAAACACGCTTTGGTGGACGCCAGAATCATCGACACGATGAAGAAGAAGACTTCTCCTGTGTTTGGGTTAAAACTTTTGAGAATAAACTAGGGAGTTAGAGTTTGCGCGCAAAACCTAACTACTGAGTTTCTTGACCAATCAGGGACCACCATCAAAACTCGAGAGTTAGATTTTGCTTATATGCTACCCGTAGCACAAACAGCTATCGAAAAAAATAACGCGCGTAAAATCATTCGATAGAGCAATTTTGTATGGGAAATTTGTACAGCGTCATCTATCGCCGTAAAGCGAAATGAAATTTCCCATAGATAAAACTCTATCGAGTACTTACGCGTGTTTTTTTTCTCGATAGCTGTTCGTGCTAAGGATACAGGCCGCATTTCACAACTGATTCTCGTGAAATTTTGTGAGCATGAGAAACTAATATCTATTTAGTGTTATTTGTTTTTGAAAAACATATCATTTGAGCTACTTTTTATCGCGAGGTTTTCAGCTCACGGAACCATAGTACTATTGTTAATAAATAAGTTTAAAATAAAGATTGGTGGTTATTTAAGAACAGATTGTAAAGAAATTATTACCTCCTTTTAAATAGCTATATTTATAATATATGTGTATTACAAAAAAATCCCATACAAGAAACAAAACATAGTTCTTTACCTACGGGGTACTAATTGGCCTTCACCTCACCTGATGTTAAGTGACGATAAGGCGAAGATGGAAGCGCACTACACCCGAAATTCTCATTACTGAGGAACTGGGGGCCTACTCAAGTGGCCATTCTACTAACAATAACGCTAGTAGAATAGAATGACAATGTATGGGATTGACATATGTCACGTGATCAAGCGTAACGAATTTGTTAATTCGTACCCAAGTGTACAATGTTTCTATTTGATGAAATAAAACTGTGATCTTACCTTATATGAAACAAATAGTCGTCCATCGGATGCCTGTGACTGTTTAACAAACATAACATTGCATTATTGTTAATTTAAAACCCTAACTAATCCAAAATCAAGTCAAATCAAATTGCACAAAAACGTTTCTAAGCGTTTCTCTATACAAAACTCGACGCTTCAACGTTTTCGACACGAATTTCGTACCCAAGTGTACATTAGCATAGCAAACGCTTGTTCTATTCTACAACCACAGAATACATAAAACTAAAACACGGACAGTCTCGTCTCGTAACTTCGGGTGCATTCTGACAGACTAGCCGCTGAGTCATCGGTCATTTAAATTCGTCCTAGTTATCGTAGTGATTATTTCCTCTGTGCTAGTTATTTTCAGCCCCTGATTTTTTCAGCACGCACTAATGTGGTTCGAGTAATAGCACATTACAGCCGAGAACCGGAAGCTATCATTCAGGGGCGGATGCAGGATTCAAAATGGGGCGGGGGGGAGGGGGCTCGAAGCCTCGGGCCTAGGGTTATCATCTATATAAGGGAGGATGCCTGTCTAGGATGCACAAAACAACAGATTAAAAAAAATTCTATAGTAAAAAAACGGCCATGCAGCGCGATTTTTAGTCAGTTTCATCCACTAATCTTGTCTGTCTATAGTAAAAAATATGGCCGCGCAGCGCCACTTTTAGTCACTATCATCCACCAATCTTGTCTTGTCTACAATAAAAAATACGACCGCGCAATGGCATTTTTAGTCAGTTGCATCTACGTACTCTTGCTTGTCTATAGTAAAAACCGGCCAAGTGCGAGTCGGACTCGCGCACGAAGGGTTCCGTAACAAAAAACGTCAAAAATTTGTTTTACTGTGTTTTTAATATTTGTTGTTATAGTGGCAATAGAAATACATCATCTCTGAAAATTTCAACTGTCTAGCTAGCTGTTGTCGTTATTAATATCGAGCAAAAACGGCAAAAAAAATCACGTTTGTTGTATAGGAGCCCCTTTAAATATTTATTTTATTCTGTTTTTACTATTTGTTGTTATAGCGGCAACAGAAATACATCATAAGCCCGTTTAATTATGATAAATAAATAAATATAAATAAAAAATATCATCTGTGAAAATTTCAACTGTCTACCTGTTGTCTTTATTTATATCGAGCAAAAAACGGCAAAAAATCACATTCGTTGTATGGGAGCCCCCCTTAAATGTTTATTTTATTATGTTTTTAATATTTTTGGTTATAGCGGCAACAGAAATACATCATCTGTGAAAAATTCAACTGTCTACTTGTTGTCGTTATTTATATCGAGCAAAAAACGGCAAAAAAATCACATTTGTTGTATGGGAGCCCCCCTTAAATATTTATTTTATTGTGTTTTTAATATTTATTGTTATAGCGGCAACAGAAATACATCATCTGTGAAAATTTCAACTGTCTAGCTGTCACGGTTCATTAGATGCAGCCTTGTGTTGTGACAGATAGACAGGCAGACAGACAGCGGAGTCTTAGTAATAGTGTCCCGTTTTTACCCTTTGGGTACGGAACCCTAAGAAAGGGCCGCGCAGCGCGATTTATTGTCAGTTTCATCCACTAATCTTGTCTGTTTACAGTAAAAAAGGGGGTCGCGCTACTCGCGCTGCGTCGTTTTTATTTATTCACTAATCTTATAATACGCGGTTTCATCTGGGCGGACGGGTAGCTTGCGCAGCAAGGCTTGCGTGATTGGAGCATGTATGCGAGATTTCACAGCGAGACCCGCTAAATTAAAAAATGCCTGTCACAGCTTAGCGCCAGCCGCACGCCTAGAAACCTTGCTTGTCAAATGCGTCAAATGTCTGTCAGATAGAAACCCAACTCGGGCCACGTTTTATTATTAAAAAAAAAATTAGAGACACTGACACCACCTACCATAGACGTAGCACATCCCTTCGGTATAAACCAGATGAGCTCTTCGCCCCAAAACGAGCCGACAGAGAGGTCAAGTAGATGTGTGTGTCCTTTTCTTCATTAGGGTGACCAAACTGTATGGTTGGTCGAAGACATACTTATTACTTTAAACTGTTTAATATAAACTTAGGTACTTAGGTAGTTCTATATTTACAATTAATACTTTTGCCAAGTTTTTAAAAGGTGGCTTGCTCGTTTGTTTGTTTGAGCACAAATTTTGCAAACGATTTTATACTAACTTCCCGCGATGAACTAGAGACTTGAAACTTTGAACACAGAACTAGAAGGTAATGTAATATTATAGTATCATTGACCTGATCTGACGATGGAGCCGGAAGAACGCCACAGGAACACTATGATGAAACCATACAACCCCATCGTGTTTGGGTTCGTTAGAATCGTCTCGGCAAGTACTCTGTTGGGGAATAATATCCAAGGGGCTGATGAAGGAGCCGGAAGAAGGCCATTGGAACTTTGTAATAAAATCATGCAACCCCATCGAGTTTGGGTTTGTTTGAATCGTTTTGACGAGTACTCTGATAGGAAATAGTTTCCAGGGTCTAATGATGAAGCCGAAAGAAGGCCACTGGAATTCTAATGAAACCATGCAACCCCATTGAGTTTGAGCTCGTTTGATTCCTCTTGACGAGAGCTCTGATAGGAGGTGGTATATTTTCAGTTTAGCTCGTTAACTAAAAAGCAGAAACTATTTCTTTTTTATAAACAAGTTATTTATCGCGTTTTTTTTTTTTTTTTGTTTTGATTTATAAATATAGTAAATATGGTAATATGCAACGTAAACAATGTCAAAAGGTCAAAATAGCTACTAATTTTGTTTTCGGGTTGATTTTGATATTACTGGGTTGAAAAAAAAGAAGAACAAGAAAAACATTTGGCCGCCGCCTTGAATTTTTAATATTTTTAACATTGTGTTGCTGTATTCTTGTCAAAATAGTACCAAAACCCGAGTTTCATCGAAATCGGCGCCCACAAACAAAAAAGTTGCCAACCATCTTAGACTTTTTATTATTTTCAACATTGCGTTGTTGTTTTCATGTGGAAATAGTGCCAAAAACCGAGTTTCATCGAAATCGGCCCATAAACAAAAAAGTGGGCCGCCATCTTGAATTTTTTAATATTTTAAAAATGCGTTGTTATTTTCTTATCAAAATAGTGCCAAAAACAGAGTTTCATCGAAATCGGCCCACAAACAAAAAAGTTGGCCGCCATTTTGAATTTTATATACTTAAAAACTTACTTTGTAATTTTCTTGTGTAAATAGTACCAAAAACCGAATTTCATCAAAATCGGCCTACAAACTTAAAAGTTGGCCGCCATCTTGGATTTTTTAATATTTTAAAAATGCGTTGTTATTTTCTTATCAAAATAGTGCCAAAAACCGAGTTTCATCGAAATCGGCCCACAAACAAAAGAGTTGGCCGCCATTTTGAATTTTATTACTTAAAAAAATATTTTGTAATGTTCTTGTCTAAATAGTACCAAAAACCGAATTTCATCAAAATCGGCCTACATACGTAAAAGTTGGCCGCCATCTTGGATTTTTTTATATTTTCAACACTGCGTTATTATTTTCTTGTCGAAATAGTACCATAAACCGAGTTTCATCGAAATCGGCGCATAAACATGAATTTGATTATTAATATTAACTTTACTCCTCGCCTGCGACTTCCAGTTATTTCAATTGATAGAACAATTTCGTTTTTATGAAATCTGAAATGGTGTAGTATTTATGGTCACCCTAGTTTTGTAAAAGAATATTTCCTGAATATTGAAATTCTAAAATTGAAATTCGGCGCCAAAGTCAAAATCGGATCGGAGTTGCCAGGATTGACAATTGAATTTATACAACTATAATAATGCTGATTAGCATTATTGTAGAAATCTAATTAAATCAAAAGAGTAAGTTCAGTTTTATTTTATAATTACTATGTGTTATTCTAAATTAATATTTAAGTAATATATTTTCAATATTCCACTCCGAATCCTTAACTTTGATACACTACGTGATTGGTAACGTACATTTTTTTTCCTACTATCGTGGTATTATTGTTTAGTAATGGCAATTGTGCGAACGAGACACCGACCTCCACCTAGTGTTGTTTCATTCACACAGTAGAGTCTTCAGTCAATGTCATCGATAGAATTTCAACTCTATGACAAAGGCAATAAAGTTGAATTTCTTTTAAACGAATAGTGAGAATTTTTGTATAGTACTCACTCCCTATATAAACCTCCTTGCCACCTACATAAAAAAATAAAACAATAAGAATATTTTTTTTTTTTTTACTGTCATTTTCAATGACAAAATTGCAAAGGTACACCCCCCCTGGATCCGCCAATAATTCCAGTACAAGGCTTGTATAATACTTTTCTGCTAAAATGCGAGAACATACAATTTTCTGAGTAAAAATGAGATTTTTTAAAATTGGTTCATGCGGCCATGTAAGGCCGGTTCCATAGCACATATTTTGCTCTACACAATCAACAAAAACATCTATACAAAACATTGTTTCGCGAAACATTTTTGTGTAGAGAAACAATGTTTTTGTTTTGGAAAACACGTACACAAAACATTTTGCGCGGGTCGAGGGGCAGGGTATTGTCGTAGTCTGTGGCAGGGTTGCCAGATGTCTTAATCAGTAAATCGCAGAAAATCAGCCCGCGAATCCATTTCTGATTGAAGTAGCCCAAAATATATAAATATTAACCCCCTTACTAATAAAAATTGAATAGCAGATGTTTAGTTACACAATGGCTACTCTCTGTCAAACTATTTGAATTTGACATTAAAAAGATAGTGACAAAACACTGTGTAACTATGCAGCTGTTATACAATCTTTATTAGTAAAGGGGTTAATATAAATATTGTATTAATATTAAATCGAAAATTAAAAGTGTTCTGTTATAGGTTTTATGCTTAAACTAGGTTTTTAAAACAGCCAAATATTATGAATACTGTGATGACTGATGATGCTACGTGTATATGTTTTATTTAAATGTTAATGGAAGTTAACTGAATTTAAATTTCAATAATGTTTTTTTAAGTGAGCTATTTTAGTATTAAGAGAAATAGTGCGTCTGTACACATATCGTTTGTATTTTAAATTGCTATCTGTAATTCATACTCAAAATTATCAAACAGATACACTTAAGTAGGTACCGTAAACTGGGGTGATTAGCAACTTGGGTGGTGAATAATATACAGCTAGGTACATTTTCAATATGAAAAATTGAAAATGAGCTTATTGGGCCTGTTCTTAAAACACTTTTCTATAAAATTAATGTCATTTTGATCTTATTTACCTATTTTTTTTTCTATCAAAAATGTCAACGATGTTAGTCACCACACCACGCATGTTGCTAGTCTCCCAATTTACCGGTATGTCAAATCATTTTTCATAATTCCGAAAAAAATATTGATTTATTATTTTATTTTTTACTAGCGGCCGCCCGTGACTTTGTTTTTCATTATTTCCAAGCATCTCCAATACTTATTACGGAATAGTATATTTTCAATATTATTATTAATTAGGCATTAACATAAAACAACGTGTGTATCATTATATTCATAATATTTGGCAATTATTTAAATAAAGCTAATAAATGTTGCATTTTGTTTTACTCTAATAATTAAACTAACTAAACTACTACTAATAATTAATTTAAACTAACGGCCAAAAAAAATTACCACAACAATCCAATTGAACACGATTTAATTGGTTTTTAGGGTTCCGTACCCAAAGGGTAAAAGCAGGACCTATTACTAAGACTACGCTATCCGTCTGTCTGTCTGTCTGTCTGTGTGTTACCAGGCTGTATCTCATGAACCGTGATAGCTAGAAAGTTGAAATTTTCACAGATGATGTATTTCTGTTGCCGCTGTAACAACAAATATTAAAAACGGAATAAAATTAATATTTAAGGGGGGCTCCCATACAACAAACGTAATTTTTTGCCATTTTTTGGTACGGAACCCTTCGTGCGTGAGTCCGACTCGCACTTGGCCGGTTTTGTTCAAGTCACTAGTAGACATGAGGTGGCAACATAATTTTACTGACAGTTTGAGCTGTTAAATCATTGCACCGAATTAGGGGTCGGAGTATAGTGATTTCAATATTATTTATTGCTTTTTAGAGGTAGAATGGGGTTTTGAAGTCCGTTTTTTGTTTTCAAGACAATTTTTTATTTTTTTTATTTTTAGTGTAATTACCTTCTGCATTAGATATAAATATTATCTTGGTAGATAGAAAAATCGGTTTAGTCAAACGTGAGATAATCGCGGACAACCATGCATACGGGTCAAACTGAGAAGAGAACCTCCTTTTTTGAAGTCGGTTAAAATATCAAAATATTGTCCTAAGTGTAACAAATACTTTTCTGAAAACCGTATCAAAATCGGTTCAGCAAAAAGCGAGATAATCGCGGATACACATACCTACATATTACGAGTCAAACTAAGAACCTTCTTTTTTTGAAGTTGGTTAAAATACTAAAACCTTCTAAGTGTAACAAATACTTTTCTGAAAACCGCATCAAAATCGGTTCAGCCAAACACGAAATAATCGCGGACAAACAGACATACATACATACAGTCATACATACATACAGGTCAAATTAAGAACATCATTTTTTGTTTTTTTTAATACGGTTAAAAATAGATTGACACACCCATTTTTATCAACGCCATCCACCGAACTTACAGTTTTTTGTCATTTTAAAAGCTCTCATTACTTTCCATGGTTAGAGTTTGGTGACCACTCTACGGTGATCGATGACTCAGCGATTAGTCTACTGGAATGCACACAATGTAATAAAAAATCACTACGTTTTGTCTTTGTCTGTCGTGTCGTTGAGCGTCGGCGACTTAATAAATAAAACCAATTTTCTATAAAACAAATCCTTGCTCAGTGCCCATGTGCTTTTCAAATAATATTAATACGTAGGTAATACGTACAAAGGCACTTAGGTACCTATATACTTACTGGGTAAGTAACTACTTATTACATCAAATCAAAACACCGCAATGGTTTTCAATAAGACTTATCTTATGAACTTATCAATAAATTACTTACCTATATTTTATTTCAGATATACAAAACCTATAAATAAATAAGTAATGGCATTGCGGAATATAATTGGCAAGAAATGTTGAACAAACAAAAGGCAGAGACTAGAGGTGTTTACAATTGGTTTACAAGTGATCATGTAGGTAAATAATACTAAATACTTAGTGGTTTTATTTAAACATTGTGGTACCTATTAAGTACATTACATAATAATAAGATCAAAATACCGCAATGGTTTTCAATAGTCTATTATTTACCTAAACTGTTATTAACCCAATCTTGTAACCCAAATTGTACTTTTTAATAATTTATCTATTATTTATTCCAGATACATACAATTCAATATAGGTTTAATGACTTCGCAGAATATAATAAACTAGTACCTCTTATATTGGCAAGAAAAGATGCCGGGAAGCTAGTACCGAAGAAAACCATAGTAACGAATATTTTACTCCAAGCGACAAGCAAGAGTATGAAACTTTAGGTACTGTAATAATAATATAAAGGAGCATGCTGGAAAAATGACTGCTGGCTGTTGTGTACTTCGTACTTTAAAAATCATGTATTGTATTGGTTTAGATCTAATTATAAAATAAATATTGATTATTATGCTAACCTTTCTTCATTTTGTCTACTATCATATCTACCAAACAAAACTTAAGTAAATCTAGGCCCATGGCCAGGAAAACTCATTTTGAATGTAGTAGGTAGATTCAACATTTTTAGAACACTTAGAAATTTGTCCGGACTATGTTCGGCTTTGTAATTTGTCCGGCTATTGAGCGGTGTAATACTTGTTATAAAACATACATATCAGTAGTGTTCGAAAGAAATGTCCCAAAATGTATGGAATCTGGCCCACTATTTACTTACCTATTTTATGGTATACTATACCAAAAAATAGGTAAAGACACGATAAACAGTTTCTAATCATACAATTTATCTAAAATAACTTTGTGTTTTGGAAGGAACATTTTATGTTGTGCTTTAAAACGTAAGCACACAACAAAAATAGGTAATAAATAACATTACGCTGGAATACAAAAAAAATAAAAAAATGTCCGGACTTTTATTGAAATGTCCGGATTTTTGACAGGACTTTCAAAATTTTTAAATAGGTAATAATCCTTACTAATATTATAAATGCGAAAGTCCGTTTGTTTGTTTGTTTGTTACGCCTTTGCGCCTTAACTTCTGAACCGATCATCATGAAATTTTGCATACACGTTGTCAGGGGTACATAGAAAGACAGGGTACCTTTCATCCCGAAAAAAAGTTATATTCCCGAGGGATAGCAAAAAAACTTTTCACGCAGACGAAGTCGCGGGCGGAAGCTAGTAATAAATAAATCAAAATGGTAAATGGTAGGTAGCCATGAACACATTTTATTAACGGTGTGAAAACGTGATGAAAACAACGAATAATACCTAATAATTAGTTTTCAAAATTAGAAAATGAGGCGCGTGTGTGCGCTAGCGTACGACTACATTCTGTATCTACAGGGTATCGGCGTTCGCTCCGCTACACAAGAATCGAATAGCTCAGTCGACAATCGCAGACGCTAAAACAGCCACTTGGGTACCATTTGTTTACGCAACGTTATCGTTAACCACAGATCACACAGTAGGTACACACAGAACAACGCAAACGATCGAAAAAAAGTAGCGTCATTTCTGTATCTTAACCATTAACTTTTATTTATAATATTTATTTTTATTTTATTTTATTATTTTTTCATTTATTTGCTATAAATAAAGAATATTGCAAAAAAGTAAAAAGAAATATAGTGTAATACTTAAGAAACCAAAAACAATATATCATGTCCTCTTTTATTAACCTATATTACTTTACTCTTTGAAATCGAGAGAATGAGCGGAGCGTTCATCGATAACGCCAGAGCGTTGAATGTTGTAGAAAGAAAAACGCTTGGAAACGTTTGCCACTTGAGTAGGCCCCCTGGCTATCTTACTTACCTTTAGAGGTAAATTAAATTTGGGAAAAAAACATCGCTGGCTAGAGTTTAAAAAACAAATTATCGATACCTATTGTGTCAAGGTTAGATAACGTGGGAAGACTGCTGTAAAATCATTAATGTTCATTGAAATAAATCATTATTTTCCTTAACTGTGATTAACAAAAAAAATAATTGACTCACAAAACCCCGGGTCTTATCAAAATAAGTTATAATGTATATTGTAATAGTACAATATTATACCTACGCGCGGAACTTTATTTTTTATGTTTTGATGCCTCTTCAAAGATTTTTATAGCGTCATTATTCTTCTTGGATTCATACAAAAATAAAGAAAAAAGATGTTCAGTATTTCCTGAATTTTGGAATAAGTATTTCGTAAGCACACGTTTTTATCGTTTATTTTACAACTAGCGGCCGCCCGCGACTTCGTCTGCGTGGAAAGGTTTTTTGCTATCCCTCGGGAACAATACTTTTTTTTCGGGATGAAAAGTACCTTATGTCCTTCTCTGTACCTCTGACAACGTGTATGCAAAATTTCATGATGATCGGTTCAGTAGTTAAGACGTGAAGGCGTAACAAACAAACAAACAAACAGACTTTCGAATTTTAATATTAGTAAGGATGATTCGCCTCGAACAGGATTTTATTTTAATCTAATTATACCTCTTACATACAATCAATTAATAATTCTGACTCTGATCTTACAGGTAAATATTTAAGTTACCTATTTCTAGTAAAATTATTGAATCGAGTGACTTCGTATGTCAGTCATAGGGAAACTTCGTGTTTCATTCATGTATGAGCCAGTAGGAATTACTATACCTATTTAGAGTTAATGTGACGTAATAGGTATAGTTACAATGTATAATACGTAACAATAACTCTAAATAACAATAGGAAAATGAAGAATACATTTTCCAATTTTCGTTAATAATTTTTGTATGAAACAGCTGATTGTTTTTTCGCAATTTCAGAGTTGATCCCATATTAAAAGTTGTTCAGTTTGATGGTCCCTACCTATCTACCATTTTTCTGGTATTTTTAATTCTGTTACACGTTGTATAACCAATTATTTCCGAAAAGATTGTTCAGTTGTGTGATAAAAGTTGTAGATAAATAGCAGTTATTTATAATTACTTAAGTCTGACATAATGCCGAGACGGTATTATGAGTCAAACAAGGAATTCCCGTAGACATGACACGGTTAGGGAAAATTCGGTCAACATTAATTTTGGTCAAATCATGTTTCATTACATAATATTTAATTTTATTTAGAGTTTTCCTTGTTCGACAGTTTTACCCACTAGTACGATTGTGCGCAAACTTCCTGAATCAATATTGGAATAAGAGTTGAAATTACCTGATTGGAAATAACATAGAACATTAAACCACTAATATTTTAAATCGGGATCGGAGTTTTGTTGTTTTGGCTGGTAATGGGATTTATTAAATTTGGCAAGTAAAAAATAATTTAACTCTAGAATTCTAAATTTAAGTATTTGTAAATTGAAGGTAAAGGTTAACTTCGTTTAAAAATTTTAGCCTCTCGCAGCATTTAAAATTATTTATTCTTTGCTTCGATTATCTATAACAGATTCTGTGATTTAAGGCCTACTCAAACCTGACCGGTATCCTGTACCGGTGAGGGGGGGGGGGGACGGTATACCCGACCGATATCCCGACCGGTATTTTGTATGGCATTACCGCAGCTGTTGCGAAATACCTTTGAACAGCGCGTTACCACATACTCATCGGGATATCAGATACAGGATACCGGTCAGATTTGAGTAGGCCTTCAGATCCTTTTTGAACATCTATCATGATCGAAAATTCTGTGATTTACTAACCCATAATAGTACATTATGATACAAGTTAGCTTAGGTTGCTTATTGCACACAAGGCTGTGGGTTGCAGCCCGAGCCGCAGGCGAGGGCGTAACTCAGCCGAGTGTGCAATATGTAAGAGCTCACGAGTTTCATACGACGTTTTTCAACACATTTGCGAGGAAAAAACAAAGTAATGACAAAAACAAAATAATAATCATGATGAGAAAAGGCGCTCAGGTTTTTTTTTTTGGTTTTTTTCACACGCCCAATGCAAGAATATTTTGCGAACAAAGGGGATAAAATGCAAATATTTTAATATTTTATAACAAAATATTGTAAATTAGGAATAATTTGATAATAATTAATATTTGTTTGACTTAATTAAGGAAGTTATTAAAAAAATAACTGTATTACCCGGTTAAATTGAAAATGCTCTGTTTACTCGCATAGTACTTGCAGTAAGGTACCTATTTAACTTTGTGGGGTTCATTCTATAACCAACTAGTGTTTTATATATTATTGCACGCGTTTGTTATAGTTCGGTTTATGGCCCTAAAAGCGATGTATTAGGGCTCACTTTATGAGCAAGTGTGTTGAAAAACCTATAATATTTCACTTTTATTTAATTAAAATCTAAAACTAATTCACGCATCAGAATTATCACAAAAACCATTATCAAATTCAAATACCTAATCTGTTTTTATTATAATCGATGGATATTCTAAAAATCGATTCCAAGATAAAATATTATAAACTTGTTGTTATCAATTCCTAAAACAAGAAAACGTGATTGCAAAAAATAACTACTGTACATAGTAAAATGGTTTTTGATAAATTTTATTACGTGGAAAACCTACCCAGTTTTGCGCACCTATAAATTAAATATTTGTAACTATGAAAAGGTATTATTGAATTTTTAGGTTTTATCAATCTAAATTCAAGCGACAGAGTTATTAATATACATAACTTTTTTATTTTTACCCTTCTATCTTCTCACAGTTTTGTATCTTGAAAACCAAATGAATTCATGAAGATAAATAAACGAATTTAATGTTATTGGCAATCGTTTTTTAAGTTACTAAATAATGTTCATAATAGTTGATGATTAATGTTACTAAGTGAATTACGACCGTGTTACTAAATGAATGTTGTTTTTTAGGTTACTAAATTAATTTTGAAGACAAATTAATTAATTTAAGTGATGTTATGTTAAGGCAATGTTTTAGAAAAATAATAGTAATCTTATTACATGCATATTTCATGTTGTTGACAGTAGCGCGTCCAAAATATATTAACATTTATAAAAAAAAAAAACTCACACATTATCCTAACAAAATTATAATAAAATTTCAAGGACTTATTCAGTTCGTTTGTAATACGCATTTTAATGAATTTCTCAGAAAAGATATACGGTTTTATCTAGATTTTTGTGTATTGCGGTATTACGTATCGTCCTGTCTGGCGTAGATTGTGCGCAATAAATTATTTACGCATTCAAAAATCCTATTCCATCCATTAAGGAAAAAAAAGCCATTTCTTGGAATGAGTTTAATACAAAAGATGGACTTTATAGTTTAGATTACAAATCTACTAATAAGCTTATCCACTCAGCCACGACAAGACCGCGCGCGCGTCCTGCCGTGACATGAAAACGTGTGTCGAAAAATGTGTACCTCTTGCAAAATGTACAATACGCCAAATGTGTTCGCAAATTGTACAATACACAAAATGTACATACGCGAAATGTTCATTACGCAATAGTACATTATGATACAAGTTAGCTTACGTTGCTTATTGCACACAAGGCTGCGGGTTGCAGCCCGAGCCGTAGGCGAGGGCGTAACTCAGCCGAGTGTGCAATGAGCAAAAGCTCACGAGTTTCATACGACGTTTTTCAACACATTTGCGAGGAAAATACAAAGTAATTTACCACACAGCAACAGTTACGACAAAAACAAAATATGACAATTATGGGAAAAGGCGCGTAGGTTTTGTTTTTTGTTTTTTTTCACACGCCCAATGCAAGAATATTTTGTGAAGAAAGGGGTTAGGGAGCATACAGCCTACTTCAAAATTATAATTTTAATTAATAACACGCAAATATTTTAGCAGTTTATAGCAAAATATTGTGAATTATGAATAATTTGTTAATAATAAATATTCGTTTGACTTAATTAAGGACTTACACATTAATTTATTTCAAAAATGAATATGAATTTTCACCGGTATAAAACCACTTTGTTGTTTTTTAAAAAATAACTATATTACCCGGTTAAATTCGGAATGATCTGTTTACTCGCATAGAACTTGCAGTAGGGTACTAATTTAACTTTGTAGGGATAATTCTATAACAACCTAGTGTTTTATATATTATTGCACGCGTTTGTTATAGCTCGGTTTATGGCCCTAAAAGCGATGTATTAGGGCCCACTTTACGAGCAAGTGTGTTGAAAAATACAATACGCAACATGTACAATAAGCAAAATGATCAATAGGCACAAAATGTACATTGGTTAAATATAGGTATAGATAGATAGACTTAATAGGTACTATGTATTGTCATTTGTCGTTAATCTGATTAATTTTCCTTCAGAACCCTAGGAATACAAACAAGGAGAATGCCATTTTTGCAATCAACATCCCATAAAACCTCAATATAGACATCCATTTAGATTTTATAGATTTATATATCCCATTTCACCCCTTAGGGATTTAAATTCCAATAACACGAATAATGTAGCGTTAGTTTTCCAACCATAAGTCTAAATACATTTTGTGGTTTTTATTTTGAAAATGAAGAATTTTCCACAGACAACTGCATATCCTAACTTCAAAACTGAGGGACTTGCATACAAACTTTCATCCCCTACTTTACCCCCTTAGGGGTAGAATTTTTAAAAACCCTTTCAAAATGCTATAAAAGGCATTTAAGGTATGCAATATAGTATAGGTATACAGGGTGTTTGGTAGTAGCATTATAAGCCGAATGTGATCCCTAGATAGGTTAAATTAGGTTACCAAGTACCATGCATTTGTGTTTGTCCCCGGAAAATTATTATTTACTCTGAAAACCCCCTTCGTAGCATAATGACAATACGAAAAAAGGGTGCACCTCTTGCAAAATGTACAATACGCCAAATGTACAATTCGCAAATTGTACATACGTGAAATGTACTAAGCTTATCAAGATTTGGGACTGAAAAGGTGTACCTTCTACCTCTTCGTGTAAAGCGTACCCCTCCTTCTTACGTAATTTATACAGGCTGTTTGGTTTTTTTTTTGGCGTCTTGTGTCAAGACGCAAAACGCGCTCGTGGTGATGTCGTGGCTGAGCAGTAAGAGCGACCAAGCGGAATTTATTTCCTCAAATGACAAAGGAGTGCTTCGCTATGACATCAGGGTTTGCCAACAGATTAATTATTCCAAGAAAGCCTGAAATAGTTTTAATGGTTTTTCTTGCGTGAGAAAATTTTTGATTATCACCGTTACTTGTTAATTTTTTTGTAGCTATGCAACAAAAACCTGATTAATTAAATTGATTAAGATTTAAATTACTTTGTTAGGATAACAACGTAATTTTGTTTGATCTACATAGTTAGGTCAGTAAAGTGTTTGATAAAATATTCAAGAAATAAGTTGATGAACTGGAAATTGAAAAAAAAAGGTAGTTAAATTAAACTAGCTTTCAGTAAGTACTTTATTCTTTACCCCTCTTCGGTTATCCAAGTAAAAACTCGGAGATATTAAATTAACAAAATCTATAGCGTTTGCGGTACAAAACGATGCCGGAATCCCAAGGATGCGGGTTCGAGTCCCGTCTGAGCTGCTACGGGTGATTCGATTTTTCTAGTATTTTTTCTATTAAAATAATTATCTTAATATAAAAATAGCATTGTGAATGCCTAAAATCTAAAAATTCAAAAACTATGTTATTTTAAATCTGTAGAAAAAATACTCTTTACCATTTACCAATAGGAACATTCTTGAGTGAAGTTGCCACTTATGTTGTATGTACTTACATTAGTTAAAATTAATCGCATTGTAGGAACCTACCTTTTATTACTTTGAGAATTATTGGCCAAATAGGTTCTGGTCTAGAAAAGTTGACTAAGGCAGAGAATCCATAAAAGTAATAAAATAAACGTCCTAGGCTATAAACCAACTTGGTAATGGTAAGCATACAATACTCTTCGATCAAGGATACAATACTACACATTTTGATCGTGTGACGTATGTAACTGTGTAATAGGTAGTAGAACAACACGCTACAAAATGTAATCCGGTAGAAAATATCGGTAACAAATGACTGTTACAGCTATTTTCCAACGTCATAAAGGTAAGGTATGTGAACAAAATTGGCATAGCAGTATCCGGCGCCTACGCTGACGCTTGCCGCAACGTCACAGCAACAAAAATAGCCGGAGCACGTCGAAGTATTGTCACATGCGTCGTTGACACAAACACTGAGTCACAGATACAAAAACATGCGTAAAATTAACTACGGTTGCGCTTGCGTCGGTGACGGCGGCGCAGAGCGTCATCTGTGCCAAAAGAGAACCAGCGTTCTATACTTGATCAAATCTTCACGGTGAAGGTTGGCGACAAAACCACACAAAACTAAATCCTCTTTTTTACGTCATTCAATAGATTGTAAACAAACGAATAAATTAATCTCGGACGTCATTCAATAGATTGTAAAAATACGAATAAATTACTCTCGGCCACTATGCATAGGTGTCATAGAATATGATTTAAAATTCTTGATAGCACTATAACCTACGTCTTAGAGCATCTGGGACAGAAGCGCGTCTTACTCTAAGCCTACGTCTTAGAGCATTGGGACAGAAGCGCGTCTTACTCTAAGACCTACGTTAATAAAAACCAAAGATACCCGTAAAATACCTCATTATATTCACCAATCATTTTAATATCACTTTTTATTTTAACGAGAAAAAAACCTGAAGGGGCCGAAAACTAGCTACGAAACTTCGGTTACGTAGACGGCTGAAAGGGGCCTAAAAGCTTTTAAATTGCCGTTTTGTATAGAAAATTTTAAAAAAATTGCATTTTCTCTAACATTGTCTTAATTTACATAACAACCATGAATGAACGCTAATGTTTTAAAACTTTTTAAACTTTTATGCACTCAGCCACACTCAGCTAACTAATGCCACATTGTATCAAGTTAAAAAAAAATAGTAGGTATCGGTTATATACAACTAATTAAATGATTAATTTAATTGCTAACTGCTAACGAAAACAGGAGTCACTTTTAAGTGATGATGAAGAAAGATGTGGATAAAGGTCTAATGACTTTCTAAAAGGCTTAAAGTACATTATAAAAACAAACAGAATACCTTTTGTGGCGATGGAAGTTTTTTTTTCTAAAATAATAGTAGGTACCTACTACCAAAGTAATTTCAATTAAGCTTAGATCGTCACTTATCGTCACCCTACTGACTCGAAGACAATTAATTATTATAGCCATCGCAAGAAATTTCACAAACCGTTTCCAAGAAATGTCAAATGTGTTCGGGACGGCCGCCAAACTGACGATTTTGTGTAAATAATATGGTTTGTTAGTGAATAGATATTGACCATGTGAATATGAATGTGATTAGTGTCATGTTTTAAGGATCTATTAGTAAGTTCTCGATTTGTATTCTATAAGTTAGCGATGTTCGATTGTTTTATTACTGGGCTTTGTATTATAGTAAGTTCTCGAAATTTCACTGTAAATAGGTTAATTATCTATAGAAAATAAGTCTTTATTTTGTAAAGACCGGCGCTTACTTCAACAATAGAAACGGGATCATTTTTTGTGTGAAGAATACAAAGGGATAATTGCACTAGTATGAGATAGATACATTGTATGAAAGAAAGGTCCGAGTTCTAACAAAGACTGAAATATTCTGGATTAACAATCGAAAGGAATTCGGGATTTGTAAATTGGCTGAGATTATTCTCAACTATTCCAGTGTAGTTTTTACTGACTATATAAAGCGCGAAAGTTGAAGCGAGCGTCAGTTTACCTAGTGCAGTCAGAGTTTACTTAGTTCAGTTTACTTAGTTCAGCCACTAGTCAGAGTTCAGTTTCCAGTACAGTTTTAGTTAAGTCAGTCAGAAGCTTACATGTAAAAGGAAAAGGAGGCCAATAAAGGAAGACTACAGTGAACAGGCATTTATTTTTTCACCAACCCAGCAACTAACTACGTATATGTACCCGTCGCATCACCGCTTTGCATCACTTATACAGTCCACTACGGAAGGCGGGTACATTTTGGTCCTTCGAGCCGGATATTGTGAAGAAAGAAGATGCCGGTGGTTACGAGATCGACCTCCGGTGGAAGTAAGCAGCGAACTCAAGAAAGTGAAGAATCGTCATCAGCAACTATGGGGACCACTATGGAGTCCGTCACCGAGACAAGCGCAGCGACAACTACCGTTCCTACCACCGACGCTACCGTGTCGCCGATGCCGGTCGCTGCTGCTATCGCCGCGGTTGGGCCGCCACCGAACGCCGCCGCCCCCGCCGCGCAGTCTCGCCGTAGCAACAGAAGCAAGAAACAAACCAGGTTGGAGCGCATCGCAATCCAAGAAGAGAACTTGAAGCTCCAACACCAATTGATGCTGAACAAGCTGCGCGAAGAGAGGTTACGCCTCGAAGAGGAAGAAGATGATGAGGAGGAGAAATCCCGCATCAGTGAAACAGATGTCAATGACCGAGTGAGGTCGTGGCTGGACGAGTTCGTGCCGCAGTTAGCCATCAGCGACACGCCGTGCCCCGCCGCCAACGCCGCCGTGTCCGGCGTGCCCGCCGTCGTATCCGACGCCGTTCCCGCCGTGTCCGCAGCCGTACCTGCCGCGGCGCCCGCTATGCCTGCCGCCAATGCCACCGTGTCCAACGTGTCCACCGCCGTACCCGCCGCGGCGTCCGCCGCTGCCGCCAACGCCGCCGTGTCTGCCCTACCAGCCGTCGTGCCCAGCGTGTCCGTCACCGTGCCCGCCGTACCTGCCGCAGCGCCTGCCGTGTCTGCCGCTGTCCTTGCTGCACCTGCCGCAGTACACGCTGCCTCTGCTGCCGTCGCAAGAGAAGCTGCGCTACAAGGGCACTCGCCGCCGCCGTTTAAACAAAAAAGAGAAGCGCAACATACGCCGCCATACGCTACGCCTACGTCACCGCCGCAAGCACAGCCGAAGTCGGATCTCGCCGTACTCGCTGAAGCCATCACCGCCATGGCAAGATCTACACTACGCCCACATGCTGCAGAGCTACCGAGCTACAACGGTTCTCATCAAGATTGGCTCACGTTCTACACCGCCTACAAGGAAACAGCACATCTACTCAGCGCTCTCGAGAACAAGGGAAGATTAAGAAGATGTCTACACGGCCGCGCCAGAGAAGCTGTTGCGAACCTACTGATTGATGAAGAGAGTACGCCGGAAGATATCGTTAAGACACTGGAAACAAACTTCGGAAGATCAGAAAACCTAGCCGTCGCCGAGTTGAACCGCCTGCGAAACCTACCCAAGTGCACCGGCGATCCGAGAGATATTTGTTTTATGGCGAACCAAGTGAAGAATGCCGTAACCGCCCTACATGCGTTGAAGAAATCGCACTTCCTCTACAACTATGAAGTTATGGATTCAGTACGCAAGAAGATGCCCGAGTCACTTCAAGTATCGTGGTTCTTGTTCAAGATGGACGCGCCGGAAGATGAAGCACCGCTGACTACGCACGCAAACTTCTTCGCACGCTTCAAAGAATGCGCCGCGGTCATCAATAACGAAGATATAAGAAACAAGAAAATTATTTTAGAAACGCACCGCCACCGCCGCAACGTCGAAACCAACGATCGTACGCCACGCAGGAAAGAGACAGCGATAGAAGCGAAACAACAACACTGCGCGACGGGGATAGAAGAGGGCCGCGAATGAACGAGCGAGAGAGAAGATGTCCCATTTGTGAAGAGAAACACGTGATTCAAGATTGTAACAAGTTTTTGGAAGCTGATATCGATAAGAAATGGGACCTCGCGAAAAAACATCGTCTGTGTTTTCGGTGCCTACGTTATAGAACACAGACGCACCACTGCCGCCCGCTACGCTGCAACATCGACGGGTGCTTTGGGAAGCACCACAAGCTGCTACACTATAAAAAGAGAGAAAATGAAGCCGCAGCTAGTGAAAATGGAAGCGAACCGGAAGCAGTCACCACAACATGGACAAACCGGAAAACAAAGGCTTATTTGAAGATTGTACCGGTACGAGTGTCTGCACCGGCGGGAGAGATCGACACTTGGGCGCTACTGGACGACGGGTCGACCGTTACATTAATCGACAGCAGCCTCGCCGACAAGATTGGAGCGAGGGGCCCCATCGACCCACTACACATAGAAGCGATTACGGAGAAGAATTTGAATGCGTCCCGCTCTCGTCGTGTCTCACTCACGCTACACCGCAATGAAGCGAAAGAGAAGATCTATGCAAGAACGATCGACTGCCTACGCTTGTCACCACAAGAGGTTAGCGACCGAGATATTCAAGATTGCAAGCACCTACGCGACATCAAGGGAGAAGTGATGTACCCACATGCCGTGCCACGTATTCTCATCGGTCAAGATAACTGGCACTTGCTTATAGCGAAACAAGTACGAAAAGGACGTCGCGACCAGCCGGTAGCATCGCTCACACCGCTCGGCTGGGTTCTACATGGCGCGCACACACGCACACTTGGACAGCGTGTCAACTTCATCCACCATCTGAAGAGCGCCGACGATGACATGAACGAACAGCTACGACAACACTTCGCTATCGACAACTTGGTCATTGAACCGAAGAGGCCGTCAACCGATCCCGAGCAGCGCGCTATGAAGATACTTGAAAACAATACCGTGCAGCGCGCCGACGGTCACTACGAAGCCGCGATATGGAAGAGCGACGCCACCACTATGCCAAACAATTACGAGAACGCCGTGCGCCGCCTTCACTCCGTCGAACGCAAGATTGAAAAGGACCCAGCTTTGAAGAAGAAGTACTACGAACAGATGGACGCGCTGGTCAACAAAGGGTACGCCGAGCCAGCACCTGAGAAGAAAGAAAATGGAAAAACGTGGTACCTGCCGCATTTTGGGGTTATTAACCCGATGAAACCCGACAAACTACGCATCGTGCACGACGCCGCCGCCAAAACCGGAGGGACATCACTGAACGACCGCCTGCTGTCCGGCCCCGACCTACTGCAATCTTTGCCGGGCGTGCTCATGCGGTTCCGTCAACATCGAGTCGCTGTAAAAATACGTGAAGAAGATCGCGACTTTCTACGTTATATTTGGCAAGGAAGAGAATACCCAACTAACAATTTTACGTCGTACAATGGTCGTACAAACGTTATCTTATTACCACTGGTCGCAAAAGATAGGTCACACTTACGTTATAATAACGTTTGCTCAACGCGAAAAGGGCCCCATTTATACGACCTACATTGTCGTTTAATGGTCATACAAAAGTCACAAGATTACCACTTTCATCGTACAGTAGTCGCATCAAAACTTTACAACGACTCTATCGTTATATTGTGGTCATACAGATGTTTTTTAATGACGAAAACGTTGTATATGAGTCAAGTAACAACACTTGTACGACTGATTTTTAATGTTTGTCAGTGACTCGTGTTTGTGGTTATGTTTCGAGATCTGAGTGCAAAATAAATCTATTACAAGGAAATAAAAGGTGAGTATTACATAACTTTCATATCTTGCTAACTGTGTCTGTCTCTTATACCGTTTAGTTCGTCTGGGAATTAAAGTTTTATGATAATATACCTATGTAAATACAATTCATATTTTCATGCCCCTTCGTGGTTTTGCGTTTGAAACATATTTTTTTTATTAATAAAATGTCGTCTTTTTATTTAAATGTCAGCCATGTTAATTTTGTCGCACACTAATCTCTATATGACGTTTTAAAGACAAAAAGTCATTTTAAGGTTATTTGAAGACCAAGTTAAGCCGCCATTTTGTTAAACGTTGTTTAAAAGTCGAAACTTGACTCCAATGCGATTACAAGTCGTACAGACGTTTTGGTTAAAACTTTAATATAACGTCGTATAGTTTAAGTCGTGCTGACGTTACTGTGACCAGTTTATTATGACATATTTGTCGCACGACTAAAAAGTTAGATTTAAAACGTCTATATGACCTAGCAGTCATCTCATTACTATTGTAAGACTCCTATCCGACTTAAAGTCGTACAAGTCAGAACTTATATGACGTTTTTGCTTGTTGGGTACCGAATGACGTCACTGATTTTCGGAGCTACGTGTTCGCCGACAACCGCTATCTACGTGAAAAACGTTAACGCTAAGAAGTACGAAAAAACTCATCCTGAAGCCGCCGCAGCAATAGTTCGTAACGTCGACGATTATCTCGACAGTTACGAAAACGAAGAGGACGCCGCACGCATAGCAACTGAAGTACGCAACATTCACCGAAGCGCGCGACTACAACTGCGAAAATGGGTGTCGAACTCACCACAAGTACTTAAACAGCTGATCAACGAAGAAGGGTCAACGCTCGAAGATAAGAAACTCGCAGATGGCGCTAGTAGCGAACGAGTTTTGGGCCTCGTTTGGAAACATAACATCGACGAGCTCACATTCAACTTGTACCTCGCTCGCATACCGAAGGAGACGCTAGAACGAAAAGCGCCTACGAAGAGAGAAGCATTGAAGATCGTCATGTCACTTTACGATCCAATGGGCCTCGCCGCGCCGGTCGTCATAAAGGCGAAACAGCTGTTACCAGAAGTATGGCGCCGTGGGACCAACTGGGATAATGAACTCGACGATGACCTTGCCGCTCAGTGGCGTGACTGGATGGTGCACCTAGAAAACTTACGTAACGTCTCCGTGCCCCGCTGCTATCTACACTACAGTGACGCCGTGGTACTACAGCTACATACGTTCGTAGACGCAAGCGAAACAGCCTACGCCGCCGCAGTGTATTGGCGTGCCATCGCACCCGACGGCCGCGTTACGCTCACCTTAGTCTTGGCAAAACCTAAGGGGGCGCCGCTGAAGCTCACATCAATACCGCGCCTTGAACTGCGCCTTGCCATGGATAAAACCAAACACGACGAAGCCGAAAAGAGGATGATCAGCTGGCAGTACATACCTCCGGGCGCGCCGTTTATGGGCGGTGCCTGGGAGCGACTTGTACGATCTGTGAAGACCGCCCTGGCTGCGACGCAACAGAGCCGCCATCCGACCGAAGAGGTGCTGGTCACGCTGCTCGCCGAGGCCGAGTATATAGTAAACAGCCGGCCACTCACACATGTCTCCGTGCAGCATGAAGATGAAGAAGCCCTTACACCGAACCATTTCCTGCTAGGCGGGTCCGCTCTAACACCCGCACCCGGCACGATCACCGACGACGACCTGATCGGGCGTGCCACCTGGCGCGCGTCTCAACAACTCGCTGACATGTTCTGGGCGAGATGGCTCCGTGAATATCTGCCGGAGCTCCAAAACCAGCGGGAGCCACACAGCAAGGGCCCCGCGCTAAAGACTGGTGACGTGATGCTTATTGTGGACAACACGTTACCGCGCAACACATGGCCCCGCGGAGTGATAACTGCGACCTTCCCGGGACCAGACGGCGTGGTACGAGCGGCAGACATCAAGACACAAGGAGGGACGCTGCGACGACCTACAAAGAAACTGGTCATCATCCTACCGAAGGCGACCGACCCATCACCGAATATTGATTGCAACGCCGCCGGAGACGACGATGCACGGCGGGAGGAATGTTCGGGACGGCCGCCAAACTGACGATTTTGTGTAAATAATATGGTTTGTTAGTGAATAGATATTGACCATGTGAATATGAATGTGATTAGTGTCATGTTTTAAGGATCTATTAGTAAGTTCTCGATTTGTATTCTATAAGTTAGCGATGTTCGATTGTTTTATTACTGGGCTTTGTATTATAGTAAGTTCTCGAAATTTCACTGTAAATAGGTTAATTATCTATAGAAAATAAGTCTTTATTTTGTAAAGACCGGCGCTTACTTCAACAATAGAAACGGGATCATTTTTTGTGTGAACAATACAAAGGGATAATTGCACTAGTATGAGATAGATACATTGTATGAAAGAAAGATCCGAGTTCTAACAAAGACTGAAATATTCTGGATTAACAATCGAAAGGAATTCGGGATTTGTAAATTGGCTGAGATTATTCTCAACTATTCCAGTGTAGTTTTTACTGACTATATAAAGCGCGAAAGTTGAAGCGAGCGTCAGTTTACCTAGTGCAGTCAGAGTTTACTTAGTTCAGTTTACTTAGTTCAGCCACTAGTCAGAGTTCAGTTTCCAGTACAGTTTTAGTTAAGTCAGTCAGAAGCTTACATGTAAAAGGAAAAGGAGGCCAATAAAGGAAGACTACAGTGAACAGGCATTTATTTTTTCACCAACCCAGCAACTAACTACGTATATGTACCCGTCGCATCACCGCTTTGCATCACTTATACAGTCCACTACGGAAGGCGGGTACAAAATGGATTATTATGTTATTCTTTTTTTTTAATCAACCCTAAATGCATTTAATTTTGTTGCATGCGTGCCTGCACTGAAGTAGTGGTGTCAAGCCAACCATAATTAGTTATTGGCCGAGATAGCCGGAGCATAGATTGTAAACATTAATTATTTAAAATACCTACGGAATTTTCCAGCGATTTTAAATAAATTTGAAAAGTTAAAATTTGATAGATAACTTCGGATTTTTTTTATCACTCTTCGATTAATTTTCTTTTATTTTTATGAAAATTCGGCGACTGAAATGACAAAAAAAAACTGTAGGCTTGATAGATGGCGTTGATAAAAAGGTAAGTATCAACTGTAGAAAACGGAGGAAAACTTATTTAAAGCGGTAAAACCTCTGAGGGCACCACTTTCGGTCATACTGAAAGTGGCGCCCTCAGAGGTATTTATTTAATAAGTTATTAATAGAAAAAGATTTGAATAATGTTTTACGTGGAATTTTTAGGGCCCATGGTCTAGTATTTTTAGAAGGTATCACTACATGCCCTCGTAGTCACTCGTAGAAGTAGATAGCAAATGTGTCAAAAATTGACACTTTCAGCAGTTTTGCTATCTACTTCTAGCAGTGACTACTAGGGAATGTAACGATACCGTCTAAAAATACTAGACCGTCTTAAAATTGTGTATTAGAATTATAATATTAAATAAAATTCACCACGGTGCCAGTTTAGCTCAGGCCGTAATTTTGACGCTTCACTTGACTAATGAGGAAAATAGTTAGATACTTACTATACTTTTTTTTAAATGTCACTGAAAAGCAGATAGGTATCACGTCGCGTTTGTTCAGTTAAATAATTTTCATACTTTTACCTAAGTTCTATTTTTTAACAGGAGATGATTTTCATAGTCGTACCTATGTTTTCCAATTTAAAGTTTTTTTCTAGAGATTTTAAACCGATAAATATGTAGAGAAAACTTGAATTTTCGGAAATAACTGTCCTTAAAAATTAAACAGTTCCAAATTCACCAGATTCATGCTCACCCTACTCCTTCGTAGACGAATGCGTACAAAACAAGTGAAGTAAGTATGTAAACCAAACCTAACCGTTTCTAAGAAATGTCAGGAGCGTATTACAACGTTTATTTTTTTATCGTCTCCTTTAATGAGTGGTAGGGCAATTAAACACCATATTAGCAAACCCTACCATCGCGAACCCGTGCAGCCCAAGGGTTAGATTCAGTTGCATTAACATTAAATAAAAATTCTCACGATCGATTAATTACCAAATTGCATTACTTACGTAGATTAGATAATTTATTTGTAATCGAAATTCTCACGGCCCGGATATGTAGGGATAGACCTTAATACCCCCGTACCATTAACTGGATAACAGCACACGTCTTAACTGCTGAACCGATCATCATGAAATTTTGCATACACGTTTTCGGGGGTATAGAGAAGAACCCGAAAAAAGGTACTGTTCCCGAGGCATAGAGATATAACTGTCCACCCTGCCCAGGGTGAAAATGCACAAGATGAAATAATCAAAAGTCCGGAGTAAAAGCCCGATATCCATAGAAAAATCATGAGATTTGTAGCAGTTTGAGAATAACAGTTCCTTGCTGATTTTAATTATTATTGTGCAATTTATTACCAAATTAAGAAGTATAATTTTTTTTTTTTTAACTTTTTATTAAATGTACTGAATTTTATTGAAAATTCTAAAAATCCTGAGATTTCCTGAGATTTTCAAAATCCGGCCGCAATTCTGAGAATAGTCCAAAAGTCCTGAGATCTCAGGACAAATCCTGAGATATGGTAACCCTAACCCTGCTTAGCATGACCTCCGAAACACGATATGATTTAGTGATTTATCACGTTTAACTGTCAAAAGACAATGGATTTTGACAGTTGGGTGTCGATAAAACGATATATCACGCGATATATCGTGTTTCGTCGGTCATGCTAGGAAGTGCACGCAGACGAAGTCGCGGGCGGCCGCTAGTAAACAATCCTTACTAATATTACAAATGCCAAAGTCAGGGGCCTATTGTATAACAAATTACAAGCTAATATTATTAGTGAATTTCTATGGAAAATCACTAATAATATTAGCTTGTACTTTGTTATGCAATAGACCCCAGTTTGTTTGTTTGTTTGTTACTCCTTCTACTCAATCGATCATCATGAAATTTTGCATACACGTTGTCAAGAGTACAGTACAGAGGACATAAGGTACTATGGGCAACAGCGTCGCTTAACCAGTTTGCAACAAAATTCGTGTGCGCGCGTATCGCCCCTGCACGAACTAAACGTATGTGACAGCGGGCGCGGCGTGCAAGCGATTTTAACCTTAGCAGTGGTTAAGCGACGCTGTTGCCCATGGTACCTTTTATCTCGAACTTAGAGCATACAGTATGCATTCTGTATGCTCTAAGATCTCGAAAAATGCTGTTTCCGAGAGATAGAGAAATAATGTACGATTCAAACCAACCGGCCCGAATCGCAACGCATTTTACTTCTGCCAGACGAAAATAAAGCGTGATACAGTAGCACTCCATACAAGCATCGCGTTTCAACTACCTATTACACAGACGCTACACAGTGACGTTTTTGCACACGCACAACTGTGTGCGAGCTATTGAATGAGCACACGGATCGGCACACGGAACTCGCGCGGTGGGCGCCGGTGGGGTGAGGTAATTGATTGTGGGGCGGGGCGGAGAGTGTCCTTTCTGTACGGTAGTACTTATATCTATTCTGTGACAGTAGTTAAATTTCATATTGCGGGCAGCGTCGACCGGCTGCCGCGGTTTCATGCAGATATGGAATTAACTACCTGTAAAGACCAAAGACTTCTAGAATACACATAGAAATCTTTGGTAAAGACGCTTTATTTTCCTCTGGCAAAGGTAATATCCATCTCGACTCTGGCCGGTCTGTTTGAATCGTACATACATTACTGACCACGCAAACGAAGTCTCTATAAAATTACATGTCTGACGCTTAGTTATAAATGATACATATATCAACCTTTTCAAGCAAAAACTTCACCGATTGCCACTAGCAAAACAATTACCTAAGTAATATATTTCTTTATTTCATCGGGTTAATCACTCGTAATTGACCCTTACAAGCTGTTACATTTTAATTGGAAGGATAAGCCGGCAATTCAGCACCTGCTGAAATTCAACGTTTTCAAATTATAAAGCACTTAACAATGTTAACAACTAACGTTACCTACCTTATCTAGCGATTTTACCTTATGCACCTCCTAAACCACGGTAAACGGTTAAAAAGTTGCTAAAAAAATATTTTCTTTAGGCCCGTTGCTCAAGAATGTTGTTTTAGCACCAAGCCCGAGACAAAGGTAAAGAAAGACATAGGGTATCCGAATCCCGAAACCAAAAATGCACAGTTAGAGGGGATGCCACATTTACGAAAGTCGTCTATTTACGATTCCCGCTGGACAAGAGAGTGCTCCACCGACAACCGGTATCATTGTCTTCAGCATGATCTCCTGAACAAGAATACAGCGGTTGTCGCATTATAAAGTGGTGGAGGGGGGAGGGGTGGAGGGAAGAGATGCGGAAGTCGAGTATCGGACATTGGTTGATTTTCTCAACAACCACTTGACCGATTTAAACAAATAATGTGTCTTAGGGTAGGTAATATCTTTGACAACATATTTTCATTTGCAATGGTTTTTGTAAATACTATAGTTTATTAAATAATTAGAAAAAAGTCGAATTTTAACAACATCATTTTTAGCTTTGTAGATTTGAAGCAGTAAATTTAAATAAAGTACAGAAGTACATATAGTATAAAGTACTACGTAAAATTGCCACAATCATTGGCTTGCTGTCTGTGTTTTAGTTTTGAAATTTGGCTGGAAGACAGCAAAATTATCATCGATATAGTGCGGGAGGTCACTGTCCGAATAATATGGAAACCGCTTTAACGAAAGTCGTCTAATGACGATTCCCGTCGGACCGAAGAGATCTCTACCGACAACTGGTATCATTGTCTTCAGCATGATCTCTTGAACAAGAATATAGTGGTTATCGCATCATAAAGTGGTTGAGGGGGGAGGGAGGGGAGGGAAAAGATGCGGAAATCGGGTATCAGGGTTTGGATAATTTCTCAGTAACCGCTTGTCCGATTAAAACAAATAACGTTTCATATGGTAGATAATACCTGTAACAACATATTTTAACTAACAATGTTTTTTGTAAATACTAAAGTTTATTACAAAAATAGAAAAAAGATGAATTTCAAACAAAGGCTTTTTTAGTTTTGTAGAATTGAAGCAGTAAATTAAAAGAAAGTACTATGAAATTAAAACTATGAGAATTTGCCCCAAAAAAAATATATTTATACATAGCACAATTGTTCCACTATATGAAGTATTAAACTTGTTAAACATTCTTATCTAGAAACCATGCTAAAAAATTTTTTTGGGTCGCGTGGCGAAATGTTTTCTACCATTTTTTTTCGAAAATCCTCCACAGAATTAAAACTATAAAGATTATCCTCGGAAAAAAATACTGGTGAATAGCCCAGTTATTCCAATATGTATAAAATAATAAACATGTTAAACATTTTTGTCTAGTAACTATGTTAAAAAATTATTATTTTTTCACGAGGTGAAATTTTTTCTACCATTTGTTCAAAAATCCTCTACAGAATTAAAACTATGAAGATTTGCCCAAGAAAAAAAATAGTAGTGAATAGCCCAGTTATTTCATTATATAGAATAATAAATTTGTCAAATATTTCTTTCTAGTAACTGTGTTAAAAAATATTTTGTGCCGTGCAAACTCGTTTAAACATAACTTTGTAGGTCCACCGTGTTATGTGACACAAAACATTTTTTAACACAGTTACTAGACCAAAATGTTTGATAAGTTTATTAATCTATATAGTGGAATAACTAGTCTATTTACTGTAATTTTTTTTGGGGAAAATCCTCATAGTTTTAATTCTGTAGAAGATTTATGGAAAAATGATATGTTAGAGAAAATTTCACTGCGCGATAGAAATCATTTTTTTAACATAATTTCTAGACAAAAATGTTTAACAAGTTAATTTTTCTATAAAATGCAATAACTAAGCTATTCACCAGCATTTTTTTCTAGGGCAAATCATCATAGTTTAAATTCTGTAGAGGATTTTCGAAAAAAAGTTGTAAAGAAAATTTCGCCACGCAATACAAAACATTTTGTAACACAGTTACTAGACAAAAATATTAAACAAATTTATTATTCTATATAGAAAAATAACTGGACTATTCACTATTATTTTTTTATGGGGCAAATTTTGATAGTCTTTATTCTGTAAAGGATTTTCGAAAAAAAGAAAATTCGCCACGCATTAAAAATATTTTTTTTAACATAATTACTAGACAAAGATGTCTGATAAGTTTATTATTCTATATAATAGGATAATTGGGCTATTTACCGTTATTTTTTTCTGAGGCAAATTTTCATACTTTTAATTCTGTAGAGGATTTAAGAAAAAAAAATGGAAGAGAAAATTTCGCCAAGCGACACAAAAAAAAATTTTTTAACTAGTTACTAGATAAAAATGTTTAACAAGTTTATTATTCTATATAGGGGAATGACTGAGCTATTAACCGATATTTTTTTTCTGGAGCAAATCTTCATAGTTTTAATTACATAGTAGTTTATTTCAATTTACTGCTTCAATTCTACAAAACAAAAAAATTATTTATTTGAAATTCGTATTTTATCTAATTATTTCATAAACTATAGTATCTACAAAAACTATTGTTTAATAAAATCTGTTGTTAAGGATATTACTTACCATATGACAGTTTTTTTGTTTAAATTGAACAAGTGGTTATTGAGAAATTAGCCAAACTCTGATAACCGAGTTTTGCACCTTTTCCCTCCCCCCCTCCCCCCTCCACCACTTTATAATGCGACAACCACTATATTATTGTTCAGGAGATCATGCTGAAGACAATGATACCAGTTGTCGGTAGAGCACTCGCTTGTCCGACGGGATTTCAATTTTGAAGGCCTGGCCTCTCCTCTAAGTGCAAAGCTACATGAGGCTTGTGCGCAGTTAGTTTTATTCAGCTCTCTATCTGAAAATATCATTATTGTTTACCATAACGTTACTTCCTGTATTGTTTACTTACATAATTGTGATCTTTGGTTTTTTCCCCATTTCTGTATTGTTATGACGACATGACAACGGTTGTATTTTTACATGCGTGGGGTACCTACTTGTACGACTGTAGTTTTAATGCGTTCAACTTTGAATTTCGTAATCTTTTTGTCCAAATATTTCTAAAACGTGCCGTTGTAGACCCATAAGTTTCATAGTGCGACGCAATTTAAAAAAAAAATGCGGAGTAGGACTATGCCACGCCACGCACGCCACGCTCCATAGTTATAACCATAGACATAGAAAAATTGTGGTTATATATAACTGTGCTCAAATTTTCAAACCCTTACCATAGAAACTAATACGCATACAGAGATGTGAATTATTTGAAATACATGTATTTAAAATACAAATACAAAATACGTATTTGTATTTTGTATTTGAAATACTTTTTTTCAAAATGTATTTTGTATTTTATTTGAAATACTTTTTATGAGGTATTTAGTATTTTTAAAATACAAAATACTTTTTTCTGTATTCTGTGGTTTAGGTATGTCATGTCAATGTCAAACAAAACAAAACAACCAATCACAGAGCTCGGTAATTTGTCATGACACTTCGTTTAATTTCTATCTATACCAATGGGTTCTAATGGGTGCATTTCAGCAGACTAATAGCTAAAGAGTTCTACACCAGGCAGACGTGGGCCACGTCCCTCCGGTTTATAAGGTCTTAATACCAAAACACATGAATGTCTAAATGACAAATTCTCAAAAACACCTAATCTGCGTATAATATTAAGGATGATCTCTTTGAACAAATGCTAGTGTTAAAAATCAGTGAAATAATGTGAAGTTATTTTATACTATATTTTATTTATTTGACCGGTTTTAACACTAATATTTCTTAAAAGCTTCAAAGATCCCAAGTTGGAGTGTTTGTAAAAAATAGTCTGCCGTTATTGGCCCAATTTAAAAAAAAGTATGGTACAGAAACGAAACTTGTTTCCAAGTATAGAGTCTGGCCAACGAGTCGTGTTCGTGTCATCTCATACCTGCGACAAATTTAAAATTTTCTTTCTCTAGATATTAGTTTCGGGTCACCTCTATCTGGCAGAAACTTGATGCTCCGAAATTTATTTGGCAGAACACACTTGGCAGAATCTTCTTTAAACGAATATTTTTAAGGCATAAAAATTGTTTAATATAATTATTGTTTGGCAGAATGTTTGCATGTCCGAATTTACAATGGCATACTTTTCAGATGGCAGAATTTCATTAGGCATAAATACCTTTAGCAAAATTTTTATTCGCAGAATTTCGTTTGGCATAACGTTTATTTAGTCGACAATTATTTGGTATAATTTTCACATGGTATACTACGAATATGGCAGAATTTCATTAAGAATAATGTCATTAGGCATATTGTTATTTTCTAAAAAATTGCATTTAACCTTAAATTGAATTAAATTTTTGTCTTAAAAAGTCAATATGTTGAATTTTTGTAAATGTTGTGCTACAAAAGTCAACAACAGAACGAATCGCTGCAAAACCGACATGCATGCTGCTTGCTTGCATGCTTGAATGCTTGTTTGCATGCATGCTGCTTGCATGCTTGCCGGGGGGTGCAGGGGGGCTGGCCCCCCTGCTCGGGGGGGTCGGGGGGCCTGAGGCCCCCCGCTATAAAGAAAATCTTTTAATGCACCTACCAGTAGGTTAGGTTAGGTTAGTGTTTTGACCACTCGCAGCGGAGCGAGCGAAGCGAGCGGAGCTCCACAATGCCTGCATGCATGCTGCATGCTTGCCTGCATGCTGCATGCTTGCTTGCATGCTGCATGCTTGCCTGCATGCTGCATGCTTGCTTGCTGCATGCTTGCTTGCATGCTGCATGCTTGATTGCATACTGCGTGCTTGCTTGCATGCTGCATGTTTACTTGCTTGCATGCATGTTTATTTGCCTGCATGTAAGGATGCATACAGCATGAAACATGCGTGTAAGAAATCCTTACTTAATATTATAAATGCGAAAGTCCGTTTGTTTGTTTGTTACGCCTTCACGTCCTAACCTAAGAACCGATCATCATGAAATTTTGCATACACGTTGTCAGGGGTACAGAAAAGGACATAGGGTACCTTTCATCCCGAAAAAAAGTTTTGTTCCCGAGGGATAGTAAAAAACCTTTCCACGCAGACGAAGTCGCGGGCGGCCGCTAGTACAAAATAATTCTAGATATGAATTTTCTATTAAATGTATGCCAAAAGATACTATAAACTGTCTGTGATATGATAGTTCTGCCTTTTAATGACTATAGATTATGAAATGTATGCCAAAAGATGATTCTGACTATAAACTGTCTGCGATATGATGGTTCTGACTGTGAACTTTCTGCGATATGATGGTTCTACTATTTAATTATTATGGATATGAAATGTATGCCAAAAGATGATTCTGGCATACAAAATTATGCGTTTCAAGTGTATGATAAATGAGTATATGCCAAAAGATTTTCTGCGACATGAAGTTTATGCCATTAGTTGTTATGCATAATAAAATTATGACATAAAAAGTTCTGCCATAAAGGGTAGACCCATTAGTTTCATTAGGGTTGACTTATAATATGGCACCAAAAAAATGTATCCCAGTGAAAAAAAGTTATAACCTCCTTCAAAAACCTAAAATTAAAACAAAAACCGCTCTAAAAAAGCTCTAAAAACCATGAAATAATATTGTAATCACAAATTATACGCTTATAAATTTTAATAAAAAAACGTCTATTGAAGTCGGTTGGGGCTCGATGGAGGAAAACTTTTGTATTCTAAAATCCCCACCCGACTTTATTAGACGTTTTTTTTTTATTAAAATTGATATGCGTATTGGTGATTTTAATATTACTTCTTGCCTTTTAGAGCTATTTGAAGCTATTTTTGTTTTGTTTTTAGGTTTTTGAAGGTTTTTCTTTTCTAAAGAGCTATTTTATTTTTAACTTTTTTGTGGTAAGTGTAATATTTTATAACTTTATATATTTTCAAAATGCCCATAACTCAATTTCTAAATTTTTAAAGAGTTCTTGTGCCTTGTAGTCCAAATCTATTCCAGAACATCGCAGACCATAGCTTGATTTGTTTTGGATTGTCACAAATCTACCAACATCACAATCACTATACATATCCTATTTGAGTTTGAGGAGTTCCCTTGAATATCTTTGAAGTCCAAGGTCAAATGTTAATTAAATTAAAGGGTATCCCTTTTGCAACAAAAAATCGGTTCATAATAACCAAGTCGTCAAGGTAGTTAACGCAAAATCGTAGTATTTTCAGGATTATTTGAAAACTGGACCGCTTTAAAAAAAAATTGGGTCCATCTCGCAAGAAAACTCAATCAAAAAAAAAAGAACCGCCAAAATAGGTCTATAAATATCGAAGATACGCGCGAACAACTATAAAAAAATACAATCGAATTGAGAACCTCCTCCTTTTTTTGAAGTCTGTTGAAAAAAGACAACCCGAATGATATTGATAATATCTATATTTGGAAATAAGTTTCATTTCTGTACCATACTTTATCAAAAATCGGGCCACAGTCAAGGGAACAAAGGGGAACAGTTGCATTGTCTAATTGCGTTGTTTTTCGGAAACTGTATTTTTTGCGTTAATTATTGTTACTTTAGAAGAAAGTTCATGAAATGATCAAGTGTCGGCCACGGTCATGCTCTTTGTTTTCTTATGTTATGTATTAGGCATGAGGGAGGCAGTTGCTTTCATAACAATATATAAACATTTATAACGCTTTCTGAAACTTTGTATTTTTTGTTTATTGCAAAAGTTAACGATAATGTCTTCTAATTAATTATTATGGACTGTGTAGTACCTACTGTGGTAGTAGTACACTTGTAACTGTTAATAAAAATAATGATAAAAAATAAATACGAAAAAAGGTATTTTATTTGAAAAAAGTATTTTGAAAATACGTATTTTGTATTTAAATACTTTTTTTGAAAACCATTTTGTATTTTTATTTGAAATACAAAAAATAGCCAAGTATTTGTATTTTATATTTAAATACTTTTAATAAAGTATTTTGCACATCTCTGTACGCATAGAGGAAATAATCACTACGTACCCTTACCCACTGACATGACAAAATTTTTTTCTTATTAACTGGACTGGCTGTCTGTATGATTGTCAAGCAAAGTTCTTGTGCCTCTTTGAAACGCCACTAGCGTGAGTCTAAAGAACTAATTTTGACGTGTAGAATGAAAATGGTTGCCGTGATGGTCTCTCCAGACTTCAGACTTTAGTACCATGTCCCTCACGCTATGCTCACGCTACGTCCTACAGCGCCAAAATGGCGGAAATCAAATAGGCACAAGAGCAGTTTGACAGCAGCCAGTCCAGTGTAATAATATAGAGGTCAATGCCATTACCTATGTCTTCATCAAGAAGCTTATAAGCTTCTTGGTCTTCATACAAGTGGGAACGAAGGCAATTTCTCGATGCTACGTGCGCTGCGTCATCCGTCACGTCATTGCCAGTACGAAGTTTACCATAAGGTTTTATTTATTTTTATAAGTTTACGATTATATTTTTCGCTGAAACTACATTACTTTTTTTTCGGCGACTACAAAAGTAGCGGTATTAATTATGTGATGGTGATAATATGACAGCGTACATGTGCGTGCATAGGTAACCACATGCATATTTGGGGTGCGTTTCCTACGATTTGTCGTGCGTGGGAAGGCAATGCGGATGTCACATGAATTCGTCAGGCATACGTAACATTTCGATGTTTTTTAAAGATTCCATAGGCTGTCATCGAAATATTATTGATTATACCTACTACCTACGTAGTAGGTTTTGATGTAGGTTGTTGCGGTAATGATCCAGACTATAGCAATCAGTAAATTACCTATCAGTAGGGACTTGGTCGGTTTAAACAAAACAGAATGAAAAACCTAGTTCTTGTCGATTCTGCTTAGAAAATAAAACTATAAAGTCATAATATACAGCGTGTTACAATTAAAAAAACCTAGAGCCGAATATGGTAGACCAGTATGAATACCGGTACCAGTACCGGTACCGGTATCAGTTTAATAACTGAACAACTTATGGGACCAACTCAGAAATCGCGAAAAAAAGAACAGCTGTTTCACGCATTTTGATATTTTCGCTATTAATTTTTGAATGAAACAGCTGATTTTTTTTCGCGATTTCAAAGTTGTTCAGTTTGATGGTCCCTAACATCTACACCTACCATATGTGGCTTTAGGGGTTTTTTTATAACACTTTGTATTGTATCCTAACTGCATAAATTAAAAGGATATTGATTTTAATTATAATTACTAATAAAAACAGAAACTGTTGCATGCCCCTGTCCCACTTCCATAGAAGCGCGCAGGAAGCCGGCAATCTGCGCAATCGGCCGCTTTTCCAACATGGGGGGTATTACAAGCTCTTCAGTTTTCTGATTGCTATCAATGCGTCTCTTTTCTTTACTATAAAACAAGAAAGAGACGCATTGATAGCCATTCAGAAAACTGACAAGTTATAAGAGCTTGTAATACCCCCAATCTCGCCGCTTGCACAACACCACCGACTAAGTAATGGCACCGACTAGGTAGTAGGTACCTATGTGCCGTAACATTACGCCGAAGTAGTTATTCGGTCCGGTGGCTATGGGGGTATACGCCATTACTCGGAACAGCCGCTCGCAACCATGAATCTAAACTTCTTGCTCGCAACCATTTAGGAAGTTACGACGAGGTGTTATTTTATGATAATATTACCTAGTAGGTACCTACTGTTCTCTTTGGTAATATGCAACATAAAAGTCTTTGGTAATATAATTCTCCTAATTTTACGCCACTAGGGCGGGACACCGATGTAATTACCAGATCCAATAATGAAATTTCTTGACTTTTCAGAAAATTTCCTGACATTTCATATACCTAACTACATTCCTCATTTCGTTATCGTTTGAATATTTTTTTCTTACCAAAATGATTAACAAATTATGTGTGTTATGGATTTTTTTGGATTTAAAAAATCCCTGACAACTACAGTTTTTCCCTGTTTTCCTGACAGATGCCTAATTCCTGACATGACAGGAATATTCCTGTCATCTGGTAACCCTAGATGTAACAGTATAACACGATGATTTGGTCTCAGGTTTTTTTCACGCCGCCCCGGAGACGGAACGGGATCATTTCTTGACATCGTTGCAAATATAAGGTGGTACCAAATGATGTGATGTGCTAAAACTGAACACGTCACGAACACTGAAGTTCCAGTATCGAACAGGTTATCAGCTGTGTGCAGTTCAGTTTCAGGTTATCAACTGAACAACATTCTCCATGGAACATAGGTCGAAAAGTAAATTCTAACAGATCAACCAAATAGTTGAGCTGTTGAGAAGTAATATAGTTGTTCAGTTTCCACTTGATGAGTTCAGTTAGTTGATCGGAATGGAAAAGGGGTTCTTTTTTCGCCTTTCCAATAAGTCTATGGCCTTTCCATAGTAAGTCGGTCAGCTGCTGACCAATAGGGGAGACGTACCAAATACTGGATACTTTTTGAAAACCGGAAAAAACCAACATAGTTAATATAAAACAATTGTTTGTTACACTCATAGAGATAAGTGTCTAATCATCTTAGCATTACAAAAAGAAATAAACTTCTAGCTCCACTCAAAATCGGTAAAAATGATTTTTTCCTTAAAAATGTCAAAAATCAACAGAATCATTTTATGTACCCTATATTGGACAGTAGGTGTTCTTAATATTGGATATCCAATATTGGGTACATAAAACTCAATATGGGATATCCAGTATAAGGAATACACAGACACACTACAAATAATTAATATCAACCCGTTTGACGTGTTCACAAACATAGTCTATTACATCTGGATCTAGCCCAGCACAAACTTCATAAGTCCATCGTTAAGTTGTAAGTAAGTAGCAGTGTACAAATACATACTTATTTTAATTTATATGTATCCCAATACTGGATAACCAGTATTAGGGGTAGCACGGTATCCAGTATTGAGTTAAGTACCTACATTTATGAAAACTGTTCTCGAAGTCTTTATCTACCAAAATTATAAAGAAAAAGCGTCAATTACGTCACAATAACTGTACGCCTAGTTAATACATGTCCCTATAACAACAAATAAATGCACTTTTCGTTGTTTAACACACTTCGCAGCACTACATCAAAATTAGTTCGACAAACGAAAAACACACTTTGAATTTTGACAGCCGACTGGAGCTAGTTATGGCGCTGTTGTCGGAGAAAGCATTGAGATTAAACATTGAAGAAGTAGTTTTAGACTGTTACAATAGATGGCAATGGTTACTTTTTTAGAAATTGATGTATCCAGTATTGGGCACGTATCCAATATTTGGTTCACTTCCCTTACATTTTGTATTGGAGTTTTTCGTTTTTCGACCTATGTTCCATGGAGAAAGTTCTTTAGTTTAAGCAACACTGTCATCACCTGTTTCAGTATCATCGCATCATTTGGTAGTAACTAGTACCTCCTTATAGTAACAAAATATACGTGACGAGAAAACGGACGGGACGGGACGGGAAAAAAATGTAAGTATGGTGCACAGCACGTCCGTGCCGTTCCGTCCAAGGTGTTTTCCCGTCACATAGGTATGCAGCAACTTTAACTCAATCATTTTTTAATTTATCTTCATTATGAAAATGATTTTACTATTTTTTTTTCTATTCTATTTTCTGCTTCATGGCAATCTGTTCTAGGAACAATAAGCCACTTCTTTGGCTGATAAATATCTGTATTATGTTATCTATGAGAGCCATAAACTGTTGAAAAATTTATTTTCAGCAAAATCTCTATATATCTTATTGTGGAAATCTATTGACAAGATTGGGGATGTCATATCTTTTTAGTCTGTCATGCTGAAGTCCACCTCTTCCACTCAGAGTCTGGGCAAGTTCATTTACATGGGTTGTTAGCTTCTCCTGGTACTTCAGGCTTTGGATAATTTCTTGCCTAACAGTTTTTATGTTAAAGTCTAGATACATGTATTTGTTGCTAATACACTGTGGGATATCGAACATTGTTCTTAGTGCTTTGCTCTGAAATCTTTCTAAAATGTCGATGTTGCTATTGCTGGCTGTTCCCCACAGCTGTATTCCGTAGGTCCAAATAGGTTTTAATATTGTTTTGTACACCAACATTTTGCTACTGTCGTTCAGTTGTGAATTACGTCCTATGAGCCAGCTGAAATTACGGAGTTTTCCATCTAATTGCTTTCTTTTGGTCCATATGTGCTTCTGCCATGTCAGTCTTCTGTCTAAATGGACTCCCAAGTACTTCGCACTGTCTTCTTGAGGTATTACTTTTTCATTCAATTTAACGAGAGGACAAGTTTCTCTCCTGAGGGTAAATGTTACGTGAGCAGATTTACTTTCATTTGCCCTAATTCTCCACCTCTTCAGCCACAGCTCAATTTCGTGAAGGTGATTTTGTAGTAAAATTGAGGCAGTTTCTGGGTTAGTGTGGGTAGCTAGCAAGGCCGTATCATCAGCATATGTCGCAGTTGACGTTTGATTGTTCGTCGGTAAGTCTGCTGTAAAAATGAGGTACAAAATAGGGCCCAGTATGCTACCCTTCGGAACTCCTGACTTGACTTCATGGAGGTCGGAGCATTCATCGTTGTACTTCACCTGATAGCTCCTTTTATGCAGGTACGACTTAAGTATGTGAAGAAAACAATGTGGGAGCGACTTCTTCAGTTTGAAAATAAGACCGTCGTGCCATACCCTATCGAATGCCTGGCTGATGTCAAGAAAGACCGCTGAGCAGTATAGTTTATTCTCTAGGCTTTTGCTGATGAGATCGACTATACGGTGAACTTGTTCAATTGTTCCATGTTTTTCACGAAATCCGAATTGGTGTTTAGGTATCACTGTGCCTAGATATTCTTTCATTCGGTTGAGAAGTATCCGCTCGAAAAGTTTTCCGACTACTGGTAGCAAGCTAATTGGTCTATAGGAGGCAGCCTCCTGAGCTGGTTTACCAGGTTTTGCTATCATAACTACTTGTGCGATCTTCCATTGGCCGGAATAGTGTTCAAGTCTCAGGCAGGCATTGAATATGTGTACCAGTTTCATTATTCCTTTATGTGGTAGTTTTTTCAGAAGTGTTGCGTCGATAAGGTCATATCCAGGTGCCTTCCCTTCTTGCATGTTTACAATTTCTTTGTATACTTCTCTAGGACCTTTGCTTTTCAGTGGCAGACACATTTGATTTGCAGTTTCGAGGTATTCTTTGGTTTCCTCGCTATGTTCAATGCAGCTCTCTGGAAGTGGTTGAAAAACAGTACTGAGATGTTCTGCAAATATTTTTGCTTTTTCGTAGTCAGATCTAGCCCATCCTCCCTTGTTGTTATTGATTGGAGGTATATGAGTTTTAGGACGTTTAAGATTTTTGGTGACTTTCCACAGCGAGTAGTTTGTTTCCATCGTTGGACCAAGATTTGCCAGCATGAGTTGGATATTGTCATTTTCATACTTGTTTGTAAGGTCTTTAAGTTCCTCTGATAATTTATTGAATTTTGTTTTGTCGCTAGGATATCTTGTATTGTGCCATATTTTTCTAAGTTTCCGCCGCTCTTGTATTTTTTCCTTTATCTCTTTAAGGTATGAGTTATTTTTTGGTGGTTTCCCTTTTCCTTTTTGTTTGGCGGTAGCGAAGTTAGCTGCACTATGTATCGACATGTTAAATTTTTCCACCGCGTCTTCTAACTCTTCTGTTGTGCCAATTTTAGTTTTTAGGTTTGTTTCGGATGTTAAAACCTTTTTGTAGGCTTCCCAGTTTGTAGTTTTGGAGTATAATCTTAAAGGAGGTTCCACTAGGGTTACCATAGAGTTTATATTTAATATGACTGGAGTGTGGTCCGAAGTGAGGTCGATGCATGATTCTATGGTTAAGTAATTACTGTCAACATGTTTTGTTATGTAAAAGTCAAGCAGATCAGGGACTTTGTTTCTATCGGTAGGCCAGTAGGTAGGTTTTCCACCAGACAAGCATTCCAGTCTCATGTTTTCTGTTGCTCTAAAGAGTTGTCTCCCTCTCGTGCTGGTTAATCTGGAGCCCCAGTGAAGATGTTTACAGTTCCAATCACCGGCACTGATGAATCTTGGACCAAGTGTAGAGAAATAGTTGGTAAACTCTTGGGGTGCCATTTTATGTTTAGGAGGACAGTAGACAGCTGATATTATTGTTTCATGTTTGTCATCCACCAGTGCAATAGAAGTAGCTTGGATCTTGATAGTGCAATATTCCTCTATGGGGTAGTGCTTGATATTACTTTTAATAACCACTGCGGAGCCACCATGGGTGTTTCCAGAGGGATGATTTGTCGTGTACATTGTGTAGTTTTTAAATGTGAGATGAGTCTTTGAGGTAAACCTCGTTTCGGATATTAATGCTATATCGATCATTTCAGTTTGAAGAAAGGCTTCAAATTCTTGACGTCGTTCCGTCAAGCCGTTGGCGTTCCAAGTGACAACTCGGAGATTGCGATTCATTTCTTTACTAGGCTGGTGACTAATTGAACCATGCGGTGCATCATTGTTTCCATATTGTCAACATTATATGTTGCAGTTTTTCTAGCATTGTTTCCATTATGTTGGTCATGTCGTTCGTATCGTTGTTTCTCTCTAATGGAGGAGCTGGGGTTTTGTACCGAGTGGCCACAGCGTATGTTTTATTAGCATTGAATTCACGTGTAGTAACAGTGTCTATGTTTTTGGTATCCAATTTTTTGTAGCTTGTTGGTCTTTAGGTTTGGGAGCGGCCTTCAAAATTCTTTCCTTATATTGCTTGCAGATTTTGCAACCTTTGTAGCTGGCTGGGTGTTTCTCACAGTTTGCACATGTAGCTTCGGTTTCGGGTTTTTTGGTGCACTGAGTTGTCGGATGGTCGTTGCCGCATTTAACGCAGCGGAAAGGTCTGTGACATTGATTTTTTGAATGTCCGAATCTTTGGCATCTTTTGCATTGGAGAATTTCTTTCTTTTTGTAAGGGGCTTCAAATGAAATTTTCGTTTGATTCAGATGTTTAACGTTAAATATTTCTTTGTTATTTTGCTTTGGTTCTAGGTCGACATAGAACATAGGTAGTAGTTCTTTTGTAGCTCGATGCCGTACATTGACTACTTGTCTCACTTGATGACCAGCACGTTCTATTTCTTTTGATATATCCGTGATATCTTCTGAGGCATGCAGTCCACGAAGGACTACCCTGTATACTCTTTCGCTTTTTAACTGATATGTATAGTGTGAGATGTTGTTTGCTATGAAGTTTTTTCTAATAATTTTGTATGTTTGAATATCTTTCGGCATTATTTTGATTGTGTGTCCGGATCTTAGAGTAGTCATGGTAATCGTATCAGATTTAACGAGGTTATTTAATTTTTCCCTTAAAGATGCTATGTTGAGAACACCTGTCACAAATATAGGTTCTGGTTTTGGTATGTATTCTTTAACCACTGTTTTAGTTTCCTTTGTTGTAACTTCGTTTAGGATTTCGAAGCTGTTTTGTGTAGATATTTGAAAAGCCGAGGTGTTTTTTATCTTTTTATTTGAATCGTTTTGTATAGGACTTGTCTCTTTGCGTCTCTTTTTTCTAGCAGGGATTTTATCTTTTTGCCATTCCACTGTATCTGTGATATTTGGATCACATAGTGTTATTAGTTTTTCAACAGACTGTTGGCTTTCCCGAGGTAGCCCCTACTGAGTTGCTTCTTGTTCTCTCAAACATAGATGGATGAAATGTTTGTTGGATTAGGTTTGGTTTTTGTACATTATTGTTTTTATTATGGTCCATGAGATTCCCACGAGTATAGGTCGATATAAACGGTCACAAGAAGGGTGACGCCTATCCCTTCAAGAAGGCAGATACACGCGACGTTTGCCAGGTCCGCCGCGGTTGGCGCTGGAGACTAGTTACCTACTAGCCATTCATCCCATAGGCGCGTCTCCCACCGTAGGATTAGGGTATTTTTTATAGAGATTTCCTTTCTCGCGGCCCGGGCGATGAAGCCAAGACCCCCGACCGTTTACTCGGTTGCGGGTAGAGTTGGTCATTTCCTACCAACCTCTGGTCGGACTTGTTAGGTCCTCGGTGTCAGGTTATTTACCGCCGCCTGAGACTCGGCGTTGTAGTTCCTTTAGCACCCAGGAGGCACGTGTGGGGTAGTGGTTAGGTGACTCCCACGGACGCGAACTACATGACCTCCCAACTAATGTTATTTATTAATCTTCAATTAGTTACCATTTAATTGATAAATTGAATCGTTGAAGCCAAACAAGTAATGCTGAAGATGTAGCAAAATGAAGAGAAAGAGGAAATTGGGAAGAGTAGATAAGAGGGCACTGAGCACAGACCATGCAACAAATATACAGTACAGACATAGCAGTGCCGCGCATTACTGCTGCGCAGCAGTGTCGCGCAGCAGTGTCGCGACGCTTCTCCGCTTACTTCAAATTGAGCCTTTCAAACGTAACATTACGATTCAATTTGGAGCACACAGCACTGCTGCGCAGCAGTGCTGCCGACAAATCGGAATCATACCTTTACACTAAAGAAAGAGGTAGCAATAAGCCGTCACGTCACTTAAGGACCTTTTTTCAATCTTCACTATGACACTGGCCGTGCAATCTCCATTGGAGGTATAAGCGCTATCGCACACAGGCAACTTAGTCGCCCAGCAACTGTTTTGTCTCTGTCTCAAGTCCACAGGTTTAAATGGAAGCGCGCACACGAAGCGACGCAGTCGTCGGCAACTTTTCATACAAATCATGTGAGATACAAAATAGTTGCGGAGACAAAAGTCGCCTGTGTGCGGTAGCCGTAAGCTTCTTGACTGAGATGAAAAAAACTTTTTTTTTATTTAACTATTACGTAGGAGGGGAGGGTGACAGTCAAAAGCATGTCAAAAGAAATAAGGAACTAACTTTATCTCAAAACTTCTGTTAAGTTAAAATAATACGTAACATGTTCGTAAAGAGAACAGTGGAAAAAGTAAAAGATTGGAATAGTGTCGATTTATAGTATATTTCATTACGAGTGCGGAAAGCCTGTCATTGCAAAGAGTTCCGACAAATGTCTACCCGAGCCGAGGCGCAGCCGAAGGTGATGGTTGACAGTCGGAACAAGTTGCAATGACGGTTCCGCACGTGTACTGAACAACTATTTTTAATACAGTTGCGAAAAAATTAAGCAATAAAAACACAAAAAACTCAACTAACTAATCATTTATTTCTTATAAAAGTTTTAACCGTCTGATTGTCGTTTTAAGAAAGCATTTAGTTTTGAGTATTCACTTATGTCCACGTTGTTCCTTATTTTCAGCATACTTTTTATAATCGAAAACCTCGATCATAACGTAGAAGGTTTTAATTTTGCTGAGAGTTCGGAGAAGTATGCCAACATAATATTTTCTGAAAAACTATTTGCTTTTTTCTCTTCTCTCCACACAATAAATTCGTCGTATGTAGATATGTAGCGACTTTTTGACTTTTCCGGTAAAATGTTCTTGAAGCATTTTGTGCAGTTATACTGAGTTCCGGTGGTGTTAATTCAAATAAAATATCGTCGAAATTACTCATTTTGTGCAACAAACAACAAAACTCGCAACTCCAAAAAAATTTTTGGAAAATGGCGCCAAACCGTAAAAGAAAATAAGCAGAGATTTTTTTGTTTTCTTCACCCATTCTGGGTAGGCAAAGGAAACTTTGCCCATACAGCCAAGTCTTCAGTAGATATTTTTTATAGAAAATTAAGAAATAAGGTCCGTCTTTTTCTTTTCACTTACCAGCGCAAACTCATAAGCAGAGACTATGGCAGTGCACGTCATACAGCCAACTTTTTTATATTTATAAATTTAATTTGGCCGATACTAATATTAATTTAATGTTTAAATTTAAATTAAAATTACTTTTAAATCTGATATTGAAACAAATTAGTAGCTTTTTTTAGAAATATTTGCATGAATCATAAAAACATCTATGATTTTTTTTAAGTAAAAACTTCGTAGTTGGTTTTTTCTTTTTAATAGACATTATTTTGACAGTTGGGAAAGAAAACGCACTAGTTCGGAAAAGGTAAAGAAAAAGCTCGAGTGTGTAATAGCCCACATCCCGAACGCTATACGTCCCTGCAATACGCCACTTTTTGAGCAACTGTATTAAAAAATATTTTTCACCTCTCCAGCACGAAAAGGGCGCTTATCCGCGTAAAAAAATTCGTAGCGATTTTTGCTGAGAGTGTGGGTGGGGCAAAGTTTTTTTTTTATTTCTAACACCACCTTTTGAAATAAGAAATAGAGTGACAAAGATGAGACTTATAAAATTGATATATTGTGAGAAAAGGATAGATAGAATGCTTTATGCTGTAGGACATGGATTAAAAAGTATAAAATATACAGATATAACAAGGAGTTTTAACAAGGATTGTTGAAAAATAAGGTAATGTCGAAATAATGAGTATGGACGAAATGAGGTCGCATGTATGAAATAAATAAGTAATTCTGTGATTAATATCATAAATATACATAAAATAAGAAAAGATTATGAATCCTTATAGCAAATTAGTGTTTAGGATTGTAAATAAATAAACAAGAAAGAAATAAATACAACGTTTTATAACAAAATGAAGGGAATCTACTTTACACAGAATAGATATAGGTAAGTACTACCGTACAGAAAGGAAACTCCCCTCCCCGCCGCCCCACAGTCAATTACCTCACCCCGGCGCCCACCGCGCAAGTTCTGTGTGCCGATCCGTGTGCTCATTCAATAGCTCGCACACGTGTGCAAAAACATCACTGTGTAGCGTGTGTAATAGGTAGTTGAAACACGACGCTTGTATGGCGTGTCCGGGGTATGGCATAGGTTTGATTTGATCGAATTACTTATTTTTGTGATTTAAATTACAAAAAAAACAAAAAAGGGGGCGTCCAGCGAGAAGATAGTTGTCTCTCTCTCCGAAAGAGTTGAGAGAACACGTTTTATTTAATGCTGACTTTTTACCAGGAAAGTCTCGTGAAAAACTTACCTATAACACTTTTCTCGCTGGCAGATGTGATAAGTTGTTAACACGAGATCAAATTTTTGTTCTGCCTCGTGCGTTTATATCATTATTTTTCGTTTATCGTTTAACTATATCAATATAGAATAGACTATATTAGAATCACTTGCTACGCTCGTGATTCAATTCTAGACTACTTAAGGTATGATTCCGATGTCAGCAGCACTGCTGCGCGACACTGCTGCGTGACAGTGCTGCGCAGCAGTGTCGCGCAGCAGTGTTGCGCAGCAGTGTTTCGCAGCAGTGTCGCGTCGCTTCTCCGCTCACATCAAATTGAGCCTTTCAAACGTAACATTAGGGTTCAAATTGGAGTGCACTGCTGCGGCAACACTGCTGCAGCTGCCGAGATCGGAATCATACCTTAAGTAGTCTAGAATTGAATCACGAGCGTAGCAAGTGATTCTAATATAGTCTATTCTATATTGATATAAACGATAAACGAAAAATAATGATATAAACGCACGAGGCAGAACAAAAATTTGATCTCGTGTTAACAACTTATCACATCTGCCAGCGAGAAAAGTGTTATAGGTAAGTTTTTCACGAGACTTTCCTGGTAAAAAGTCAGCATTAAATAAAACGTGTTCTCTCAACTCTTTTGGAGAGAGAGACAACTATCTTCTCGCTGGACGCCCCCTTTTTTGTTTTTTTTGTAATTTAAATCACAAAAATAAGTAGTTCGATCAAATCAAACCTATGCCACACCCCGGACACGCCATACAAGCGTCGTGTTTCAACTACCTATTACACACGCTACACAGTGACGTTTTTGCACACGTGTGCGAGCTATTGAATGAGCACACGGATCGGTACACAGAACTCGCGCGGTGGGCGCCGGGGTGAGGTAATTGACTGTGGGGCGGCGGGGAGGGGAGTTTCCTTTCTGTACGGTAGTACTTACCTATATCTATTCTGTGTAAAGTAGATTCCCTTCATTTTGTTATAAAACGTTGTATTTATTTCTTTCTTGTTTATTTATTTACAATCCTAAACACTAATTTGCTATAAGGATTCATAATCTTTTCTTATTTTATGTATATTTATGATATTTATCACAGAATTACTTATTTATTTCATACATGCGACCTCATTTCGTCCATACTCATTATTTTGACATTACCTTATTTTTAACAATCCTTGTTAAAACTCCTTGTTATATCTGTGTATTTTATATTTTATACTTTTTAATCCATGTCCTACAGCATAAAGCATTCTATCTATCCTTTTCTCACAATATATCAATTTTATAAGTCTCATCTTTGTCACTCTATTTCTTATTTCAAAAGGTGGTGTTAGAAATAAAAAAAAAACTTTGCCCCACCCACACTCTCAGCAAAAATCGCTACGAATTTTTTTACGCGGAAAAGCGCCCTTTTCGTGCTGGAGAGGTGAAAAATATTTTTTAATACAGTTGCTCAAAAAGTGGCGTATTGCAGGGACGTATAGCGTTCGGGGTGTGGGCTATTACACACTCGAGCTTTTTCTTTACCTTTTCCGAACTAGTGCGTTTTCTTTCCCAACTGTCAAAATAATGTCTATTAAAAAGAAAAAAACCAACCACGAAGTTTTTACTTAAAAAAAATCATAGAAGTTTTTATGATTCATGCAAAAATTTCTAAAAAGAAGCTACTAATTTGTTTTAATATCAGATTTAAAAGTAATTTTAATTTAAATTTAAACATTAAATTAATATTAGTATCGGCCAAATTAAATTTATAAATATAAAAAAGTTGGCTGTATGACGTGCACTGCCATAGTCTCTGCTTATGAGTTTGCGCTGGTAAGTGAAAAGAAAAAGACGGATCTTATTTCTTAATTTTCTATAAAAAATATCTACTGAAGACTTGGCTGTATGGGCAAAGTTTCCTTTGCCTACCCAGAATGGGTGAAGAAAACAAAAAAATCTCTGCTTATTTTCTTTTACGGTTTGGCGCCATTTTCCAAAAATTTTTTTGGAGTTGCGAGTTTTGTTGTTTGTTGCACAAAATGAGTAATTTCGACGATATTTTATTTGAATTAACACCACCGGAACTCAGTATAACTGCACAAAATGCTTCAAGAACATTTTACCGGAAAAGTCAAAAAGTCGCTACATATCTACATACGACGAATTTATTGCGTGGAGGGAAGAGAAAAAGCAAATAGTTTTTCAAAAAATATTATGTTGGCATACTTCTCCGAACTCTCAGCAAAATTAAAACCTTCTACGTTATGATCGAGGTTTTCGATTATAAAAAGTATGCTGAAAATAAGGAACAACGTGGATATAAGTGAATACCCAAAACTAAATGCTTTCTTAAAACGACAATCAGATGGTTAAAACTTTTATAAGAAATAAATGATTAGTTAGTTGAGTTTTTTGTGTTTTTATTGCTTAATTTTTTCGCAACTGTATTAAAAATAGTTGTTCAGTACACGTGCGGAACCGTCATTGCAACTTGTTCCGACTGTCAACCATCACCTTCGGCTGCGCCTCGGCTCAGGTAGACATTTGTCGGAACTCTTTGCAATGACAGGCTTTCCGCACTCGTAATGAAATATACTATAAATCGACACTATTCCAATCTTTTACTTTTTCCACTGTTCTCTTTACGAACATGTTACGTATTATTTTAAGGTGGTACCCTGAGCGAAAGTGGCGCCACGGTGAATTTCATTTAATATTATAATTCTAATACACAATTTTAATAATGTTTATCGTGGAGATTTTAGGGCCCACAGTCTAGTATTTTTAGACGGTATCGTTACATTCCCTAGTAGTCACTGCTAGAAGTAGATAGAAAAACTGCTAAAAGTGGCCGTTTTTCACACATTTGCTATCTACTTCTACAAATGACTACGAGGGCATGTAGTGATACCTTTTAAAAATACTAGACCATAGGCCCTAAAATCTCCACGATAAACATTATTAAAATCTTTTTCTATTAATAACTTATTAAATAAAAACCTCTGAGGGCGCCACTTTCGGTCATACAACCGCCTTAACGTAAAAAGTCAGCAAAGTGCTAGTTCGTGATTTAAAGTCGGCACTCGCAGTACAAACTGACTTTGGTCTCTTGTATAACAAAACTTATCGATTAAAACTGGCTCCGTGAGCTGTAGATTTCGCATTAAAAAATAGCTCAAATTGTATGTTTTTTAAAACAAACAACACAGAACAGATCTATATTAGTTTTTTCAACTAACTAATAAGTATCTTCTTACCCCTCGTTTTCACCAAGGAATAATACATGTACGTATAATACAAGTTTTATGCAATTGTTTTGATTTTTGTTCTCATTCATATCCATGTATAAAACATGTTTTATACAAAACTTGTCGCCTACATGTTCAAAACTTGTAACTCGGTAAACGTGCATGCCATGCAACATGGTAAATACTTGTTGGTTACCCCTCGTTTTCACCAAAAAACATGTCAAATACTTGTTTCATACAAAACTTGTAGAATACTTGTTGCAAACAAGTATTTGTTTTATACATGTATTGCAACAGTCTCAAACCTTCTTCTCGTTCACACTGTGTAACCAACAAGTATTTACCAAGTTGCATGGCATGCACGTTTACCGAGTTACAAGTTTTGAACATGTAGGCGACAAGTTTTGTATAAAACATGTTTTATACATGTATATGAATGAGGACAAAAATCAAAACAATTGCATTAAACTTGTATTATACATGTATTATACCTTGGTGAAAACGAAGGGTTACACAGTGTGAACGAGAAGAAGGTTTGAGACTGTTGCAACAAGTATTCAACAAGTTTTGTATGAAACAAGTATTTGACATGCTTTTTGGTGAAAACGAGGGGTTGCAATACTTGTATAAAACAAATACTTGTTTGCAACAAGTATTCTACAAGTTTTGTATGAAACAAGTATTTGACATGTTTTTTGGTGAAAAGGAGTGGTGACACTGTACAAATAATATACCTACGTACGCAGTCCTAGGTTCTGTCACAAACTCATTTTTAAATTTCGAAATTTGGCCAGAACGGTTTTGATTGACGAACTTTTGAATCTTCTAAAAAATAAAAAATAAAACAAAAATTGCTTTGCACTGCTAACAAAAAAGTTTTGTTTCATTTTTCGAAACGGCTGATATGAGTTTTTTTACATATCTCCGCCGCCATTTCGAAAAAAATCTAAAAACTGGTTTCGACTGAAAATTTTTTTCTAGACAGGGTAATTTTGCGACCTCTTTACCAAATCAAATATAAGTTCAAGTAAGTAATAAAAAAGAAATAGGTGAGATAATTATGAATAATTTCTTTTTAAATTCAGTTTTCAGCTACTTTTTATATCCTAAAAATCTAGGCGCGCACGCTCACCCTCGCGCACGGGACACGAGCGGGGGAAGGCGGGTGACAGGAGGGGGGCTCGCGCGGGTCGACTTGTGCGATGCGCAAACAGTGACAACAATTTCAATTTGTGTAGGGAAAAGTTTGGGGTAAAAATGTAAAAAAAAATTGTTTACTTCATAAATTGATTGTACTGTTATAGAATGACCTAACAAAATTTGAAAAGGGGTCCAAAAATTACTCTGTATACCTAATTATCGAACCTGCTCACAAAATTTCACAAGAATCGCTTGAGAAATGCGACCTGGCCCCATAATAAGGCCCCAGGGGCCTTCCTGGCAGTTTTCTGACTGGCTATCAATCTATCTCTTTTAACTGTTATAAAGCGAGAAAGAGATGTAACTATAGCAATTCATAAACCTGGCAAGTTTTAAGAGGTTGTAATACCCTCCGCTCCCTGTAGAGGAGAACAAACGGACAGCCAACGGACAGCCGGAAATAATTTTTGTCCACTTCGCGCTCGCTCGGTTTTAAATAATGCACCCCTGGTCCAAAATGATAATTCCAGAATAAATAAATAAGGAAATAATTATTCCCTTATTAATTTATTCTGTGCCACTGCCATGCTGTATGTACTGGCAATTAATAAAAAATGACACCTTCTAGAAGACCATCTTTTTTGTTCAAATTAAAAAAAACGTTTCGTTCCAAAAATTCCGAAAATTGACAACGTCTTCAGTTTTTTATTAAAGTTTACACAGGATACACCTATTTAAAATACCTTAAAAAAATATACAAAATAAATTAAATTTTGATAAAAAAGTTTAAGTACAAAGATCAGAAGTTAAATATTAGCAGTTTAGAGTTTTATTTTACTAGTTAAATCACTGATAAATTTGAAGTAATGGCTTGTTGTGGATCCTGTTGTGGCCCATGTGGCGGGTCATGCTGTGGCCCGTTTGGCGGATGCTGTGGCGGATGCTGTGGCCCATGTGGTGGTGGGTCATGCTGTGGCCCCTGTGGGTCATGCTGTGGTCCCTGTGGTGGATCATGCTGTGGTCCCTGTGGCGGGCCATGCTGTGGCCCTTGTGGTGGCCCGTGCTGTGGGGGCTGCTGCGGCCCGTGTTGCCCGCCGGCCGGACGCTGCAACCCTTGTCCGTCGTTCTGTGGTGGGTGCTGCGGGCCTTGTTGTGGGCCCTCATGTGGACCTTGCTACTGATACAAGTCGTCGTCGTCGTCCGTCCTGTGTACCATATGGTTCTCAGCTGGATCAGGGGCCATTTCAAAATGGTTCCTTTTTTCTTAATTTTAAGAATAAAATGTTGATAGTAAAACGGCTGTTTTTTTCTTAACTATCGCTCCGCTCACACAGCAATAGATCTAGGAATGTCTAGTAGGTAGGCCACGACAGAGAAAGGGGAATTCATAAAATAAATTGAAAGACGTACGACTACCCTGCCAAACTTAGTTCATTGTATTTGCTTTTTCTCAGTAGTTCTAGTACAATTTGGTAACTTAGTCTTACTAAAGTGTACTAGTAGGGAACTTCCCAATAGACTTTCCCAGTAGTCAAATGGTACAATTCCTAGGGCCCCATATACGGTAAGATTGATCTGTACGATCCGTCGTTTTAGACCGATCGAAACGACGAATCGACAGTGTATGTCACGATCGTGACCGATTTACTTAATCGAAGACGATATATGAGATCGCAGCAAAAACCCATGCGATCATGAATATCGTAACGATGAATCGACGATGTATTGACTCGTTGCGATCAACGATTCGATTTTTGCCTCAGTCTGGCGTCTCTTGGATGGAAACTTAATTCATTTAAAATGTTTACATGCAAATACTGATTTCGCTTTAAGAGCCATTTGTTAACCCAAAATATTTCTAGAGGTTTTCTTCTTTTCTTTCAAGGAAAAGAAATTCGTTTTGCATTTTAAACGGGCACGTATTAAATTATTTGAGTACGTCTTTATTGTATCGTTTCAAATAAGTAAATGATCGATCGTAACGACCAATCGCTTCATGTATGTGCGGCATTTTTGAAGCGATCGATCGTTACGATATTCGTCAGATTGATCGTAACGATGAATCGCACCATATATGGGGACCAAAGAAAGATCTATAATGAGAACTTAAATCTCACGAGATCCATTTGTACAGATCCATAATGGATCTAGTGAAAGGTTTTTTCTTAGTTGATCCATTGGCCAGGTGCATGATAGATCTAGTAAAGATTTTTCTCACGATCGACCCGTAAGTCACACCGTGTGTGTCGGGTAAGCTTGGTTCTAAGGTCTTTAGCCTTGCTTTCAACAGGTGTCTGCGTGGATTACCTACCTATACCTGTCCATAGAAACTTGATCTCCCTCGAGGATTTCAGGAACTTGTAGTCTTACTATAGGTACTAGTGGAGATTTTCTTCCCAATAAACTTACCAGTGAAACTCAAACTGGGAAATTTTCCTCCCAATAGACTTATTGGAACTAGTGCCACTAGGTTTCGTGTCCTCGTGTCATGTTTTCTGTCCACTAGGACTAAAACCCATTAAAAATAAGCAGGAGTAGCGAAGGTAGAAGAACATTATGAAAAGGTGTAGAAGACAAGAAAAAAATATAAAAATAATAATAAACATTTTATTCACTTATAAATTTAACTAGAGATAAACACTTACATCAATTAGATATTTCTGGAGACTAGACTAGAAACCACAAAGTTTCGTAGGAAGTAAGTAGGCATGCCAAGTTTGTCGTCAGCCGCAAGCTGACAGTGCAAGCCGTTAACCGTCAGCTGTCGACTACATGGCGTCAGCCGCCAGCTGTTAGCCACAAGCTGGCCCGCAGCAGCAGCCGCACAGGCCACTAGTGCAGCCGCCGATGCAACCGTGGCCGCAGCTGAAGTACGAGCCTGCAACTCCACCTCGAGCTCTGTAATCAAACACGTAGGTATGATTCCGATCTCGGCAGCAAGCAGCAGTGTTGCCGCAGCAGTGTTGCCGCAGCAGTGTTGCCGCAACAGTGCTACGGCAGCACTACTGGTCCCCATACATTCTCTATAGGTTTATATGAGATTACATTCCGAGCTCGGCAACACTGCCGCGCAGCAGTGCTGCCTCTGCACTGCTGCGCGGCAAACCAGTAATACACTAAAGGTATGATTCCGATGTCTGCAGCACTGCTGCGCGACACTGCTGTGCAACGATGCTGCGCGACACTACTGCGCAGCACTGCTGCTGAGCTCGGAATGTAGTCTCATATAAACCTATAGAGAATATATGGGGACCAGTGGTGTTGCGGCAGCAGTGCCGCGCAGCACTGCTGCGCAGCAGTGTCGCGCAGCAGTGTCGCGATGCTTCTTCGCTCACTTCAAATTGAGCCTTTCGAACGTAAAATTACGGTTCAATTTGGAGCACGCAGCACTGCTGCCGACATCGGAATCATACCTTGATGCCTTGCTCGGAATGGGCGCGGCAGGCAGCACTGCTGCTAGCTGCCGAGATCGAAATCATACCTTTACCTATCTTCTTTTTTTTTATTTTTTTGTAAGAAAACCAACAGCGTTACAAAAAAAACCATAGCAGTAAATAAATCTACAAATCTAGTAAAGGTAGGATTCCGCGGGACGCGGCAGACGGCAGGCGGCAACAGCAGATGACGACGGCATGTGCCGCAACGGCAGACGGCACTACTTTGTAGTATTAATTTGTGTAACATGAACATTGTAATAAGCATGTGATTTAAATTAGAAACAAAATCAAAATAATAAAAAAAAACAAAGTTAGAATTAACATTAAAAGAAGATTAAAAATAAAAAATAAAAAGAAGGATGCCTAAGTAGTTAATAATAGTGTAAAATAAAATAAATAAATAACTTTAATATATTATTTGCTTATACAAAAGAAAGATATAAATATTAATAATATAAGTAGATATAATGATACTTTAACCGTTAAGTATTTCGATCGCCTTTGTTTTTAATGTTGCTTTGCTGTCAATGAAGACGTCAATATCCCTAAACACATCATTATACGTCCGAGGCGATCGGGAGATGGGCGCGTTACTAAAGGTATGATTCCGATGTCGGCAGCACTGCTGCGCAGCGCAGCAGTGCTGTGTGCTCCAAAATGAATCGTAATGTTACGTTTGAAAGGCTCAATTTGAAGTGAGCGGAGAAGCGTCGCTACACTGCTGCGCGCCACTGCTGCGCGACACTGCTGCGCAGCAGTGCTGCGCGGCACTGCTGCCGCAACGCCACTGGTCCCCATACATTTTCTATAGGTTTATATGAGACTACATTTCGAGCTCGGCAGCTGGCTGTGTCGGGGCTGTGTCGGTGCTGTGCATTGTACGCTACACTTGTTGATACTAACTCGGAGCAATCTATGTTACTTTCCTTATAAACCTATAGAGAATGTATGGGGACCAGTGGTGTTGCGGCAGCAGTGCCGCGCAGCACTGCTGCGCAGCAGTGTCGCGACGCTTCTCCGCTCACTTCAAATTGAGCCTTTCAAACGTAACATTACGATTCAATTTGGAGCACACAGCACTGCTGCTGAGCAGCAGTGCTGCCGACATCGGAATCATACCTTTATACATCGCTTTTAGAGCCATAAACCGAGCTATAACAAACGCGTGCAATAATATATAAAACACTAGGTTGTTAAAGAATTATCCCTACAAAGTTAAATTAGTATCTTACTGCAAGTTCTATGCGAGTAAACGGAGCATTCCCAATTTAACCGGGTAATACAGTTATTTTTTTTAGTAACAACCATAGACATAGAAAAATTTTCGCTGCGCTCAAGAAGACCAACAAAGCATGGAAAAGAGAAGTTAACATCATACGACGGACACGGTCTATGTAAAAAAGAGACAAAGAATCAAGTGACATGTGCCAACATTTTTTACAGTAAGAGCCCCTAGCGTCCCGCCTAGCAAATGAGCAATCACAGTTTGGTTAAAATATTTTTTAATCTTAATTAGAATTTAATATTTTTTAATCTTAATTAGAATTTAAAATAAAGGTATCGAGGAGCTATGGTGTCTTCTGTTCTAAGTAATTGTGATGTGACAAAAAGAAACAATCCAAGTAATCACACTTTTCAAAGGTAAATAAGATATTGCCACACATTTTTCTAAAACCAAATTTCGCTACATTTATTCGTTTATCGACAAAGAAAACAGTATGGAACATAGTTTATTAACTTCCTTTGCCATAATATAGTCATATTTTATGAATCTAAGTCATATTTTACGTATCTCATATAAAATGTATTAATTCGTTTTCGAATCACCTGTTTATTGACTTTGTTGTTCTTTGACATTCTATTTCTATGGTAACAACAAAGAGGTTTTATGCCGCTGAAAATTCATGTTCATTTTATGTGTAAGTCCTGAATTAAGTCAAACAAATATTTATTATTATCAAATTATTCATAAGTCACAATATTTTGTTATAAAATATTAAAATATTTGCATATTATCACTTAAAATTATAATTTTGAAGTAGGCTGTATGCTCACTCACCACTTTGTTCGCAAAATATTCTTGCATTGGACGTGTGAAAAAAGACAAAAAAAGACCTACGCGACTTTTCCCATAATTGTCATATTTTGTTTTTGTCGTATTTGTTGCTGTGTGGTAAATTACTTTGTATTTTCCTCGCAAATGTGTTGAAAAACATCGTATGAAACTCGTGAGCTTTTGCTCATTGCACACTCGGCTGACACAGCCTTGTGTGCAATTAGCAACCTAAGCTAACTTGTCTCATAATGTACATGTAATGTACTATAATTTATTTGCGGCTCAGGCCCCCTACTCAAATAGCCACTTTTACATTCGTTCGCTAAGTTAAAAATTAAAAATAAGCCATTAACTTTAAAATTACGTGTCGTAAGCTTGTCAATTCCATGCAATGTAACAATGTCTGTGATTTACATAAACTTGCGACGAGCGACGTGTGACTTGATCGTCTAATTGCTTATTTTTAAGCTAAAGCTAACTTAAAAGTTAGCGAACGAATAGAAAATTGGCCATTTCAGTAGGCCATTTGGAATGATCTAGAGATAATCCTTGCTAATATTATAAATGCGAAAGTCCGTTTGTTTGTTACGCCTTCACGCCTTAACTACTGAACCAATCATTATGAAATTTTGCATACACGTTGTCAGGGGTCCAGAAAAGGACATAGGGTACCTTTCATCCAGAAAATACAGTTCCTGAGGGATAGAAAAAAAACTGTCCACGCAGACGAAGTCGCGGGCGGCCGCTAGTAATAATATATTTCAGTAGGTACTATACCCATGCATGATCCCCAGGTCACCGCATGGCGATCGGCATTTGACGCCTATGGAGTGCACGCAGCAGGGCCCCACGCCGCAGCACTCAGCGCGCCCGGAACAGCCCCCGCAGGGCCCGCACATGGGCCCTTGGCAGCCCAAACAGCAGTTGCGAACTGGCATTTTTATCTGGATTAATCAAATTAAAGGTTAGGTAAGCTACATGGGATTGCTCGAGATGCATTATGACATACGGACTACGATACAATATCTCTTTTTGTCACACAAGGACATCGTTCAATAGAAAATTAAAAGCAATGTGTGGCTGCATCAGTTTTTCGGAACCATCGTTGAGCTGGTTTTCATAGCACCAGCCAGCGATGTCTCTGAGCGAAAAGCGACAGGTCTAGGGGGAATTGTGGAACCAGGTGTCCCAATATAGTAGCTCTAGCAGGCGTCTGTCTAGGTAGTTTAACAGTAAGTTAACAAAGTTCTGAGATAGATAACTGATACACTATGCGCCCCGCGCAGCGCAGGTAACTACATTACCGTGGCACAGCTCCACGTATCAGCCCTTCAGATACAAACGGGATTTTTCGCAAGCATCAAATAATAACTATAATCTAATAAAAAGTACAAAATTTTGACTTAAAGAACCTTGAAAATAATTAATGTACTTACTTAATTTGATAATTTTAGATAGAATATTTTTTTTTACTAAAATTTAGTATTTATTTTGACAAGATGACATGAACTGACAATACAAGATTTTGTTTTTCTAAATTGTGTTTTTTCGTTTTTCTTCTCAACATAGCCGTAGCACCACAATTTTTGTTCTGTGACAGCCAGACAGCCAGCCCTTCATTTTATAAGCTTCTTTTTTTAAATCATATCATGACATGTCAAGCAAAATGTCATTTTTAGCGCCGTTCATTTGTTTATAGAAAAATCACAAAAAAAGACAGCAAAAAACACAAGTTTTTTGAAATAAAATTTATAAATTGAAAAAGTGTAAGAATTTTTGTAGGTCAATCAGGATATCAGGATGCCTTGTTGTTCAACTTGCGGGGTCCCTTGTTGCGGGCAGTTTGCGGGGCTCGCGTACCCGGCCCCGTTTTGCGGGCCCTGCGGGGGAGTGTGCACGGGGCCCTGCGGAAGACCTTTTGGAACCTACAGCTGGAGATTTCGCCCAACGCCCTGTATTTGATATTATTATGTTTTGGTCCGCACTCTGTTTTGTAATAAAATGGTGACTTGACTTGCATTTTTCTTGTTTTATTCAAGTTCATTTTGTGAGTGCAATATTTCTATTGAAATAGATGTGTAGTGTAAGCAAAGAATTAATTCATTTAATACAGGCCACAAGAGGCCGGACGACAATGAGAAACTTAATTCGGTTCACACTAGCGTAGTGGGTAGAGGCGATCTAGATCTATGGGTAGAGGGATAATCGTGAATTACCCGTCCACCCACTGGTGGGAAAGTCCAGTGGGTGGACGGGTCGTGAAGGAGAAATATCTATTATCTCATTTTTTCCGATAGACTTAATTATGCATTTTCCTGTACCACGATTTCAAGACTAGGACTCCTTAGTTACACCAAGTCCTTTGAAGTCTCTGTCCTTTCGAGTAAAGGTATGATTCCGATGTCAGCAGCACTACTGCGCGACACTGCTGCGCGATACTGCTGCGCGACAGTGCTGCGCAGCACTGCTGCCGAGCTCGGAATGTAGTCTCATATAAACCTATAGAGAATGTATGGGGACCAGTGGTGTTGCGGCACGGCAGCAGTGTCGCGCAGCAGTGTTGCGCAGCAGTGTCGCGTCGCTTCTCCGCTCACATCAAATTGAGCCTTTCAAACGTAACATTAGGGTTCAATTTGGAGTGCACTGCTGCGGCAACACTGCTGCTGCTGCCGAGATCGGAATCATACCTTAAGTTTTTTGAGCTAGGGTGAGTTACTCATCTTTGGTTATCTACTGTAGGGTATGCGAAATGAATAAAGATTCTTGATGCGAACAAAGGGTATTTAAGTATGTACATGCATAGACCATACAACAAATACTAAAATCTGTGGGCAGGTACATGGCAAGTACTTAATTTAGTCAGTAGTACCAAAAAAATTTTTTTCATGTCAGTGATAGTACCATTTATAATACACTTATATAATTCAAAAGTACAGCCGTACAGGCCAGTCAAGGCCTAATAATAAAATTCTATTACAAGGTGGGTCCGTAAACCGGAAGTGTGCTCATTTTGTAGAACGTCGCCACCAGATAAACGGCCGGAAGCTCTCGCGATACATCGCTTGTCACTTTGCGCTTTCATGTTAAACAAGCCTCAGATCAAATAAAAAAGGAAGATGGAGCGTTGCGCAGTGGTTGCGATGCGAACAACTAAGTGAAGCCGGTTTTTGATGGTACTAGAGGGCGGGCGGGGGCCGGGCGGCAGGGTTCGCCCAATGACGAACGAAAGCCAAGGCGTAGTTTCGTTACATATGTTTGCGTAAACTGTGTATATACACAGCCAAGGCGTAGTTTTACTGGCTTCACTGCTTTGTCGGAAGACTCCGTCTTTACTTTTTTATTTGGTCTGAGAAACAAGCTTCTTTAGAGATTATACAACGTGTAACAAAAAGGGGGTATCAACCCGAAAGGAGGTCAATGTACTCCTGAATCTGAACACCTTCCAGCAGAAAAAAAATTGAAATCGAAAAAGAAAATTGGGTCTCTCCATAGAAAATTTGAATGTGCCGCCAACATTTTGTATGGAGAGTTCAAAAATTTTTATTTTATTTGAATTTTTTTTCTGCTGGAATGTATTCAATTTCACGAGTACATTGACCTCCTTTCGGGTTGATACCCCCTTTCTGTTACACGTTGTATAGGTACCTAGGTAAAAAAAATCTAATATCATTGGGTAGGTACATATTTTTTGTTGTTTTTTCATTTCCTACGCTAAAAAATTCAAGGAAATAAGTACCTACATTGACGCAAAGTTAAAAAATAGCATGATTTGTACTTTTCTTTGTTCTGTGATTTGTACAGGCATGGAACCGATTTTAACCGTTTCCAAAATAACAGGGAAAAACCAATTCTTTTTTGTCCTGTGAGAATCGATTCTTAAATTAGTAAGAATCGAATCGAATGTTATAATATAAGGCCTTTTTTTTTTTATCTTACATGATGCCACAAAATATAGAATTTACAGAAGGACCACTCCCGCCTTCCGCGAAAATTGGTACCTAAAGTTGCCGGACTCACTAGGGTTATAAAAAAACGCATTTTTTCTTTACTTAACATGAAACAAAATTGTTAACAAAAAATAAAAAAAGAATCGAAAAGAATCGAAAAAACCGGGTACCCGATTCCAGCCAAGGAATCGGATTCGAAATTTCCGATTTTTCAAAGAAGTCCGATTCTGCATGCCCTATTTTTACTACACAACATTTTTTTGCCCTGTGGTAAAAATTTTTAGCCAAATAACGATCGCAGGGGTCTCCTGTCTCCTGGCTGGGGCTTGAAACTCCTGCGATCGTGTTGAGTTGAGGTCCACTGTGGCACAATCTTCTACGAACTGATGAAAGTACTTCCAGATATTTTGGAAGGCAAGGAGGTACATATTTTTTGTTGTTTTTTCATTTCCTACGCTAAAAAATTCAAGGAAATAAGTACCTACATTGACGCAAAGTTAAAAAATAGCATGATTTGTACTTTTCTTTGTTCTGTGATTTGTACAGGCATGGAACCGATTTTAACCGTTTCCAAAATAACCGGGAAAAACCAATTCTTTTTTGTCCTGTGAGAATCGATTCTTAAATTAGTAAGAATCGATTCTCGATTTTTTTCGATTCTCGTTAAAAAAATACCAAATTACCAATCTTACTGCTTAGACGGCTTAGGTTGTGATGGCGCGCACAATGTTATAATATAAGGCCTTTTTTTTTTATCTTACATGATGCCACAAAATATAGAATTTACAGAAGGACCACTCCCGCCTTCCGCGAAAATTGGTACCTAAAGTTGCCGGACTCACTAGGGTTGCTACTATATTGATTCTGAATGAGTGAGGGAGGCCCTTGGTATCTCAAAATGTAAAATAATAAAAATATTCGTTACTATTTTTGAAACAAGAAAGTGTCTTTTAACACGTTTTAATTAGTTCGCTTTTTTGTTTGTTTCTTTATTTTTTTGTTCGCAAAAGCAAAAGATTTTATACTAGCTTTCCGATGAGCTAGAGACTTGAAGTTTTGCACAAAGATCAGAACTGGGAAAGTATATACTATTATGGTGTCATTGAGCTGATCTGATGATGGAACCGGAAGAAAGCCACAGCATCATCTCGTTAGAATCCTTTTGACAAGTACTTTGATGGGAGACGAGGTCAAGGGTCTAATAATGAAGCCGGAAGAAGGCCAAAGGACCTTGGTATTGAAACTATGCAACCCTATCGAGTTTGGGCTCGTTTGATTTGTCTTGACTAGTACTCTGTTTAGAGATGGTTTCCAGGGTCTGATGATGGAGACTGAAAAAGGCCACGGGAATTCTGCAATAAAACTATACAAACTCATCGAGTTTGGGATCGTTTGATTCGTCTTGACGAGTACTCTGATGGGAGACGTGGGGATTCCAGGGTCCCAAACTTGGCTGGCACCCTGCCGTGCGTGTGTTGAAAAAACTTTAGTTAGGTACTGCAAGTAAAATGTTATTTGGGCTTTAAATAATTATTTAATGACTGATGTCTCTAAAATGTAAGTAGGTACGTGCAAGCGGCGTCAAATCTAATACTAGGGTATTAGATTTGACGCCGCTTGCACGCCGACAAAGAGAAATACTTAGACTACTGTAGGTACCTAACACTGGCGTTTTACACAAAGTAGGTACGTAGTTACCATTACCACTCACCGCCGCACCGTAGGTGCGGGTAGGTACTTTGTGCTTTTCCAGCGAATGATAAGTTAAAGAAAAACAAATAAAGCTCATTTTTCTTATGAAATTAATGATTGGGGAGCTGGTCTGAGTCTCGATGCCTCATGTGTCACTTAACACTTTATCTTCCTATATGTGTTCGAAAACCCACCCCAACGACCAATTGGTCGTTACTTACAAGCTAGTTCCAAAAAGTACCTACCGATGCCTACAAACTCAAGAAAACCAAGTTTTATCTACTTACCTTTCTATATCGTTTGGAAATTTGAAGAACGAGTACCTAAGCTAAGCCTGTTTTTTGTTGTGTTTAAGCAACCAAACACACTGTAAGCATAATAACAACGATTATTCATTTTGTTAACACAAACACTTGACTACAAATTCGCTGAAACTTACGTAAATACGAGACAAACGCCCGCGCTAGCGCTCGCGACAGTCACGACTGAGCACTGTCTAAAACTGCCTGAGAATCTCTGTAAACACGTAATGTCAATATGTGCGTGCAAAATGGCGCTTTGTTCTGAGTGGGCTCTCTGTCTGGCGGAGCGCCGCCACTACTTACTTTGTGCTGATGCCGATATCACAAAGTAAGTAGTGGGTGCCGATATTAAGTCGAAACAAAATTAAATATTTTCGATACAAAAATCACTTCAATACAGACTGACGGAACAAAAATGGTTAAAAACGATTTTTTTAAGTATTTTAAAAAAATAGTTAATTTCTATACAAAGTATGCATCTTGATATTAGTTAAGTAGGTACGTACCTACTACCGTACGTACCTACCAAACAAAAAAAAATTAGTTAATTACTTTGGGGTTGGATCAAAATTGGTTAACTGAATTAGGGTTGGGTCAAAATTAGTTGACTATACTAAAAAAGCCTATATCTCCTGATTTAAAAAGCTATTTTTTGGGAGAGCATCTCATACAATGATTTTTTCTCCTATTTTTCCTTTCAAGAAGTAAAATTCATTTTATTGTGGTAGGTACCTACGTAATAAATAGTTTTTTGCTTTTTTCCCTGATTCCTCCCTTTTATATGTGTGTATTATTGTTCCTATCGTTAATTCCTGTGCAATTTATAGTTACTTTATTTATTGTAAGAGAAGATTCATAACACACGGTAAAGCCCGCCGGTAACGATCAATTGCGATTATCAATTTTTCCGTCAATTCCATTGTTGAAGCAATTGACAATCGCTTCAATTGCACGCGTAAACGATAAATTTTTCCGTCAATGGGCGTCAATTGCGGAAAAATTGACAATCGCAATTGATCGTTACCGGTGGGCTTAAGAGTCCTACTCCTACCTATCCTACTATAGACCCTGTAAGAATTAAGTACCGCTAGCTCTTTCTTTTATATTTTTTTGAGTTTTATTTTAAGTAAAAAAACGCATTTTTTCTTTACTTAACATAAAACAAAATTGTTAACAAAAAATAAAAAAAGAATCGAAAAGAATCGAAAAAACCGGGTACCCGATTCCAGCCAAGGAATCGGATTCGAAATTTCCGATTTTTCAAAGAAGTCCGATTCTGCATGCCCTATTTTTACTACACAACATTTTTTTGCCCTGTGGTAAAAATTTTTAGCCAAATAACGATCGCAGGGGTCTCCTGTCTCCTGGCTGGGGCTTGAAACTCCTGCGATCGTGTTGAGTTGAGGTCCACTGTGGCACAATCTTCTACGAACTGATGAAAGTACTTCCAGATATTTTGGAAGGCAAGGAGGTGCATAAGGTACTCAGTTTTTAGGGTTCCGTACCAAAATGGTAAAAAAGGAACCCTAAAAGTATGATTCCGAGCTCGGCAGCAGTGCTGCGCAGCACTGCTGCGCAGCAGTGTCGCGCAGCAGTGCTGCAGACAGAAGGTATGATTCCGATGTCTGCTCAAATTGAGCCTTTCAAACGTAACATTACGATTCAATTTGGAGCACACAGCACTGCTGCGCAGCAGTGCTGCCGACATCGGCATCATACCTTTATGGTGTGACTCAGTCTGTCTGTCTGTCTGTCACAGCTGGATATCTCGAGAACTACTAATGTTATCAACTTATGATGAAAAATTTTTAGGTAGGTACATACAATGTAACAAAACCCCTAAAAAGATACTGAAACAGGTGATATAGTGTTGCTAAAATTGAACAACTTTCGTCAAGGAACATAGGTCGAAAAATGATTTTACCTATTTAGTAACTTTTTTGGAATTTTGATAATTTAAAAAAGGTCGGGTTTTTTGGGAGGTGTTTGTTTATTAAATTGTAAATATTTCGGAAAAAACCGGCTTCACAAAAAAAATTAAGAAAGGGTCCTAGTTTAGCTACAAAATGGCAAAAAAAAATAAAAATCACGAGGCGAAGCCGAGTGTCACAATCGTAAAAAATTGTTTAAAAAAACAAAAAACCGACTTCAAAAAACCTACCTCTAAAAAGCAAGAAATAATATTCGTAATAATAAAACACGTCTATTGAAGTCGGGTGGGGCTGGAGTACAAATGTCTTTTTTTTATTCTAAAAGCCCCACCCGACTTCAATAGACGTGTTTTATTATTACGAATATTATTTCTTGCTTTTTAGAGGTAGGTTTTTTGAAGTCGGTTTTTTGTTTTTTTAAACAATTTTTTATTTTTTTATTTTTAGTGTAGGTACCTTTTGTATTAAGTAGTGTAGGTATATTATTTAGGTAGAAATTAAAATCGGCTCAGCCAAACGTGAGTTAATCGCGGAGAAACATACATACATGCGGGTCAAACTGAGAACCTCCTTTTTTAAGTCGGTTAAAGAACTACACTTAAGATATCCCTTTTCCAACAAAAACATAATTATCTTATTCAGTTCATAAACAAAGAAGTTATACGACTGATCATCGAGGTAGTTCACCACAAAATCATACTATTTTCGTGCTTTTTTTCAAGATTACTTGAAAAGTACTGAACCGATTTCAAAATTTTAAAAAATGGGACCAACTTGGGAGTTTACCTAATGTAATAACATTTGAATCATTTCAATCGGTCCAGCCGTCTTCGAGTAATCGGTGTACATACAAAAAACAAAAAAAACAAAAAAACGGGTCGAATTGAGTACCTCCCTCCTTTTGAAGGCGGTAAAAATAAATAGGTACTACCTACTACCTAGGTAACTTTCAAAATATAATAGGATTTTGCATTTGATTTGATTTAGGTTTTCCGCAAATTTTTGTCCCCTCAAGAATCGGAGCATTGAAAATGATTCAATGCTCCGATTCTTGAGGAGACAGCAAAAACTGTGATTTTTTTTCGCTTTTCCTTAGTAGGTCATCTGACCAATACATTTTGTATGAGAGTATGTTTTTTTTTTGTTTTTTGACCTATGTCCATGTCCATGGTGAATTTTGTTCAGTTTTAGCAACACTATCACCTGTTTCAGTATCTGAAATGACAGGGTTTTTGTTACATATGTACAGCATTGACCTGCATATATTTACACTGGACAGGCTTGTGTCAAACTGTTTTTGTGCCTATTTGATTTCCGCCATTTTGGCGCTGTAGGACGTAGCGTGAGCATAGCGTGCGTACATGGTACTAAAGTTTGAAGTCTGGAGAGACCATCACGGCAACCATTTTCATATTGTACGTCAAAATTAGTTCTTTAGACGCACACTAGTGGCGTTTCAAATAGGTACAAAAACTTAGCTGTCAAATCATACAGACAGCCAGTCCAGTTAAATAAAAAAAAATTTTTCATGTCATGTCAGCACATGAGTAACGAAAAGGACCAGAGACAAAGCTTCATAGAACCGCGCGAATCGTGGTTCACACCACACGTCGCGTTGTTTGCAAGTTTGAATATTTTAATACACATTTTTTTATTAAAAATGGTTGTTTATTGTACTGTGTGTATGAATAATAATAGAAAAAATAAAAATATATATATATCATTCTTTAACTATCCCAAGGAGTACGATAAGTAAGTATATATTTGATTCTTTTCTTTTCTTTTATAAGTAAGTAGGTACCTTTATTTTATTATATGATCCTAAAGGTATGATTCCGATCTCGGCAGCAGCAGCAGTGTTGCCGCAGCAGTGCACTCCAAATTGAACCCTAATGTTACGTTTGAAAGGCTCAATTTGATGTGAGCGGAGAAGCGACGCGACACTGCAGCGCAACACTGCTGCGCGACACTGCTGCGCAGCAGTGCTGCGCGGCACTGCTGCCACAACACCACTGGTCCCCATACATTCTCTATAGGTTTATATGAGACTACATTCCGAGCTCGGCAGCAGTGCTGCGCAGCACTGTCGCGCAGCAGTGTCGCGCAGCAGTGTCGCGCAGCAGTGTCGCGCAGCAGTGTCGCGCAGCAGTGCTGCTGACATCGGAATCATACCTTTAAGGTATGATTCCGATCTCGGCCGCAGCAGCAGTGTTGCCGCAGCAGTGCACTCCAATTTGAACCCTAATGTTACGTTGGAAAGGCTCAATTTGATGTGAGCGGAGAAGCGACGCGACACTGCTGCGCGACACTGCTGCGCAGCAGTGCTGCGCGGCACTGCTGCCGCAACACCACTGGTCCCCATACATTCTCTATAGGTTTATATGAGACTACATTCCGAGCTCGGCAGCAGTGCTGCGCAGCACTGTCACGCAGCAGTGTCGCGCAGCAGTGCTGCTGACATCGGAATTATACCTTTAAGGTATGATTCCGATCTCTGCAGCAGCAGCAGTGTTGCCGCAGTAGTGCACTCCAAATTGAACCCTAATGTTACGTTAGAAAGGCTCAATTTGATGTGAGCGGAGAAGCGACGCGACACTGCTGCGCAACACTGCTGCGCGACACTGCTGCGCAGCAGTGCTGCGCGGCACTGCTGCCGCAACACCACTGGTCCCCATACATTCTCTATAGGTTTATATGAGACTACATTCCGAGCTCGGCAGCAGTGCTGCGCAGCACTGTCGCGCAGCAGAGTCGCGCAGCAGTGCTGCAGCAAGCAGCACAGCTGCTTGCTGCCTCAAACTGCGTCAACCTGCTTTCTCTCTGTATACGGCCTATGTTCCGTATTCCGATTTCGGAAAAAAAAGAAATTTATGGCTTCACCCCGGTGTCTGTCCGTCTGTATGTCTGTCACAAGCTGCCAGAGCTAAACGGTTTTGTGGCATAATGACCCAATGCCGTGGATTTGGATACCTACTTTCTAATATTAAATGCTTGCTTGGAATGCTTGGATAATTTCACACGGCGCCATCTAGCCTCAAACTAAGCAAAGCTTGTAATATGGGTGCTAGACAACTGATATACTACTTATATACTTTTTTAAATAAATACTTATTATACATAGTAACACCCAGACCCGGCACAGAAATTAAAATTCATCATTTCAATTTCTGCCCGGCCGGGAATCGAACCCGGGACCTCTGCGTGGTAAACCGGCATGTTGACCACTGCACCACTCAGGTTGTCATATTAAACACTAATATTAAGGGGTCGTTATGGGGGGTCAACAGCATAAACGCTTAAAAATTTATTTTTGTTATAATCGAGTGGGGTATCTTATGAACGCTAGCGTCTCATGTAGAGCGCTCCGGTAACGATCATTTGCTATTGTAAATTTTAACGTCATTAACGCTCATTGAGGAGCACTGTGGTTAGTGCCTGGCCCAGCAATTGCGGAGGTTAAGCAACGTTTGCTAGGGTCGGTCATGGGATGGGTGACCCAAAATAATTTATCTCGAGCTCTTTCGTGCTTCGGAAGGCACGTTAAGGCGTTGGACCCGGCTGCATTTGCAGTCGTTAACACCTACCAATCAGCATTGGGCCCGCGTATTGGGTTATGTATGGTCCATCCTCCTAATCCACCCATAAGGAAAGGAAGGCCCTGATACTGAAAAAATTTTTTTTTCTTCAAGCCAATACGTGTGTGGTGTCTAGAAAGATGGGTTTTTAAAAATGACATTGAGGTTTCTAAGACAATTTTTTCTCAAAGTCAGCCGTTTGAAAGATATACACCGCCAAAGTGGTAAAATGTGTGTCCCCCTTTAACTTTTAAAAGAAGAAAGTGAAAAATCTAAAGAAAATATATGCTGTAGATCTTAATAAACACTTTCAACTAAAATTGGTTTGAACGACATATATTTTGAAGTTTTTGAGATATAGCACATTTCCCAAAACCGCAAATATAACTTAGTCATTCATACCAACACTGTAAAAAACAAAGTTATTTTTGCAGACGAAAAATGATAGTGGTATTAAATATGGTATGGTATAAAGTAACTACGGAACCCTACGGCGCGTGGCCCGACACGCACTTGGCCGGTTTTTTCACCCTTTCGGGGGTAGAATTTTGAAAAACTCTGAGACTCATATTTAATAATTTTCAATCGTCAGCCTAAACACATCCTCGCTTCAAAACTGAGGGACTTTCATACAAAGTTTCATCCCTTATTTCACCCCCTTAGGGGTGGAATTTTCCTTACTGGATGCCAACACTGTATGAAGTATCTGTGTGCAAAATTTCAAGTCTCTAGGTCCAGCGATTTGGGCTGTGCGTTGATAGATCAGTCAGTCATTCAGTTTACGATTTTATATAATAAATGGTGTCTCACTAGGGACATCGATGTGGCTTAGATAGCAGGTATCGCCATCTAGTATCTAATTCCAATATTAGTTTAATATTACCTCACTAGATGGCACCTGGTACCTGCTTCGATTTGTTTTTGTAATATTCAAATACGGATAAAAAAGTCATGAAACTTTTAATTGTTTCTTAAAATAATCACCAAATGCAAAATTGTAGTGAATTCTTTCAAAATTTTGTAAAGTTTGTTGCTATCTGTGCTAAGCATGCTGCGACGACGGACATTTCTTTAGTATGGGATGAGGTATCTGTACTATAGTATTATGTAATCCGTGGTAATAATAATTGAATAATAATATGAATAAATAGTTAATAATAATAACTTTCCGATGATAAAACTATTGAACTTATGTTTTGGTTATTTTGTAATAACCTATTGTGACAACCCTGCTCAAATATTGTAACAATTTTGTACGTTCTTAAGAAGCTTTGTCTCTGGTCCTTTTCGTTACTCATGTGATGTCAGTGCATAAAGCCCACCGGTAACGATCAATTGCGATTGTCAATTTTTCCGCAATTGACGCCCATTGACGGAAAAATTGATCGTTTACGCGTGCAATTGAAGCGATTGTCAATTGCTCCAACAATGGCATTGACGGAAAAATTGACAATCGCAATTGATCGTTACCGGCGGGCTTAATGCATATGTATAATTACCACAGAACAAAATATTAATATTAGGTAGGTATAAGCCAAAACTAACAAAACTTTTTTGTCATCACTGTCTTCTTTTCAAGTACCAAACATTGAAGAAAAATAATTATCTATTTCTGTAATTCAAATTACGAATACGAATCGAGTCTTCTTTTTAGCGACAACCAACAGGACTGTCAGTAATCAATCAAACTTCAAACCCTCAACACGCAGTTATCATATAGTCATAAAAAAAGTAAAAAAAAGTGAAAGTACGCAAACTCGCACAATTCTCCGCTCGCGACTTCACAGTACGAAGAAAAGCGCCAAGATGCCTTGCTATCCGTGCTGCAGCCCTTGTTGCTACTCCTACTGCTCGCCTTGTTGCGGGTCGTGCTGCTCTCCGTGCTGCTACTACGGCGGCTGCTGCTAGTTACAGCTGATGCTGCGGGCTGTAGCCCGCCGGCGCAGCGCGAACCATTGACTAGAAGGAAAAGTGGTGGTGCATGGCGCACTGAAGTTTCCGTACTTGGATCCGCGCTCTCAGGGTTCGGGCGTGTTGAGCCGGTGCAAGCGTTGAGCTAATGCAAACGTCGAGCCTTGGGCGCCTTGGGGCTCCGTTGTGGCGTTGGGCTCCGTTGTGGAACTTCGAGGTCTTCTCGAGCTCGGAAGATGAAGCGCTGGCACGTCGACAGAAAGATGATGGTTCAAACTGTTCGCGCTGACGCCGCGCCGGTCTCGCCTCGCAGCAGGAACGTCGCTACTCTAGCTATGAAATCGTCGTTGTATTTGTACAAAGATGTTTCGATAAATATAATTTCAGGTCACTACTTAATTCTTTCATTTAGGTATATACTTTCATTTTTTCCTCGCTTAGTAGGTAGGTAGGGTCAAGGGCGTCGCCAGGGGGGAGCAGGGGGGGGCCGCTGCCCCCCCTAGAGGTTAAAATGTAGCCAACTGCAAATAACCAAAGTCCTAGGGTCGTGCAACTCGCTTTTCTGTTAAATCCTGCCCCATCCATTGATTTCAAAAGGAAGGATGCGCCCATCCGAATGTTTTGCTTTATAATTCCTTCATACCAGCAAAATCAGCGACATCTTTTAGAACCTACTCGAACTACTGCGGTATTAGAGGTGGGCAAAAAAGATTACTGAAGTGAACGATTTAGTTCAATTGGAGTTAAGAACTAGATCACTTATCTTTAGGTCACTAGAACTTTTAATTATTTTTTAATTATTTTTATTTTGGTAATTATATGTTTTTCGATGGTATTAAGGCCATAAATAAAAAGTAAACATAACAAAATCTCAATCATGTTTATTTCAAATTAGATGTTTTTGTGATTTTTTTCAGCTATACTAAACTAATATTGTAAACTATAAATTATTGAATATAAAGAGATTTATTATTAAATATAAAGAGGAAAGATTTGTCTGTTATTTTGATTGTTTGTAATGCATAAACTTAAAACTGATCAGATTTTAAAATTCTTTAACATATTGAAAGCTTTTATTAGCGAGTAACATTAGCAGTATTTTATTTAAAGAGATCCCTATGAAAATTGGAATAATGAAACGAACCCACAGTATATTTTTTTTTCTATAAAAGTAATAATTATTGATTGGAAGATGATGACATTCGTATCACAATCCTTATCCAACTAAATAATTACATTATCAAAATTGATTATTTACATGCAAATTGCTCTTAAAATTTAAGCATCAATATAAGTACCTACCTAAGGTTTTTTTAAAGGTATGTATTAAAAACTTTTTATTGATTAATCTTTATGTATAAAATCTATAAATTACACTGAAGCGAAGCGAGGGCGGGTCGCTAGTTGATTATATAAATATAGTCTGTTTAATATGTCAGAGATACAACAGTGATTATTTTATCCTAGTTTTTTACACAAGGAATAAATCTTAAAGCAAAGCTGCGGCCGGTCACTATACTGCATATCCTTACTATAATATTATGAATGTGAAAGTCTGTTTGTTTGTTTGTTACGCCTCCACGCCTTAGGGTCCCCCCAGACCTACCGGTTTCTTTTCTTTGCTTTGCTGTTCGGCAATGGAGCGCCGGCCAAGAGGCTCATTCTCAATCTATCGCATATTTTCAATCTAAGTACATTTCACATATGTGAGCTTTGTTACTTAAACGATCGTTATGAAAACACGAAAAAATAGTTCAGGTAGGTAATGATGCCACCCACGACACTGTTCAAAATTTATATGAATATGCGATCGATTTATTTTTAGCAATCAGAGACCATGTTTAGGGTGGCATATCTCCTAGAAGCATCCTACTTTACAACCCACACGATTATATTTGATAACACCAAGCTAATAGCTATTTTGCCAATTTGGTCTGGTCCCAATATGGGATAGATTGAAAATGACCCTGTTGGCCGGCGGTCTAAACAGCAAGGTAGAACAGCAAAGTAAAGAAAAGAAACCGGTAGGTCTGGGGGGACCCTTAACTACAGAACCGATCATCATAACTTACACATTGTCAGGAGAAAGACGGTACATTTCATCCCAAAAAAGTATTTTTCTTGAGGGAAAGCAAAAAACTTTCCACGCAGACGGATTCGCGGGGCTGCTAGTACTGCATAATTAATGATTAAACGAACTTACCTGTAAGTGAAGTTCTATCATAATTATGCGAAGGATTCTTCCGAAGATATTAGTATATTAACACATGTAGTATCGCTTGCATGTATCACCACTTAGCACGTTATTTTAGAGTAATAACCTAAAAAACCTAAAAAGAGAAGGTATTTGATTTAGAATTGACAGATATTTTGACATTTCCGGCTCGAATTCTCCCCGCCGTCTCCGGCGCCAACTATTTCATTTAGTTTAAAGTCCAAATCGTATGATATTTCCTTATTTTCTTCAGTGGGTGAACACTTATTGTAATTAACAATAAGCAGTAGGGAGGGTGGGACTCTATACTAATATCTTCGGAAGAATCCTTCGCATAATTATGATAGAACTTCACTTACAGGTAAGTTCGTTTAATCATTAATTATGCTTCAGGATTCTTCCTCAATATTAGTATATTAACACATGTAGATGTTTAAAGCATTATGTAAGAAAATGGAAATATCATCTCTTGTGTAATTAGTCTTTTAAATTTAAAATAGAAAATCAGTCACATTTAACATAATTCTTAATGTTTTGGTAGCAAAGACGGTACCTACAGATGGTTGGTACCAAGAAAAAAATAAGCAAGATTCGTTAGGAAAATTCAGTTTAATTATGATTAATCGATGATATCTTGCAAAGATAGTGAAATCATCTACCATTCCACCGTGTTACGTGGAATTTCTATAATAAAAATAAATGTTATGGCTATATAGCCATAACATACCTATATAGGTATCGGCGTACGTCGAGTGCTAAAACTGGTTACTATGGACTTGAGTCTACTCTACTATCATTGAATTTTACATTTCAGCAATCCTCTATCTACTCTACATATAAGAATTTTTTTTTTTTATTTTTTTTTTTTAGTCTGTATTGCTATTTTTATTTTTTATTTATAAATAAAAAGAAGTGATTATGAAATGTTTATTATAATAATAGCATTCTCAAAAAAGAAGGTCATTATAGAATGGTTTGTGTCAAAGTAAGAAGAATTCATGTTTCATACTTGAACTAAACAAATAATTAATTGATTATATTGTTTTCATTCTATGTGCAATAGGCAAGGTACCTCAATAAGAAACTTTTTTTTTTTTTTTTTTTTTAAGTTAGAAAAGAAACTAATTGGAAAATATTTAAGAAATAGTAATAAGAAATCTAAGATATCCATTGTATTTGAGCAATGTAAGTCTACGCCAAGGCGTAGTTAAATTCAATACCAAACCTTGAGATTAGCTCATATTGTGCAATCAATAATGAATCCAATATTAAATAATACTAATAATTGTGTTACACACTTCTGTGTTTATTCTGTCTATATTGTTATTTGGTGAATAATCGAACCATTTTTATTACCAAGCTCTGTACTTTCTGATAGTATCAGCAAATATCCAAGCTTAAATAACATAGTAATATACCTGTAAAATAATATCACCTTGATAATGTTGTACAAACCAGTCTATTTGTGCGATGAATTTCCGTCCCTGGAATTGGAAGTTAAAGGATGTTAGTACTTTAATAGACACTATATTACATGTAAACAATGGGTATCAAGGCTTAAAATTATGACGATCATGATGGCAGAATTGTAACAATAAGAAACTGTCACAAAAGAATAAAAATAATAGCTTGTCCGATTGACAGTGACAGAATTGTCTTTTTAAATAAAATAGGCACTAAACAAAAATAGCATTGTGAATGCGAAAATCTAAAATTAAAAAAATAATCGTCTTTGGGATCCAAATGCTAGGAATCAAGAAAAATATTTCTGTTATATTTTATTTCTACTACCTTATTCGACTTGCATTCGAATTTACTCAATTTCAATCCGAAAATACCAAAACTGGTAATAATTTTTTGAATAAGTGAATCGAGTTATAACGTCTACAATACTTTACACCAAATACAATAATAAGAAAGGCAATGAAAATATAATAAGCTACATGTTCTAGCTAGATAATTTATATGCAATTCTTTTTCAATGTTTTGATTCCTGGCCACAAGTGCCCCCAGTCTACCCCGTTGTTGAGAGGTACCAGAGAAAATAGTCCACAACTATGTCATTTTTAATTCGGTGTAACTATCGATGACATTCAACTATATAAAGTAAAATATAATATTATACCGGTATCTACAGGTTTAATCCATTCATAAAATAGTCATAATTTATTTTGCAGTTTTGTGAATGTTTTTCTTGTGAAAGACCTTGTGAAGGTAGCTAGAAAATTGTGAAGGTAGCTGTATAAAAAAATTGTATTTAAATTTATTGTGTATCTCAATTCTTTAAAAAATGTTCAGAGACACATTGTTAGAGTAAATATTATGTCCAATATAACAGGGAGATAATGTTGTCTAAGATGTCGTAGGCGGCGGCAGTAATTTTTTTGTAAAAATACGGGCACTACAATACCTAAAAGTTAAAAATTTAAATTCGTATATTTCTATTACTTTTCATATCAATATTAAAACCATAAAGTTGATGGGATTTCTAAAATGCAAAGACTTCTATGTTGTATTCTTAGAATAATTACTTGTTTTCTTACAAACAATAACCATTTTTTATTTTTAATGTAGGTTAAACTTTTATACTGTTTATAATAATGCGACTTCTGGGATTTCTAGAATGTGTTTTGTTATAAACAATAAGCATTTTATAGGATAACGTTTTTACAGTTTATAATAATATGACTTCTGTTAGATTTTTACTAAACCTGATATGACAACCTGATAAAACATTTTTTCTCGAACAGAGATGTTGAACCTTCATCTTAATGTGTAGTTGACAAATTATTGTCTGTCACCAAAACACAAACGTATTATGTGGCTGTTATGCATTTCGCCCGAAATTTAGTCAAATTAATGTTAGAATTTAATATATATCTCTGGAGATGGCACAAGTGAGTACGAGTGAGTATAAAAGAAAATAATAATAATCTTGGTGCCCTCCTAGCGCAGTGAAAATAGTATTTTCACACATGTCGAATTTAGACCAAACAACTATGTGGACGCCTATGTGCCTACAGTTGGCGACCACTGCCTGCACTCGCCGAATACAGATAAATGCTGCACTAGATCCTTACGAGTATCCTTACCCCGCGCACGATGATCGAATGTGAATGTTGACGAATGTATCCTCGGCAACCGTTTCGATGGACCGTAACGGCCGCCTGCGGGTCTGCTGCTATCGACGAAAGAAATCGTTGATGGGGCCTCGTCGCCGCGTCTCGATATTCGTTTGCCGTCGGAACTAAGCATATGGTATACCTGGCTGCATGTTTCGTTTGTTGTTTTCAAGTTTAAATTGTTTTGAAACAAAATGTACCAGCAAATAAATATATAAATCAGCCCCAAAAGTTATGTTTTATTTAAGCACTGCGCCCGGTTTACTTACAGTTTTTTCGTTAATCAATATCGTTAACCTCAGGCCTGTAGCAATTGCATCATTCATTTTCGACTCAACTGTTGGTGGCCTTTTAAGTGAACAGCATCAATTACACTTGAGTTGACCATATACCTACTGTTTATAATAAAATGTATGTTGTGCACAACAAATAAATGTTGCAATGCCCCATTGTATAATGTAAAAAGTGCAAAACACCGTCTTAAATTACTGTCATAAAAAAGATGTTCTATATTGGAAAGCTGCTCCTTAAGCTTCATTATTACTATAATATATCTACTTGGCTAACAACCTCTGCACATCAGAATCATTATCATTAAGATCAATCAATTTATGTTTTACACACACAAATTCAATTTGAAAATTAATAGACAGGTAATTTGTACATATATACATTTTACAAGGGCATAGCTTAGAAATAAACATACTAATTAGTTAGTCATTAAACATAAATAATAAGCCTGAAACATAGGATCTCCTAGTTAAGGCAAATGTTTAAAGTTTTTACTTATTAAAACTGTGGTACACAGTAATAAACACTTTGCATTTATGGATAACAAAATGTAAGGATTCTATTATTCAATTTCTTATTGAAATTTCTATCAGCAGGCCCATGTTAGGCGTACCTATATTAATAGAAGCTATTTCACATAAAAATTGTGAAATATCAGGTATCAGCTAGTTGCTGCATAACTTATTATCTGGTTCCATGAAGTAGATAAATTTTAGCATTTATTTATAGCTCTGCTTATGAACGTTATACTGGCAGTTTTTCGTTACAGTTGCAACAATGTGTATAATAAAATCATACATAATTATATTATATAAATTTTGCAAGCCAGAAATTTATCTCAGTACCGATGGCACTCTATTATTCCGTTGGGATCAACTCAACACCAGGGATATCTATGATATCGAAATTCATACCTGATGAACTAAGCTGTTGTCAGGGCTGCTGTTGCAGCTCCAGCAGAGCAGCCGCCTGGCTGGAAGGCGGATGGCGGCGAATTCGGCGGACGGCGGAGTCACCCGATTGGTGCTCGGCAACGGTTCCAACGTGGTAACCTTTGAGGGCAGCTTGCTTTTTATCCTGTCGCGTCATCAGGGTCACTTTGAGTTGCTGCACTTGTTGCAGTTGCGTTGTCTGACCTATCTATGCGGTGAAATAGTCCAGTGTGACTATTTCGAGTGCAATAGATATTTGGTTCATGCCTTATTAGACACATGCCTTATGACAGAAAGTACCCAGTATGGTAAGTTCGTGTCAGACAAAATTAAATAAATAAATGGTAAAAGCCCAGGGTAGCAGTTACGCATTTTTAAATCTCAGCAAACAATGTTGTCTGGGAGGGAATGCTATTAGCATTAAGTCCGCTCTTTTTGTACTCATGTACATTAAAGTAAAATAAATAAATATGGTAAAAGCCCAGTATGGCAGTTACGCATTCATAAAGGGAAGCAAAAAAGCCAAGTAAACGGTAAAAGCCCAGTCTGGCAGTTACGCGTTCAAGCCAAGTAAACGGTAAAAGCCCAAAATGGCAGTTACGCATTTAATAGTGTTTCTCCATCTTGTATTATTCTTCTTGTCCTCTTCCGTCTTGAAAACTTTTTTCCTTTCTGCACGAAGCATTTTAACTAAGTATAATTAAATTTTCACTGTATAAAATATAATTCTGAAGAATTCTCACTTTGAGATTGTATGCGTGCGTCCGTGGCGAAGCACGAAAAGCGAATGAAATAGTTGGCGCCGGAGACGGCGGGGAGAATTCGAGCCGGAAATGTCAAAATATCTGTCAATTCTACATCAAATACCTTCTCTTTTTAGGTTTTTTAGGTTATTACTCTAAAATAACGTGCTAAGTGGTGATACATGCAAGCGATACTACATGTGTTAATATACTAATATTGAGGAAGAATCCTGAAGCATAATTATGGGAGGCAGGAGTTTCATTTTCTGAGTTTAATTATTTTGTTATACGCGTGAATGCACTAAATATTTCAATCTCAATTCGCTGTAATGCCATTGCTTTCAGCTTCCGTAGTCCAGCTTTTGACATCTGTGTCATAAAAATTAGCAGAGCATATTCTTGCGTTTTAGGAGGCTTGAAATAGGGCTCTTTTCGTTATTTTGGAATAATGCGACTCCATATTTCTTTACACACTAGATCATTAGGCAATCTGTAATTATTTGAATTGAAATGTAATGTAGTGTAGATACTTAATAAAAATATTTTTGCAGCGAATATGTTTCATAGGAGACATTTCTGTACGTAGTGTTCGTAATCTATCCTTACCGTTTACTCTCGTTCTTGGAGTTAATAAGCTATGGAACTAAATGAGCTAAAGATCTTATATGGACTCAAGTGAATTAGTTCATTTGAGTCATGATGACCCATCTCTAGTGCCTCGAACAATAACTAGTAATAGTAAAATCTTTTATACTTTATTAAAATTGTTAGACACGTAATAAAAATAATGTAAAGCTACTAACCGATGATACGATATTCCATGAAACTTTTTAACCTTTGCATCATGTTTTTTGCAATCTTCAAATGCACAATTCGGCATTTTTATGTCACGTCAATCACCATCTGTCTGCCATAGTCTCCCGCGTATGACTGAAATGCGTTGGCCCTAAAACTGTATTTTTAGGGCCAACCAACTGGCGTCATTTCATAGTGACTTTGACCGGGTCCTTACGCTAGTAATATAATAAGTCTATGGCCCCATCTCAAAACTTGAATAAATTCACTAGGTGCTCTTGACTGTACCTACAATTCATATTTTTCTCATACTCTTTAATATTAACTTGCCCCCCCCCCCCTGGGCCATGGGCTGGCGACGCCCTTGGGTAGGGTGGGAGATAATGTTATACCTAGGTACTGGTAGGGAAAGGAATTCATGGTTTGGGCGCGTTGTACTAGTCGCTAATGGCTCAATGTGCGGCAGCAGTTATGGGAAGTGTAATGAAAACATAATTCCCAAAAGACCTAAGACCTAAACCTTTCATTATGCGAGCGAAAGATGTAGGTGGTCGGGATGCATAGTTCCCACCCGTAGTTCAACTGAATGAACCTCCGAACTGAAAACATTCCGTTGAAGCTGTTCCATGATGGAACAGAAGTTCCGTTGAAGCTGTTAGGTGTACTTGATGGAATTACGAAGGGATTGGCTATTCCCGTTTAAGGTATACTCCAAATTGAACCGTAATGTTATGAAAGGCGGCTCAATTTGAAGTGACCGGAGAAGTGCTGCGCGGCAGTGTCGCCGAGCTCTGAATGTAATCTCATATAAACCTATATGGAGACCAGTACGCTGCAGTAGTGCTGCGGGGCAACACTGCTGCTTGCTGCCGACATCGGAGTCATACCTTTTATCCACCCTGCTGCGGCCCACCCTGCGTTTTCAGATTATCCGGTCAGTGTCGGACGACTATAGCCGACAGCCGATAGCCGACACCACGTTCAGATTCGGCCATTTGCACGATAGACTATTGGCTAGACACACTATGCCGAAATTACGCAAGTCATTCTGCATAGACATTTTGCTTTTTAGTCATTCTGTAAGTTAGTCATCTTTTTAGGCAGTGTGATTAGGAAGGAACCAAAGTTCGGCCGCCTTAACTGAAATCGGTTGCAAGGACTATTTATTTTTATAGCAAAACCTTATTATGTTAGTATTAAATATTGAAGTCACTACTGGCATCGCTTGGTTGAAATGTCCCTTTCGCACAACTGATAGTGCTGAAGGTAATAGCAGTTCCCCAAGGCACTCCTAGTCGTGTCACGTGGTTGTGCTACGGGTAAGAAACAGTTGTATAGATGCAACAGCGCATCATCACGAAAAGCGCAACGCTACTGCCTTGCTCGGGAATAGGCGCGGCAGGCAGCACACTGCTGCTAGCTGCCGAGATCGGAAATCATATCTTTACTCTAAAAGACCTACGTTACTAGTTAGATATAGGTACTTAAATGAAACAAAACCTTCCACTAAACACATTTTATATCAAATCTTCAACATGTAGAGCACACAACTCTGCGAAATATCCGATAACAGACACGGCGGCCAGCCCAGCGAACACGACGAAAGACACGATGAAGTAAATGTTCTCTTCGGATACTGCTCCGGGAGATGGAGATATCTGCAATCAATACAAATACTTAACTTAGTTTATCTTTACACTGACAATAAAATAATGTCTATTGCGACGAACTTGATTCTATTGAGTTTTTTGTTTGACAAAGGTTTGATTGAAAAGGTTAGCACCATCTTACACCACCGGTTATCCTATTTTGCTGGATGATACCCTAGACCTACCTACACTTTCAAAAAAGAAAGCTTAAGGTAAATTAGTTCCTACCTACCCTATTTTAAGGACTGTAGAGGCAGGCGCGGTCGCAGCCTGAAATTTTGGGGGGGGGTCACTAATAATAATAATTGCTTTTCTGTAAAGTTTTAGAAGCTTTTTCTATGTGACGTGTACATTTTGGGGGGGGTCATGTCCCCTGTGACCCCCCCCCCCCCTCGGACCGCGCCTGTGTAGAGGAGGATTCCCCGAAATTATTTTTCCCTATTATTTTAAATTCCATTCGCTTTATTCCCCAAACTTTTTTTTTTACCGATAGAACAATTTCCTGAAGCATTATTCCACATTATCATGAATTTCTAGCCGTTTTCGATACCAAAAGGTATTTTCACCCATTGATAATTTTCCCCAATCTTATGAATTGCCAGACTGCCAGTCGCATTTGTTCCAAACTGTATAAACATCTGTTCCGTATGTGTATGAATAAACTGCCTACTTATTCAACCGCTTTTGATTATTAATTTTATTTGGAAAATTAATAAACCTCTTTGTTTGCGATAGATTCAGATGACAATGTCAATTGATGTGTCACAGCAGAAAACACATTTTATTGGTAAAAAATATCGTGTCCTATCCTATATTCAACCTAAATACGCATGCACGCGAAGTCTCGGGCAAAAGCTAGTAAGCTAGTATAAGTACCCAGCTTGGAAAAAATGCGACTGGCAGTCTGGAAATTCATAAGATTGGGGAAAATTATCAATGGGTGAAAATACCTTTTGGTATCGAAAACGGCTAGAAATTCATGATAATGTGGAATAATGCTTTAGGAAATTGTTCTATTGGTAAAAATAAAGTTTGGGGAATAAAGCGAATGGAATTTAAAATAATAGGGAAAAATAATTTCGGGGAATCCTCCTCAACAGTCATTTTAAGGCGAAGAAGACTATCCACATTCAGAAAAAACTAATCAACTTCAATAATTATCGAGTTGAAAACCCATACGAATTTTAACCAGACGGTATTTTACGCTGTGAATTAAATCTTTGTCTATGAACGCATAAGATAACATGGGAATATTATACGTGCACCGATCGGTACCAAACCCACAGACTCGCCTGTACCTGAAAGCACTCAGCAAGAGGATGGACAGCAAGGTCCTGGGGGCGAGCAGCAGGGTCCACACCCTCCCGTAGTTGGCGAGCACCCGTTGAACGAGTACAGACAGTAGCCTCCCGAGTGAGGTCCTCCCACGAAACCTCCGTAGTACACCGGCATGGTTCAATTTTGGCTCCGAGCGGAATTTTGAAAACTGAAAATTTTCCCCGACGACGCGACAACTCTGCAAAACGATTGTGAACTGTCTGATTTTTGAAGGCGTTCCAATTTTGAATATCTATTTTTTATAGACAGAGTCACTGTCCTCCAACAAGGTCAGACGGAGTACAAAATAAAAAAAAAATGCTGGCTGTAACTAAATTTATTTTTTTATATTTCTTTTCTTTTGCTTGTAGATGACCTATTTGAAGTGCTCCGTGTCGTAAGCATTCCAAATTCTAAAATAATGATGAATGATGGAAAACTAGAATGTCAAAAAGTCAAAAATAAACGTCATAATCCATCACGAAACTTCAAAAACAAAGGCATTCAGCGAGAAAAAATAAGAAAATCTTAAAAATCTCTAAAAAAACTGATAAAAATTAACAAAACTCGTTTGGAAAAAGCCATGCCTTATCAATACGGATGCTACCGGAACTTTAACATCGGCACGTTCGCGCGGTGCCCGGGCGGTTGCGACCGGCCCATGTGCTGCTGCGGCCCGCCGTGCGTGCAGGGCTGCTGCTGCTCTCCCGTAGGGCCGTGCTGCAACTGTCACTGCGGCCACGTGCCGTGACCTCACTGAGTCTGCTAGACAGGCTGGTGTCCTTGTGGACTGTTGGATTATATAATTTAATACTGATTTCGTTGTTTTATTATTAAAGATAGCTTAGCTAGCTACCGTATCTGTAAGAGCCCAAACTTGATGTTTTGAAAATGTTTTTTGGTTTAATTTTAGACAAGTGGCTGAAATGTAACAATGTGATATACTTTAGAACCGGCTCAGCAAGCCCTTTCATTCGATAGATTCGATGAGCAGGTTCGAAAATTATACAGGGTCACTGGAAATATGACGTATTCCTGCTTAGGGGTTATAGATGAGGTCAAAACAAATATTTTTTGTCATATAACTTTTTCTCAAAAAATTAATAGTTTTTGAGTTAATTGAAATTAAGTACATTTTTACCAAAAGTACGTTTTCAGACACAAAAATTTAAAATAAAAGATAACTACTCATTCGATTCCGGTTTTTTATTATTTTGGGATAAAAAACAATCTAAGTGTTGATAATGATAAAAAAAAATTACAAAAAGTACAGGTGTTTATAAAAAAACAATCCTTAAATGCATTTATTTTTTTATTTTCTCTAGATTTTTTAGAAATAACATCAAATATCTTTAAAAAAATCCTAGTAACTAAGCGTGCATAATATTTTAAAAACATCACCATCTATTCAGCTTTCAGTTGAGGTATAAAACTTAATAATAACTTAAATAAAAATGAGAAATTAAGACTTAACTAAATAGCAGTCCCATTTCATGTAGCAAAAATTTCCTACTTCAAGCGCTTCGGAGGTGGCCGTATTGTCCTACTTATTCCATAAATGTGAAAGTTTGCTTGTTTGGATGATTGTTAATCAATCACGCAAAACGGTTGAACGGATTTGGATGAAATTTGGCTCACAAATAGTTTATAAGCCGGATTAAAACATATTATCTTGGTTAAGGGTTCCCTAGGGATTTTCTCGAATGTAAATGCGAATGCAGTCGCGGGCGGAAAGTAGTTTGCCATAAATGGTCGTACTTACTAAAAATACTTTCGTCCGAGTGAGTTTGAGACAGGATTTTTTTCCGCCGATGAGCCAAAATTTTATACAAACTGTGTCACAAATAACCATGCATATCAGCTATTTTTAATGCCCCGCTGCTGGGGAACTGGCCTACCTTTTGGCTTGTGGATGGATGAAGTGGACAGGCCATACCCACCACGTGGACCCAATGTGGATTGGTCAGTGTTAACGACTGTAAATGCAGCCAGAACCAAGGGCTCAATGTAAGGTACATTGAGTTAACACCGACCAATCCGCATTGGGCCCACGTGGTGAGTTATGGCCCGTCCGCTTTATCCCAAAAGGAAAGGAAGGCCTGTTCCCCAGCAGCGGGTCATTAAAAATGGCTGATATGCATGGTTATTTTTGATGCTGTCTGTATAAAATTTTGACTCATCGGCGGAAAATTATTCTGTTTCAAACTCACTCGGACGAAAGTATTTTTAGTAAGCACGATCATTTATGGCAAACTAGCTTCCGCCCGCGACTTTGTCCGCAATTACATTCGAGAAAATTTCTAGGGAACCTTTAACCAAAATAATAGTATCCTCCTATGTTTAAATCCTGTTTATAAACTGTCTGTGTGCCAAATTTCATCCAAATCCGTTCAACCGTTTTGCGTGATTGATTAACAATCACCCAAACAAGCAAATTTTCACATTTATCATATAAGTAGGATAATACGGCCACCTTCGAAGCGCTTGAAGTGGGAAATTTTTGCTACATAAAATGGGACTGCTATTTAGTTAAGTCTTAATTTCTCATTTTTTATTTATGTTATTATTAAGTTTTATACCTCAACTGAAAGCTGAATAGATGGTGATGTTTTTAAAATATTATGCACGCTTAGTTACTAGGATTTTTTTAAAGATATTTGATGCTATTTCTAAATAATCTAGAGAAAATAAAAAAATAAATGCATTTAAGGTTTGTTTTTTTATAAACACCTGTACTTTTTGTAATTTTTTTTATTCATTATCAACACTTAAATTGTTTTTTATCCCAAAATAATAAAAAAACCGGAATCGAATGAGTAGTTATCTTTTATTTTAAATTTTTGTGTCTGAAAACGTACTTTTGGTAAAAATTTACTTAATTTCAATTAACTCAAAAACTATTAATTTTTTGAGAAAAAGTTATATGACAAAAAATATTTGTTTTGACCTCATCTATAACCCATTAGCAGGAATACGTCATATTTCCAATATATAATTTATTTGTCGATCCAGTTTTTCGTAATTTATCAAAATAATCTGCCTTATGAGAATTTACTTTGAGAGAAAAAACCCATAAGTATACGTATACACATCGTCTTTGATAAGTACCTATTTAATCTTTGTCCATATTATGTAAAACAAACATATTTCACGTAGTGAAATAGTTCTATCGCTTAGTTTTACTAGTAGAACTAAACGGAGAAAAAAGTCCTTTTAGTTCTACTAATTTCTGTCAAAAAATTTATAGGACTAAACGGACAAAAAAAATCTTTTAGTCCTATTATTTTTAGGGTTCCGTACCCAAAGGGTAAAAACGGGACCCCATTACTAAGACTCCGCTGTCCGTCTGTCTGTCTGTCTGTCTGTCACCAGGCTGTATCTCATGAACCGTGATAGCTAGAAAGTTGAAATTTTCACAGATGATGTATTTCTATTGCCGCTATAACAACAAATACTAAAAACAGAATAAAATTAATATTCAAGGGGGCTCCCATACAACAAACGTGATTTTTTTCCTTTTTTACCCGTGGTACTACTACATTTTCAGTGATATATTTTTAAATCCTTACTTATCTTCTTTGAACTACGATGCCAAAGTACCAGGGTAACATAAATTTAGAGGAGATTAACTTTAATAATATTTGTACAATTAACTAATCCCATCAAAACTAAGATGCCTTTATGATTTTTTCTAGTAAAGAGAAGACAGACTATTGCACTAAACTTAAAGATCGCCTAAAGCGGGAATTACATTAGGCCGACGTGGGCCACGTACGCCGATCTGGGTGCGTTCGATAATGTACTCTATGGATACGTCCATAGAGTACTATGGGCAACAGCGTCGCTTAACCACTGCTAAGATTAAAATCGCTTGCACGCCGCGCCCGCTGTCACATACGTTTAGTTCGTGCAGGGGCGATACGCGCGCACACGAATTTTGTTGCAAACTGGTTAAGCGACGCTGTTGCCCATAGTACATTATTAGTACATCGGTTCCCATACATTTTACATAGAGGATAGTCGTTTAGAGCTACACTACATCCACGCCTTGCGACGCGATACCACGTTACTCAACGCAACGAAAAATATGTCTTATGATACGTCATAAGACATATTTTTCGTTGCGTTGAGTAACGTGGTATCCCGTACATAGGGACTAGGGCATGCTCCCGGGAATCCCCGGTACCGATTTTTCCCGGTATTTCCCGGGATATTGACGTTTTACGCAGTACCGGTACTGATAATTGATTTCCCGGGAAATTCGGTACTTTCGGTACTGTTCTTATAACTTAAAATTTGGACAATAATTAAGCGTCTATTAGCTTTAAATGCCGCTATATTGCCCTTCAAACAAAAATAAATGAATGACGCGCAAAGTAAGACGAGCTGATACACACCGGGCTTTCGTCTTCAGACATTGAGGTAAGTTGGATGCAAATATTTACTAAAGCTTTTCGAATGCTGCTCATACGAGCTGAATTCGACGAGAGATATCCTTCTCGAAATTTAAATTACCTAACTGGACTGTCTACTTAGGTACCTTTATCTTTCCGTATTCATAATGGTCAATAACTTCAAACGTAGTGTTCTCAGCATGAACTGGAGCGGGTACATAAACATTCAACATGATTTACGTCTCATCATCCCAAGTCCCACTCTTTGGAAAGCACTACGGAGTCTTCAAGCATTGTGTTCAGGTCTTCCAAGGTCTCAGCCTTAAGAACTACATCGTCGGCAAAAAGAGGGTAAGTTAGATACTCGCCCTAGATATTGATACCGAATCCATTCCAGTCAATGAGATTAAAGATGTTCGCCAAGCTCCAACGCAGCGGTGAACCGTTTCTGAGAAAATACGTCTTCCTGTCCCACACCTTGGATGGACATTCAACATGATTATCATCTTATAATCCTTCTCCCACTTTTTGGAAATCACTACGGAGATCTTCGAGCATTGTGTTCAGGTCTTCCAAGGTCTCAGCCTTAAGAACTGCATCATCGGCAAAAAGAGGGTAAGTAAGATACTCGCTCTAGATTTTGATACCGAATCCTTTCCAGTAAATGAGATTAAAGATGTTCTCCAAGCTCCAACGCAGCGGTGAACCGTTTCTGAGAAATTACGTCGTCCTGTCTTACACCTTGGATGGACATTCAACATGATTTTCATCTTATAATCCTTAGCCCCATTCTTTTGAAAGCACTACAAAGATCTTCGAGCATTGTGTTCAGGTCCTCCAAGGTCTCAGCCAACCATATTGAACTACATTATCGGCAAAACGAAGGTAATCGCCATAGGTGTTGATACCGAATCCTTTCCAGTCCATGAGATTAAAGATCTTCTCCAAGCACCCATGCAGCGGTGAACCGTTTCGGAGTGATTACGTCTTCTGGTCTCACACCTTGGATGGGATTTGTGCTCTGGTTTGGTAATAGGACCGACATAGTAGCATTTTTGTATAGGTTCCTCAGCACTTGGCTTTGATAATTGATATACCTGTAGTCCACTTGGCACCTTTGCAAAGACCGCAGCACCAATAATTACCTCAGTAAGGCATTAGCTGCCAAGTAACCCACAAACAATAGAATTTCTATTAAGTTTACCTACTACTAATTTGTTCTGTTAAAAGCAAAAGACTAGGTATATTCTTTACTGTGTTCGTAAACCAAATAATTATAAAAAAACCGGCCAAGTGCGAGTCGGACTCGCGCACGAAGGGTTCCGTACCAAAAAACGGCAAAAAAATTACGATTGTTGTATGGGAGCCCGTCTTAAATAATAATTTTATTCTGTTTTTAGTATTTTTTGTTATAGCGGCAACAAAAAAACATCATCTGTGAAAATTTCAACTGTCTACCTGTTGTCGTTATTAATATAGAGCAAAAAACGGCAAAAAAATCGCGTTTATTGTGTGAGAGCCCCCCTTAAATATTAATTTTATTCTGTTTTTAGTATTTGTTGTTATAGCGGCAATAGAAATACATTATCTGTGAAAATTTCAACTGTCTAGCTATCACGAATACATGAGATACAGCCTGGTGACAGACAGACAGACAGACGGACAGCGAAGTCTTAGTAATAGGGTCCCGTTTTTACCCTTTGGGTATGGAACCCTAAAAATGAAGAGTTAAAAGGAGAAGTTCGTATTCGTAACATAGATTAGGTACCTATGAGTTACTTATTTTATTTTATTTACGATACAGTAAAAAAAATCTCAGTACCGAAAAGTCCCGAAATTTCCCGGGATTCCCGGTACCAGAGTTAGCGCAGTACCGGGAATTCAGTTTTCTCCTCAGTACCGGGACTGCAACCCCTAATAAGGACAGACAGCGGGAGCGATTTTGTTTTATACTATTTAGTTATTTGGTTGGACTGCAAAAACTGCCAGGTTGCGAACTGGCAGACCAATTAATATTTAAAGGGGATCATTTTAGCTACTAGGAGAACTTGGTTTCATCCAGTAACTCGATGAGGTAAAATAGCACCCCCATGCGGCCCCTAAAAATGGTTGGACTGCGGAACCCTCCAAGAATTCGCTCGGCAGACATAATTATTTAAACTCTACTAATAGAGACTAAAAGCAACGAAAAGGTTTTGTTCAGTAACCACATGAGGTAAAATGATGGTCAAAAGTAGGTAGCACAGCTTTGCACCACCAAGGTTCCTCCAGGCTGAGCCCCGGCAGACCAACATTTTTCTTACCTATTTAAGGTCTACTTTTCGTGGAAGGTGGTAATATCCAGTAACTCGATGGGGTAGGTAACCGTGCGGTGGCCGCCCGGTCTATTAGTTACTTAGGCATAACATTATTAATAAAACACGTCTATTGAAGTCGGGTGGGGCTGGAAGACAACTAATTTTTTTTTATATTTCTAAAAGCCCCACCCGACCTCATTAGACGTGTTTTATTAATAATGTTATGCGTAACTAATTATTTGAATATTATTTCTCGCTTTTTAGAGGTATTTAATTTTGAAGCTGTTTTTGTTTCAGGTTTTTTGAAGTTTCTCGCTTTTTTAAAGGTATTTAATTTTGAAGCTGTTTTTATTTCAGGTTTTTTGAAGGAGGTTTTTCTTTTTTGTTAAAAAAGTTTTTTATTTTCAACTTTTAGTAGAAGGTATGTAAGCATGTAAATATTTTTTAACTGTATAAAATATTTTCAATGATAAAATGCCCACAACTCAATTTCCAAATTTACGCTGTTTGTTTTTGAGGAGTTCCGGTGTGTCTTTGTAGTCCAAGTCTAGTCCGTCGTCCGTAGCAACGTTGCATCGCAGACCATGGTTTGGTTTGTTTTGGATTGTCATAAAAATACCCAAAATCCAAATCACTTTACATGTACTATTTGAATATGAGGAGTTCCCTTGTGTATCTTCGAAGTTCAAGGTCCAATATCGATGAAATTAAAATGTGACCACTCTTGAAGTATACCCTTTCAAACAAAAAAAGAATCATCTAAATCGTTACATAAACAAAGATGTTATGTTCGAAAGTCCGTGAAAACACGTGTGATGGCAAGCTAAATAATTGTCATTTTTCAGGATTATGAAACAACTACTAGCCAGATCTCTGTAATTTTTTTATGGGACCACACAAGAACTATGTTTTTTGAGATAAAAAAAATAATTGTATAAATCGGATAACAACTGACGAAGTTATGGTAAAACAAACATTAAAAAAAAATTAAAAAAAAATACCGTCGTCTTGAGAACCTCCTCTAGGGTTTTCGGACCCGGGTACCCAGGTCGGGTATACCCGGGTATACAAGAGAATTTGGAACCGGGTAATAATTGATGAAAAACCCGGGTACCCGGGTATAATAAGCTGTTATCTCTGTTAAGATGTCTGCGCGATTTTTCTAAAGTATTTCTATAACTATCTAAGTAACTTTTTTAAGGAAATGCATGTCGAAAATAGTCGAAATACGAGAACACCGTCTTTCCGAAGACGGATCTTTTTATGTTATGTTTTTTTCAACAGATATTTGCTGGGAGTACCTAGTTGTTTTTTCTTGATAAATACACTGTCTAACCAATCGATTAAATTCCTTAAAGTGGGTTTTCTACGAATAAAACAATAATTACAAAAATACTTCCCTATACTAATACTTGTTCTTAATGACTAATACAATGTTTTAGCTGTCTAAAGTAGGGTCAATTTAATAGATCACATTTAACACTTCATCAAAATTTAACAACGTAACCTTCTAACGGCGGGCACATAATATTTATTTTATTAAAGGCGCTTTTTTCAGTTAATAATAAATAAATATTAATTGTTGTAAAAATCACAAGGAAAGCAAATTTACGATTTAGTTTGATAAATAACACTTCAGATGTCAGATGTGTCATGTGATCTAAATTGCTCTACTTTAGTTACTTTACTTAGGGAATATCCATATCTCTCTAGCATTAATATCTTTATTTTATTAGTGGAACACTCATAAAAAGGGATTTTATGTTTTAAACGATTAAAATTTAACGGTGTGTATGTTTAATTGAGCGAAACACATGAAAAATGTGTAGTTTTATTTGTATTTGAAGATACCCGGGTACCCGGGTATTCCCGGGTATTGAAGTGTAATTATGAAGTTTAGCAAGGTAATACCATTGTTTAAATCAGGAGATAAAGAAGACCCTAGCAATTACAGACCAATATCGAGTGCATACATGGATTAAAAAGTAAAAAAATAAAATGCACGCATATACCAAGGAGTTTTAAATAAGGATTGTTAAGAAAGAAGGTTGATAATTCGAAATAAAGAGTATGGACGTAATGAGGTCGCATGTATGAAACAAATATGAATTAAGCAAAATTAATGAAATTTATTAACAAATTATATGTTTTATGATTATAAATAAATAAATAAGATGATGAGATATTAATGAATGAGAGAAAAACAACGTAATGTAATCAAAGCGACGCGACGGGAATCTACTTTACTGACTCTATGAATAAAATTTTTCAGCATAGGTTTGATTGAATTATTTTTGTGGATAGCGAATTACAAAAATGAATGCGTCTAACGATGTAGATAGTTTTCTAACTCCAAAAGAGTTAAGGAACAAGTTTCTTGCTGAATTAAGCTTTTTACCAGAAAAGTGACGTGAAAATTTTCTCACTGGTAGAGGTAAAAAGTTGCATGTTATACACGGATCAAAATTTTGTTCTGCCTCGTGCCTTTAAATCACTCACTGTACTCAGTAGTCTATATTAGAATCACTCGCTACGCTCGTGATTCAATTCTAGACTACTTCGCTAGTTCGTGATTTAAAGTCGGCACTCGCAGCACAAATTGATTTTGGTCACTTGTATAACAAATAACTATTTTCCGTTGTCCCATCAATGGGACGTCCAATAGAGCTACGGAATAGGGGAAGTTTCCATCTCTTTTTAGTAGGAAAACACAAATCCGAGGGATGGCACCTATTCGTTTTCTAGTAGATAGGTATTATAGCTTTATGAATGCAAAATTCAAAGTTTTCTGTTTTTCTCAAAATAATGTTAACGAACAAAAAAAAGAAATTGCTCCAAGTGGATTGTTTGTTAGTTAAAGACTACTTACCTACCTACTTTTATTATTGAATGTTCGGAGTCATCGAAGAAAGTCCCAACGACACGGGTTTGAGTTTATCCTACGATTTATGTATCTATGTAGATACCAAGTCCAAGTACCTACCTACAATCTTCATTTCTGCACTCTGCGGGTATTTTTGTGGGTTCTACGAATCGCGCACGAGACTACAAACAACTTCGCGAATCGATATTAATCATCGTAAAGCTTTGTAAAATGTAATTAGGTAGTATTACAAAAATGTTGGCAGAGTTTCAAGCCGGTTTTATGTTCCTAACTAAACTATTTTTTGGAACGATGTAAATGGCGCTGTCCCGGTTTATGTTCACGCTTTATGTTCCCTAGAGCGAGGGGTCGGTGTAGCCACTCATTTGCCCTGCAATTCTGGGTTGCATGATACAACATTACCTACCTACTAATTTGTATTATGATGTAGGTACTTTGTTACTTCAGTGAATTTTGTTTATAAATATAATGGATCTTTATCTCGGGTTAGGATGGAGTGATAATAAAACAGCAGAAAGGATGGCAAGACAATGTATAAAAAACCGATCAAGAGCGAGTCGGACTCGCGCACCGAGGGTTCCGTACCATCATTAATATAAATATTTGGATATGTTACTTTAGAAAAGTCTTTCAAAAGTAGGATAGACGGAGGACAGGCAAAATGGTGGATGGGCGACCAGGCGAACAGGTGGAAGGGCGAATAGGCGGACAGTTAATTTACAAATCTTAACCACAGCTGCTTATGGTGACTGAAAAACGAGTGGCTGACACTCTACATTGCAAACTGTTTATATTCATTGATGTACTATGGGCAACAGCGTCGCTCAATCAGGTGTTTCTTTCAGGTACTATTTCGGGGGGGCGGTGCCCCCTCGGAGCAGCCTTAGTGCCCCCCCCCCCCCCCCCCCCGGAGAAAAATAAGTTGTGTGTAGGTAGACGAGCTAACTAGTGTAGTGATCGACGGACGAGCTCCCCCGAACTTCTTGATTGCCCCCCCCGGAGAATTTTGTCTGAAAGAAACACTGTTTGCAACAAAATTCGTGTGCGCGCGTATCGCCCCTGCACGAACTAAACGTTTCCCCTTATAATTTTTAATCGTCATCGTCAGCCTAAACACAAAATTTGAACATCCTACCTTTGAAACTAAGAGACTTCCATACAAACTTTCATCCCTTAACTATTTCATCCTCTTGGGAGGTGAAATTTCCAAAATCCTTTCTTAGTGCTCACCTACACCATGAAAGGTATCTACCCTCCAGTGTCTTTAATTTTAGCCGTTAGAGCTCTAGGCATATCCCAACAATCAATCACCAATCAATCTCCAATCAATTTCCAATCAATCACCAATCAATCAATCAATCAATTTAGAGTTTTATATGTATAGATTTTATTTATTACTAGCGAACTGCTTTCGCTTCGCTTCGGTTCCTGCTTTTTTTTGCCAATTTCAACCTTCCAACAACACCCAAAGAGAAAACAAATGCCTTCCAGTCATCACCTCCCTTGTTTCCATCCCGTTCGAGTCCCGTCATCGGTGTGAGAAACGCGCTGATGGTTAAAATTTACTCTTAGGTGATCGATTAATGATTGGTCTGCTGGAATGCACTCTGTACTTGTTTTACTCTTTGGCCCCTGTCACGCGGCGTGACATACCGCCATGTTGCGAAAATATTTAGGGCCAATTTTATTCCTTTTTAATTATTTTTAAAAGTAATTGACTGTAACAATATTTGAAAGGGTCTAATTAATTAAAAATAATAAATATTGATATTTTAAAAATAATTAGTGGCGCTATTATCACAAAAGTCAATAAGAAGGTAAACTATGACCGCGCATACCGTTGTTTCACTCGATGATTAAATTACGTATTTTAATGACTATATTTTTTATGATTTAATTACAAATGTACAGTTTTCAGATTTATTCCTGTAAGTGTAGTTTATGACGCTATTACTTGCCAAATTTCATAGTTCTAGGTCAACGGGAAGTACCCTATGAATTTTGATTCCTTTGAGAGTATCGAAAATGCGTTTTTTGCGCCCTAAACGGCAGTATCTTTTTTTCACGTAAATTTAGAAGTTTGATTTTTTACAGCTTCAAGGGACCGTAGACTATAACCTTACTATAACCTTAGTATATAGTTTAAATTTCAACTCGATACCTCCACGCGTTCCCGAGATAAAGGGTCTTGACAGACAGACAGACGGACGGACGGACAGACAGACGGACAACAAAGTGATCCTATAAGGGTTCCGTTTTTTCCTTTTGAGGTACGGAACCCTAAAAAGGTAACATTAGGTAAAATAGGTATCGTAGAGAACTAATTTGGAACAAAGTCAATTTAACTTAAATGATAGATAAGTAATAATATCCTCTCCTGCCTGACGGCAGTCGAACCCATGAAACAAGTTTTCGTACCACTTTCTAGTATTTGAGCTCCTACACAACTAACGCAATACACCGAATACACGTGATAAGTATTCATGCAAATCGGATTTTAATCGCCTGAAATTAATCTGGTCAGGTAGGTACTTAGGTAGGTCCTCCAAAAGATTTTTCCGGCTATTCGGCAAATAGGTAGGTAGGTAATTCAGCATTTTTCCTATTATCAACTCTGTCTCTCTGACTATAATTCAGTCAATAACATTATATTCTATTAACCCATAAAATATGAATTCATTTTAATTCAATTCCGCGGAAATGATAACGATTTATAATTATAACAAAAACCGAATGGTGTCGATGTTTCTCTTGAAATGGCGGGCTGCGCTCAGCGGGTGCCGCCGGGTTCCGTGAAGCGTGCTGTTTGTATAACAATAACGAGGAATTTAAAAAAAACACACATGTGGTCAACTTATTAACTGTAATTATTGGAAATGCAACCGCAGACCACCACCATGTGCTTCATAATAAGCTATACATTTATTATTATTTTCTAATTAAATGTTACAAGAAATTCATTAGCTTTAAAGTTAACTAATAAGTAAAGTTACGTTACGTAATCTCTTATATAAAATGAAGGGTGACTGACCTGTCAATACCCAGCCCAAACCATTGGACCTTGAAAGCTGTTGCACAAGTGTTCCCTTTGTGATATACGATTTCATAGCGGGATGCCTACTATCGCACTTAGTCGAAATTTTAAAACTTTCATACCATTTCGAACTAGGTAACTACCCAAGGAAGAATATTTCAAAATTCAACCCCTGAAGGAGTGAAATAGGGGTTCAAAATAAATAAATAAACATTAACTGTGGAAAGGCTTTTTCTCTCTCCTGAAAAAACATATTTTTGTCAAAGATGGTTTTTCCGCCGCTCAGAGAATTCATAAGAAAAATGCCACTCATAGACAAAACGAGTTTTTAAAAAACCTTCAACAAAAACATTTCATCCTAGGGGTCCCTACCTAATACCCAGAAACTTAATATTCCTCACGAAATATTAAGGTATATATATATAACATCTATACAAGGCACAGAATACATAATAGTAATGTACAAGTGCAGTGTTTTTCAAATGTTGAAATATACTTAAGTAAGGATACCTAGGTTATATTTACTATAATTCAACATTTGAAAAACTTCGTTATCTCTTCGCTTTCGAGATATCGATAAGACGTTATAAAAATTGATTGTTAACGAAAACATGTCAATCCCATACATAAGTATTTCTAAAGCAAAGCGGTACCTAATAAAGTTTTGCACTTTGTCTAGGCTCTCAGGGCAGAGAAGAGGTCGAATCTTGGCTCCCACTATAACTTTATATAACTTAACAAAAGCACACCCAGCTAGTTCAACCGTTGAACTATGTAGTTTTGGTAGTTCAACTCGAAGACAGGTGAATTATTGAGATAAAATAGTTGCACGAGTTCAACGACTAACCGGCGGGCTGATTATCTAATTGGAAACCACCTAGCGACCGGTCTCATTTGACAGATGAATGTGATACATTGCTACTTCTTTTTGGGGTGAAAAAAAAACATACCAAAGAAAAGTAGCAATGTATGTCAAATGAAACCGGTCGCTATATAGTTTCTATTTAGATAATCAGGGTGCCGGTGTACTAGTGGGAGCGAAAGGGTAAAGAGTCATTCGCGCGAGAGTCCTGCATTTTTATTTGTATGAGTAAAATCTTTAATTTGTAACTAAATTGTGTCTGATGTGTTCGAAATATTCTAGTAATATTACTTATATTTTATCATCATCATGTCAGCCACTACGACGCTTACAGCTGGGCATGGCAGCATCAGCGAAACGTATCTCCAAAACGTCGAATGTTTTTAAAAAATCTTTAAAACAAAACTGAATTTTTATGAAACTATGCACAAGTAGGTAGGTACTAATTTAAATACACTACCTACTGAAAAAAGGTTCCTCGTATTCATTTGCTAAGCCCCTTTTTACCAGTTCCCCACGCGTGTAACGTTTTCCATAGAATTCGGTTAGTATAGTTTCATGAGAAATTGTGCGGTAATTTGCGGACATGCCGAGAATACACCGGAAATATATTGGTAGGATATCATAATCCACACAACTCCATAATGCAGCGTTGTAAAGTCCGACTGACAATGGGGCGTGGGCACGAAATTTCCTTGAAAACGGTGATTCATCAATAATTTTATTAAGCCATTAATTGAATAACATTTCTATTGCGTCTCTATTATTGTGTAGGCAGCATAGACTTATTATATTACTAGTAAATTGTGTCCTACGCAGCACATTACGTAAAGGACAAGAAAAAATGTTCACCTTTCTAATAAACTGCTGAATTTTTTTTCCTAGTTTTGGGTAAGGGTTGGTCGGTTTTTCACAGTATTAACATTTGCTTTACACGCTATGTGATTTTAGAATTAATGTTAGCATCCCGCTACCATTAATTCATGTCTGCGTATGGTAACAGCTTAGTCAGCCTACTATGTAGTAGGAATCATCGGTATGAATGACAAAACTATTCCGGAGTAGCAGTCGGATCTGGGGGTCAAGTCTGCTAATATTTTCGTCAAAATTATAGTTCAATTGTGTTTAAATGGTAACTTAAACCCAAAACTGAAACACATTGTGTCTCCCAAAACGGAAACATAATTGTGTCTTGAGAACTGTGTCAAAAAGCATTACCATTAGAACACCTTTGAACTACGATTTTGACGAAAACATTAGCAGTCTTGACCCCCTGGAGCTATTATTAGTTTCGTATGCGACTTTTTCATAGAGATAGAGCAATTACAAATATTGCAATTAGGGTTGTTAATCTTTAGGTAGGTACAGTATGAGGCATATATATTGAAATTTTTTCGACGGAGTGGGGATAAGTTCGCGCATGTGCTCTTGTGAGCGACCAATAGCGCGCGCCCCTAACCACTACGCATGCCCAAAATACGCGTTCCGCGCAATGCCCACCCAATTTCAAGATTTATGCCTCGTACCTCGTACTGTACTTTACTATCCCCGCAAATTGCTAAATGCGCCTGGCGGCCATTTTAACCTCAGAAAGGAAAAACAATTGTAAAATTTATATCTACACCCTATCTTATTAAAAATAATAATTCAATAATAATTTATATTACGTATTAGAATTTATTTGTTACATTTTTTAGTTGCGGATGACGTTAACGTGAATGATAATGAAATAAATAGTGTGACAAGGTTCCTGCGCATTAGCAATTTGCGGGGATAGTACTGTCTAGTTTTTTATAGTAAACCAAAGTTTGAATCTACAAATTTTATGAAGTTCTAGGGTCAGTCGTCGGTTCAATACTACCTACTTCTAAATTAAAATAAATAGGTACCAGATCCAATTAAAAATATTTATTAACTTTGTAACAATCAACATTATGAGACTTTCTTGCGCTTTCTTTTAGCCGTGGTTTCGTCTTCCGATTCGTGGTCTTCATCGGACCTTCGCGGGGACAACCTTTCAGTTTCCGCATCATTAATATTGACGCCATCTGTAAATAAAATCATTCTATACAGCACGCTTGGTTACTTGATTTTGTTTAAAGATATTTGCTGCTATTTCCAAATAATCTGGAAAATTAACAAAGTTAATGGCATTTAAGGATTATTTTTTTTATAAACACCTGTGCTCTTTGTATTTTTTTTTATTCATTATCAACACTTAGAATGTTTTCTATCCCAAAATAATAAAAAAATCAGAATCGAATTAGTATTTTTTTTTATTTTAAATTTTTGTGTCTGAAAACATACTTTTGGTAAAGAAATACTTAATTTCAATTAATTCAAAAACTATTAACTTTCCGAGTAAAAGTTATATAACAAAAAATATTTGTTTTGACCTCATCTATAACCCCTTAGCAGGAATACGTCATATTTCCAGTGACCCTGTATATGTTTCGGCAGTTCTTTGGTAGGTGATATATTACGATGACGATCGCGACAGAGATTTTTCACATTATGTCTCCCAAGAGTAAAGCGTGAACTTTATTTTTAAAGGAATGTTTATTGGGAGATCTTCAGATAGATTCAGTGAGACCGCTCAAGAGGCCACAGTTGCTCGTCTCGCGGATTAAGTCCCGCGCGGTCCCAGGTGACAAGAATTGTTGATAATTCAGCTACAGTGAGCTTAGAAGGAATATGTACAGAAGTTATACAGTTTGAAACATTTATCAATAAAATGGCTGTGACATACGGACAGACAGACAGACAGACATGACGAATCTATAAGGGTTCCGTTTTTTGCCATTTAGGCTACGGAACCCTAAAAATGATGCTATGACAAATAGTTACAGAGCTAGTGAAAAATCCTGCAAGAGTAATCTCAAGGCCCATCATTTAATATGATATATACAGGATGGATTTTTAAACCTACCGTTTTTTATTATATATTAAGGGCAGGTACCTCAACCGTTATAGTTACAGGAAAACGTTCCTAGGAGACCATCCATAACTATTTAAGATATTCTGAACTGCATTCACAGATTTTGGAAAAAAATTACCGTTAGCAAAAAAAAATGCTAAAATACCAAATTTTTTTTTTATGCCATTCGATCCTATTTCGTGTGGGGATCAAAATACTCTATGGGATCATTTATTAAGGTATGAGTACTAGAAACGACAGAAATCGCCAAAAACATTTCCCATACATTTTGTACTGAAAAACGGTAAATCATCTCGAAATATTTTTATTGCCAAATGATCCTATTTCGTACTGTGATCATAATGCTCTTTAAGGCCAAATGAAATTTGAGTACAGTTTCAGAAAAAAAATTTCAACAGATAGAAATTGCTACAATTTTTAACTTTTAGATTTTTTTATGCATTCACAATGCTATTTTAATAATATTTTTCAATTGTATTAATAATCTTAAATTGCTACAACTTACAAATTAAATTATATTGCTTACTTACAAATTAGATTAATTGATTGATTGATTACGTGGCGTGCTGACTCGGCATATTCCATGACACTGCGCTCTGACTACCTTCTCATTTTTTTTTGTACTATTCTCTAGTATATAGCCCAATTTGAACCTTGAGATGACTCTTACAGAGCATGTCGAAAGTTTACACACTTGAACGCATACTGACGTCAGGTGTTCCACTTCCTGGCTTTGCAAGTAGGTGCTGAATCATATACACCCTAAACACTATATCATATTGAATGATGGGCCTTGAGATAACTCTTGCAGTATTTTTCACTAGCTCTGTAAATAACAGTACTAAAGTGCTAAGCGACATTCGTCTGTACCTTCGTCCCTGGTCGCATCGGCGTCCTGTATGTTGTCGGCCGCGTGGAGCACTTCCTGCAGCACCGGCGCGCGGATCCTGAAGTCCCGCGCGGTGCCAAGTGACAGGTAATGTTGGAAGTTCAACTACAAACAAATTCACAATCAGGCATTTTTACGACAATTACTTTACTTTTTACGACAATTTAATTAGTAGAGAGGAAGTTTGTTTGTTTGTATGTATGTAGGGGGAACCGATTCCAAAACTTCTTTCATTCGAAAGCTACTAAGCTACACTACCCATGGCCGACATAGGCTATAGTTGCTTGCAGAATCTAGTTTTGAATATTACGTATTAAAAACGAAACAGGCAAGATCATAAAGTACCTTCTTTTACTCGCGACTTCATCTGCGTGGAATTTAGTTTTCAATGGAAAGATAGTAAAATATTTTAGCTTATCACGCAACATCGTTCGACATCCCAAGCGACAGTATAATCCAGCTAACTTACGGAAAGAATGTGTTTTGGTGTTAATTTACTGAAACTTAACGTATTTTTGGAATAATTATGAAAAATGCGCAAAATTTTGTTACAGTATGAGGTAAATCTTGAAATCAATATGTAGCATTTGTTTACACTAGGCAACCGTATTATTGCCTCAAAGAAATCGCCGCATGCGTGCGAGAAAAACTGCTTGTATAATAGCCCCTTTGGCCTTGTTGGCGAGTAGTATGACGTTCTTGCTAAAGTAGTGTGTCGCGGAGTACTCGCCGCGGCTACTTCGGTCGCTGCGACGAAACACGATCCAACGTGACGACTAGGGATTGCAATTGCTGGATCCAGCATCCAGCAATCCAGCTGGATCCAGCGCCTTTTTTACATGCTGGATCCAGCATACCGTGCTGGATCCAGCGGCGCGGATCCGCAAACGTATCAAATTCTAAATTAGTTACTTTACGTCTTTAATAGCCGCCTTTTTTCGATCGAAGGCGATCATTTATCTATAGTTTAAGACTATTTGATGACCTTAGACCAGAACGTAGAGGCCAAAAGGGCTTTTCAGCAGCCGGCTATATACTTTATGCATTTTGTGCAAAGTAGGTAACTGGTAAAGCGATAAGACTATAAAATATGTTTTTTAATGTCTCACTTCCACAGCTAACTCAAAACCCTAAATAAATTATCTCTCTGTTCAACAGAGTCTGTTGTTAGGAGTGTTGGTAATTCACACAAATGTAAGTACATTTGAATCGTTAGGATACAGTATAGGTACAGGCTGGTTTGTAATTGTAGCAACTAGCCAGTAAGTAGGAGAGGTAAAGATTGATTGCAACTGACATACGTTCTTATTACCTAAGATAATTCTATTTAGAGATTACGTAGTTAAAGGCTGATGTTGAATTTGATTTTTCTTACTTCATAAAACATAATACTGATACCTACATTATTTTGATCTCAGTTCTCAAATAACAAAGAACTAAGAAACCACCAAAATTAATAAAGTTACTATCAAATGAGTAAAGGTTTTTATTTAAGTAGTTTGTAGAGAAAAGCTTAAATGATTAAATAAACAAAAAAAAACATTAATATCATGTATTTATTTTGATTCAATATTTTGCTGGATCCGCGCTGGATCCAGCTGGATTCAGGTCAATCTTGCAAAAATCCAGCTGGATTGAAAATGCTGCTGGATTGCAATCCCTAGTGACGACAGCTTCGAAAGTAGAATGCGCTAAACCAGTAAGTCGTCGAATCGAGCTTCACTTGTTGCCAGTATATAATATGGACCTTAGCCACTATACCTTAGCCTTGTTGGCGAGCAGTATGACGTTCTTGCTAAAGTTCTCGGCCTCTAGTACGAGCCGCGGTATGAGCTTAGTGTCGCGGAGCACTCGCCGCGCCTGCTGCGGGTGCTGCGACGAAATATCACCAACAACGTGATCTATGAAGACAGTTTCTTAAGCCGAATGCGCTAAACCACTAAGTCTGAGCTTCAATGTTGCCAGTATATAATATAGACACAAGCGAAACTCGCACTACCGCGCGTGGACGGTGGACGCTCGTCTATCCAGGATCTCGAATGTGAAAGTCCTCGGAGCGTTCCTGGCTGAGCTGGGCTGGCTGGAGTGATCCGGCCGCACATCCTCTGACGCAAAATAGGCGCAATAGACGTCGAGTTGCGGAAACCGCCTGCACTGATAAGAAGAAGAAGAAGACGAAGATAATATGGACATACCTTAGCCTTGTTGGCGAGCAGTATGACGTTCTTGCTGAAGTTCTCTGCTTCCAGCACGAGCCGCGGTATGAGCTTAGTGTCGCGGAGCACTCGCCGCGCCTGCTGCGGCTGCTGCGACGCCTCCAAGTACGTCACCAACGTGTCCGTTACTGACGACAGCTTCTTGCCGCTCAACTTTAGTAGGCGCTCCAGTCTGGTGATGAAAATATAATGTTAGTTTCAAGTCGAGTGCTAAAAAGTAGACCATAGTCATATCTCGAGGTGTTTTTTAATTCGACCCGATATCGCGTTTCATTTACGAGATATGATTTTTTCTCGCCGAAACCGGGCAAAAAACGATCGCATTTTTTCACATTTTTGCAATTTTCAAAACAATATATAGATTTTTAAAAATTTTTTTTTCATCTTATAGCCCTTGCTTAGACGCGTCATTTGATATCTCAATCATTTACATAGCTCTAATATCCACGACACCTGGGCGATGTCGCACTTTGGCTGAAAATCGGGCCATACAGATGCCTCAAAAAAAACATTTTCAATATTCACTTCTCAAGCTTACGCGCTCACTAGACATGAAATAAATAAATAAATAATTCATAAAATTAAATTATAAATCAACATAAAACAATTTAAAAAAAAAAATTATTTTTTTATTTCTGAACGTCTAAGAAAATCATCGCTTGAAGGTAGACTCACGGGTACCTTCAGTCCCCCGTGACCACGGCAGCTGCAAAGTTGCCGAAACGTCGGGAAAACCAAAAATCAAACCAAATACCAACTAATTACCAAAGTACTTTTAATAAAACCGCGCTAGTATCCGTAAAAAATTGTTTAATTTTAACATTTTCAATGTTAAAATAAGGGAAATATATGGCTTAGCTTAGAATGATACCTATTTAATTTTTTCCCTCAATTGACTATGCTGAAAACAGGTGTGATATTTTCTCCCAAATGTAGTACCACCACAGAATATATAATAGAAGCTCATCCGCGCGAGGACAATCAAATAATAAGCTACTCTCGCCACACGGCAATAAAGAACAATTTCAAATTACACAGAGCGCTGCGTGCCTAATATTATAAGCACCTATGAAGCGCCTCTCTTTCTGTCGCGTAGCTCTGTCTCATATGACACAACTCATGTTTCGTTAAGGTTGTTACGAGTACTCACCGATATCATAGAAAACATCCCATATGCCGATGAATATTACAATGAAATTACTAATATAAAATAAAAGTGAGCTGAGCAAATTTAAAAAGCATAAATAATAAGTAATTTTTAGTAGTTAGACCTAGTTAAAAAAAGAATATTATTTGGGAATAATGTTAAATAATGTATAAAGTTCGGGATGATTTACGTAAAAAGTAGTAAAGAACTGATTCGTTCGCGTCGTTCGTGCGCTCGTCGTAGACAGCGCGCATGTTAGTACGGTGAGATCTCTCGACCATGGCTCGACTAAGTGAGCCGCGAGCAGTAGGCTAATATAAAAGTTTGAGCGCGGAGTGAGACCCCCCTAGCACAACATAGAGAGAGTTCAGTAGTTGAGCTTAGCACTTATGCGGTCGAGCAACGCACACATAGACATCTCTCACCGACACTGTATAACTGCAATCTCATACCACTCTCAAAACAGTTCGAGTACGTGACGCAGCGGCGAGAGCTGTCTGTGTGTGTGCGATGCTCGAGCGCCCGTAGTACTAAGCTAAACTTCTGTTAGTCTCTCTATTTTGTGCCCCTAGTAGCACTATACATGCCTGAGTACAGGCGCCATAGGTACAGGAGTCTGCCTGAAGCACGCCCCCAGCAGAGTGTACAGCCTGATAGCGGCCGCCAGCACGCGGTCGCTGCCGCCGCCCACGCAACAACGCAACTTGCACACTTTACACGTCCAAGTGGCGAGCTGACACAGCTGGATTACCAACGACTTGTATAGCTCTTTTAGTTCTGGAACAAATGATGTCGATTAGAGCTCGATTTTTATGTTATGATTATCAAACATGTTTAAAATCATACAAAAATGTTTTTGAGATGATCCCGAGCCCCAAGGACGTAAAGATGGAAATAAATGGACTATAAAAGGTTATTTTTAGTTAATTCAAAACCTCTCGTGGGGTTGATCAAACCATCAAACTGAACAACTTTCATTATGGGACCAACCTCGAAATCACGAAAAAAAATCCTACTCCATCGAAATGTATAAAACAGCAGATTTTTTTTCGCGATTTCAAGGTTGGTCCCATAATGAAAGTTGTTCAGTTTGATGGTCTAATCCATGGGTCTCCAAACTTTTTAGAAAAAGGGCCAGACTTACTCCTGCACCAAGTCCCAAGGGCCATTATCTAGCTAGCTCCATACCAACATACTGTAAATTACAGTATTGTTGGTACGATCCGGCCTGCTTTCGCGGGCCGGATTGTTGGTGCTCGCGGGCCGGATCTGGCCCGCGGGCCGTAGTTTGGAGACCCCTGGTCTAATCAATCCCACGAGAGGTGTATTAACTGAAAATAAAGTTGTATTATCTCGAGTACAGTATGCGCAAAAAAACTTGGCGGCTCAGTACCCTTAGCACGAACAGCTATCGAGGAATCTTACGCGCGTAAGAAAATACTACTCGAAAACGTACTCGATTCGAAAGCTAGCAAAATCGGCAGCACCAATTTTACAGAGCTGGCTAACGTCAACTCGATAGTAGCGATAAATAAAGCTAACGTGACACAATCCAATTATCAAACCAATTGAAGCAAGGTGCGTTTAAAAACCATGTTTAATATCTATGTAAATCATAAATATGTAAATTAAAATTCAATCAAGTTGTTTATCATCATAATTTTACATTTATTATTCTTATTAATAATAATAAATTTGTTTGCAATATTTATTTCATTTAATAACTTGGATTAATTTGCAAATTACTATTATAATTTTCAATTTGTGCATGATTTTGCCCATGGTTTTGAACGGTCATTGCACCTTGCCCGTGATTGGTTTGAAAAAGAAGAGTGTATCTATTCTTTCTCTCTTTCTTTCTCATCCTGTGATTTAATGAAAAATATAACCTAAAATAGAAAACCGTAAAGCCATTTCTTTATTTTGTTTTTATCTAAATTGATTTATCTGTGTCGGCTAACAAATAATACAATCGCGAGGAAATAATATTATGAGCTAGGTAGGAGTAAACTACAATGTGTCATAATTTCATCAAATTGTTCTACCTAATTGAAGATTTTTTATGAACTTGAAGAATAACATTGAATAAGAAATTGTTTACACATATACAATAAAACATTTGAACGTGCTATGAAAATATGTGAATTTCATCGGAATTAGTGCTTGAAGATTCGACAAATAAAAGACTTTATTACGTTTGCATTGTTATAATTAGTGTTTTCGACATAGTTTTAAGGTCTTATTTTTTAATACCTACCTAAATGAAACATAATTTACTGAGTGCAAACTGTATGATGTTGTTGCTGAAAACAAATATAAAACGTATAACACCGTACCTCTGGTTTTATTTGAGTTTTGTAGGTAAGTTCTAAAATATTGCTAAAATATAGGTATGGTGGATGTGGGGGATACCGTGGATAGCATAAAATTACGAGATTTTTATTTTACAAATTTCTTTGTATAATGAGGACAATTTAAGTAATATTGCCTGTGGATAATTCAGCGGACATATCATAGTTCTCAAACTTAATATTTGTTCCTACATATATGCTTTTAAATTTTAATAATAAATAATACAAAATCGCTCGAAATTACTCTCACTGAAAAAATGTCAGTGAGTAAGTTGTCGATAGCCAGCTTGCGAGTTTCTCGATACCGTATGTCAAAAGTGGGTTCGTGCTACCGATTTCCATACAAGTTGTAACTTTACTATTCGAATTCGATTCGAAGGCTGCTCGATAGCTTATGTCAAAATGTTTCGTTCTTCGAAATTTTAGTTCCGTTTACGGACGTAGTAGCGCTGTACCAATTTCCATACAAAATTATGAGATTCGAGTAATTTTACGCGCGTTATTTTTCTCGATAGCTGTTCGTGCTAAGGGTACAGAAGTTAACTGCAAGTGATATTTCGCGCAGGGTACATGTCGAGGTCCATAGTTCCGAGTGCTTCTGCCCGCACCCCGTTCCCGCGCTAGCCTGTATTCGTCTACTGCGCAACGTTCCGCACGAAGTTCGGAACCGCCAAGTTTTGCACATACTATACGTATAGTTGTTTTTGAAATACCCTTTTAAACTACCTGCCAATTGGACCAACCACAAATTAGATAAATTACGTCTAAAACTTAAAACAACAAACTTCATAAATTAGAAAAATTAAAAATATGTCTAGCGATGCAGTTATATCGCTACATTATAGCAGCTAACACGCGTAGAAATGCAGTCTCCAAGCGTAGACACCTATAGATGCGAGTACTTCTCGCTGAATTTGCAAAGAAATCCTGCCCCAACATGTCTTACAACTTTTACATCTTTACTAACAATTATTAACTAGCTGAACCCGCGACTTCGTAGTCTTTGTACGCGTGGACTTTATGACTCCGGCGGCGTATGCATATAAATATAAAGTAATGTAGTTACAAAGAAAATACTTGTAGCAGTGTTATAATTTAAAAGTTAATAAATTATTATTATTTTATTTTTTATATTTAATTTTGTAAACATGTAAACATAGTTTAAAAAAATCTTCATAAACTTATTGGGAGTCTTTCTTTCGGGAGCCAATTTGAAAAGACCTGAAGCGTTACTAACCCTGGAAAAAGCCACATAAAGTTGGCCATGCTAAAATCAACCAGCCCTTAGACCGACACCAGCGGTTTTAAGCATCTGACCCGTAGGCAAGTCGATATCAAAAATTAGGTCCAAACTGTTACCGCCTTCACCACTTGGAGGTACTCCCAGCTTATGTTATTATATTATGCTAAACAACTTTAACCTGATCTCTTAGATTTCCACATCAGATGATCTTCGAATTTTTGTAAACACATGTTTATGCAAATAAATTAAACTTGGTTCTGCATCAGGTATTCCAGATCTTCGATTTTTATACCTCAACAAAAAATGCTCCAGCCTAAACAGCTTTGGTTAAGGCGTCATTTTTATATTCCTTATATTTTAATTGGGCCATTATGGTTCTGCATTAGGTGTTCCATTTTCCAAAATCAATTATAGCCTATACTATGCCCAGATTTAACAGCTATATAACAAAAAAAGTTTCATTCGAATCCGTTCAGTATTTCCGGAGATTAGCGTGTTCAAACAGACATACTTTTTTTACTGTTTTATAACATGTAATAATGATTCGGTTAAAATAGAACCATACTCTTTATAATTTAAACAACCACTTACCTCTATCGATTCGCTGCTGATTTCCCTGTACAGCGTAGTTCTGTGCGTTAGCCAAGTCTCTCGCTCGAGCGAGTAGATGCTCCGTGTGCTTACACCGAGTGTTGAGGTGTAAGCACACGTAGTTGAGGACTGTATGGCCAGTGCGAGAATCTATGGTGGGGAAATTGGCCGTCTCTTCTGCGGCCGATGTGTCTTCCTCCTGTGTAATAATGTTCAATATTACGTGACAAGTAAGTGAAGTGGCGTCAAACTTTGAAAGCGTTGAGTTGAGTGTGTTTTGTATCGGGTGTTAAAATGTTAACACGTAGTTGAGGACTGTATGGCCAGTGCGAGAATCTATGGTGGGGAAATTGGCCGTCTCTTCTGCGGCCGATGTGTCTTCCTCCTGTGTAATGTTCAATTTTTGTAAAAAAAACTTAAAACTTTTGTGAAAAATACCTCTGACAAGCAAATTTGAAATTCCACTTGAACAGATTGTCTTCCTTTTAATATACCTGATAATTTATTATGCTTTTCTCTCTATATGGCACTAATTTGAGAATTTTGCTTTTTAAAACTTAAGTTTACATCAATAGTAATGCTTTCATTCTTTAGATAACTCTTTGGAAAAACGCTAATTTCTTTGACATGCGGATATACAGTCTTAAAATGTTAACACGTAATGTACGTAATGTATTACGTGACAAATAAGTGAAGTGGCGTCAAACTTCGAAAGCGTTGAGTTGTGTGTTCTGTACCGGGCGTTTGAGGACTGTATGGGCAGATTTACCGTCTATAACTCTATAGAAACCAAGTTTGCGGTCTCTTCCGCAATGGATATATAAATTCTTGCTGCGTAAAAGTGAATCCACTTACCTGGAAAATTAGGTTTAGTTTTACGCTTCTAAACTATGCGGATGGATAAACGAATTAAGGTAATGTACTTGTAATTGCCTACTTTCATTTCGTTCAAACACACACACGTTCGTAACAGTGTGAACAAGAAGAATGTTTGAGACTGTTGCAATACATGTATAAAACAAATACTTGTTTACAACAAGTTTACAACAAGTATTCTACAAGTTTTGTATGAGACTAGTATTTCACATGTTTCTTGGTATAATACATGTATGTAGGTACATGTAGGTAGGTATTTAGGTACAAGGTATAATACATGTATAATACAAGTTTTATGCAATTGTTTTGATTTTTGTTTTCATTCATATACATGTATAAAACATGTTTTATACAAAACTTGTCGCCTACATGTTCAAAACTTGTAATTCGGTAAACGTGTATGCCATGCAACATGGTAAATACTTGTTGGTTACACAGTGTGAACGAGAAGAAGGTTTGAGACTGTTGCAATACATGTATAAAACAAATACTTGTTTGCAACAAGTATTCTACAAGTTATGTATGAAACAAGTATTTGACATGTTTTTTGGTGAAAACGAGGGGTAAGGCTTAGGCGTGTTATGATTATGAGTTTATGACAGTGGCAACTTCTAGAGTTGAAACGAAGAAACCTATTGGGGCTTTTCAAAGTGACATTTAAAAAATAAAAATAGTAACTATTTGCCTCACTAGATGGCGTTACATCTGCCTGCCTACCTAGGTGCTCTTCGAAGCTTAGTAAAAAAATATTACATTGACATGACACATACATTTTTATCTTTGATTGGATTATGCAATAATGCGTAAGCGCAGTTGGTCGCTGCTATCGCGCCAGCCCGAACAGTATCCTGTGCGCGTTAGCTGAGCGTTGGGACTCGTCCCTGCTGATGCGCAGGGGACCTATTCTCGCGCACTGCGACATTTCTCGAATTCGAGATTATCTCTAATCACAAATCTCTATTGAAAATGTCACTAAAATCTCTATTGCAGCCAAAAAACTTATTCTCAGCAATTTTCGACATTACAAGTCGAAAGTCTTTGGAATCTCTACGATTTCTTGACTTTTTCGAGATATTTCGAATTTGACACTATGGCACGCGCCGGCCTCTTCAAAAGTAGCTTAACATTCGTTATTGTAGTCCCAAATGGTCACCCATCTCATAAGAAAGAGACAATTCGACACTTCGACTAACGTAATGTTCGAGATATTCAATCTCTACTGCTATCGACCACACGTTGCATGTCGAGGGCTAGCCATCGACATGTCTCTATTTCGACATTTTGTCTATCGCGTGAGAATCGGCCCCCTGGGTGCGCCTGCAAGCGCCGGTGGCGAGTTACCAGCGAAATCTCATAGTTAAGTCTTACGTTTAATCACTAACACTAGATATAAGCTCTCATGTTACTAACACATATGGATGTTTTACCGAAATAAATTTTTATTATTATTTTATTATTATTTTATCAACACCATCGACCGCGCCTACAGATTTTTGTAATTTTGAAAAAGTGTGTGTGTGTAGATAAGCGATTGTAGTTAAAATAATTTTTTTTATTAGTACTCACGTCAATATTCCCTAACGCCGATGCTAGTTTAACTAGCAGATCGACCAAGAACGTTGCTTCCTGCTGCGCCCGCGCAGAAGCCGCCAGCACCGCCGGGATCAACACCAGGCTGTCCAACTTGCTCGTGCGAAGGTAATCTTCTAACTTTATTATCACCTGTTACCAAATAAAAGCTGATTTTTTTATTTGAGTTTTTAGCAATGACTGTCCTATTTTTATACAATACTAAATAATATTTTTTCTAGTGTACAACGTGTTAAAAGCCGAATATGGTAGATAAGGACCATCAAACTGAATAACTTTCTTCTTCTTCTTCTTATTTTTGTTATAGCAATCTACTTTCCTCTTGGAAGTAATTTTTGCCAGTGTCATGTTTTGAATAGTTCAGTATTTCTAGATTTTCTAGTAGATTGTTTCAGTTTACATTAAAATGCGGGTGCATCACATTTCAATGCTGCTTGGAGCATTTGGCAGCAAGTATATCAAGACAGTTTACTCGGTAAGTTTTGCCGAGGTAGCCACCACTACAATAAAAGTCTCAGCTTCACACAACCAAGATTGCGCCTATTTCAATTATCCCACATATTGTTCAGTTGCGTAGACACTTGTACCACAAAACTGCACCAATTTTAAGACACAATATCCACTATGAATCAATTTGCGAATAATTAAAATAGTCACCGAACTGAACTCGACAAAATCCCGCCAAAAAAACCTCTGAACAACTTTTACTATCGGACCAACTCTGAAATAGCGAAAAAAATCTTTTCTTGATATTTTCGTTATCAATTTTTATATGAAACATCTGGTTTTGTTTCGCGATTTCAGAGTTGGTCCCATAGTAAAAGTTGTTCAATTTGATGGTCCCTGTCTACCATGTTCTGGGGTTGTTTTGTAACACGTTATACTATTTAGTATTATACAGGGTCATTTTGAACTTACCATCCAAATTTTGAGGATGTGTTCAGTTCATGAAACTGAACAACTTTCTCTATGAAACACATGGTCAAATATGTAAAATAAAACCGGCCAAGTGCGTGTCGGGCCACGCGCCATAGGGTTCCGTAGTTACCTTATACCATACCATATTTAATACCACCTATAATTTTTCGTCTGTAAAAATAACTTTGTTTTTCACAGTGTTGGTATGAATGACAAAATTATATTTGCGGTTTTGGAAAATGTGCTATATCTCAAAAACTAATTACTATATCTCGTTCAAACCAATTTTGGTTGAAAGTTTTTATTAAGATCTACAGTATATATTATTTTTAAATTTTTCACTCTCTTATTTCAAAAGTTAAAGGGGGGGGACACACATTTTACCACTTTGGCGGTGAATATCTTTCAAACGGTTGACTTTGAGAAAAAGTTGTCTTAGGAACCTTAATGTCATTTTTAAAGACCTATCTATAGACACCCAACACGTGTTGGTTTGAAGAAAAAAATTTTTTTCAGTTTCAGTTCCATGTATGGGGAGCCCTCCCTTAATCTTTTATTTTTCTTATTTTTGTATTAAATTCGTTAAGCGGTTAACAGAATACCATATCTACCTACCAAATTTCAACTGTGTAGTCTTAATACTTTCGGAATAAAGTGGCTGTGACATACGGACAGACAGACAGACAGACATGACGAATCTATAAGGGTTCCGTTTTTTGCCATTTAGGCTACGGAACCCTAAAAATCGACTTTCCATACAAATTAAAGAGATCACGTGATCAATTTAGTATGGGATGACCAAAATTTTTTGGTGAAATTTGACACATGTTTCTTAGAGAAAGTTGTTTAGTTTCATGGACTGGACACATCCTCAAAATTTGGATGGTAAGTTCAAAATGACCCGATATAAAAATAGCATTGTGAATGGTAAACCTCAAATTTAAAAATTATATTGCTGTTTCATCTTAAGCAATTGTCAAAGTATCTGGAAAGATGTTTCAACTGAGTGTCGAGGTAAGGAAGAGCATTGGACCAGACTTCCAAAGGTCGAGGGTTCGATTCCCACCTGAGAATAATAATAGTGCGAGTCAGTATTTTTTTTGTATGTTATATAGTATTTAAAGTAGCTTATTAGACTTCTCAACAACGGGTCTAAACTATTCGCAGTTGAGCACTCACAGTTGAGCATTGGGGATTTCCCACTGCTCAACTATTCGCAGTTGGGCAGTTTAGTTGACCAGTGGGGAAAAAAGGAAATAATCGCGATAATAGGATGCAATTCGTCGTTCAATTTACTTGATATTGAACCTTATGCGGGCGTTAATAGTGTCACGGAGTGGGACGAACATCCGCTCTACGCGATTATTTTTATGTAATAGGCCTGCTAGCACGTAATAGTATTCTTTACTAGCACTCTGAATACAATTTGTTCATAATACGAATTCCTATATAGAAACCTGGGTTGTACTGTACCACAGATTACATAATACTAACTATAGTAACTGTACATAGTTTTAACATACGCCTATTCAATCTTGATTCTCTTCTCATCAAATTACATAACAGTATTTAGTGAGTCAATTTGAATTGCAGTGTGGCACTGTTTGAAGGACAAGATTGAACAGTCCGACAGATCAAGCTTTTTTGTTGTATTATCATCATCATGTAAGTACAGTTAGGTTTACTTTAAAATTTTCTTAAGTTATTTTTTTATATATTTTTGGCGAGGTAATTTTGTTTCAATATTAATTAATGATTTATTTAAAATACTTCACCCCACTCATCTTCGGACACACGACCACGGGCGTTTCGAGCAGTAGGGCCGCGGTCTGTATAACAGCGGCGAGTAATTTCTTCAACATTGCATCCCGCTCTTCGCCCGCGCTGTCCGCTTCAATTTGGACCAACGCTGTATGTAGTTGTTCGAGCATATCCGATATAACTGATGAGGCAGTAGTATCTTCGATGCCCGCTATACGGAAATAGGGAAAACATTAATTAAGTTAAAATCACAGTTTAAAAAAATATTTAGTCATAGAATAGTTATTTACCTCAAATTTAAATAGAGGTTATTATAAAAAAGGCTGGTGTACAGTTACAAAAACCGCAGGGCATGTATGAAAAGATTGATGGATGTGAATGAAGCGAAAGAAGTGTGCAAGGATCGTAGCAGGTGGCGATCCATAGTCTCTGCCTACCCCCATGGGAAACAGGCGTGAGTGTATGTATGTATGTAATAGTTATTTTTATTATTTGTTACAATCATTGCAGGCAAGGCAATTTTTTTCCTAATTGTTATTACAAACTAGAATTATACTTCAGATTCGTCCTCGATATTAGTATATTAACACATGTAGTACCGCTTGCATGTATCACCACTTAGCACGTTATTTTAAAGCAATAACCTAAAAAACCTAAAAAAAAGAAGGTTTTTGACTTAAAATTGACAGATATTTTGACATTTCCGGTCCAAGTTCGCCCTGTCTATAGTTGTAAAACAGCGGTTGTTATCGGATAGTTATCTAAAGCAGCCGATAATATCGTATAGACAGCGGCTGACAACCAGCTGCTTATCCGACTCAATACCAAAAGGTCTTACAACTTTTACAATTCCTGAGGCGAAATTGTTATAATATACGAGTCGTTAAATGCAAATAGGTATTTTTAGTAAATTAAATACCTACTCTGTCATGATGAATTCGTGGGCGATGAATTTGTAGAACATCAAACTGGAAATTCTGGTGTTCTCGTCAATTTCTCTGCACCACAAAACTGTTTACTGGTTACTGTAACGTTTATAGTAAGTAGGTAGTATGTAGATAGACAAAAATAATCACTTAGGACATAAAACGGCTTTAATAAAACATAGACATGTTTCAACTGTAGCCAGCCGCGGTTTATGGGTGATCACCGTAGTCAGCGAAAAAAGCGGCTGGTCAGCGGCTGGCTGACTAAGATAACAACCGCCTTCACATCTATAGCCCTGTCACTGCTACACGCCAACCACTTCATTCGCTTTTCGTGCTTCGCCACGGACGCACGTATACAGTCTCAAAGTGAGACTTCTTTAGAATTATATTTTTACAGTGAAAATTAAATTATAGTTAAGCATTTACTTCGTGAAGAAAGAAAAAAGTTTTCAAGACGGAAAAGGACAAGAAGAAGAAGTCAAGACGGAGGAACACTTTTAAATGCCGTTTACTTGGTTAAACAGCATAATTGTCTGCTATTTATCTGATGCGAACTTACCATACTGGGTATTTTCTGTCAGTTTTTTATTTATCTGATGCGAACTCACCATACTGGGTACTTTCTGTCAGTTTATTTATGTCTGATGCGAATTTACCATACTGGGTACTTTCTGTCAAAGCATTGTGTTTAAGACACAATTAAATATCTATTGCACTCGAGATAGTCATACTGGACTATTTCACCGCATAGATACGTCAAACAACGCTACTGCAGCAACTCAAAGTGCCGTTGACGACGCGACATTGTAAAAAAGCAGACTACCCTCAAAGGTTGCCACGTTGTTGGAACCGCTGCCGAGCACCAATCGGGTGACTCCGTCATCCGCTGAATCGCCGCCATCCACCTTCCAGGCAGGCGGCCGCTGTGCTGGAGCTGCAAGAGCAGCCCTGACAACAGCGTTGCTCATCAGGTATGAGTTTTGACATCATGATATCCTTGGTGTTGAGTTAATCTCAACGGTATTATAGTGTACCATCGGTACTAAGATAAATTTATAGTTTACAAAACTGACAGAGTTAGCTATAAATGCTAAAACTTAATAACTTAATGGAACCAGATATTGAGTTATACAGCAAATAGCTCATACCTGATACTTCACGCACCAATTATATGAAATAGCTTAGCTGCTGGCATGCTGATAGAAATTTCAACTAAAAATGGAATAACAGAATCCTTACATTTTATTATCTATAAATGAATCATAATTGCAATGCAATTATCCTACTAATATTATAAATGTGAAATTTTGTGGGTTTGGATGTTTTTTCCTCAATCACGCCAAAAACTACTGAACGGATTTGGTTGAAATTTGGCACACATATGGTAAGTAGCCTAGATTAAAACATATAATGCTTTTAATCTTGATATTCCCACGGAAACGGGAACCACACGGGTGAAAACCCGGGTGGCCGCTAGTAAATCATAAATGCAATTTATGTTTGTTGGAATACAGTAAAAAATTTAATCATTTGCCTTAACTAGGAAACCTTGTATTTCAGGCGGGTAGACCTAACATGTTGAACTTGTTCATTACTAACTATTTAGTATGTTTCTTTCTAAGCTATGGCCTTGTACAAATTATCTCTATTACTTTTCAAATTTAATTTGTGTGAGTGTGTACAAAATAATATTTCTGATGTGGGAAAATTATTAGCTACAAGTGTCAGTGAAGTTTTAGGCAGCTTTCCAATACAAAACTATATACACCTTTTTATTACATAATTTCGATTTTTTTTACATAATGTGGGGCATTACGACGTTCAATTATACCGTACATGATCAACTCTAGTGTAGCTGAGGCTGCTCACTTAAAAGTCCACCGACAGTTCAGTCGAATATGAATGATGCATTGGCCACAGGCCTGATGTGAACGATATCCATCAACAAAAAAAAAAAAAAAACTGTAAGTAAATCGGGCGCAGTACTCAATAAAACAATTTTAAAACTGATTTATATATTTATTTGCCTTAAAAAGGACAACAAAAGACGTAGGCAGGTATGTCACATGCTTCATCTCCGACGGCAAGCGAACAGCGAGACGCGGCGAGGAAGCCCCATCAGCTGTTTGTTTCGTCAGTCACAGCAGACTCGCAGATGGGCATTACGGCCCATCCAAATAGTTGCCGATGATGCATCATAAATTTTTGCCTTCAATCATCATACGTGAGGTAGGTAAGGACACCCGTTAAGATAATGTATTCGTGAGGGTGCGTGCTGGTGTGACATCTGTCTGTATTCAGCGAATACAGGCAATGGTCACCGACTACAGGCGCAAAGGTCCACTTAATCGTTTGTGCCGGTAATCGTCTGTGTGAATATACCATTTAGCCGCGCTACACAGGTCACCCAGATTATTATTATATTTTTCTATTATATATATATACTATAGTATATCATCTCCAGTCGAGCAGAATGCATAACAGTTATAATACATACAAATAATAGTTTTGTTACAATTTGTTGAAGGTTCAACGGAAGGTGACATGAGTAAAAAAAAAAAGAAAAAAAACAGGTCGTTATATCAGATTTAGTTAAGAACTGTTTAAAATTTAATTTAGCTTTTATAAAAAATTACGTACTCTACTTAAAAATAATTTTATCACGATTAAAAATGTAACTTATTGTTTTTAAAAACACAGTCTAGACATCCCATCACCTTTAAGGTTTTAATATTGATAAGGAAAGTGATAGTAATATACGAATTTAAAATCATAAATTTTGGGCATTTTAGTGTCCATATTTTTATTACAAAACTACCGCCGCCGGCTATAAAGCTTTTTAAATAGCATGATTTCCCTGTTATTGGACAATATTTACTATTTATAAGGGTCTCAGAACATTTTTTAAAGAAATGAAGTTCATCTTTTTATATACAATATTTTTTTTTTATTTTTATTTTTTTTATTTTTTTTATATGCAGCTACCGTCGCAACTTTCCATTATATTACAGATGTATTAGCAATTATGATCTTTACAAGACAAACGTTCACAAAACTGCAGAAATCACTTAGTTGAATGTCATCGATACTTACACAGAATTTCGCGTAAGTCTAATTAGAGACGACATATTTTCTTTTGGGCCTTTCAACAACGGGGTAGACTAGGAGACACTAGTGGTCACATCAGGAATCACAAATTGCAAAATATTTGCATATCGATTATCTAGAACATGCAGTTCAATATGCTTTCATTGCAATTTTTCTTATTGTATTCAGTGCGGGGTGTTAAGTATTCTAGATATTATTATTCTGATGCTAAATAGAAATTATTCAATTAATAAATTCAAAAACTAATCACCAGTTTTGGTTTTTTTTTCCAGATTGAGATTGAGTAAATTCAAATGCAATGCAAGTCGAATTAAGCAGTGGAGATAAAATGCAGTAGATTTTTTTTTTTCTCTATTTCTAGCATTTGATTACAAAAATATTTATTTTCTAATTTGAGATTATAGCATTCACAATGCTATTTTGGTTTAGTATTGTACAAAGACTATTCTGACACTAAGATACCTATTATTTTAATTCTTTTCCACCAGTTTTTTAAACGAAGGTGTAACGATTGTGCCATCATAATCGTCACAATCTTGAGCCTCGGTTTGGCACCTCTTATTCACATGTAAGGTACTTCTTCGTATATCTTATTCTAATATAAAGTATTAACATTCTATAACTTTTAATTTCAGGGACGGAAATTAATCGCACAAATAAATTGGTTTTCATAACATTATCAAGGTGGTATTATTTTTCAGGTATATTATTTATGTTATTATTGAAGCTGCTGTCTGTTAATACTATCAGGAAGTACAGAGTTTGGTAACAGAAACGGTTCGGTTTATTTTACAAATACTAATATAGACATAATAAACAATTTTTTTTTTTTACAGATTCGTATAACACAATTATCAGTATTACATAATATTGCGTTCATTATTGAATGGACAAAATTGAGCTAATCTCAAGGATTGGTAAAGAATTTAACTAAGTACGCCTTTGCGTAGACTTCATTGTACAAATACAATGGATATCTTAGATTACTTAAGACATTTTATTACATATTTTCCAATTTTATTCTTTTTTCATCATTTTTATCTTAAAAGTTTAACTTTGATTACCTTGCCTATTGCACAAATAATGCAAACAATACAAAAAAAAATCAAGAATAGATCATACATATTTATATTAAATAAACAGTTCATAATCACTTCTTATTTAGAAAGAAATTAAATTCTATATGTAATGTAAGTAATAGATTGCTGAAATGAAACATTTAATGAAATGAAGTAGACTTGTGTTGTGTCCAACCAGTTTTAGTACTCGACGTATGCCGATACCTTTATAGCCCTAACAAAAAATGTTACTATGGATGTTCCAGGTAACACGGCGAAATGGCAATGACTCCGCTATATTTGCAAAATATTAATAATCAAACTGAGTTTTCCAAACCAACCTTGTATATTTATATGTATATATGTGCGTGTATATATATATATATATATATATATATATATATATATATATATATTGTACCAGCCATCTATAGGTACCGTTTTTAGTATATGTAATCATGTAAAACGTTCAGAATGATGTTAAATGGTATTCTTTTCTTTTTTAAAAAAGACTAATATGCAAGAAATGATATTTCCATTTTCTTATTATAATGCTTTTAACATCTACATGTGTTAATATACTAATATCGAGGACGAATCTGAAGTATAATTAATGATTAAACGAACTTACCTGTAAGTGAAGTTCTATCATAATTATACGAAGGATTCGTCCGAAGATATTAGTATAGAATCCCACCCTCCCTACTCATTATTGTAAATTACAATAACTGTTTACCCACTGAAGAAAATGAGGAAATATCATAGGATTTGGACTTTAAACTAAATGAAGTAGTTGGCGTGTAGCAGTGACAGGGCGAACTTGGACCGGAAATGTCAAAATATCTGTCAATTTTAAGTCAAAAACCTTCTTTTTTTTAGGTTTTTTAGGTTATTGCTTTAAAATAACGTGCTAAGTGGTGATACATGCAAGCGGTACTACATGTGTTAATATACTAATATCTTCGGACGAATCCTTCGTATAATTATGATAGAACTTCACTTACATGTAAGTTCGTTTAATCATTAATTAATACGTTATAGTTTACCGTGTTATTCATAAAACAATCAAACGCTAAATTATATGTTCCTATTGACCTGCCCTCGCTTCACTTGATTTTCGCCGCCTTCATTGATATATGTTTCCTAAAGGTGGACTGGGAGAGAATATTGTTAGCATTAAGTCCGCCTTTTATAACATTTGTTTTAAATGTACAATAAAGTATGTTGAATATATTAAAATTAATTAACCTATTTTAGTTAAAAAAAAAATTTTATCTTTTTCTTTTGTATTATGAATTGAGTTTAAACATAAAAGATAACACATTTTAACTAAAACAGGTTTATTACGCGTTTGATTTTTTTTTATGAATAACACGGTTGGATATAGTGGATCCCAAAAGTAATAAAATCTTTATCTTTATAAACTCACTAATGATCGGCAAGAAGCTCTCTATTTTGAGGGAATAGTGCGGCGACAGCAGCAACGCGATGCAGGCTTTGAACACTTCTATGCAGTTGAGCGTCGTCTGGTCGTCGAACTCACACATATCTTGAAATCTACAATAATAGTAGATTACAGCCGAGAACGGGAAGCTAGCATTGTCGGGGATGGTTTGAATGCCGAGCCGCAGGTGAGGGCTTTAATCATTCAAGGCAATGCAAGTAGCTTCGAGTACAAGGTTTGTATAATACTTTACTCACGAAATGCGAGGAAATAAATTTTTCCTAGTAAAAATGTGATATTTAAATTGGTTCGTGTGGCCATGTTAAATGACCAGTCATGCAACCATAAAGTTTTATAAAAATAATGCTAGCTGATGAGGTTTTTTTTTCAAATGGAATGATAACATTTCAGAGCATAAGTGAGGAAAGCCCGCTCCACATTCCCGGCAAAACTAGACGAAACTTGACGAATACGAGAGTGTAGAGAGAGTATTCGTCTACATTGGTGTTGTCTTGCCTATATTCGCCTTTTATCCACTCGGTGTCGGTACATCAAAGGGTTCTCGGATAGTTTCGCCAAGTAGTATGAATAGGCAAAACTATCTCTCCAGATTCCCGCTGTCCCTTGAGCCAGTTGGCCGACATTCACCGTAATGAGACAAATAAAAGCTTCTAAAAATGTCGGTAAATTGGACACTCGAACTATTATTGTATTTATTGGGAACTATTATTATTTTATTTCAAACTATTACTATAATATTCTTATAAATTATTATTATACTATTATTATTTTGAACTATTATTATATTCATTATTCATTATCCTAATATTTGGGTTCAATTGGCGTTATAAAGAATTAATGCCATGTAAAATTTTATACTTAGGTACGCCTACTCGGCATGAAGAATCTTATTGCGATTATACCCTACCTTTTCTTTACCTACCTACTACTAATTAATTTATTTTAACTATAACTAACACTAATTTATGACATAGAAAAAGAAAATTTCAGTTATCTTATTATGTCCCGATAAAGCTAGTTTTATTGGACTACTAGGGAATATAGTAATACCTTCTAAAAATACTAGTCCATAGGCCCTAAAAATTCCACGTAGTTTTATTAAAATCATTTTCTATTAACAACTTATTAAATAAAAACCACTTTCGGTGGTATAACCATCTTAAATACGATGGTTTTGTACCGCAAGCGCTCTGAATTTGGTCACTTGTTGTACATACATAGTTAATTGAATCTAAACTAAACTAACTAAACTATTAATGAGAACCTTAAAAACAGAATGCTTCCGAGACAATATTAGCTCACACTTAATTTCACTATTATTTGTGAAAAAAAAATTACATTCGACATAGCAACTATTTTAGGCATATGTGTTCAGTGAGTGTACGCATTGTAAAACCCACTGGTGGAAATCTCTTCGTCCTCGTTTTATGCTGTTCTATGACTTTTATTTATTCTATTACATTCGATATTTACCAACCTGCATAAACACCTCTGATATAGTACAGCCGCTATTTTAGGCACATAAGAAGCGACCATTCGCTTGTCTAAGTGCTCAGTCGACAACACAGAGTGCACGCATTGTAACGCCCACTGGTGGAAATCTCTTCGCCCTCGCAATTCGTTCTTCTGCTCTATTGAAGACCATGGCACTTCTTCACTGCAATATTTATGCAACCCGTTAATAACTGAAGAAGTAAGAATAAGTAAAATACAGTTAAGAGCAAGACTGCTCAATCATTAAATTTTATTTTATCTACATCCATGCTTTAAATCCTCTATAAAGGGTGCTGAAACGGTTAGCTTACAGCAAACATTACAGTATCCGAGCGAGAGGATGTCGCGCTCGTCCCCGCGCCCACGCCCGACGAGTTACATTATGAAATTCAGTACATTCATTATAACACTCGTTCGGATGATATAATGACGAGGAGGAGGAAAGTTAAACTCAAAGTCAAAACCCTTTATAGAGAATACATATCATAGATGTAGATAAAGTCTTGTATGCAACTGTATATAATTAGGTATTAAAACAATTATGTGATACTATTATTACACGAGGCGAAAATACCACTCATTAAGTACAGTTGCATAAGTAACTATTATTAAGGAGTATTTTAAATAATTTAAAGGAGATGTCCCAGAGTTGCCCCAGTTTCATTTTATTTAATTACTTTCATAAAAAAATGCTAATTACATTTTATTTAGGTATAGTATCAGTCAAGAATTGTTTTTATTTAGAAAAACAATTACAAAAACATTAAGTTGTTTTCTGAAGTATTTTGTGAAAAAAATGTACTATCATGATAAAAAATTGTGATTTAAAAGCGTTTTAACTTAAAAATACCACTTTTTAATGCAGAAAATAATTATTAATCTGATTCTAGAGTAAAATACCTACTCTGACATACTACTTTGATTAAGACGCGATAGACTTTCATTTTTTGAGAATGGTGAGGCAAATGACATAGGCGTGATGGGACATGTCCTTTAATATTTTTTTTAATTTAATTTATTAATTTAATTTATTTATTATATTTGACTTTTATTTTATTTTATTATGGAGTATTTAAATAATAAAAAGTATTTACATTTTATTTTCAAGAGTTAACATTTTACTACTCACATTTCGTAAAGAAAAGAGACTTTTATTACACTGATAATACGTAAATACTTAAAAAAAAGTTATAAATCTACTAAATACCTGTACAGCAAATCCACGATTCTCACACAAAACCGCAGGTCCCACACACACGGCAGCGGTTTGAAGGGCCCCGCCCTATCCTTGCTTAAGTTGGTCAACTTTAAAGGGCCCTTTCCTTTCTCCTTTTGTGTCTTTTGACTCTTTTGAGATTTCACAGTCTCCTTCGTTTCGTTCAACGACTTGTTTGACTTTTTTCCTGTTTTGGATGGGGCCTAAAAACGTATTAATGAAGATGTTACACAACATTGGGGTGAAAAATTAATGCTGTTAATATATGGGGTCAGTCTGAGAAGGGGTCGTTGTGATACGAAACCATTGTCATATAGTATGTTTGGTACAGGGTCACTGTTATCATCACTACATAATAATAAAACAAAGTCCTCCACCGCGTCTGTCTGTCTGACTTTGTCTGTCTAGTCTAAGCGGTCATGGGATTTTTGGTAACGATCAAGGAAAAGGTTAGATTATAGCGCTTACAAGAGGCTTCATTGTGACGAAAAAAAAACGATCAGAGAAATGGGTAGTTTTAGTATATATTCAAAGTATGTCGTCTCTGCAGATGAAGCAAGTTGGTCTGCCAGCTCATAGTGGTTGCATTTCTGAGCTATGACGTGCACAAGTCACGTCATTGTTACGAAAAAAAAACGATACGGGAAATGGTCAGTTTTAGTACCTATTCAAAGTATAGTATCTCCACGTGTGAAACAAGTTGGTCTGCCGGCTCTCAGTGGTTGTATTTAAGAACTATCATTGTGTACGCAAGACGCTTATTTGTAGAGAAAGCCTAAAAAAACTTTGAAAAACGGGACAATAGGCAAATTTTTAAGTGCACGCCGGCCGCTTGCGTATCTGCGACTATATGAGTCCCCTCCCCACCTTAAGGTATCTCTAAACTCGCGCGCGAAAAGCCCCAAACCTCCCGCGAAGCAGTGTGCGTAGTGTGGAACCGATTTGAATCGAATCCACACACCCGCGCGTGAGTATGGAGAGGTCTTGCCATGCCTGTGCCACCGCTCATCCCCCATCCCCTCCTCCCCCCCACTTCCGGTTTTAGCGTCAATAAAGATGTTCGATCCGGGTGCCTTGTATCGATATTCCGGATCGCCATGGATCATAATTCACTGTATCGATCCAGATTATAGAATCTGGATTTATAGGCATCGGCTACACGCTCGGTAAATACTGTGGCCCAGCGCCATAGAGTAAATTTTAACCATGGAAAGTAAAATATTGAACATTCCATACAAATTACTTTTCATGGTTAAAATTTACTCTGTGGCGATGGATCACAGTTAGTCTAAGCGGTCACGGGATTTTTGGTAACGATCAAGGAAAAGGTTAGATGCATTTTCATGGGTTAAAGAGTGGTCCCCTAATGTGAATGATGTCGGTCTGCCTGCTCTCAGTAGTTGCAACTTCGAGTTACAGCGATTATAAGAGGCTTGATTGTTATGAAAAAAAAAACGATCAGAGAAATGGTCAGTTTTAGTACCTAATCAAAGTATGGCGTCTCCGTAACTGAAATGATGTGATCTGCCGGCTCTCAGTGGTTGCATTTCAGAGCTATGACGCGCGCAAGTTATTACAAAATATATTTTTCGGCAAATTGTATTTTTAAAAATACTAATCGATAGAACTCTTTATTATGATGAAAAAAATGTCTTAAGCCATTTTTGACTAAAATGAATAGATTGGTCGGAAAAAAATACTTTATGTTTTTTTTTTTTGCATGGAGTGAGATATTCAATGTGCTCTTACGGCCAATTCCTAATTTTTTCTGCCTCAAAACTACTTCTGCGTCACTATTTCAAACGTTTAAAATAATCATACACTATCAAAGCGCGCCCAAAATTGTACATTTACACAGGTTGGATTTTTAAACAGTATAAAATCGTATTTTTTAGTAAACATTTTTTTTTGCCATTCTTTATTTTCATCAATTTTAACACTAGAAAAGCCAACAAAACGTTCAGTTAAGGTCTATTATACAATTGTTTTTACCATAATTACAACGCAACTAAAATATAAAGCTAAAATGTTCTCAACAAAAAACCATAAATATCTGAGTTGTAATTGTTACATTAATAGTTTTGACCTGACCAAATTCCTAACGAACTCTTAAGAGGTATTGCGGAAGAGATGGGGCCAATACTGGCTAAATTTTTCAACGAAATACTACGCACGGTTATTATGCCTAGACAATGGGCAGAGTCACACATAATACTCTTACATAAGAAAGGATCAAGGAAGGAAATAGGAAACTACAAGCCCATTTCACTGATTTCAAACACATACAAAGTCTTTGCAAAGGCATTACTATAAATAATATTTATTTTTATTTATTTATGGTATCTGGTAATCTTGATGAAAATCAACCAATCAAACAGGCTGGGCTCAGGAAAAACTACAATACAATATATCACATCACCATTAAACAACTCATCCAAAAACACAACGAATATAATAAGCTAATTTACAAAGCTTATTTCAATACCATTATCTGATGTCCTTACATTTATTTTAATGAAACAAAGAAGACCAAAAATTTTAAGTGATTTACTTGATAAAATAACTGTATCACCTTATGTAAAGAAAATTAACTTTTTATTACCACACGTAACATGACTTTACTAATATTAAAGAAGAATTAGAAGACTACCTAATACAATTAAAATTAAATAAAGATTACCAAAATTTACAGGGCTTTGTACACATAGCTTCTTAACTAGAGACATACAATAAGACCCAATGTATAATGTTAAATATGTATATGGATAATTAGAAAAACAATTTAATTTTCATACAAACAAAGTAACTTTGATGCGTTGATCGTTTCGCTCGCTAACAGCGACCGGAAAACCTCTTTTTTGGTTAACCCAATTGATAGGGAAACCCTAATAAAAAAGTTACCAAATGATAGGGTTTCCCTTTCGATAGGGTTAGTCGACGTTATGCTTACCGTATTGATAGGGTTTTTGAAAACAAGTCTATGAAATACCCAATCAAAAACCCTTTTAACGGTAAGAGGTTCATGAAATACCCAATCAAAACCCCTTTAACGGTAAGTGGTTCTGGGGTTCTATTTTTAAATCGCTCGGCTGGCGTCGAGCGTTCGTTTCTACTGATTTTCGTTCGACTTTTAACTCAACCTCCATACATTTGAGTCAAATGTTGAACGAAAATCAGTAGAAAAGAGCGCTCGACGCCAGCCGAGCGATTCAAAAATAGAGCCCCAGAACCACTTACCGTTAAAGGGGTTTTGATTGGGTATTTCATGAACCTCTTACCGTTAAAAGGGTTTTTGATCTTTAAACTCTTAGACTGGAAAGGACTCAGAATCAAGATTAATGGCCAGTACCTAACACACCTTCGTTTTGCCGATGATATAGTTCTTATGGCTGAAACCTTGGAAGACTTGAACACAATGCTTGAAGATCTCCGTTAGTGCTTCCCAAAGAGTGGGTCTCCAGATAAACATTTATAAGACGAAAATCATATCGAATGCCCATGTTGTGCCCACTCCAGTTCATGTTGGGAACACTAGGAGTTGTTGTCCATTACGTAGAAGTACCTAGGACAGGCAGTCCAGTTAGGTAAGTCCAACTGCGGGAAAGAGATCTCTCGTCGAATCAAACTCAGATTGGTAGCATTCGGGCAGCTTCGAAAACATATTTCCGTCCGATTTCAGTGATGACTTCGGCATTGAAACGTGGCCGCAAACTATGGGTCTCATAAGGAGGCTCAAGGTCACCCAGCGTGCAAAGAAGAGAGTCATAATCGGCGTTTTTCTGCGTGATCGAATCAGAAATGAGGAGATCCGCAAGAAAACTAAAGTAATCAACATCGCTCGAAGGATTGCTCAGTTGAAGTGGCAGTAGGCTGGACACATAGCGAGAAGAACCGATGGCCATTGGGGTGGAAAGGTTCTGGAATGGCGACCGCGGACCGGACGACGCTCCGTGGGTAGACCCCCGACAAGGTGGACCGACGATCTGGTGAAGGTCGCGGGAAACCGCTGGATGCGAGCAGTGCAGGACCGTTCGTCGTGGAGATCCTTGGAGGTGGCCTATACCCAGCAGTGGGTGTCGTGCGGCTGATATGATGATACATCCAAGTGATCTGAACGGCATTTTAAGAGCTGTATGTACCAAAGTTCTCAGTTTCAGGATTTCCATACCTTTTAATGCTATTTACGTGATTTTTTTAAACTTATCGAAACAGATCTTACAATCCTGATAGATCAGTTGTGTGTATATTGCGATCTGGATCTCCTTCATTTACTTTCTTGATAGCCGTCTTCAAATCACAGCTTGATCAATCTCTGGCGGAGGATGTATGAAAATGAATTAACTGGTGCTTCTTATTATCTGTCGCATAATAAAATATTGATGATTTTAGTTTCTGCTTGTTTCTATCAATGTTCATAAATACAACTTTGATCTTAATACTATATCTTCAAAATCTTTACTTTTGTTATAAATTACTTATAAACGAGCCTAATTTTTTTAGTAAAGCCCATATAAAGGTTTAAAAAAATCTTAATAAAATTTAGTTTCTATCGTTAATATTTTAAAAACTTCATTTATTTGAATATGATATTAATCATTGATCTGAATTAACCTTTTCTCTTTTTTTTTCTTTCCTTGTAAAATAATAATACTTTTTAGTTTGTAATAACCCGCCTGGGCCTTACTTAACATCCCGCTGCATTATGTTATTTCGGTTTTATTTGATTTATTATTGTAAAAAAGTCATCCATAGTAATAATAGTGACCAAAAGTTTTGTTGGCTTTTATTGTGTTTTAATTGATGAGAAAGTAATAAATAACGACAAAACAATCAGTTTTTACTTAAAAATTACGATTTGATACTGTTTTGAAATCCAATATGTATTAAACGGACAATTTTGGGCGCGCGTTGGTTGATATTGTAGGAGTATTTAAATGTTTAAAATAACAATAAAATATTGACGCAGAAGTAGTTTTGAGGCAGAAACAATTAGGAATTGGCCAAAAAAGCACATTGAATATCTCACTCCATACAAAAAAAAAACAAAGTATTTTTTTCCGAACAATCTATTCATTTTAGACAAAAATGGCTTAAAACATTTTTTTCATCATAATAAAGACTTCTATCGATTAGTATTTTTAAAAATACAATTTGACGAAAAAAAAATTTTGTTTTAACTTGCGCGCGTCATAGCTCTGAAATGCAACCACTGAGAGCCGGCAGACCACATCATTTCAGCTACGGAGACGCCATACTTTGAATAGGTACTAAAACTGACCATTTCTCTGATCGTTTTTTTTTTCGTAACAATGAAGCCTCTTATAATCACTGTAACTCGAAGTTGCAACTACTGAGAGCAGGCAGACCGACATCATTCACATACGGGGACCACTCTTCAACCCATGAAAATGCATCTAACCTTTTCCTTGATCGTTACCAAAAATCCCGTGACCGCTTAGACTAACTGTGATCCATCGCCACAGAGTAAATTTTAACCATGGAAAGTAATTTGTATGGAATGTTCAATATTTTACTTTCCATAGTTAAAATTTACTCTATGGCGCTGGGCTACAGTATTTACCGAGCGTGTAGCCGATGCCTATAAATCCAGATTCTATAATCTGGATCGATACAGTGAATTATGATCCATGGCGATCCGGAATATCGATACAAGGCACCCGGATCGAACATCTTTATTGACGCTAAAACCGGAAGTGGGGGGGAGGAGGGGATGGGGGATGAGCGGTGGCACAGGCATGGCAAGACCTCTCCATACTCACGCGCGGGTGTGTGGATTCGATTCAAATCGGTTCCACACTACGCACACTGCTTCGCGGGAGGTTTGGGGCTTTTCGCGCGCGAGTTTAGAGATGCCTTAAGGTGGGGAGGAGACTCATATAGTCGCAGATACGCAAGCGGCCGGCGTGCACTTAAAAATTTGCCTATTGTCCCGTTTTTCAAAGTTTTTTAGGCTTTCTCTACAAATAAGCGTCTTGCGTACACAATGATAGTTCTTAAATACAACCACTGAGAGCCGGCAGACCAACTTGTTTCACACGTGGAGATACTATACTTTGAATAGGTACTAAAACTGACCATTTCCCGTATCGTTTTTTTTTTTAACAATGACGTGACTTGCGCACGTCATAGCTCAGAAATGCAACCACTATGAGCTGGCAGACCAACTGGCTTCATCTGCAGAGACGACATACTTTGAATATATACTAAAACTACCCATTTCTCTGATCGTTTTTTTTTCGTCACAATGAAGCCTCTTGTAAGCGCTATAACTCGAAGTTGCAACCACTGAGAGCAGGCAGACCGACATCATTCACATTAGGGGACCACTCTACAACCCATGAAAATGAATCTAACCTTTTCCTTGATCGTTACCAAAAATTCCGCGACCGCTCAGTCTAGTCTGTCTGTTCGCGATAAACTCAAAAACTACTGTGCACGGATTTTTATGCGGTTTTCACCAATAAACAGAGTGATTCACGAGGAAGGTTTAGGAATATGTTAGGTATAATATGTCAAGGTTTTGTGTAAATCGGTAGAAATATTACGTTATTATAATAAAAAGTAATTTTGGTCATGAGTCTATAATATTGTCTTAAGTTCTCTAATATCCGCCATGGCGGTAATCACAAATATTTTAACGTCGTGTTAATCGCGCGAATAATTATTTTCAAAATAACAATATTTATTATTATTAATTTATCACATTCTTTTAAATATTGTTATAGTTAATTACTTCTTAAAATAATTAAATAGGAATAAACGCTCTACTTATTTCCGCAACATGGCGGTAGTGACATGCCGCGTGACAGTGCGCACATTCAAAAGGTGCATTTCAGCAGACCAATCGCTCACCGATCACCACAGAGTAAAATTTTACAATTTGGCAAAAAAGGAAGGAACCGAAACGAAGCGAGGGCGGGTCGCTAATTACAATATACAATACAAGACGGAGCCATAATCAAAGGGAATTAATTAATTGGGTGACTGGAAATAATTAAAAGCGACTCTTAATGGGATACTTAAATACAATAATCCAGGCAGCAATTTATTTTTTGGGCGACAAAATAACTAAACGGGCGACAAACAGTGGATTACAAAAATACTTAAAACGGGCGACTACATGTGGGTGACAAGTAATCTAAATGGGTGACTAAAATACTGAGTGGGCAACTATTATACGAAGTAGGTAACTATATAACTCATTTAAGCTACCCAACATGGTATTGTAACACGATTTTTTCTTTCTTTCACGATGTTGCTTTCTTGTTTGTTTGTTTGTTGGTTTTTTGTCATCTCGATTAGGATAATAGTCACTTTTTTTATAAATAAAATATATGCCAAATTTTAAATGTTTTGTGTGTCCTAAGGTTGTCGCCCAAATAGTAATTTGGTCGCCCGTTCTGAATAACTAGTTACTCAATTTGTATTTTAAAATCACCCATTTTCAATATCTGTACTCGCCCTCACTCCGTCGCCCACTTAGTATTTCAGTGCGCTATATTCAGTATTTTTGATACCCAAAATGGGAATTTATTGTTACCCGATTAAATACTACCCATAATAGGGGTCGTTCTGATAAAAGTAAATTGTGATTATGGGATATTTCGGAAACGGGTCAGTCAGTCTGATACGGGGCCATTTTAACATTGTTTCCTCTTGATACGGGGTCAGTTTGATACGGGCGTCATCAGACACGATCATGCTAATACCGCATTAGTCTTAGGATGGGATTTACCTTAGTTTGTTCAAGTATCTGATTGCTTGTCTTATACAGCTCGTACACGGAAGCCGCGACGCCGCGACTGCCGGCGCGCCACTGCATAATGCAGTGAGCGATTAATACCTCGTAGCATTGCAGTACTTGCTGCACTTTGAGGCATTTCGCTTTGGACTCTGGAAACAGATCTGTGAGGCCGGGGTCTTCCTAAAATGTTATATTTCTTTCTATTACATAACTTATACAAGTTTATTTTTAGTATATACGAAACCTGAAAAATGTTTGTTCAGAATCAGTAATGAAATAGAATCGATTGCAATATTATTTATATCATGTTATATTTTGACTAAATAAAATAATATTTACAAAACCATAATTACCGCCCACCCTACTAACGGGACAACACAAAAAGCTTGTAACTTCGTAAGTTTTGAAGGTATCATTACCATTTTTTTATACTGATTCTGAAAATGAAAATATGTGACCCGTGTTTCGGTTTTCGTACAAAAACTAATAAAATACTTATTTTAGACCTAAATCGTCGTAAAAAGAACATAAACATTATATAGAAAACTTTGTGCAAACTTATGGAAAAAAATCTTTTAAAAAAAGCTAATAGTGAATGGTCGCTTCTTCTGTAGTGGTACAGTCAGCCCCACAAGTAGTTGGACAGTTCAGTAAATCAGTACTGAGTACTGATTCTGTAAATTGCAGCTGTACTTTACGAACGCAATGATAACTGAGATAAGGCACTGTGATCAACTACGTCGACCGTCGTACAGTCGATATGAGAACACTTTTAATAATTCAGCAACCTCATGTCCTTTGTATTAAATATCAACATTAAAATTGTTAACATAATGAAATCCTCAGACTATACAGATTGACCTTAAAACCGCCTTTATGTCCTACGCAATAAAAGCTGTCTGTACATTGTCCTCACCATATCTACAGTTCCCAAGTTGTTAGTGAGCTGCGTCATGATGTTAGTTAGCTTCCCCTTCAGGTAGGCGCTGCCCGTATCCGCGTCCTGGCTCGACAGGATATCTTCCAAGTCTTCCTCCTCGCACTGAAGGAACTGAGCCACCGCATATAACAGGTGGGCTATGGGTTCCTAGTCATTAACGAGAAATAAATACTGTTATGATGACCATCAGCCATTTTAATGTCTCCACTGCTGGGGCACAGGCCTTCCCTATGGGTGGATAAGGAGGATGGGTCATAACCCACCACGCGGGCCCAATGCGGATTGGTGGGTGTTAACACAGATAATATAATACTTACTGTGTTAACGACTGCAATTGCACCCGGGACCAGTGGCTTAACGTGCCTTCCGGAGCACGAATAAATACTGTATAAAAAAAGTTTTTAATAAAAACAAAACCTCCTTCAAAAACCTTGAAAATAATCTAACAAAAAACAGTTTCAAAAATAAATTAATGGCTCTAAAAAGCAAGAAATAAAATATTGAAATCTGTATAATAACTAACTCGAAAGTTTGTATGCATATCTTATATTAAACAACGCCTTTTGAAGTCGGGTGGGGGGGGGACGAACGATATTTTTTATCTAAACTAATATATCTAAACTTTAATCATGGGTTTAAACCCCACCCGACTTCATAAGACGTTGTTTAATATAAGATATGCATACAAACTTTCGAGTTAGTTATTATACAGATTTCAATATTTTATTTCTTGCTTTTTAGAGCCATTAATTTATTTTTGAAACTGTTTTTTGTTAGATTATTTTCAAGGTTTTTGAAGGAGGTTTTGTTTTTATTAAAAACTTTTTTATTTTAAACTTTTTTGTGGTAAGTATATTTGGTGATGATATTATCTAAGTTACAATAGCCTTATGTCAACGGCTCATCACCTTTTACATAGTACTGCTTTTCCCCACACAGGGGCGTTTATTGTTGAGGAGTTCTCCTGGTACTTCACTATCAGCTCTTCTTCACCATACGAATTATGATGAGCATAAATAGCCTAGCAACCATATGAAAGTAATCGTATCGTACCAGTGAACTACTTAGTATTGAATAGTTCCGATGATCATCTATGCTGGTCTTCATCATCAGTTCTACTTCACCGAAATGGTACATTTCGTAAGCAAATGCACAAGTTACTTAAGAAAATACTAAAATCGCTATAGATGTGCCTATAATATTTGAAGAGTTCCCTCGATTTCTCCAGGATCCCATCATCAGATCCTGATTTCATGACAATGGGACCAACTTGAAAGTATATACTTTCAAACAAAAAAAGAATTTTTCAAATCGGTCCAGCCGTAATCGAGTAACATACATAAAAAAAAAAAAAAAAAGATTCCGACGAATTGAGAACCTCCTCCTTTTTTTGAAGTCGGTTAAATACTGTTATACCCAACGCTAACTAAATTGGCTAGCCAACACCGAATGACATTCGGTGTTGGTTTACGCACGATCTAACTCCTGAGGATGCTCAGGGTTGGGGCGAAACACGTGTAGAGTAGCCTAATTGGTGAAGGTGCAAGGTGTATTGCTGTCTTGCTAAATGCAGGTTTGTGCGCTGATATTTTGTGGTGTGCATGTGCATATTTTTGCGGGCGGGCGGGCGGTGCATCTTGCATATGTTGTTTGCGGAAGTATGCTACATATATTTCTTTTTTCAAAAAATCTTTGGTAGCGTCTGTATTTTTGGCACGAATCAAAAATTTGCGTGTTTTGGGCTCATCAGTCGATTAATCATCTCTTAAACCCTATGTTCATGCAAAAAAGTAGTTTTTTTCAGTTTTGTCAGATAACGCCTTTGTCCACTCAACCCTTCAATTGTTAGTAAAGAAATAAGTAATAGGTACAACTCTATTGTTAACGGATCTCTAAACTTAAAATGTTTATTTGATATTGACGTCCTCCGTGGTCGAGTGGTTTGTACGCCGGTTTTCAAGGTGTCATATCTGAGATCCCGGGTTTTATCTCCGGCTGGGTCAATTTAGAAAAACGAACTTTTCTATATTGATTCAGGTCTGGGTGTTTGTAGTTCCACCGTTGTCTCTGATTTTCATAACACAGGTTGAAGCAACTCTTCAACACATTGAAGCGCTCATAGCGGAACTTGACAGACTGATCGTACTCGATCACGTTTGTTAAGCAACGCTCGGTCCGGTCATCTGTCAGATGGGTGACCGTTAAAGTGGCATTACAACTGAGCGCTTCCGTGCTTCGGAGGGCACGTTAAACCGTCGGTCCCGGCTGTTGTCATCTGATAACAGTCGTTAAGCCAAGTTAGAGGTCTTAGAGGCGGCTTGATAAACTCTAGAGGTGGCCACTAATCCTCATTCGATAAGAAAGAAAGAAAGATAACACAGGTGCTTTGGCTACTTACTTTGGAATCGAAGTAATGTTTGTGACGTTGTCTAATATTTATTTTATTTATTTATTAAAAAAAACTCTTATTTTCTATGACTTACCACTAAGATGGCGGAGGTAGCATTGATCTGCACGCACTTGTCAAATAATATGGAGGCGGTGGTTGAATCCGGTAAGTACTTGACGAGATGCTCGTAGAGTAGCTCCAGTATGGACTCGTGTAACACACCTTTGTCTCTGGCACAATCGTATAGTTCTGCAACAGTTACATATCTTATATTATTATGGTTATACGCTAAGGTACTATCATAAGAATACATAAAACTGTCTGTAATAAAAGTCTGTCTCATCAGTCACCAACAGTCAAACGTAATTCATGACTGATGGAATTGACTGACACTTGCATGAGCATGTAATGATTGTAATGGCTGCCATAGAAAAGTATGGGGTTACTTTACCTGTACCGACCGGTACCGACTTACCTGTAATCTGCTTTGTTACCCCGAGCACAACTGTCAAATTTTTGTATGGGAAATCTTAGTTCGTTTTACGGTGGTAGCTTGGTGGTAGATATGCAGTACCGGCGTTAGGGGGGGGGGGCGAGCACGGGCTACCGCCCGGGGCAACGGATATAAAGGGGCGCCAGGCGTCCCTTTATACACACTCGCTCATTGAGCGACTCCTGCAATTACTATCGTAAATTCTCTTTCAGCGACAAAATCGTTATGTTGGCATTCTCGCCGAAATTTCATCGCTCGCTACCATGTACCGTTTAAGATTTGGTCATTGTGAAATCCAGGAGCGGCTCTAGGGCGGTGCAAGCGGTGCGACTGCACTGGGCGCCCTAGTATGTGAGACGCTGGAAACGCCCGACTACCGGTCGTTGAAACTGACCAAATATTGCACTGCGTAGCCTTTTTAGTATAAACAAGCAAGTTTAGTGGATTAACTGACTAAAAATTGGGCTGCGTGACTGTTTTTATACTATAAACAAGCAAGTTTAGTCGATGAAACTAACTAAAAATCGCGCTGCGCGGCCATTTTTTTATGAACAAGTGAGATTACAAGATTAGTAGATGAAACTGACTAAAAATCGCACTGCGCGGCCGTTTATTACTATAAACAAGCGTTATCGATATTTTTATGTCTTTGACAACTTACAAGCAATTATTTTGTTTGTAGACCTAAACAAAAAACCAATTATCGAAAAAAAGTATATAGCAGTATTTGGTTCTTAAGCGTCGATATCATATCGCGTTTCGGTGGTCATACTTGCTACAAATTAGTAATCTGTGGGTCATACTAGGAGGGCAGGATTGAATAAACGTCAAAAATATGTTATTTTCTATTTTGGTACATTGAAAACGGTTTCCATGGTTTTCCTATGAAAAAAATATGTGCATGGATGTACTATTACCATTTTGACGTTTACTCGATTCGAACTCCATCTCGATCGCATCGGGAGTAACCCCCGGTCGTGTCGTGCTACGGACGGGTACAGAAAATCAGTCAATATGTCCATAGAATTAATAGACAGTGGATTTTAATGTAACATAATGTATGCTCACTAGTATAGAGTAGCTGCTTCACGGCGGCGTCTTGTACGAGGCAGCGGCGCAGTATTGAGACCACTTCCATGCACATCGCCTCGTTTCGAACTCGCGATGTCACTCTGCAGATTATTAGAATGTTTATTTTCCACATGTTTAGTATTAAATACCAAATTCATAGTTAAGTAGATGTCGCCAGCAACGCCCTCGGCCTGTTTTGTCTGACCAAGCACACGGTTGTATCGGCTCCTCATTATATTGAATCTATTTACTTAAACAGTGACAATTAAAACGTGTAATGTGTTTCAATTCAATAAAAAGTCTGTGAGTGTCAGCAAGTTGTATAATTTTCAGCTATCTCCTACATCTTCCTACATATCATTATTAACCGTGTTCCCACCGCTATGCCCCACTGGTGGGTCCACATGTACATTTATTTTCCCTGTAGACCCACTGCACTAGATCCTATTCAATCTGGCAGTTCCCGTGGGTCCGCGGTCTTTTATTTTTATGCACAACAGGATACTTAGTGCTATGGAGTCAGACATCTCGGCAGCAGCAGCATTGCACTGCATGCTTGCATTGAAAGGCGGCTCAATTTGAAGTGACCGGAGAAGTTTCGCGCAGCTCTGCTGCGCGACAGTGCTGCGCGGCAGTGTCGCGCGACACTGAATGTATTTTTTATTATTATTATTATTATTAATTCGCAACATACACAATCATTACAGGTAAATAAACCTATGCGATGGTGTAGTACATATTATATAAAAAGATAATCTGTTGAGCTCACTCAGCGGACACGAAAATAAATCAACTCGCTCAGCCATAGCGTTGATCACATGCAACGAGCGCGCAAGTGGCGAGTTGCGCGCAAGACAAGTGCGCGTGCGCGGCGCCGCCAGCAGTGAGGGCCGCCGCCGCCGCTCCGCGTACCCATCCGGTACATTAAATTCTACCATTTCCAATACCCTGGGGTTGTGCATCACCCCCCTTATCACTTTAAGCATATACATTCATTTTGACATTAATGAGTTCTGGTATTAAGACCTTATGAACCGGAGGGATAACGAGAGTTAACTTCTCTTCGACTTCTTCAGACTTCTTCGACGACTTGTAATCTCATATAAAACTATTATGGGGACCAGCAGTGCTGCGGCAAACCTGCTGCTGCTGCCGAGATTGGACTCATACCTTTAGGTAAGACGGTGGTAGGTAGCAGTGGCGAAGGGTCCATACAAGCCGATTCCCATCGGCTTACCTTTTGGAAATCCCACCCCACTGGACCACTATGTAGATCACTACATTTTTTAACATTTTTGTAGAGCGGCTTACCTTCGCCATAATTTCACCCCTCGCCACTGGTAGGTAGTTAAACTGGCGGACTTGAAATAAGCCCTACCACCAACCAAACCGAGTACAAATTGTACCCCCCTACTGGGAATGAACCCCTACGTCTTACACCCTTTTTCCACCTATACCACCTGGCCATTCCACCTGGGCGGGAAAAGTGGATTTTATTTCCACTCTTCCACTCTTCCCATCCAGGTCTGCCGAGTTTCAACGAGAAATCAAAGTAAGGAATTTATTGTACTATTTGTCGAATGGGGCTTGATATCCTTCACGACCCGTCTACCCACTAGACTTTTGTTTTAATTTAAAACCCGGCAGACTTTTCGAATTTCCCGTCGTAGACTTAAGGGCCCTATCACATTTTTTCGTCGAAATTTGGATTTTGACGGATTTTAGCGCTACAACCTAGAGAAACCTTTGGGTCTACTAAATACATTTATATGTGTTCGCGACAAAAAGTAATATGATGATACACTGGAAAGTTAAAGGGTTAGAAAGGAAAATTAAAGTTGGTGAACGATTTCTTAGAGTCAACTTTGAACATACACAGAAAGAAAAACAAGTACAAACAACAAATAAAAGTGTGAAATTTGATTTTCATATGAAGTAAAGATTATTCTAATATAAATTTTACGTAATAATAATTATGTATCTAGGAGAAATTCACAGTTAATTCTGAGCGTTTTTAGTAGTTTTATGGTTTTTGATTGGGATTTTTTTTCACATATTCCATACATAATTTCAAAATTTCGAGGCCGCTATGATCTATTCGACTATATAAGGGTGGGTACCCACTTAGGTTCGCGAACCTCCGCGCTCCGCGAACCTGCACCGAAAATATCGTTTATCCTCTGCTGAAACAGGGCGCCGAGGTGTGTACGTGAGGGAACTCGTATGCGAAGCTGGTTCGCATAGGCACACACTGTAGCCAAAGTAAAAATATTTGTTTTTGCTATGGATCACTGTTCTAGGTTCGCGGAGCGCGGAGGTTCGCGGAGCGCGGAGGTTCGCGAACCTAAGTGAGTACCCACCCTAAGAGATAATATTCATTTTTTTTTATTTCATTTGTTTAGCACAGTAGTTCAATCCATGACCCCAAAAAAGTGCCTTCGCGCATTTTATGAAAATCTTTCTCTGCAATTTCGGGTTTAATTATAAAGTTAAGCAAATTTTCAAAAAAGCGAGGCCGCTATGATCTATTCCAATAGCTGTTCTACACTATTCAATAAGTCAAAACTGTTAATGTATTGTTGTTTCTGAGATCGAGAACCCCAAAATTGGCCATTTTACGCAAAAATCACAGTCGAAACGTAATATGCCTCTTAATTCACCTGGGTCAAATCACCCGAGTAAATCAAGTATACTAATTGGTTCACTATTCACCCAGGGGAATAGTTGAATTAAGTATTACTAATAAGTATACTTGATTCACCCAGGTGATTTGGCTCAGGTGCATTAAGTCTACGACGGGTCGAAGAAGTTCGATGCGTAGCCGTGTCTAAGGCCGTATACAGAGAGAAAGCAGGTTGACGCTGTTGTCAGACTGCCGCTTACTGCCGCAGGTTCGCGCAGGTAACAGAACACAAAGGAAGCAGGTTAAAGCAGATCATTTATAATACTAGCGGCCGCCCGCGGTTTCACTCGCGTGGTTCCCGTTCCCGTGGGAATATCGGGATAAAAAGTATTTTATGTTTTAATCTAGGCTAGGGGCCATCCATAAATTACGTCACACGAATTTCATGATTTTTGACCCCCCTCCCCCGTCCTTGTCACAGCTAGTCACATTTGTGAAACCCCCTCCCTCCTCCCTAGTGTGACGTCACATATTTTACAATTTTACATCTAGAAATAATTATTGAATTAAAAAAACAGGTCAGAAATTTGTATTATTTAAATGATTTTGAAATTAGGACCCCTCCCACCCCCTTGTCACACAATGTCACACTTCATCGACCCCCTCCCTCCCCCTGAACGTGTGATGTAATTTATGGATGGCCCCCTATCTACTATCTGTGTGCCAAATTTCAATCAAATCAGTTCAGTAGTTTTTGCGTGATTGAGGAACAAACATCCAAATATCCAAACCCACAAACTTTCACATTTATAATATTAGTAGGATTACCAATTAGAATTTTCTTGTTTCATGACATTTTTAGTTGCAGATCACGTCAACGTGGATGTTAATATGACAAGGTTCCAGCGCATTACCAATTGACGGGGATAATAATACGGTACAATATCCCTGAATCGGATCACGTAAACTATCGATGCAATACCTATACGTTTTAAAAATATCGCTAGCCAGCGCTGACCGGCGCGTGTCAGCGCTTGTCGGCGCTTATCAGCGCTTGTTCATATGCTTACGCTGGTTACCTGCGCGAACCTGCGGCATTAAGCGGCAGTCTGCAAAAAGCGTCAACCTGCTTTCTCTCTGTATACGGCCTAAGAAACTAATGAATTTATTTCCAATAATCCTAAATACAAATGTAGCTAATGACCCGACTAGACATTCCGGTAATAGGACCTTACGTGCCTAAAGGGGCCTAACCACAATTCTAGGGACGAGAGGGCAGGAAGATTTCAGGACAGCCTTTTTCTTCTGGGGAGGGGTCTACCGGGAAAGTAGGATCAAGTGGGAATTTTTTATAAGAGACAAATGCACTGACACGCGATCGCGACCGGTCCGCACGTAGGGTTTTCTTCTGATATGTAGCGTGGGGAAGGCCCGTGGCAGGTCACGATAGGGAGAACCACGGAGAAAAGGGCCTGCCGCCGGTCACGGGGCCGCGGCAGGTCACGTTGCAGAAAAACACGCAGAGCAGAGCCCGCAGCAGGTCACATTGCAGAGAAAGAAGAGCGGAGCCCGCGGCAGTTCACAATGCAGAGAAACACGGAGAGCGGAGCCCGCGGCAGATCACATTGCAGAGAAACACAGAGAGTGGAGCCCGCTGCAGATCACGGAGTCAGCAGGTCACGATGGAGAGATGCACGCACGGGGTCCGGGGCCCGCGGGTCACGGTGTAAAGTAGAGAATTTGCGCGGAGACTCGCGAAGACAGCCGGAACTTTAGCACTGATTGATTGACGTGGCGCGGGGCTTTCCAGAGTCCCGGGCCTTCACCTGAACGGCCAGAACTGTCGTAGGCCGTATACAGAGAGAAAGCAGGTTGGCGCTTTTTGCAGACTGCCGCTTACTGCCGCAGGTTCGCGCAGGTAACCAGCGTAGGCATTTGTATGAACAAGCGCTGACAAGCGCCGACAAGCGCCGACAAGCGCTGACAAGCGCTGACACGCGCCGGTCAGCGCTGGCTAGCGATATTTTTAAAACGTATAGGTATTGCATCGATAGTTTACGTGATCCGATTCAGGGATATTGTACCGTATTATTATCCCCGTCAATTGGTAATGCGCTGGAACCTTGTCATATTAACATCCACGTTGACGTGATCTGCAACCAAAAATGTCATGAAACAAGAAAATTCTAATGGTCCTACTAATATTATAAATGTGAAAGTTTGTGGGTTTGGATATTTTGATGTTTGTTCCTCAATCACGCAAAAACTACTGAACTGATTTGATTGAAATTTGGCACACAGATAGTAGATAGGGGGCCATCCATAAATTACGTCACACGTTCAGGGGGAGGGAGGGGGTCGATGAAGTGTGACATTGTGTGACAAGGGGGTGGGAGGGGTCCTAAATTTTGTGACGTCACATTTCAAAATCATTTAAATTTAAATAATACAAATTTCTGACCTGTTTTTTAATTCAATAATTATTTCTAGATGTAAAATTGTAAAATATGTGACGTCACACTAGGGAGGAGGGAGGGGGTTTCACAAATGTGACTAGCTGTGACAAGGACGGGGGAGGGGGTCAAAAATCATGAAATTCGTGTGACGTAATTTATGGATGGCCCCTAGCCTAGATTAAAACATAAAATACTTTTTATCCCGATATTCCCACGGGAACGGGAACCACGCGAGTGAAACCGCGGGCGGCCGCTAGTATTATTAATGATTAAACGAACTTACCTGTAAGTGAAGTTCTATCATAATTATACGAAGGATTCGTCCGAAGATATTAGTATATTAACACATGTAGTACCGCTTGCATGTATCACCACTTAGCACGTTATTTTAAAGCAATAACCTAAAAAACCTAAAAAGAGAAGGTTTTTGACTTAAAATTGACAGATATTTTGACATTTCCGGTCCAAGTTTGCCCTGTCACTGCTACACGCCAACCACTTCATTTAGTTTAAAGTCCAAATCCTATGATATTTCCTCATTTTCTTCAGTGGGTAAACAGTTATTGTAATTTACAATAATGAGTAGGGAGGGTGGGATTCTATACTAATATCTTCGGACGAATCCTTCGTATAATTATGATAGAACTTCACTTACAGGTAAGTTCGTTTAATCATTAATTATACTTCAGATTCGTCCTCGATATTAGTATATTAACACATGTAGATGTTAAAAGCATTATAATAAGAAAATGGAAATATCATTTCTTGTGTATTAGTCTTTTTAAAAAAGAAAAGAATACCATTTAACATCATTCTGAACGTTTTACATGATTACATATACTGAAAACGGTACCTATAGATGGCTGGTACAATATATATATATATTTACACGCACATATATATATATAAAATATACAAGGTTGGTTTGGAAAACTCAGTTTGATTATCGGTGATAATATGTTTTAATATTTTGCAAATATAGCGGAGTCATTGACCATTTCGCCGTGTTACCTGGAACATCTATAGTAACATTTTTTGTTAGGGCTATAAAGGTATCGGCATACGTCGAGTACTAAAACTAGTTGGACACAACACAAGTCTACCTCATTTCATTAAATGTTTCATTTCAGAAATCTATTACTTACATTACATATAGAATTTAATTTCTTTCTAAATAAGACGATATGTGATTATGAACTGTTTATTTAATATAAATATGTATGATCCATTCTTGTTTTTTTTTTTTGTATTGTTTGCATTATTTGTGCAATAGGCAAGTTAATCAAAGTTAAACTTTTAAACTTTTAAGATAAAAATGATGAAAAAAGAATAAAATTGGGAAATATGTAACAAAATGTCTTAAGTAATCTAAGATATCCATTGTATTTGTACAATGAAGTCTACGCAAAGGCGTACTTAGTTAAATTCTTTACCAAACCTTGATATTAGCTCAATTTTGTCCATATAATAATGAACGCAATATTATGTAATACTGATAATTGTGTTATACACATCTGTAAGAAAAAAAATGATTTTTATGTCTATATTAGTATTTGTTAAATAATCGAACCATTTCCGTTACCAAACTCTGTACTTCCTGATAGTATTAACAGACAGCAGCTTCAATAATAACATAAATAATATACCTGTAAAATAATACCACCTTGATAATGTTATGAAAACCAATTTATTTGTGCGATTAATTTCCGTCCCTGAAATTAAAAGTTATAGAATGTTAATACTTTATATTAGAATAAGATATACGAAGAAGTACCTTACATGTGAATAAGAGGTGCCAAACCAAGGCTCAAGATTGTGACGATTATGATGGCACAATCGTTACACCTTCGTTTAAAAAACTGGTTGAAAAGAATTAAAATAATAGGTATCTTAGTGTCAGAATAGTCTTTGTACAATACTAAACCAAAATAGCATTGTGAATGCTAAAATCTCAAATTAGAAAATAAATATTTTTGGAATCAAATGCTAGAAATAGAGAAAAAAAAATTCTACTGCATTTTATCTCCACTGCTTAATTCGACTTGCATTGCATTTGAATTTACACAATCTCAATCTGGAAAAAAAAAAAACAAAACTGGTGATTAGTTTTTGAATTTATGAATTGAGTAATTTCTATTTAGCATCAGAATAATAATATCTAGAATACTTAACACCCCGTCTGAATACAATAAGAAAAATTGCAATGAAAGCATATTGAACTGCATGTTCTAGATAATTGATATGCAAATATTTTGCAATTTGTGATTCCTGATGTGACCACTAGTGACTCCTAGTCCACCCCATTGTTGAAAGGCCCAAAAGAAAATATGTCGTCTCTAATTAGACTTACGCGGAATTCCGTTTAAGTATCGATGACATTCAACTAAGTGATTTCTGCAGTTTTGTGAACGTTTGTCTTGTAAAGATCATAATTGCTAATACATCTGTAATATAATGGAAAGTTGCGACGGTAGCGGTATATAAAAAAAAATTTATATGAAAAGATGAAATGATTCTTTAAAAAATGTTCTGAGACCCTTATAAATAGTAAATATTGTCCAATAACAGGGAAATCATGCTATTTAAAAAACTTTATAGCCGGCAGCGGTAGTTTTGTAATAAAAATATGGGCACTAAAATGCCCAAAATTTATGATTTTAAATTCGTATATTTCTATCACTTTCCTTATCAATATTAAAACCTTAAAGGTGATGGGATGTCTAGACTGTGTTTTTTAAAAACAATAAGTTACATTTTTAATCGTGATAAAATAATTTTTAAGTACTTAGAGTACTTAATTTTTTATAAAAGCTAAATTAAATTTTAAACAGTTCTTAACTAAATCTGATATGACCTGTTTTTTTTTTTTTTTTTTTACTCATGTCACTTTTTGTTGAACCTTCAACAAATACTGTTATGCATTCTGCTCGACTGGAGATGATATACTATAGTATATATATATATATATAATAGAAAAATATAATAATAATCTGGGTGACCTGTGTAGTGCGGCTTAATGGTATATTCACACAGACGATTACCGGCGCAAACGATTAAGTGGACCTTTGCGCCTGTAGTCGGTGATCACTGCCTGTATTCGCTGAATACAGACAGATGTCACACTAGCACGCACCCTCACGAATACATTATCTTAACGGGTGTCCTTACCTCACGTATGATGATTGAAGGCAAAAATTGATGATGCATCATCGGCAACTATTTGGATGGGCCGTAATGCCCGTCTGCGAGTCTGCTGTGACTGACGAAACAAATAGCTGATGGGGCTTCCTCGCCGCGTCTCGCTGTTCGCTTGCCGTCGGAGATGAAGCATGTGACATACCTGCCTACGTCTTTTGTTGTCGTTTTTAAGACAAATAATATAATATATATAAATCAGTTTTAAAATTGTTTTATTGAGTACTGCGCCCGATTTACTTACAGTTTTTTTTTTTGTTGATGGATATCGTTCACATCAAGCCTGTGGCCAATGCATCATTCATATTCGACTGAACTGTCGGTGGCCTTTTAAGTGAGCAGCCTCAGCTACACTAGAGTTGATCGTGTACGGTATAATTGAACGTCGTAATGCCCCACATTATGTATAAAAAATCGAAATACTGTCACAAAAAGGTGTATATAGTTTTGTATTGGAAAGCTGCCTAAAACTTCACTGACACTTGTAGCTAATAATTTTCCCACATCAGAAACATTATTTTGTACACACTCACACAAATTAAATTTGAAAAGTAATAGAGATAATTTGTACAAGGCCATAGCTTAGAAAGAAACATACTAAATAATTAGTGATGAACAAGTTCAACATGTTAGGTCTACCCGCCTGAAATACAAGGTTTCCTAGTTAAAGCAAATGATTAAATTTTTTACTGTATTCCAACAAACATAAATTGCATTTATGATTTACTAGCGGCCACCCGGGTTTTCACCCGTGTGGTTCCCGTTCCCGTGGGAATATCAGGATTAAAAGCATTCTATGTTTTAATCTAGGCTACTTACCATATATGTGCCAAATTTCAACCAAATCCGTTCAGTAGTTTTGGCGTGATTGAGGAAAAAACATCCAAACCCACAAACTTTCACATTTATAATATTAGTATGATAATTGCATTGCAATTATGATTCATTTATAGGTAATAAAATGTAAGGATTCTGTTATTCCATTTTTAGTTGAAATTTCTATCAGCATGCCAGCAGCTAGCTATTTCAGCAGCTAAGCTATTTCACATAATAGGTGTGTGAAGTATCAGGTATGAGCTAATTTTGCTGTATAACTCAATATCTGGTTCCATTAAGTTATTAAGTTTTAGCATTTATAGCTAACTATGTCAGTTTTGTAAACTATAAATTTATCTTAGTACCAATGGTACACTATAATACCGTTGAGATTAACTCAACACCAAGGATATCATGATGTCAAAATTCATACCTGATGAGCAACGCTGTTGTCAGAGCTGCTCTTGCAGCTCCAGCACAGCGGCCGCCTGCCTGGAAGGTGGATGGCGGCGATTCAGCGGACGACGGAGTCACCCGATTTATTTATTTATTTATATAAAATACACTTGTAAGCTTACAGACAAAATCCAAAACGCAAACAAGTCAATTACAAAAAACCATACAGCAGCAATAAATAGCAAATCAATTATAAAACAATGTAAAAAATTGGAATCAAAAATAAAAAAAAAATAAAGATAAATTTAAATTAATTGCATGCAAATTAGAAACAACACAAATTACAATAATAATTATTTAGGCATGTCATATTAAAATAAAATAAAAGCTTATTAAAAACATTATACCATTAATAATAAATATGTCAAACAATAAAACCTATGATTCGTACTAAGTCAATCCCAATTTACATGTCATTAATGATACTTTCAAAGCGAGTCACAAGATGTTTCAAAGAATCTGCAAATATGTCAATATCATAGTGCTGTGTAAGTATGTCACTTATCAGTCTTAACGCGTGGTTCGTTGGCGCGTGGGCTGTCCTTACAATGCGTACAACAGGCCGAACCAGGAGACGATGATTTCGGCGCGGGGCTATCGCACCCGCCTCATTCCGCGGCATTCTCCCGGGTACCCTGAGTCCAACCCTATCTAATACTAAAGGACTGTCAACCTTATGATGCAATATAGATAAATAATGTCTAATCACTGCCATTATCCGCCTAAATTTAAGAGTTTCCAAATCTACCATACCCGAAACGAACATGGACGGATACAAGTACGGATAGTAACCATAGCTTTTCTTGTAAAGCCATCTAGCGAATTTACGTTGGACTCTCTCTATGAGTAGAATATATTTTTCTTCGTATGGATGCCAAACAACCGCAGCATATTCCAGTCTGCTACGAACGTATGCGTTATATAATGTTTTTGCCACTCTTACATCGTCAAAGTCCAAGGCAGTTCTAATAACAAACCCTAATATCTTATTAGCTAATTTACACATTGTTGTCATATGTTTATGAAAGTCTAATTTAGTATCCAATATTAATCCTAAGTCACGAATGTCATTTACTCTATCCAATGGGGCGTCAAATAATTTATAATCTACATTAATTAGGTTACGTTTTAACGAAAATGTTATAATTTTACATTTACTCTCATTAAAAGGGAGACGGTTATCCTGACTCCATGTCGCAACACCATCGATATCCTGTTGTAGAGCATGAGTATCACTTTCATTACCGATACCCAAACTTAACTTCAAGTCATCAGCGAACAGAAGACATTTTGCAGATTTAACATTTTCCGGCAAATCGTTGACAAAGATCAAAAATAGCGTTGGCCCGAGAGTACTACCCTGACTTACTCCAGACCTTGTGAAGTACTCGTCTGACTCGAAGCCATTCAATCTTACAAACTGCCGTCTGTTGTGAAGATAGCTTGAAAAAAACTGGAGAAGCTTTGGTGTGAAACCGAGTATTGCCAATTTTTGCAACAGAATGTCGTTGTCTACTAGATCAAAAGCCTTCCTAAAATCAAAATAGATAGTGTCCACCTGTCGTTTGGCATCCATTTCTGAACAAACATGATCAACGTGCGCCACTAGGTTGGTACTGGTGGAACGACCCTTCCGGAACCCATGTTGACTATTATGTAGCTTATTATCAATTTGTCGACTAATGTACATATTAAGAATCGTTTCGAACAATTTTGCTATCACCGAAAGAACCGCAACAGGTCTAAAAGCAGAAATTTCTTTCCCCGGTTCTCCTTTAGGAAGGGGTGTAACCCTAGATAATTTCCAACTTTCCGGATATTTAGCTTGCTCTAGACACAAATTAAATAAAAATAAAAGGGGTGTCTGAAGTGCTGATACGCAATCCTTCACTAGAAACCCGGGTATCCCATCTGGACCACAAGCTGATCTTGGCTTAAGACGCCTTACCGCTGACTTTAAGTCTACCTCGTCTATTGCTACTATAGAGACGATACTAGCATCGGCGCATGCTTTGGCTGCACGCGCAGCCTCCATAGCATTTAGTTGGGGCTCTTCATTCTGAAACACTGAACTAAAAAAATCAGCAAATGCATCAGCTGCAGCTTGACCAGTCACTTCACTACCACGATACGTATAAGTGTCTACATGTCGTCTCTCCCTCCTTTTTTCCTTTATAAAATCCCAGAATTTAATAGGACTGTCAATTATATTTCTTTGAATTAGGATGAGGTGCTGTCGATACGCATTATCTATCAATATTTTGACTCTCCATCTGTAATACCGAAATAACTCCAGATTAAACTCTTTACCCTCTAACTTATACCGCATTAAATGGAAATATTTGTTCCGAATATTATTTATTATTTCAGCTGTGTACCAATTTGGATAATTATATTTTTTATTATGTGTAACCCTCTTTTTACTTGGTACAAACTGGCTAAAAACGTTACCCAGCTTACCATAAAACAGTTCAACAGCTGAATCAATTTCCGTGGTATTTACTAAATCAGACCAATCCAAATCGGCCAGTGATACATAAAGTCCCTGCAAGTCCGCCTTATACCAATTCCAATCAGGGCCAGTCTCACACCGAGTGAGAGGTGTGGACTGAGGGAAACTCGCTACATAATATGGTAACTTGATAGACACGTCCAGCGACGGATGGTAAGCATCCTCCTTTACTAAAGGGTCCAATCCCTTTGAAACTATCACCTGATCAAGCTCATAGTCACACAGCACCAGATCTAACATACCATCATACTTATTAACTACATTATTATGTTGCTGTAAATTACAGAAGTCACAAAATGAATCAAATTGAATTTTCACGTTAGTACTGCAAGAGTTTAAATTAAAATCACCAAGAATTAATACATTCATATTAGAATAAGCACAAATAGCATTTTCGATACATGTCAAAACATTTAGGTATTGTTCATCATTATAGTAAGGGGGTAGGAACACTACACAACATAAGATTTTTACAATATTTTTCCAGCTTAAGACTACAAATAACAGTTCTTTGTCCGGCGTCAGACCATCTATATCCGTAATTACTCGAACAGTATAGTGATCTTTAACTGCTAATAATGTTCCTCCCCAACCAACATCGTTTGCACGATCTTTACGAACGACAGTATAGCCCGAAGGGAAGAGTTCACTGTCGTAAACAGAACTAGTCAAAAAGGTCTCAGTCAGAGCGATGATGTCAAATTCAGTGCTAGTCACATTATTAATAAATGAAGCTGTTTTTGAACGCAAACCGCGTACGTTTTGATAGTATACTGACATATTCTTAAAGCGTTTACGACGATTGAGTGACTCTTTCTTTACGAAAATTCTGGCGCCATGGTTTTACACATATGCCCTCTGCCCAGTTAACCGGTGACATGACATTCTCAGCAGTTTTGTCCGGGACTCCTAATTTGAATGACCGCGAGAATTTAACGCTTCTACAGTGCAGTTTTCATTCCCACAAAGTGAATTAAGGTGTTCACGCACCTGTTCTACAGTAGTACCTACCATTACGTAGCACAGATGCAGATACCGCCATTTCTCCGCAGCACGTAGCATTGTGGACCCCGGCGCCGCAGTTCCTCGAAGTACAGAGGCCTGTGAGGTGCGTCCCTTCTTTGGTTTTACTTGGAGCCACTCACCCGTCTGTGTCTCATCAATGGTCAAGTTGCTGTCTTTGGACGTAGAAGTTGTTGAGCAAGTCTGAGGAGTTTCGCTTGTGGGTATTACAGCAGCGGAGTTCATCTCAGCAGCGGAGACGCCCTTGTCCTTTTTTTGTTGTGTAACTCGCTTGTTGATGGTTTCAGGAAGGTTTTGCTTAGCTTGGGTTGTTCTCCGTGCTGGTAACGTTACCGGCTCTAGTTTAGATTCATCAGTCGTTATGTCTTTGGAACTAGTTTTCTTCGTCACTGAGCATTCATTTAGTACCTTCAATATGGACGATTGGACGCCTTCTATTTTATTCATAGAAACGGCTTGCTGTTGTATATCTTTGGTTAGCTGCGGAATTAATGACAAAGTTCCTTGAAGGATTGTTTGCAGCTCCTCTCTAATGATCTTGCGTATTGATGAAGGATCACCACATATGCAGGTCTGCTTCCCTCTTCGCATTGTTACATTTTCAAATTCAGGCATAGTATCATTTGCGTTAGTAAATGTATCTTCTTCAACCATATTCTGCTTGCCGCCCGCACATGCCATACTTTCAAATCTTTTTATATTTTATTCAATGTTCCGTTGAATTGATAATTTCCAACTTTAGGGTAAAGTTTATTGAAATGGCAACACTTTGTTAGTTGTCAAGTTCAAAAATGGTTCTGTCAGTTGAAATTGACCCTTGTCAAAAACGAATTTGACACTGTCATTTGAATTTGACACAAAGATATGTTAGAAAGTGAGGGTACTGGAGCCACTTTTCGTCAGTTTGTTATATTGAAGGTATTTAAATACAACTTATCTGTTGGTATTTAAGACATCCAGGGTCGATGAAAAACACTGATACCAATTTCACTGTTTACTCAGAACACGTTAAATACGATGATATAGGTGAGGAACACTTTTCGACTTGTTTAACGAAAAATAGAATAAAACAGCGGGAGCTTAGTAAACACTTGGCAGTGTTGCCAGTTGTTAGTCCGATTGGTGCTTGGCAGCGGTTCCAACAACGTGGCAACCTTTGAGGGTAGTCTGCTTTTTTACAATGTCGCGTCGTCAACGGCACTTTGAGTTGCTGCAGTAGCGTTGTTTGAATGCGGTGAAATAGTCCAGTATGACTATCTCGAGTGCAATAGATATTTAATTGTGTCTTAAACACAATGCTTTGACAGAAAGTACCCAGTATGGTAAATTCGCATCAGACAAATAAATAAACTGACAGAAAGTACCCAGTATGGTAAGTTCGCATCAGATAAATAGCAGACAATTATGCTGTTTAACCAAGTAAACGGCATCTAAAAGTGTTCCTCCGTCTTGACTTCTTCTTCTTGTCCTCTTCCGTCTTGAAAACTTTTTCCTTTCTTCACGAAGTAAATGCTTATCTATAATTTAATTTTCACTGTAAAAATATAATTCTAAAGAAGTCTCACTTTGAGACTGTATACGTGCGTCCGTGGCGAAGCACGAAAAGCGAATGGAGTGGTTGGCGTGTAGCAGTGACAGGGCAAACTTGGACCGGAAATGTCAAAATATCTGTCAATTTTAAGTCAAAAACCTTCTCTTTTTAGGTTTTTTAGGTTATTGCTTTAAAATAACGTGCTAAGTGGTGATACATGCAAGCGGTACTACATGTGTTAATATACTAATATCGAGGACGAATCTGAAGTATAATAAATGCTCTGCTTCAACCTGCTTCCTTTGTGTTTTGTTACCTGCGCGAACCTGCGGCAGTAAGCGGCAGTCTGCAAAAAGCGTCTACCTGCTTTCTCTCTGTATACGGCCGTACGCATGATGCGACTCGGATCGTAGAAATAACTGACGTTTATGGTTTGACAATGCTTTTATACTCACTCGAAATTTTGAAAATCGAAAAGAAAAGCGTAGAAAAAAAATACAGAATTTTGAAATGGGAATTTGTGTACTCACTCGGCAGCAATATGAAAGAGCGAGATGAATAATAAAAAGATAAACAACCTACGCGAAGTGCGAAGAAAAACTGAGAAAAAGCAAATAAATGAAAAACAAGCAGATGTCAAAATAAATACAAAATTATAACCTCACTTTTTATGAAATATGAAATTTTCGTATGAAATCCAATAAAATTGTATGAGAGATGGTAAAACTAAATACTTAATAAGAGTCGCCGTAAATCGTAGATTATACTTTGCGCCTCGTCCTCGAGATTAGTATTTCTTTTATATTATATACAACATGTAGTAACGCATAAGTGATACCGCTTGACACTATAGTTGAGAAAATCTTTTTTTTTTATTTTTTTTTTTTTTTTTTGTGTGTGTAGGTAGTCTGTGAACCGTTGTCGATCATACTCGGCATTCACTCGTCATTCGCATTCTAGTGCTCCACCGCTCAACACGTCTCGCTTGTGCACGCAACCGTGTGACAAAATGTCAAAAAGAAAGCATCCTGATAATTTAGAAGAAGACCTAGTTCATTTAATGCGGAAAGTGAAAAGACTCGAGAAGAAAATTCGTCGAAGACGGGACTCCAATAGTGATTCCCAAGGAGATGAATCACCACGTCACCCTCCAAGGCTGCAGAGCGTCGTTCACCCACCAGGTAATGACTAATTAATAGTTAATTCACTTTCCAAAAAATATCTTACCAGACCAATGCAATCGAAATAGTCATCCGGACTATTTCACCGCATTATACCAAAGGTTAATCGTATAATTCAGCGGGAATTATACACAACCACAAAATAAGTGTTATAATCTTATAACCCTAAAACATACCCTTGATTCGTTACACCTATTAAATTAATAAATTAACAGTATTAATTTTTTATTTTTTTTACTTTTACCCTACCTTTAAATCGTAATAAAAATAAAATCAGTTTAACATTAGATTCAAATCTCTTTATTGTAAAATTGAAATTTAATTTCATTGGACAAATGTAAATCTAAAGCAAATATGGGTGTACGAATTTATTACGAATGTCTGGACATTGTGTAGCGTACCGCTTACACACATTTTATATGGATGTAGTCTTGACTACTCACAAATAAGGTCTGGCCTTATATGAGCCTACCTTAACCATAACTATTAAGTAAACAAGTAATCACTTACAATCGTCAGTAATTAATGTAAATTATACTTACTACGATCAAATAAGACAAATTCCTGTTTGTTACGTATAATGCGTATACACTGTGCTAATCTCGACTATCTGGCGTTCGTTCCAGAGACGTCTCCTATATGCTTGGAACCAGACGACTGGCTACCTGAAATCCATGATATTGGTCATGAAGACCCTAATAGTCAAAGGTCCGACTTAGCACCTGATGAGCTGACAACAGCTCTGCCCTCGGAGACCCCTGACAAGGAGCCGATTTTAGAAACAAATCCCACACCTCCAGAGGTTTTGGAGTTGGATACAGATACCCTAGAAATTTTGGGAGATGACCCAACATTAGAAACCAAGTTCGGTAATAAAATACGCACAGAGTTAGCTTCACGTATACAACATTTAGTGCAAGAAGGCCTTCCCAAAGAGGTTAGAAAAAATTTAATTTCTAAGTACCCTCTGCCCGCTAATTGTACATATATCGGTGCCCCAAAAATTAACTTGGAAATGAAAGCAGCACTTGCTGACGCGGCTACTAAACGCGATAAGGCTATTGAAGCTAAGCAAACGGAAATGGCCTGTGCCATATCTGGTTTAAGTGAAATTGTTAGCTCCCAGCTCAACCTTAAGGAAAGAGATAACGAACTGCTGCAAAAGCTTATGGATATCACGCGTATACTCTGCGATATTCAACATTCTGATTCCGCAACCCGAAGACTTTACATTCTGTCCTCCGTATAGAAAGAGATGAAGGAACATCTAACTAATACCAAAATTGACTCATTCTTGTTTGGGGAAAACCTAGCAGAGTCAATTAAAGCTGCAAAGGCTGTTACCAAGTCAGGAGGGGAATTAAAAGAAAGCACTTCCAATAAAAACCAACCCAAACGAGGGAACACATCAGTTCCGAAGCCTTTAAACCGGAAAGCTCCAGCACCAGCACGCAGGCCGCCGGCTGCACCAGCACGGAGCCGACCGCCTGCTGGCCCACGCGCGCCGCCGCCTCCGCCGCAGGCGTATGCGTACCCCGCGAGGACGTCGTGGCTGCCGCCTCCTCCGCCTCCACCTCCACCGCCGCCACCACCACCAGCGACTCGCCGGCGATACTAAATACAGTTAAGTATGCTGGTCGTCTAGCACACTTTTATAATGAATGGTCCGAAATAACTAATGATCGTATGATACTTTCGTGGATAAAAGGGTACAAGATTAGGTTTTCATCACTCCCTAATCAAAATTTCGAACCCAAGCTACGAAATTATACCGAAAATGAAATAACACAATTAAAAGAAGCTGTAGGTAACCTATTACAAATTGGTGCTATTTCAGAATGTAGGCCTTGTAATTTCTTTCTAGCTATTTCCTAACCCCAAAAGCTAATGGGAAGATGAGGTTCATTTTAAATTTAAAAAATTTAAATAAATTTATTAAGTACAAATGATCACTTCAAACTCGAAGATTTACGCACTGCATTAAAGCTAATTTCTAGAAGTTGCTATATGTCCACCCTTGACCTCAAAGACGCCTATTTTTTAATCAAAATTCATAACGATTCTAAAAAGTATCTCCGTTTTAGTTTCGATGGAAAACTCTTTCAGTTTAATGTTCTTCCGTTCGGTTTAAGCACGGCACCGTATATATTTACAAAGATAATGAAACCAGTTGCAAAAATGTTGCGTTCCAGCGGATTACTATCCACTGTGTATCTTGATGACTGGCTTTTAATAAGTGACTCATATCAGAATTGCTCAAAAAATATTTACATTACGAGAAACTTATTAACTTCTCTGGGTTTCATTATAAATGAGGACAAAAGTGCCCTCACTCCTACAAAAACATGCAAGTTCTTAGGAATGATCATAGATTCTGATACTATGACCTTAAGCTTACCTAACGAAAAAAGGTTACGCATTCTCTCTGAATTAAAAAACCTTCTTTTGTTAAAACGCTGTAAAATAAGAAAATATGCCCAAATAGTTGGTCTACTTGTATCAGCCTGTCCGGCCGTCGAATACGGTTGGCTCTATACGAAAGAGCTAGAACGGGCAAAATTTCTTAATTTACGACATCATAATGATTATGAAAGATTCATGAACATTCCAGATTCTGTAATACCGGATGTCAAATGGTGGGTTGCAAATATAGATCATTCTGTCCGTCAAATTAGAGATGACCAATATGTTGCCGAAATTTATTCTGACGCCTCAACCACGGGGTGGGGTGCCTGTTATAACGATGATTCCGCAGATGGTCAGTGGTCTCAACAAGAACATAAGCAACATATCAATTACCTTGAATTGTTAGCTGCTTTTATTGCCTTAAAAATCTACGCTAAAGATTTCCACGATTGCCAGATACTTTTGCGCATAGATAACACCACTGCGATATCTTATATAAATCGCATGGGTGGTATTCAATACCCCCACTTAGCACAGATAACCAGAGATATCTGGCAATGGTGTGAATCTCGAAGAATTTTTATATTTGCATCCTATATACGATCTTGTGACAATGTTATTAATAATAATAATAATAATAATAATAATATAGCTTTATTTCAGGTAATATACCCATATTACATAATAATACAAATACATAGTAAAAGTAAAAATAAAAGTAAAAGCAAAAATACATATAAAATTAAAATTATAAATTGTCATTATATATTTAGCTAGGTCTTAAATAAATGCCCTACCTCAAGCAGCCGTTTCCCACAGTGTGTAATTTCGACCAATGACGAAAAAACACATTGTCTATATCTCTATTTATATTTTTAAGGATAGAATTATCACTTTCCCTGACTCTGGCCCAAAAAGACGCCGATCGTGACCGGAGAATGGCAAAGAAGTCGGCGACATTTGCATCAGCAAACATTTCTTTAGCACTGCAATGTCTCGGCAACCTCATCAGAATGCGGAAGGCGTCATTATACTGAACCCTAAGCACATTGAAAGAGCGTTTTGTATATTTCAACCAAAGTTGACATGTATAAAACGTCTGACAAAATGCCCTGAATAACATGACTTTGACGTCTCCCGTACTTCTGGCAAAGCGCCTCGCGAGCATATTACAGCGCACTGCGAGGGCCCTACGTTCTCTTTCCATGTCATCCTCATCACTCAGCTTTTCATTCAGAACGTGCCCTAAATATTTAAATTTAGATACAACCTGAATTGGTGAACCATATAACCAGACCGGTAGCAACCTCTCCGGACCTCTGCCCCTTTTAAATACCAGGACCTCTGTCTTCTTAACGTTGTATTTCAATCCGTGTTGTTCAGCATATGACTCGCAGATTGAAAGTAGTTTGCGGAGTCCATTAATCGAGGGGCTGAGAAGCACCATGTCATCGGCGTAGCTCAGGCTGTTAACACATACGTTACCAACATGGCAACCCGTTCTAGAGCTTCTCAGCCTCTCGATCAATTCATTAACGTAAAGGTTAAAGAGGTCCGGGGAAGTTAATCCTCCTTGACGAACACCGCAGTCTAATTTAAAATTATTAGAAGTCGCGTCGCCCCATCTAACTGAATTAGTCTGGTTCTCGTACCAGTGTCTCAAAAGATTCACTATAGATGGAGGAACTGAGGTTTGGTCGAGTTTATTCCACAGTACTTTGTAATTTACTAGATCAAATGCGCGACTCAGATCCAGAAAACACGCATATACTGGTGTATCCCTCTTGAGATAGTAACTCACAGAATGCTTGAGTGCTAGTATAGCTGAATCCGTTGAGACCCCACTACGAAAACCAAACTGTGCATCATCTATTCGTATATTTTTCACCAATTCAGGCCGGATAACTCTTTCAAATATTTTACTTACTATAGTGCCAAGAGATATAGGTCTGTAGTTATTCAGGCTGGACAGATCTCCTGTTTTGTTTTTTATTATAGGTACCACTGTTGTTTTCATAAGCTTTTCCGGTAAGTGCGCCTGTTTAATACACATATTAAACAAGTCTGCAATCACCTTAAAGACCTCCGGGCTGGCAAAAAGTATATGCTCAATACTGAGCCCGTCATGCCCTGGCGACTTCCCGTGCTTCATGCTACGAACTATACTTGCCACCTCATCGGGTGTTGTTAAAACATTAGTGTCACCCGTAGGTACACATCCTATATCATCGCCAACGTTACAAATATCCAGAGGCTTAATTTTAAAGTGGTTGGCGAATAAGTTTGCAATTTCTTTATGCTCTTTTACGTTATTTATATTTGCGGGAAGCACAGTTTTACCTTTAGCGGCTTTCACCCCGTTCCAAAATTTTCCAAAATTTTTACTAGCCTTACAATGAGCTAAAATATTCATTTTAATTGTTTCTTCATTATTTTGGACCCATCTAAGATTGTTTTTAAACACCCTACGACTTTCGACCATGTTATGGTATGCACTACCAACATTCGGTTTACCACAGGTCACCCAATAACTAAAGTTTTGCCGCGCTTTTTGGTGACTATCACTTACGTAATAGTTCCAGCCAGGTATCTGCCCAGCCTTCTTAGTAACATTCTGTGTACGACAGCTTGAGGCAGAAGCATTTTGTAACACGGATATAAAGCTATAAAGCTTTTATTGCCGATGCGGAGTCTCGTAAAACTCATCCGGATATAGAATGGGAGTTGACTGATTGGGCTTTTCAAAAGCTGGTTGATAAATTCAGTAGCCCTGATATAGACCTATTTGCTACTCGGTTGAATAACAAATGTGCCAAATATGTCTCATGGCACAGAGACCCGGATGCCATCGCCATCAACTCTTTCACAATAAGCTGGTCAAACACCTTTTTCTACGCTTTTCCCCCGTTTTCAATGATATTGAAAACGTTGAGGAAAATTATTGTAGATAAAGCTAAAGGTATTCTTGTCGTACCACTTTGGCCAACTCAACCTTGGTATCCATTATTCCAAAGTCTACTCACTTCCGATCTAGTCAGGTTCACACCGAACGATAACGCTCTTCTATCTCATTCCAGCCCGCGTCGGATACACTCCTCCCTTACCCTGGTTGCAGGAGTGTTATCCGGGAGGCGCTAACACGAAGGAGCATACCGCGTGCGTCTTTGGATATAATGGTATCCTCCTTATCCGCAAATTCCATGAAACAGTATAATGTTTGTTTACGTAATTGGTGGCTATACTGTCAAACTCATAATATCGATTATTTCAAAGCATCAGTTCCTATTGTGATTTCTTTTTTGACTAAAATGTTCAATGATGGCAGTCAGTATGGAACGTTAAATACGTATAGATCCGCCTTGGCCCTAATATTAGGTCCAAACTTTACAAAGGACGATAGATTGATCCGTTTCTTAAAAGGAGTGTTTCGAATGAGACCTCCGCTCCCAAAATACAACTTTACATGGGATACTGACACCGTTCTTGAACATTTGAGTACATGGTATCCAAACGAAGAATTGTCCCTGGACCAGTTATCGAGGAAATTAATAACCTTATTGGCTCTCGTGACTGCACACAGAGTCCAAACCATCTCAAAGATTAGTGTGGAAAATATAAAAGTTTATAATAGCCAAATAATTATAAAAATACCCGATTTAGTTAAAAATTCTCGCCCCGGCGCGAAACAGCCACTTCTCCTCCTACCTTATTTCAACGAAAAACCCTCCATTTGCCCTGCAAAAACATTAGATGCCTACATAGACAGAACAAAAATGCTTAGGAGTTGTAACATCCTATTTACTAGCATAAAAAAGCCGCATAACCCTGTCGGCTCCCAGACGCTCAGTCGCTGGATTAAGCTTACGCTTAGCGAGTGTGGCATAGACACAAGTATATTTTCTGCGCATAGCACGCGCCACGCTGCGACATCTCGCGCACACTCCCTAGGCGTCAGCGTCGATACAATTCGTAACACTGCCGGCTGGAGTAGAAATTCCACTGTATTTGCTAAGCATTACAATAGGAACATTATAAATGATAATTCGGCGTTTTTGAATGCAATAATTAATGTTGATTAATATTTGCCTATATTATACCTAATAAAAGTATTTATCAAAATAATTCAATTATTTTTGTTATCTAGAAAGCTGTGAAGAATGATTATGTATTAATTTGTAATAACAGGTCAAAATAAATAACAATCATACATGTCCATTAAGTATTTTATTGTACAACTATATCCACATAACTCTCAATATCTACATGTTGTATATAATATAAAAGAAATACTAATCTCGAGGACGAGGCGCAAAGTATAATTAATGATTAAACGAACTTACCTTAGTGAAGTTCTATCATAATTATACGAAGCGCCTCGTCCTAAGAGATTAGTATGTACTCCCCTCCCACCCTCAGCTCCGCTGATCCCCTGATCTAAAAGTCATTATGTCAATAAAATACAAATGTCTTAGTAAATATGTAAGGTATAAGATACTTACATATCTTATTATTCAATTATTTAACATATTTCGCTCTAAACTAAATGACGAGTGAATGCCGAGTATGATCGACAACGGTTCACAGACTACCTACACAAAAAAAAAAAAAAAAAAAAAAAAGATTTTCTCAACTATAGTGTCAAGCGGTATCACTTATGCGTTACTACATGTTGTATATAATATAAAAGAAATACTAATCTCTTCGGACGAGGCGCTTCGTATAATTATAATAGAACTTCACTAAGGTAAGTTCGTTTAATCATTAATTATATTGCTGCTAAGCGAGAGCTTATTTTCAAAGAATTTAGAACGTTATCGCCATAAATACTTTTATTATATTAATATTATTAATAACAATCAAATAAAACTTATGTGTAATACATAGCCCCGCAAAACAGTTTACACAGTTTGACTGCAGGATCGGTGTGTCTCGAGTTTAAACGTGTACATACATAGGCTGAGCATGTTTCACAGTGTGATTAAGTTCTAGTCGAAACTTATTCTCTAGGAAACTTAAACTGACTAAAACCAAATTAAAACTAGCTAAAACTAAGAATTTAGGAGCGACAGGCAGCACGCTACAAGTTAAAGGTACCCTAAGGATTTCCTTGAATGTCCACGCGAACGAAGTCGCGGGCGGAAGCTAGTAAAAAACAATAGGTACCTACCTACCTATAATAGAAAGCGGGCTTTGATTTTACTGCATGCACCTTGGTTGATTCGTCCAAGGCATGCACGCAAAGATTTAAATCGTGCACGTGCATTTTGTTTCCTCGACACGTACTTATTTGTTTACTAGCCATTGACCATTATATTGTGCCAGATGTGGATACACCAGCTGGTCGGTCGTTATAACAGTAGGCATACCTTACGATTTAAATCGTTGTACCTATCTTCATCTTAATCAGTTCTTTAAAAACTATACCTTTTGATTGAGTAAACCGATAGCGATGAAATAAAGATTTGATTGTTCTGCAAGTAGGCTACCAAATCTTTGCAACTTATATTTGTATGTGAACGCGCACAAACATAGAGAAACAGACAAAAAAATCCAAAAATGATAGAAATGGGTACTACCCTCTTTTTAAAAAATTCTAATATCTTTGGTTCTACTGGTTATTATTAAACACCCCAATCACTTTTTTTTCAAAATATTTCCTTAGTACAGTCACAACTTTTCTACAGCTTTATTAAATGTTTAGATGAAATGACCATGTTTGTATGAAAATCATTTTTGTGCCGCTGAGTTTAGGTATATTATGCCCTTCTTCCCCACGACACTACTGTATACAGAGTAGATGCTCGGAACAAATCGCAGTGTTCCGTGAACGCACACATTTTTTTATTAGTAACTGGGCAGGCATTTGACCACCATCTTACTTCGTAAACAGGATGTGGTCTAAGGTGTAGCATGCTTGCCCAGGAAATGCGTATTCACTCTTGCCTTGATACCAAGGTTGTAACTATCGGGGAACACATTGGATTTAAAATGCAATTAATATGACAATGACGGTGGTCCTGGCAACTTCACTCGAGAATGTGTGGTGCGCACAGATTAAAATACACCGTATTGTACCACCACAAGCGCTCTGAAGTTTGTTCTCGTGCAGACTGTCAGATAAATCGCATTAAACGTTCGGCCAATTACGTGCTTTACCATATTGCAGAAAAAATCGTGTCCGCGCGTTTCGCCCCAGCGGGTACTGAACGTATGAAAGTGACGATGCGGCGTGCAAGCGATTTTAACCTTAGAGGTGGTAAAGCGTCGAGCCGGTGTGGTCGCCACGTCAAACCAAGCTATAGTCAGCGCAATGTTTGTACAACCCAGTCAAGTTAACTCGGCACCTGAAATGAAAGCGACTCCTCTCATTTTCTCCTCACGCCACTGTCATGCCAGTAGCGTTAGTACACTTGTTAGCGAAAATTTTCGAAAGTGGAGTTGCCTTCGCTTCAGGTGCAGAGTTAACTTGACCGGGATATATATTACAGTAGTCATAGTCAATGTTTGTTAATACAGGTGACAGACTATTAATTTTATATCTCAATGGTACTCACGCTGTGCCCTGCTGCGTGGCGTGCAGCTCCATCACCTGCGTGAGGTACGAGTACGCGCTGTACTGGTCGCTGCACACTGACTGGCTGCTGCTGGCCAATCCGGTGCGGGATATCTTCACGTGACGTAACACTGTGAGGAAACCGGAGAGAGCGAGGCAACGGTGGAGGGAATCTCTGGGAACAAAGATACGAAGAAACAATTACTTACGTTAAGAGATCATTATGGGGACAGACTTGTAGCTAAACTTAAGTATCTGACAATGCTTATAGGGTGGTCCAATATACTCTTAGTTACTAGCCCCAAAAATTCGGAGAATGCAAAAATGACACCAGGCCCCCTAGCCAAAGTAACATTTACAAATCTTCGCTATCGCTTCGCTCCGAAAAATGTATGGAATCGTTTTATAATTCGATATTTGAAGAAACCTTATTCAATCCCATACATATTTGGAAAGCAAAGCGATAACAAAGATTAGCAAATGTTACTTTGGCTAAGGGGTCTGGCTGCGCATCTTTTACCGTTCACTATAGCAAAAACGTCGATCGGCGAGAACCGGCCGAGTGGTTTTGTTTTCTTTGTGGTCTTTTTTCCATACAGGTTGTCCCAGAACCTAGGCCCTAATTCATAACGTGACAATTTGTCAATTGTTATGACAATTTGGTTTACATTTCGGTGTAGTTTGTTTTAATTTTAATAAAACGAATGAATTTAATAAAACGGCCGCCGAGCGGTAGTCGTCTCGAGGTCAGTAATTTCTCTAGAATGATGGATAGTTAATATAAACTTTAATATAGACACTTGACCCACCTAGAATACAGCCCCTTTCTACAGACCATGACCAAAGTATCCCTGGTCCTGGTACTGAAGTTCGCGGTAGTCGCCCGGGGAAGGCTGACAGTTCTCTAGGACGGTGGATAGTTGGTATAACCTATTATAGACACTTGACCCACCTAGAATATAGCCCCTTTCTACAGACCATGACCAAAGTGTCCCTGGTCCTGGTGCTGAAGTTGATGAGAGGGTAGACGGCGTCCAGCACTGCGGCCGCCGCGCGGTACTCGCCCGGGGAAGGCTGGCAGTTCTCCAAAATGGTGGACAGTTGGCTGCATCGCTCCACGGATACGGGGGTCAACTTGCATAGTACGTGTAGGCAATCTGGGGAACGTTGATGAAATTAATAATACATACAGCAGGTTCATTTTGTATTCACCATCCAAATTTTGGGGATGTGTTTAGTTTCATGGACTGGACACATCCTTAAAATTTGGATGGTATTTCAAAATGACCCGATATATTGTTTCTGGACAGTTGTGAATGGAGCAATAAAAAAATTGAGGCCAGGTCATGTTATTTTATTACATACCAGCCCCCCTAGCATGATTACCGAAACACGATATGTATCGACTGTAAGTGAACTGACAATTTGTCCAATTTTAGGTATGATTCCGATGTCGGCACCACTGCTGCGCAGTAGTGCTGCCGACATTTTGAACTTACCATCCAAATTTTAAGGATGTGTCCAGTCCATGAAACTAAACAACTTTCTCTAAGAAACATGTGTCTAATTTCGCCAAAAAATTTTGGTCATCCCATACTAAATTGATCACGTGATCTCTTTGATTTGTATGGAAAGTCAATTTTTATTTTACATATTTGACCATGTGTTCCTTAGAGAAAGTTGTTCAATGTTATGGTCTAAACACATCCTCAAAATTTGGATGGTGGATACAAAATGACCTTGTATGCAAAATATAATATTTACCTGCATACTGCCTTTGTGTGGAGTCCCCCGCCAACCTATCGGCCAGTTGGCCGAGCACGTGGCCCGCAGTCTCCGGCTGGGACTTGCACAGTCTGGCCAGTACGAGTTTCCCGTGAGACCAGCACGCGTGGGCGACGGGCTTTGTGGTTGAAACTGATAGCAGCGCAAAAGCCAGGTTTATAAGGCCCATCGCTGTCAACTCTCGATGATTCTGACTATTAAAGAAGAAAACAGGGTTATTTATAAAACACCAACAATCATAACAACATTCGTTCTGCGACTTTTCCGATAATAGACAAAAAAATCAGCTTTACGTACGAAACTCGATCAGCTGTTCAGACATTAGTATGGAAAGGAAGTCGTTTAGTCGTTTTTGTCGTTTGGTGTTACTAGTAATCTACTCCTGCGAGGTTGTTGGTGTTTTACAAATAATCCTGTATATTGACGTACAATACTGCAAAAAATATAGCAATTATATCAAAACGTCTTAAAGATTTGGAAAGTTAAGCAAGACTTCAGATTATAAGTGATGTAACAGAATTCAGTAGAACATTGTTACTAGTGAAAAGTAGATACTTCAATAGCCGTCTCCCGCTAGTAGCGATGAGACGGCCATTGAAGTATCTACATCAAAAAAGTATCTTACTTTTAATTAAATACATATTCAGATAAAAAAGAAAGGAAGGTATTGCTTTGAGCAAGGCCTCGGTTCGTTTCATCTTGCCTCAACAAAAAAGCTCTCTCTCTCATGTAACCATTGGAGTGGAGTTAACTATGTTTCAATTCTTAATTATGTTAACCTTTCATCCAGAAAAAACGAAAGTCCCTTTTCTGTACCCCTGACAACGTGTCTGCAAAATTTCATGATCGGTTCAGTAGTTAAGATGTGAAGGCGAAGAACAAACAAAGAAACAGACTTTTGCATTTATAATATTAGTAAGGATGCCGATGGCACGCACTGGCCTCTGCGTGCGACCCGCGTGCTTCCCGCCCGCCCATTAAATTAAAACTGAGAACTAATATATCGCGATTCTGAACTGATGGCAGTAACGAAGCCTTTTAGTCTTTGCTCTGTAAGTAATAATAAATTTGAGAATACTTTGTGTAATGACATCGATCGACCTATCAATAAAAAATAAAAATTCTCGCAATTAAAAACGTAAAATTTTATCACTTTTTAAAGTCGTTTGGGGGCCCGCGACCCAACCCTATACCCAGTGCCGGATTTAGAGTCTTGGCCGCCTTAGCCCGATTAGTACCAGCCGCTCTTTTGTCAGTTCACATCATTTAGATCAGTGCTGTGGTCGGCAAAGTTTTTAGCTGAGTAAAGCCAAATGTCAATTTATTAATGACTTAGATTACTTTTGAAAGTCAAACTTAATTGTGACTCTTCTCCAACTTCTTTTATTTTTTTAATTCTACACAAGTGGATGGTTTCTCGAAAAATGACAATATCTTTGTAGTTGTATCCACTTGCCTAGAAGTCTAGCCGCGGCTTCGCCTTGCGGCGATAATGGTTTGGACAAAATTTCATAGATCATTATCCCTTCCCTTCAGACCTGGATTTGTCAATAGGGCGGCGACGGCGGGCGACTGCAGTCACACTATGGTGTCGAGCACATGCATCGTCTTGTCAGCCAAGCAATGCTAGCACACGTCGTCTGCGTTAGAGGTCTGTCGAGTCGCTCGGGAGGCGAGTGAATGGCGTTGCTGGTCTACCACCCTCTTAGGTCCTTGCCGTTCCTAGGCCGCGGCCTATACGGCCTATTGACGAATCCGGCACTGCCTATACCTCCCGCGACCCGAATTTGGGTCGCGACCCGAGATTAAGAATCGCTGGTGTAAATGCTCCTACCGCGCGATCATATGAACTTAGCCACACACATTAGTAGGAAGTTCCAACATAAAACAAACCTTTCCGTAGTGAGCACTTTGAGCACGCTCGCGACGTCGACGTCAGGTGGCAGCGCCGCGCGCACCCACGCCGACTCCTTCGAGCGGATCTCATCCAGCAAGCGCTGTTCTATGGCCAACTTCATTATCTACAGAATTAATAAAATAACTGTTGGTCTCTATAGCAATGCATGCATGATTGTTTTCTTAGCTCTTCTATCTCACAAAGTCCGTTTTGCTATAAATGTTGTTAGGCGTGCACGCACATGCACATTATTTTAGTTTGCGTAATACGAGAGCGTATATACGAGACTGGCAATAGACAGAGACACCTGGGATGGTTTGGAGGAGGCTTTCACCGCACAAGGCGGCCCTTACACCTAACAAATACTAACGTTATTTTAAGCACAAAAACTAACATTTCTAACATATAAATAAGTACACAGATATATGGAATAATAATAATAAGCTGTAAATAATCTTGTAAGGGACAAAAATAAAGCTTAATAATAATAATAATAATAAAAATACGAGAGCGTACAGACGCACACTTAAACAATGTGTAGCACGCCTAACAACATTCATAGCGAAACGGTCTTCGTGAGAGAACAATTATACAAGATGAGAACCTCAAGCACCTACAGATCGGCGCATATTAGTAGAACAATAATAATTATTAAATTAAATTTGTTTATTTCAAGCAAATTAGCCCATATTACAAACAAAACAAAAATAATCATAGAACACAACAAAAGATTCGTCACTTTAATATTTGCTGTTAGGCAACACATGCACCATACAGCAATGACGCATGTACTGGCAGTCAAATCTGCTCGCGAACACGCTCAAGATGCTGTTAGAGCTGGCCCGAGTCCTGCGCACCAGGGATGTACACCGTTTCCGCATAATGGTGTAGAAACAGTCAACCTGTGCATCGGCGAACATCCCTGACGCGCTGCAGAATCGGGGCAGCCCCATCAGCACCCTGAACGCGTTGTTATACTGAACACGTAGGGCGCTGTACTGTTTTTGCGTATGATTTACCCAAAGGCTGCTCGTGTAGAAATTGGTACAGTATAATAAGCCGTCTGAACATGGATTGAAGTCTGCTGTGGCTACCTGAACCCTTATTATGAATAATTTGATTAAATGTTGTAGTTATTTAAATCTAAATACAAAACAAAACATAAAACAAAGTCGGGTTATTTACACCATTTATACCTTAAGAACGGATAAATGGATTTGGATGGAATTGAGCATACAGATAGTTTATAACCAGAATTAAAACATACGATACTTTTTGGCCTGGTCAAACGTTCTCTAAAGTCGGATTACTAATCTCCCAGCAAAAATGTAAACTAATATAAAGTAGGCTAATATTAAAGTTTAAGCGCGAAGTGAGCCCTGAGATAATTCAAATCATTGTAAGATGTTGATCTTTCGATTTATTACTTACATCTAAACATACAGTTTTGAAATCCGACCCCTTGTTAGACAGTGCCAGAGCCAAGTCTAACAAAAACGGCGCTCTCAAGAGTTGTGTTCTCGGCCACGCCTTGAGATGTTTCCGAATAACTTCGGGCTCCGCCGCGCCCTCTGTGATGTGGTAGATGCAGGTGGACAGGCAACGGGAGAGCTCTGCTTGGCTGTGTGGGGCTATAACAAGATATTTGATGATAGTACCACCAGTGTTGCAAAATTTCCCGATTTATCGAGATATTCACTGATTTTGGTTGTCTCCCGATATCCCGATTTAGTGATCCTTTCTCCCATTTTTTTGCATTTTCAACCAATGTAAATAATATTCATGAATAAAAATAGAAAATAATAAAAATAGGACACAATGGCGTTCTAATAACCCTTTCTTGCTAGTTGTCTAGTTGCCTTGCTTGCTGTCTAGCGTAGTGGTTGGGATAGTCCTGTTGACTGAAAAATCGTTAAAATTAGTTAGAATTCGGTAAAATAAATATCTTCCACCCCCCCTAGCATGACCACCGATTATCGCGATATGATTATAGCGATTTATCATGTTTAACGTTTAACTGTTATAAGATAATGGATTTTGACTGTTGAGTCGATAAAACTCTATATCACGCGATATATGTTTCGGTGGTCATGCTAGGTTAGCTTTGAACATTTATTCAATGGTATGAACATTTGTTCAATAGTACAGTTAATTGTACCAGCTAGCCTAGCATGACCACCGAAACATGATATATCGGGTCATTTGAACTTACCATCCAAATTTTGTTCAGTCCATGAAACTGAACAACTTTCTATAAGGAACACATGGTCAAATATGTAATATAAAAATCGACTTTCCATACAAATCAAAGAGATCACGGGATCAATTTAGTATGGGATGACCAAAATTTTCTGGCGAAATTTGTCACATGTTTCTTAGAGAAAGTTGTTTAGTTTCATGGACATCCTTAAAATTTGGATGGTAAGTTCAAAATGACCCGGTATATCGCGTGATATAGCGTTTTATCGACTCTCAACAGTCAGAAAATGTATGTACATTTTCTTATGTCCATAACTGTACCACGGGATAAAATACTGTACCACCGAATAAATTGACGCAACAAAAATTGTACAGCCACCTTAAGTGTGGCTAAATGCAAGATGGTTGACCAAAATAGATCCTACAAAAATGTGCTGCAACCTTTAGTGTGGTTAATTTATTTAATGGTATTTATTTTTTAGTCTGCTTGATCACTTTGTCGTTAATATGATGCGAAAAGAAACAGAGTGGCATTTGTCTCTACTTTTATCGTTTTCTCTCTTTCGCTTTGTGCTGACATTTTTGAGTAGATGTTTAAAAATAAAATAAAACAACAATTACATTTAATTCGGAAAGGTCATTGGGCATATTTGACCTGCTTGATGAAAGTTCGCGTACAGAAACCAAACCAATTTTAAATTGAAGGATTCAATCCCACTTTTCAAAATATGTATTATTTTTTTATCTACCGACCGGCAGAAAAAAGTTATTTCACATTATATGTGTGAGTATATGTTTAATGTTATTAAACTTTTCTTAATAAAACAGAATACTTTCAGCATTGTGAAAATGTGTGGTACATGCATAATAAACGTTTGTATTGTCTTTATTTATTTATTTTATTATTATTGAAATGCTATGATATAATGATAAAAAATTAAACATGTCCTGCAAGAAAGCGACCCATACCACTGCGTAGCAGATATATTTATGTACATACCTAGCCCTTTTTCTATTCAAATGTCCGAACAAAATGCCCAATGAACTTTCGTAAGGGGAAATAGCTAGTATAAAATATCAAATTTTACTGACAAATATCATCTATATCCATCGTTGTGGACTCGGAGTCTTGCGGGGGAGGCTCCAGCTTGCTGTACAGTCTCACGCTGAAGTAGTGGCTCAAATGGGCCAACACTATATCCACATGGTACAACTTGCAGAACCTTCCAAAAAAAATAATGGTGTTAAAAAATCGACTCGTTAAAAGTCTGGTCCAGTGGTCTTCCATCTCGGTTGCTCAGTTAGATAAGCATTGTGCTGGACTTCCAAAGGTCGCGGGTTCGATTTCATCGCTAGAAAATCGTGGCGCCAAATGGAGGAGGTCTTTGCCAATGGGCAAACAGACTAACAAACAACTACTAATTACAATAACTTTTAATATGAAGCAAAAAGTCTGTAGAAGGGTTTCCGGTTTATTATTATTATCATTATATAAAAATAGCATTGTGAACATTAAAGTCTCAATTTTAAAATAAGATAGCAGTTAGTGAGTTAGTTGGTCATACAATATTCTAATATTCCCAGCGAATATCCCAGCGAACTAAAATCTATGGAATAAGCATTCTGCTCGAAAAATGGCACCACACGAAAAGTACAACTAAGTGGATAGAGCTAAAAATGCTGGCATTTAATTATGCAGCACAAAGCGTCTCAACACTGGTTGTTTATTAGCGACCATAATTTGTTTACTCATAGATAATTTCTATACTTAAACGAAAAAATAAGATACGTTTTTTTGCATCTTTTACACCATTTGACTATAAAGGACGTCATTTCTAATAAACTCTCTCTTTCTATCTTTTCTCTACAATACAAACTGCAATTTATTGAAAACAACACTAACGTCAGTCACCGGGTGGGTGGCTGGCCCGACTAAAGGTATGATTCCGATCCCGGCAGCAGCAGCAGTATTGCCGCAGCAGTGCACTCCAAATTGAACCCTAATGTTACGTTTGAAAGGCTCAATTTGATGTGAGCGGAGAAGCGACGCGACACTGCTGCCGCAACACCACTGGTCCCCATACATTCTCTATAGGTTTATATGAGACTACATTCCGAGCTCGGCAGCAGTGCTGCGCAGCACTGTCGCGCAGCAGTGTCGCGCAGCAGTGCTGCTGACATCGGAATCATACCTTTAAGCTGAGCGGGTTGCACTTTTTCGGCCCCGTGGTGCAATTTTTTAAGCAATATTTGTTTGCAATTACACTTCCATAGATAATAGTTCGCTGATTAGAGCTAGTATTGCAAAGTAAAGTTGTATTCTTCTAAAACTTACTTCAGTAACTGGTGCACAAGTGGTGGCAATACGTCCGGTGGAATATCTATAATGTATGAGCATATCTTGTTTACTACTTGTTTGTGTTCATTGCGGGCTAGTTGCATGTCTCTACAAATAAAATGACATTTAGTTTAATGTAGAATAATATGAATGGAACAAGCATACTTTATATGCAATAAATACAGGGTTATTTGTAAAACACCAACAACCTCGCAGGAGTAGATTATACTAACATCATAAACTACAACATTTGTTCTAAGACTTTTCCGAAAACAGACAAAAAATATTCGACTTTCCATACAAAAGTCCGAACGATTAAGTTTTGTATGAAAAGTAGGATTTTATTGAATCTACATACTGATAACTGCATAAGCCAAGTACACTTGAGAGCAATGATAATGAATAAGCTAAGTTTCTTTCAACCTTTTTCGGCACAAAATCAATTGATGTAATTGTAAAGAATTAAAAGCTCATCAATAGGTCTTTGAAATGTATCAATTTCAATGAATTATCTCCAGTGGCGGCCTTAGGGGGCGGCGAACCGGGTAATCGCCCGGGGCCTCGCTCTTGCAGGGGCCTCGCGCAACAATCCAAGCAAATTTTAAAAAAGCTTTAAAAATAAAGAAAAACCTCCTTCAAAAAACCTTGAAACGAAAACAAAAACCGCATTAAAATTGTCTCTAAAAAGCAAGAAATAATATTCAAATCATTTGATACGAGATTCGCATATCAATTTTAATAAAACACGTCTATTGAAGTCGGGTGGGGCTGGAGGACCACTTTTTTGTTTAAAAGCTTATATTATTTAATAATAAATGTATTGGCGGCGCGAGTTGGCCTATATAAGCGCCTTAAGCTCGAAACGCACTTCAGCGGCGCGGCGCAGTGTGGACCGACGTGGCCAAATATTTTATATGCAAACCGCATTTTAGCAGCCCCGCACCGCACCGCTATAATTTGGTATGCATCATTGCAATTATTACAATCAAAGAAACCAACCAAAGATGGATGAAATTGATGAAAGTGGATTTGGGGAACTGGGTGAAATGGTTCCGATCAGGGAGACTGATCACCCATTCGGTTTCGCTGGCGGACGCCAGCGATTGCCAGCGATTGCGAATTGCAATGATTACACTGGGGAACAAAATTAAACTTTTTTTTTGTTTTATCAGGTTTTTGAACGGTTTCTCACTAATTTGACATCGTTGATTTCAGATCTACCCTCATTTTTCACACAGCAGCTATAGTTTTTGAGATACAGGTACCCCCCTATTTCGCACTAATTAGTTCGCATTTTATTCCAATCAGATAAGTAATTAAGCAAATTTCTAAAATTTATTGATATGCTAAAATTAAGAAGAAGATGTGCAAACGATCCCAATTTTTTTGTACTATTTGTGGCGAGTATATGTTTAAAAAATGTAGTGTATGTGTGTCCAACTTTGTGAAACAAGCCTAATTGGACTAATTTGAAAAGCCATTACAAGTTAACAGTAAGCCCTGGATTCCAAATTTTGTATGAGGAAGCTGTGTTTCATCGTTGCGTTTATGGGCAAACAAAAAAAGACCCTACTTCAAGTACCAAAGTCCTATGGTTTGGCGTAAACCATCTTATCACCATGACGACTGTTATTTCAGTGTTGTGAATATTAACGGAATAAACCGCAAAAATCGTTCCAAGTGGGTCTATCTTAACTTGCAGTCTGCAATTAGACCGATTCTGACTTCTACCGATAAATCAGCACCTCAGCCCGAACCCAGTACCTCCAATTAACATTTCAAGAACTTTCAGAAGGTAATGATGATACTGTGGATACTAATTTCAACTTCAGTGTTTTTTGATGGTCTTCAGATCAGGCAGTTAATAAAGGACCAAACCTTTATTAACTCCATGAAAGTAACCGAAAAATCAGCGTGGTCACAGTTCGTTTGGGTGGTTAAAAATTTCTTAAGAAATAGAAAGTTACCTTACTACTCTGAATGCATTGCCCAGCTGATGATGCACTTCCAGCGACTCGGATGCAACATGAGCATTAAGCTGCATTTTCTGTTTAGTCATTTAGACTGTTTTCCACAAAATTCAGGCAACTTACGCGAAGAGCAGGGAAAACGCTTCCATCAAGACATTCGCACAATAGAAGAACGATACCAAGGTCGTTGGAATGCTAATATGAAGGCTGATTACTGCTGGAGCATTCAGAATAATAATGTGGTCTCAGCCCATTCAAGAAAATCTTATAAAATAAATTTTTTTCGTGTTACTTTTCCTTAATAAAATAATTTAGATCCGAAATTCATACATTTTTCTTAAAATCTCCCACTATCAATATCTCAAAAAGTAGAGCTGCTACTGGAAAACGGACTTTAGATTTGTAATCAGCTCGGCAAAATCATTTAGAATCAGCTATGAAACTTCATAAAACAAAACCACTGTTCCCCAGTGTTATTATTATTGTTATTATTTAGAAGGGGAGACCCTCTTCTAATGTGTGTGGCAAAACTTCAAAATAATGTTTAATTTAAACTTATAATTTAATTTAATTGAAACTCATACTTCTTATATTGTGTTCTTAAATACATCCTAAATTAAACTAACTTTATTTATTATAACTTACTGGTAAACTTAACTATTATTTTTAATTCTTCGAAAAAGCTGTATTTACCTGTAAAGGTATATTTTTTAGTTCGGGCCTTTTGTATATTTATTGTTATGTGTTGGTGAATCTTTTGCAATAAATAAAAATAAAAAATAAATGAGTAATGAAAATAATAATCATTGCAATTAATAGAAATAATATTTCCCTGAAGTGCGTTTTGACCTTTAACCTTTTCATTCATAAATAATAATTAGGAAATAGTAATTAGGAAAAGATAAAGAAAAGTGGAAAGAAATGGAGGAGGCTTATACCCAGACGAGATCCATGTCTGAAACTATCCTAACAAATACTAATAATTAGCATAAGTTTATTAACAAACTAACATAAATAAATTGTAAAGTACTTACATAGATACTAGATATGGAATAAAAAGCTTTTTTATTTAATTTTATTTACTTAGTAATTCAATAGGACTCACTTGAACATAGCAACTAACTGCACCAGCTGCTTCTCAGTCCATCGACATTGGCAGAGAGTGTGCACGCACTGCTCCTTGTACTCCTCGCTGGGCATCGTGGTCTCACAGTGCTTCACCTCGCTGTGTGATGACAGAGCATTCAAACCCTCGGGGAGGACATCCCGCCATCTATAACATTTACAACCAACAAAGGTCATTGAGCATATTTGACCTACTTGATAAAAGTTCACATACAGAAACCAACCCAGTTTAAAATTGAAGAATACAATCCCACTTTTCAAAATATGTAATATTTTTTATGTACCGACCGGCAGAAAAAAGTTATTTTACAGTATGTGTATGAGTATATGTTTAATGTTATTAAACTTTTGTTAATAAAACAAAAGATTTAATTTCAGCATTTTGAAAATGTATGGTACAAGCATAATAAATGTGTGTATTATCTTTATTTATTTAATTTATTTAATTTAATATTGAATGAAATGCAAAAATAGGATAGAAACAAATGTCAGAAACCAGTTTAAAGCCATATCAATAGATCTTTCTTACACAGTATTAATACAAGCCTTGGCACATATCTTTAGCGGTGACAGCAAATGCACAGAAGTAATTTTTGGGTCTCATTGCCGGGTGGTGCAGGGCTACTGCAAACATGACGTGCACAAGGGCGTAAATCCCACAGCTCAAAACTTTTAATCTGACAATCAAAGACTTACATCATATTCACATCGTTGTCCTGTATGATTGACTGTATGCTATCATCACACCATCGCACCAAATCAGTAGCCGACTGCCTGGGCAGCTCCAGGCAAAGTCTGCTTATGACATCTCCACAATGAGTCAGAGAAGTTGATTCTTTTCTCATAGTTTGTAAGACTACATCAATCAACTAAAGAACAAAAAATGTGTTACTACCTAAGTAATAGCAAATGTTCCAGTCTATTGACTGACTGTTTTAAAGTTAGTTGCACTCATATTGTACCAACCTTTGCTGCTTGTTTACATGACAAAGTAGGGTTATCAGGCAAGCCATTCAATATGCAATCCAATAAGTCTCCACCATCGCTGTCTAGTATGCGGCGTGGTAATAAATTTAGAATCTGATAAAAAAATAAAATCAAGTGTAGGTATTGTAAAATTATTTGTTACAAAATATTATACACCTCAAAACAATCTTGTTTAAAAATCGGACCAGATCAAACTTCAATCGACATAGCTCCTGCAATTCATCCCTCTTGCTGTTAATATGTCCCAGCTCTTTGATTTTAGTAAATAATTTAACAGCTTCCATTTCCAATCACTGCAATAATCAACTTATTTATTTGTAAATAAAAAACAGAAAAGTTTACGTTTACGTCTGCCCGCCAAAAAAATTGACATGACATGACAGACATTTGACTTGACATTGGGTGCAATCCAGTTCCAGCAGGCTAACCGCTGAATCATCGATTGCCATTAAGGCTGATTTACACATCCATAAAGGTAAGTTAGCTTGCTACAAATTAGGCTGCGGTCCCCATGGCGATTACGTCGATTACGGCGTTTACAACGCTCACACGAGGTCCGCATTCGATATCGGGCTCAAATCGATAAAATCGACAAATGACAGTTGGCGAATGCGAACCGCTCGTAAGCGCGCTAACGTTTTATTCTAACCTCAAATACAAGATGGAATAATTGCTAGATACTATTTTTGCTCTCTAAAGCGATGATAATGATGAAGAACGTTTGATTATTGAGTCGTGTGCACCCAACATCTTTTTTTCAACTTTTTACATCAACCACCTTTTTGGATAAGCTCCAAATTAGTATTAACAAAATATTAACCAATATAATGCTCTATCCTTTTGTTGTGAAGTGAGGAAAAGATCCTTCTATAACGAACTCTCTCATTTTTTGATTTTTTGACGAAATAAAATTCTGACACCTGTTTCGTTTGACAGTCACTTATAACTTTTGACAGAACGTTCACAGTGATTACGCTCCGAGGCATGGTCGCTGTAAGCCCAAGATGGCGCTGGTAATGACGTCATGAGTGACGTCACGCTAGATATTGTAAACGCGCTTACGTGCATGCGGACCGGCTGTTATCGCGATAATATCGATATTATTGCCATGGGGACCGCAGCCTTAGTAATCAGTGAGGTAAGTTTACGCTTGTTCAACAATGAGCGCTTTTTTAAGAAAAAGAAATAGTTCCAATTTCCTCACTAGATGGCGCTATCAAAACATATGTCAAAAAACTAGCGAAAAATTCTAGGCTGCGTTCCGAATCACGCTTACAGCACTATGAGCGCGCTGACGCCCGGTCCGATTCATACTTACAACGCTCACGTAAGTTGAAGTTGTGGTTATTATTTGTGATTTTTAGAAAAGATAGCTGAGTTTTTGATCTGCAGGTGTTTTGTGAAGCAGTATTATTTCTTTGGACGCGATAGATGACGTCACTTCAACTTACGTACATGTCATGTCAAGGTTGACAAGTTGACATTGACATTGACATCATACTTTTGCACAACGCCATCTGCTCATACACCCAATTGCACTAAACTTAAGAATCGCCTAAGTCTTTTCTTAACTACAACTCGACCAAGTTCAGTAGGCGAATGACAGCTACATGACCGCTAAGTTTGACACCGTTTTAATTTGGTCGTGTTGTAGTTAAGAACAGACTTAGGCGATCCTTAAGTTTAGTGCAATCGGGTGTGAGTTTCCTTTTTTTTTTTGCCCGGACAAGGCTCAGCGCACAATGGCGGTTTTATTGGAAGGTAAAACCTCTGCATTTTGTGAGCTTATTTGAATAAAGGTATTTTAATTTCATTTGATTGTGAAGGGCAAAACACGCGCTATGGACCCAGCATAATATAAAAATTGCCACAACAACCCTCCTCGGTTTCCTCGTACTTTTCCCGAACTTTATAAATGAATTGGATTCGGACAACATTTTCTTGGTTTGTTTATAACCCGTAGTACGTTCCGGACCGCAAAACTGACTGACTTTTTTAAATTTTTGATTGAAAGGATGATGAGATGACGTCATCAGTTTATGTTTAGCAAGCGAGCAGTTACGAAATTCACGAATTTCATGGTTACGCGCTCGTGTTATGTACAAAATAGTGTACAACCATTTGTTATTGTTGAATGTGGTAACAGTGATCGTACTTGTGTAGTTCACGTGTTAGCAGACTTTATTTCCTAAAATATTTTTGGTCAGAACATTTCTCCTTACTTTTGGCGGCAGCACATGAAGCCACAGAAATAGATTCCCTTGTGCAATCTTTCAACAGACGGAATTTTGGGACTTTTGGATTGGTCATAAATAGGTCACGGTCTGTAGGAATGCTTTATAAAAAATGGTATAAAAAATAGAAGCTTTAAAGAAGAGGTCCTGAAACAAGCCATGGATAATCCAACGGTTACTGGATTGAGGTCAAGGTCGCGTTCGAAAACACCATTTCAAGAAGACCATACACACCACAAATCTGGAAGGAAAACACCTGTGAAACGAAGCACTCCTATCAAGTGAGTACTTATCAGTAAATAGTGTTTTGCCTTTCCGAATTATAATGGTGCTTTTCTATACCTAAACCAGTTCCATTGATATACTTATCCAATAAGATCACCAACTCAACATTTGTCATACAATTTATCAAAGTAGAGTCTGCATGTAGGTTAGGTACTGTGCATATACTGTTTTTGAGACTGTCTGCCTACATAAGTTTTAAGTCATACAACTTCAATGTAGAATATTTTAAAATAATGAAACAGTGTTGGAATCAAGAGGCAAAGAAGATGATAAGCTCCTTTAGCTCTAATATCAAATTTAGTAAAGCCCGATTCAAACTTTAGGACTTCTTGTGAAAATGATGTGAAACGATGCGCAGAACTCAAATTCAATGTAAATGTGAGAGAGTGATGCGTGGAGGGGCACTGCTATGTGCATAGTCATACATTCATTTATACAAGTATCTGTTTCACCAGCAGAACATTTTGTTATTCTATGTAAGTAGGTAATATAGGCACGTCTTAATGATTGTGAGAATTATGATACATTTGATAAAAATCACATTCAATTAAAAACAACATAGTGCTTATCAACTCTTGATTTTGCAATCAGTAGTATGACTAAGTTCTCAAAATAGCTGATTCTATTCCATTATACATTTTAGTAAAAGTTTTTAAAAGTATACTAAATACTTAATACACTAGAAAAAATAAAAAAAAAATCTCCCATATTTGTTATGGATATAAAGTACAGGATTGGATTTATCAGGTTTCCTTGTGAGTGTCTTGAATAAAAACAAACATGTAGAAAGTTAAAAGTCACTCTAATGTGTGATACCTTTTTAGTTGCAGGTGATCTAATAATAGGTCTGCAATTCGGCAAGCAAGAGTCATCACTATTTAAAAAATGTTTTTATTTAATAGTTATGAATTGGTGTAAGTGAAAATCACACAAGAAATTCTTTTAAAAAATACAAATTTAAAATACCAAGCACTAATTTAAAGTAAATATTTAATCTTGATTTCTTCATTCATACACTGATAACAAAATTAGGCTACAAATATCTCAAGAGATAAAAGTTATTTGGCCAAACTGTCAAATAGATTGCAAGGTTGCTGATTCAAGCAGTAAAGGACAAGTTGATGTGTTTAGTGACGTCATAAGTTATTGCATCACTGTCATTGTGGTGCTCATGGCCATGGGGCTTAGTGCCATCTCTCACTAGGACACCAGTGGTGGCACAACCAGTCACACAACCAACAAAACATAACAGATGTATGGAGGGTACATCAACAGGTGTCCGGTTGGTTGTGCAGCAAATTGGGGAGTAGCAAGCCTGCTGCCTCAACCATAGTATCCTAGTGAGATAGGGCCCTTAGTGGCCTTGTCCTCACCAGTCACCATATTTTTGAGTAAATAAACAATCTTTTTATACAAAGCAACTTCTCTCTTCTAACTTAGTACTCAGATTTCCATGTAGCTAACCCATAATCTTTGGCGATATGGGTGAACTGAATGCTCTGACCAACTGAGTTACTAAGTTTTTAAACAATATTAATAATGCTTAATAATGGCCTTAGGCCCATGCTACACTGGCAGTTCTCCCGCCGCGGGAATCCGCTCCAAAACCGCACTAGACACAATTTAATATGGAAGTTAGTACTATATTCTGTGATTGTATGCTGCATACTGCGCGGTTTCCCGCCGCAGTTCACGGGCGGGACAAAATCTACCGCTGCATGCGGCGTTAAACCGCCGCCGATAACCGTTCCTTCTAACTACACAATGTGCGCTTTTATAATTCTCGACGGCCCGGCACGGCACGGCCCGGCACGGCACGGCTCGGCACGGCAGCGGCGACACCGAAAGACGCTTTTATAATTGCTGCCGTTGCCGGCCGTTGGATGTTCAACACAGAACACTCATAGCGAAGAAGTTACTATTTGTACATTGTACAGTAGTGTCGTGGTACCTACTTTTTACTTTAGAATAATATAAAGAATAAAAGTTGACCTTCTCTCTCTAGATATTTGTTATCTTTATAATTATTTCATAAAATAATCGTTTACCAATTATACAACGTGTAACAGAAAGGAGGTATCAAGTCGAAAGGAAGTCAATGTACTCGTGAATCTGAACACTTCCAACAGAAAAAGATTTCAAATCGAAAATACAATTTTGGACTCTCCATAGAAAATTTGAATTTGCCGCCAACATTTTATATAGGGAGGGACATTCAAAAAAATTTTTTTTTGTTGCAAGTTTCACGAGTACATTGACCTCCTCTCGGGTTAATACCCCCTTTTTAGGGTTCCGTAGCAAATGGCAAAAAACGGAACCCTTATAGATTCGTCATGTCTGTCTGTCTGTCTGTCTGTCCGTCCGTATGTCACAGCCACTTTATTCCAAAAGTATTAGGACTACATAGTTGAAACTTGGTAGGTAGGTGTATTCTGTGAACCGCTTTACGATTTTTACACAAAAATAAAAAAAATAAAAGGTTAAGGGGGGGCTCCCCATACATGGAACTGAAACTGAAAATATTTTTTTTCATCAAACCAATACTTGTGGGGTGTCTATAGATAGGTCTCTAAAAATGACATTGAGGTTTCTAAGACTATTTTTTTTTCAAAGTCAACCGTTTGAAAGATATATGCCGCCAAAGTGGTAAAATGTGTGTCCCCCCCCCCCCCCCCCCCTTTAACTTTTAAAGTAAGAGGGTGCAAAATCTAAAAAAAAGATAAGCTATAGATCTTAATAAACACTTTCAACGAAAATTGGTTTGAACGAGATATAGTAATTAGTTTTAAAGATATAGTACATTTTCCAAAACCGCAAATATGACTTTGTCATTCATACAAACACTCTGAAAAACAAAGTTATTTTTTCAGACGAAAAATGATAGCGGTATTAAAATATGGTATGGTATAATGTACCTACGGAAACCTACTGCGCGTGGCACGACACGCACTTGGCCGGTTTTTTGTTACACGTTGTTTAATGATTATAATTATTACAATGTAGGTAGGTAGTAGGTACTTACTTAAATGATAAATAAATCTTTTAAAAATCAAAGAATATATTATATGTAGCTGGTTTTCATTACGTATCTACTTACCAAGATAGGTAGGTATCTACACAACACATTATTTAATTAAGTAGGTAACTACCTACTTAAGTAATATCTAGGTAATTATTTGTTGAGATAGGTAACAATATTTAACTTTAGTAAGTCCCCTATTAACGGTGTTTCCACCGCTGTAAGTACCTAGATATCTTTCCGATCAGTATCGAAATAACAGTTTGTCGGAATATTACCTATTTGTTGATTTTGATGTTGTTTGTTTCCACAATCATACATAGGTACATGGCATACCAACAACAACAACAACACATTAACGATATTACGCTAATATTCTGGTTGTGCCCTTTATACACGCTGTATATTCTTTGCCCTGGACTCACACTCACACATATGAATCCTTGTAGCTACGCACTACATCGTAAAAGTTCGACGGCAGCGTAGGATTTGGCCGGCCCGGCACGGTTTGCCGGTGCCGTTGAGGAAATATAAAAGCGTCTCCATATGATTCCATACATTTCACTTCCCTGTTGTGCCGTTGGACGGCTGCCGGGCGGTGCCGTGCCGGGCCGTTGAGAATTATAAAAGCGCACATTGGCGGTTTCCCGCTACTGCATCATTCTGAGCGGGAACTTGTGCAAGGGCGCTCGTCGCGCGTGGCCAATATATTATGTTTGATATGGCTTACAATTGATAGAAGTGCGTCAAATGAATTCACAGACGTTCTGTAGTAAGTGAAGAACTTGTGAGGGTTATCTCGGTGTTCACTGCACATTGAATAAAATATTCCCAAAGTTAAATGATTACTTAACATGGCTTCGACCCAAACATTGCGCTTTACTTTATTTTTAATACATAATTAGATTAATATAAGAGCTGCAAGAGCAGTGATCATGGGCAGATCCATGGTGAGTATGAATAAAAGACTACAATAAACCACATTCCGTGTAGTTTGATGATTTTCGGTAGCTTTCTTGAGCGATTTCCCGCCGCGGGAAAACCACCCGTGTAGCCAGACTCTTAGGATGAATGAAAGTATTATCTTATAAGGATGCCCTAATTTAAACAATATTTTTCCTTTCCAAATAATTTATTTCTTTGGATGCAAAATTATCAATAATGACAAAGTGAATCCATAACTGTCTAAAACTAGATTGGAATCTAAAGTTTATTAGTCATATTTTATGTGTTCGTTCAAGCAAATAAAATATTGATAAGAGAATTCTACCTATTCTTGGATCATTAAAATACATAGAATTCTAGATGACCTTAATACTTTATTCAAGGTGTCTTAAGGACACCTTGAATAGACTTGATGGTCAAATCATGGTCATTATTTCCCTATCATATTCAAGACAATTTATAAGCATTAAGGTATGATTCTGATCTCGGTAGCAGCAGCAGTGCGCTCCCAATAGGCATGATGAGTATTTTTTTTATTTTATATTACATAAATTACCACTCAAAAAAAAGAAACATTGGTAAAAGAATTATTTCGCTAGCATGAAAACTGCCCGAGTTTGAAATGCACAAAATTGGACTCACCCGAAAACGCTCCATACTAACGGCTACTCAGTTATGACGTCACGCTTTAGTAGTTTGTATGCAACGCATAGGAAATTTGTTCTGCAGCTATATTAAATATTGTGTTCATCAAAATGGTGTCTTATACAAATTTGCTATAAATTTTACGCACTAATTAAATTTCATTATTTTTTTGACAAATTTTATACTTTTTAAATGGACTTGTCTGCCCAACTTTGAAGGGTCATAAAACAAATAATACGCAATATATAAAACCAAGAGGTATACAAGCTACTCTAAAAGTTTAATATGTTTACGATTTTTATTAGTATTTCATTATTTTATTCATTAGTCATCATCCCTATTGAACCGTTGAACCGTAATGTTATGTTTCCATAACATTATGGTTCAATTTCGAGCGGACTACTGCGGCAGCACTGCTGCTGCTGTCAAGATCGGAATCATACCTTTATGCCACTTTATTTAGCCAGTTGTAAAATAGATGATAAGAACACTAATAACATATTTCAGGGGAGGGCCACTCCACTGCTAACTTTAAATATGGTATCTTAAGGAGACAAAGTTATTATGACTTAACTGCCTGGTACTATCAATTGCGAAAATCATGAAAACATTACAACCAAATGTAAAAAAAAAACATGTGAGAGGAGTCTTTGCTCGAGCGCGCGTAGTACAGTATGCGCAAAATAACTTAGCGGCTCTGAATTTCGCGCAGAACGCTGCCACAAAATAACTAATAGTACAGTACGAGGCACGTATCTTGAATTTTTTTCGACGGAGTGGGGATAAGTTCGCGCATGTGCTCTTGTGAGCAACCAATAGCGCACACCCCTCTCCCGCCGTCCGCGCCCCTCACCGCTACGCATGCCCAAAATACGCGTTCCGCGCAATCACCCCCCAATTTCAAGATATATGCCTCGTACTGTACAAGTACGGACGGTGCGCGGGCGGAAGCACTCGGAACTATGGAACTCGGCATATACCCTGCGCGAAATATCAAATGCAGTCAGGGTTGCCACCCGTCCCGATTTTGCCGGGACAGTCCCGATTTCGATGATATAGTCCCGCGTCCCGACGATCCATCAATTTTGTCACGATTTTGATTATAGCACGAAATCAAAACCAAAATGTTGATAAATTAAAAATGGATCCAAATGTTTAAAAGCATAAAAGGCAACAAGTCAAATGCATTACATATTTTGCGTTGTATCTCGCGCTTTAAGCATACCGCCTTCAAATGCTTATGAGCGAGTATTTTCCCATATGACGCTAATGTCAGAAATCGTTGCTCTGTAGTTTTAATGAAAGCAAAAATGCAAAAGACATGTCGTGTTCGTAATTCGTAAGTAAATATAAAATGACGTGGAATTAATGAGAGAAGCCCGTAGCAATACAAAATATGCATGAAAACATAGTCATAAAACAAAAAAAAAATACTTAAATCAAAAGTCTTTTTTTTTCCTTCAACTAGGTAGTTCTAATTTTTTATTTTACTCTTACTTTGCTGACCCGCCCGTTTGTTTCCATAAATTTTGAGTAGATATTTTAATTACAAACATCTACATACATTCAACATGTCCTTTATTTACTAGTCGCCAGACTACAGTAGTTTTACTGTCGGTTTTAATGATTTCAACGTATATTTAGAAAAAAGACCCAAAAAATTTTCGGGTCGCTCCTTTGTCCCGATTTTTCAGTTCCAAGAGGTGGCAACTCTGCTTGCAGTTTCCGAGCTGCCAAATTATTTTGCGCATACTGTACTAAGCTTGACTCCTGCCTGACCTCTCTCTATTTTGTGGTATTATGGATAGACGATTAGTTTCGGTTTTGTTATAACACTGAACAAAGCTCTCAATCTTTTACTTTTCCTAGGCAACTGCAACATCCCGCGGGTAAGGTGTCAACGGAAGTGATAAGGGAATCGGAAGAGGAGCAAGATGGTCCGGCGCATCACACGCGGCAGTCCACGCGGATCGTGGACACCACCAGCGACTACTCCTCCGGGGAGAGCCAGGACAGGCTGAAGAGTCATCGCAAGGAGGTTGTTCAGGTACAAAACTCAGAGATTACAGATATTAAAAAAACTTCACCCCTGGTTTTAGGGCACACGCGCTACCGAGCGCTGCAAAGCGTCGTTGAAAGCTCGAATGTCGTTAAAACTACAAACAAGTATGTTTCAAGCTAAAACAGCATTCCATTTTTAACCCTCTTACATAAAAAATACTGTAGGTAAATGCTAGTGGATTTAAAACTATTTTTTACGTATTCTACTTACTAGTTCACAGTATTAGAAATATTGTGAACTAGTTTTTTTAGGGTTCCGTACCCGAAGGGTAAAAACGGGACCCTATTACTAAGACTTCGCTGTCCGTCTGTCTGTCTGTCCGTCTGTCTGTCTGTCTGTCTGTCTGTCACCAGGCTGTATCTCGTGAACTGTGATAGCTAGACAGCTGAAATTTTCACAGATGATGTATTTCTGTTGCCGCTATAACAACAAATACTAAAAATAGCATAAAATAACTATTTAAGGGGGGCTCCCATACAAGAAACGTGATTTTTTTGCCGTTTTTTGCTTTATATTAATAATGACAACAGGTAGACAGTTGAAATTTTCACAAATGATGTATTTTTGTTGCCGCTATAATAAAAAATACTAAAAACAGAATAAAATAAATATTTAAGGGGGGCTCCCATACAACAAACGTGCCAATTTTTTTGTCGTTTTTGGGTACGGAACCCTTCGTGCGCGAGTCCGACTCGCACCTGGCCGGTTTTTTTCTTTATAATTAGAAAAGGCGCGTGGAAAACTAACTAAGTACCTACGTTGCATATTTCTGCATTGTATGTGCATGTTGCATATTTTTGTATGCCAGTCTTTCATTATTTTCTAGGTCCTTTCCGAAATTCAAATATTTTCTTATTATCTAATCTTCATTTTATTTTGCAACATCTATAAACAAAACTGGTTGTTTTGTCAATCGATTACTGTGGCGTTTTTATTTATAATCTCGCGTTAAGGCTTTAACATGCCTCAATCCGAGCGGGTCGATCCGTGATGTTGTGAAATCGAACATAACTCTACTCACTTTGGGCACAGAATACATAATAGTACAAGTACAGAAGATCCACTTCTCAAAGTCATTTAAATAAATAGCGACTCTATTCTAGACACAATAAAGTGTAATTCAGGTCGCACACCGCTCCCTTCGCTACAGTTATATTCACCTACATACAAGTTACCTCTCTTTCTATCGCGTAGCTCTTATCTCTTCTAACGACATTAGGGTTTCTTCTTTTAAATAATAATGAAATAATAGCTTACAATACTTTATTACAAGTTATGTGTTTGTGAAATAAAATGTGTACTTAAATACAGTCAACGCCACATCACACTATACATACTGATTTGAGGCAATTTGCTTTCTTACGAAATCAAATTGTCATTAATAATTAAGTTTATTTCGAAAGTGCGATGCAATATGCCTTCATTTGGGTTAAATATCATAAATGTACGAACGAACGACGCGACAATACGCAAATGCGGTGCATGAGTGAGTATCGAAATCGAATTGCTAACGTGCGTCCCAGCCGGCACGCGGCGGCCCTCTGAAATTAGTCCGTCCTGACGGACCCGCCGGCTACTTGTAGCTTCGTACCTAAAGCGCGGAGTGCGCCTAGCCTGCTTTGGGTTCAAATCAGTGCGCGTTCCAACGCGGCGGTTGCGTTGAGAACTAGCACCGAATTCTCAATTTTTACATGTTTTTATTAAATTTCTTCGCTTTCATGTTAGTTAAAAAAAAATCTGTTCAATTAAGATTGAAGGTATTAACATCGCTTTTTATGTGTTGGTTTTAACATAAATAGTTAGGGAGGCGAGGTAGCTAAATGGCGTAATTCAACGGCGCCGTCGAGACCTATCAAAATCGAAAGATAAAATAATTTCGAAAAGAAAAGCTCGTATGGTAAAAACCATTTTAGCGGTGGGTTTGGCGTGTACGGTTTTTCAAAAATGTAAAAAAAAACAGTTACTTGGGCATTCTCGAGCGCGTCAGATATTCATACTACGTATGCCCCAAGTGCCTCTGATAACAACGGTATACTAATCTGCCGGTTTGCGTGGTGGGGGTAGGCATATAAAGTAGTCAAAAATGCAAAAAAAAAAAATTTACTCGAGCGCGTCAGATTTTCGGAAGGGGTGTTAAGTAGGCCCCAAGGAAGCTCCCTTTAAAAAAACTGACGATTTCGGCGTGACCATAAGTTACGATGAATTTTTGAAAATGCAAAAAAAAAAGTTTTTTTGAAATACTCGAGCGCGTCAGATTTTCATAGGGGAGGTTTATCTCGGTATCCTGAAAGCATATTTTCTTAATCTGACAAAAATGTTGGTGTGTTCTCTTAATCTGACCGGAAAGATTTTTTGCTTACTTCGTTTTGCTTACGGTACGTCCAAAAAAACAATTTGAGGATCAACAGGCTATTGAATAATATACATACATGAAACTGTACATGTTAATAATACTTTTGTATACAGATACGCGTAACTTTTTCCGAGTCCACGAAAATTGTCGAGAAGCTTTAGAAAAAAAAATTTTTTTGAGATATAATAAAAGTAACATAATTTAATCATCGTTATTTCATATCAATTTTTTTTAACACCCTCAGTTTTCAAGATATACTCAAAAAACCGGGAATTTGAGTTTTTATGATGCTTCAAGTCAAAAAGTTTTAACTTTGGACAAAAATGTAAAGAGACCTTTTTTGTGTAAAATAAAATTACCTTTTTTGTTTATTTAAACTTTTTTTTTGTAAAATGTATCGTTCGCGACTTATATGCCGCAACGCGTTTTTCGGAACACGAAATGGCTCCTCCACACTCCCGGTCATGCGGAAACCGGCAGATTTTGTATTTTTAGTACGTTTTAGATTATATTCTTCAAAATAAAAAATAAAAAAATCGCGCTCGAGAATGCCGGATTAACGTTTTTTTTTTACAAGTTCGCGACCCTATAACTCGGCGGCGTCAAGGACTTATCGTCAGATTAGTTAAATTTAGTCTTAAAACACTAAAATCAACCCCCAATATCTTAATCTGACGCGCTCGAGTATTTCAGACTATCGATTTTTTTTACTAATCTGATCGTCTATCCTAGGCGCGCGTCACTACATATAGAGCTAAATACTTTACAAGGTTGTTCTATTAGGTCCAAGGTATCTCTCATATCTTGAACTGCCACGCTCGAGTATTACCGAAAATTCCCCTATTCGCCTCCCTAACTAAAACGAATGTTCTGTTTCCGAGAAATTTTGCAAATAGGACCAGAAACAGGGTCCACGGAATATTTTTTTTTACATCAAAGGTGGTAACATTTTTACAAATGCTTTCAATTAAATCTATTGTGTATTATTCCAAGTACATTATATATTTTTTCCATGATGGCTTCACGCGCGTAATCTTTCAATAATTTGAATTGAATATTGGGATTTGACCCTTCTTAGCGCCTTAACGGATAAGTGTGAGACGTTTGCGCTTGCGCAGATAGTTGTGTATCGCACAGCGTACGGTCCCATACTCGTCTCCAGACATAAAACCGGTTCAAATTATGTAACTTAACCGGAAACGTAACATACTTTACCTGTTGCTATGCTACCACATCTGCATTCATTACTTACTGATAAGAACTAAATTCCCATAGAAAGTTAGAATAAAATGCTTGATAATTTTCTCCACTATATTTTCATTAGATTCTTTCTTTTCTTAGATTACTTATTGGCGGACACTTATGCGATTAATATAAAACGTAGGTTTATGTTTACCTACATTTTGATTTATCTTACGAACGAGATAAGAGCGCCCCTTTACTCTTTTAAATCACATCGCATTAAACTAGCGATTCCAATGTTAACAATATATCGTGAAGATAAATACTCAGTAACACGAACAGCTGAACCGATTTTTTTATTTTAACATTGATTTTACTTCCCCTGCCTAACCACGCCACACATCATTTCCGTTACTTTTGCCCGGCTCGCCCCTCGGATTCGTCCGCCTAATTGAAATACAATTACAACGCGAGTATAAATAACAATCAGGTGCCTAATTGAGTTTAACAGACGCCCACTGTGCTGTGCTGTGCGGCTGTGCCACTGCCTGCGCGGAAGTATGCTCCCATTTATATTATATCAACATCATAACTCGTCTGTTTATTCTTAATATGAAGACCGAGGAACGTAGAACTTCCTGAAGTCATACATAATCAAGTTTTTTCTTTTATCATAAAGGTTATTTTCCATCACAATTGCAATTGCGTGCGCGGGCGCAGAACAATCTTGAAATCTCTATCCTTCACCTTTTACCACGTTTTTGTGTCTCTCACAAATTTAAAATAATACAATATATTATTTAATAATGAGTTGATAAAGGAAAACTGATAGCGTAACACTCGATAGGTACTCTCACTCTGTAATTTAAATAATTATATTTTATTTTTTAGATTCAGATCGCTGATAGTAGTCTGTATTCTGCTATCCCGTAGGTTTGGTACTATAGGTAATAAAATAATATTATAAAAGTTGCCGCCGTAAGATCAGAATTAAAGTGATAACTATAATAACTATCTATTATCATTATTGAATAAGTAAACTGTATGTTGATAAGATACAAACACAATCTAGCTAACATTATAGCAATAAACAGAGAAACGTAGATTTCTAACGTTAGTATTTAATAACAACTTTCTATGTGAAATGCCTCTTCATTATAATTTAAGAACAGTCATATAAAATATGAATTGATTCATTCATTATACATTGAACTGTAATTGACGTACCTAATGCCACTTTCATCGGATATAATAGTGTTTTTCCTCGTAATAATCAAAGAAGCACGTGTTGACTCAATGGTTTAACTTTGTTCAAAAACGTGAATTTGTATCTATGTGATATAATTTTCGTTGTTTCTCATTTTCATTTTATTAAAGAGAGCTGTAACTTTGGACTTTTTTTTTCGATATATTCGTAAACACAAATTAACATAAAAATCTCAATTTTTTTATCATTAAAACGGCTTAATAAATTACAGGAAAACATTAATGCACCCAAATATAACTGGAATCAAACTTCCCCCGCTTAGGTTTATTTTAGTTACTCATGGTACAATACGGGTATTATTATTTTAAGCCATCTGTGGCGTTTCAGTAGCGTGGAGGATGGCGGCGGCGCGTAGTGAGTGCATAGTTTGAAGCGTTTTGGAGTATAATTGCTCATTTATGGCGTTGATTCTTGACCTAGTTATCTTCTGCTTTATTTAGACCAAGGAGATACCACCGGAAGGTACGTACGCATGGGCGTAATTTGGGGGGGGCAAGGGGTGGCAGTTGCCCCCCCAGAATCGTCCAATCCAGTATTTTGCCCCCCCAGAATATTAGGGACTCCAGAACGTGGCACTTCCTACATTTATCCTTACTAATATTATCAATGCGAAAGTCCGTTTGTTTGTTTGTTTGTTTGTTTGTTACGCCTTCACGTCTTAACTACTAAACCTATGATCATGAATATTTCGTATACACGTTGTCAGGGGTACAGAGAAGGACATAGGGTACCTTTCATCCCGAAAAAAAGTGTTTTCCCGAGGGATAGTAAAAAACCTTTCCACGCAGACGAAGTCGCGGGCGGCAGCTAGTTATTAATAAGCCCTAATTATTAAGGGACTATTTAGAGCAGCAGAGTTACCAAGAAGGGGAAAAATTCCCTCTAACATTGGGGGAGGTAGTAAGGTTCCCTTTGAATCTATAGAGCAGTATTATAAGGCAGGGGCGAAAATGGTCAGTAAAGTCCGTAAAAGTCAGTTTTTGACTTCGGTCAGTAAAAGTCAGTTTTTCCAAAAAATGGTCTGTAAAGTCAGTTTTTTAGCTACCTACGTTCTTATACTTTTATACACTTTTTTTGTTAATAAAGTCGCCCTGTCTAAATCATTTTATTTATGAGTTTATCCAGGGGTTCTCTCTTACATTAATTGCTTGTAATTCCTTCCTGTGGTAATAGGATCATCCCTTTTAACCTCTTCTACCACAAAAATATTTCTAGTATTATATTAACACGCCCGTAACTCAGGCCTCGTCGTCCAGCGACTAAAATCGCGCAGCGCGGTTGTTTGTTTTTAATTTAAACAGGCAAGAGTACAAGATTTAGTAGATGAAACTGACTAAAAATCGCGTTGCGCGGCCGTTTGTTTTTACTATAGACAGGCAAGAGTACAAGATTAGTGGATTAAACTTACTAAAAATCGCGCTGCGTGCGCGGCCGTTTGTTTTAACTATAGATAGGAAAGATTACGATATTAGTGAATGAAACCAACTAAAAATCGCGCTGCGCGGCTGTTTGTTTTGCTGACAGATTAGACAGGCAAGATTACAAGATTAGTGGATAAAACTGACTAAAAATCGCGCTGCGCGGCCGTTTTTTTTACTGTAGACATGCAAGAGTTCAAGATTACTGGATGAAACTGACTAAAAATCGCGCTGCGCGGCCGTTTCTTACTAAAGACGGGCAAGAGCACAAGATTACTGGATGAAACTGTGTAAAATGGGTGAAACTACCAAAAACTTGCGCTGTGCGGCCGTTTTTTTTTTTACATAAGATAGGCAAAAGTACAATATTAGTGAATGAAACTGGCTAAAAGCGCGTGCGGCCGCTATAGTGGTGTTCTACGAGCTCAAAATCAATGGAATACCGCAAATCGATGTACAGTATAGCCGTTTGGTACACATGTACCAAAATTTTGTTTTCACCTCAAGTATACATATACTTGAGGTGAAAACAAAATTTTGGACCCGCAGTTCTTAAAAAATCTTCCCTTAGGAGGGGAGCTATGGTGTCATCTTTTTTTTTGTATGAGAAAATTTGTTTTTGTTCTAAAACCTATCGTGTATGGTATTGAATGAAAGGGCTTGCTGAGCCGGTTCTAAAAATATATCACATCGTTATATTTCAGCCACTTGTTTTAAATTAAAACAAAAAACATTTTCAAAACATACCAAGTTTGGGCTCCTACAGATACAATATGGTTGAATTATTTTTCATAAAATATACCTCAAATGATATGTAATATTCTCATATCTAACCTCAAGAAAGCAATTTTGAAAATATTGATATTTAGTATTTTTTTAATTTTTTCATGATTACAAAGCTTTCACAAAGTGATTATATTTAATTTAAAAAAAATGTTTGTTCTAAAACCTATTTTGTGTGACATCGAATGAAAGGACTGTCTGAGCTGTTTCTAAAAATATATCACATAATTATATTTCAACACTTGTTTAAAATTAAACCAAAAATCAATTTCCAAAAATCCCATACAAACGTAAGTTTGGGCAAAAATTTGAAAAAAAAATACTAAATTTAGATATTTTCAAAATTCCTTTCTTGTGCTTTGATATGAGGATATTATGTATCTCTTAAGGTGTATTTTATAAGAAATAATTCAACCAAATCGGATCTGAAGGAGCCCAAACTTGGTATGTTTTGAAAATGTTTTTTGGTTTAATTTAAGACAAGTGGCTGAAATATAACGATGTGATATATTTTTAGAATCGGCTCAGCAAGCCTTTTCATTCAATACCATGCACAATAGGTTTTAGAAAAAAAAAAATTCCTATTCAAAAAAAAGATGACACCATATCTCCTTTCCTAAGGGAAGAATTTTTAAGAACTGCGGATCCAAAATTTTGTTTTTACCTCAAGTATACGTGTACCAAAGGGCTTTGCTGTACATCGATTTGCGGTTTTTTTTTGCGTACGCGTAGGACTACTAGTATACGATGAAATGAAGTAAAGGTTTTTTTTGGTAGGTCTTGCCCCCCCAGTTAAAACCCTGAAATTACGCCCATGTACGTACGTTGCTATGACGATACCCGAAAATTGTGTGTAAGCCAATCGATAGTACAGTGGCCGCGTACGTCTGAGATGTGCACTCGTCTGTTCAAGGTCGGTGTGCTAACTAAGACTAGTTGTAATCAACATAAAGCATAATTAATTAGCCTGTGTCATGTAGTTTATCAGTTGGCAGGTTACCAGTTTACGTACGTAGATAGAAACTAAGGTAGACACGTAATCAGTGATAGCATCTGTGATATTGGAACAATTAAGACATTTATTTACTAGCGTTAAGTTAATCTATGCGATGAAAATGCTGCCGATTCGAACTGGAGGATTCGAAGGCAAAGAAATTCTGTTAACTTAATACTAACCGTCCGCCACATTTTGAATTTTGGTCAGTTAAGTGCCTTATAGTGTCAACTTCCGTTCCTTCCGTTCATTAGCAGACTATTTTCGTTGTCATATTAGGCCATTAACCAAGCGTTTTGTATTCAGACTTTATTGTGCCATTCTTTCTTCTAGCACGTTTCTGAAACCCTACACTACAATGCCTCAGAATTAAATAGAAAATGGATTAAAATACTTAGAATTATTAAATGAAATTTTTGTTAATTCCAATGTAATTGATTTGATTTGAAGTACTTATTTTATTATCTACATGTTTATATCATATGTCTAGTACTCCCGAATAATTCTTCCGTCTATGAAATTTGGCATGTGATGAAGTTAGGTAATACAGATTACAGATGAACAATAATCCAATAAATTTTGTTACGAGAAGTTAGGTATTTTTACCTAAACATGAAAATCGCTTATATCTCTCTGTGAATATTTCCTCGGGCTAAAATACTTTCTGTATACGTACTTGTGTATTAGTTAGAATAAGTATGTAAAAGAATCCAATATTTTTTCGATTTCGGAGATACTCCAAATTTAAATTTTAATATTTTTCAATATATCTTTTCTTGATAAAAATATCTGCTGATTATTATTTTTAATATGTTTTCATATCCTTAAATATATAGCTTTGTTCAGTAAGTCAATTAATTTTCTTCTTTAATCATATTTTTTTTATTTTTTGGTCTTAAGAGGTAATGTGAAAAATAGTCGGTCCATTTTCATACATTTATGTTTAAATATGATTAAAGAAGAAAATTTGTTGGCCTACTGAACAAATCTATATATTAAGGGTATAAAAAAATATTAAAAAATAATAATCAGCAGATATTTTAATCAAGAAAAGATATATTGAAAAATATTAAAATTTAAATTTGGAGTATCTCCGAAATCGAAAAAATATTGGATTCTTTTACATACTTATTCTAACTAATACACAAATACGTATACAGAAAGTATTTTAGCCCGAGGAAATATTCACAGAGAGATATAAGCGATTTTCATGTTTAGGTAAAAATACCTAACTTCTCTTAACAAATTTTATTGGCTTATTGTTCATCTGTAATCTGTGTTACCTAACTTCATCACATGCCAAATTTTATAGACGGGAGAATTTTTCGGAAGTCTCCATACAACAAATATGCTCATTGATTGGACTATTATACGTCTAGTACTCTACGTAAATGTAGTAATCTATGTCACCGGTATAAACAAAGTCATCCTTGAGCCTTGACATTGAGCATTATCATGTTTGAATATATCTTTTTCTCAGTATCTGTTGAATCATTGTTTATGCTTTTGTATTTAAATACACTCTGTATTGTTGTGATGAAAATGTTATGTAATTGTTACAGTTTACGTATAAAAGAGTCTTTAAACTAATACGGTTTTGTTACAAAAGATTTTTAAACACACCTGCCACCCTATAATGACTGTCAAACAAAAGTAATATAGAAGCGATGTTGTGATTGAGATGGCGCTATACGCTCTGTCTCTATTACAACATCACTTTGAGGTTGCTATTAGAGCTCAGAGTAAGTACCTACCATAGAAATAGGATGTCAAAGAACAACAATGTTAATAAACAGGTGATCCGAAAACGAATGCATACATTTTATATGAGATACGTAAAATATGGCTTAGATTCATAAAATATGACTATATATGGCAAAGGAAATAATTAAACTATGTTCCATACTCTCGATAAACGAATAAATGTAGCGATTTTTGGTTTTAGAGAAATGTGTGGCAATATCTTATTTACCTGTGAAAAGTATGATTACTTGGATTATTTCTTTTTGTCACATCACAATTACTTAGAGCACAAGACACCATGGCTCCGCAATACCTTTATTTTAAATTCTAATTAAGATTAACAAATATTTTACACAAACTGTGATTGCTCATTTGCTAAACGGGACGCTAGGCTCTTACTGTAGAAAATGTTGGCACATGTCATTTGATCCTTTGTCTCTTTTTTACATAGACCGTGTCCGTATGATGTTAACTTCTCTTTTCCACGCTTTGTTGGTCTTCTTGAGCGCAGCGAAAATTTTTCTATGTCTATGGTACCTACGGTCTCTGTTTAACTTAGACACTGTTGTTTAAATGTGATGCTGTCAATTTTTGACAATATTGTTTGAAAGAGACAGCATCATATTTAAACAGTGTCTAAGTTAAACAGGTGTTTATAAATATTTTGTAATAACGCCGATAAGAGTTTTAAAAAGAGAAAAGTTTTTTGGAGAATATTTTATTCCGTTAATGTTGCGATATTAATGTCCTATCTATGATTGATGATTTAAAAAGGCTGTACATAATACATGAATTGCTACACGGGTTGAGTGTCGCGGTCCTAATGGCCCAACGTTCAATGTCAAAGTCCCCAGCCCGTGAATCATAGATGCAGTGTTGGATCTTCACGGTTCGATTAGCGCTCTCAAAGAAATTCAACGTTTGGGCTTTTTGTAATCATAGCAGTTACCGATGATATCATCGCCTCTGGAGCTGTTTTTGCAATACTTTGTACTAGTATTTCAAACTTTTTAGGATTTCAATCTGCGATTAAAAGCCTAATCACAGATTAAAAAAATTAACAAGTCCCATATTTTAACGACATGGCTCTATAAATACAAAACTTAAACATTTCTTGTTGATATTTCCAATTAAATAATTGACCAGAATTTTCTTTCTTCTGAGAAGTTGCAATTGATACAGATCCGAATAAATTGTTTATTATAAATCTTTGCTGTCGAATATCATAACACCACATCCACAATGCCTCGACGTTAACGTTACCTAAGTAGTTTCTTATTGTTTTACACTACTATATATAGGGCCTTACTAATAAAGATTGTATAGCAGATGTATAGTTACACAATGGTTACTCTCTAAACTATTTAAGTTTGACATTAAAAAGAAAGGGACAAAACACTGTGTAACTATTCACTCGCTATATAACTTTTATTAGTGGGGGGTTAAAGTGCTACAATTTGCCACATTTAGTTTATTTTATTTTCCTATCACCAGTTCTATCCATTGGCAATTCTAGCGCCGCTGAAAAGCTAAATAGGCAGCGACTTTCAATGATGATTTTTTCATTGTTCACAGAACGAAATCAACAGTCGGTATGAGTTGGTGTCGACGAGCTCGCGCGGGTTCAGCACGCTCGCTGACGTCACGCTCAGCCCCATCACGGCACAGAACGTGACGAGGGATCGGTGAGTATTCTTTACCAACGCAACGATGCCTTTTGTTAGACCTCGGAACGATAACAAAATCGGTAGATGCTTTATTGCTAGACCACGGAAAAATATCAAAAAGTCGGTATGTATGAGTCGGTGTCGACTAGCTCACGCGGGTTCAGCAAGCTCGCTGACACGTCACGCTCAGCCCTATCACGGCACAAAACGTGACGAGGGATCGGTGAGTATTATTTACCACCGCAACGATGCCTTTTTGCTAGACCACGGAAAAAGATCAACAAGTCGGTATGTATGAGTTGGTGTCGACGAGCTCTCGCGGGTTCAGCACGCTCGTTGACGTCACGCTCAGCCCCATCTCGGCACAGAATGTGTCGAGGGATCAGTGAGTATTCTCTATCAGTGATGCCTTTTAGTTGGCCCTCAGATGGAATTCAGTACTCTCGCTGATGTCCTAGCATAGGGGTCCACACAATCGCCGATGATAAATGGTAACCGAATACGAGTGCGTGAGCGGTGTACGCATATCCGACAATCACCGTCTCATTGCAGATGATAGAAGATTACCGCCCAGGGCACCCATGCGGCGGGAATAAGCATAGTTTAAAGAAATATAATAGTGGTTACTCTCAGCGGTTGCGACTGGTCAATCGTGGGGGGTACGCGGGAGGCGCGGCAAACACCCCCCTGCCCGCGCTGCCTGCGGTGCATCCCTCAACGTTACTTCGCATTGAGGGACATGATTTGCATTGCACGGCCGCCACCATGACGAGCTGAGAGGCCGATATCGAGACGCAGTGGTTGCCGCGAGTGCCGCGATGCGTCGACATCACGCGCGCTCTTCGGTGATTCACCACTATTATATTTCTTTACACTGTGGAATAAGCACCATCGGCGATTGTGGATAGGCTCACGATGACGTATGATCGATGCGATGATTTATGATCGTGGTGGTTTAGTCGATGACATAGTTTTTAGGAGCCATGACGCTCAGCCTCAACGCGACGATGATCACGATTCACGCTCTGTATTTCGAAAACACAGTTGCTAAAATGTCACAAGTAATGGCAGTAAACGACGTCCTTGGTGATATCAGGAAAATGTTAGTTGTTTTTATTCTTAATACATTGCTAATCCAAAAATAGAAATGACATGCAAGGTGGTTGACAAAAAAAATACAATCGCATATAAAATGGTGCAAGCGATTTTAAACATATGTAAAACTATTGGCAAATTTATTCTGGCAGCTTTCCCGTTGGTCAGCTTAGAATTTCAAATGCATTTGTGTTGCTTTAAATTAAAAACTAGCGCAGTCATACTTTGTAAGTAGTAAATGTCCACCATGGCACCTGAAAGTTAAATAGGCCATTGGCATGATTGACGTATCGATCTGGCATTATCCAATTTAGTAATTTGTTATTAAAATGACGTCAGGCGGACTGTATTAAATTTATGTAGATGGTGGATTAATTCACTAATTCACCAAAACTGATTGCGTAACCAGCAAATTATTGATGCATTTAGGACGCACGTATAACATTCAAGATTTCTTTCAAAACAAGTCATCAAATATTTTAATTAAGATGTTTGGTTTGGTCAGAAACTTGTTCAATTCCCCCAAATCAACAAACACAGTGATACAGTTGGAGTTGTTCCAATGGTTTCTCTACGTAATATTCGCGAGTTGTCTGCTGACGTAAATGTAACTCATAAACTATTCATTGAAGAATGCCTCCTGACGATGTATGCAAGGCAGCTGTGACCTTGATCCTTACAGACACTTGTCGACCTTGATAAGAACGAAGTTCACAAAAGAAATGGCTTTGCAACGCACAATGCAATGACAAATTAGAATGCTAATTGGTTCATTATTTTTATCATCGGTGCCGGCGCAGGCAGATCGGTTTTGTAGGTTACATTAAAATAAGTCTACATTTTTTTAAAACAGTGTATTACTGGAATAAGTTTATCTGAAGGTCGGTATTTAGAGATAAGACGTGTTACATTTTCTTAATTGAAATTTACTATAGTACGTTTTTAAATCACAACGTGTTATATGCTGCCTCGAAAGAATAACAATTTTATAATGGCTATATTATCGAAGTTATTTTATTCAAAAATTAAGTGTTTATGTTTCCCAGAAATGTTTATAAGTTGAAATCTTGAATGTGTTTAGTGGTAGCAGATGCTGTTTTGGTGAGACACTGATTATATTTGTTGTATTATGTTGCATTAAAAAAACCTTCTTAGTTTTATAATATATCGGGGCAAATCCGCAAACAAATGCCACAATCAGAGCTTGGGGACTTGCACTGTGGTATTGGGGCAGTACGCAGTCAGTATTCACAATCGTTACTGTTGCATTTTTAGGGTTCCGTACCAAAATTGTAAAAACGAATCATTCAAGCATTGTGAATGCAAAAATCTCTAATTTAAAAACGAATCCTTATGGTGCGACTCAGTCTGTCCGTCTGTCACAGCTGAATATCTCGAGAACTACTACGCTATGAACTTGAAATCCTTACTAATATTATAAATGCGAAAGTCCGTTTGTTTGTTACGCCTTCACGTCTTAACTACTGAACCAATCGTCATGAAATTTTACATACACGTTGTCAGGGGTACAGAGAAGGACATAGGGTACCTTTCATCCCGAAAAAAAGTATTGTTCCCGAGGGATAGCAAAAAACCTTTCCACGCAGACGAAGTCGCGGGCGGCTGCTAGTTTGGAATAGTTTTAAATGACGTTTGCCCTTATGATCAAAGCGTTTGCCCAACTATTTTGCAAATAAGAAAGGAATAAAAATATAGATACATTTTTGGCAACAGGGAATGAAAGTGCTCTTAAAAATTTGAAGTGGAGCTGTGTGAATGTGGGGTATCATAATAAAAGAGCGCTGTTTGCACATTTTTTTCTTTTTTAAGAGGGCGCAGTCAGAATTTGCGAAAAGTGCCACTTTTAGCAATAAAATTCCATTAAACTAAACGAAGGCTATCTATAAAATCCTGTTTACGTGATAAAAAAACACCAGAAAGTTTTTTCGGGGTGCACTACAGAGAGATAATACACAATGTCGTCTTTATTATAAGCACTATATGAATCTCGTTTCAGTGTCTGCGCGCCCTTTAGGCGCATAATTTTCGACTTTGATGAACAATGTAAAAAGAAATACTGTTTCCTCCCCTTATCTCCGAAGTTTGCATGAAAAAAAATTTGAAATTATTCTAAGTGATAGGAGTTTTTTTTCTTGTGTGACATTTGTTGTAAGGAGATTGCATCTATGTTCTTAATTTTTGTTTAGAACCTTCCGGCTGAGCAGCCCAGCGCACAGTGCATGCTCTACGGACAGCTCGTTCGCTGAGCAAGCGCTCGCGGACACCAGCTTGCTTCTAGACCGGGAGCCAGGTGTGGACCACCTGCCGTACCGCCTCTACAAGATGGCCGGCGAGTACTGGAAGTGAGTTATGATTATGACGCACAAATTAATGTTTCTAAGTAGCTTAGTGCGTGCCCCATTGACACCTCGTTCGCTGAGCAAGCGGCCGCGGACACCAGCTTGCTTCTAGACTGGGAGCCGGGTGTGGACCACCTGCCGTACCGCCTCTACAAGATGGCCGGCGAGCACTGGAAGTGAGTTATTATTATGACACACACATTAATGTTTCTAAGTAGCTTAGCGCATGCTCCTCGGATAGCTCGTTCGCTGAGCAAGCGCTCGCGGACACCAGCTTGCTTCTGGACCGTGAGCCGGGTGTGGACCACCTGCCGTACCGCCTCTACAAGATGGCCGGCGAGTACTGGAAGTGAGTTATGATTATTACGCACAAATTCATGTTTCTAAGTAGCTTAGTGCGTGCCCCATTGATACCTCGTTCGCTGAGCCAGCGCCCGCGGACACCAGCTTGCTTCTAGTCTGGGAGCCGGGTGTGGACCACCTGCCGTACCGCCTCTACAAGATGGCCGGCGAGCACTGGAAGTGAGTTATTATTATGACACACACATTAATGTTTCTAAGTAGTTTAGCGCATGCTCCTCGGATAGCTCGTTCGCTGAGCAAGCGCTCGCGGACACCAGCTTGCTTCTGGACCGTGAGCCGGGTGTGGACCACCTGCCGTACCGCCTCTACAAGATGGCCGGCGAGTACTGGAAGTGAGTTATGATTATTACGCACAAATTCATGTTTTTAAGTAGCTTAGTGCGTGCCCCATTGATACCTCGTTCGCTGAGCCAGCGCCCGCGGACACCAGCTTGCTTCTAGTCTGGGAGCCGGGTGTGGACCACCTGCCGTACCGCCTCTACAAGATGGCCGGCGAGCACTGGAAGTGAGTTATTATTATGACACACACATTAATGTTTCTAAGTAGTTTAGCGCATGCTCCTCGGATAGCTCGTTCGCTGAGCAAGCGCTCGCGGACACCAGCTTGCTTCTGGACCGTGAGCCGGGTGTGGACCACCTGCCGTACCGCCTCTACAAGATGGCCGGCGAGTACTGGAAGTGAGTTATGATTATTACGCACAAATTCATGTTTCTAAGTAGCTTAGTGCGTGCCCCATTGATACCTCGTTCGCTGAGCCAGCGCCCGCGGACACCAGCTTGCTTCTAGTCTGGGAGCCGGGTGTGGACCACCTGCCGTACCGCCTCTACAAGATGGCCGGCGAGCACTGGAAGTGAGTTATTATTATGACACACACATTAATGTTTTTAAGTAGTTTAGCGCATGCTCCTCGGATAGCTCGTTCGCTGAGCAAGCGCTCGCGGACACCAGCTTGCCTCTGGACCGTGAGCCGGTTGTGGACCACGTGCCGTACCGCCTCTACAAGATGGCCGGCGAGTACTGGAAGTGAGTTGTGATTATGTCTCTAAGTAGCTTAGTGCATGATCCACAAACAGCTCGTTCGCTGAGCAAGCGGTTGCGATCATCAGCTTGCTTCTGGACCGAAAGTCGGGCGTGGACCTGTCGTAAATTCACTTATATGGTAGAGTAGCGTCCACCCGAATACTGTACTAAATATATAAAAACAGATGATCAGTCAGACATCTTTATTAGCCTTACATTTGGCAAGAAGTGACATCAGCTAATGTAAATGATGATGGATGGGCTTTCACTTACTTAAAAGTTAAAAAAAAATCACTATTTTTATAGATTTTTGTAGTTGGCCGCATTCTGTTTTGCGACACCCAGAATAACGAGACGAGCGTCGTTAAAAAGAACAAACAAATGAACAAAAAAAACTATAAAAAAGATAGTAAAATGTCAACCAACATTCATAGGAACTTCATAGTAATCGTAATAGTTGATTACTTTCCGATCTCCTGATGATCGGACTCCTACTCTAATGAAAAAAAAACTATAAAATCCTACCTAGTGGATGCACGTCCTTGTGTCTGTCTCATGTTAACGTGCATAACCTAAATGAATGTATTATAAAAATACTTGATATAAGTTGCTTATGAATTCAAACTTATTCACTATAAGATACTTAAGTAAGTGCAGTAGTACGTTTTTATGAGTGCTAGCGTAGTTAAGTAGGTTAGTAAAATTGCTTCATACCTTAACCATGAGTGTCCTATGACTAATATTTGAATTTCTTACACAAGTTTATGGCTACGCCCCACCGTGGCTTCTTGTTTAATGTTTACACCGTTAAGAAGTACTAGATTACGACGCGACGCTGTAATAAAGCTGTTTTGAAATATGTTCAACATGATATGGTTTTTAGCCCAAATCCAAAACCCAGATTTCAATTTTTGCTCGAAAATGTGTGCTTCCATTGACAGTACAGCCAGCGGAAAGTTGATCTACCGCACGGCGTGCGTTTATGTTTACGGCTTTTTAAAATTTCTATTACGATTTCAGTAGGTACCTATAAGGTTTTCTCGGAAAACGTCGTATGGTATAGTGCGAGACACGAAAGAAGACCACAAATGGGGCCCATCTTCGCATCATAACTGACGAAGAAAAGACTTAAGACAAAATAATATTTCATATATGTATAGAGATATATATTTTATATATTTAAATGCAATATTATTTTGTCTTAAGTCATTTCTTCATGAGTTATGATGCGAAGATGGGCGCCATTTGTGGTCATCTTCCGTGTCCCACACTATACGAGTACACATAACGGTTATAAGGCGTCAACTCGTTTTTTTGTTGATTCAAATGCTTATAGAATTTAAAATGCACCTAAGTTATATTCCTACTATTTATTGTATTTTTTTTAAGTGCGGTGCGTAATTCATATTTCAAACTGTTCTTTTGATCCACGAAATATATTAAACGTTTTGTGGGTAGTGTAAAAAAAGAAGTAAATTCAAATTCTTCAAGTGTCAGTTGCCAGCTGGCTGGTCAAGCACCGACATAGTTTTGATGTGTTTGTTCTAGTGATAAGTTTTATAGTTATAAAGTGATAATTACAAGCGCAAATATGACTAATTTACTAACCGTTATGGACGTGGAGACGGTTGAAGAAGTTGTTACTGTGAGGTTAGTAATTAGTGTAGTAATAAACCGTTTAAAATTATGATCGTTAAATAATTTTACTAAAAAACAGCGGTGAAAAGATTAAAAGAAAACTTTTTATATGTAAGCATGGTTGATTTAGTTGGTAAGTAAGTGTATGGTTAGGTACTAAACCATTTAAAAATAATATTATCGTAAAGGACTCCAAGAACCGCAGAATGACTAAACCAATATTCTAGACAGGAATAATAAGATGATAATATCATCTGTAATATTATTACGAATCATTTATTCAGTAAACTATTCAAAAGTGCTCAGCTTTTCCACTGTTGTTTTTAGAAAAATAAAGTAATATTCAGATCCAAATTCGCTGCCAAAACACTTGGCAAAGGCAAACAAATGCAATGTGAATGCGAACCGTCGACACCTCTCATGCCTGGCAAGAGCTGTTACAACTAGCAGGGTCTGCTTCTGTCTGCTTGTATTAAGGGCGTCGTATATAGGAAATCTGTTTTATATTGTCTGTATGTATGGCACTTCTTACTCGAAACGTTTATATCATAATAACTTACCTTGTTTTGATTTATTTAATTGCAATATTTTTGCTTTCTATAGTCAGTATTTGTGTATTATAAAATTCATAAGTGCTGACTATGGAAAGTAAAATATAAAATACATAAATATTGCCTATGAAAAGCTTTTGGATATTAGTTTTCAATTCGATGCCTTAACATGGGTAGCCTTAGTATGTCATGCTCTCTTTAATCTTTTCTGCGGTGGTGTCGCGTGAGGCGGGTCGTTACGTTCCCTCAAATATGGTTGAGCGAAGCGATGGCTGGTTCATGCGTCATGCTCGTGAACGGGTGCTGCCAGTGGGAATGGGTCTGCTTCTGACTACCTATCTTAACGCATATAGAATTGTAAAGTTTTTTTTTTTTCTCTCTTGTAACAGCCTAGACTGAATAATAACTTCAAACTTTGAATTTAGCTTGAAGCCTGTAAATTGATTAAGAAAATTTGTAATTCATTAAGTAATGATCTAATTAAATTTTATTTATTTGTTAATCTTTGTTAAAGTCTGGAAACGATATACATATTTGTAAATATCGTTCCATTTGATAAAGCTGGTAAGTTTTTTGCGCCCGTTTTTCTTGTCAGCTAAAAGACGTCATAATGGGTGGTAGGGCAAAAAAATTGTTTGACGATTTAAAAACGCTCATTATGTGAGCTTATTTGAATAAAGATTTTTTCATTTTCATTTTCACTAAGCTACTGTGACATTCCAATAGATTAAAAATCACTATGTATTCCACAGCAACTTGGGGCAATATTACAGCATGCTTGTTGCACTTTCCAAAACGATAAACACGACGCGACACTACCGGGGCACTCACAACAAATATAATGTGCTATATTTGAAACGCTTAGTGCACGCAAATGTCAAACCAGTAGACAACTGAGACGCAACTATACTACATTTTGTTCTTTATAACTTTGAAAACCCTGCATTTTAAAGAAAAAAGCCTGTATTTAGGGTTTATTTTTAAGTGATTGTGCGTGTGTGTCTAGGAAGGTCGTTTCCCAGACAAGTGTGTGATTGTGTCTATTTCCATTGGTTGTGACCAACCATGTATGAAGGGCTTAGATGCATGGAATTCACCAGGTAATAAAATATCTGCACCACACAGAATAACAACAGACATTGCGTCATGTTTTGATTTGGAAGGACTTACAGCATGTGAGTGAATAGTGTTGGAAGTGATTTATCGCTAAAGGGAAATTAAATTTAACTGTTTTTTAACTAAATCACCAATAAAGTATTCTATTATCAGACCTTGAGTTCAGTGAGTGCTCAATTTACCATGCAAAAATAAATTAACCAAAAAGCTTGAAGGAAGTATACATACAGTAGTTAAGGATTAAATAGACAATAGGATTACAAATTATTTACTAGATTAATCAAGTACCTTCTTTTCGGCGCAAAAACAACTTGTTCTGATCCTGACTGTGAGCTGAGTACGATCTCAATCTAATTAACTTAATCCTATTTCACTGTATATAAGTCGGAACCAAATTATGTAAGAATACTGAAACAGGTGATGAGTGTTGCTGAAACTGAACAACTTTCTCCAAAGAACATAGGTCGAAAAACGAAAAAAAATTCATAGTTCCATACAAAATGTATTGGTTATAGTATAATGACTATTGATCGACTTACTACGGAAAGGCGAAAAAAAGAAAATTTTTGTTGCTTGACCTGTGGCCCTACCATGAGTTGTTGCAAACTGTTTACGTTACAGTAAACTATCGTTTTCTCTCTTTCACTCGTATTGACTGTGAGCGGTATATCCGACAGTTTACTGTAACGTAAACAGTTTGCGTCAACTCATGGTAGGGCCACTGACCTATGTTCCTTGGGAAAAGTTGTTCACTTTAAGCAACACTATCACCTGTTTCAGTGTCCTGATCCTTACTTCCTTACTTAATATTATAAATGCGAAAGTCCGTTTGTTTGTTAACTCACTCCTTCACGTCTTAACTACTAACCGATCATCGTGAAATTTTGCATACACGTAGTCAGGGGTACAAAGAAGGACATAGGTATCATCCCGAAAAAAAGTACTGTTCCCGAGGGATAAAGAAAAATATTAAGGCTGTATATCGGCATTTCAAAGAAATTACCGTTTTTCCAATGAAGTTATCTAAAGAATGAAAGCATTACTATTGATGTAAACTTTAGTTTTAGAAAGCAAAATTATTAAATTAGTGCCGTATAGAGATAAAAACATAATAAATTATCAGGTTTTTTTAAAACGAAGACAATCTGTTCAAGTGGAATTTCAACATTGACCTGCATATATTTACACTGGACAGGCTCATGTCAAACTGTTTTTGTGCCTATTTGATTACCGCCATGTTGGCGCTGTAGGACGTAGCGTGAGCATAGCGTGCGTACATGGTACTAAAGTTTGAAGTCTGGAGAGACCATCACGTCAACCATTTTCATATTGTACGTCAAAATTAGTTCTTTAGACGCACGCTAGTGGCGTTTCAAATAGGCACAAGAACTTTGCTGTCAAATCATACAGACAGCCTGTCCAGTTAAATAAAAAAAAATTTTTTCATGTCAGTGAATTTCAAATTTGCTTGTCAGAGGTATTTTTTTAGGGTTCCGTCGCCAAAATGGCAAAAAACGGAACCCTTATAGATTCGTCATGTCTGTCTGTCTGTCTGTCTGTCTGTCTGTCTGTCCGTCCGTATGTCACAGCCACTTTATTCCAAAAGTATTAGGACTACATAGTTGAAACTAAGTAGGCAGGTGTATTCTGTAAACCGCTTTACGATTTTTATACAAAAATAAAAAAAATAAAAGATTACGGGGGGGCTCCCCATACATGGAACTGAAACTGAAAATATTTTTTTTCATCAAACCAATACATGTGGGGTGTTTATAAATAGGTCTTTAAAAATGACATTGAGGTTCCTAAGACTATTTTTTTTTAAAGTCAACCGTTTGAAAAATATATGCCGCCAAAGTGGTAAAATGTGTGTCCCCCCCCCTTTAACTTTTAAAGTAAGAGGGTGAAAAATCTAAAAAAAATATAAACTATAGACGTTTTCATTATTTCACAAACGTTTCAGCTGTAACAAATAAGAATACGACTCATATTTATTTTTTCACTTATCGTTTGTTTGTATTGTCAAGGAGTTCCCTATAGAGAGAAAATTAAAAAAAAAGATTTTAATCACAGAGAAATAAAATATTAATGAAAAATGCTCAAATTGATACACTTTGACATGCGTTTTTACTGGTATTTACAGAATCTAAAGTCATTTTATATTTTTTTTAGGAATAATGAGGTATTTGTCTAATGTATTGCGTGTTTTGTATATACTTGTATCTATTTTCAAAGTTGAAATTTTCAAAGTTCGCCCTCATTACGGCTCGCGCAGAGTTGTTTTGATCATTTGTATTGAAAATTTAAAAATGGAACGTGATGCGCGTCTACACCCTTAAAACAGTTCTTATTTTCCATTTCCAGCAAATACCCAAAAACGGACTACACGTATTCCCCGCTGTCTAAAGATCGCGTGGAACTGGCGCCCGGGCAAGTGGCGGTGCCGAACATGTCCAGGCGGTCGTTGTCGCAGTTCCGCATCCAGGGGCCGAACACCGCCGCCGATGAAGTGGACCTGGTCACCACTTGGAAGACCAGCACCACCAGGAAGAGGTTCACGGTAAGTTTGCGAGATTGTGCCGTTGACCACAGAATAGATATAAGTACTACCGTACAGAAAGGAAACTCTCTGCCCCGCCCCACAATCAATTACCTCACCCCACCGGCGCCCACCGCGCGAGTTCGTGTGCCGATCCGCGTGCTCATTCAATAGTTCTAGACTTCACGCACACAGTTGCGCGTGTGCACAAATGTCACTGTGTAGCGTCTGTGTAATAGGAGTTGAAACGCGATGCTTGTATGGAGTGCCCGGGGTGTGCCTTGGCGCATTAAATTAGTGGTCGACGCAAAGTGATTTTTACCCACTTCATAAAAAGAAGGAGGTTCTTAGTTCGTCGGAATCTTTTTTTTTATGTATAATATTCCAAGACGGCTGGACCGATTTAAAAAAATTCTTTATTTGTTTGAAAGTATACAACGTGTAACAGAATTAATGGCTAAATCAGAATATGGTAGATAGGGACCATCAAACTTAACAATTTTAACTATAGGACCAACTCTGAAATCGCAAAAAAATAGCTGTTTCATACATTTTGATATTTGCGTTATTTATTTTTGTATAAAACAGCTGAATATTTTTTCGCGATTTCGCAGTTGGTTTCATAGTAAAAGTTGTTCAGTTTGATAGTCCCTATCTACCATATTCGGCATTGCGGGTTGTTTTATAACATCCTGTATATTAGTATTTTATTTTATTTTATTTTAAGCTTTTGAGGAAAACTTACAGCTACTACAGAGTTTAGTATGTATAGTAATATTACAGTAAAGCCAATTACAAGTTTTTACATAGAAAAAACAATAACTAAATTTAAACGCATGTCGATATCGTGTAATGTAAGTGTTACAAAAAGCTATCTGTTATAAAAAAAATATGAAAAAAATTAATTGTTAGTAGTCTAGTTGTTAGTAGTAGTCGACGCAAAGGTTTTTTTTATTCTTTCCTATTTTAGCCATCTCTCTTTATTTACTAGTCAAAGTAATTCCTCCATAATCTATGAATAAAAAAAGGTATAATCAAATAACTTCAATGAATATTTGAACTATATATTAATATTTTGAAAGGAAACAGTCGAACTATGCGACCAAAATTGTGTTTACGTTATCTTTAAATTTTAGTCAGTTATCGGCCGAGAATAATACCGTTCGATTATTCACAAGCAATTTGATTGACATCAGCTCTCTATTGTCACAATATTATTATAGGCTTGCGTGTATTATCAACCACACCCCTGGACCACACCACTTTTGTGTCCTTTGCAATTTTTGTTAGGTAACCACACCACTGCCGACTAGTGATGTCATGTCGTGATCTTATGAATGTATCGTTAAATGCAAGTTTAGTGTTAGAACATCACTACGGTGGTGTGGTTACCTAAAAAAAACCCGGCCAAGTGCGAGTCGGACTAGCACACGTAGGGTTCCGTACCAAAATCTGGAAAAAATATGTTTGTTGTATGGGAGCCCTCCCTCGGCAAAAAAATACATAATCTGTGAAAATTTCAACGGTCTGCCTGTTGTCGTTATTAATAACGAGCAAAAAACGCCAAAAAAACACGTTTGTTGTATGGGAGCCCCCCTTAAATATTAATTTTATTCTGTTTTTAGTATTTGTTGTTATAGCGGCAACAGAAATACATCATCTGTGAAAATTTCAACTTTCTAGCTATCACGGTTCATGAGATACAGCCTGGTGACAGATAGACAGACAGACAGACGGACAGACAGACAGACGGACAGCGAAGTCTTAGTAATAAGGTCCCGTTTTTACCCTTTGGGTACGGAACCCTAAAAATTAAACGATACAAAAGTGGTCTGGTAACTGGTTCAGTGGTGTGGTTGAAAATACACGATAGGCTTGTGATGGCTCTATAAAAAGTTGTTAAATAAGGTCTCATTCACACAGACAGTGGAGAGCTCAGATGACGAAGGCGTGTACTTGCAAGGCAACGGTGGCTTCCGACAGAAGCAGCAGCGCTGGTGGCTAACGCAGCTGCTCATGACCCTCATTACTTCTGTCACTACCACCGCTAGCGACACCTACAGGAAAGTCGTCGGACCGTCCCATCGGTACCCCTACACTGAAAGGAGACCGGCTAAAGGCAAGTTGGATTCGACCTTATGTAAAGAAGATAGAGCACAACAACGATTTACAATTTGGTATAATTTAGTGAGTCTGCCTTTGTCGACATCAGCCATTTTTATTGTCCCCACTGCTGGGGCACAGGCCTTCCTTATGGGTGGATGAGGGGGGCATAACCCGCGGGCCCGGCCCAATGCAGACCGGTGGGTGTTAATGACAGCAAATGCAGCCGGAACCAACGACTACGTGCCTTACGAAGCACGGAAGAGCTCGATATAATATTTTTTTTTATCACCCATCCCATGACCGTTCCTTGCGAACAATCGCTGGGCCAGGCGCTTAACCACTGCGCTGTCGAGCTTCTTTACTCCTACTGAAACGTAACCTTTAAAGCTGTCGCACATTGAGCGGCCACTAAGCGCGACCACAATCTGCGGACGAACTTTTTCTTACTTTTTTTATAGTAGCCGCGCTCGAGCCACAAGCTGCGAGAGTCGCCCGCGCTCGCTACTTGTGGCCGCGTTTGTCGCTTGCATCGCGCGCACACTCGGCCACAGTAGCCGGCTTCTTAGTGCAAGCGCACATTGGGCCACTAGTCGCAGCCACTAGTGGCTAGGTCAATCCACTAGACGCAGCCACCGATCGCTGCCACTAGGCTTAGTGGCGGCAACTAGTCGCCGCCACTAAGCCAATACTTTTGGCAATTCTGTTCATTTCCGACGAGAGCTTGCAGGAGTCGGACAATAGTAATGCTAGATCATTATGAAACTATTTTTAGGCATGTGGTAAGTCTCCTAAATAATATTCAAGCAAAGTCGATACTTTGAACATTTCGAATCGGATGTCTATGAATACCGAAATTCAGTTCACAGTCCGCCGCCGGGAAGAAGCCGGCTACTGTGGCCGAGTGTGCCCACGATGCGAGCGACAAACGCAGCCACAAGTCTCTACTTGTATCTGCGTTTGTCGCGCGCATCGCGGGCACACTCTGCCACAGTAACCGTTCGAACCACAAGCGCGGGCGATTCCCGCAGCTTGTGGTTTAAACGCGGCCACTCGAACGCCCGGTTTGCGCCGATACCATACAAAATGTATGAAAAAAACTCGTCGGCAGGTTGTGGTCGCGCTTAGTGGCCGCGACTAGTGGCCCAATGTGCGGCAGCTCTACTAACTGCATTATCATATAAACTATACTGTTTACTTGCAGCCGGGCTCGTGTCCCGCGCGGCGTCTGCGTCGGCGGCCCCCTTCTACTGGATCTACTCTGTCATCAAGAATGTCGTCACTACTACTGTCACCACCGTCACGGAAACGGTAACACGATAATTATTCAGTTTACTACTTTATATTTTGTTAATGTTTACAAAATTACCTGACCCCGACAAAAATGTTGTCTACATTTTTGTCAGAAAAACAAAAACTTTTTCTATGTATATCGGGATGGCATTTTTAAGGTCTATCCGGGCCGCGACATTAGAAATGCCTGTGGGGTACAGACACTACCTGCTCTGTACCGCTCTGGGTTTTTCTGATTAAATAACTCGAAAAAGCCTGTGTGTTTCAGAACATCGCTTGTTCTGTAGCGCGCGGGGATTTTCGACTAAAAATTGCTATACGTTGGTATAGCTTAATCAACTTAGCAATTAAAATTGTTTTGCGTAACTTTTGACGCATGGTGGCTTTGTGTGGCAGGTTTCCTAAAGAAACCTGTAATGTAACAAAGATTATTTAATTGATTTGGGTAATCTAGTAAGAAAGTCCATTTCAGTCTATAAATTGCAATTGACATAGACACCCTATTTTAAACAAAATGAAAACTTTACGCAGACAAGGATCCATTCCATAATAAGGCCTTCTCGCTCAGCTCGATTTCTCGGTTTAGCATAATGCTTTAAGAAAGTAAACTTTATTGTAACGACATAGAATTCAGTTTGCATTGCAAAAAAAATACAATAAAGCATAAGTGCACTATCATAATCTAATTATAATGTCTTTGGTTATGACGCAATCAGTGACATCACACGGGCTGTCGTTATCGCGCTCATGGTGATCGGTACGCAAATCAGCGCGATGACATCACTGTCGGCGCGAGTTGGAATGCACCCTTAATTTAGGGTTCGTTGTTAACAGATAACACCTAACCACGTGGGTCAAACGGAGGCGTACAAAGTGCAGACCAAGCAGCGCGCCGCGCGCCGCTGGCCCTGGCTGCTGCTGCTGCTCGTACCCGCTGTAGCCTACGGGTGTAAGTATTACATATTATACACACATCAACTTTGCCTAGAGAAACAGGTGTTTTTTTCATACAAACAAGGTAATTTCGAAGCCTTGGTTTTCTGCAAAGAATGTACCGTGCTGTGATCTGATGATGGCTATCCAGGGAGTGCATGGAGGAGATTCATTCATCGCTTTACACACCCAACTGATCTGATCAGCATTCTAAAAGATTAAAGGACATGTTTAAAAATTGCGAAAGTAGCATTAAAATGTATGGAAATCCTGAAACAGAACTCTGACCCTTTTGGTTGGGTGTGTATAACGATCTGAATCTCCTCTATTCACTCCCTGGATAGCCATCATCAGATCACAGCTCGGTACATCCCTTGCAGAAAACCAAGGCTCAAAGTAACCTAGTTTATATGAAAAAAAAAACATCTGTATCCCTAGAAGTCGATGAGTATATTCTATTACTTAATGCCAACGCTCATATTAGCTGAAAATATGTTCTACAGAAAGTTACTTATCCTACACCGTTTACCGGTATAGATAAGTAGTTTCATTTTTCTACATAGATCTAACTAAGAAACGTACCCGCCCCCCTAGCATGACCACCGAAACGCGATATGATATAGCGATTTATCATATTTAACTGTCAAAAGACAATGTTTGACAGTTGTGTCGATAAAATGCCATATCACGCGATATCTGTGTAGCACATTGACCTCTATATTATTACACTGGACTGGCTGCTGTCAAACTGCTCTTGTGCCTATTTGATTTCCGCCATTTTGGCGCTGTAGGACGTAGCGTGAGCATAGCGTGAGGGACATGGTACTAAAGTCTGAAGTCTGGAGAGACCATCACGGCACGGCAACCATTTTCATTGTACACGTCAAAATTAGTTTTTCAGACTCACGCTAGTGGCGTTTCAAATAGGCACAAGAACTTTGCTGTCAAATCATACAGACAGCCAGTCCAGATAATAAGAAAATAGTTATTTGTTATACAAGAGAGCAAAGTCATTTTTTGCTGCGAGTGCTGACTTTTAAATCACGAACTAGCGAAGTAGTCTAGAATTGAATCACGAGCGTAGCGAGTAATTCTAATATAGACTACTGAGCACAGTGAGTGATTTAAAGGCACGAGACATCAAAAAATTTGCTCTCGTGTTAAACATACAACTTTTCACCTCTACCAGCGAGAAAAGGTGTTAGAAATTAAAAAATTGTTTAAAAAAACAAAAAACCGACTTCAAAAAACCTACCTCTAAAAAGCAAGAAATAATATTCGTAATAATAAAACACGTTTATTGAAGTCGGGTGGGGCTGGAGTACAAATCCCTTTTTTTTATTCTAAAAGCCCCACCCGACTTCAATAAACGTGTTTTATTATTACGAATATTATTTCTTGCTTTTTAGAGGTAGGTTTTTTGAAGTCGGTTTTTTGTTTTTTTAAACAATTTTTTATTTTTTTATTTTTAGTGTACCTTTTGTATTAGGTAGTGTAGGTATATTATTTAGGTAGAAATTAAAATCAGCTCAGCCAAACGTGACTTAATCGCGGAGAAACATACATACATGCGGGTCAAACTGAGAACCTCCTTTTTAAGTCGGTTAAAGAACTACACTTAAGATATCCCTTTTCCAACAAAAAAATAATTATCTTATTCAGTTCATAAACAAAGAAGTTATACGACTGATCATCGAGGTAGTTCACACAAAATCATACTATTTTCGTGCTTTTTTCAAGATTACTTGAAAAGAACTGAACCGATTTCAAAATTTTAAAAAATGGAACCAACTTGGGAGTGTACCTAATGTAATAACGTTTGAATCATTTCAATCGGTCCAGCCGTCTTCGAGTAATCGGTGTACATACAAAAAACAAAAAAAAACAAAAACGGGTCGAATTGAGTACCTCCCTCCTTTTGAAGTCGGTAAAAAAGCACTTTGCCTCACGCAGCAAAATCGACTTTTGCTGCGAGTTTTTGGTAAAAAGCGCTTTGCCTCACGCTCTCGCAGCAAAAGTCGATTTTGCTGCCAGTTTTTACGCGCCAAAAGCACCCTTTTCGTGCTGGAGAGGTGAAAAAATTTTTTCATGTCAGTAGTGTAGCAGAATTAATGACTAAACCAGAATATGGTAGATAGGGCCCATCAAACTGAACAACTTTTAGTATGAGACCAACTCTAAAATCGCGAAAATAAATCATCTTTTTCGTACAAAAATTAATAATGAAAATGTAAGAAGCAGCTGATTTTTTTTGCGATTTCAGAGTTGGTCCCATAATAAAAGTTGTTCAGTTTGGTGGTCCCTATCTTTTTTATTCTGTCTTAGCCTTTAATTTTGTTACACGCTGTATAACGTGTATCGGTGGTAATGCTAGGGGGGCTGAAACCTCTCAGATAGTTACCTTATTCGGTCACTTAAATTATGTTGGCTATATTATATTTTTTTTTTATTCGAAACAATTTATAGCGTAAAAATATCGTAACAATAACAATTCCTTTCAGCGCACTATTCATACGAAAACTGGGAGCACCTTGCTCTTCCCAACTTTACTGATTTCCGACTAGATCTCCCAGAGTTCTCGGCAATACAACTGCCCACGATATCCCTGCCGAGTTGGCCCAATATAACGCTGCCAACTTTCAACTTGACAATGCCAGAGATCAACATAACATTGCCAGACATTCGGGACAACCTGCCAGATTTGCCAGAGGTTACTAAAACGTACAGAGAGTACAAAGACATCGTGCAGAATAGAGTGGGAGACGCGACTGATTACTTGAAGGTTGTGGGGGAAAGTTGCTTTGAGGAGATACGACGGTTCTGGCGCGGCGTGCTAGGATGATCGCAGGCGCTTCTGTACCATTTGTATCTATGTTTGCATTTAGGGAATTAAACCATTAAGATAGCTTCTGCACACTACGCCGTCATTGGGAAAAAATATAGTTCTTATATAAAGACAAAATTGTGCACTATCTCTCTGTAGTGCCCTCCTAAGAAGATTTGTGATACTTTTTATCGCTTAAATATACAATATTTTTACACGACTGCCCAAAGCAAAAAGAGTGTATATGTGTTCAGGGTTCATGTATGTGTGGGTATGTGAGTTTCTTTATTCCACCATAACTTCTAAATGCCTGAACTGATTTGGATAAATGGAGTATCGTTAGAATCCTTACAGCATCCCAAGTGACATTGGCTATATTTTTTTTAGAAAAAATCAATATGGCGACTGTACGACGCCATGTTCAAATGTGAAAAAAAAAATTTTTTTCTTCTATTATTACAATATGGGCATCAAATGAAAGGCCTTGATGAGCACATTCCAAAACTATATAATATGTCACTAAAATGTGTGAAATAAAAATAAATAAGTTTAATAAATTTTAAAAACACGACTGCTCTGCCAAAAACGAACTAAAAAGTTAAACAACAAGTGTCATTGCAGTCGGGGGACCTCTTTCATCAAAAAATATTCCATAATAAGGTCCCCCGACTGCAATTACACTTGTTGTTTAACTTTTTAGTTCGTTTTTGGCAGGGCAGTTGTGTTTTTAATATTTTTTAAATTTATTTGTTTTTTTTAACCTGTCGTTTAATTTAGTAGAGTTTTATGTGGCCACTTTTCGCAAAAAAAAACTGTACTGGAGAGTGCACTACAGAGAGATAATTCACATTTCGTCTTTATTTCAGCACATGTTTTTTTTCTATTGGCGGCACGGCACTAGTGTGTAGACTGTGCGCTCTTTTACATTTTCTAGATATTATTATGATTCACTAAGATACGAACGCAATCAAAGTGATTAAACAAATGTGCGCCTTTAATGATGATGATGAAGGAATGATGTAAGTGATCAATTTTAGTAAGATGTCTTCAAGTGGCCCTTAGTTTTAGTTTCAGTGCGCAATTTCTCTGTGATAAAGATAAAGATAATACATATTGCTAATTTATTCTTTAATTTCACAATATTTATTTTTTTATTAAATGTCAGATATGTTATTTTATTTATTTATTTCCGTGTTTAATTTTCTCAATGCGAACATATACGAAATTATTATTAATTGTACTTAAGTATAAAATAAAGAGTTGCTATGTTACTAAAATACCTACTTTTAGCAATAAGATTTGACCTATTTTTTATTTTATTTTTATAGTGAAGTTGCACTGAAAAAAATATCTCCACAAATTAACGATAAACGATATCGAAAACAGATCGGATGTAGTGTAGGTAGGTAGGTACTACTAACGTCACCAATGTCGGTAAAACAGTTGGTGTCATGAACTCTGAGAAAGGAAACTAATGGAGCTGCCATAAACTGCAATACCGACAAAATACAAAGCATTCGTGACGTCAGGCGCGTGACCTGTCCGCCATATTGTGTTGCGTTTACATGTTACACTTTCTACTTTATGCTGTTTACATAAGGTGTATGTACTGTCAGCAAAGCTATGAGCTGAACACCTTAAGGTTCATTTCTAGATTGAGTAGTCTGTATTGTCTTGCATTTACCCAAAAGTCACAAAAGCATCTTTTGTATAAAAACAATGGAGGCAGGTAAAGACGAACTTTTAGTTCCATACTTGCAAGCGATTTATTTTCAAACTGTTAAGGTCATAACTTTGCTGACCGTACACTAAGCTAAGCCGCCACGTTTAGTTGCGTTTGAATGGAGAACAGTGAAGTAGGTATGCAGAGTTTTTTCATAGGTATGGCAGGTCCATCTTATTCCTTCGTCATTGGTCATGAGCGACAGCTTTCGAAGACAAAAATAGTTTCTCTTACACTGTTTACGCAGTATAAATTCTTGCCGAGCGCATACCCGCCGCACCGCACCGCCCGGGTGTGTAGGGTAGGAGCCATAAAGTCGTACTACAACCAGGACACTCCATACAACCGCTCCATTTTAACCACCTATTACACAAATACTACACGGGTGATATATTGGTATTGGTTTTTCACCATTATAACATGTATTTACCGGTGATAAGAAATAGTTTTGCTTTGCGTTTTCAACTTAAATTCACGCCGCCATGCACGAAAGTTGGCAGCTGTTGAATGTGAACAAGCACACGATTCGGCACATGAACTTGCGGGGTGGGGTGAGTTAATTGGTTCTGGGGCGGGGCGCGGAGGTCCCTTTCTGTACGTAGTACTAATATCTATTCTGTGGACGTACTACGGTGCTGATACCTCAGTGCAACTTCAATTTTATACCAACGAATTATTTGGTCACTGAGTTGTCATTAAACAATGTAAGAAAAAAAATATAATATACATAATTATATTTATAAAAATATTAGTATTAAACATTAGTAATCCGTTATTTTTATTTAGTCATGATCATGAATATAATTTTTATCAGATTTTTTACTGTAAGTTCATTATTAAATTTAATAATTGTATCAGTGAATTATTATGTGTGTAATGTTCACACTCAGGAAATATTAATTAAGTTTTCATGTTGTGCAATTTGTTTAATCACAATTATTTATTTTTAATCCCATTCCATAATTCAAATGTGGATATCATTTATATCTTATGTCATCATTTATTATTTTAAATATTAATGCTTTAATTAATACATCGCTCGTTGGTGTAATTTGTACCTTTTCGTGTATCCTGAACGTTTAGCGGCCATACATCAATTTTATTAAGAATTAAGTTAAAGTTTATAAGTTTGGTACAAATTATTAAATTGATACTAGTTTAAAATCGTAAGTCTAACCCCTAGTCATAAAATTGATGCTGTAAATTAATACTAAAATGTACCTGTTACAATACACATTTGTCACCAAAATTCCTAAGGCTAGAGTAGATTTGGTTGAAATTAAGACTGATATGAAGTTGTTGCCATGTTGCGAATTTGAGTTTAGTAATATTATTATCACTTATTTATGCGCAACACAACAGTGGGGTCACGCGACTTACAACCATCTTTATAAATTTTTCATATATAGTCGCACATGAACTGTAAAATTATTCTTGCTTAATTCACCAATGGGGAATGTCCGAAAAAAATCAAATTGGCTGAATATTTTTTATAGGTAGGAATAAGCTCTCTTAGTAATAGAAAAAAAAACCAGAATTTTTGGTTGCGTGAATAAATTTAAAAATATTAAAGTCTCTTCGTCTTCACAAATATAGGAAAGTAACAGCAGAATGGAGATTATACCTTTGCCATCACCTGCCACAACCACAACATGGTATAAAAAAAATTTCAACACAAAATGTCAAAACTTTTTGTTTTTAATTCTTGTTGTCATACAGGTGTTGGCAAAGGTATAATTTCCATTCTGCTGTTACTTTCCTACATTTGTGAAGTCGAAGAGACTTTTTTTTTTTAATTTTTCACGCATCCGAATATTCTGAATTTTTTTTCTATTACTAAGGGAGCTTATTCCTATCTATAAAAATATATTCAGCCAATATTATTTTTTTCGTACATTCCCCATTAATGATAAATGAAGTAGTCACTAACCATAGGATACCATAAAACCCTTTGACCTTTAACGAAGTGCACGGATAAGCATTTTATTACAATTAAAACATATTCATAATACTAAACTCTAATTCGTCAATATGTTGGAAAGTGTACCCAGTAGTCATCCGCCTTTAGGACAATCAATGATTTTGAAGAGAAACTAAATTCATCTTTTGTCACTAATCATTGTCTTATTTCTAATAAGTATTTTTTTTTTATTTATTTGTAAATTCTCTAGCATAGACATTGTCACAATCATGTTTTGATGCTTTATTCGTATTAATATTATTTATAATTATGTCGGGTTTTGGTTTGAGTAACACTGCAGAACGTGAATTTAATGTATAATGTCTTCTGCGTGATGATTTGAAGACAATAATTTATATTTAGTTGTGCTTATTTTCTGGGCTATTTTAATTATTATATTTTTGTAATTCAATTATGGTGTTTCTTTTCTTGGTTACAGTTGACATGAAACTGGTCATAATAAGTTGCAAAACTCATTGATGTGTATAAATTCCGTAAGCTAGAATCAAAGTTATTTTAAAGATTTGATAAATATTTTGAATTATAGCTATAGTATAGCAAGTTTTGCAGCATATTTGATCAATACTTGACTGTACCCATAGTTCCACATAATTCTTCCCTTTAGCGAAGACATTGTTTTTTATAAATATGAAAATCGGGGAAGGATAGAGGTCTTTACATCACCTATAAGAAAGTGGACGTACTCAAAGGCACGCTACACTTTTAGGTGAGTCTCAGTTTGCATATTCTTTAACTATATCACTCTGTCCTTCCCTGTTTTATTTCATTCAGTTTAATTTTTTTAATTTATCTAATGTCACCCCTGGGAAGGACAGAGAAAAGTCGACAATTGATTAAAGATTTGTTTTACATTTCCAGGTTACAACTACTCGGACCAAATTCTACCTCAACCGCAACCAGTAATGGACACTTACAAATCACCTCAAATAATACAAGATCCCGATTTATCGAAACGAATGGCAGCGCTGGAAGATTGGGCGGTGAACGTCGACTCCAAATTGAAAGTTTTCGACCAAAAACTGTCCAAATTCGACAACTTTGAAGCCAAAATTGAGCAGTATTCTTTGAAGCATTTGCAACAGAATTTTATTAATATTTTGACTGAAGGGAATAATGAAGCGTTAGCTTCGAAGTTGAAGGCGTATTTCGATAAGCATTATATAAGTAATGAACAAATGCAAGTTATAAGTAGAGAGATACACGAGCGGATAATTAATTCGTGGCGGCCGGATATCGATGAGGATAAGATTCGAAGACTAGTGCAGGAGTATTTGGCGGTGTTTGAGAGGAAACAGACTACGTTTGTGTTGGAGACTGTGAGGGAACACGTGAGGGAGGTGGAAGTGAGGGGCGGGGGAGGGTTCGACGCGGACGCCGTGAAGAAGATAGTGGCCAGCATGTTGGAGATCTATGACGCGGACAAGACGGGCCTCGTGGATTATGCGTTGGAGTCGGCGGGTATGTATACTTCTTATATTCTGGTACATTTTATTTTCGATACATAGTAGTCATAAAACAAGTTGATCTGTACATCAGGTTCTCCTGAAAATGATTCCTTTTCTTAATTTTAGACTATTTCATTTTGATTGTAGAAAAGTGGCATATGACACGACTTATGCCCTCCTCATCTCCTAGTACGTCCTTCAGTTTGTGACAGATGTCGGTTAAAGGACGTACCGTACGATTCAATGATGTGTGGTACCTAACCTACCATACTACAATTTATTTCTCTTTTATTCTTTTTTTATTTTACATTCATAATTTAATTTCAAAATTTCTGCATCTTTAATGTACATTTTATGTATTTTAACACGGCAAACGCACTTCGTGCGGCGCGGACAATGGGGATCGCAACGCAACGCAAAGCTAATTGTAGATGGCGCTGCGTATGATTGTTCCTAAGACAGTAGTTGTTTCGCTTGTAAACTATAGGAAATAGGTATTTTTTGTGGTATTTTTTTTACTGAAAAACCCATTAATCCAAAATGGATATAAAAGACTATTCTATAATGCAAGTGCCGGAATTGAAAACCAAATTAAGTCGTTTTTTTCTTATAATTCAGATTTTTGGGAAATTTGTAAGTGTCAACATTTTAACACAGAATTTGGTCAGTTTAAAGCTATATAAAGGTTTTTAAAGAAAAAGTTTTTCGTTTTAACAGTTCTCGTGGAACAAGCGTACGTAGCGTCATTTTGGCAGTTGCCTTCCCCGTTGGTATTTTTGAGTCGGTGCTGCGTTTGACGCGGCATTATCACACTGAAAGGTGACTGATGGTTAATGAGCAACATGTGTCCCCTCCAGGAGGGCAGGTGGTGTCGACGCGCTGCACGGAGTTATACCAGATCAAGACGAAGCAGTACTCGGTGCTGGGCGTGCCCGTGTGGTGGGCCTACACGTCGCCGCGCCACGCGCTGGCGCCCGGCGCCATGCCCGCCGAGTGCTGGGCCTTCCAGGGGTTCCCCGGCTACCTGGGTACAACCTACATATACCTACTACTTACATTATAAATGTCAAAGTTTGGAAAATTTTATGTTTGGAGGTTTGTCAATCACGCAAAACGGCTGAACAGATTTGGATTGGCACACAAATAGTTTATAGCTTGGACAGGGCTCTGTCACTCCGCGCGCGAGTATGAAGCGCTCAGCATTCTCCGAGAGGACAAATTTCATACGACAGAAAAGTTAAGACCTACGGGAGTGCTGTGCGACCTAAATTGCACTTTATTGTGTCGAAGCAAGAGTCACGTTTTTAACCGACTTCGAAACAGAAGGAGGTGGAGGATGTTCGTCTGTATATTTGTTTTTATTTAAACAATTTTGCGGAATGCAACTGTGCAACCTCTGTACGCTAGTACTATTATCTATTCTGTGACCTGGAAAAACATTGGATGCTTTTTACCCACGCCAAAGATAGGAATTATCTGAATGTCCAAGTGGACGAAATCGCGGGTTAAAGCAATAAAAACGACTGTCAATAAAAAATTCTGTTGTTGATTGCAGTGATCCGCACGTACGCCATCATCGAAGTGACGGGCTTCTCGCTGGAGCACATGTCGCGGCTGCTCGCCGTCGACGGCAAGATCGAGTCGGCGCCCAAGAACTTCTCCGTATACGTGAGTACTTCCAATATACACGGACAGTTTTACAGGTTCTGGTTAAGGCTCGGATGCGCTGGAACATTTGTCTCTGTTTTTTTCTGTACATGTAAAGAATAACCTCACTTCTGTTTGTTATTTTCATTATCGTTATTTTTATTTTATTTAGGATACAAACAGTCTTATACATTGGTATTGCAGACAAAAAAATCTTATAGATCCATCCATCCATTATGTTTCTTGAATGAAAGTAATTCAAGCAACTTCACAGTACATTAAAATGTATTTCGATGTAGAATTCAATACGTTTTCACTATTATTTACGCCAAAAAGATGAATCTTCGCAAGCGCTTTTGGTGATTTTATGATCTTTTTTTGCAATCGTCTGTGAGGTTTATACTATACGCAATTTAATATTTGTAGCAACTACAGAAACTCTAGCTTGTCATGTGTTTTTTGTGGCTACAACTTTGCGTTTTCTATATAAAAATAAGAACTTCCCACACTATATTTTCCTATTACGGACCTTTGTTGCAATTGGCTTTGGTTAAAAAATAAAAGGTATTTTTTTTATATTTTTTTTCTACAGATTAGGCCAATTTAAGAAACTAATTTGAATATTTTAACATTTGGTCCCGTATTTATTTTTTTATAAATATATTTGCCGAGCGGATATGGTCAACCGGAATGACGTCATTAGTGGCATGAAAGTTTAAGAAGGAAAACCTTTGCCATCTACTTATAGAAAAAGAACGGCCAAGTGTCATTACCTGTCATAATGACTTTATGGTTGTTTGTAATCAAATAAGTTATAGTTAATATTTCTTCTATTTTATTCATTTAATCCAGTTGTGACGGTTCTAACCTACCTTCTTAATTTGCCGCAATGATTTTTGAGGTGGTTAAATTATAATAAAAATGCTTACCAGTGGAAACTCAGCTGAAAAACTTTGTAAAAACTGACACGCCCAATTTACCCAAATTGCGAAATGTATTGTATGTATTGTGTCTATTTTGGATGTAGGCTACATGGATAAAATTGTAACGATTGCTTGTGGACTGATAAATTTGCAGGATAACATAATAAACATTGTGAAAATATGTGCATACTTTATTTCTATTTACAAACATTTAATAGTAGGGATGTGGAAAAAATTACGAGATAAGTTCATCGATATTTTTCGGGCGATATTAAATACTCTGATATATCGATAGATGTTTTTACAATAATTTTTCCAAAACATTTTTTTTTGTAATTACGTATGGTTTCTAATAGTCGACACTATTTTGTCACTGGAGCATTTTGTTTTTTCCTACTTTTGAGTCTTAAAAATCATCGTAAAATTCGTCAAATCGAGCCAAAATTTCGCGTAGGGGTTTATTTTGCTATTTTTTATGTTTTACAATACCTTAAAATTAGAATCCTTATTCCTTAAAATTTAATCCCATTACTTAGTCATCATCCCATTTCATCCCATTTTTTTCTGAGAAATATTACCTATATCGATATTTTTTCACTTCCAACTTCCAGCATCCCTAGTGCCAAGTTCATTGTCAAAATTGTCTTTGCCCTTTTTTCTTTTTATTTATTATGGCTGGGGGATCTGTATGTGATGACGTCATTTGAAGGTCATTTGAAGGTTAAAGCTTTTTATTGAATATTATAAATATCTTTAAAAATATAGACTTATTTTTAAATTTAATTAGTAGACACTGTACCGAAAGCTTATTCCTCGAAATGGTTTTGAGATTTCCAGTCATGTTCAAAAAGTTATCAAAGCCAATTATGTAACTTAACAGACCATTTCATTAAATTAATGAAACCAGAAGTTAGAGCTGTCAATGGAACCTATGAAACAGACAAGCGCCACTCTGGCGTATTCAAAAAAACTCCGTTTTTTGTTAAACTTGTGCTGAATGTTTTTTTTTATTTATTTATTATTTGGCCTGAGATTTCCTGTACGTAACGTCTATGTGTGCGTGCATGGAAAACCGTGATTTATCATCAGCGACTCTTCCATTAAAGCTTCGTACAGACTGAGGCGAATTCCGCGCGAAATTCGCGAGTGCGACCACGTAACTCAAAGCGATAGCCATAGCCAAAGCCATTGTCAAAGAAATTGCTATGGCAATGGCTATGGCTATGGCTATTGCTTTGAGTTACGCGATCAAAATCTGTCAAAATGAGCGACGCGCGCGATTCGCTCGCCTCAGTCTGTACGAAGCTTTACTTCATATTTTGTGTCTATAGTGTGTATCTATCTATAGTAAAGATCTTTTAGGACATTCTAGGTGATGGACACATGGTATGGATTCTATACCATGTGTCTGTCCTTCACCTTAAAGACACCGTATTAAGCCCATCACATACAGACGGAATCTGATTCGGAATTCCAAAACGGAATATCGATAATAGGGAATATCCGAAAAAAATCAAATTGGCTGAATATTTTTTATAGGTAGGATAAGCTTCCTTAGTAATAGAAAAAAGTTTCAGAATTTTCGATTGCGTAAAACTTAAAAAAAAAAGTTTCTTCTACTTCACAAATGTGCGAAAGTAACAGCAGAATGGAAATTATACCTTTGCCAGACTGCCACAACCACAACATAGTATTAAAAAAAAGTTTTGACATATTATTGTATTGAAACTTTTTTAATACTATGTTGTGGTTGTGACAGGTGGTGGCAAAGGTATAATTTCCATTGTGCTGTTACTTTCATAATTTGTGAAGTCGAAGAAACTTTAATTTTTTTTTTTTAATTATGCAACCGAAAATTCTGAAACTTTTTTCTATTACTAAGGGAGCTTATTCCTACCTGTAGGTAAAAAATATTCAGCCAATTTGATTTTTTTCGGACATTCTCCATTGTATGAACATTTCGAACGGAAAATTACCGCATTTATGTGGTGGGTCCATAGATTTGTAGATTTGCTGCGTTCGGAATGATTCCGTTTTGGAATTCCGAATCAAAATTCCGTCGGCATGTGGCGGGCTTTAAGAGAGTTTTATTCAAACTTTCAATTGGTAAAAGTTAAGAGGGTGCTGATAATAGAAAGGAATTTGATTGGCTGCTTCATATCACATACAAGATTTGATTAGCTACTACGTGACTATGTGATAAGCCAAAGTATCATAATAAACATAGAAATAGTGATTATATTTCGATAACGCGCTTGTATGTACTTATATGCGGTGTCGGCTGTTTACTTATATGCGGTGTCTGGCTGTTATATGTATGTTGTTTGTCTTTGTCTGTGATCTATGGTATAACACATTACTGACTTCTAACATTTTTGTTCGGTCCTTCGGATACGAATGCTTGCGTGTATGCACGGTTTTTATAAGTAACCTTTTTTTTATTATCCTGCGGATAAATGGGCATGTTTCTGATGACACTTTTTTATTGGTAGAAGCTTAACTTTAAAGCACAGTTTAATTTATTTAAAACAAGGCAAGAAGAAAACGGAGAGACTGTTGTATGTTGCATAAGCTCTTTTTAAAAAAGCACTTGGAAAAATAATGCACTGTAACATCCACAATAAAAATGTTAGTTCACAAATAATTTTGAACTGGATAAAAAGGGATAACATTTTTTATAGTTCTTATTTATTAAGTTTGCTATATTTCTAAAAAATAACAGTGTATAAATCAGAGGATTATCGTAAGTAACTGACTTTCATTAAAGTACTTACTTCTTACTAACTGCATGTTTTTTATTACTTCTGCATGATCTGCATGTTGCTTCAAGGAGTTGTGTGATGAATGATCTTGTTATTTTATATTTGATTTCTTATATAAAAAGGAAAGAAATTCATATCTCAACAACCAACAATCTCAACAGCCTATGAAGTTAGTTGCTAAGATATCGTTGTTGATTATTGGTAATCACTTGCAGTACTGTTGCTTCTAACTGAACTGAATTCCCTCTTATCTGTGTATTTTTACTTAAATACAATGGCAATGCGATAGTTTAATTAAAATATCCATGAAATGTATATTGAAACAATCATAACATTAGACCCAGTCCAGAGTTATGCGCGAATTGCGTTTCATTATACAATGTTCGACGTCAGCGACGTGTGCAATATCAACAGCAATGTAAACAAAATCGCGTCGAATTCGCCCTTTCTGGGCAAGGTCTACAAGTAAATAAGTTCGATTTCATATTTCTTCATTCTAGGGTCTGCACGGTGAAATGGACCCGGAGCCCCACTTATTCGGAGACTACATGTATGACGCAAACGGCACCTCTATACAGTACTTCCCCGTAAAGTATCCGAAGACGACCGACATCGGGGGCGTGCAGTACCCCGTGGCCTACGACACGGTGGAGCTCAGGGTTGAGAGCAACCACGGCAACCCCACCTACACTTGCGTCTACAGATTCAGAGTGCACGGCAACGCTCTGTCTGACATCAGGCAAGCCACTGAAGACAGTATCAAAGACAGTGAGACGTAGTGCACTGGTAGAACAGAAGTGAATTGCAGTTCTGTCCGATAACTCAAATATTATGTCAGATTTTAATCTATAGACATAAGTGTATTCACTGTTTGTCTAAATCTCCGAAATTTGACGAATTTCACATATATTCTATCTAACAGACGATTTCAAAAGAAAATCTTTGCGTCGTGAGAATACATTCAGATATTTGTTATGTTACAATGGAATGATTCTTCTGTAGGACGGTAACTAACTAAACAGTACTGATGTATACTTTTATAGCAAAATCCGATGATAAAGAAATTGTATACATGATATTGTGACTGTAATCGGATATTCTGTGACTGTGTAATAAATTGTGAATAAACTGTGCAGTGTGCGTATATCACGTCTAAAAACGTCCAAGCAAAATTGTGTTCAGGTAAATACGATTGGACAGTTATCATTCCTAGATTTAGATGTAAATGTGGCCTTAAATCATGTAAACTAAATACATAATAACATAGAATAATGTGTCCAAAGTACAAATCGTGTTTGTTAACTAAACGGTAACTTGCAAATTACATACTTAGGATAAATCATACAAACATTATTTATTTTATACAAAATCGCTTCGGACTGTCGCACAATGCCGTTTCAATACGCTTAGTTGTTCAGAACTCTTTTACCGATATTTATAGATAGTTTTTAAATTATGTTATAATAAGATTGTTTTTAAGATTTTATTTTTATTAATAAATTGTGGATTTAAAGTGCAAACATAAAAACTGCTGAAAGTAAGGCAGCTAAGCTTATTTCAGATCTTACCGTACATTATAAAATGTAATAGCTGTGCAATTCACTTTTAAATCATGTGTAGTTTAAAGTAATATTTCTTTTTTCCTATGAACTATCTGTTGCGTAAGATCCATTTGTTAGGCTAGAACTTCTAAATAGGCTTAGTGAAGGAGCTAGTCCAGTTATGTCTTAATAAATTTTATGCCAATGTAAGTGTTTTCCGTTTTAAGTTTTGTGTCTCAAAGAACTTACTTAGTGAATAGATTTAGCGTGATATCCCTACTAATGTTCGAGGATCATAATAGATAGTAGTTAGCTATATGTCGTAATGTTGTGTAAAGAGATGGTCTCACACATATAGAGGAGAGTAACCTATATTGTACCGACTCCTAAATTGTACCACCTTCAAATTTTAAATTAGCAGTGCCATTATTCTACACTGGCAACACAAAACGAGGCGACTATAGCGCCACTGTCACTGCGCCATTTTGTTTCTTCTTATGGCACCGTGAAGTCGGAAATTTGAAGGTGGTACAATTTAGGAGTCTGTACAATATAGGTTACTCTCCCCTACTATGTGGCGAGTCAGACAAAATTATTGATAAGATTATGTGGAATCAGAAAATAAACTAAAATTAATTGTAAAATAGATAAAACTAACTAAAACCATCTGACTAAACTACTAATCTATTATTTTTACAGCTAATTGCAAGTTTATCAGTCAATTTAAGTTTTAGAATTGTATAAATGGCAATTTTGTGTAAATGTTACCACTAACACCCCTATATCTTTAAAATAGCCATTGACATGCCTTTACCCCGTCATATTTATAGTATACATACAAACAGGTTGGAAAAAAAGACGGTAGTTGCAGGGGAACTTCTTTTTATTCCCTAAATTTTAATATTGATGATGGCAAATTTTACTGAAGGGAAACATTCCTTTATTTTCAACAAAACGTAAAACTTGAGTATTTTTAAAGATTTTTGGAAAAAAATAAGAAGATTAAGTAGGTACACAGATAATATAATACTAAGGTACAACCTTTTTTTTACTAAACTAAATTTTTTTCCCCCTTCTTGGGTTTGCGATTAATTTAAGATACCATGTTAATTAAAAGAAATTGCCTCTTTTCATTGACTTTCTATTGGTATCACAAAAGTACAAATGTTTTTTTTTTTCAGATTTTAGCCCATTTGTTTTCCGGCTGAGACAAACGATATATCGAAAATCGATGAATGAGTTTTACTTATTTTATTAAATAAAGGAATGTTTCCTCTCAGTAAATTGGCCATCATCCATATTTAGGGTGCTTTTCCTCCAACTACCGTTTTTTTCCACCCTGTATTACACTGATCATGAATATCTTTCAGGGGCTGATGTACCAAAAATTGCTTTGAGAACTATTTAAGTATTTTATCGTTATGTTCTAATGCGTTTTTTATTTAAAGTATGTATTTATGTAATTTTGTTATTTATAAAAAAGTACAAATTCTATAATACTACAATAGAATGAATATAAAAAAGTCGCCGAAAACGCATTGTTATTTATTTATCTGAGTATTTTATAATTGTATGTAGTAAATCTATGCTCGTCGGTAGTTGACGTGTAAAATATAATGCATAATTTTACCGTGCCTATATCAATATTTCAGGTGCATTATCATTTTAAAACCATTGTTTAACCCTCTTATTTTATATGTATGAAGATATTTGTGATGTTCCGAATAAACTTTATGGAAAATATAACTTTGTATTTTATTTTAGTTTCGCTAGTATACCGGGTGTAACAAGACCATAGAAATAGAATGTCAAAGAACAACAATGTCAATAAACAGGTGATCTGAAAACTAATACATACATTTTATATGAGATACGTAAAATATGACTTAGATACATAAAATATGACTATATATGGCAAAGGAAATTAATTAATTATGTTTCATACGGTTTCTTCGTCGATAAACGCATAAATGTAGCGAAATTTGGTTTTAGAGAAATGTGTGGCAAAATCTTATTTACCTGTGAAAAGTGTGATTACTTGGATTGTTTCTTTTTGTTACATCACAATTACTTAGAGCACAAGACATCATGGCTCCACGATACCTTTATTTCAAATTCTAATTAAGATTAACAAATATTTTAAACAAACTGTGATTGCTCATTTGCTAGGCGGGACGCTAGGGGCTCTTACTGTAAAAAATGTTGGTACATGTCACTTGATCCCTTGTCTCTTTTTTACATAGACCGTGTCCGTATGATGTTAACTTCTCTTCCACGCTTTGTTGGTCTTCTTGAGCGCAGCGAAAATTTTTCTATGTCTATGAACAAGACCTTCAACGAAGCCGAGGTCTACGTATTCTGCCCATCATCAGGACCATTCCTGTTCAAAATTATTGCCAGGAAACGATTTTGATTTTTGGTGTTAAAAAAAGCATTGCATACTTTACCACGCAATGTAACGCTTACAACAGACCGCGCCTGCGAGTGTATGCTACATAGTTGCGTGCGGTCGAGTTGAAAGGCAGCGTTTATGTGTGTGCTCATGAGATAAATCGAGTGACGACATTTTGAAGTCATTGTTTGTTACAAAATACTTAAAATTTTGATAATGTTTCATTGGACAAAAAGTAGGACATAAGGAATAAAATAAGATTTCATAAAAAATTTGAAAAAAATTTTTTGACTTTGACCTTCAATAACTTGGTACCTATTGGTTTCCCAGGTATAGTCTAAAAGACAAAAATGATCGTGATGATGGGCGGAATACGTGGACTTCGGCTTCGTTGAAGGTCTTGTTACACCCTTTATACGTATCCTTGTTTATTTTTTTATTTATTTCGTCTTGCGATAGGTAAGTGATAGTACCTAATTATAACAGTTCTTATATGAGCACTAAACACATATCCAATCTAATGACGACGTCTCGAAGCTTTCTAAATACATATATTATGCACTAATTTTTAGCTAGTTCTTGGGCGCGGCGCGGGCTATCTCTCCGCTAATTACGACGACGACTACGATCTGTTCTGTCTCGAGATCCAGGCATAGTTATGATGTGAACGTGCCGGACTACAGCTGCGCCACAAAAAATAGTTGAAAATCTGACTTTTTGACTATGCCATGATGAAGACGATAATCGGAATTTGTCGCCAAAAACCAGAATTTGTCGGTCTTGCGTTTAGGAGATACGTGTGGCGCATCTGTAGAGACGTCTGTACAGCTGCGCCACACAGATCTCGCAAACTGATAACTCGAGTATGTAGCCGTTAGTTTGTCGGAGTTTGTCACCAAGAATCAGAGTTTGTCGATCTTGCGTTTAGGAGATATGTGAGGAAACGCTGTGGAGACCTTTCTACCTAAATCTCGAGAACGAAAGGTCGTAGCGAAAACCTGATTACTCGTATGTGTAGCCGATAGTTTTCCCGAGTTTGTCCTCAAGTTACAGACTTGGTCGACACCCCTTTCCAGAGAAATAAGGGGTTTGTTTTTTATGATTATAGTCTTAGAGCCGAATCCAAAATGCGTAGTTTAGGAGATATGTGAGGATACGCTGTGGAGACCTTTCTACCTGGATCTCGAGAAGGATCTCGAGAACGAAAGGTCGTAAGCGTATCCTCACATATCTCCTAAACGCAAGATCGACAAACTTTGATTCTTGGTGACAAACTGCGACAAACTAACGGCTACACACTCAAGTTGTCAGATTTTCGCTACGACCTTCCTTTCTTAAGATCCAGGTAGAAAAGTCTCCACAGCGTATCCTCGCATATCTCCTAAACGCAAGACTGACAAAATCTGGTTCTTGGTGACAAAATTCGGCAAACTACCGGCTATATACACATACGAGTAATCAGATTTTCGCTACGACCTTCCGTTTGCGAGATCTGTGTGGCGCAGCTGTAGAGACGTCTCTACAGCTGCGCCACACAGACCTCCTAAACGCAAGACCGACAAACTCTGGTTTTTGTGCGACAAATTAACGGCTGCACACACGAGTAATCAGATTTTCGCTACGACCTTCCGTTTTCGAGATCTGTGCGGCCCAGCTGTAGAGACGTCTCTACAGCTGCGCCACACGTATCTCCTAAAGGCAAGACTGATAAATTCTGGTATTTGGCGACAAATTCCGACAAACTATCGTCTTCATCATGGCATAGTCAAAAAGTCAGATTTCCGACTTTTTTTTGTGGCGCAGCTGTAGTCCGGCACGTGATTACGATGTCTTTAATTAGCACACTTTTTAAAAATTATCAACAAAAAACCTGAAACAAAAACAGCTTCAAAATTAAATACCTCTAAAAAAGCGAGAAACTTCAAAAAACCTGAAACAAAAACAGCTTCAAAATTAAATACCTCTAAAAAAGCGAGAAATAATATTCAAATCATTAGTTACGCATAACATTATTAATAAAACACGTCTATTGAAGTCGGGTGGGGCTGGAAGACAACTTTTTTTTTTTTATATTTCTAAAATTAAATACCTCTAAAAAAGCGAGAAATAATATTCAAATCATTAGTTACGCATAACATTATTAATAAAACACGTCTATTGAAGTCGGGTGGGGCACGTGCCGGACTACAGCTGCGCCACAAAAAAAAAGTTGGAAATCTGACTTTTTGACTATGCTATGATGAAGACTATAGTTTGTCGGAATTTGTCGCACAAAAACCAGAATTTGTCGGGCTTGCGTTTAGGAGATACGTGTGGCGCAGCTGTAGAGACGTCTCTTCAGCAGAGCCACACAGATCTCGAAAACGGAAGGTCGTAGCGAAAATCTGATTACTCGTGTGTGCAGCCGTTAATTTGTCGAAATTTGTCGCACAAAAACCAGATTTTGTCGGTCTTGCGTTTAGGAGATATGTGAAGATACGCTGTGGAGACTCTTCTACCTGGATCTTGAGAAAGGAAGATCGTAGCGAAAATCTGATAACTCAAGTGTGTAGCCGTTAGTTTGTCGGAATTTGTCACCAAGAATCAGAGTTTGTCGATCTTGAGTTTAGGAGATATGTGAGGATACGCTGTGGAGACCTTTTTACCTGGATCTCGAGAACGAAAGGTCGTAAGCGAATCCTCACATATCTCCTAAACGCAAGATCGACAAACTCTGATTCTTGGTGACAAATTCCGACAAACTAACGGCTACACACTCGAGTTATCAGATTTTCGCTACGACCTTCCTTTCTCAAGATCCAGGTAGAAAAGTCTCCACAGCGTATCTTCACATATCTCTTAAACGTAAGACCGACAAAATCTGGTTTTTGTGCGACAAATTTCGACAAATTAACGGCTGCACCCACGAGTAATCAGATTTTCGTTACGACCTTCCGTTTTCGAGATCTGTGTGGCTCAGCTGTAGAGACGTCTCTACAGCTGCGCCACACAGATCTCCTAAACGCAAGACCGTCAAACTCTGGTTTTTGTGCGACAAATTCCGACAAATTAACGGCTGCACACACGAGTAATCAGATTTTCGCTACGACCTTCCGTTTTCGAGATCTGTGTGGCTCAGCTGTAGAGACGTCTCTACAGCTGCGCCACACGTATCTCCTAAACGCAAGCCCGACAAATTCTGGTTTTTGTGCGACAAATTCCGACAAACTATCGTCTTCATCATGGCATAGTCAAAAAGTCAGATTTCCAACTTTTTTTTTGTGGTGCAGCTGTAGTCCGGCACGTGGGTGGGGCTGGAAGACAACTTATTTTTTTATATTTCTTAAAGCCCCACCCGACTTCATAAGACGTGTTTTATTAATAATGTTATGCGTAACTAATGATTTGTATATTATTTCTCGCTTTTTTAGAGGTATTTAATTTTGAAGCTGTTTTTGTTTCAGGTTTTTTGAAGGAGGTTTTTCTTTTTTGTTAAAAAAGTTTTTTATTTTCAACTTTTTAGTGGTAAGTAAATATTTTTTAACTGTATAAAATATTTTCAATGGTAAAATGCCCACAGCTCAATTTCCAAATTTACGCTGTTTGTTTTTGAGGGTTCCGTTGTGTCTTTGTAGTCCAAGTCTAGTCCGTAGCAACGTTGCATCGCAGATCATGGTTTGGTTTGTTATGGATTGTCATAAAACTACTAAAATCCAAATCACTTTACATGTACTATTTGAATATGAGGAGTTCCCTTGTGTATCTTCAAAGTTCAAAGTCCAATATCGATGAAATTAAAATGTGACCACTCTTGAAGTATACCCTTTCAAACAAAAATAGAATCATCTAAACCGGTACATAAACAAAGATGTTGTGTTCGAAAATCCGTGAAAACACGTGTGATGGCAAGCTAAATAATTGTCATTTTTCAGGATTATGAAAAAACTACCAGCCAGATCTCTGTAATTTTTTTATGGGACCACACACAAACTATGTTCTTTGAGATAAAAAATTCGCTATTTCCATTCGGATCAACTGGAAACTCAACAACTATTTTACAAAGATTTCTATGTGTATACTACACATAGAAGTCTTTGCTATTTTACTTTCCAACAGGACAACTATTTGGTTGATCGGTTGAGAAGGAAACAAATCAACTATTTTAGTTCTCAACTACTTAGGTTCGTATCGTAAAAGGTATATAAAGAAAATTTTTATTTTTTTGTGGGTTCGATTTCTGGATAAGGCAGGCGATATTTCAAAAATTTTTGAATGCAGGGCCAAACATTTTTAAAATCAAAATACAGTCTTCTTTCTGTAGTATCCCTACCTTCAATATTTAAGGTTCTTTCCCTTCGTGTGGCAAAGTTTTTTGATACCCTTATTATATTGAAAATATTTATAGAAGTTAACCTTCTCTAGATTTATGTGACCGGTACTTAAAATTGAAAAATATTTTTTACCATTAGTACTTTTTACTTCAGGGTATTAATTGTATAAAAGTTAGGTAACTTTCTCTAAATTTATGTGATCCTGGTATTTTTTCTTTATCTGCAGCGGTTATTTCCAATAAATTAGATCCCACTAGAAAAACAAATAATCTAAGGAAAAACATATTGTTTTCCTTGTTTTCTTTATATTTTTACTAGAGACTATTCGATGCGTCTATGACACCAATGTGTTATCATTTAGTTGCTCCGTTAGGAACTTCAAATGAAATGTCAATATCATCATTTAATAGAAAAGTCAAATAGTTGATCCGATAAGAATAAAATCGCATACAGGGTCTCAACGGCACAACTAGTTGATCGGTTTAGTTGCTCGGAATACGTGCCGGACTACAGCTGCGCCACAAAAAAAAAAGTTGGAAATCTGACTTTTTGACGCCATGATGAAGACGATAGTTTGTCGGAATTTGTCGCACAAAAACCAGAATTTGTCGGTCTTGCGTTTAGGAGATACGTGTGACCCAGCTGTAGAGACGTCTCTACAGCTGCGCCACACAGATCTCGAAAACGGAAGGTCGTAGCGAAAATCTGATTACTCGTGTGTGCAGCCGTTAATTTGTCGGAATTTGTCGCACAAAAACCAGAATTTGTCAGGCTTGCGTTTAGGAGATACGTGTGGCGCAGCTGTAGAGACGTCTCTACAGCTGAGCCACACAGATCTCGAAAACGGAAGGTCGTAGCGAAAATCTGATTACTCGTGTGTGCAGCCGTTAATTTGTCGGATTTTGTCACCAAGAACCAGATTTTGTCGGTCTTGCGTTTAGGAGATATGTGAGGATACGCTGTGGAGACTTTTCTACCTGGATCTTGAGAAAGGAAGGTCGTAGCGAAAATCTGATAACTCGAGTGTGTAGCCGTTAATTTGTCGGAATTTGTCGCACAAAAACCAGAATTTGTCGGGCTTGCGTTTAGGAGATACGTGTGGCGCAGCTGTAGAGACGTCTCTACAGCTGAGCCACACAGATCTCGAAAACGGAAGGTCGTAGCGAAAATCTGATTACTCGTGTGTGCAGCCGTTAATTTGTCGGATTTTGTCACCAAGAACCAGATTTTGTCGGTCTTGCGTTTAGGAGATATGTGAGGATGCGCTGTGGAGACCTTTTTACCTGGATCTCGAGAACGAAAGGTCGTAAGCGTATCCTCACATATCTCCTAAACGCAAGACCGACAAAATCTGGTTCTTGGTGACAAAATCCGACAAATTAACGGCTGCACACACGAGTAATCAGATTATCGCTACGACCTTCCGTTTTCGATATCTGTGTGGCTCAGCTGTATAGACGTCTCTACAGCTGCGCCACACGTATCTCCTAAACGCAAGCCCGACAAATTCTGGTTTTTGTGTGACAAATTCCGACAAATTAACGGCTGCACACACGAGTAATCAGATTTTCGCTACGACCTTCCGTTTTCGAGATCTGTGTGGCGCAGCTGTAGAGACGTCTCTACAGCTGGGCCACACGTATCTCCTAAACGCAAGACCGACAAATTCTGGTTTTTGTGCGACAAATTCCGACAAATTATCGACTTCATCATGGCATAGTCAAAAAGTCAGATTTCCGACTTTTTTTTTTGTGGCGCAGCTGTAGTCCGGCACGTGCTCGGAATGGAAAAAGGGTAAAAATTGTATAAATCAGATAACAACTGACGAAGTTATGGTAAAACATACATAAAAAAAACCGACGACTTGAAAACCTCCTCCTTTTTTTGAAGTCGGTTAAAGATTACATTCGGTCAAGAGATAGCGCTGACCTACGTGCCGGACTACAGCTGCGCCACAAAAAAAAAAGTTGGAAATCTGACTTTTTGACTATGCCATGATGAAGTCGCTAATTTGTCGGAATTTGTCGCACAAAAACCAGAATTTGTCGGTCTTGCGTTTAGGAGATACGTGTGGCCCAGCTGTAGAGACGTCTCTACAGCTGCGCCACACAGATCTCGAAAACGGAAGGTCGTAGCGAAAATCTGATTACTCGTGTGTGCAGCCGTTAATTTGTCGGAATTTGTCGCACAAAAACCAGAGTTTGTCGGTCTTGCGTTTAGGAGATCTGTGTGGCGCAGCTGTAGAGACGTCTCTACAGCTGAGCCACACAGATCTCGAAAACGGAAGGTCGTAGCGAAAATCTGATTACTCGTGTGTGCAGCCGTTAATTTGTCGGAATTTGTCGCACAAAAACCAGATTTTGTCGGTCTTGCGGTTAAGAGATATGTGAGGATACGCTGTGGAGACTTTTCTACCTGGATCTTGAGAAAGGAAGGTCGTAGCGAAAATCTGATAACTCGAGTGTGTAGCCGTTAGTTTGTCGGAATTTGTCACCAAGAATCAGAGTTTGTCGATCTTGCGTTTAGGAGATATGTGAGGATACGCTTCCGACGTTTCGTTCTCGAGATCCAGGTAAAAAGGTCTCCACAGCGGATCCTCACATATCTCCTAAACGCAAGATCGACAAACTCTAATTCTTGGTGACAAATTCCGACAAACTAACGGCTACACACTCGAGTTATCAGATTTTCGCTACGACCTTTCTTTCTCAAGATCCAGGTAGAAAAGTCTCCACAGCATATCCTCACATATCTCTTAAACGCAAGACCGACAAAATCTGGTTTTTGTGCGACAAATTCCGACAAATTAACGGCTGCACACACGAGTAATCAGATTTTCGCTACGACCTTCCGTTTTCGAGATCTGTGTGGCTCAGCTGTAGAGACGTCTCTACAGCTGCGCCACACAGATCTCCTAAACGCAAGACCGACAAACTCTGGTTTTTGTGCGACAAATTTCGACAAATTAACGGCTGCACACACGAGTAATCAGATTTTCGCTACGACCTTCCGTTTTCGAGATCTGTGTGGCGCAGCTGTAGAGACGTCTCTACAGCTGGGCCACACGTATCTCCTAAACGCAAGACCGACAAATTCCGGTTTTTGTGCGACAAATTCCGACAAATTAGCGACTTCATCATGGCATAGTCAAAAAGTCAGATTTCCAACTTTTTTTTTTGTGGCGCAGCTGTAGTCCGGCACGTCGCTGACCTAAAACTGCAATAATTATGTCACTGCATGTATTTCTATTTATGATGGTATGGTACGGAACCCTCGGTATGCGAGGCCGACTCGCTCTTGACCGATTTTTTGGAATTCATAGTCAGGGGAGCCCTATATTATGGCAACTTATATTTTTGAAAGTGTCAGCTACCTACTACTTATATGAAATGATCTTAATTGGAAAATGTACAAGTACCTACTGGAGTTGAAATTTATATGGATTACCTACAAACTACAAATGATTTTTTCTTAATATGAAAAGGGGTAAAAGGAAAAGCAGATTAAATTTTTCTGATTTTTTTTTTGTATTTTAATTATTTTTTATAATTTATAAATGACCTAGTAAGAAAGTAGTCTTATCCGTTTCAGCACATACAATCATCATTCATGAGATTACAAAAAGATCCTTTGGCGAGTGCAGTACCGAGGCCGGCAGGCGAGGCGCGCCGCGGCGCCGCGCTCCGCCCTGCCGTCACTATTACGATTTAATTACAATAATATCTTACGTACAATTAAATTAACTGAGATTACAAGCCGAGTGTGCAGCCGCCGCCGCGGCCTGCGGGACAGCGCTCTGCGCTTAGAAGCACTTCCTGTGCACGATTGAGGGGCCAGACTCGTCGTATTCTTGTTTCGAGATCCACATCTGCTGGAAGGTCGAGAGGGAGGCGAGGATCGATCCACCGATCCATACGGAGTACTTCCTCTCGGGTGGCGCGATGATCTTGATCTTCATCGTAGATGGCGCTAATGCAGTAATTTCCTTCTGCATACGGTCGGCGATACCGGGGTACATGGTGGTACCACCGGACAATACTGTGTTGGCGTACAAGTCCTTACGGATGTCGACATCGCACTTCATGATCGAGTTGTAGGTGGTCTCGTGGATGCCGCACGCCTCCATACCCAGGAATGAGGGCTGGAAGAGGGCTTCTGGACAACGGAACCTTTCGTTTCCGATGGTGATGACCTGTCCGTCGGGAAGCTCGTAGGACTTCTCGAGCGAGCTGCTGGAGGCGGCGGTGGCCATCTCCTGCTCGAAGTCGAGCGCGACGTAGCAAAGTTTCTCCTTGATGTCGCGCACGATTTCACGCTCAGCCGTGGTGGTGAACGAGTAGCCACGCTCGGTGAGGATCTTCATGAGGTAGTCCGTGAGGTCACGGCCGGCCAAATCCAACCGGAGGATGGCGTGCGGCAGCGCGTAGCCCTCGTATATGGGCACTGTGTGGGACACACCGTCGCCGGAGTCGAGCACGATACCGGTGGTACGACCGGACGCGTACAGCGAGAGCACGGCCTGGATGGCCACGTACATGGCGGGTGTGTTGAAGGTCTCGAACATGATCTGCGTCATCTTCTCTCTGTAACCAAAGGGGTGGTCGTTAGCGGCTGGCTAGGCTCGGACACGGGCGGGCGCGGGTCGTGGTCGCCGACTAGCGGGCGGTACATACCTGTTGGCCTTAGGGTTGAGGGGGGCCTCCGTGAGCAGCACGGGGTGCTCCTCGGGCGCGACACGCAGCTCGTTGTAGAAGGTGTGGTGCCAGATCTTCTCCATGTCGTCCCAGTTGGTGACGATGCCGTGCTCGATGGGGTACTTGAGCGTGAGGATGCCTCTCTTGCTCTGGGCCTCGTCGCCGACGTACGAGTCCTTCTGGCCCATGCCGACCATCACGCCCTGGTGGCGCGGGCGGCCCACGATCGAGGGGAACACGGCGCGCGGCGCGTCGTCGCCCGCGAAACCGGCCTTGCACATACCGGACCCATTGTCCACCACCAACGCGGCTACTTCCTCGTCGCACATTTTGAATTAGTCTGAAAATACAAAACAACCAAATTAAAATAAGTTATATGTATTAGCTAACAGTAATCTACCTACCAGGTATCGTATAATGTCCTGCGATCTGAACTATGGTTACATTTAACGGACACCATAAAGGGACAATCCGTAGGCAGAATGCCTACGCGGCTTTGCAATGCTATGGGAGTGGGCGACCGATCGCAACCGTCACCAAATACGGTGAGGACTAACCAGATGCGGTAAGGCGTCAACGTGGACTTGCGAACCGGCGAAACAACATTTCACCAAACTGCCTGCTTTTACTGACCGAGAAAGTACACAAAAGACCAATTCAAAATGGCTAACTTTCAATCGGAGGCACAGCTACTTATCGATTTACGATTCCTAACGGAATAAATTAAGTTTTCGAGGCAGAGTCCCGACCACGCCCTACCGCAACGCAACCGGCAATTCCAGACAACTCCCGGCGTCATGCGACACCAAGAAGCATGTCACTGACCGTACACTCACTAATCATCACTTATTTGTCACAACACAATCACTAAATTATCACTAATTAAGTAGCGCACAATCCGTTATCAACTTACTTTAATTTAATATTCCTATTATAAATAAATAAATAATCTGCTTTTGCACAGCCTCGGTTTAGCTGCACAACACCTCGACTCGAGCTCACTTCGTGGAATGTCGGCGGGCAAAGCGAACGGAGTATATAAACGAGGTTGATTATCGGGGCGCCCCTTCCCTGCTTCGGTGGGTCTCCACCAATCGGAGGCTACGAGAGGTTTTGTGCCCATATATGGTATTACGGCGAGGGAGCCTGCGCGACCCCCGCCTCGCGTCGCCGCGTCCGAGGCAACCGCCCGCCGACAGCCGGTCGTTGCCGATATGATAGCGCAGCCCGCTCGTTAGTAGATTTTGATATCGACGCGCTTTTCTTGATATCGAAACGAACTCACGAGACACGATACCAGACGGACAGACCGCAGACGTTTTGCTTTGCGATTGCGAGTTGCGAGGAGCGAGGTTGAAGTCAGGTTCGGTCTTATTGCATTGTAGGTGGTAGGTAATCTTTTATGTGTAGGTACTGACATAAAAGATTACCTATACTTATTGCATTACCTACTCACAAATTGTTTTCAACTTAGGTAGGTAGGTAGGTACCTACTTATACTAAATCAGGGAGATTCTATTGTGACATAATTAGGGAAAATACTGAAATAGCATAGGTAGATATTGTATTTCGCTTATCGATCAATACAATAATCACAATTTAGCCTAGGTAGGTATAGACAGGGCTATAGGCTAGTCCCTAGTCCTCTATAGCTCTAGGTAGGTATAGGCTTATTTATGTAAAGTTCAATAGTGCTATTAGTAGGTAGGTAAATGAGTTTATTTTAATTAAGGTTAAGTAGGTACTTACAGAGAATTATTATAGCTTCGCAAAAACACAATAAGCAATTACACGTTCCGAGACGCAGGCCGGTATCTGCTGGCTCGTTCGCTCCCGCAATGAGGGACTCCTCGCTCTTCAATAGGCCGTGCTACAGCTACGCTACGCCACAATCGACGCGCGAAACGGACCCCTGCGATGCCAAACTATTAATTTTTCACAGTAAAACACGCCGTAATATTCATCAAAACGACCTACAAAATGTCTCCGCCGTCAGGTACCGAATGACAAATGTCAGCAATTTAGAATTGGAATTCGATTAAATTGTGAGTATTTTTTATTGTCGATGTCTTCTCCATAAATGGTAATCAGTAAATTTCTGGCCTCTTGATTGGTAGATAGAAGCAACGATCGATGTAAAGACACACTGCACACATATGCACATTCTATTGGCATTGTCAGTGTGTGTGTGTGTGTGTGTCTATCTAGCTAGCTCATAGAAATAGAATAGCGAAAATTCTTCTATGTCCTCAGACCAAATAATTTGATCTGAGAGCCAGCCCAGCTAGACTCAGACAGTAGGGTGAATATGCCTAATACCAACCCCCTCAAGAATTTTTCAACTTTGAATGTCTGTTGTTGCCACAATTGCAGTCTTAAAAATATTGTTGATACAGTTTTAGGTAGGTTGATTAATCTTTATTACAAAAATAGTACTTAGTTTTACATGTTTTGTGGGAAAAATAGAGCAGCGTTCAAATGCACGAAGGGCGAAAAACCCTAATTCCAACCTCTTTGCCCTAATATCAGCCGCTTTGTTCCCTAATTCCAGCCGGGTACACGTGTTACAAAATAAAACAACCATGTTTGTATGAAATAAAAAAATATTAATTTGGTAACTCTCAATAATGATAATAAAACACTTAAGGCTTTAAAATTATGATTCCTATAACAAGTCATTGAAACTTACAACTCTCCTGTAGATATTAATAAACTTAGAATATAAAATATTAAAAATGGCGTAACAAAAATTTTTTTTTGGTTTAATAAACATATACCTTATCAACGAGTACGAAATCGTTTTAATTATTTGAAACCTTTCAAATCGTTTTCCAAGAAGTGGAATTCATTACACATTTTTTTATATTGAATTTCTTTTCTGTTTCTATGACTGAAGAAAAGTATGATTTTAATTATTATTACTTTTTTACATATCCAATATTTAAAAAAAAACATAATAATTAAAATCATTTTAAGAACACCCTGTAATAAATAATAATATTATTGCCGTAAAGTTTTGATGACCGGCCGAAGTTCCGAAATTAGTAAATTTAATTACAAAGTAGTAATCTTAAAACGTTATATATCTAAACTATTACTAGTATTAAGGCTTAAAACCATAAAAAAATGCATCTTGCCTTCGTAAACACACTTCCCAAAGTTCGCATCGATCGATCTTCTATGCTGTTTTTCAAACATGGTCACCTCTACTCGGTCTCGGTGAACATTATTGCTTGTTGTGTGAATTGTAGGTGAGTGACGTGGGGTAATAGTAATTTGCCAACGTAGAGGATTAACTAGGGATGTAGCTCAATGGAGCAATGTTTAATGTAACAGTTTCCGATTTTGATTGTTTTTTAATTAATGCCAAGTTAAAACGTATTGCGTTGGAGGCTGATATTAGAGAGGGGGCGCCGGCGTTAGGCATATCCACCCCATACAGGGTGCCCCTAAACTGCTATACGAAGGGAAAGTAGTACCGAATAAATAAAATGGTAGCAGGGTGGATATGCCTACTTAGAATATATAAATATATTAAAAATTGCGTAAAAAAAAATACTTTGGTTTAATATACATATAATCATCGAGTAAGAGATGGTTTTAATTATTTTAAACCTTTAAAGCGTTTTTTAAGAAATGGAATTCAATATACATTTTTTTTATATTGAATTTATTTTCTTTTTCTATGATTGATAAAAAGTATGATTTCAATTATTTTTACTTTTTTACATATAATTAAAAAAAAAAGAAATTATTAAAATCATATTTGAGAACACCCTGTATATTGCCGTAAAGTTTTGAAGACCAGCTGGAGTTAGGTTCTAATATCGTCCCTAATCTCAGCCCCTAGTTTGCAGAACAAATAACTTTGGAATTGAACATTATTCACCCGGCTGTATTTAGGTCATTGGGTGCAGGTTAGTCATTCTAGTGAATAGCATTACAAATTTCAACCTTAAGACGAGCAAATTAAGATGAATTTGATTTCTTAAATGAAAGTTAAACACCCAACATCAGCCCCCGGCTGATAATAGAAAGTTATGGAAAATCACCCAGTCAAACTCCAGCCCCCCAAATTTTTCCGAAATTAGTAAATTTAATTACAAACTAGTAATCTCAAAACGTTATATTTCTAATCTATTACTAGTTACTAGTAACAAAGTTTAAAGGCATAAAAAATAGCATCATGCCTTCGTAAACACACTTCCCAAAGTTCGCATCGATCGTTCTTTTACACTGTTTTTCAAACATAGTCACCTCTACTCGATCTCGGTGAACATTATTGCTCGTTGTGTGAATTGTACTTAGAGCATTTATTAAATGCTTTAAGGAATTGTAGGTGACCTGACGGGGTAATACTGATTTTCCAACGTAGAGGATTAACTAGGGGTGTGACTCCATTTAACAGTTTCCGATTTTTATTGTTTCTTAATTAAAGCAAAGCAAAACCTTTTGGGGGCTGGTATTAAGGGGGAGGGGGGCTGGAGTTAGGCATATCCACCCTACTCTTTTTAAATTAAAAGTAACAATTTTAGCCGTCGTGGGTTTTTTCATTTAATTTTGCTTTTTCGATTTTTGAAGTGGGTTAAATTTTATTTATTCTGTGCTAATAATTGTACACTAATACCACAGAATAATATAATAGTGTGCTAATTCCACAGTACCTATACTTTGGTCTTCCTTGTTCTTGTTCTAGTGAATTTAAAGGCGTGAAATACTTACACCTAATTTTATCGATAAAACACCCCAAGGCAAAGATGGATCTTATATTCATATTCATATTCTTGAAACACCCACATCTTTGGGTCTATCCCCTCTCCTGTTGGAACTTCGATCATGTTGGAATGACCGTCATTTTAAAGGTCAATGGGCATTTTTAACCTACTTGATAAAAGTTCGCGTACAAAAACCAAACCAGTTTTAAATTGAAAAATCAATTCCACTTTTCAAAACATGTAATAATTTTTTTGTGTACCGACCGGCAGAAAAGTCATTTTACAGTATGTCTGTATGTGTGTACCTATATGTTTAATTTTATTAAACTTTTGTCAATAAATAGAAGTTTTTACCTTCAGCGTTGTGAAATTGTGTGGTACAAGCATAATAAACGTTTGTATTGGCTTTATTTATTTTATTTTGTTACTATTGAAATTCTATGATATTGTAATGATAAAAAACCGGCCAAGTGCGAATCAGACTCGCGTACCAAAAATTATCTTAGGAACAATGATTTAATTAAACAAGTCTATGCTTAGGAACCTCAATGTCATTTTTAAAGACCTATCTATAGACACCCCGCAAGTATTGGTTTGATGAAAAAAAATCTTTTCTGTTTCAGTTCCATGTATGGGGAGCCCCCCCTTAATCTTTTATTTTTTTATTTTTGTGAAGAAATTGTAAAGTGGTTCACAGAATACATATACCTACCAAGTTTCAACTATGTAGTCCTAATACTTTCGGAATAAAGTGGCTGTGACATACGGACGGACAGACAGACAGACGGACAGACAGACAGACATGACGAACCTATAAGGGTTCCGTTTTTTGCCATTTTGGCTACGGAACCCTAAAAACACGTTTGTTGTATGGGAGCCCCGCTTAAATATTTATTTTATTCCGTTTTTAGTATTTGTTGTTATAGCGGCAACAGAAATACATCATCTGTGAAAATTTCAACTGTCTAGCTATCACGGTTCATGAGATCCAGCCTGGTGACAGACAGACAGACAGCGGAGTCTTCGTAATAGGGTCCCGTTTTTACCCTTTGGGTACGGATGCGTCTACTCATACCTCTGAGTAGCAGATACATTATCTACATAATAAATAGCCCTATTTCGTTTGTGTACGCCGTAGGTCAAACGTCCGAACAAAATGCCCTATGACCTTTGACTTTTTATTTTAGATGGCCCACCAGGGGCCGTACCGGCTAACGCATCGATTATCGAAAAGTCTGCCGGGTTGAAACTCGGCAGACTTTTCGATTATTGATGCGTTAGCCGGTACGGCCCCTGATCGAAGGTTGACCCTACCGAAAAATATTAATTTCTCCGGATTTAGAACTCATTCAGTTAAAAAATAATACTATTCGGTAGCTAATATCAAGTAAAAAAAGTGTAAACTTGCAAGTTTAATTATGTCATTAAAAAATACTAAAGTCAATTTTATTTCGAAATGAGTGTTTTTTTATTGTTTCTTACATATTCAAACGCTCAAAACGATCATTTCGTTAAGTTTCGTTACAATGGGCGTAAGTTGAATGTTCATTATTTAAACACGTTTTTGTTGCTTTCTCGTTTGTTCGTTTGTTTGTTTCTCCACAAAGTTTGCATTCGATTTTATACTAGCTTCCAACTACATACCTAGCTTCCCGATGAGAGATGAGAAAATATAGGTCAGAAGTTCAGAACTGAAGGCAATGCAATATTACGGTGTCATTGAGCTGATCTGATGCTGGAGTTGGAGGAAGGCCACAGGAACTCTATGATGAGCTCATACAACCCTATAGAGTTTGGGCTCGTTAGAATCGTCTTGACGAGTACTCTAATGGGAGACGAGGTCCAGGGTCTGATGATGACGCCTGAAGGCCGTGCCATAGGAACTCAATATTGAAACCGTGAAACCCCATCGAGTTTAGGCTCGTCTTGACGAGTTCTTTGTTGGGAAATAAAAAAAAACATTGTAATCCAAAGACATTGTAATACTAATACCTTCCATCATCTATACCATATGATCATCGACACAAAGAGATGATCGAAGGTTATAAACAGTAGGGATATTAAAATTAATCAAAAAAACAGATCCTGGGTTTCAAAAATTTACTATACTTACCGTATCTCGTAGTGTTAAGTAAGTATCATAAAATTCCATAACCGAATAATCGCGGCCGTCTACTTTAGCCAAAATTTAATTTAAAAATCCAGTCAAAGAATACGATGAAGAAAAAGGATTAGGTAGGGACCTACTCTTCTTGGCAGTCGGAAAAATAGAGATTTAAAACACGTTGTACCTACCTATGTTATGTATGTAGGTGTCCATAGTTGCTCCCAAGAGAGTCTATAAAAAGAGACTGACCAACAACAGGCAAAGGAACCGCATTGTGAAGTATGGTTATCATAGAGACCGTAGCATTTTCAGACTTTTCACTTCGAACATGGATTTGATGTCTAAAACTTATATCAATCCCAACTTAAATGTTTCGAAAGCGAAGCGATAACGAAGACTTGCAAACGTTATTGGCTATCTTTGACCATTGTAACTACCTACGCAGCGTAGCGGAATTTACTAGTGTCGGAGGTCAAGCTAGTATAGTTGCAAATAAATCGATTTTAAACAGGGAATGTTAACGTTATTTTTGAATATAACGTTATTTCTTACTTTTTTTACCGTTAATTTTAACATTAACGTTATGTCAATAAATAACGTTAATTTTAACGTTAATTTGAGAAATAACGTTAAATTTAACGTTATTTACTGAAATAACGTTAATTTTAACGTTATTTCTTCCTTTTTTTACCGTTACTTTAAAATTAACGTTCTTCCAATTAATAACGTTAATTTTTTACCGATAATTTTACCGGTACTAAATTTAACGCTATATTTAACGTTAATTTTACCGGTAAAATATTTTTAACGTTATTTTTACCGGTAAATTTACCGATTAAGTGGTAGACATTATTCAATCCCTAAAGGGGTCAAATGGGGTTGAAATTTTGTATGGAAAAAATATAAAATAGATATTACGACTTGAAACTTCGTAGGAGTACTTCTATAAACAAATGACCAAACATATATTTCGTAAATTTTTAAGTCCAACATAGTGGCTATGTTACAATCCCTAAAAGGATAAAATGAGTTTCATGTTTTGTATGAAAAAATAATATTAAATAGACATTTCGACGTAAAACTTCGCACGAGTAGTTTAAAAAAACTATCAACTTTAAAGGCAAAGACTTATTTTGTGATTTTCCAATAATCAACCCCTTATGGGTAAAAGGAATAAATAAATACATATAATAGAATAGAATAGAATATCATTTATGTGCATATGATTATAGGGTTCACTGAAGGTCTTTAAAAGATCTGCCTATTCAACTATTAACAATAGCATGCAAACATTATTTTAAATTAAAATTAAAAAGTATTTTTTTTCATTAATCGATATGGATGTCGTTATTGAGGTTTCATACGATGTTGATTACGCAAACGGTATTTATTTTGAAGTCCAACACGGTGGCCATGATTTAACCTCTAAAGGGGTGAAATGGGGATAATTTTGTATGTTTTTTTTTATTAAAAGACATTTCGACTTGAAACTTCGTACGAGTACTTTTAAAAACTAAGCAAAAACACGTATTTCGTGATTTCCCGAAAAAGTTTGTTTGTTTACTTACTAACTCCCCTGCATTTATTTTAGTGTCCAAGACGACACGGTGGACATTATTTAACACCTAAAGGACTGAAACGGGGGTTAAAATTTTAAATGGAAAAATAATACGGGAACGGGAACAGGAATGAGAACGAGAACTAATAATATTAAAAATGTGAAAGTTAAATGTTTGGATGTTTCTTACTCAATCACGTAAAACCGGCTGAATGGATTTGGAATAGCACACAGATAGTTATAGCCTATGATAAAACATTGATACTTTTTATCTTGGTCAAAGGTTAAATAGCGATTTTCCGAATGTCCACGCGGGCGAAGTCGCGGGCAAAAGCTAGTTACATATAAAACAGTCGTGCAATAATTAAAGAGGTCGATAAACAAATTTTGACCTCTTTATCTTTATTTTTAAAGCATTAATTAATGTATATTAACCGTGGTCGTGGTTTCAAACCCGATTCTGGTTTAAAACTGGTTAATTTGCAATACAAAAACCGTCGTAAAAACAATTATCATTGCGTAGAATACTTATCCAACCAGACAAACAAAACATTGTACCCACTCAACCAAAATGCTAGCTGAAACTGTCAACCAAAATTTATAACAATGGATAGGTAGTAGAACTAAACAAAAACATCATAATTAAGTATAAGTAACTACCGCTTCGTTGTCTCGTCACTCACCAACCGGACCCACTACGTTTGTGAGGTTAGGGTACATAAGTACGAGTTAGATGTGAGTCATGGCTTGATGGTTGAGTCGCACTCGCACGCGTACTACGAAAATGACTCAGGCTGGCTCCTCATGTCTTGCGAGACCCTTGATGTGTCAACTCCTCGGAATCTGCGATGTCTGTCTGCATAAGAATCGACGTCACTAACTGGTATTGGTAAATAGGTACAGTTAGAAGGTAAACGAAAGCATTGAAAATACCTGTCTTTTCTGTCTGTAAGTAGTTAAAAATTAAATTTCATAGGTAAGGACCTAATAATTACTTCGTTTGATAAAATACCGAAAATAAAATAAAGAAAATAACAATATTTTACTAACATAAACGTAGCTTCTGACTCAACCCCTCATCCAGACTCAGACGAAACAAAAGCCCAACAAGCAAAATCATGAACAACAAAGTCAATAAACAGGTGATCCGAAAACGAATCAATACATTTTATATGAGATACGTAAAATATGACTTAGGTTCATAAAATATGACTATATTATGGCAAAGGAAATTAATAAACTATGTTCCATACTATTTTCTTTGTCGATAAACGAATAAATGTAGCGAAATTTGGTTTTAGAGAAATGTGTGGCAATATCTTATTTACCTTGGAAAAGTGTGATTACTTGGATTGTTTCTTTTAGTCACATCACAATTACTTAGAGTACAAGACACCATAGCTCCACGATACCTTTATTTTAAATTCTAATTAAGATTAAAAAATATTTTAAACAAACTGTGATTGCTCATTTGCTAGGCGGGACGCTAGGGGCTCTTACTGTAAAAAATGTTGGCACATGTCACTTGATCCTTTGTCTCTTTTTTACATAGACCGTGGCCGTATGACGTTAACTTCTCTTTTCCACGCTTTGTTGGTCTTCTTGAGCGCAGCGAAAATTTTTCTATGTCTATGAGCAAAATTCATAATCAAATATCATATCGGAAATGTCAGGAAAAGTACTTTTATTTGGAATGCTATGCTATGGAAAGGCAAAACGAAGTTCCTCACAAATAAAATAATAAATGAAGAGAAATGTAAAATTAGTTAGGTAGGTACTGTATTTGGTTTGGATCAAATGAATCTTATGGATGGAGAATAATCAGCAAATTATGAAATTCTCTCTCAAATAACGTTCACTGAACGAACGCTCAAACAAAACCGTCGACAATAATTATCGGTCCATTGAGCCAATGACACACGTTGTTAAACAATTTGTTAATAAACCATGACTCATATCGATACTGAATAATGATATCAAATGTTTAACTAATCGTTTATGTAGGTAATGGCTAAATGAAACATTTAGTCATCTTTTGGGTGTTGTTGTTATTGGTTAATTACAAACACTGGTTGTATTAGGATGTAGGTAGTCATTTAGTATGGCAAGCAGCCTACAAAAGAAGAACCTAAACTCGTGAAAAATAAGTTTCCTACTTTACAATCTGTATTGACGATCAATTTCGTGGGCGTACTAATAATGATTGTTGACGATTTGAGGATGTTCAAACTAAAATTTTATATCTGCCATAAACATCCGAGTAGCAATGCAAATTATATTTGCTATCGTGCGACGTCGGCATTACCGGCTGATGGATGGGTTTGAGTAGCTGTTGACCTTTGACCTGATTGTTTAAAGCGAACGCCTTTGCAAAATGGTTTCTGAACCTTATTCAAACTTGGAGAGGTCACAAGCACGCTTTCAACGTAGATTAGACAGACTTGTTTCCTCTGACTTAAGAATGCTTGACACAAAGCCTTTGTTCACAAGATTTTCTTTTCTTTTTTTTAATATTTTGGAGATCTTGCAGTCTTGATTTGGGAATTTTCATAATTTCTAGCTGATAACTTGACCACTTCTTTTACAAACTTAAAAACTTTCACGTTCGAAATCGAATTTCATCACACGAGACTTCCAAAATAGAAAATATTTATTTTTTATCCTTCTAAGATGATAAAAGAAGACTCAAAATGACTAAATGAAGGAAACTAGTAAACATCGTGTAGAATTCTAATGTGTTTTAGAAGCATTGTATTGAAAACACGTTTGTCGAAGGAATACTAATGACAACGACAATGTTCTTGAATCAGTGACTCATAATTGATACGCGTTGGTGACAAACATACGGCGGACGAGATATGATGGTGTGCCAGAGCGTTGAAATAAGCGTGGGACTGAAATTAATTTTGATCTCAGAAACAAAACGACAAAATAGCACGAAAATGTGAATTCAATCGTCGACTTCGTAATGTCAAATAACGAAATGAAATCGAGCATTAAAATTGGAAAACGGATGCATCATGAATGAGCTAATATTATAATTATGGAATAAATAATTACATATAAACAAGAAAGTGAGCTCTTTCTAATGAAATTCCAGAATTACGTAAATTTAAAAGCTTAGGATTTCTTTTTTGGTAAACGTTTTCGTTTCTCGTCAATTGATTCATTATTATTTCGCTTGTTTGACAGTTATTTATGTTAAAAATACTGTGAAAGCATTCATTACCTATTTATCGGATTCGTATGCAATGCTAGTCTTTTGTGAAAACTATCAATAAGTATTGATAAAAATATTCAATTTTTATATCTTTTTAAACTGTAAATTATTAATAATGTTTGAATTAAGTAGGTAACTATAATTTAATGTGTGCGTTTTGTGGTGCAAAAATTGTACATATTTATTAGTGAAAGTTATATCAAATATTCACACGTAAAGAAAATGAAATTCTCAACGAGTATGGCTGTTCTCAAACTAGAACAGTGACCAATTATGCGTGAATCTGATGATAGCATTACACGTATGAACGCACTGTGTGCCTGTGATCTGACGCAAACTGCCCCACTTGCTATTAATAGGCACACAACCCTAACTGACACATACCATGTGGATTAATATGTCTTTACTTTAATCTTCAAACTATTTTATTCCTAAAGCTATTCTGTTAGGGCCTGGTTTAGCTTGAGACTTACAAGAAAAAGGACCTCGACGTTCTTCGCTAAAGGGATCGATTCTTTTACGTTTTTTTTTTCTACTTCTTGGGTATTTTTTTTTACTTTTATCAAAACGGCTGTCTATTTTTGTTTGGTTATAAGAATATTGACCTACTTACTTTATTTTTGATTTGAACGAAAGTGAAAAGATTGTCCTAGTTTCACATTCTTTAAAGCGTATAACATTTTTGAAGTTTTACTCTTGTTAGAATTCCTATTACTTATCTAATTTGTTCGCAATGCCTTATCTCCCATGTGTTTACTGCGAGGTATCTTTTACCATATCGAGTAATAAAACGGTTCTTTTAATTACTGATATCCTAATATGGTCAGCTTAGATAAGTCTTTCAACGTTTTATCTGGAATGCATGCGGCATACACTGCAGTATTGGCGGCGATTTCTGCCCAAATATGGTGCTTTACCGGCTACGGCTCCCTCATTTCGAATCTCACCCACCGTTTGAAAGATTTGATGAAAACTCTGCTCTGTTACCGTGAGAATAAGGTTTATACTGTGTTGTTGAATCTAGCAGCGAGAGGGGGAGTTTTGGATCGATCAGACACCGCCGCCCGCCCTTGACCCTAGCCTTGCTTGCATCCAGCGATGGCCGCCACACGACAATTTCAAATTGAGGGCGAAGCCTCTACTACGTAACCTTCACCTATGCTTCATCAATTCAAAAATACAGATGGGCCGGTAGAGTTATTGCCAGTTTGTTAAAATTAACTTCAACTAGGAACCTACACAGCTATTAGCAGTCTCTTATGCAACATAAATTAGGTAATGGCTTGTACTATTATTTATTCTGTGGTAAGGTCACATTGATTAAACAGTTAAAGAATCAATCCTGTCTGTCCCACTAGTCCCATTGACCCAGTCCCATGATGGGACAGGTTCTTTCGACTCTGGATAAGAAAATTAGATCATTCCATTTGTGTGTCATGGCCAAAATAAAGAATGTAGTTCAATTTCAGGAAACTAGGTAACATCCTTGGTAGAAAATGATATTGATATGTAGGGAAAATACCTACGCCATGGCCAATCTTATTTAGATTATTTGTAAAATAACTGAAATCTTACTAACATAAAAAACTCGTGCTTGACAAAAACTAATTAAATTGTTTCCTTGTAAGAAGCTGTAAATTTAATACTCGTCTGTTGTTTATTCTAATGACTAATCAACTTATCAGTTGAAGAATGTTTGAGATTTCTATGTGTTTATTATGTCATTATGATATACGTGGGATACATTCAGAGCAAATTAAAGATAAGCAAAGTATGTTAATTGATCATTACGAGTATGTCATTAACTTTAAATTAATTTAGAAAAAATCTACTGACTATTATCATATCACAGATTTTATGACAGATCAAAAGGGCGTTTGTCCTCAGCAAAAACTCAGATGGCACTTCCGCAAAGTGCCATGTGAGTTTTTTGTATTTAAAACGCTGATTTTCGTAATGATCTACATATAGGTGTTTGCAGTTTGTATATGGTTGAGTAGGTACTTTACATTGTTTTGTAATGAGACGCTTAAATTTCCTTACAAAACCAACGATGCCAAATTACCAACATATTCCAAATGCTGCGCTTCATGAATCCAAAAATAAATAGTAGATAATTCATCTGACGATTTGAATCAAAATGTGACCTATCTAATCAGTCAATACTTCGTGCGTTGCTGGTATTGCGTATTGCGTAGACTTCGTCTACAGCATCCAGAAATAGTGCACCGTGACGTCATAACGACGCCGGTACGCGGGTGTGTCTGCTAATTATAACCTGGTATATTTGGAACACCGCTGTAGGTCAGTCAACTAGGAAATCTCTATTTACAACAGGTTCATCCCGTCCAAGTTTAAGGTCGCTCTTGTGTTGGCTGCGTTGCATGAGTATTGCTAGTGCAGACGCAACGATTACGTGACGAAACTTTGTTATGACCTAGGTCCTAGCCTAGTAAGTACAAACCTTTCCCTACTATTGATTCTATAATTTGTGGTGATTCCATCAACAATTGACTCGTATTTAACGGTAGCTGATCAAAAGAAGAATTATTATTCCGAATGAAAACACAGAAATCACATACTGATTAATAGGTACGGAAGAGAGAGTACAGATAAACAAGTCAAAATCACGCGACACTGGTGTCTATTATTGTTGGTGATATAAAGATCAATTGAAGTATAAAATTAATTAACTATGAGAGTAAGTACTTAAGAAGAAGTAATTCTCTGATCTCAGTTCTGACTTCCGAGCCTAATTTCTAAATGCCTCTGACATTCTCGTTTGTTATTGGAAAAAAAGGAGAGCTTAGGTAATCTAGATAGCCAGTCAACTGACCTCAATATTTCCATGAAAGTAATTGTTTTCAACATGATAACTGTTTTAATAATCATTATTGCCCGTAATAGCATGTCCGCTATTGACCAATATTGACTAATGATATCCGCCCATACTAATGCCCCATATTTTCTATCGACAACGCACATCAAAACCAGTTTTGTCAATGCTCAATGATTTTATATGAACGCTAGTAAATGTGCGATCGCTGGTCGACTTGCAAGGTCGCAAATTTGTGTCAAAGAGATCTTCAACGGTACTCTCGTCTTTCACTTTTAACATAGTGGCCATAACTGCACAAACGCGATCATGAGAAAGCCAGGATGGGAGTTAAAATGCACACGTATACCGGTATAAATTATTTATTAAAAATATTGTTAGTGACTCTCATAAATTAATCAAAAATCTTGTCAAAATTGAATTTACGTAATATGCATATTACGATACCTTACAACCTATTTAAATACTGTACTTAAATAATAAATCACAAGCGTAATTTGAGCCGCCCAGATCGGGGACTGGTGTAGGGCATCATAAATTAGGAACAGTCATTTTTGTCGCAGTTTAGAAGCACTTCCTGTGAACGATTGAGGGGCCGGACTCATCGTACTCCTGTTTCGAGATCCACATTTGTTGGAAGGTCGACAGGGAGGCGAGGATGGAACCACCGATCCATACGGAGTATTTCCTTTCAGGTGGTGCGATGATCTTGATCTTCATCGTGGATGGTGCGAGGGCTGTGATCTCCTTCTGCATACGGTCAGCGATACCAGGGTACATGGTGGTACCACCGGACAATACTGTGTTGGCGTACAAGTCCTTACGGATGTCGACATCGCACTTCATGATCGAGTTGTAGGTGGTTTCGTGGATGCCGTTAGCTTCCATACCCAGGAATGAGGGCTGGAAGAGGGCTTCTGGACAACGGAACCTTTCGTTTCCGATGGTGATGACCTGTCCGTCGGGAAGCTCGTAGGACTTCTCGAGCGAGCTGCTGGAGGCGGCGGTGGCCATCTCCTGCTCGAAGTCGAGCGCGACGTAGCAGAGCTTCTCCTTGATGTCGCGCACGATTTCACGCTCGGCCGTGGTGGTGAACGAGTAGCCACGCTCGGTGAGGATCTTCATGAGGTAGTCCGTGAGGTCACGGCCGGCCAAGTCCAACCGGAGGATGGCGTGCGGCAGCGCGTAGCCCTCGTAGATGGGCACTGTGTGGGACACACCGTCGCCGGAGTCGAGCACGATACCGGTGGTACGACCGGACGCGTACAGCGAGAGCACGGCCTGGATGGCCACGTACATGGCGGGTGTGTTGAAGGTCTCGAACATGATCTGCGTCATCTTCTCTCTGTAACCAAAGGGGCGGTCGTTAGCGGCTGGCTAGGCTCGGACACGGGCGGGCGCGGGTCGTGGTCGCCGACTAGCGGGCGGTACATACCTGTTGGCCTTAGGGTTGAGGGGGGCCTCCGTGAGCAGCACGGGGTGCTCCTCGGGCGCGACACGCAGCTCGTTGTAGAAGGTGTGGTGCCAGATCTTCTCCATGTCGTCCCAGTTGGTGACGATGCCGTGCTCGATGGGGTACTTGAGCGTGAGGATGCCTCTCTTGCTCTGGGCCTCGTCGCCGACGTACGAGTCCTTCTGGCCCATGCCGACCATCACGCCCTGGTGGCGCGGGCGGCCCACGATCGAGGGGAACACGGCGCGCGGCGCGTCATCGCCCGCGAAACCGGCCTTGCACATACCGGACCCATTGTCCACCACCAACGCGGCTACTTCCTCGTCGCACATTTTGATTTAGTCTGAAATAGTCAGAAGATGACTTATTAGTTTACCTGTTAACCCAATAACGACAGTCCTAAATTCCTATGCAATAATCACTGAGTCACGAGATTTATCACTTCACTGAATTCCGAATTACGTAATCAATAATGACGTCACCTGCACACTTTTCATATAAACTCTTTAAACTATAAACTACTTCGCGTGATAACAATTAAGTTAAATTGATTAAAAGTTGATGAAAGCAGGCAAGTGAAACTTACTTTTAAATTAAGTTTATGACTAGGCAACGAGTACGCTCCGTGCCGTTCTGTTGGCCACTACTAAATGAGCGCCGGCACGTGAGGAAAAACTATATAAACGGGCCTTATCAGCGCTCACACACTATCGGTAACAATTTATTTCCACCAATCACGAGCTGGCTCCAGTTTTGTCACCATATATGGAGATGCGGTAAACATGTTCGTAGTGCCAGGGTTACCAGAGCTCAGTTTCGTAGAGCGCTTGCCGTTACGTGGAGGCGCGAGTTCCATTGAAAGCGTCTACAAAAAACCTTGTTTCAAATGAGAATCGAGATGTAGAATATTTAAAGCACCATGTTGTGTCTACAGAGGCCATTGAGTTGCATTATAATGAACAATAATAACATGACAGAGATGACACGCGTTACGTATTGTGCGTATCGTAGCGTACGGTCAATTTGTTAACTCTATAAAGAGTAGGATTTTCATTATTTAATAGGTACCTAGTAATGATTTGGAGTTTGATTTATTTAATAATTATTATGATGACTAATAATCTAAACTTAAAATTAATACGGATAACATTCCAAGTAAACAATGGATAGAAATATCCAGTTGCGGTTGTTATTTGTGGTATTTATTTTCCTATTAACATTGAGTGTAGTCTGATTTAATTTTCATACAAGCAGGTAAAATGTTGTTATGTTTCATTGGAAGATGCTTCATTTATCAAAGAGTTTTCGAAAATGTTTAAATGATGCTAATAAAATCATCAACATCGTACATCATCAGAGCGATTAGAATAGAATAAATAGAATAGAAAAATATTTATTTCAGACAACTATTTTAAAATACATAAAATGAAATAAGATGAAATATTCAGACCACTACTAAGCTCTTGGCTCTAAGCGGGGTACCTAGGTGTGCCAAATTTGCGATATTTCAATTTTTTTTTAAATATTTTCCCATAATAGAGTTTTGCTTTAAACAAGAACTACACTTATAGGACTTTATAGAATACCTAATAAGTGATATTAGGAAATGTTTCCCTTTTACAGCATAATATTACCAAAATATTGGAGAAAATTGTCAAACTGGTATCATTGCAGGTGTGACACGTTGATAACTAACATATTACAGCGTATTGATAAGAAATATGATATCATACAATATACGCTTACGTGGCACACCAAACATTTGGCCCATAATATGAAATTTGAGAAGATATAAGTTTCTCTAATTTCGCCGGTGCTTTCTCTGTGAGTCGGCGTTTTACACTAATTACTGTCTGGGTATCCGAGTTAGGTGTTTAATTAGATGAAATTCTAATAGAAACGTATTCTATGTGCATTATAACTGTCTGAGATAATTATGAACTGTGTACCTAAGCTACGGTTTTGATACTGAATTTTTTTAATGATTAATTTATTTAGAACGTACGGTATAGTCTCGTGCTGTAAATTAGAAATGTGAATGGCCATTTGGATGTGGTGCCATGTTTTGGTTTGAGCCTTTTTTTGTTGTTGTAGGTGTATTGTTACGTGGTCGTTAGCGAGCAGGTAGGCGCAGGTATGTGGTGAAGAGGTAAAACGAGGGCACACTTGGGCTCAGTCATAATTCTGCGGCATTTCGCCACATTTTGACGCAGTGTCCCGTAATAAATCATGCAAGATTGAATATACAGGGTGGATTTTTGAGACGGTACATTAAGGGCAGGTTCCTTAATCCATAATCCATCCATAACTTTTAAGATATTCTGAACTGCATTCACAGATTTTGGAATACAGTTCAGAATATCCTAAAAAGTTATGCATGGTCTCCAGGTACCTACCTGCCCTTAATGTATCGTCTCAAAAATCCATCCTGTATGTTTCTGCTTTCTTTTCAGGCTTGTGGGAATACCAATTTTGTGTGTTGTATACTTACGCTCTACCACAGAAATATCGCACCATCTACATCACAAATTTGAAAATACCACTTGAATATATCGGTTTCTGATTTAGGAACAAAATTCTATAGAAGTTAAGCAGTCGCTTCGTTGTTTAAATTTTCTAAGCTTCTAACATGGAAAGGAGTAATTGTTCAACTTTCTGTGTACTAAACAACTTAATTAAGATCGTTATATCCAACGGTCGGTGAGTAAGAATGCTGTGCAGTGCCATTATAATTATTATCTTAGTTTCTTTTTTCGCACATTTGTAGACCAAATTAGCTTATTACACAGCATTAACAGCACCCCTTACACGCAAGGGTATTACATAAGACGGAAACCATCGAGGAAAGTGAAATGGTGAACTTTTAGAAATTATTAAGTTTAGTAATTTGTTTGTATTAATTTACATTTTAGAAATATTATGTTATGATAAAAAAAATAAACCAAATAACCATAGAGAAAAACCAATTTCACAGTTTTCTGCGCGTATTAATTGCGTGGTGCACAGAAAAAAAATCCAAAAGTTCAGAGCAATTTTAACGCGATTTTAACTTGTCTTTCAATTCCGGGAGCAAAAGTCTCTACAATAATATCGTAATCTAAAATCCTGTGAAACAAAAATTAAAATTCCCTTTACTAAAATTAATAAAATTAATAGTTCTTCCTCATCGATTCGAATAAAATACGCATCAAAAACATACCTACCTACAAGGAAAATGTCCAGAATAGTGGAAAAAGGCGTGGTATATAATATGTTGCTCCCGCTTAGTCACAGTTATATTTAATACCCACTTACTTAATTTTAGTAGATTGCAGTTGTCTGCGGGTATCGATCCCCTGCCCCGTGCATGGGGCGCGGCGCAGCGACTCCGCATGGGGTTGCACACAGGTCTCAGGGTCAACAAAATATTTATGGCAATGGGATTTTCAAATTCACATCCATGAGGTTCTTTTCTCCCATAGAGTTATAGATCCGTGCAGAAATGACTTTCCACTTGCAACGATCCTTTCGCCTCTCTCTACATCTCTGCTCATTCCACTTAAGCGGCCCTTATTTGTACTAGGTAGGTATCATGTATTCTGTGCCCTTATTTAGATCCTTTTTTAACTAGACCAATAACTGCGTGAAAAGCACTGACTGCTATTTTCTCCTGAAATGACCAATTTGATTAGAATAAATAGACTATTGTGCCGTTATGCTTGAAGTGAATGAGGACCCTATAGATGTTATTCCTATAACATCTTTTATAGGAATAACCTGAGATCTTTAATTCCTATACCAATCCATGGGGATTGGTGTAGAAATTAAAGATCTCAGGTTCTTGAAACTTGAAAGATCATATTCATTTAAATTGGTAAGTACCTAGTAGTAATTATTCACATCCTTAAGGGGCGGTAATAGGAAAACATGGTTTGCGCGGGCCATATCTTTATATAGAAAACGTAAACTGGTAGCCACCAAAAAAATCATATGACAAGCTAAAGAGTTTACCTAGTTGCTACAAACATTAAATTGCGTATAAACCTCACAGATGATAGTAAAAAAAAATCAGAATATAATCAAAAGCGGTTGTCGCGGGCCATATTTTTGGCGTAAATAATAGCGTAAACGTATTGAATTCTACATCAAAATACACTTTAACGTACTGTGCAGTTGCTCCAATAACTTTTTTTCAAGAAAAATAATTGGGCTAAAGATAATGATGAAAAAACAACGAAAAATATCGAAAAAGTGCAGAAGTGAGGTTATTTTCCATACTCTTTTACACGTAAAGAAAAAGCCAGAGACAAATGATTTCGCGTAACGGAGCCTTAAGCATAAAGTTATTATTATAGGCCGGATTTGCGGTGGCAGGAATACAAACTTGCTAGTGATTACCAAATTATCGTAAATGTTTTTATATATCGATGTTTTGAAAATATTTTTGAAGTGGAACTTCTTTGATCGCGTCTGTATTTATTTTTTGTATTTTACCAAGGAGGATGTGTTTCTTAAAAAATTGACATTCTACTGTGAGTGTGCTATCTTTGCATCAAGAAAAACTGCAGTGAATTTTATTATTTATACATTTCACGATTTTCACTTTTCTTAATGTAGCTAGGTAATTTCTACTATTTCCGACAGTAAGTCTATATATCACGTTACATAATTATAGTTTTTTTATCGATAAATTACACAAATAGATAATCAAGTTGTCTACGCACTATTAAACGTCATTTTATTCGTGCTACTGCAAATCCGGGGTCTGGTTATTATGGCATCCTAGTGTGATACCATGTATGTATTACCATAGCATAGATAGTGTAATAATTAGTGCCCTCTCTTCCACGCCTCTTTAAAAGGAATAGTTTAAAATTTTTCATTTAGGTAAGTACTTATCTCGATCGTCGTGGAGATCCTTAGGGGAGGCCTATACCCAGCAGTGGGTGTCGTGCGGCTGATATGATGATGATGATGAAGTACTTATTTAATATTAAACCTAAGCAGAGCTATGTGTTCCTGGCTTTTTATAAGACCTATTCTAAAGATCATTACATAATTAGATATTTAATTTAGGGGTCTGTATGACATACATATTTGGCTTTTTGACACCACAGAGGCCTTTTTGATCCTTGTTGTGTTCACAACTAAAGTATTGACAACCCTGCGTACATTTGTGATGACTCGCCTGCCCACACCCTCGTCTGGGGATTAGTTGGGAAGAAATTTCCAGGAAATATGAAAGGAATTGAATTTTTGCAGTTATTAGAAAGCTTCGACAAGAAAAGATTCGGAGCGAAATCCGTATCTTAAAGCAGGTTTTAAATAAAAAACCGGTCAAGAGCGAGTCGGACTCGCGCACCGAGGGTTCCGTACAATCATAAATATATTTGGATATGTTATTTTAGGACAGTCTTTAAAAAAGTAGGATAAACGGCAGACAAGTGGAAGGGCGAACAGGCGGACAGTTAATTTACAAATATTGCTTATGGTGACTGAAAAACGTTTCAGCCACTCCACATTGCAAAATTTTAATGTCCCCACTGCTGGGGCACAGGCCTTCCTTATGGGTGGATAAGGAGGACGGGCCATAACCCACCACGCGGGCCCAATGCGGATTGGTGGGTGTTCTTATTTGCAAAATAGTTGGGCAAATGTCATCTTAAACTATTCCAAATTTCAAGTTGATACCATTAGTAGTTCTCGAGATATCCAGCTGTGACAGACAGACAGACAGACTGAGTCACACCATAAGGGTTCCTTTTTTACCATTTTGGTACGGAACCCTAAGAAGTACTTATGTACGAGTAAGCTTGTATGCTTGTATAAAAGACTCTACTCTCCAAAGGAAGAACAAAGAGCCAGCCTATTTTTTATTTTTATTTAAAACTGGTTTCAGTCGCCCGTTTTGAAAACTCTATGGCTGTATGAGCTAGACCTCGCGTTTGTGGCATTTTGAACATTTTTCCAAATCGACTGTAATGAAAACGAAAAACTGAATCAAGAAAAATAAATCTATATTATTGAACCTGCTTACAAAATTTTACGAGAATCGGCTGAGAAATGCAAGCTGTAGAGGATAACAGACGGACAGACATACCAAAGCATTTTTGCCCAAGTTGAAACGGAGACGCTTCGCGCTCGCTCGGATTGGTTGATGAAAATCAGATTCCTTTTTAGGGTTCCGTACCCAAAGGGTAAAAACGGGACCCTATTACTAAGACTTCGCTGTCCGTCTGTCTGTCTGCCTGTCTGTCACCAGGCTGTATCTCATGAACCGTGATAGCTAGAAAGTTGAAATTTTCACAGATGATGTATTTCTGTTGCCGCTATAACAACAAATACTAAAAACATAATAAAATTAATATTTAAGGGGGGCTCCCATACAACAAACGTGGTTTTTTTTGTCGTTTTTTGATACGGAACCCTTCGTGCGCGAGTCCGACTCGCACTTGGCCGGTTTTTTTTTTTTTTGAGAAATTGCAAAGAATTTGACATTGTTTTATCCAGAAGTTAGTAATTTAATTACCCACCATATCCCAATGGCAGTGGTTGAAGATAAAGTAAATAATGTTAATATCAAATATCTTGAAGGTCTATCTCTCTTCCTACACTACATTCCTTAACAATCATATCGCAAAACCTAATTATGATTAAAATTGTCGTTTACGTCCATGATAAGGATTACTTGGTATAGCCAATGACTTTTAAATTTCTATCTGATTTTACAGAAATTAATCAAAATTATTACATAGGTTATATACTTATTTATACTTATTTAGAATCTAAGTATATTACTTACTAACTTCTACGAACAAAGGTTAACTTCAAGCTACTACGTTGTATAGGTATCTACATGCTTAGTAAACTTATGGTTCTAAACTTTTTTTTATTTATTTATACAAGACTTGACGATACTTCGTTTCAAAACTTTTACCAAAACATTTAACGGTAGAGTCGATTTGCATTTATTTCCTGACGTTGAAATACCTACTCATTTTCAGATAGCTTTCAAAGATTGTAGCTGAAAAGGTGCTAAAAGACTAAAAAACGGAAAATATAAACTAAACACCACAAAAAACTTACAACAACGCGAAAATCTGAATGAATTTTCCGGAGAATAAAAAAGATGCTTTTGTTTATAATTTTTCGTTCGACTTAGTTTTTCTTCTTCTTTATCTTTCTTCTATTTATTATTTAACAAATATAAAAATCAAGATATATACAATATTTTTTAACAGCAGTTAAAAGTAACTTAAAATTAAATGTTTTAAAAATACGACGAGGAAATCTTGCAATCATAAAACACATACATGAGTCATTTAGGTACACGAGAATTGATCGTGAACTATTTGTTAGTGAGTCATCGACATCATCATACTTTTGTATTTACTTACTTCTACCTAAGTAGGTACCTACTATACTATTAAAAGTAAATTGTTGAATCGTAGTACTTACTGGCACATAATTTTTGATAATATACTGCATCAATGTTCGTATTATCATATAATACTCACAGTTTTTATTAAAATGACCTCACGTTGACGTGTTTTTTTATTAGAAAAAGATATCAGAAAAGAATTTGAGCTACGTGTCTACTTGTTTATTATAACAAAATACCGAAGTTAATGATACACACAAATTCATTTAGTTACAGGAAAATTATTACTTACGCAGTACAGAAGGGTTTTTGCACAGAATGTGTTTTATTTTGTTTTTTGTGTGATTTCTGTTTAACTTTTAATTATTAATTGGTTGTTGTTCGGTGTCACTGGTGATGGTGACACAGACAGAGGTTATAGAATATTAATTTGTTGCTGTTACAAGAGGCTTTATCCAGATTGTGGTAGCTGCCTAGGCAGACAAGGAACTTTGCCCATTTGCTTTTAAACCAAATTCTGCAGATCGATTGGTTTCCAAAGACCAGAGTTAAGGGATGGGTTATTGCCAATAATGGTTTATGGGCTACGAGAGCCATCTTCTTCCTGCTTAAACTGCAAGGTGCTTTAACGTCTCGTTTGAAAGATTCCAATATCGACGGATCTTCCTTCATTCAACTGGAACTCTCGGTACAGAGGGTCGGGAGAAGACAATTTCATTCTTTTTGTTGATTATTATACTATTATGATATTCCATCTCATTTCTGAAATAAATATAATTGTCGTTTACCCATAGAGGTAATATTTAGGGTGTAATCTTAGAATAATTACACGGTGTAATAAACATTTCGGTTGATCGAAGGTTGACCTAGCCAGCCCTATAGCTAATATGACACGTAATCAAATTAAACGTTGATCGATTAAGGCACATTATGGCACGACGACGGGACTTGTAAAACGTTTATGAGTGCTCAAACATTACATAACATAATAAAATCAAGCAATTTGCTTACTTCTGTCGCTCTTTTATACTAAGAATAAGTTCTAGTTGAAAATTAGCATAAATTATTTATAGCTTGGAGCATTATTTATTTATCCGTCTCATATAACAATAATTATTAGTAATGTATTATTATTTATTACAAACGGGTGAATCAGAAGTTTATTGTAAATAGCTTTAGTGTCTGTGTTTTCAGGAAAACTGCCAAACTTAGAATAATAATTAAGAAGTGTTATGTGTTAGTTTTTTTATTCTTTGGACTTATTGATCAATTATATGTATAGTGCTTAATTTAAGTTGAACATGTCTGTAACTTGCTGATGTTTTGTTTGATTTCAGGAAATCAATATTTGTAGGTATCAATAAGTAAACATACGAATATGTTGGACAATGGAATTTGGCACTGACAGATTCAAAATTACAGACTTGCCTGCTGAAACTGTAAAATTAAATTGATAGTTTATCAGTAGTTAGGTATTATAATACCTGGCATAACAACTTAATAATTTCCATGTACCGATATCGAATACCGGTTACCTAATCAGAGGATATCGACTCAAATGTGATGTCGATTGAATCGCGCTCGATCGCTCATTAATCGCATTATCAGCTGACTTCAAGGACACCTTTTAATCTCTACGCTCGTAGGTACCGTAAAATATTTATCAATGTCTAATCTAAACTTTAGTGCTTATATTGGCATCAGTCGTTTGATCGTTATACAATTACAATTTTTAATTTTATGAATTCTGTACCAGTCATTCGATTCAGTATCCTTAGCACGAACAGCCATCGAAAAAAATAACGCGTGTAAAAAGATTCATATGAATATAAGATCTTGGGTAATTTTATATGGAAAATTTGTATAGCACCATCTACCGCCAAAGAGCGAAGACAATTTTTTTATAGATACTTTAATGAAAAAGAAAAACAGTTTTCATAAAATAATTTTTATGAAAACTGTTTTACTTTTTATGAAAACTGGGAAATCTTATTAGATTTCCCTGTTTTAGATTATACCTCGTGTAGAAATAATCTTTCTGATTTTAAACATGAGTAAGTATTATATTATAAAGGACTATTGGCTCCGTGCACGCTTTTAGCGCCACCTAGCGTGTTGCAACTTTGTTGGCTCTGACCTGACCGTTTTGACGTTTTGATATGTAATGGCGGCATTGTGACAAAATGTTAAAAAATACTAATACATATTGTGTTATTAATGTAAATTTCAAAATTACTGTGATTTGAGTAGACAAAGTGTTGTGTAATCATTTTTGGTCATTTAAATTAAATATGGCAAGTAAGATCTATTCAAAAAGAGTGTTTTATTTTGGTTATATCAGGGTTTGTTTACTTCTTTTTTAGTTGTAGATTTTGTAAAACAAGAGGATAAAGCTACTTTAATAATTTTACTAAGTGATAATAAACATTTGTAATTATTCCTGTATCGCTAGTAATAAATTAAATATCGTTTTCAAACAGATTACAGAGCCTTCATTATTTCTACTTTTTGCCACCATGAGCGCTGCGATCGGTTTTTATACCTTCGCACCCTCCCAATACTATACCTGCCACTATTTAACAAAAATACCTATATTAGTACTTAATAACATAATTTTTCCTATTAGTAACGTTAGAATAGTGTTATCATTTTCTAATATAGGTACCTAACTAACATCCTCGATACATTATATTTGCAGTATATTCCACTGGGCGAGGATGTTCAGAATCACGACTGCATACCAATTGCGAGGAAGGTGTAATGGCTATTGATATGGTCATGCGCAGCGGATGTGTTACCAGATGCAAATGTCTTATGATCGTGTAGCGCGCGCGCAAGGCCGAAGCGGCTGAGGCTCGCCGACCTTATACCAAGTTCATTGCACATTGCACATGCACGATTTATTAATTCTGTGACTGAACCTCTAGGGGTCTACAATTTGTAGCTGTATGAAGTTCGAGAGAATAGAATAGCACCAACAACCCTCGACAAAGGTATTGGGGTATCGTAAAAGCACTATTCTTTCATATAATATTTTAGCCGTTTTTGTGGTTAGTGGTTCGTCCACCCGTGTAAGAGGCATAGGTCCCGGGTTCGATTCCCAGGGGGGGGGGGGTACAATTTCTACTCGGTTTGGTTGGTAATAGGGCTTATTTCAAGTCCGCCTGGTTAGTTACCACCATCTTACCCTAAGTCCGACGCCATAAAAACAATTTAAAAATTGCCAGTTCCTCAGTTATGAGGATTCCGGGTGAGGTGAAGGCCAAGCACTACTACCAAGTTGTTCATAAAAAAATAAACGTCTTCACTGTATGGCTAGTGTAAATCTGTACTCTTAGATTTTTTTATCGTTGGCCTGAAGCAAGACCGAAAAAGAAACCTAGAAAATAACTAGACTCACCTTTACTTATCCGAATAAATGTATAGTTTACACGCTTTTTAATCTTGTTAATGGGAATCTTGGATATTAAAAAACTTCTAATAAAAACGTTACATGTTAATTTATGAATATTAACATGACCACGTAATTTACAATTCAAAGAAACGAATATATTTTCTTGATGAGATTCTGTGCGCTCGCGCCAGTAGCAAATAAAGATAAAACTTGGTGGTATTTCCATATTCTAAATAGTTACTTTCACTCGTCGTTATTTAAGGATGCTTTGAAGTATTTTTGGCAGAAGCCTGAAAAATTCTTCGTGATGAAATAGATGATCGAAGTAACGAAACGTAACTTTTAATTTCGCCTGAAATGGGACGCGAAAAATTTTAATCCCACCAAAATCATTCCATGAATAATGTTTCCAAGACCTCGCATTGTCAAAAAGTCATCAGACCTCATGTAGAGCCAAGCTTCTAACTCTACGCGCCCTAACTCTGCAAGCCCTAACCACAGAATACATAATAGTACAAGTCCCTAACTTCAAAAACTCTACACCTTAGTCAAAATATGTGGCTTGGCCATTTCGCTACATGGAAACCTTTCTAATAAACAATAGTTCTTGTAGTAACGAAACGGCCAAGCCACATATTTTGACTAAGGTGTAGAGTTTTTGAAGTTAGGGCTTGCAGAGTTAGGGCGCGTAGAGTTAGAAGCTTGGCTCTACATGAGGTCTGTAGCACTACCATGAGTTTACAAAAACCATTCTCGATATCGACCGCGTTAGCAATTTGTATGGGAAATTGAAGCAGAGCCTCTAGCGGATACGCGAAGAACTAAAATCTATAGTAAGAGTGCTCACCATCCACGAGTTTACCATCCTCGCTAATGTGAAATCGATAAGGTAAATGTCCCATATTTCGGCATGTTAAGACTCTTAATGACTTCAAGATTTTAAAATTGTAATATTTTAGGTTTTCATGATCGAGTATAGTGCCCCGATTTATGAAATTGTGTTGTGTCATTTGTCTGTAGTATCGCAGATATGATAGATGTGCGGATGGGCTATTAAAAGGTTTCATATTTAGAAACAAATAAAGATATTTTAGTATTGAAAATTCTGATTTTTTTTTGGGAAAATCGAAATTGGCGGAAAAAACGCCAAAAATTCTTACCAGATGAAATAAGGATAAGGAGTAAGAATAGAAAGCTGCATAATCAGCGAGAAATATAGGCTATAGTTGTTTAAAAAATAAAAAAATATCTATAACCTCTATAGTAATTGCAATAGTGAAAACCTACCAAAAAAAATCCTATAAAATTATTTAGCGTGAACTGTGAAAACTATTAATAATAAATAAATAAATAAAAGATTTTAATATAGTCTTCTTTAAATTATTCTAATCGGACGTTTTGTTAAGAAGTTACTACGAGTATATGGGATCATTTTACTACTTAACTATTTAAAGTTTTATTCAAATTGACTTTCTGTGAGCTTAAAAAGTAGGTACATACGAGCGCTAATCTTATGATGGTGACAAGGAATACACGCCATAAAGCTGTCTGTGCCGACGACTGAGAGTTTTGAACGTAGCATTGCCCTCAGTCACGGTAACGGATAGATACCGTAACCGTGTCTTAGTTCAGTCACCAAAATGTTGGTACTTGATTTTTAGACAGTTTATGTGCTATATTTTGTACTAATGTAGGTGTAATAATTAATAATTTGCGACAGAAAAAAAAAACTAAACGAAATAACTTACTAACACGAAATATTGGTCGTTTACCTTAGTTGCTGTAGTTTGCAATTATAATCCGACTAAGTAAAAAATCATTAGTTAGTGCGTGTATACCGAATGTAAGTGAATTTTGAATTTATGTTGGTTACTATCTGTTTACTTTCCTCTATGGTTACTATTTATGTCAAATCTTCCTGTGAGTATAATTGTTCCTTGTGTCAAATCGAAAATGTCAAATGTAATTTTCACGTTTTAATAATTTTTTATTTTGTGTTTTCTTTGCGTATTTTGTTGTGTAAAAGCTTGCTTGTTAAGATTGATAAGAATAAAATTAGAAGCAGTCGATTAGAGGAGTTTATGGAAAGGTGAAATAAAAGGTTGGTACTTGATACAAATCCTCGGACGATTCGTCCAAGTACAAATCATTAGAAAACTCAGATAAACCTAAATCCAACCAGAAAAATACTTTCATGAAAGTTTTTATTAAACCTTACGCTGTTTTAGTTTAAGTTTCTCTTAATAATTGTTTCTTTATATTTATGATTAGCTATCCATGACCTTGATTTGTTTTTACTATCGGCCATAGATGCATTAATTGCAATTTTTTAAAGACGACCTGCCCCATGCTCCAATTGCCAACCTTACTTTTAAAGCTTAAAATATGAGCAATAGACGATTAAATAACGTGTCGTAAAGCTTATGTAAATCTCAGACTTTGATATTGTGTGACAAGCTTACGACACGTAATAACGTAGCGTTCAAACGCATAGAATGTTGGCCATTTGAGTAGGGGGACAGCGTGATTACGATAATAGCCTAGGTCTTATTTTAACACGATAGAGCTTAATGAGAATCCCACAACTTATACAACTTATGGTTTACTTATTTCATTACAGATAATGTGTGTATCATCCCACAATCGACAAAAATATCCAGTTTCCTTCCAAATTAATAAAAACGTACAAGTTGGACGAAATACAACCTGGCAGAGCGACATGCGGCAGATACCTACGTTTTTTGTGCCTTATTCAAATATGATATTAAATAAACAAATAAGGCCCAAAATGATACAAATCTACGAGTTAAAGTGAGATCTTTTTTTAGGAATATAGGTATAACATAAATCTTTACTTTGTAATAATAAATATTCAAATTTATTGATAAGTTGTTTTTATTTAATATGGTTTCATATTTAACCTCAATTTCAAATAAAAAAGTTATAGGCCTTAATTTAATAAGTGTAATCGATTTATTACGGCCAAAGTCAAGTTTTCGGAAAATTAGATTTAGTTAGAACTGTTTTCTTATATTCCTACTGTTAAATAATTAATTAAATAATATATAAAGACTTAAAATTAGATAGGCCTTATTTGTATCAAGTATTACGTTGATATGGACGGAATTAACATATTTGCAACTAAGTAGATTATTATTTAGATTTAACACAATATTTTCTAATTTTGTAACATGCTTGATAGGAAAGTACTTAATTAATTTTTTTTACATTACTTTCAAAGTGGAGGAATGCGTTACGTTACGGCGTATTTGAATGGTGACCTTAGTAAGCCCACTGAATGGAGGGCCCACCTAGAAGGGCCACTATTCAGCGTTGGTCACAACCTGACCCACCCCCTGACTAGAGGATTTCTAACACGGGTTTTCATATTTATCGGTTTATAATTTGCCCTTGATTTCGTTGCATTATGCAGCTGTGGCGCACATATTTTATGCTAAATAAGCTGTGAAAGATATTATTTTGACTATTTTAGACACCAAAAATACTAAATTAAATTAAAATAGAAGTATTCACGCCAATGACTATGCTGTACCGCGGTTTGATTACATTTTCTTTTGTTGTACCTATTTTTTACATTCCTCTATGCCATAGAGGATAGTAAAAGGTATACTCATTGATCTCACGCCTCAAAACGCAAGTGAGTAACTTTACTACTATAGTTATGGTATTTCTCGATACTATCTGTCAATTAGTAACTCATGGTACCGAATTGCTATGAAAAAGGCCAAAACGTTACTCGATGCTCGCTAGCGAGTATAGTAAACTATTGTAGTTTACTATACCAACTCATGGTAGAGCTACTGATGACTTTTTGACAGTGCGAGGTCTTGGCAACATTATTCATGAAATGATTTTGTGGGATTTCACTTCTTTTTGTAAGTGTGTAACTATACATAAACCGATAAAGCAAGGTGGGGTCAGAATTGTGGTCTAAAATCGTGTAAAATTCGATCACCATCAACCAGCGTACTTGTACTGTTATTTATTTTATTCTGTGGTAGAACTAATTCATTTATGCTGTGATTTGGCTGTGATATTATTTTACTCTTTAACGCAGAATGTGACACTGACAGTGCAAAGAGCAAAATAGAGTCTGCGCGAGTTTTGCGCCATGTAGAAGTAGTTTTGAAATGAACACAATATCTTTTTCATTTCTCATATTCGGAAAGTGATGTATATTTAAACTGAGCAGCGGGTTCAAAACTCTTCGTTCCACCCTAGGGAGTAAAAGAAATTTAAAAATAGAACTGAATTTGGTTACATAGTCAATAGTCAACAATAGAGTTACCTCATCGGTAATGGTTTAAAAAAAAATAGATAGGGCGCATTCACGAACAACAATGAAACATGGTATAAACAGCCAGTGCAAAATTAAAAATATTGGGCAGAGCGGCCGGCGACGCAGCGTGTTCCAAATTTAAATTAAGAAAAACTATAAATTAATTTTAGCGCGATATCTAGCTCTGTGACTTTGAGCTGTGTGTGCCAAGTGTGTGCCGTATTAAAGTTTTGTGTTGATTTTGTATGTACTAAAAATGAGTTTAAAAATAAAACAAAAAGTTCAAACTAAATAAAAGAAACAATAAACCTACGTTCTAATTCGCCTCAAACAACTACATACTTCAGGAGAATCTCTACCATGGACTTCAACGTCTAATCAAAGACCAAAGAATATCTCCAACTTTTACAGTTATCAAGCTGTGTAAATATTAAAAGCAAGAATAAGTTTCACTAATTGTTCTATTTTTTTAAATAAATTTAAAAAGGTAAGTTAGTAAAATAAATATAAGGTCTACCTTTGTAGTTAATTAGTACCTACATCTTTTTATTATTAAACATTTTGGAAAATCTAAGTCTTTTTTTACTTTCCTTATATTCGAAATGAAAAGTAGAGTGTTAAACACGGGTAAAAGTCATCAATTCCATCCTCGAACTATAGCCGCCCTCGCTACTCGTATGGGTATTGGGTATTGCTTCCTTTTGACCCTTATATAACAATCTACTATTTTATGACTACTTTTTTCCCATTATATTAACAGTGATTTACTAAGGCTTAAAAATAATTACTAAATATTTAAAGATTTTTCAGATTCATATGTCTCATTTTTTCAGACCTCTAGCATCAAAATTTGCGGAAGTCGCATACAAACTTCCATCCCCTAGTTTAAGGGGTTAGGGGGTAAAAGTTTCAAGTTTTATAATTTTTATGCAGTTTGTATACTAATACTAGCTTACATACCAAATTTTAGCTTTCTAGGTGGGATGCGAAAAACTTTAATTGTATAAGTAGGTACCTACCTACTTGCATTTTTTTAACTCTTTGTATTGAATAATGTGATATTTAAAGCACTCGCCATAAAACTACGGTGAACATGAGTACAATAATAACAAAAAAACTGGCCAAGTGCGAGTCGGACTTGCGCACGAAGGGTTTCGTACTTGGACGAAGTTTCGAACCAAAAAACGGCAAAAAAATCACATTTATTGTATGGGAGCCCCACTTAAATATTTATTTTGTTCTGTTTTTAGTATTTTTTGTTATAGCTACAACAGAAATACCTACATCATCTGTGAAAATTTCAGCTATCACGGATCATTGAGATACAGCCTGGTGCACGGGCGTAGCCAGGGGGAGGGTTTTGGGGGTTCAAACCCCCCCCCCCCCCCCCCCCCCCCCCCGAAATATACAATAGGCATCATCTATTAAATACTAAATAAGTTAGGCAAGGCGAGGAGTATAATTATAATACATATTAACATTTTGAATTTGCCGCGCTGCCATCTGTCACCGATCATTTGAATTACACCCACCGCATCGCATTCGGATTTTCGTATGTTTTCGTGCACCGCTCGGCTGTCGCCAGTCAACAGTCAGCAGCAGCACCGATTACCGCGAAAATAATTTAGTGGGTAGGTCAAGGGTAGGTATACATATTCTAGCGTGCGTGCCGGACTGCAGTGAACGAAGTATTTTGTCACTTACTTGTAAGTAAATGAAAATAACTAATTAAAAAAATGGGCCAATTTAATAGATCACTTTTGACATCTGTCAGTCCATAGTGTGATTTGGTAAGTAAATGGTAAAGCTTTCTTTCGTTATTATTTATACAATAAAACTTATTATTATTAAGTTTTGGCATCCCGAGGTAACCTCGGCGAGGTTAGCAGACAACCAGCCTACATGCCTTATGATAAAGGAGTAACAGATAAGATCGGCCACGGTTTACGTGAATACTCTGTACTGACAGTTTACACTCCAGGCATAAAGGTCAACAACATATTGGGTTCGCCGAAGGATGCAGCTGTGGTAGTTGTTATATTGGTAGTACGAAACGAACTATCACTGAAAGAGTCCGTGAATACATCACAGCTGTAAAAAACCGCCAAACTAATAAATCAGCGATTGCAAAACATTTGCTGGAAAGCGGCACAAACCATTGGATCGAATATTATCGCACGCAGGTTCTTTCTACTGCAACTCGGTCGAAACGTCGGGAAAATAGGTAGGTGTGAAAATACCCATCGTAGTTTGCATGCGTTTAATTCCTGTCATTTTACTTAAGTATATCCAAATATTTATACATTGCTACAAATTTTGGCGACCATACCCGTTTCCACTATTACCTACGGTTGCGAGATGGTCGGGATTTGCCTGGATTCTCCCGGAATTCCAAGTGGTCTCCCGACTCCCGAAAAATCTAAAAATCTCCCGGAAAAACTGCTGTTCCGAAAGTTCTCTAGAAAACATTAATTTTCGCGTAAGAAACTACAGATCACAAGATTAGCGGATGAAACTAACTAAAAATCGCGGCCGTTTTATTCTACTATAGACAGGTAAGAGTACAAGATTAATGGATGAAACGGGTGAAACTAACTAGAAATCGCGCTGCATGGCCGTTTTTTTTTTCAATAGACAGGTAAGATCACAACTTACAAGATTAGTGGATAAAACTGACTAAAAATCACGCTGCGCGGCCGTTTTTTTCTCAATAGTTAGACAAGATTACAACTTACAAGATTAGTGGATGAAACTAACTAAAAATCGCGCTGCGCGGCTGTTTTTTTTTATAGACAGGCAAGATCACAACTTTCAAGATTAGTGGATGAAACTGAAGAAAAATCGCGGTTTTTTTTTTTTCAATAGACAAGCAAGATCATAACTTTCAAGATTAGTGGATGAAACCGACTAAAAATCGCGCTGCGCGGCCGTTTTTTTTTTTATAGACAGGCAAGATCACAACTTACATGATTAGTGGATGAAACTGAAGAAAAATCGCGCTGCGCGGCCGTTTTTTTTCAATAGACAGGAGAGATCATAACTTTCAAGATTAGCGGATGAAACTGACTAAAAATCGCGCTACCCGGCCGTTTTTTTTTACTATATACAGGCATTTAAGTTACATTTTTAATTTTAAATATTCATTTCTTTGAGCGGTCCTCTAATGCCCATGGGTTCATTTAATAAAAATATAAATGTCATTTCATTTACATTGTTGTAGTTTTATTTTCTTAAAACCCCCCCCGATACAGAACTCTGGCTACGCCCGTGGCCTGGTGACAGACAGACACTCGGACAGTGGAGTCTTAGTTCAATTTGCGCCAAGCTAGGTTAACATTTAACCCATAGTTAGTGCATACAAAAGTAGCACTAACTCTAGGTTAAATGTGTTAACCTAGCTTGGCGCAAGTGCGCCTTTGTAATAGAGTCCCGTTTTTACCCTTTGGGTACGGAACCTAAAAAGGAGAATGCACCGCCATTGCCATCTATGTCCAATTTTGTCAAAAAGAGCGGCGAAGGAGAATTTGCCAACATAATTTTGCTTTGTCTTGTAAAAAAACAAAATACTTAGCCGTTTGATATGAATTTATTTATAGACCAAATGTCTCATGCTTACCTTCGGTAGACCTTCAGTGTTTGTTCGGTCTAGTTTAAGCGGTTAGCCGTATAAAGGTTGCTGGGAAGCCATAAAAGGACTAGCAGTGCGCAGTCGCTGTCGACGCACCATTTTTGGACAAGAGCCTTTACTCCGTGGACTTTATCACCGAATCGGAAGTATCCACTGAGGTTAGATATTTCCTAACCTGGTACAAATTTAGAAGATTTTTAGGGATCCGTATACAAAGGGTAAAAACGGAACCCTATTACTAACACTGTCCGTCTGTCTGTCCGTCTATCTGTCTGTCATGTTGTTTTTAGCCGATAGACCCGTTGGTATGGGTCCATCGGCTAAAAACATTGAAGCTCATGTTAACTGTAATTTGATAGATGGATTTGATACATTGCTACTTCATTTTGGCACAAATGAAATTTACCAAACAAAAGTAGCAATGTATCACATAGTACACAACAAGTAGCAATGTATCACACAAGTAGCAATGTATCGCACTTGGCCGGTGTTTTTAATGCGCTGGGCCTCCTTTCTACTTTTTACACGACTGCCCAAAAAGGAGTGTATATGTGTTCAGGATTCATGTACGTTTGTGGGTATGTGAGTTTCTTTATTCCACCATAACTTCGATATGGCTAAATGTATTTGGATGTATGAGGTATCGTTAGAATCCTAATACATCATTCTGAGTGACACTGGCTATAAATTTTTTGAAAAAAGTTAATATGGCGACAACAGTACGACGGCACTTTCAAATGTGAAAAAAATATTTTTTTTCTTCGATTATTACAATTATGGGCCTAGCTCAAATGAAAGGCCTTAATGAGCACATTCCAAAACTAATATAATTTGTCACTAAAATGTGTAAAATAAAAATAAATCAATTTTAAAAATATTATTAACATGACTGCCCTGCCGAAAACGACAAGTGGATTTGCAGTCGGATAATATAATTTAGCATCATCAGTCAACACTGGTTATTCGAAGCAAAACTTATCCAACAATGTGTCTTTAAAGCAGGAAACTCAAAACGCAAAAAATAGTGGAGCCACTTATGTAAATATAGAGGTTATTGTCACAAAATATTGTGTTTATTATTTACCTCAGTGAGTGGAGCTAAAACATCTGTCCGGCAGGAAGGAAACACCACCGTGTCAAGGCGAACTGCTCACGCGCACGGAGGGATCAAAAACCGGCCAAGTGCGTGTCGGGCCACGCGCAGTAGGGTTCCGTAGTTACATTATACCATACCATATTTTAATACCGCTATCATTTTTCACCTGAAAAAATAACTTTGTTTTTTACAGTGTTTGTATGAACGACAAAGTTATATTTGCGGTTTTAGAAAATGTACTATATTTCGAAAACTTTTTCTGTATCTCGTTCAAAACAATTTTTGTTGAAAGTGTTTACTAAGATCTATAGCATATATTTTTTTTAGATTTTTCACTCTCTTACTTTAAAAGTTAAAGGGGGGGGACACACATTTTACCACTTTGGCAGTATATATCTTTCAAACGGTTGACTTTGTGAAAAAATTGTCCTAAGAACCTCAATGTCATTTTTAAAGACCTATCTATAGACACCCCGCAAGTATTGGTTTGATGAAAAAAAATCTTTTCTGTTTCAGTTCCATGTATGGGGAGCCCCCTCTTAATCTTTTATTTTTTTTATTTTTGTGAGGAAATCGTAAAGCGGTTCACAGAATACATCTACCTACCAAGTTTCAACTGTGTAGTCTTAATACTTTCGGAATAAAGTGGCTGTGACATACGGACGGACAGACAGACAGACAGACGGACAGACAGACAGACATGACGAATCTATAAGGGTTCCGTTTTTTGCCATTTTGGCTACGGAACCCTAAAAAGGATCACATCGGAATGACACACTGCGATTTTGTTACATGTTTTGGTTTTTTGTACAGCTATCCAGCAGAACTAGATGTTAACTACACAGAATATTATATTATTCTGTTTGGAGAAATTAAATAAATAGCTACTACGACTACGAGTGCTACGAGAGTGCTACGAGTCTACGACCTAAAGACGATGTCTATTAGGGTAGTATAATCGGGTAACAATAAATTCCCATTTTGGGTATCAAAAATACTGAATACAGCGTACTGAAATACGAAGTGGGCGACGGAGCGAGGGCGACTGCCTACAGATATTGAAAATGGGTGACTTTAAAATACAAATTGAGTAACTAGTAATTCAGAACGGGCGACTAAATTACTATTTGGGCGACAACCTTAGGACACATAAAATATTTAAAATTGGCATTATATTTTATTTATAAAAAGGTGACTATTATCCTAATCGAGATGACAAAAAACAAACAAACAAGAAAGCAACCTATTAAAAACGTGTCAAAATACCATGTTGGGTAGCTTAAATCAGTTACATAGTTACCTACTTGGTATAATAGTTGCCCACTCAGTATTTTAGTCACCCATTTAGATTATTTTGTCGCCCAAATAATAAATTGCTGCCCGTTTTAGTTAACAGTCGCCTTTAATTCCAGTCACCCAATTAATTAATTCCCTATCTATTAAAATTGCATAAATGCAATGAAAGGTGTATGCTTAAACCAAGTAGGTGTTTATTAAGTCATCAAATCCATAATACAAAACACAAAAATTCTTACTAATATTATAAATGCGAAAGTCAGTTTATTTGTTACGTCTTAACCAAATAGAATGTAAAAATAACTAGGTCTTAACTACCTACTGAACTCATCATAAAATTTTGCATACACCCTGTCAGAGGTATGTACAGAGAAGGACATGGAGGGTACCTTTCATCCCGAAAAAAGGTACTGTTCCCGATTAGTTGGGTGTATTATAGCGATCTGAATCTTCTCCTTCACTCCCTGGATCACCATCATCAGATCCCAGATAGGTCAATCCTTGGCGGAGAACCAACGCTTCAAAGTTACCTCGTTTGTATGAAAATCTACTGGTGTCTTTAATTATGTGACCTGTCCAGTATAGTAAGTACCTAACCAACTTAAATAGTTTCTGCAAATTGGAATGCTAATTGTCATAAACCGCACCATCCCATATACATATTCACATAGCGCAATCTTGAATTAAGGATATTCAAAATAAGGAAATGCCATGTGGGCTGAAGCACATTTAGCCATATAAACAACTTTAAATTACGAGTAGATGACTAACATTTACGCAAATGTTTCAAATGAAGGACCTTTTAAAAACAAACATGTTTAAAAGTACTCGAAGAGTTTAATAAATTCTTTTTGAGTGTTTTCCAGATGTACTTATTAGATTTAGATCATAGGTATTTTCATTTCAAAATAATAGTAAAAACTTGATTTAAAACATACCTACTTAGATAGGAATCGTGGATGACCGATATACTAGAAATCACAGAACAAAATATTTCTGTGGTAGAAATATTTCAGAAATGCTAGATGTCCCAATGATCTCATCGTCTGATCATCTTGATCTTACGCTGATTTGATAAGGATTAAAACATTTGTGATAATATTCTCCCATGCAGAAAAAAATTCCAATAACATTTCCAATAATAAGTGTTGGATTGGATCCCAGCATCATTTTTTTAAATAAAACATTTAGTATTCTCTATCTATCGCATCGCATGCATTGGGCTCTCGGATTGTAAAATACTAAAATAAATACTTAGTTACGTACGGTATTATCTACGTCTCATTTTCAATGATATATCATCTTTGCTCATTTTAGCTTAATAGGTAAAGATAATCAACTTTTTCCAATCAATCAAAGACCTTATTTGTTACATTATTCGGGCGCAATAATATTTATAAATAACATTTATTAGCGCCAGTATTATATAAATGTTAATAGCTTGATGTTCAAGCATAACGTAGAACTTAACCCCACCCAGACATCGCAAACTTCCGAAATTTCAAATGGCGGGCGTCGGGCGTCCGTCGGCCGGAGTCTTTGGCCTCGAGTTCGCGCTGGGGGTTATCTTGCCAGTTCTACATTCCAATACTAACTCTAACTTCAACAACATAAGAGCCATTTAGTTAATAGTTACGTTGTACTGTGTCCGTTACGATTTGAATTCAAAGCACAACGGCATAGTTTCGCTAACGGATGTGCGATCACCGATAAGATTAGACAAACACTCGTCTTGAATCAAGATCTCAATATCAAGACTCTTGATTTTAGAATTTAAATTATAATATCGAAAAGAGTTTGTAATAATTTATTGAAAATTGTTCTAGGATGGGCAGTTTCAATTCAAAGTGCTTAAACGTAATTCGTAATGCTATTAAAGTCATCGCTTGTGTCGTGAACAATGTAGGCCAACGATGTAGAGCCATTTACTATGTGATGGTTACATAGTTTTTAGATGAAGCTATGAAATTCTAGAGTGTTCTAGACCCACACAAAACAATTTTTCTTCACTTACCATTCTTTCATTTACAGTTATGTACCTACTTATTAACTACACTTTCGATCAAGAATTGATCGAAGCTTTACACACACCTACATCCACAGACACAAAGCAAAATATATTATGTGATAGCATAATAAATAGGTCTACAGATAGTATAGAATCATAATAACTTTTCTCTTTTCCTGAAACAAACTGCTTCTTCGCACCAAGCATGAACGACGTGATTAATCTACAAATTTGTTGACATAAAAACAGTGGTTGACCTTCACCGGAGTCGAGGATGAGCGTTTGTTTGAATTTTATACGCTACATGCCTATCATTCACGTCACGTCTTACATCACCAGACAATTTCATACTTACGTCGCGTCCTATATCGACAAAAACATGAAGGACCTAACTACCTAAGTAAGTACCCAAGCGTCATAGTCAATGTGGAATAAAACAGAATCATGTCATCGTAAAAAATAGATTTAAGTGCTAATTTAATTTGTAACGTAGGTAGGTAGACGAGATATCGAGTAGTAGGTACTCAGGATCGTTGACTCCTATGATAAAGACATTATTTTTAATTGTCTCAATAATTAGACTGACCTTAATGATTTGGTTTCTAACTAGTTACATACTTAATTACTTAGGTACCTACTTAAAACCTTAATTATTCTAAGCTTAGAACATAATCCGATATCAAAGTCTTTCGTGCCACTAAATCACAAAGGTGTACAGAACAGATGAGGTGCAGCGTCTACTTTTTCTGCTTGAATGTGCAAAGATGTACCAAAGCTATGCAAGCAGGACATAATGAATCAAAATTGTTTACAGAATATAAATGAGCGTTTCTCTTTAACGCAACACCTGTCTTAACGACTACATTATTCGCTATGTATGCAGTTTCACAGAGCTTTTTATTATCCCATTTCCACTGCGATTGTGTCATACCGCGGCGCGGTTTGAATGGGCGGCAGTGCTCACGCTTTCCTCAATGAAAAGTTCCAGAATCCATGTCAGTGATGTGAGTCGTTTTTTCTCAACGGTTTACACAACCACCGCTAACAATGGGGCGTTAGATATGATTATCCAAGTTTAACAACAATAATGGTTCACATTAATGAAGATCTGGCTGTTTGCTCGTGAAAGTGAGAGAGTGTGCATAGAGAAAGTATGCGCATCTTGTCCGCATCGCAGTACTCGATACGAAAGTAACGATCACCACCTGATCATCTCCATATATTACTGAGGAAGTTTGTTAACCTCTTCGAGTTGTGAAACTTGACGCTACTGATTGATTGGTGAATTTGTAATTTCGATAAAAATGGGTATATGATTATACCTATGATGTCATAGACTTATTATATTACTAGCGTATGATGTTAAGGAAAGGAAGATTGAATGTTTGAGATCCAATTATTGATGATTTTATTAGTAAAATACTGATTGATTGTTTTTATTTGTACTGTTTGTCCTAAATACACACCCTATTATTTGACACTTACAAAGAGAGTTAAATCTAGGATAATAAAATCTTATACATAATTAAAAAAAAATATTAGTGCCAAAGTAAAAGCATTCACATCGTTCAACTAGGTCAATTTGTCACGTGCCGATAGCCATCAGCTTAAATTAAATATGGGTTACGCTGGCCTATTCCCACGCCCTTTTTACATCAACAATATGCTAAGGTGTGGCTCAGATAGCTTCAAACTCGAACCATATAAGGCGAATTCCACTGACAACTGACATGCAGCAAAGCGGTGAATAGTACGGTCTGATGAGCAGCGGTAGCGTGATCGCTGACAGCAAGAGATACCTCCGAAATGCAGCTATTAGCCACACATCAGCCGCAGTAGAAATCCGGCCGTCGAATACCGGTCAATCAATGAATGGACAACTTCTTGTTATTTGTTTGCTCTAAATTTTAGCTTGTCTGACTTGCTCGTGTATGCGATCTCAACACCTGCCCCCCTACTCAAATGGCATTCTATGCGTTGCGAAGCTTTAAAATAAGCAGTAATCTATAAAACTACGTGCCATAAGCTTACTGCCAAGTCTGTGATTTACATAAATTTGCGACATGTGATTTAATCGTCTAATGCTCATTTTATGCTTTAATTGCTTTCTCTGTGATATTAGCGTAGCAATTTTTTTTTATCTTTGAGCGTAGCGTTCAAACGTATAAAGGCCATTTGAGTACATTACCACAGAACAAAGAAAAAATTGTCTGTTCTGTGGACATTACAGACACAGAGGAAATAATCACTACGTTTTAATTAGAATTAGAGAGTTGACAACATGTTAATATATTTGTCGTAGGATAATTATACAAACAGGATTTTTACAAAAATCCTAGTATGATTGTAAAATACCGGATGTATGATTGTAAAAGACCAGATTTTTGCAATCATCCGAGTAGTGTTTAGGATTTTTACAAAAATCCGGCGTATCTTAGGTAAATCGCGAATCACCATCTTTTTGCGCGCGCTGATTGGCTGACGTCATCGTTATTGTCTGACGGATGCTCTGATTGGCTATTTGTTATTGTTCTGATTATTGTCAAATATTTCTCTAGTGTTTTGTAGGAAATTTACGTTTTTTATTTTATAAAATCTGAGTGCTCACATTAATCACATTGAAGTGAGTGAATTGGATGTTATACAAGTGCCAGGCTCGATCAGTAGCTCTACCATGAGTTGGTATAGTAAACTACAATAGTTTACTATACTCGCTAGCGAGCATCGAGTAAAGTTTTGGCCTTTTTCATAGGAATTCGGTACCATGAGTTACTAATTGACAGATGGTATCGAGAAATACTATAACGATAGTAGTAAAGTTACTCACTTGCGTTTTGAGGCGTGAAATCAATGAGTATACCTTTTACTATCCTCTATGGCATAGAGGAATGTAAAAAATAGGTACAACAAAAGAGAATGTAATCAAACCGCGGTACAACATAGTCATTGGCGTGAATACTTCTATTTTAATTTAATTTAGTATTTTTTGTGTCTAAAATAGTCTAAATAATGTCTTTCAGAGCTTATTTAGCATAAAATATGTGCGCCACAGCTGCATAATGCAACGAAATCAAGGGCAAATTATAAACCGATAAATATGAAAACCCGTGTTAGTAATCCTCTAGTCAGGGGGTGGGTCAGGTTGTGCCCAACGCTGAATAGTGGCCCTTCTAGGTGGGCCCTCCATTCAGTGGGGTTACTAAGGTCACCATTCAAATACGCCGTAACGTAATGCATTCCTCCACTTTGAAACTAATATAAAAAAGTTTAATTAAGTACTTTCCTATCAAGCATATTGCAAAATTAGAAAATATTGTGTTAAATCTAAATAATAATCTACTTAGTTGCAAATATGTTAATTCCGTCCGTATCAAGGTAATAAGTACTTGATACAAATAAGGCCTATTTAATTTTAAGTCTTTAAATATTATTTAATTTATTATTTAACAGTAGGAATATAAGAAAACAGTTCTAACTAAATGTAATTTTTCTGAAAACTTGACTTTGGCCGTAATAAATCGATTACACTTATTAAATTAAGGCCTATAACTTTTTTATGTTAAATTGAGGTTAAATATGAAACCATATTAAATAAAAACATCTTATCAATAAATTTGAATATTTATTATAACAAAGTAAAGATTCATGTTATAATATATTCTAAAAAAAAGATCTCACTTTAACTTATAGATTTGTATCATTTGGCCATTGGCAATAAGGCCATTTCTTTATTTACTAACATATTTGAATAAGGCACAAAAAAAACGTAGGTATCTGCCGCATGTCGCTCTGCCAGGTTGAATTTCGTCCAATTTGTACGTTTTTATTAATTTGGAAGGAAAATTGGATATTTTGTCGATTGTTGGATGATACACACATTATCTGTAATGAAATAAGTAAACCATAAGTTGTATAAGTTGCGGGATTCTCATTAAGCTCTACCGTGCTGAAATAAGACCTAGGCTATTATCGTAATCACGCTCTGTCCCCCTACTCAAATGGCCAACATTCTATGCGTTTGAACGCTACGTTATTACGTGCCGTAAGCTTATCACACAATATCAAAGTCTGAGATTTACATAAGCTTGCGACACGTTATTTAATCGTCTATTGCTCATATTTTAAGCTTTAAAAATAAGGTTGGCCATTGGAGCATGGGGGCAGGTCGTCTTTAAAAAAATGCAATAAATGCATCTATAGCCAATAGTAAAAACAAATCAAGGTCATGGATAGCTAATCATAAATATTAAGAAACAATTATTAAGAGAACCTTAAACTAAAACAGCGTAAGTTTTATAAAAACTTCCATAAATGTATTTTCCTGGTTGGATTTAGGTTTATCTGAGTTTTCTAATGATTTTGTACTTGGACGAATCGTCCAAGGATTTGTATCAAGTACCAACCTTTTATTTCACCTTTCCATAAACTCCTCTAATCGACTGCTTCTAATTTTATTCTTATCAATCTTAACAAGATAGCTATTGCACAACAAAATACGCAAAGAAAACACAAAATAAATAATTATTAAAACGTGAAAATTACATTTGACATCTTCGATTTGACATAAATAGTAACCATAGAGGAAAGTAAAAAGATAGTAACCAACATAAATTCAAAATTCACTTACATTCGGTATACACGCACTAACTAGTGTTTTTTTACTTAGTCGGATTATAATTGCAACCTACACCAACTAAGGTAAACGACCAATATTTCGTGTTAGTACGTTATTTCATTTGGTTTTTTGTCTGTCGCAAATTATTAATGATTACACCTACAATAGTACAAAATCTATACCACATAAACTGTGTAAAAATCAAGTACCAACATTTTGGTAACTGAACTGAGATACGGTTACGGTATCTATCCATTACCGTGACTGAGGGCAATGCGACGTTCAAAACTCTCATTCGTCGGCACAGACAGCTTTATGGCGTGTATTCCTTCTCACCACCATAAGATTAGCGCTCGTATGTACCTACTTCTTAAGCTCACAGAAAGTCAATTTGAATAAAACTTTAAATAGTAAAACTGATCCCGTATGCCCGTAGTAACTTCCAAACGAAAGGTCCGATTAGAATAATTTAAATAAGAATTGACATGTAAATAATCAACCTTGATCATTAAATTATATAGTTGGATAAGGATTACTATCATGAAACAAAATATGTAATCATTTTTCGATTCTACTCCAGTTTTGATTGACTAATTTGAACAAAAAGTGGTCATTGCGACTACACTATAAAAATTAGATATACAGGGTGTCCCAAAACTTTGCCACATAGAGGGAAAGTACCTTAAATATTTAAGATAGGAAAATTTATTGAAAGAAACTTTGAACAACCCTCGAGTAAGGGTTGCAGCCAAGGCCTGATTTCGAGGGTGTACTATTCAATAAAAATCCACTTCGTACACGACAGGTGTATTGGAATAATTAATTTTAACAAAATTGTCTCATGCCTTATACTTCTAACAATACAACTTAATAGCACGATTAATCTAACAGTGCCATCTTGCCATTTTGTTTTTAAAAAGAAAGCGAACTGCATTTAAAGATTTTTTAAATCGCTTACGTTTCGATACAAATTGATACAAATTTGTAATAATGATAATTTAAATGTTAAATTTCATGGTCTTCCTTTTGTTTAAGATGCTGTCTCACTTAAGAAAAAATAATCCTTATGAGTAACCCTTTTGATTGGTATCGTTAAAATAAATTAAAAAAAAAAGTTTTTGTTGGGTTCGATTCCTGGTTAAGGCAGGTGATTTTCCAAAAATCTTTGAATGCAGTTCCAATTATTTTTTTAAATAAAATGAAGTCTTCTTTAAGTAAAATTTCCCATCTTCAATATTTAACGTACCATGGGCAACAGCGTCGCTTAACCACTGCTAAGGTTAAAATCGCATGCACGCCGCGCCTGCTGTCACATACGTTTAGTTCGTGCAGGGGCGATACGCGCGCACACGAATTTTGTTGCAAACTGGTTAGGCGACGCTGTTGCCCATAGTACTTTCCCTCCGTGTGGCAAAGTTTTGGGATACCCTGCACGGATTTTTTTGTGGGTAATAATAAAACTATATTGGGGAATTCTCGATCCAAGTCGGCGAAAAGAATTTGCAATTTTCGAAAATTTTGGAAAATCTCAAAAAGTTACTGACCTATTTTAGGAATTCAAATTCCACTTTGAAGCCCTCTGGCAGACGTACAATTCGACATATAGCCCATCCGCGTACCTTTTATATCAGCGAAACTACAGGCAAATGTCACAATTTCATAAATCGGGGCACAATACTCGATCACGTAAACATAAACCTAACCTAAGATGGCATTTTTTAAATCAAAAATTAATTCTACGTTATTGATTTTTCCGAAAATGATACCAAACTTGGCTTAGTACTATACTTAGGCAGTTATTAACATCAGACTTCATGAAGGCTGAACTCTCCCCTCCCCCCACCTACATGAAAAATCCAGGTGGCTCCACTTCGTAAACCCATCTTAGGAACACAAAGATCAATCCTGGTGAAGGAAACCTTTGGTTAAGCAATAGCCGGATTTTTATTATTTTTGTCGTGTACAGTCACTACCATAAACTTTGACACACCATAACTTGGAAACTATAACTTGTATCAAAATGAATAGTTATACTTATTTGTAGGTAATTTATCAGTAAATAATTGAATTTTTGACCATTTTGTCCTAGCTTGTATGGTTTTCCTGAAAATTATGAAAATCTGTAAAACGGATCACATTTCTAGGGGGGAGGGGTGACGTGGTAGAGGGGAAAGGGGGAGAGTTATTTTTATAATGTACTCACCTAAAGGTATAACATAACCACATTAAAACTTAACTATTAATTTCGCCATCTTCCCCATACATTTAGAATGAATATCCTAAGTCTTAACATGCCGAAATATGGGACATTTACCCCGTATCGAGTTCACATTAGCGAGGATACTAAACTCGTGGATGGTGAGCACATTTACTATAGATTTTAGTTCTTCGCGTATCCGCTAGAGGCTCTGCTTCAATTTCCCATACAAATTGCTAACGCGGTCGATATCGAGAATGGTTTTTGTAAACTCATGGTAGTGCTACTGTACAGACAATTTAGAGGTTATATCTTAAAAATAACATTTCTATACAGAGCTAAGAAAGTTCTATAGCACTTGTCAATATTGTTGTGCAAAACCTAAATGGACTTTCGAGTTAAGTAATTAATGCTCTTAAAACTTCAATTGAAGAATTAAATTCGGCAAAATTACGAAATAACCCCAAAACCCAACAGCAATATGTTCTGACCAATCAGACTGAAGTTGTTATAAACCGTCTCTTAGATTATCCAATCAGCATTCAAGTTCACGATTTTCCTAAACATACTAGGATTTATACAAAGATCCTAAAAATTACTCGGACGATTGTGAAAATTCATCTTAGATTTCAATTATCCGGTTCTTTACAATCGTCCTAGGATTTTTGTAAAGATCCGGTTTATACGATTATCCTACGACATATACAAAAGCACTCTATGATTTTAATGTTGTGTCATCATTTGGAGATTGTATAGCCACGGATTCTAGTGTGGTACCTATCTTGTCTATCGAATGACCTAGGTATCTAATTTTTACTCGAATTATTAGAAACACATTAATGTCAATAATTTAGAAGCAATTTAATAATAAACGTAAAAGTGTTTCTCATTAAGACCCAAATGGGCATTAATTTATACACAGTTTTCCAAAAGCGTGTGATGTAATAAAAGTTTTCTCCGTATGTTGTTGCGAGGTCAGTTACAACTGCACCGTGTGGTCGGTCTCGTTCACCATAACGAGAGATCGTGATGGTGTCTCTTTTCGGACCTTCTTTGGTTATAACTGGTAAAGGGGACGAAGCCTTTTATGACCGGCTAGCACAATTACAACGCACACTTAGTACCTACCTATTTAGCAATGTTACCATAGTAGATAGAGGGCATGTTATTTGCGACGAATCGTTACTGAAAGTAGGTGAAACCTCCCATAGGTACTTTCCTACTTAAATCTGCTGGTAGGAAAGTACTACTTAGTACTTACCAATATATTTTGGGAGTTTATATTTTGAATGGCAGTTTGACTTTTGGGATTAGTTAGCCATGCTGCTATTGCTTGGGATGACAAAATTGTAAATTAAAAAAATACAGATGTAGGTAGGTATGTAGTGTAGTGCCACTGTACCACTTCCAGAGGCGTCCGCGCGCGGGTACACGGCGCGGGAATATAGATTGCTGGTTTTCTGATGGACAATTGCAGTGAATGAGTAAGCTCTATTCTATGTCGACCCGAGCGCGTCCCCTTAACCGTTAACGCAGCGGACGCCCTACAGTCCTGAGACGGTGAACTGGAATTCTAGGGGGCACTTTGCATTTTATCACCCTAGTACTAGTAGGGTACTAATATCTATATTATCTAACACTAGGGTGATCTATCGAATTTTATCATTATTTATATTAATTCGCACATTTCGCACCATGACAATAAAATAGGTATCCCTACCCTACAAGATTTTTCGAATCTTTTTAGTACGGGTCCTTATCCGAACAAAAAACTTTTTTATGGCCCATCCGGAAGAAAGAATGAAACTTGGCATGAATGCAGGTTTCACATTATGTGCTTCAATGTCGATATGGAAACACGCTGAGAAATGATTGCTTCTCCCCCCTCACCCCTTTTTATCTCCCTCGTTCTGGTTTTCTTCATTTTCTACAAAAACGGCAGGACCAAGGAGTTTACTCTCTAAGGACCAAATCATCTTCGATAAATTACCTACAAAACGATACTTTTATAGTGGTAGGTAAGATTTATATTTTTTTAAATACAGCCATAAATATATATAGCGGTGTTTACTTCGAAAATGAAGGATTTTCTATACACAACTTCATCCCCTTTTCACCCCTTCGAGAACAGAATTGTCAAAAACCCTGAGACACGTATATGTTATTTTTCAATTGTCAGCTTAAACACAAAATTTAAAGATTCTAGCTTCGAAATTGAGAGACTTTCATACAAACTTTGGACCCCCGTTTCACCCCCTTGGGGGGTAAGTTTAAAAAAAACCCCTAGACCTCATAAGGAACCTATGTGCCAAATTTGGAGTCTCTAGACCAGCGGTTTGGGCTATGCGTTGATATGTCAGTCACCAATCAGTTTCTTCTTTTATATGTTTAGATAAATGTTGGTGGCTGTATAAAAAAAATATAAATTTAGCACCGTTTTGTAGGTAATTTATCGACGATGATTTGGTCCTTGAAGACTAAACGCCTTGGCTCTACTGTTTTTGTAGAAAACGAAGAAAACCAGAACGAGAGAGGGGGGAGAAACAATCATTTCTCAGCGTGTTTCCATATCGACATTGAAGCACAATATGAAAGCTACATTCATGCCAAGTTTCATTCTTTCTTCCGGATGGGACCGTATTTACTATAAATACTATAATAAATGCTTAGTCAATTTCACACAGCGCCATCTAGCCCCAAACTAAGCAAAGCTAGGCTAGTGCTAGACAACTGATATACTAATTATAATATATACTTTTTTAAATATATTAATTATTATACATACATAGTTAACACCCAGACCCGTCACAGAAATTAAAATTCATCATTTAAATTTCTGCCTGGCCGGGAATCGAGCCCTCTTGCGTGGTAGGCGGCATGTTGACCACTGCACCACTCAGGTCGTCAAAGCAGAGGTACCTAATTTGGTTTTAAATGAATTCTTTTAATTAATCGCCTTCATATAGCTATCTATAATATTGCGTCGCCAATTTGAAACTAGAAAAATTAAACTACCTACTCACTCACAGAGATCACAATGTTTGCAAACCGTATTAAGGTGCCTTCCCACGGTGCGTGCTACCACGCACCGCACCGAGCCGCACGAGGGCGAGCACGGGCGCACCGTGGGAAACGCTGGCACGGGCCGTGCGTCGTTCGGCCATGTTCGGCGCACGGGCCGCTGTACCGTTCCCACGGTGCGCCCGCGTCCGTGCAACGACGCACGAGTGATGATGGCACAGTACAAATAGTCGAAAAGCGAGCCATACCTACGCGCCTCGAGTTTAGTCTGACTGAACTCGGTAGGTAGGTACACAGACAGTCGCGAATGCGCCGCGCCGCAGTAACGAACGAAAAATTTACGTAGGTACTATTTATTTATTGATTGAAATACTTGTACTTACTATGGTAAAGTGCAGATAATGCTGTTTTTATTATATTTAGGTAGGTAACCAATTAATTCAGAGAAAAAAAATCCGAAAGCTGCGAAATATAAGATTAAATATAAGTAAGTACTTTAAATACTGTTTAGTATATAAGTATTACCTACTAACTATGGCCAAAAGGATTTGTAACTAATTTTTTATACGGGCTGTTTGGTAATAGCTTTATAAAGCCGAATAATTATGGTAGGTAAGGACCATCAAACTGAATAAGTTTTACTATGGGACCAACTCTGAAATCTCGAAAAAAATCTGCTATTCTATACATTTTGATATTTTCGTTATTAATTGTTGTATGAAACAGCTGATTTTTTTTCGCATTTCAGAGTTGGTGCCATAGTAAAAGTTGTTCAGTTTGATGGTCCCTATCTACCATATTCGGCTTTATTAGGCTAACTAAAAACCCCATATAGGTTTTACGCAATTTTTTGTTTTCACTATTAGTTTTGTAATTTGCTAACCTAGGTATTTTATTGCTTAGAAAGTATTTCGCATTGAAGGTAGACCCTATATAATATTGATTCTAAAATATTATTATTAAAAATAATAAGCAAAACACTTAATTGCACACTAAGACAGGACATATACAAAGAAAAACAGCAAAGCACACATAAAAGCGGCCTTATTGCTAAAAAGCAATTTACGTAATACGTACAATCACAAAACTAGAAAGATACGAAAGTACTTAGATGAAATTAAAATACTGTAGGTAATTATTTAAAGGCCAGGGCCGATTGACTACTGATAGATATCATACTATGACGTCTATGACGCGCGGCATATTGACAAAGGCGACGAGCCGCCACGAACGCGGACGCACAGCGCTACGCACCGCCACGCACCGATCCTTTGAAGTTACCGACGCTCGATGGATCGTCGTACGCACGATGACGCACCGCGGCGCACGGTCGTTTCCCACGGTGTGTCGGTCGGTTCGGTCTGGTGCGCTCTCGTGCGTCTCAAGACGCACTGGTGGGAAGGCACCTTTACTTTGTTTGTAATTTATGATCCAACTAAAGCCATCTTTTGGTAGGGTTTGCTTAGTTGAAATAAATTATAGTAGCATGCTGTTGCTGTTTTCTCTCAGATAAGCACTTAGCAGCGCCATCTAGCATAGCATAAACAACTAAAACAATTATTTAGTGCGTTTCGTTATTATACCTCTAAGTAGGACAGAAATAAATACCTACTACATATTCATTGAAATAAACTTTTTGAAAAAACAAAGTAGATAATCAACGCAACTTACAAGGAACATTATTTACCTATCTATTTTGATTTGGCCCAACAAAACAGTAGACGCTTCAAACTGCGTTTTGTTTCACAGAATACAGTCATATCTTACAGTTTACTCTATGGTCATATCATAACCATGGATTTAGTACATACCTTCGTCTAAACCGGCGGTGCGACCGCCCAACTCAAAGCGATAGCGTTAGCCAGATCCAGAGCCAAAGCAATGCTCTGGCTAAAGCTATCGCTTTCAGCGACCGCCCAACTTTCCCGTGCTCTAGCTCTGGCTAAAGCTTTGCTAAAGCAATCGCGAATGAACGTTATTGAATGACGAGAGTCTGCGTTTCGTTCGCGCATTTATGATTCAAAATCATAGTGAATCAATTGAATCATTTTAGGTTTTTGACTAAATAGAATGCCGGATTTATTTTAAACATTACTATAATTAACGAAAAAGCTTATTATATGTATCATTTTAGCTCTGTTAGGTAAATTTGTCGATACATTAATAAAATGTTATAAATTGCATAAGCATAATAAAACGCGTTATGTTGACATTTATTTATTACTTTTAACCTAAAAAATATTCATAGTAAAATAAATATTTTTGTTTGTGATTATAATTAATTGGATTCAGTTTTACTAAGGTACCTACTTACTGTAATTTGAAATGAATACTTAACTGAAAGTTAGCTACTTTTAATAGGTATCATTGTCAGCGAATAGTTTGTTTTAGGACTGGGTTCGAGTGTGATCTCATATTATTATCTTCAAAGAATAGAATTAAATCGAACTAATCGAAGCGTAGATTTACGCAGAAAAGTTACTTCTTTGTATATGGTGCTTTTATAACAAAAGGTTAAAGCTTTTCTGCTGATGGTAAACCACTTGCATTTTGCTTGTCTATAAAGGTTTTTTAAGGAGACGCGAAGGAGCGCAGTATGCTGGGTGTCCGTCTATCAGACAGACAAACACTCAAAACCATCAGCAAAAACGAAAGTGATAGACGTGATAAAAAAGGTAAAAACTCTAAAATGGCGCTAGACGGGGCACATGTGGAGATCCAAAACAAAGAAGTGGACTAAAGATATCACTGAATGGTATCCAAGGAACGGAAAAAGGAGAAGAGGAAGGCAAATTAAGAGATGGGAGGACGATTTGCCGAAAGGCTGGAGGAGGACAGCATGTAACAGAGAGGGGTGGAGGTGCCTGGAGGAGGCCTATGTCCGGGGACAGCCTGACCAACTGCAGGATGGTGATGCCACAACATGATAAGAAGAATAAAACAATAACATTTAGGTTTAATTATTCATTTATTGTTGAAACTATGGTCAGAGAATAAAGGCTTTTATTAATATTATAAAGGTTTTTAGTTTCTTTTAACGCATTTCAGATGCCTGCAACACATTAAGTGTCTGAGGCGCAGCTGGAGGTATTGGTGGCATGGCTGGAGTGCAGCCAGAGCCACGCAACTGGGTGGCTCGCAGGCTGAGCAACAAATGCTTAGCTTAGCCATGAGGGAGGCATCAGCCTCAAGTTTAAATGCAGTAAATAATAGTAGAAGTGTCAAGAAATGGAAACAAGTAAGTGGTCCTTTACAATGTGTCAAAAGTTTGAAAGCTCAGCAAAATGCACCTCACTCGCTTAATAATATGTTATGTATATCAATATTCTCAATTTGTATTTCCCACAACAGTCTATGACTTAAATTAATGTCTGCTTCTGATAAAATATCAACGCTCTGTCCTTGGGCAAAGCAATATTAATATACAAGCTGAGTCGATACCTATTTGTTGCTGCAGCAAATGCATCAATGCCCCCTTCAAGCTTTGCCACCATGGTAGCGGTTTCAATTTCATTCTTGTGTTTTAGTAGAGTAAGTACCTGTATTTTCAATTTCATTTATTTGTGAATGTAGGTAAATACAAAGATGCTACAAATCTGTCCACTACATATTTATTTTCTTAACTTTAACATTTGATTACATTAGTACAGTTAGGATAACTCATAAATTGAATTATGAGAGACAAAGTTCGTCTGACTGATCAGCCAAAACTGCTAAAATTATAAGCTATTCTTAGAATAATAACACCTAGAAGCCGTGTCCTTGTATGCAAAGTGAGGCAAATAATACTGAGCCAAAATGGCTCAGTTCTCAGATTTATATCCTTTATACGTAACTAAAATCCAATAATTTAATAACTCATCTCCTAAAGGTGAATTTTTGAAATTGAAACTGTTTTGTACTTATTGGGTATGATTATGTTATAATGGACAATATCTATAGGCCTGTCGCAGGCTGCATCTGCAGGCCCATCCAGCGCCCGTCCACATTAGTGTTTTCTAAAAGGAATTTCTAAACATAACAAAAAATCATTATCTACAAATTAAGAAAGTTGATGTTTGTCTGGGTCTTATCTCCGATGTAGTTGAACCGATTTTAACCGACTTTCACTGGCAGATAGAGGACATTAAGACATTGTGTGTTTGTTTCAGCGAAAAGGAGGCACAATGTCATCAGGACAAGCGTGGATGTCGACGATTCTATCCTCCCGCCGCCGCGCCGAGTAATCCCGACCACAAAGCTAGTCTTTTGAGCTACATATCCATTCATCCAAGGGAAGTGTATCTTAGAGGAATATTATTATTATTAAACAGGCGAGCAGTTGTTGCAACTGATAGTGCCTGTATCCTGCAATCTCTGCTTTATTTTAACATTAATAGATGTTTGTCCAATTGGCTTTAGTTGTCGACTGAGACTATTTGTTCCGGCAACTTGTTCCATGCTTTGACTACTCTGTTGCTCAGAAAGTGCCTGTGGGGGTTGTTGTTTGAAATTGTTTTTACAAGTTTGAAGCTCCTCTTGAGTGAGCATTACTTTTCTGCGTCAGCATCTTGTCAAAGTTTGGAGTATCATAATGGCCATTTAGTATTTTAAAAGTCTCAACTAAGGTGCAAGTGAGGCAAGCGACACGCGACATGAAGCCGCGACGTGTCGCCGCCTCATGTCACTGCGGTCGTGATTTCGAGCCGGTTGGGGTTGGGCACACCGCAGCAGCAGTTCTATTTTTTTTCCAAATGTTATCTTTTAGAACACTGTTCATGTAGGTAGTTTTTGTGAGATGCATCGTTTTGTTGCTCCAACTTCGGCAGCGCAGCGATACTGATGTGCGACACGTCGCGACCTCACGTCGCCAGTTTTTCTTTCAGGTACTATTCCGGGGGGGTGGTGATTTAGATACCCCAATCTCGTCTCATAGTCTACGTTCTTTGTCTCGGTATTTTTGTAACCTTTGATACCATTCAACTGCAGGATGACAAAATATAATCTCGCTTAAACCACACTACTCAAAAATCGGTCAAATAGGGTAGTTAGTACAACATTATTAGCTGTATGAATTTATCCTGCCAACATGCAGTTACTAAGAAATATGTAATTTTTACAGGAGCGGCCGGCGCGGGGGCGCTGGATGTAGCGGTGCGGCGCGTCCGCGAGGAGCCCGGCGCGGACTAGGGGAGCGAGAAGACCGAACGTGGCGGAAATGTATACTTTCCGCCATAATCAGAGTTGTTTTACTTCTTTCCCAAAATCAAAGAAAAATTTAAAGGCGAGAGATTTGAGAGCAAAGAAGAAAATTAATTTCTAAACCTCTAGCTTGCATCAGATTCATCTAATTTCATAATTGATTTCAATACAGTTGCTCTAAAATGTGTGTTTTCGATGACAGTACAGCACCGTGCAAAAGTTGATTTTAACGCACGCCGCGCCGCCCGTGCGTGTTTTGTTGACGGTTTTTTTTTTAATTTCTATCACAATATGTACATAGAGACTGTTCATTTGGAAAGAGAACCGACTTGGGATTTGTGCTTGATCACCGTTTTTAGGGTTCCGTAGCCGAAATGGCAAAAAACGGAACCCTTATAGATTCGTCATGTCTGTCTGTCTGTCTGTCTGTCTGTCCGTCCGTAAGTCAAGCAACCTCAAATGACGAAAGTCATAAAAATATAATCGTCGCCGCAGACGACGATATAACCCAAACAAACGCAATACCATTGAATTCCTGGAGTTCGACCATTGTGACGCCGTGGACTTCCAAGAGAGAAAACACCAGAAACAATAGGGCGTTGGCACCAGCCCCTATATAAGCAAGCTCCGCCAAGCCTTCGGGTCTTTTTGCTCACTTCGCTCAAGCTGTAAACACCGGTCTTACTGTATTGCTGTCGGTACCGACAGCCGTAGTTATAATTAGTTAAAATTAAGTCCAAGTCTGTAAATTTCGAAGTAAATATATTTTTTTAAAGCTAACATCGTTTCGAATATTTTGACTGGCGCCCAACGTGGGGCCAGATTAAGTTCGCGCAAAGTTAGAGTTCCAGAATAACCGAGATAAACTCCGTGTTCGCTCTTCTTTACGTTTTGACTCTTAAGTCATTAAGAACAATAAGGCTTCACAAATAAATAAGTCAAGATATAATGAATCGTCGTGTCGCCGGATCCACCATCATTATCTTCGCCCAGTAAGTGACCGAAGCGTTTCCATCACTCAAAATTCCTCTCCTTAAACCCCCAACTTTTGTATATAGACCTAAGGCCGTAGCAAGCGTAGCAAGTATGACCGATCCTCGTCCTACGATTGAGGGGTTCAATGCCCACGTGCCATCAGCACCTGGTGTTTCATCTGCAAACCCTAGGCAGGCATTACAGCCTTCTATAGATCCTAGTGTTTTAATTAAATTCGTCCCATCATATAATGGCGATCCTTTTACAATTTATAATTATTTAAATAGCGCAAAACAATATTTACAAGTGGCGGGCGGGAGTACGCCACAAAATGTTATGTTGCTATTAAGTAAGTTAGAAGGGAAAGCAGCCCTAATTGTGTCGATGATAGCGCACAATTTCGATTGGGATGCTATAGAAAATACTTTAAAACAAGAGTGTGGTGGTAATCGTGAGTTTAATACATTGTTAGTAGAATTAGCAAATGTTAAAAAGAAGGGATCATATAAAGACCTTATTTTTGAACTGAAACAAAAGTTATTTTTTATAAAGAGTAAACTATTCGATAAATATAATAATAATAATACAACATTAGTTGATGAGGTTATGGAGCCCTACATCAATACGGCTCAAAATGCGTTAAGGAATAGTTTGCCTTATCATGATCAAATTTACGTCTCAAATTGTAGCTTCAACGAAACAGTTACGAAAATTCTGCAGTTAGAAGCGGAAGGAAGGTTTGATAATATCAGGCAAAAGTTCTCGAATGTGATTCCACCGCCTAAGGTAATTACGCAAAACAACTTCCCACAAAACCATTTCGCGGGAGCGCAACGTATCGGGTATCCCTTACAACAAAGGCTCATTAACAGCCAAACGAGCCAGAATCAACATAGGTTTAACAATGGGTCATATCATCGCCGTAATCCGTGGACACCGAGCCCAAACAATGTTTTTAATGGGCCGCGACACGGATACTTCGATAACAACCGGAGGAATAATGACCAACGGGCGTTGTTACCAGCTGAACCGCAGCCGCAGTATCACGCGCAAGACGTTAGCATGAGGACCGCTCCTCAACTGAGACCGGGACAAGTGAATTTAGGTCGAGGGATGGTGGCGGAAGAAGTGTTCCACCTCGAAAATAATAATAACTTAGAAACTTTCGAGTGCCAAAACCCGAATCGTTTATGTAGTGCTGATAATGTTAACGAAAGTGTTCAGGATTTTCGCGTGGCTCTAGAACGGAGGCCAAACCGATAGAGTTCAATCATGTGAAATCGTATCTACCTTATTTTGAAACAGACTATCCGAAGTTAAAAATTTTAATTGACACTGGTAGTCAGAGGTCGTTTATGACTACTAAAGTCCAACAAAAATATTTTGCTAGTAACTTTAAGCCAGAAAGGTTTACCGTAAAGACCTCTCATGGTGTGACGTCACATAATAGAGACACCTTACTGGAAAAGATATTTCGGTAACGGAGATAGTTTAATGAAGTTTTATATTTATAATTTTAGTGATAAGTATGATATTTTAATGGGAACTGATATGATAGAACAGATAGGTGCAAAAATTGACCTTAGGGAAAGAAAGTTAATAATGCCTGATCGCGAGTTATTAATATTCCATATGACGGAAGATAATAATTGTAATATTAAAGATTTATGTGATACTTATAATGATTTGTTTACGGAGGACGTTACAAATAGTGCAACGACGAAAATAAAACATAAGATAACTTTGTTCGATAGTGACCCAATTTATCAAAGGCCATATAGGTTACCTCAAATTCAACAAGAGGAAACAAAAAAGCAAATCGATAAATTATTAAAAGAAAATATCATAAGACCTTCAGAATCTCCTTGGGCCTCTCCGGTCCATATTATACCGAAAAAATTAGATCAGTCAGGTGTTCAAAAGTGGCGAATGGTTATTGACTATCGACGTTTGAACGAGAAGACCAAGTCCGATAAGTTCCCACTGCCAAACATCGAAGAGCTGTTCTCCAAATTACAAGGTAATTATTATTTTACTACTTTAGATTTAACATCGGGTTATCATCAAATATTAATGGATAACGACTCGATAGAGAAAACCGCGTTTAGTACACCTGACGGACATTACGAATTTCTGAGGATGCCGTTTGGTCTTAAGAACGCGCCTGCAACTTTCCAACGCATGATGAATAGTGTGTTGAAAGATGAAATAAATAAGAATATTTGTCTTTGTTATTTAGATGATATTATAATATATTCAAAAACAAAGCAAGATCATGTAAATAGGTTACAACAAGTTTTTGAAGCATTAAGACGAGCGAATCTTAAAATAAATAAAAATAAATGCGTTTTTATGGCTGAAGAAATAGAATTTCTAGGTCATGTTTTAAATAGAGACGGTTTGAAGCCTAACCAAAAGAAAATTGAGGCAATAAAGAAATTCCCTATCCCTAAAAGTTTAAAAGAAATTAGGGCATTTTTAGGATTAATAGGTTATTATAGGAAATTTGTTCCAGATTTGAGTAGAATCACTAAGCCACTTACAGAGGCCACAAAAAAGGGTGCAGTAATAAATGTTAACGATAAAAAATACATTGAAGCAGTGGAGACCTGTAAACGATTATTAACAAACGTGCCAATTTTAGCTTTTCCCGATTTCAATAAAACTTTTGTTGTTACTACGGATGCTTCAGATATCGCGTTAGGAGCAGTGTTGAGTCAAGATAGTCATCCTATAGCTTATGCTTCGCGAACGTTGAGTAGTACCGAACAAAGATATAATACAACTGAAAGAGAATTATTGGGAATATTATGGGCCGTTACCCAATTTAGACCTTATATTTATGGCAGGAAATTTATTTTAAGAACGGATCATCAGGCTTTAATTTGGTTGTCCAAACTAAAAGAACCAAATCAACGTTTAAATCGTTTGAAATTAAAATTACAAGATTATGATTATACTATAGAACACGTAAAGGGTAAAGACAATCATGTAGCTGATGCACTAAGTAGGGTTGAAATATTTAACACAGATACATCTAGTTCTAATTCTATGAAAGTTAATTTAGAAGAAGATTTAGCGTTAACGAATAGTTCAATAAGTAGCACTGCTGAAAACTCGCGTCAAGACGATGAAACTATACATTCAAATCAAGATGATAGTGACACGGGAATTCCTATCATTAACGCTTATCCGCCAAAAAGATTGAAGCGTGTAATATTTGAAATGGCTCCTTATAAAAAAGCAGTCAGGGAAAATGGTGTTTGGTATTTTTATATTCCCCCAAATAGGGAGGAAGAAACTATTAAAGAATTTATGTTAGAATATTTACCTCACGACAGATATGCATTTATAATACCGAACGAAGATCTTTACAACTCGGTTTCGGAAGCATATAGAAAATATTTCGATCATACTAAGTTTAAACCAGTTAGGTATACTAAGTCTTTAATAGAAATAAATGATAAAGAAGAACAATTAAAATTAATAAAAAAATATCATTTGCAAGATAACAGACACGCAGGTATAGAGAGTTTATATAAACAGTTACGTGAAAAATACTATTGGGAGAAGATGCGAAAACAAATAAAGAAATTTGTCTCTCAATGTGAATTGTGTAAAACAGAAAAATATAATAGACATCCTTATACCACCGAATTTAGTCTTACTGAAACGCCGCAAAGACCTATGGAGGTGTGGCATATCGACTTCATGTCTCTAGAGAGACAATGGTACTTAACCATTATTGATAAATTTTCTAAATATGCAATAATAAAACCTACCGAAAAATCCAAAGTCTGTGAAACATTAAGCGAAATATTTGCCATGATTGGAACACCAACAAAAATAGTTCACGATGGCGAGCAATCATTTTGTAGCGAAATAATAAGCGAATTATTTCAAACTTATAATATAACAAATCATACTACGAGTCCTCAGCATCACAAATCAAATTCAGATGTAGAGAGATTACATAACACTATACAAGAACTTTATAGATTGCAGCGAGATTCGGATTTAAATAAAAATCAGAAAATATTTTATATAACTCATGCCTATAATAATACCATGCACAGTGCAATAAATATGTCGCCATTTGAAGTTCATTTCGGACGTAAGCCAAAACTTAGAAGCTTTGATGACATGCGAGTTACAATTCAACATTATACCGCACAACAAAAAGAATTTGTCGATAATTTAAATAAAAATATTACGGAAAGGTTACAAGAACAAAAGAATAAACGAAATGAAAGATTAAATAAAAACATTAGGCCGCCAAAGCAATTTAAAATAGGTGATACAGTTTATTTAAAGAATAGTATGGCAGATAGACATAAAACCAAATCTCGATTTTTAGGACCTTTTAAAATAGAGGGTTGCGAACCAAATAATAAGTATAAACTAAATAATGGTAGAACATATCATATAGAAGAACTGGTTGTTACAGAATCGTCATTATCTTCGGATACAAGTTCAGACAATTGAATTCGGAGGAACACATAGTCTTGGTTGAGATGAAACCAACCCGGATAATCGAAGGAAGATGGACGGTTATACATAGACTAGATATTAAGCCAATTTTGTTAAGTAAAGACATGGTAAAACTAGCGGTAGAGACTGCAATGTCTAAAACTAAGTTAGAAGATTTTAAAGTTATTTACGATAGGGTAAATATTATAATGAATCATGTAGAGGAAATATGTAATCATTTAAATATACAAGCTGAGACTAGGAGGAGTAAAAGAGGTTTAATAAATGGCCTAGGTTCAGTAATTAAGGCAATCAGTGGTAATTTGGATCAAAATGATTTAGATAATATTCAAAAAGATTTGGAAACTGTTAAAGTAGCGTATAATAAACAAATATCTATAACTGATAGCGCTTTAGAAGAATATAATCACCAAATTAAGAAAATAACAGATATTCAAAACAATGTAGATAAACAACTTGTATCATTGTCAAATAGTATAACACAACAGAAAGTAGCATTAATGTTATTATTCCAAGCTCAGAGTTTACAAGATGTTTCAGAAAGATTAACTACAGCAATAACATTTGCTGAACATCATATGTATCATTATAGTATTATACAATCACATCTTTTACAGAAAACTTTAAATGTAATTCCAAGTAGGGTAATGATTTCTAATAACATTAACGATATAGAACCTTTTATAAAAGTGAACAGTAGGATTATAGAAAATATTGTATACTTTACTTTGAATATACCATTAGTTAAGCCTCAGGTATTTAAAACAAGAAAGATTGTACCCATTATCCAAAACATTCCTACTTGTTCCTATCCTGTGATGCGAAAGGTTACTTTGGCATACAACGAGATGGAAGCCTATGAAGTTGAAGATTGTACAGAACTTCACGAAAATATTTGTCAAGGAAGCATTTTACAAATAAATACTTGTGAAACTGAAATTTTGTGGAAGCAAGAAGAAAACAAGTGTAAATTAGTGCCAGTGAAGTGTCCAGACGAATTACTTCAAGAAATAACACCAAAAGCAATTTTCATCTACACAAATAAAACAAAAGAAATAACAATCAAATGTGACAAACATGAAGAAACCTTATGGATAAAAGGAGCTTATTTATTAAATGGAGAGAACTGCGAACTTAGTATTTCAGGAATCAAGAGATTTCAGACTAAGGAATCAGAAGGCAAAATAATTATTACAAATCTGCGATTGAATAAGACAGAGAATATCCCCGATATAGAGTTAACTTATGATGCAGAGAAAATAGAAAATAAATTGAAACAGTTGAAACGAATCGATGAGTTGAAGACAGAAAGGATTCATAATATAATTCAATATGGATGCATCATAGTTATAATTGTTATCATTATCACGATAATTTTAATTAAATTTTTCAGATCCCAGGTTCGATACAAACCTAGGACTTCAAAATTGGAGGGGGATAGTCAAGCAACCTCAAATGACGAAAGTCATAAAAATATAATCGTCGCCGCAGACGACGATATAACCCAAACAAACGCAATACCATTGAATTCCTGGAGTTCGACCATTGTGACGCCGTGGACTTCCAAGAGAGAAAACACCAGAAACAATAGGGCGTTGGCACCAGCCCCTATATAAGCAAGCTCCGCCAAGCCTTCGGGTCTTTTTGCTCACTTCGCTCAAGCTGTAAACACCGGTCTTACTGTATTGCTGTCGGTACCGACAGCCGTAGTTATAATTAGTTAAAATTAAGTCCAAGTCTGTAAATTTCGAAGTAAATATATTTTTTTAAAGCTAACATCGTTTCGAATATTTTGACTCGTATGTCACAGCCACTTTATTCCAAAAGTATTAGGACTACATAGTTGAAACTTGGTAGGTAGGTGTATTCTGTGAACCGCTTTACGATTTTTACACAAAAATAAAAAAAATAAAAGATTAAGGGGGGGCTCCCCATACATGGAACTGAAACTGAAAATATTTTTTTTCATCACACCAATACTTGTGGGGTGCCTATAGATAGGTCTTTAAAAATGACATTGAGGTTCCTAAGACTATTTTTTTTCAAAGTCAACCGTTTGAAAGATATATGCCGCCAAAGTGGTAAAATGTGTGTCCCCCCCCTTTAACTTTTAAAGTAAGAGGGTGAAAAATCTAAAAAAAATATAAGCTATAGATCTTAATAAACACTTTCAACGAAAATTGGTTTGAACGAGATATAGTAATAAGTTTTCAAGATATAGTACATTTTCCAAAACCGCAAATATAACTTTGTCATTCATACAAACACTGTGAAAAACAAAGTTATTTTTTGAGACGAAAAATGATAGCGTTATTAAAATATGATATGGTATAATGTACCTACGGAACCCTACTGCGCGTGGCCCGACACGCACTTGGCCGGTTTTTGTCATGTTGACAGCACTTTAACGTTTTAGTGCGACTGTAATATCTTGATATCCATCAAGATAGTCGCACTATAATTAATTACGTATAACAGTGCCGTCAACATGACAAAAACGGTGATCAAGCACAAATCCCAAGTCGGTTCTCTTTACGAACAGACTACGTTTTTGTAATGTAATAAGAATGAAAAGATGTCGATTATTATACCTACGTACAAAATTAGGGGAATAAAAATGAAGTTAAGCAATGTTATCACATTAATTTAATTACTTGTTAATTTAATAAAAACTCATTTCCTATAACATTTTTTTTTACTTTTCTCCAGACAGACATTTTACTTTATTTATAACATAATACCTAACATCCTAGCGGCTGCTTGCGACTTCCTCACTTGTCTTATCTCTCGGGTACAGTACTATTTTTCGGGATGGAAGGTACGGCTCCGATCATCATGCATACACGTTGTCAGGGGTACAAAGAAAGACAGGGTACCTACCTATTATCCAGAAAGAAGTACTGTTCCCAAGGGATAGAAGAAAAACTGTCCACGCTCACGAAGTCGCGGCCGGTCGCTAGTTTATTTGTGTTTTTTTGTCAAAATTGTAAGAATAATCGAAGGTTTAACGCAAGGGCGGAGCCAGGATGTTTATCTGGGAGGGGCATTCCTCAGAAAAAACAAGACGGGCAAATAATAATCGACCATAACTGTACATATTCGTCCATGACTGTACTAACAGTACCCACTAGGGTTCACACTGGCTGGCGCCCTCACCTTGAATAAATTATTGCTCCGTAAATACATGTTTTATCTAAAATTCAAACGTTAAGATTAAAGCTAAGGTTCTATAGTTTATTTACAAACAATAACCTCTGTAAAATATAGTTCCTTGTAGTAGTAGTAGGCAAAAAAGCAGAAAGTGGCCAATTTTGGCACTTTTGCTACTACTACTACATTGAACTATATTTTACAGAAGTTATTGTTTGTAAATAAACAATAAAACCTTAGCTTCAATCTCAACGTTTGAATTTTCAATACATTACGTACTTAGCGAGCAATAAATTTAATTAAAATGAGGGCGCCACTTGAGACTAATCACCTCAAACATTTCTCCAGCGAAGGGGCGCGGCACCAGTGTGAGAATCGCCTTAGCATGGAATCTTCACAGTACACAAAAAACCCCCTTTACCCCTCTTGGTTTAATTTTTACATTAAACCAAGAGCGGATGTATATCCACTCTTGGTTTAATGTAAAAATTAAATCTTTAAAAGAAGCAAAAACGCCTGCCTGAAAAAATTCTAAGAGCAAAATTCTACTATAAGCGTTGCTCTTCACAATTAGGCAGGCGTAAAAGCTATAAATAAAAAATATAACTCAAAATAATCGCGGCAATTGCATAACATTACTTCTAAATCATGGAGTAGTTGTTTTCCTATTGTGATTAGTAGTTTTGTAATAAAAAAAAGCATATCTATATAAACTTCTCCCTGTTTTACACTACTTACGCCTACAACTAAGTATAGTAGGTACTCCTATTTGTAGGTACCTACTTACAATAACTTTTCAGAGTATCGAATCGATTACTCTCGTCAACAACTTGTAAAGCCTATGATGTAGCAGTGATAGTGTTCCTTTTAAATTATTATTATTATGTACTTACTACTGTACTTGTACTATTATGTATTGTGCTACTGTCCTCAATTTTTTCACGTATCCAAAAGCAACCGTTTCCCTAGTAACATAGCGCGACTATAAGGGTTCCTTGTTGGCTTGACTACGGAACCCTAAAAAAGGTAAAGGTACAAAATGAGTACTAAAAAGATGTCTTTTACAAGCAGTGTGATCCCGTCATCTTGATTTCCAAGCCATAATGGCATTTGTGCGATTGTAAAAAAACGAATGTCAAAAACTAAAATTATAAAACTGAAATTAATTTTCCACAAGGCACAAATGCTATTTTAGCGGTTTAACAATATACTCTTTCGTATGGCGGCCGTGCCAAGAGGTTAGGTTTATCTGATCCTATATCCCCTGAGGAGAACGTGCAAGAAACAAGGACTGATTATTACAGACAAAGCTAATTTTTATTTTTATTTATTTTTTTAACACAATACAGCTATCCTTACAGAAGTTCCTGATACAATTTTGTATTTCGTAAGTAAAAATTTAAATTAAGGACACGCAGTCTGGGGACCCATTTTGGAATCGACATTTGACTAGAAAGTAAAGCAAAGTACCATAAAACTTCTATGCTTCTACGGAGTGCACTACAGATAGATAATTCACAATTTCGCCTTTATTTAAGCACTATTCCTCTCGTTCCAATGGCGGCGCCAGTGTGAAAACAACTACGCGCCTTAATTATAGCGTGTCCACTAGTGCCGCCAATCAAGAAAAAAACATTTTAACGAAATAACTATGTTTAAAGAAATTCTGAAACGTATAAAAACTAGGAAAGTTGTAAACTATTTTTGTATGCGTTTTTTTCTGGTTTAAAATGTGTTTGTGTAGTTAATCTAAACTGTAACTACACGCGAACATATATATACTAAGAATTAAAGCATACAAAAAAAATTTACAAGTCTTTATACGTTTTAGAATTTTATTAAACATAATTATTTCGTTGTAATGTTTTTTTTATTAATTGGCGGCGCTAGTGGAGATTCGGTGCGCTCTTAAAACTAACAATCTAATTAATTTTTGACATCACAGTAGTATAATTCTGAATACAAAGTGAAACTAATCAATCATACAGAAACAACCATACAAAAAAATTTCTAAAGTTAAACAAATAAAATAAATTACATAAAAATAACAAATGTCTTAGTTCAGATACTAATACGGGGTGTAACAAAAACCCTGTCAGATACTGAAACAAGTGACAGTGTTCCTAAAACTGAGCAACATTATTCAAGGAACATTGTCCAAAAACGAATTTTTTTTCGCCTTTCCATAGAAATCGGTTAGCTGACCAACATTTCGTATGGGAGTATGAATTTTTTTGTGTTTCGATCTAGTAACCATGTAGGATCACCATCACCTGTTTCAGTATCTGAGTTTTTGTTACATATTGTATATAAATATAATAACAAATGACTTAAGGGCGCGCAGTCTGCAATCAAGTGCCGCCATTGGAACGTGCTTAAATAAATACGAAATTGTGAATTATCTCTGTTACAGACAGTGCACTCCATTATTAAAGCTGTGGTACTTTTTATTCCTTAAACAATATTCATAGCCTGTCGTTTAGTTTAATGGAGTTTTATTGTTAAAAGTGGCCACAACAAAGTTTAAATAAATGAACTAAAATTGTTTTAAAAAACAAAAAGCCGACTTCAAAAGCCTACGCTACCTCTAAAAAGCAAGAAATAATATTCATCACTAGATACGCATAATCATTGTAATAAAACACGTCTATTGGAGTCGGGTGGGGCTGGAGGACAACTTTTTTTATTCTAAAAGCCCCACTAGCCTCCCTAGGTCATTGTGATTTGATGTGATTGATAGTACCTTCTCTGTATAAGATATATTATCTATGTAGAAATATCGGTTTGGCCAAACGTGAGATAATCGTGGACAAACATGCATACGGATCAAACTGAGAAGAGAACCTCCTCTTTTGAAATCAGTTAAAATACCAAAACATTCTCTTAAATGTAACACTTTTCTGAAAACCGCATCAAAATTGGTTCAGCTAAACGCGGGATAATTGCGGCCAAACATACATACATACGAGTCAAACTGAGAACCTTATTTTTGAAGTCGGTTAAAATACTAAAACCTTCTCCTTTCGTGTACGCTCGCCGCTTCAGCCTGCTTCGTTTTTTAAGTACCTCAAAATTTCTGTAACCCTAGGACGTGACATTTTAAAATAAACTTCTGAATTTCAGTTCTTTCGTTTCATTTTCTTCTAAATTTTGCTCCGTTACCTTCCGCAACGTGACAGTAACCGCATCAAAATCAGTTTAGCAAAACGCGAGATAATCGCAGACAAACATACATACATACAGGTCAAACTGAGAACCTCCTTTAAGTCGGTTAAAAAGGCAGGCTAGAAAATATTGTTTAAGCGATAAAAAGTACCACAAAGCTTTTTCGGAGTGTACTACAGAGATAATTCACAATTTCGTGTTAATTTAAGCTTTTAAGCATTATGATTCTCGATGCAATGGCGACGCTAGTGTGCAAACTGCGCACTCTTCACTTAAGATACATAGATTAATAATATAAATCAAATAACAAATGGCTTAAGATACTTGGACTAAACCGTAGAACCGATGGCAGACAAGTTCTTGAGTAGAGACCGCGTATCGTCAAACGTAGCGTGGAAGGCCCTCAGACAAGGTGGAGCGACGATCTTAGTAAGGTGGCTGGCATAAACTGGATGAGTGTAGCCGCGGATCGTGCTCAGTGGCGTGCACTCGGAGAGGCCTATGTTCAGCAGTGGACGATGATAGGCTGATGATGATGATGATGACTTGGACTACTCCATATTGCAATCTTGCTTCCCCTATTCTCTCCCCACTGGGCCTGGCATTCTTGTTTTTGTCTGTAAATAATAAGAGATTGTAGTATCTTTTTTAGGATTCCATACCCAAAGGGTAACAACGGGACCCTATTACTTACTAAGACTCTGCTGTCCGTCTGTCATCAGGCTGTATCTCATGAACCGTGATAGCTAGACAGTTGAAATTTTCAGACCAAAAAAAACCGGCCAAGAGCGAGTCGGACTCGCGCACGCAGGGTTCCGTACCAAAAAAATGGCAAAAAAATTACATTTGTTGTATGGAAGCCCCACTTCAATATTTATTTTATTCTGTTTTTGTATTTGTTGTTATAGCAGCAACAGAAATTATTTCTCTTGCTGCTATAACCCTGCGTGCGCGAGTCCGACTCGCTCTTGGCCGGTTTTTTTGTACAATTATTATCAGATATCAGAATGGATTTACCAGACAAATATTTTTAAGTAGTATTTATTACTAAAATTTTTAATAATATTTACTAATCCGACCGGCGGCAGTTAAAGGGTTTATCTAAGTATTTGGGTGATTCCCTGTGTACCCTTCTGCAAAGTGCAAAGGATGGCGATTATCACACTGGCGACGCACATTTCTCCGGCGTGTTTTCTATACAAACTGACGTAAAGTCTGTTCATCCTTACTTGTCTTATTTAGTAAACAGTTTTTGACAGTTGTCATACGTCTTTTAAACTTAAATCGTTATTTAAAAATATGTTAGTAAGTTTATGAAATTATTGTTAACTTATTAACAATTTATTTCGTAATCTATGTGTGGAAAACCATTTGTTTTATTTTATAAATGATTATTTCAATAAAGAGTTGGGCGAAGATTGTTTACTATATAAGACAAATAAGGATGGACAGACTTTACTTGCATGCAACATTAAATCTGGTGCTCCACGCTCCGCGACGGGGCGCGTCGCCAGTGGGAGAATCAGCTAACATTAGTTTAATAATTGTTTTATAATGGCACTTACCCAAGAACCAGAAGATCTGTCCCATCTCATGGAGTCTTTGCATTCCAGCTTTCACATGGCATAGGTTCCCAATGTGTGAGTCATGGCTTGCACCACCAAATAACGCATCTACATGCAAGATGCGCAAATCTGCATCATATATCTGAAAACAAAACTATTAAATAATAAATAAGTATAGGTACATTTTAAAAATAATTATTTCTTATCACAGAGACATTCAGAGAGTGGTGCATTTTTCTGTTGAAGAAATCCAAAATGATCATTGAACCTACAACAATACCAGAGGTTATAAATTCTGACCTCTGGACTTGTAATTATTCTGTGCCTCTGGTTAGAAGCGAGTAGGTTGGTATTTGGTAAAGCCTTTAGTTGCAGTAGTTTGGTTGTTAGTCCGGTTAACCGAACTAATGCAACTTTTTAGTTGCATTCGTTCGACAATTTAAATCAACTGAACTACTGCAACTAAAAGGTCGCATTAGTCCGGTTGATTTAAATCACCGAACTGTTGCCACTATTAAGTGCTTTTAGATTGGGCTCTTATGCATAGTACAAGTATAACGTCACCAAAGTACAAGATCACATAAATATGGCGAAGCGATTCTATGATTTTCAATCACTTTTTGGTTTTTTTCTTTTTTTTTGTAATACCTACGTCACAAAAGTACTAGGTTCAAATAAATATGGAGAATGTTAACTTTTGTAATTTTCATTCTTTTTTATTCCAACAGAAATAAAAGAAACAATAGTGCCATGGAAGACTAACATTTGAGTACCTAGTGGTATGGGAGCCTTTCGTTTTGGCATGTTAAGTCCTACAGAAATATTGCTACACTTAATAGTAGCAACAGTTTGGTGATTTAAATCAACCGGACTAATGCAACTTTTTAGTTGCAGTAGTTCAGTTGATTTAAATCACCAAACTACTGCAACTAAAAGTTGCATTAGTTCGGTTAACCGGACTAACAACCAAACTACTGCAACTAAAGGTGGTAAAGCTGCGTTGACATGATCAAAGTACACTTGGACTAAGTAGTTTGGATGACAACTTGGATGCTACTTGCATCATGTAAACGAGTAATCAAAGTGCACTTGGATCAAAATTCTAATCAAAGTAAACTTGGACCATGCTCTACTTTCATCCAAGTCTGCTTGGACCAAGTAGTTTTGACAACTACTTGGGCACTACTTTGATTATGTAAGCAAGTAATCCAAGTGCACTTGGACATCGCTGTATACAAAAAGCTACTTTGTCCAAGTTACATTGTTCAAGTACACTTGGATTGTGTCAACCTGTATCCAAGTATACTTTGATCAAAGCTACTTTGTAAATTGACTTAGTCCAAGTATACTTTGATCATGTCAACGAGGCTTAAGTAACCTAACTAAAACATGGTTATGGTTACCTTATTGCCACTGCTTTGTGTTCACATACTGTTCTTGGGAAAGTGATATAGCCTCAGGATCTGTAGTTGATTTCATGCATCAGTTACCTGCGCAAGATGATTAGGTATAGACCTCTGTTACAGACCGAGGCTAAAATCATTGCCTACACACCTTTGGTAGGGACCACAGGCATAAAATTGAGATGCAACGAGGATCTGTAACAACAGTGAAATGACAGGTAATAGTGATGATAAAGTTTAGTTGTTTATAAAATATCACCTATTGTATTTTGTATTGGAATGATAGACACCTTGATCTCTATTTAGCTTAATAGCTGTTGTTCTTAGAGTTCGTTGCAAAAGAGGCATCAAATCTTCGCAAAGCGTCATAAAATGGACCTTTCCCAAGCGAAAGGTGTCGACAAACGTCCACTCCGACAGCTGCTGAGATGAGAAACATCATAGGATGAGAATGCTGTCTTCCCGCAGCTGTCTCCTACACAACATCAGTATTTCCCTCATTCTTTCTTCATCGACTTCAACCAGCAACAAATTTGGGTCGGAATTTCTTACCTAAAACAGAAAAACAAACAAATAAACAAAAAAATACTAAACGAGAAGTCGACATAATATAAATGAGTTAAAAATAGCAAACCTTATGCAGTATCCACTTATTATCCACAAAATAACACTGAAAACCTTTAAAAAATCTATTTCCTCTCTAAATACAGCTTAAAAATGAGTAAAATCTGAATTATTATTGAAAGCTTTGAAAAAACAGCAACTGCTTTCATGACATAAGGAATCGCTTTCATGACAGCTATGCCGCCATCTTGAAAACCTTAGGCGATCGCTCTTATCTGTCAGATCCATACATTTCCATTCGTTCATTGCTTTGACTCTGGGGCTTGTTTCATATAAAATATTAGTCTAATATTATGAGCATTAGACTAAAAATATTAGTTTAAATCATTAGATATTGTTTCATAAAAGTAGAAACTAATAAAATGAGTTATTAGCGTAGCGTCTAATAATATTAGCTAATATTATTTGTTTTATTAGTAAACCGTTTCATAAACAAAATAAACTAATATTATCAGCTAATAAAATTAGTTACTTTTCATAAGTGTTTCTAGTCTAATAAAGGAGACGGTAAAGATTTTGTATGGAGCCGGGTAGTAAAACTCCGCCTGCTTTGAAATTTAAACTACATAAAGTTCCTATTTTTGTTTTTATTTTGCCTAAATATCAGATTCTTAAGTACTCCCGTTTTTTAAATATTTAATTTCAAAAGTTCAACATAATAATTGTACTAGCAACATTGGCCGATTGTGGACGCCAGTCGCCCGCCGCCAGTGCTGCCAACTTAGCGCGTTTCGCGCCAGATCTAGCGCTTTTTTTGTCTCGAAGCGCGTTTTAGCGCCTAGCGCTAGATCTAGCGCTTTTTTAGATTTTATTAGATTAAGTATTTACCTGCTGGCCTGCTGCATTTATTTTTATTTGGTTGAATGCACCAAGCATCTATTAAAATTATACAAATTCTATACTTAACTAGTATTTTTATGGTACACCAAGCATTGTAATAGAATTCTCATTAACCATTTGTGGTTAGCGCGAAAACTGGCGCTTCTTTTTAAAATGCCATTTTATCGCAATCTAGCGCTTTTTTACAGCGTTGACAGCGCGTTTTCGCTCAGACTAGTTGGCAGCACTGCCCGCCGCCATAACATAACCTAAATGACAACGTACGTAAACAGTTTTGGTTTTATTGTTCAGAATTATATATTATACAACAACAACTTTGTCAATCAAAGTTCATTACCGTAACTTGCACAACGGGTCGTGATCGTGAATATGTCATGAATTAGCCACAACACAATAAAAGCGAGATTATTATTAAAAAAAAATGTGTGATTTTGGACCCTTGTCATCACCAATGTAAGTTGAAATCTAATTAATTACCTATACAAGACATCACAATACTTTCCTCTGTATTTCAATATTATTGGTGACAGTGTGTTAACTTATAAAATAACCTATTGTTAATTCTGTTGTTTCAGTCATCATAGCATGATCATGGCCATAAATAAGTTGTGTGAATATTGTCAGTACTGTCACATCATCACATACTTTTGCGGGCGAATACGCAATTAATTACATGAATGAATATTGTCATTGATCTAAGTCAAGAACTATTCTATTACCTACTGAAAAGTAGTGTGTTTGTGAGGTGAGTACTTATGCATATTTTTCACTTTAGTAAATCAAAAAGTGGATAGTTTTTTATTCAGTCTAGGGTTCTTCAAGCTTTTGTTTAAAACTGTGTCCTTGGTTCACAAAACTACAACAAGCATAACCCAAATTGCTTGAGAAAATATCAATTCTCTCATGACTTCATTCAATAATTTTAGTGAATGAAGTAGGTACATGAGAGAATTGATATTTTCTCAAGCAATTTGGGTGATCTCGCAAGAGTAGGTAGTTTTATATATTGTTAGTTATGTAAGTTATTATAAGTAATAGTAAGTAGGAATTAAAATATAAAAATAAGATGCCCACAATGTCGAATTGGGATTATCCTGTAATGATAACTGTGTAAGATTGAAATATAAATAAATAAATGTGAATTTGTGTGTGTTTCCTTCATAGATGAGTAATTGAGTGCTGACAATTTAAACATATTTTATTGCAGATCTCTGATACTGATTAGCTATGCCAAGAATGTATCAATCTGGGAGGCAAATCGTAGTGAGGACCCCAACTATCAGTCGGAGACGCACGGTGGACACTTGTGTTTGTGTATGCTGTAGAATATCACTGATCAGACGTAGTAGTCATCGTCACCGCAGAATTATCCCAAGAAGTGAAGTGGAGAGTGAAGAAAGGAGTGAAGAAAATAAATATATTTTACTCGTCAGGTAAGATTTCTCTTGCATAAGAATTTAATCAGATTTATTTGAAAGTAACAAAGAAAAGACTTTTCTTTGTAACTTAAAAATAATAAAGTACAGGGCGTTGATGTTTTTATGTAGATATTAAAACATATTCCATTTTTAGGTTACTGAAGATGTTTGGGTTTGCCGTGCCTGTTGGATGCAGGCTCATTAAATCGTGCAGTGCAAGAAGGTTGAGCATAAGCATCTGTGGAGCCTACAAATGATTAATAAAAAGAAAAATAAGCTTAAAACATAATAGAAAACAAAATATTTTACTTATGTATTGTTGCATTTAAATGGTGAAGATTGGTGTCAACGGATCGAACAGTATTATTGTTCATCCATGATTGGAAAGAGGACAGTTGGAGTTGTGCACATTGTCATGACTATGGTGTGGTTATCTGGGTTGGGCACAGTACCAAGATACAATACTACCGGCCAGCTGTTTAGATGGTATTTGAAGATGAAGAAAATGTAATAAATTATGTTTTATTTTGAAATTCTGTTTTATTTCTCTTCTGTCTATTGAATTATTACAGTCAAGATCTTAACTCATAGGTACTTTCATTATCAGTATTATAATTATATTATAATCTTGCTATTAGAATTTTTTGATAGAACAACAGTCAAGGTCCTCACTGGTATTCTTCTAAGTAATAGTTAAGTGTGATTTGGTTACACTTACACTAAACCTATTATTTCAAAGACTAAAATAATACATAAGGAATATTATTTACAGATTTAGAGATTGTGAAGGTAGGAACTGCAACTTATGTAATATATTTAAGAGCTTAAAGTCACTGAATTATTATTAGCGTAATAATAATTTTTTTTTGCCGCGCGCGGCCGCCGTGTGCAGCCTCGGTGTGTTGGACCAGGCGGTTTTCTATACAAATTGATGTACTTGCATACAACGTAAAATCCACGCGCGGGCGCGGCGCAGCGCACCGCCTATTCGCGCGGTTGGCGCCGCACCTCCACGCCGGTTGGCCTTAGACGACGGCCCTGCGCTTACGTACAAAAACCAGCACGATACTATGGAGCTCAGTGTGTTGTACCCCGCGGTTTCCGGCGGTGGGCGCTCCCGCGCCGTGGCGCAGCCTCGGTGTGTTGGGCCAGGCGGTTTTCTATACAAATTGATGTACTTGCATACAACGTAAAATCCACGCGCAGGCGCCCCGCGACAGCGCGCGGTGCCAATGTGAGAACCGTCTAAAATGTATAGTGTGGTGATCGATGACTTAACGATTGGTCTGCTGGAATGCACCCAATGTCAGCCAGCTCAGATTAGCACACTGACACAGAGTAAATAAATTGTTGTCGGGGTGGACAGTAACAGGAAAAAAAACGCTATTTTAATTTGTGATTTAAAATAAAACGGGAGTAAATAAAAAATTGAAATAAATTGATAAAATTAGAGCATAAATTAGCTTTTAAATGATATAATTTTCATTGCTGGCGGTTTTAGGCTACCACTTCTTTACCGTCTCCTTTATTATTAGTTTTTGGAAAATCATTTGAAATGAGTGATTCAGAGTCAAGTGAAGAAGATAATGTTATTGTGAGATGCCCGAGGATATTTAGGAGGAGAACTCTTCATACAGTCATGGAATTTACATACGAAATCAACGAACAATTTTGGTTAGAATTTGAGAAATCGAGGTACCTGATTTTGGTATTGAAATTTATCGCATTTTATAGAACTTTGAAAGGCCTTTCAAATGACATCCCACTCTCGGCGCGGAATTGCGTATTTTTATTTTTATTGTTATTTTAGTGTACGTAAAAAGAAACAGAATCTTGTGTGACAAAATGTCAGTACTTCGTATTTTAGAGTGAAACGGAACACGTTTTGTTTTTAAATAGAGGATAAACAGTTCGCACGTATGTCCAAAGACCATAGATACCAGGTAGTCTAATAATATTAGTAACATCAAAGAGTCTTTTTTTATTAGTGTTATAGAAAAGTTTATGAAACAGAAAAATGCCAACTAATAAAATTATTTTATGAGTCTAATAAAATTAGCTAATAATATTAGTAACTTATATGAAACAGGGCCCTGGCCTTCAGAAAAAGGTAGGTTATTTCTTGCTCAAGCTTTCCTCGGCGGCGGTCGCAAAAGACAAGATGGCGTCGAAAATGAAAGCCAGAGTCAAAGCGATACAATTGGGCGGTAGCACCGCGGATCGTGCGTTTTGCCCATGGAAATAGTACTATAAACCGGAATGAGCACTTCGCCCCAAAACGAGCCGACAGAGAGGTCAAGTAGATGTATGTGTCCTTTTCTTCATTAGGGTGACCAAACCGTATGGTTGGCCGGAGACATACATAATACTTTAAACTGTTTAATATAAACTTAAATACGTAGTTCTTTATTTATAATTAACACTTTTTACCGCGTTTTTATTAGGTTGCTTGCTCTTTTGTTTGTTTGAGCACAAATTTTGCAAACGATTTTATACTGAATTCCCGATGAGCTAGAGACTTGAAACTTTGAACACAGGTCAGAAATGGAAGGAAATGCAATATTACAATGTCATTAAGCTGATCTGATGATGGAGCCGGAAGAACGCCACAGGAACTCTATGATGAATGAAACTATCCAACCCCATCGTGTTTGGGCTTGTTAGAATTGTCTTGACAAGTACTCTGACGGGAGACGAGGTTCAGGGTTGGATGATGAAGTCTGGAGGCCATGCCATAGGAACTCAATATTGAAATCATGCAACCCCATCGAGTTTGGGCTCGTTTGAATCGTCTTGACGAGTGCTCTGTTGGGTAATAGTATCCAAGAGTCTGACGAAGGAAGCCGGAAGAAGGCCACAGGAACTTTGTAATAAAACCTTTCAACCCCATCGAGTTTGGACTCGTTTGAATGGTCTTGACGAGTACTCTGATAGGCGGTGGTATATTTTTAATTTAGCTCGTTAACTAAAAAACAGAAAATATTTTTTTATTAAAAAAAGATTTGGATATTTGAATGGATAGATTTGGAATTTGGTTTTCGTCGAAATAAATCAACTAATGATGCTGTGCTAAGTCTCACTGATTTTATTGCTTCATCCCTTGACAAAAATAAAAAAAGTATTGCAATATTCTTGGACTTAGCAAAAGCCTTCGACGCTAGCAAAAGCCTTCGACGCTGTGTCTGTCCCACTCTTGTTACGTAAACTGGAAAGCATGGGTATACGTGGAAATCAACTAAAAATGTTTGAAAATTGTTTAAAGAACCGTTGCCAATGTGTAAAGGTGGGCACCTGTGTCAGCAGCAGTCTACCGATTGAGTACGGCGTGCCTCAGGGAAGCATTTTGGGACCAACACTCTTCCTTATCTATATCAATGGACTAACTGATTTAAAAATGCCACAGGGTGAAATTATCTCATATGCAGACGACACCGCTCTTGTTTTCTCGGACGTATCATGGGAAAGGGTTTTTCACAATGCACAAGTTGGCTTCAATATTGTTAGAAAATGGCTTGCTGACAACAAATTAACGCTAAACCTTGATAAAACAAAATATATTCAATTCTCAATACGACAACTATCCTTAACTAAAGAATATAAAATTGTTGCTCATGATTGCTCCCTATCGAACCCTGAGTGTACTTGTATGATACTTGACTGAGTAGATAGTATTAAGTACCTTGGGGTAGTTATAGATGCTCATTTGGACTTTCGAGAACATATAGAATTAGTAAGCTCTAGAGTACGCAGATTAATATATATTTTTAAGAGTATAAGGCATATTTTGGAAACCTACCGACTAAAACAAATTTATTATGCACTGTGTCAATCCTTGCTTAACTATTGTATAGTAAGTTGGGGTGGCGCTGCAAAAACAGTGCTAAAGAGATTGGAAATAGCGCAAAGGGCAATACTTAAAATATGTACTTTTAAACCTTTTCTCTTTCCCACAACTGCATTATACAACCTTTGTGACGTACTCACAGTCCGTCAGCTTTACATTCTCAACCTTATGGTTCGACAGCATACTCAAGTTGAATTTGACCCTTTAATACTAAATACTCGTAGGGGATTCACATGCAAACTAAATGATTCGTTTTGTACTGCTTTTAGTCATAGATTTTCTAAATTTCTCGGTCCAATAGTATACAATAGGGTTAATAAAGTTCTAAACATATATCCATTAACTATTCCTAAGATGAAAATTATTACGTCTACATGGCTCAAAACCCTGACATACGATGAAACCGAAAAACTGCTAGAGGTCATTAAATAAATAAAGGCTAGCTAAATAAACACATATACACACACACACACACACACACACACACACACACACACACGCACACACGCACACACACACACACACACACACACACATGATGGTAGAGAAAGGAACATAACTTTTTTTTTTTTTTATTATATTTTAAATGTTTAATTTAAAGTAATTTTTCTAAAAAATTGGACTTACATGATCATGTTCGAGGGGTCTGGCGCTGTATGCCGTAATACAGGCTTACGCCTAGCTCGGCAGCAGATACATAATTATGTTAATATTGTTAGTCCTAGTTTAATTAAGCTAATAAAACTGTAAATTACTTACTTTATGAAATAAACTTATTATTATTATTATTATTTATGATGTTTTTATTAAATTGCTTTTTTGTTTTTATTTTTTAAATATGGTAGTTCAACCAATACAAAATCTAGTTTATTCCATTCAATTTAAGTTCAAGTGTAAATAATTACGCAACTTTAAAGTTTATTCCATTTTTTATAAAAATACAATGTGCGTGAACTTCGGAAAAACAAATGAATGTTGGAAAAACAAGTAAAAGTAGGAAAACATTGTCTAGTGATCTGTAGTCAAAAAAAGATGCAAACGATTTTCCACTTTATTGACCTTTGAAATTCGGTTGCTTTTTCCCATAATTATACTTGTTCATTTACTTTGCTGTTTCATTAAAAACTGTTATTTTGGTAAATATGTCAATAAGGTCTAAAATTCTTGCACCAATTTCTTTACTTGTGATGTTAATAAAATGGGTGCATGAGATTTACGACGACACAATGTTAAAAATATAAAAAGAAACCAAGATGGCGGCCAACTATATTGTTCGTGGGCCGATTTTGATGAAACTCGATTTCGTTACTATTTTGATAAAAAATAACAACGAAATGTTAAAAATATAAACAAATATGGAAGCCAACTCTTTTATTTGTGATTGGGGCTGATTTTAATGAAACTCGGTTTTAGGACTAATTTGACAAGAAAATAATAACACAATATTGAAAAAATTAAAAATCCAAGATTTTTGGTTTGGTTTTTGGTAATATTTTGACAAAATAATAACAACGCAATTTTTTAAAATACTAAAAATCTTAGGCGGCGGCCAACTTTTTTGTTTTTTGGGCCGATTTCGATGAAACTCGGTTTTTGGTACTATTTTGACAAGAAAAAACAACTCAATGTAAACTGATGGAAAAATAAAAAAAGATCAAAATGGCTGCTAATTTGTTTTTGAAATCGGCCCAAGAACAAAAAAGTTGGCCACCATCTTGAATTTTGTAAGTTTTCAACATTGCGTTGTTATTTTCTTGTCAAAATCGTACCAAAAACAGAGTTTCATCAAAATCGACCCTAAAACAAAAAAATTGGCCGCCATCTTGGATTTTCAGTTTTTTAAAAATTGCGTTATTATTTTCTTGTCAAAATAGTACCGAAAACCGAGTTTCATCGAAATCGGCCCAAAAACAAAAAAGATGGCCACCATCTTGGATTTTTAGTTTTTTAAAAATTGCGTTGTTATTTTCTTCTCAAAATAGTTCCAAAAACCAAGTTTCATCGAAATCGGCTCATAAATAAAAAGTTGGCCGCCATCTTGAATTTTTAGTTTTTTAAAAATTGCGTTGTTATTTTCTTGTCAAAATAGTTCCAAAAACCGAGTTTCATCAAAATCGGTCCAAAAACAAAAAAGTTGGCCGCCATCTTGAATTTTTTAAATTTTCAACATTGAGTTGTTATTTTCTTGTCAAAATCGTACCAAAAACCGAGTTTCATCAAAATCGGCCCTAAAACAAAAAAGTTGCCCGCCATCTTGGATTTTCAGTTTTTTAAAAATTGCGTTGTTATTTTCTTGTCAAAATAGTACCGAAAACCGAGTTTCATCGAAATCGGCCCAAAAACAAAAAAGTTGGCCGCCATCTTGGATTTTCAGTTTTTTAAAAATTGCGTTGTTATCTTCTTTTCAAAATAGTTCCAAAAACCAAGTTTCATCGAAATCGGCCCATAAATAAAAAAGTTGGCCGCCATCTTGGATTTTTAGTTTTTTAAAAATTGCGTTGTTATTTTCTTCTCAAAATAGTTCCAAAAACCAAGTTTCATCGAAATCGGCGCACAAACATGAATTTGATTATTATTATTAATTTTACCGTCTCGCCTGCGACCTCTAGCCATTTCAATAGAACAATTTCGTTTTTCTGGAAATCTGAAATGGTGAAGTATTTATGGTCACACTAGTTTTGTAAAGTAACATTTCTTATAGATTGAAATTCTTAAATTGAAATTCAAGGTCAAAATCGGAGTTGCCAGGATTGACACTTCTATTTATTACCACCTCACAGATGATTGCTGATTAGCATTATTGTAGATATCTAATTAAATCAAAAAAGTTCTGTTTTATATTACAATTATTATGTGTCATTCTAAAATTAATATTTAAATAGTATATATTCGACTTCCCACTCCGAATCCTTAATTTTGATACACTACTTGATTGGTAACGTACATATTTTTAGTCCTACTATCGTGGTATTATTGTTTAGTAATGGCAATTGTGCGAACGAGACACCGACCTCCACCTGGTGTTGTCTCATTCACACAGTAGTGCCTTCAGTCAATGTCGTCGATAGAATTTCAACTCTATGAGCAATGCAATAAAGTTGAATTTCTTTTAAACGATAGGTGAAAATTTTTGTAGAGTACTCACTCCCTGTTATAAACCTCCTTGGTTTTGCCCCAAAACGAGCCGACCAGAGAGGTCAAGTAGCTGAATGAATCCTTTCTTCATTAGGGTGACCAAACTGTGTGGTTGGTCGGATACCTAACCTACATAATACACTTGTACTATTAGTTATTCTGTGATAATACTGTTTTATATAAACTTAAATACCTAGGTAGATCTATGTTTATAATTAACACTTTTCACCACGTTTTTATTAGGTTGCTTGCTCGTTTGTTTGTGTGATCATTTGTTTGTTTATGCACAAATTTTGCAAACGATTTTATACTAACTTCCATCAGGAAGTTAGTATAAAATCGTAAGTCTCTAGGACATCAGTCCTAGAGACTTAAAACTTTGAACACAGGTCAGAACTGTAAGGCTATGCAATATTATGGTGTCATTAAGCTTATCTGATGATGGAGCCGGAAGAACGCCACAGGAACTCTATGATGAATGAAACTATACAACCCCATCGTGTTTGGGCTTGTTAGAATTGTCTTGATAAGTACTCTGACGGCAGACGAGGTTCAGGGTCAGACGATGAAGCCTGGAGGTCATGTCGTAAGAAATCAATATTGAAACCATGCCACTCCATCGAGTTTGGGCTCGTTTGAATCGTCTTGACTAGTACTCTGTTGGGAAATAGTGTTCAAGGGTCTGATGATGGAGCCAGAAGAAGGCCACAGGAACTCTGTAATAAAATCTTTCAACACCATCGAGTTTGGGCTCGTTTGAATTGTCTTGACGAGTACTGTGATAGGAAATAGTTTCCAGGGTCTGATGATGAAGCCGGAAGAAGGCCACTGAAACTCTGTAATAAAACCATGCAACCCTATTGAGTTTGAGCTCGTTTGATTCCTCTTGACGAGTGCTTTGATAGGAGGTGGTATATTTTTAGTTTAGCTCGTTAACTGAAAAGCAGAAAATAATTATTATTAAAATAATATTTTTAAAAATCATTTTTTTATCATGTTTTATTAGGTTACTCTCTTGTTTTTTTTATAAATATGGTTAATCAACCAATATCTAAAAAATCTAGTATATTCAATATAAGTTCAAGTGTTAATAGTTACACAACTATAAATTTTATTCCAATTTCAATAAAAATACAATGTGCGTGAATTTTGGAAAAACAAGTGAAGGTAAGAAAACATTGTCAGTGATCTGTAATTAAAAAGGGGTTACCTCTATCTGGCAGAAACTTGATGCTCCGAAATTTATTTGGCAGAACACACTTGGCAGAATCTTCTTTAAACGAATATTTTTTATGCATAAAAATTGTTTAATATAATTATAGTATGGCAGAATGTTTACATGTCCGAATTTACAATGGCATACTATTCAGATGGCAGAATTTCATTAGGCATAAATACCTTTAGCAAAATTTTTATTCGCAGAATTTCGTTTAAAACGCATAATTTTGTAAGCCAGAATCATCTTTTGGCATACATTTCATATCCATAATAATTAAATAGTAGAACCATCATATCGCAGAAAGTTCACAGTCAGAACCATCATATCGCAGACAGTTTATAGTCAGAATCATCTTTTGGCATATATTTAATAGAAAATTCATATCTAGAATAATTTTGTATTACTTACATGCATGTTTATTTGTCTGCATGTAAGGATGCATGCAGCATGAAACATGCCTGTAAGAAATACAAAATTATTCTAGATATGAATTTTCTATTAAATATATGCTAAAAGATGATTCTGACTATAAACTGTCTGCGATATGATAGTTCTGCCTTTTAATGACTATAGATTATGAAATGTATGCCAAAAGATGATTCTGACTATAAACTGTCTGCAATATGATGGTTCTGACTGTGAACTTTCTGCGATATGATGGTTCTACTATTTAATTATTATGGATATGAAATGTATGCCAAAAGATGATTCTGGCTTACAAAATTATGCGTTTTAAGTGTATGGTAAATGAGTGTATGCCAAACGATTTTCTGCGACATGAAGTTTATGCCATTAGTTGTTATGCATAATAAAATTATGACATAAAAAGTTCTGCCATAAAGAGTAGACTCATTAAAAAGATGCAAACGATTTTTGACGTTATTGACGTTTGAAATTCGGTTGCTTTTTTTCATAATTATTCTCATTCATTAACTTTGCTGTTTCATTTAAAACCGTATTTTGGTAAATATGTCAATTAGGTCAAAAATACTTACACCAATTTTTTCACTAGTGAAGTTAAAAAAATGGGTGCAAGCGATTTTTGTCGACACAATGTTTAAAGTATTTAAAAAACCAAGATGGCGGCCAACTTTTTTTGTTAGTCGGCCGATTTCGATGAAACTCGGTTTTGTTACTATTTTGACAAAAAAATAACAACAAAATGTTGAAAATATTAAAAAATCCAATATGGTAGCCAATGCCAACTCTTTTATTTATGGGCCGATTTCAATGAAACTCGGTTTTTGGTACTTTTTTGACACTAAAATAATAATTCAATGTAAACAATGTCAAAAGGACAAAATAGCTGCGAATTTCGTTTTTGGGTTGATTTTGATGTAACTCGTTTGAAAAAATAGAATGTTTTTCTATTTTGTAAATAAAGAATTTGGCCGCCATCTTGGATTTTTAGTATTCTAAAAATTTCGTGTTATTTTCTTGTCAAAATAGTACCAAAACCGAATTTCATCAAAATCAGCCCACAAACAAAAAGTTGGCCGCCATCTTGGTTTTTTTTAATATTTCCAACATTGGGTTGTTATTTTCATGTTGAAATAGTATCAATAACCGAATTTCATCGAAAGCGGCGCACAAACATGAATTTGATTATTAATATTAACTTCACCGTCTCGCCAGCTGCGACCTCCAGCCATTGCAATAGAACAATTTCCTCTTTTGGAAATCTGAAATGATGCAGTATTTATGATCACACTAGTTTTGTAAAGTAATATTTCCTATAAATTGAAATTCTAAAATTGAAATTCAGCGCCAAAGTCTAAATCGGAGTTGTCAGGATTGACACTTGTATTTATTATAACCTCACTCACGATGATAGCTGATTAGCATTATTGTAGAAATCTAATAAAAGAGTAGGTAAGTTATGTTTTATTTTACAATTATTATTTTGTCATTCTAAATTAATATTTAAGTAGTATATTTTGGACATCCCACTCCAAATCCTTAACTTTGATACACTACTTGATTGGTAAGGTTGGGTTCTTCAGAGGCTTTGTTTACACTTAGTTTCTCTTATTTTCTTATAGCAAATAAGTTATCATAATTGTATGACAGCCAACACAAGACAAACCATCATACAAATTGTTGCCTGGATAATTCAATAAAGTACTGAGGATTAAAGAACTTGTTTTGTTATTCTGCTTCGCTTAGATTGACAAAGTTTATTAACTCATCTGAGGTGCCGCTAAAGTAAGAGTTATTTCATAAGAATAATAAGGTGTCTAGCTGTCTTACCTGGATAACGTAGAACTCCTCTATCAAGCCCTAGCCAGCATCTCCTCGTGGAAATTCGTCCCACCTGTTATGAAAAATAATAATAAAAATATAATAATTTTTATGCATAAAATACGGTAAGTATAATCGCTAAGCACTTTAGCTCATAAGAACGCTTAAGAATGAATAGGTATATTCTACTCAGAGTTTAGCATATCAATGATAATTTGTTGTATCATATTGAGTGCAATTCTATACATATTGTCAAGGACTACTATCCTCATTAACTCATGCAAACCCAAACGGGTCGGTACCACACACTCAACTTGTTGGTTCTTTTTGGACCAACTATATTTATACCTTGTAAGAAGATTGCGCAAACTTACATACAGGGGAAGCTTCTTCAACGGAGCTCTCAACCCTTTACAGAGGGTTGCTTCAAAGGAACCTTGTAATGTTATTACTTTTATAGTTTCCTTCAGTTTACGTTCTTGGGAACGTTTGCAAAGGTACGTTTGTAAGGTTACGTTTGCAACATTACATTACTTTCCGCCTGACCTGCAGAGGGAGCTCTCCCCTGGGCCCTTGCACTATCCGCGCCACCATCGACGTCGGTCTACACGGACACGCGCCCGGGCCCATCAGCGCGTCCCGCTGGTACTACGCTACGGTGCTACGTCGGGGAGTCTGACTGCGTGCCACCCCTGCGCCGTCACGCTGAACCACGTCCGTGCTGAACCACGTGCCCTCCTGTGTTCCGCCGGGACTCCATATCTGCCTGCCTGCTTCGTGCCTGCTTCCTGTTACCCCTGCTACCTGGATCCACGTCTCTGCGTGCCTGTCCTGTTCCCGTCTACGTCCCACCCTAGTCATACTTTGTTAGTCCTACCTAGTTTTTAACCAAATTTCTGTGCTAGGACGTGTCATTATAAAATAAACTCCTGAACTTCAACTTTATTTTTTATTTAGCTTTCTTCCAAATTTCTCTCCGTTACCTTCCGTAACGCGACAACCTTTAACCTTTTATATTAATGGGTGTCGCGAATTACGGTATCGCGATGTCTCTAACTATCAAAGTAAATACATTGATTAAACATAATAACAATTAAATGGCAACACTAAATCAGACAGACAACTCACCACTTTCGCCCTTCCCTAGCGCGTATGCGCTTGAACTAATCTGTCATTCTAACCTCATAAAATGAATGTGATGATCTTCTTCAACACCAGTGTAATCGTAGTTAAAGGAGGCCGAGTTTGCAGTAGCACCGAGGATTTCACAGCTAAGTCACATACTTACTTAATCTAGATTTATAGAGTATCGAAAGCAATACTACTGAGCCAAATGTTCGATCCTGGTCGTGATAGGATCGACTGAACGTGGCCAGGCCTGATCACGTAGTTCGCCGGTGGTGGATGCCTTAGGCAAGCAGAAACCATCGGCGGCGAGATGTATGCAGTCCCAAGAATAAGCCTTTACCTAAATGTGTTCACCGACGGGTGGCCAGGTCCGGACACTTAAGAGGGAATGAACAACTGCATACTGGAGGCTAAGGCGAATGAGGAACGCAGGGTCCTGATTCGATTAGCTCCTTGATGTAATAAACATATTAGTAAAGTTTGATAAAGTGAAACAATGAAAGAACAGCGCTGGAAGGGGGCTGCCTGTCACAGGCAGCCATCTTCCAGGCTTGATAAGAAAGATTGGCAGTAGTACATGTTTATAAAGTAATATCATAAAGAATAAAAGACATAACAGCGTTGAATGATTTAATAATACATATTAAAGTTAACAGTATAAAGTAAATTGTCTTATTAGTATCTGATAAACTAGAGAAAGTAGGTGTGTGCTTAGCCCAGATAAATATGGGACATTATACTTACAGGTGGGACATAAATAAGATGAAGAGAAGGAAACAGTAACGGATAATACAAGTATACCACTTCAGTGCCCCCGGGACTGGAGAATATGGAAAGGTTGGTTGAGAGGACGACATCCTGAAGGTATGTGTCTACACAGTGTCGCGCTGGATACCCTTTATAACCTTAATGACAATGCGAAGCACCCCATAATAATAAATTACTAAACTATATATTGACTAATTATAAATATGTAAGTCGTTCACTGAGAGAGATTATAAAGGGTCCCGGTCTGGTCGCGACAATGGTGGAGGTGCTGGGATATAGAAGAATCCCGATCAAGCAACCCAAAGCGAAATCTCAACCAAACTTTCCATTGGTAAAATTCTCAGAAACAATTAAATCCTATTCCATTTCTGTAAAACTGAATAGTAGTGACATCTATGAGATATTTTTGGTACTGGTTCCTTATAAGCAAAACCACATGAAAGCTACTTAAAGGCGCCAAAGTTAAATTATACCATCATTGTAAAAGCATGGTATAATTATTCATGTACGGCGCACAAATAAATGCTAAATTGAAAGTTTCTTAAAGATACCTTAAATTGAAAGATTATAAAACGAGTACACATAGAATGTATAGCGTTTGGAATTAATTGAAATGTCCACCTCGTAGTTTGGTGTGTATTTGACTTCGCGCTAACAGCGCTGTCAGCGTGATTCGGAACGCGGCCTTTATTTGTCAAATGAAAATGAACCTTAACCGGAAGTGATGTAAAAGACGTCATCCGTCATGTAAGAGGGCAAATGAACGCACTCTTAATAGATTTCAATTGGAAACTGTATTTGATTTAAGAAATAAACTATGTAAAATTCGGCAACTAATTTACTTAATGATGTTGTAAACAATTACACTGGATAGGTTGAAGTAAACAAGTTACGCGTGGTCTCTTTGAAGACAGGGAAGTTCTTTCGTACTTTGAAGATGGCGTCTTGGGAAGGTGTTGAGAAGTCTGCCTGAAAAGGATAAAATCCTAAATAGTACTGTTTATTTTCCACAGGAGCGTCATAATTCAGTAATAAAATTGTGATTAAACGACAAATTAGTCTCAGGTAGACTACATAACTAAGTACTGGTTGACGTTGGAAAGGTCACAGTTGTGGCAAAGAAGTAAGAAGATTCCTATGAGAAAATTACCTACCTTTAAGTGCATATTTCCAAATTGAATGAAAGGTCTGATTGAATTGATGATCAGGATCGACAAGGAAGATAGCAAGGTAAACTATTGACATTTTAAGCTGTGGTAGTTACCAAGTCAACTCATATTCTGTCAAGTCTGACAGTAAAATTATTCTAAGGGTTCTGTAGGCAAGCGATTGTGGCATGAGGTGAGATACTCATGTATACCTAACAATAAGGTTGTATCATCTGAGTTTATGTAAAGATTACTAACCTAAAGGTTGATATTTCTAAATAGGTGATCGAATAAATATTAAATCAAGTCGCTGATGACTACATAGGTACTTAAAATTCATAAATAATAAACTAATAGAAAGAACTAAGGTACACATTTTCTTATGTTCATGATAGGTATAGTAAACACAAACTAAATAATATTTGCAAAACAAAATTAAACCAACGGATAAACATGTTTCTAAATGAATATATTCAATTTGATTGTATTTCATGCAAAACAATAGTCCCATTTGACCAAAGTACCTCTAATCTGATTTGGTACTCGTTTAGATAAATATTATGTTAATACATGGGGAACGTAACATTCTTTGTGGATGCATACACAAATAATGTTGGTTCTTCACATGTGTAAGTATGAGTTACAAAAATAATACCAATATTTTCATATGATCTGAAAGGGTATACTGGGGTAAATTGCAGAGCATGAAACACTTTTAGAAATTTAAAGTTTTGAAACTAAACTGATGAAATGAACCTGCTTATCCGTCAATAAGGATGATAACTGATGAAATAAAATCTGAATTCAATTGAATTCTAAAACAATTATAGAAATAATTTTAAATGAAGGAATTTATATTACAATTACAAGTTTATGGATGTGTTCGACTCAGAGAACACACCGCTTTATAGAAAATAACTTATTTCTCACATCTTGATGAAAATTAAAAAATATACAGGGTGTCAGTTTTTGGTATGCTACTTATTAGGGAGGGTACCGACAGCTGACACGCCACAGTGTATACAGGGTGTCAATTGTTGAAATGTTATTTGTTTGTGTGGTTGGTCGACGGTTGGCAGACGGCTCATTTTTGAGGTGCAAACTTTCGACTCGTGTTTTTAACATACAGGGTGATAAATAAAAAACTTTTTTTTTTTCTAAGAAATATTACATTACGTGTATTAGGCGATTTGAAACTAACACTATATAGGGTGTAGGGTTTTAGAAAATCAAATTATATGGTATAAATTTAAAATTTTTTGATTTCCAGAAACATGGAAAAAATTATTCTAAATAGGCTAGAGTCTATAGCTAACGCCATAGAAAAGCTTACCTTAGAGGCTCTCGAGTACAAAGATAATATTAACCTAAAAGATGCTGAAAACGTAGAAATATTGCTCACAAAACTAGACAATGCGGTAAAGAGGTTTGGTACAGAATTAAATCAGTGTTTGTCGATAAATGAACTAGGATCCTTCGTGGAAGAGATCACTTCGTTCAGTGAGATACAACTACGGGGCGAAGAAACTTTCGCAGAATTAAATATCAAGCTGAAAAGAGTAAAAGAAAGTGCTACACCTGCAGCAACGCCTGGTAGAAGTATCGCATTGACCGGAAAGTTACCTAAACTACAATTAGCAGAATTCTCAGGAGATATACTAGAATGGTACCAGTTTTGGGATCAGTTCAGTTCCAACATAGGGAACCGAGATCTGTCTGATGTGGATAAACTATCCTATCTCAAGGGTTCTTTGAGAGGCGATGCGAAGAGGATCATCGATGGACTTGAAATTACCAACAAGAACTACGAGGTAGCTGTATCTATTTTAAAGGGGAGGTACGGCAAGGAGAGTCACATAGTGGACGCACACTACGCAGCTCTACATAAGATTCCTAAGGCTTCTAAGGGTAGCATAAAGGACCTGAGGGAGACCTTTAGCCAAGTTGAGAAGCACCTTAGAATTCTAAATTCATTAAACCAAAATATCAACCATGATCATCTGAGATTTCTCATCTTGGAGAAGATGCCTTCGGACGTAGTCTACGAGCTAAAGTTGAGAGCGAATACTGAATCTATTGAGGAGATCCGGCAACATTTGGAAGTGATCATTTCGGCAAGAGAAGATGCGCAGAGAATTACTTCTGAAAATGTAGAAGAGTACACTACTCAATCTCTACACGTGAATACGTACGTAAAAGGAGGGAAACCAGGAAAACCCAACCGAAGCCAAAGAGATTTCAAGAGACACAAATTTATACAACAAAGGCAAGATATTAAGAAGGAAGATAGATTCAACGAACCTGGATCATCTCACAAATACAATAACTACAACAGACTTCCATTGAAAAGGAAGCTTCAAGAACGAGAAAATGATAGGGATGCTCCACCGGGAAAGAAAAGGAGAGGGCAATGCGTTTTCTGTCAAGGATCACATTTTAATGATCAATGCGATAAATTCAAAACCATAAAAGAAAGGAAAGGAAGATTAAAGAACAGATGTTATCGTTGCTTAGGCCTCGGACATAAAGGAAATAATTGCAAGAGATCTACTTTCTGCGTTCACTGTAAAGAAACTAATCTTCACAATAGAGCACTTTGTTTAAAAGGACAAACATCTAACTCTGAAAGTGTCACAACTCTTCACGCCAATTCCATTAACTCCACTATACTGCAAACAGCAATAGTCAAAGCCCGACGTGAAAACGATGATACCAAAGAAGAAACTTGTCGAGTTTTGTTAGACTCTGGCAGCCAGCGTACCTACATCACACAAGAAATAGCTTCTAAACTAAAACTGCCCATAGAAGAAGAAAATACTCTATCAGTTTTCACATTCGGTGCTAAAACTCCTCAAATCATTGAAAGTCCAATAGTTAGGCTACAAATGAAAACCAGAACAAACGATATTCTGGAAATAGAAGCAAACGTTGTCACACACATATCACATGGAGTTCCTTATTCAAATATAGACTTAAGCAGAAGAGAAGAAAATCTAATTTTGGCTGATGACGGCTCACTGTCACCGAAAGTAGATATTCTAATTGGAAACGACTTCTATTTTTCATTCATACTAGGAAACAAAATCCAACTGGAAAATAATTTATACTTGATTGAATCAAGATTTGGTTACATATTGACCGGAAGAACCACGGCTAAGGATGTGGACCCATTATCGGTGATAACGTACTTCCAAGGAGTAGAGAACAAATTAACTCCGCCTGACTTACCATTATACAATGGAAGCATCAAATGTTTATGGGAATTGGAATCTATAGGGATATGCGATTCACCAAATCTAACTAGAGACGAAGAAGTCATCAATCAATTTAATGAAACAATAGAGTTAATAGATGACCGATATACGATCAGCTGGCCATGGATCGATTATCCACCTGAACTAGAAACCAATTATGGTCTTGCAATCGGTAGACTAGTAAATTTATTGAAGAAACTAGATTCAGAAGCATTAAAGTCATATAACGCCACGTTACAAGAGCAGTTAGAGAAAGAAATTATAGAACGCGTACCCGATCAAGAAAGGTGTGATATTGGTATAGACCATCCTATCCATTACCTGCCACATCATGGAGTAAGTCATCCAGGAAAACCTACACGTATCGTATACGACGCGTCAGCGAAAACAAAGAACAGCAAAAGTTTAAATGAATGCTTACACTGTGGTCCACTCATGTTGGGAGACCTGACAGGAATGTTGTTAAGATTTAGGTCACATCAAGTGGGAATAACCGCGGACGTAGAGAAGGCATTTTTGCAGATCGCGTTACACAAAAAAGACAAGGACGTGACTAGATTCCTATGGCTAAAAGACATAGAAAAGGCAGCCACGGAAGATAATATTCTACATTTACGGTTTTGTCGTGTTCCGTTCGGAGTGATATCGAGCCCATTCCTGTTAAACGCTACTTTGAAACACCATCTACTGCGTTCCAATGAAGAAATCCTGAAAAGGATAATGAACGACATTTATGTGGATAACTTAGTTACGGGAACGGACTCCATCCATGAAGCAATTGAAATGTATGAGTCATGCAAATTTGCGTTCAAAGAAATTTCGATGAATCTTCGGGAATGGAGTTCTAACTCCAGACAATTCTCAAAGGAAATAGATCCAACTGACGTTTGCCAAGACATAGAAGTGAAAGTACTAGGTCTGAATTGGAATACAGAAGAGGACACTATCAGTTTAAGGCCAAAGAAAATAACAGAGGCTAATACGAAAAGGGAAATATTAAAAAACGTAGCTTCAGTATATGATCCATGCGGATATGCTGCGCCAGATCTGCTGCCAGCAAAACTTCTACTTCAAGATCTACGGGTAAACAAATTTAAATGGGACACTCCTTTACCAGAAGAGATAACTAAAGAATGGCAAATTATTAGAGAACGACTAGAAAGAACAAAGAATATTGTCTTACCTAGAAGATATTTCAAACAAAAGGGCAATGAAGACATTCAGCTACATGCCTTTACAGATGCGTCGACCAAAGCATACGCAGCTGTAGTATACATTTCTAACGGAAGAGAGTTAAGTTTCGTGATAGGGAAATCAAGACTAGTACCCATCAAAGATCAAGACAATCTCAAAATTCCAAGACTTGAATTATTAGGACTTCTGATTGGTAGCAGGCTACTGAAGTATGTAAACAAATTTCTGAATTTCGAATCCAAAAAGAATACTATATGGACGGACAGTCAAATAATAATCGATTGGTACTACGGCGGTAAGCTATTACCACCATTCGTAGCGAAAAGAATAGAAGAAATAAAGGGAAATGTGTCAGCAACGATAAGGTATGTACCAACAGAGCTAAATCCAGCTGATGTAGCGACTAGACCCACAGATTCTGAAAAATTCAAGCACAAATGGTTATCCGGACCAGATTACCTGCTAGAAGACTGCAAGAAATGGCCAAAGAGTCGTAGGAGGGAAGTTTCTCCGCTTACTCAAGATGAAAGTGTACTGATTGCCACGCATTCCTCTGTGGATCGTCAATTTTCTTTTCCCATTGGGGAGGGTCTCACGAGTGGAGAACCAAGCTCACAAAATCAGAGACAACAATTAAATGAAGAATTGCAAAAGAATCCCTCAGAGAAATGCGAGGACGATACACTGTCATACGTACAAAAAATCAAAAGAATCCAAGCAAAACATTTTCCTGAAGAAGTAGTAGGTAAAGATACAAATTTAAAGAGAAATTTAAACGTGTTCACTGACGTTGACGGAATCCTACGTTGCAAAGGAAGACTACAAAATGCTGACTGGTCTTATGACAAAAGATATCCAATACTGATTCCAAAGGACTGTGAATTTACTAACACCGTGATCTTAGAAACACATAAAAAGAACTATCACGTAGGTGTTAACCACACTCTAAGTCTGATCAGATTGTTATATTGGATTCCTCAAGGAAGAAGTCAAGTTAAGAAAATACTTAAAAAATGCACAAATTGCGTTAAGCATGGAGGAGGTCCATTTAAACTACCACCACCTCCTGCGCTTCCAAAGGAAAGGGTAAATTATAGCTCACCATTTACATACACCGGCATGGATTACTTAGGTCCTCTCCAAGTAAGGACCGACGGTAAAACAGCAAAACGATGGATATGCCTGTACACTTGTTTGGTAGTACGCGCTGTACACCTAGAAGTTGTCAAAGATCTTACAGCAGAAGAATGCTTATTAGCACTACGAAGATTTATATCTTGTAGAGGCGTACCGGATAGAATAGTTTCAGATAATGCACTACAATTCAAACTGACTGCAGAAATACTGTCAAGCAATTACTGCATCACTAACGAAATAGACTGGAAATTTATTCCACAACTAGCTCCTTGGCATGGAGGATTCTACGAAAGACTAGTTGGACTAGTTAAACATTGTCTCAAGAGAACACTCACAAAGAATCTATTGAAAGATAATCAACTTAACACCATTATAAAAGAAATAGAAGCGGTGATAAATACGAGACCATTAACTTGTGTAGGATCTGATCTGGAAGACATTCTTAGGCCTTCAGATTTTCTAACCTTGAACAAATGCATCACGACAACACCTTCGGATGCTGAATTTCCACAAGAAGGCACGGTGACAAAACAAAACCTAGTAGACGGTTGGAAAATAGGACAAAACATGTTAAAGGAATTTAAAAGGATGTTCATCGAGCAATACCTGCCGAGTTTAAGGGAAAGATATCGTCACGCTCTGAAAGAACCAAGGATTACTAAGTCAGAAATCCCAAAAATAGGAGACATAGTACAAATTAAAGGAGATACGAAAAATAGAGAAAACTGGAAAGTTGGAAGGATCACATCTCTGCTTAAGGGAGCAGACGGTCAATGCAGGGTGGCACGAATAAAGGTGAACGACACGGAATTCACGCGCTCCATCGCTCATCTTTACCCATTGGAAGTTGATGAAGAAGTACCTGGAAGAGAAGAGGTTATGTTTGAATTCGAAAGAGAAGACGTAACAGCAACGTTAGACGACTTACCTCTGTTAGAAGAATTAGACATAACTAGTCTCACCAAAGATATCTCTTCAGCTCCAAGAACCACAGAAGAACTCGTCGACAAACCTGAAACAGAAAGCAGACAAACAAGTATAATAGAAACAGTAGACCAAATACCTCATAGAATACTTACCACAGAAGATGATATCCAATCAGTACATGATGAAGGACGTGATGATAAGAGCACACCTAAAAGCATCAACATTAATGAAAACACACAACCCGAAGAAGTGAGAGAAGTAAGAGATGCGTCTTTAAAGGCTCGTGAAAAGATACGCGAGTGGACGCGTAGATTAATGGAGAACATGTAACTTCTGTCGTCGTCGGGAGTGTCGCGAATTACGGTATCGCGATGTCTCTAACTATCAAAGTAAATACATTGATTAAACATAATAACAATTAAATGGCAACACTAAATCAGACAGACAACTCACCACTTTCGCCCTTCCCTAGCGCGTATGCGCTTGAACTAATCTGTCATTCTAACCTCATAAAATGAATGTGATGATCTTCTTCAACACCAGTGTAATCGTAGTTAAAGGAGGCCGAGTTTGCAGTAGCACCGAGGATTTCACAGCTAAGTCACATACTTACTTAATCTAGATTTATAGAGTATCGAAAGCAATACTACTGAGCCAAATGTTCGATCCTGGTCGTGATAGGATCGACTGAACGTGGCCAGGCCTGATCACGTAGTTCGCCGGTGGTGGATGCCTTAGGCAAGCAGAAACCATCGGCGGCGAGATGTATGCAGTCCCAAGAATAAGCCTTTACCTAAATGTGTTCACCGACGGGTGGCCAGGTCCGGACACTTAAGAGGGAATGAACAACTGCATACTGGAGGCTAAGGCGAATGAGGAACGCAGGGTCCTGATTCGATTAGCTCCTTGATGTAATAAACATATTAGTAAAGTTTGATAAAGTGAAACAATGAAAGAACAGCGCTGGAAGGGGGCTGCCTGTCACAGGCAGCCATCTTCCAGGCTTGATAAGAAAGATTGGCAGTAGTACATGTTTATAAAGTAATATCATAAAGAATAAAAGACATAACAGCGTTGAATGATTTAATAATACATATTAAAGTTAACAGTATAAAGTAAATTGTCTTATTAGTATCTGATAAACTAGAGAAAGTAGGTGTGTGCTTAGCCCAGATAAATATGGGACATTATACTTACAGGTGGGACATAAATAAGATGAAGAGAAGGAAACAGTAACGGATAATACAAGTATACCACTTCAGTGCCCCCGGGACTGGAGAATATGGAAAGGTTGGTTGAGAGGACGACATCCTGAAGGTATGTGTCTACACAGTGTCGCGCTGGATACCCTTTATAACCTTAATGACAATGCGAAGCACCCCATAATAATAAATTACTAAACTATATATTGACTAATTATAAATATGTAAGTCGTTCACTGAGAGAGATTATAAAGGGTCCCGGTCTGGTCGCGACAATGGGTACTTATTAGATCTTAGTTTTTTCCCTAAACGGGGATCAGATTGCATACGCCTATGATAAACTTTAAACATAACAACTTGCTACGATAGAATTTGCAAGTGATTATCAGCTACTAAGAGTTTCGTATCACATGCAATTTCTCATCGTTAATTATTTACACAATCACATCCATCAAACTAGCGAATATTTATAAGATCGATATAACTTATGCTAAAGTACTTAGCTGTTGGTTTATCTGATATTGGTGGGCTGGCGAGGAACTCACTTGTGATTCAAAGAACACTTGAAAAACCAAAAGTGACGTTACAACGTGACGTGTGCAATGAATTGAATGAATGTTGAAAGAGCTTACAGATCTGACGTTTGTGTCCATCCAATAATGCTCTATGGTTGGTAATGAGTGTTGCTATGTCATAGTAGAACCAAATAAGTAGGCCAACTCGAGCCTCGAGAGAGCGATACAGCTTAAACACGAAGGGCTGTCACATCGCTAGTTTATTCGGTCGTCAAAAAATGCATAGTCAATCTCTATACAAAATATTTTTTCCTTGTAGGGTTAGCATCAGGGATCAATACAAAGTTATTTTAAATATTTTTTTGTAGGTAGACCAGCGCGTCTATCGACTAAAATAATGAAGTTAATATTAATTGTAATTTGACTGATGTATGTGATACATTGGCACTTTCGTTTTGACACCAATAAAAACTTACTAAAGAAAAGTAGCAATGTATCACATCTATCTGTCAAATTACAGTTTACATTAACCTAACTGTTTTCAGGAATTGACTACAATTTTTCATAGCATACGTCATGTTATGTGATTTGAAAACTTGCGGTCGAAATAGGATTAATTAAAACGTGGCTTTTCTAATTAATGTATTTATTCAAATAAAAAAATATATTATAAAAATCAAAAAAATCAAAAATCAAACCAAATACCAACTAAATACCAAAGTACATTCAATAAAACCGCGCTAGTATCTGTTAAAAAGTGTTTTATTTCATATTTTTACACTATTGTTTTTTTCTTTTTTATTTACCTACACTTCTCAAAATAATAATCTTTAAATTCTGAAATTGAATACTTTCCATAACCTTAAATAATAGGCATTAAAAGTACCTTTTCCTGTAGGAATATGTGATTTTTTTAACGAAATTACACAATTGACATAAAAAAAAATCGTCTGTTTCGACAAGTACGAAATGCCTTATTATTTAAAGTTAATGTAAAATATATCCTCATTCTTACAAATCTTTTTTGCAATAATATCTTTGGAAAGCATGGTATGTACTGTAGGTAGGTAAACGTTCAAATTATTACGAGCGGCAGCACAGCGGCGTGAAGCGTGCGTGAGCGCGGGCGGGATTACGTACGGCGCAGCCACGACTGTTGCACCTTTATCACCTTTAAATTTTGTCAGTGTGTGCGTGCGACGACGCATACGTACGGGCGCGCTCACATACAAACCGCTTTCGTGCGTATAATGAGTAAGATGACTTACTTATTTGGTTCTACTATGGCTATGTACAATATTGTTGGTGGGTTTATTTGTTGTTCGCAAACCCTTCGCGACAGGCTTAGAGTGCGATTGTTTGGTTGTTTTTTAACTCACTCTAAGGTTCAGAACGACCAAGAACTTTAAATGTCATGAATAGCACAAAGACTCCATTTTCCATTTGGAATACGTATAATTTAAACTTTCCTTCATTCTAAATCAATAAAAACTGTTTTATAAGAAGCTTACATCATCGACGACCTGAGTGGTGTAGTGGTCAACATGCCGCTTACCACGCAAGAGGTCCCGGGTTCGATTCCCGGCCGGGCAGAAACTGAAATGATGAATTTTAATTTCTGTGACGGGTCTGGGTGTTACTATGTATATAATTAAAAAAAGTATATAAGTAGTATATTAGTTGACTAGCTAGCACCCATATTACAAGTTTTGCTTAGTTTGGGGCTAGAAGGCTCTGTGTGAAATTGTCCAAGCATTTATTTATTTATTTATTTATCAACTATTTGAAACTAAGACACAAAAACATATAAATACAAAATAATGTCAAATGACATTGACATTTGTTTCTATAGACAAGCGTCAGAGTGTTTTTCAACGACCCATTTTGATGGTTAAAAAGTTTCAACGCTGACGCTGACGTTTGGAACGGGAAAGTTGTGTCAACCGAACGTCACGCTTTAATGTTTGGAACGCCGTTAGAGCATTTGGTTGCACTCGGAGCGTAAGTTCTGAACGCAACCTAACGTATATTTTTTTTCTCCTACTATCGTGGTATTATTGTTTAGTAATGGCAATTGTGCGAACGAGATACCCTCCTCCACAGTTTGTTGTTTCATTCACACAGTATCTTCAGTCAATATCATTGATAGAATTTCAACTCTATGACTAAAAGAATAAAGTTGAATTTCTTTTAAATGATTGACATGTTTTATAAAGCGCTCACTCCTTGGTTAACCTTCTTTCATAGTGATTCTACTTGGATTCCACTATGCTTCCTTGGTAGGAGCATAGACAACATAGCATTTGAAAATTAAAATTAAAACAGCCTTGCTTTGTGACATCCTGTCACATGTCAATGTCATGTTATGTCAGTCACACAGTCATTGGAATAAAATTCTCAGTCTCAGTATTCTCACGAAGTGTTTTACTTTGCTATTTTCATACTAAACTTTGGATTGGGATTGATTAAACAAGCTAATTTGTGAACAGATGACGTTTGGTAAAGGGTCTACCTTTAACTGGAATAGCTGTTTTGGTAGCAATGGAAATTATTTCCATAGAAATATGACAGAAAATAGGTAGCCCACAAGTTTTTAAATATTTCAGCTAATCTTGTGTGTATTGAGGAATACTTAAGTTCTACAACTTGAATTACTATGCTTTCAGGAAAAGATCTCGTGAAGATGACACGTGCGAGTTCATGCCATTATCGAAACGAATTAACAATCTCCACATAAACAACTCTCTTGGTAACACAAGCCTGCCACTGAACCAGAGCTCTAGTCATACTCAAGTCAATGGAATTAATATGGAATCTGGTATTTCCTCCCCTAGTTCATCGTCAGACTCAGATAGAAGACCCAGCTATGATCCTGGCATAAATTCTTCCCAAAGCAATTATTATTATGAAAATAAATTATTATTTGAACTACATTTAGAGAGAATACAAAGAACTGGACAACAATACCCATTTTAGATGTATACCTACTTTTAAGCCTTGTGTATCTTTATTATTTTGTGTGCTTATTGTAGTGTGTATTTAATTCATAATAATATTAAAATACTGTGTATAAGATTGGTGTCTTCATTCATTTTATTTATAAAGATGTGTATGTATGACAAGGATGACTATATATATATTGGTCTAACTAATGTCATGTCACAATGACGCAGTTTCGACCAATCGTGATACATTGCCTAGGTGCGCCATCTAGTGGTAAATTATGACAACAACAAAACAATTATGGCGGATTTCATTTTGTTGTAAATGCCAAAAGAGAAGGGGCCTTGGTGTTTTCTAAATAAATAATTTGAATTACAAAAGGAGTTGTTGTATGCAATAAAAATAACGACTTTACGGTGTACAGCAAAGAACTACATAGATTAAAAGGTGAGTATACCAAACATTGATTTGTTTACTTGTGTGAATATCCATGACCCTATTTTCTGAAGCGGTATTCTATTTTACCGTTATACGAGCGCGTGGCGGTCACAGTGCTGTGAGAGAGTGCCGTGAGGACCGCGTTCAACCCCTCCTCTCACGATTTCCCTGCCAGTGGAGGAAGGAGTCGGGAGCGGGAGTGATTTGGTGCGTGGAAGGCACATGGAGGGGATCTTGCACCTTGGTGGGGATGCGTCGCAGCGTGCGTGATGGACATACAACGGGGCGAGTCCGGCGAGTTCGAGTGGTAGGGTTGAACAACCTTTGGTCGGGCGCAGACCTATCATCCGAATATCTATCCGAAATTAATGATTTTATGCTTTTTAGATGAGCTCCAAGGGTAATTGCGTAACTAAACCTATCCGGCCATTTTAGTTGGCAATCCTTCCTTTGTCCTCATGATTCTTGCACTTTGTTTGCAAAGTTGAAAGTATCTGTAGGTTACTGAATGTTCAAGGTTTGCCAAGTTTTTGTAGTTTGCAGTGTACCTATTTATAAGTACTGTAACTTAAAATTAGCTACCTATTTAATAATAATGATATAAGTGTATGTATTCCTATTTACTTATCTACTTATAATAATAAAAGCCTTTATTCAGACATTCACACATTAAATACATACATTTTGAAATATCATTTTCATATAAAGTTTTATATAAAATTTATTTTAATTAAATTACTTAAATTATATTTATTGCTCGTCTGTTTGCCTTTTGTAGACAAAGGCCACCCCCTACTCTTTCCACCTCCCCCTATCTTTGGCTATTGTTGTCCACCCTCCACCTGTAGCCCTTATTTCATCAGCCCATCTCCATAGCGGCCTGCCACGTTGCCTTTTTTGAAATATTTACTTAAAATTTGACCTATTTAATAAGAATAATAAAAGTAAAAAGTTTCTATTTACTTATCTTTGTTTCTATGTACTTATCTTTAAATAAGTAGAAGAAAAATATTTTTATACCTACGTCTGTAACAAACATAATAATTAGCGACAGTACCTAGGTACTTAAAATTATTCTGTTTTTATTTACCTTTATACAATTTACATATTATTATGTAAACATAAATTGATGTTCATGCGGTTGGCAACGAATTAACTAAATTGACAGGACTAAACTAAATTTAATTTTTTCTTTCTTTTTGTTCAAGAACAGACAAGAACAGAATGCTAAAATTAAATTTAGTTAGCTGTCAAGTTAGTTATGTCATGCTAACCGAAGCGACACCACTATGTTATTTACATAGTAAATGTATAATGGCAAAATTTATATCTGTTTCCTGTTACATAATTATTATGTAATGGAAACAGATAATAAAATATTTTTAATTTCAATTTACTTATAGAATAGATAAGTAAAAATTAAATGACAATTAAAAAAACAATTCTAGGATTGCAAAAAAATATTTTTTACTTTATGAATTGATTGTGGCATGTTGCAATGTAAAATATTGGATTAACCAATAATCAAGCTCTGCCTTAGATGAATTTCATCTAAGAGCTCTCCACATTCACTGAACCACAACCACACCTCAGCATGTATCTTGTGAAAGTACAGCAAAGAGAAAGTGAGGCCCACGTTAGAGCAACATGCACATATACCGATTGTCTGCCGTGTATAGCCAACTTGCCAGTTGACTATCGGCTCAGCATAAAAAACTTTCTTTAACCCACTTTCTTAGTAGTAGTACGCGATCATCTTTTGCCTCTCACCATCGTTGAATTAATTTTAGTGTTGTGCGTTTGGTGGTCGGTAGTGGTATGCGCCCTACCATTGCGGGCTCCCAGTGTAATCCCGAGTGGTGGGAAGGGACGTGGGGGGTGTTTTGTGAATGACTCGAGTGGGACAGTGATTTTTTTATTTTCTTTTTGTCCCGCCGCGGCGGCGGGGAGGTACGATGTGCGACATGCAGAAAATGCCTACTAGAGAGGATGCCTCTTGGTACGGGAAAGTGATTTTCATAACAAACACTGCTTGTTCAATGTTTCTTTTAATATTTATGACATTTTCTTGAGCTTTCAGTTTATAAAGTAGATATACTCTTTAAAACCTGAAATCTTTAGAAAATCTTAATAGCCTTGTACAATAGTATAAAATCTATACCTACTTAGCTATTATACAATACTACTATAAATAGCTAAGTATAGAATCTAAGTATACTTAGCTTTTATACAATACTGATTTTAGAATAAGTTAAAGTTTTTTATAGCAGCTTTTTTTAATACTATCATTTTGCATACATAAAATAACAACATACTTGTTTGTTAGGTACCTATTTTGTAGAATACCAGAAAGTTCTATCTTAATGAACACATTGCAAAATGAAATAGAAAGTTATTGTTTTAACTTCTAACATTAGCAATTCTCAAGGCACTTTCACTTTTACGCAATAACTAGCAAATTATTAGCAATGTAGGATACTAAAATGTTATTTTGGTTGGCTTATATTTTCTTTTATAGACATAAGTACAGCAAATGTACTAAAGACTAAATTATAAGTACCATAAAGAAAAAAAGCAAAATAAAAGTTAGAAAAGTAATTCTAGCTCTTAAATTAATTGATGATTATAAATGGATATTATTAATTAATAGATGAAAAAATAGATTTAATGGATATTATATTTAGGTACTAGATATACAACATGTTAATTTTGATGATATGAAGAAACAGTTTTCCTATTTTGAGTTCAGTCACATGTTGTATAACTTAAGTCATTTTTTATTATGAGTACTAAATAAGTTATCTATTTACGAAAATTATCATAATTTGTATATCAGCAGTGACGAAGACTCGGAGATGAATTTTGCTGCATTCTCAACGATGGGTGCCACAGGCACCCACTTCGTCACCACCGGCGGTCAGATCCCAGTTGCAAAGTTACAGCAAAACGTCACTAATAATGGAACCACACTACAACAGGTAAAATAATAATAACATGTACCAGTAGAAAATTTATATTGTCGGATGCATCTGCTTCAAACTGAAAAGTTATAATAATAAAATGATACTAATAGAACGAATTTACCTTTTTACTTGCTTTACAATAAAAAACATGTATGGCCGATCATCCTTATCCATCTATAGGGAAGGCCACCCCAGCAGTGGTGGGGACATAATAACTTGATGATGATTTTCTAAAAAAAACACTCATCTGCAACGACCTTTAACTAGTATAAAAAAATACGGAAAGACGTAAAAAAACAAATTTTCTCTTTTCCGATATTTTAAATTGCAATATAACTGAAGGCCTACACAAACCTGACCGGTATCCTGTACCGGTGGCGGTAACGGTATACCCGACCGATATCCCGACCGGTATTTTGTATGGCATTACCGCAGCTGTTGCGGAACACCTTTGAATAGCGCGTTACCATATATCCATCGGGATATCGTTACCGCCACCGGTACAGGATACAGGTCAGATTTGAGTAGGCCTTAATAGATGATGGCGCCAGCCACCAATGCTAAGCCGGATACGGGCAGCTAAAAAAAACCAGCCAAGTGCGAGTTGGATCGCGCACGAAGGGTTCCGTACCAAAAAACGCCAAAAAAATCACGCTTGTTGTATGGGAGCCCTCCTAAAATATTTCTTTTATTCTGATTTTAGTATTTGTTGTTATAGCGGCAACAGAAATACATCATCTGTGAAAATTTCAACTGTCTAGCTATAACGGTTCATGAGATATAGCCTGGTGATAGACAGACAGACAGACGGACAGCGGAGTCTTAGTAATAGGGTCCCGTTTTTACCCTTTGGGTAAGGAACCCTAAAAAATAGCATTGTAAATGCAAGAATCTAAAACTTAACAATATGATGATTTTCCAGGTGGTAGGTATGGTGGGCGGCGTAGGGCTGGGCGACGGGGTGCAGTACGTGCGCACGCTGGACGGCGGGCTTCAGGCCACGCCCCAACTCATCTCCGTGCCCATCGCGCTGCCTGGCGCCAAACCTGGTACGAATACCTGCTACAGTACGAGGCATATATCTTGAAATCGGGTGGGGATTGCACGGAACGCCTATTTTTGGCATGCGTTACGGTGAGGGGTGCGGGCGGCGGGAGAGGGGCGCGCGCTATTGGTCGCTCACAAGAGCACATGTGCGAGTTTATCCCCACTCCGTCGAAAAAATTTCAAGATACATGCCTCGTACTGTACGAGGCATATATTTTGAAATCGGGTGGGGATTGCGCGGAACGCGTATTTCGGGCATGCGTAGCGGTGAGGGGCGCGGGCGGCGGGAGAGGGGCGCGCGCTATTAGTTGCTCACAAGAGCACATGCGCGAACTTATCCCCACTCCGTCGAAAAAAATTCAAAATATATGCCTCATACTGTACCTCTTGTTACAGGACTAAGGCTCGTATTATACATCAAACTCAAATCTTGCTTGAGTACAGTTAGAAAGGGATGGTGCTATTCATCGTATATAGCGTAGCGCCATGCCTTTCTAACAAAGTGGTAATAGTACTTAAGCAGAGATTTGAGTTTGATTCTATAATACGAGCCGAGGATGTCGACTCGAAAGAAAGAGTCATGGGTGGTAATAGCTACTATAACATACGTGCTAAAGGAAGGACACTTTAAGGTTACAGAGTAACGAGAAAGAGTTTTTTTCCATATCACGTGAAGATAACGTTATACTACCATGTCACACTTGAACCTATTACACGGTTAATTTTTAATTATATCTAAATATTAAATGGGGTTTTCAGACCACGTAAATGAACAACTTTTACTGTGGGGCCAACCACGAAATCGCGAAAAAAAAATCTGCTGTTCCATACATTATAGTCGAGTCAATGTTGTACTTTTCTATGGACCAGCTGATTTTTTTTCGCGATTTCGTGGCAGACCTCATAGTAAAAGTTATTCATTTACGTGGTCTGAAATCCCCATTTCATTTTTAGATATAGTTAAAAAAAACCGGCCAAGTGCGAGTCGGACTCGCGCACGAAGAGTTCCGTACCAAAAAACGGCAAAAAAAAATTACGTTTGTTGTCTGGGAGCCGCCCTTAAATATTAATTTTATTCTGTTTTTAGTATTTGTTGTTATAGCGGCAACAAAAATACATCATCTGTAAAAATTTCAACTGTCTACCTGTTGTTGTTATTAATATCGAGCAAAAAAAACAGCAAAAAAATTACGTTTGTTGTATGGGAGCTCCCCTTAAATATTAATTTTATTCTGTTTTTAGTATTTGTTGTTATAGCGGCAACAGAAATACATCATCTGTGAAAATTTCAACTTCCTAGCTATCACGGTTCATGAGATACAGCCTGGTGACAGACAGACAGACAGACGGACAGCGGAGTCTTAGTAATAGGGTCCCATTTTTACCCTTTGGGTACGGAACCCTAATTAACCGGTATAATTCCAATCCAAATTAAATTTCAATTTTGAGTTGACAAAAACTGCACTCTAGAATTCGAGAGTGTCTTCCAACGATTACCTACAGTTCCAATTAATTCACTCAGTGACCGCATAATATTATCCCAATACGGCGTTAGTGTCGCAAATTAAAAGTTACATAAGTAACCGGTGTTGATCGATCCGGATTAATTTCAGGAGTAATCCCACTGGCCCTGTATAGACATATCATACTTCTAAGGCTGCGGTTTCGCGCGCTAAAGCTAAGCTACAGCAACGAGTAATTAGTCCAGCAATAAGGATCAAAATTAAGTTAATAGCACGAATATCGTGCGATCATCGCAATTATGTTTTCGTAGTATGCCCTCTGTCTCTGATAGCTGATTGGTCTTTCAATAGAAATTTCTGTTGCTGTACTGGTCGCCAATGTTGTATCTACATATACTATACCTGTCACAGTAGCGTGACATATATGCGCATACATACATTGACTATAGTCAAGCATGGAATATGAAGTATGTCAAGCTGACCTAAAGGCGGAAACATACTATTCTGTCGTGTTGAGTTGTGTTGACACGACACACTGTAATAATGTGTTTCTAGCCATACTAAATGTATGAAATCGATACGCTTCTGTCGCGACACAAGACAACACGACAGAACAGTGTGTCGGCATCTCAACTTCGCCAATTTAAGATATTGTGTGGATTTGTCATTTTCAAACTAACGACCACTGCCTGTTTCATAGACATTAGGTACCGTAGTAAATTACAACAACCATTTGGCGTTCATTGCGCCGCCAATTTGAAACTAAAAAAATAACTACTCACAGACCAGAGGTGGTTAATATAGCATCTAGCGCCATATTATAGCGCGCTATTTATACATAACGCACATAGCGCGCTATGTAAGTAGACGCTATGGCGCTATGAATATCGCGCGTGGCAACAAGTAGCGTCGTCGTTGGCCGGACGGGGCGCGGGCATTCGTTATAGTTAAAAAATATCGCGTGCGCGCTTTTGCTACCGGACGCGTTACGCGCGTTTCTCTCGCAACACGCTAGGTACGAGTATAATATCGCGCGCGACCTTCTATTGTGTTAGTTCGATTAGGACTTATGACGCAACTAGTCAATTAGTTCGTATTATGTAAAAACTATTTAGCTAAGCAAAGTTAGTTGAACGAGAAATATGGTAAAAACAACCGAATTTCAAAGGTCAATAAGGTCGAAAATCGCTTGCACCTGTTTTTTTAACTAGAAAACATTGTCTAGTGGTTACTAGTTAAAAAAATGAATGCAAGCGATTTTCGACCTTATTGACATTTACCAAAATCACGGTTTTAATGATACATCAGAATTAGTAAACGAGAATACGGCAAAAAACAACCGAATAGCAAACGTCAATAAGGTCGAAAATAGCTTGCACCTGTTTTTTTTAACTAGAAAACATTGTCTAGTAATCACAAGTTAGAAAAATGAGTGCAAGCGATTTTCGACCTTATTGACATTTATCAAAATCACGGTTTTTAATGATACATCAGAATTAGTAAACGAGAATACGGCAAAAAACAACCGAATAGCAAACGTCAATAAGGTCTAAAATCGCTTGCACCTGTTTTTTTACCTAGGAAACATTGTCTAGTGATCACAAGGTAGAAAAATGAGTGCAAGCGATTTTCGACCTTATTACGAAACTTATTTTCGTACTTTAGACAGTTCTAAGCCCGAAAAGTATAAGATAAAGTTCATTAGTTTACATTACTGCTTTATTTTATTTAAGACTAAAATGTAACGTATTAATAAATAATGTTTTTGTAAAGCGCGCGATCTGTCTAACGAACTACGTGTGAAGTAACATGTTACGAAATCTAACGTGCTGCATCTAACGCGCCAGCCAGCCGCCCGCATGCTACCTGATAAATAGCGCGTTATAACATAGCGTATTTAATAGCGCGCTAGAAATCAATAGCATATAGTCTGTAGCGTGCTGTTGCTTTATAGGCGTTATGAACAACTCTATCACAGACACCGCATGTACCTATGCGAATTACTGTAGTAAAATTCAAATTGTAATGTTTATGAAATAGGCCCCTGGTGGCACAGCCAGTTCCAAATCACGCCAACAGCACTGTGAGTGCATAATCCAATAAATGCAGTAGGTACACAAATACCCCTTTTTGTGTAATATTTTGTGACTATTAAATTTGGTCAGATTCTCGCCAACAGCGTTGTCAGCGTGATTCGGAACGGCCTATGATGATTTTTTAAACTTTAACCCGAGTTTTTGGCGGGATTTTGTCGAATTCAGTTCGGTGACTATTTTAATTATTCGCAAATTGATTCATAGTGGATATTGAGTCTTAAAATTGGTGCAGTTTTGTGGTACATGTGTCTACGCAACTGAACAATATGTGGGATAATTGAAATAGGCGCGATCTTGGTTGGGTGAAGCCCAGACTTTTAGTGTACTGGTGGCTACACTTACCGAGTAAACTGTCTTGATATACTTGGTGCCAAATGCTCCAAGCAGCATTGGAATGCGATGCACCCGCATTCTAATGTAAACTGAAACAATCTACCACTGAACTATTCAACACTTGACACTGGCAAAAGTTACTTCCAAGAGGAAAGTAGATTGCCAAAACAAAAATAAGAAGAAGAAGAAGAAACTTTAACCCTGTAATATATTTGCAGGCGACCCCCAGCAGACCGTGCAGATCCAGGTGTTGACTCCTAACTTGGCCCTGCAGCACCAGCAGCAGCCCAAATACCACATGCAAATTCCTATACAAGGCTTTCAGCAAGGTAAACTGTCATATTGTTTTCTTTATTAAATTTATTTGATTCATATGTCTTTATTAAGTTATTAGTGGCATGTTTAATATAAAAATGTTACAGCAACATCTCTTTGATACATTAGAGGCTACATAGACTAATGAGTTGCAATAATTTAGAAGTAAGTACCTGTTTCATAATCTACGATTCGACACTAAAATCTGTTTAAATTTGAAATTACGTGTAGATTTCATATGAAATTACTCGTTAAGAACCTATTTATTTCGACTAGAACTTAATCTAAAACTGTGAAACATGCTCAGCCTATGTATGTAAGTACACGTTTAAACTTGAGACACACCGATCCTGCAGTCAAACTGTGTAAACAGTTTTGCGGGGCTATGTATTACACTTAAGTTTTATTTGATTGTTATAATAATTAATAAAAAAAAAAAAAAAAAAAAGGTGTCCCAAAACTTTGCCACACGGAAGGAAAGTACCTTAAATATTGAACATAGGAAATTTTACTGAAAGAAGACTTCATTTTGTTTTTAAAACGAAACGGAACTTCATTCAAAGATTTTTTTAAAATTTGTGTACGAACGATACAAATTGAGACAATCCGTAATAATTACAATTTAAATGTTAAATTTCATGGTCTTACTTTAGTTTAAGATGCTGTGTCACTTAACAAGAAATAATCCTTATGAGTAACCCTTTCGATACTTCTATGGGACCACATGAACAACTATGAAGAAATTTTCGCGATATCTCTTAAAGCAGAAGAAAGAGAAGAGCTCATGGCGGAACTTGACAGACTGATCGTACTCGATCACGTTTGTTAAGCAACGCTCAGTCCGGCCGGGGTCGGATGGGTGACCGTTAAGTGGCATTACAACTGAGCGTTTCCGTGCTTTTGAAGGCACGTTAAACCGTCGGTCCCGGCTGTTGTCATCTGATAACAGTCGTTAAGCCAAGTTAACGGCCTTACGCCTGTAATTGAGGCTTGATAAACTCTAACATAACATCAGAGGTGGCCACTAATCCTCATGCGATACGAAATAACTCATTATCATCAGATCACAGCTCGATCCCTGGCGGTTCTCCAAGGCTTCAAAGTTACCTTTGTTTTGTATAAAAATCGACTGGTATTTTGCACTGTGTGCACTGTTTAACAATGTAATTGACTAACATTTTTATACTACTTCACTAACAGACTAACATAGAAATGACGCCATTAGAAAGTAAACTGCTTTTTACCTTATAAGTGATATTATAATATTATAATTTGTAGGTGGTGCAGTCCTCACCGTCGCGTATTCGCCCGAAGGCAACGAAACTGGAGGCTTACAACTAGTCGGACAAAATGGACTACCTGAGGGTAAGATAATTTTCTATCTGCCGATTTTATAATCTACCCCTAATTGCTGATAGTTACTAAAGAGTGCGGTGTTATTACAAAAGATTTTTAAACGCTGTTTAACTTGACAAGACACTTATTTAAATGTGACGCTGTCTCTTTCAAACATATCGTAAAAGTGACAGCGAAGTATTTTAAAATCTTTTCTGGTAAAGCTGTAGGTGTCTACATATTTCTATTGTCTAGTAACTGATCTATAAAGCTATCTCTTACTGAATAAATAATTGAGGACTCTGGCCTCTTCTATAAATAATTAATTTATATTTTTAAAGAATAGATGCAGTGGACATAGAACAAATTTATTTTAGTCTGAAGCTATAATGTATTGACGTATGTTGAATTGAAATAAGTGAACGCTTACTGACCATTTTGTTTATGTTGATATAAACTACTTGTTTTAAATAAATTTTCAAATGTCCAGGTAGATTCCGGAAGCTAAAAGGTGATTATAATTTTTTGTAATGAGTGTTTAGGTACTTAGTGTGAACTACACTGACCACGGTTTTTTCTTCTTCACGTTTTAGTGCACTACATAGAAATTACACATTGCAAAACTATCAAAGAATTCATACACCATACTTGGATAATATATGAACAATTAAATATTATACTACTTATCCACCATCCATGTATCATAGAAGAAGTGTATTTTCTTGTGCAAGTTCCAATAGTAAATGCATTTGGCATCAAGTATATCAAGTCAATTTACTCGGTTAGTTCTGCCGAGGTAGTCATCACTATAATGAAAGTCTCAGTTTCACCCGACCGATATCATGAGATCATATTTCAATAATTGCACATATTGTTCAGTTGCGTAGACACTTGTAACACAAAATTACACCAATTTTAAGACACAATATTCACTATGTCTACATTTCCAAATAATTAAAGTAACCGAACTAAATTCGATAAAATGGCGCCAAAAACTACTCGACATTATGTTATTACGAGTGCGATAGAACCTTTACTCATTTGTTGGCGCAGCATCGGTACGACATTAGCATGCTCGGTATACGCGGTACCGAAAGCATACCGATAGCTTAATGGACGCCTATTTCAATAGAGCGTCACTCTTTGTCGGCGCAGCAGCGGCGCGACACAGCACGGTGTAGCGTGTACCGCGTACACCGAGCATGCTGATGTCGTACACCGATGGCGTATTCCCTCAACCGTATTGAATTCGTCCTCTCCTAGAGACAAATACGATACGGTTTTGGAAATCAAAATATGCCCCGTAAGCATATTGATTTCGGCTCCATTAGTAGAAGAAATCAACACGGTTTTGTGCATTTATTTATGAAAGGATATCTGCCAAAAACATATCGATTATGTCTACAGTCAGCGCGGTGATTATCAGAATACCTACGTTTTGGTAATACTTATCAATAGTAGGTATCAGTCTTTTCTGTCGACGCCTGTCTTGTCTCGTAATTAGGTAGGTAGCCTAATATAAAAGTTATTTTATGACAATGCGTTATGAGTTATCATTCACTCAGTTACAATGAGATAAAGTTCATTTTCCTACAAGGAGCCTAATCAAGCTAAGAGGCGACAAAATCGATATCTTTTTGGAACGAATAAACTGTATGATTAATCTACACATAAGCGTATTGATTTCGTCCCCTCCAGTTGACGAAACCGATACGATTTTGGGGAATAATATATATCACAAAATTTACAGCAAAACCGTGTTGATTTCGTCTACTGATGGGGTCGAAATCGATACGCTGACGGGGCATATTTTGATTCCCAAAACCGTATCGTATTCGTCGCGAGGAGGGGACAAATTCAATACGGTTGAGGGAATACGCGTACCGATGCTGCGCCGACAAACGAGTGAAGGCTAATAGAGTATCGTCGGTGCAGGGCTGCAGGTGGTGGCGGCGCTGCCGCCCGAGCTGCAGCTGCTGCAGCACGACCACAAGGACGAGCCGGCGCCCACGCATCAGGTACTTTTTGTTTACGAGATACTAGCTTTTGCCCGCGGCTTCGTTCGCGTAAATAAAGATAATTGTACATTTATTTGGAAAGTCACGGATTAACAATATACCTAGGTATTTATCAGTAGACCTCATTTCACACATTTAAAATTCATCAAAACCTTTCTTAGTGCTCATCTACATCATGAAAGGTATCTACCATCCAAAAATGTTGTCTCTATCTTCAGCCGTTAGGGCTCTACGCCTATCCCAACAATGAATCAGTCAGTGAATGAATCAGTCAATTTAGAGTTTTATATGTATTATAGATTTACATTATATGGTATTTACATAACGTGATCGCTAACTATGGGTCTCATAAGGAGGCTCAAGGTCACCCAGCGTGCAATGGGCCATGCTCGGCGTTTCCCTGCGTGATCTAATCAGAAACGAGGAGATCGCAGAACTAAAGTAACCGACGTCGCTCGAAGGATTGCTCAGCTGAAGTGGCAATGGGCAGGACACATAGCGAGAAGAACTGATGGCCGTTGGGGCGGAAAGGTTCTGGAATGGCGACCGCGCACCGGACGACGCTCCGTGGGTAGGCCCCCGACAAGGTGGACCGACGTGAGGGTGAAGGTCGCGGGGCGCCACTGGATGCGGGCAGCGCAGGACCGACCGTCGTGGAGATCCTTAGGGGAGGCCTATACTCAGCAGTGGGTGTCGTGCGGCTGATATGATGATGATGATTTACATTATGGCTTATTCCCGTTGTCATAATGAAATAAGCCAAAATGTTAATATTTGTGTCACAACGGGAATAGGCCAACATTTTCATTTCCTAAACCTGTGATCGACTGCTCACTTCTTAGATTTCTTTTTCCAAGTCTAACTAAAGGCCCCCTAACATGACCGACGAAACACGATATGGCATTTTATTGTGCAGGTGATATAGCATTTTATCGACACTCAACTGTCAAAATCCATTGTCTGTTGCGCGTAGTGATGAAAAAGACTTTGGTCTTTATAAAGAGATTCACACTTACTTTTTTATTTCGTTTTCGTTGTTTTTGTTTACAAAACAAAAACGAAACGGCACTGTACCAGCCGAAATTGGAAATGAACGCCAGTCCTTAAATCCCAAAGAACATTTTACTTGCAGTATTTTTTTTTACTATAGACACACGACAATAGTACCTACTCCTTTTTAAAATTAAGCAAAATATACTAGCAACCCTCTAGTGTAAGTAAGTTTAGGTAACAATTTTCGAGGATAGCGCGAGTGGTCCTTCTGTAAATTTAATATTTTGTGGTTTAATACCAGTTAGGAGCTTAATGTAAAACCAGCCATTATTCCAGGTGTTCATAACGCCGAACCAGCAGATAATAATCAACAGCCCCGGAGAGCACAAGGTGCTCAACAACAACACCAGCTCGGACAACAACAACGGCATCAACATAGTCATCAAGGAGGAGTGCGAAGACCCTAATCATGAAGATGTTAGTATACATTTTTTTACATTGTGATGTGGCGGTTCGGGCTTGTCAATAAAAGATCAGACTGCGATTATAAACTGGTTTATTAGCGCACTACAGGCACAGCCCGGGCATTCCATACAAGCGTCGCGTTTCAGACGTGACAGTGACGTTTTTGCACACGCGCAACTGTGTGCGAGCTATTGAATGAGCACACGGATCGGCACACGGAACTCGCGCGGTGGGCGCCGGTGGGGTGAGGTCATTGATTCTGGGGCGGGGCGGAGAGTTTCCTTTCTGTACGGTAGTACTTATATCTATTCTGTGCTACAGGTGCTTATACATATAGGAGGAGAGATGAGTTTATAATTAGTTCACACATTCAAAATCGGCTGGTATATCAATTTGTTTTGCGCGATATCTCGCAAGAAGTAAACAATCCTTTTGATTTATGTGTTAAAAATTGATTTTTTTTATTATATCAAATGCTCTTAGAATTCGTTAAAAAATGGACAATTGTACTTGTGTTTTACAGCGCCATTTGTTTTGTTCACACTTGTTCTATTGGGCAGTTCTACTGTAGAAGTAATGCGACTATTCTCAATATTACCTCTAAAGTACTAAATCTTAACACTAATGAGAAAAAAATCTCATTAGTTCCACAGTAGAACTGCCCAGTAGAACAAGTAGGGACCGCCATTTACCTCTGTGAAGGGAACTGAGATTTCCAATAAAAAATGCATTTGTGTTTGTTACTTCAACGAATCACTAGTAACTGTTTGATTTTTGGTAAAGTAAAGCTAAAGCTTGCTAGTGAATATTCAACTTTTCTGGTAAGCTATCATGTCCTTTTTTGATACATTGTTAATTATTAATCTGTTTTTGTATGCGTTTGTAGGAAAGTTCACAAGGCACGGAGGCCAGTGATTCATCGACGTGGCAGATGAGCAGCAGCAACCAACAGACGCTTATTGAGTATCTCAATACTCTCCCGCCTCAGGTACTTAACTATTTTCGTATTTGCTATAATTAGTTATTAAATAATAATAATAATAAATAAATACTTGTCAATTTCACACAGAGCCATCTAGCCCCAAACTAAGCTTGTAATATGGGTGCTAGACAACTGGCATACTACTTATATACTTTTTTGAATATATATGTATCATACATAGCACATTATAGCATATCATAGCGTATACATTGCAGCTGCCGCCCCCCTAGAAGTAAAAAAATGTAACCAACTACAAAGTCCTAAGGCCGTGCAATTGACTTGCTTTTCCGATAAATCCTGCATCTCAAAACTTGAATAAATTCACTAGGTACTCTTGACTACCTACAATTCATATTTTTCTCATCCTCCTTAAATATGATTTAAATTGAATTTGAATTAAATCTAAAAGAAGCTACGCCCTAAGAGCTTCGGAACTAGCTTTTCATCATTCTTGGTACCAGGGACCGAATACAGGTATACAATAAAGGTATAGTACTGGTATGAAATATTGATAGCGTTATCCTATAACGGTATCTTGATGTCTGGCCGCGATGCGGCGGCGGCTTTTACAAAGAAAATCTTTATTTATAACGGTTAAGGTATCGATTCGATTTATCTGTTTAAGTTGAAGCCCGACAGACCCGCCGAAGTTCGAAAAGTTAGCCGGTAGGGCTCCCGATCGGCATTTACGTTGATTATTTATCGTCCCTAAAATAATATATTAACATTAGATGACGGAACAGTCACAATTTTCACTAGCTCGCCAGAATTTCGTTCTGCTAGGCCGTCGCAAGCATTTGTGAATTTTACTAAATACTTGTGAATCATTGTGGAATGCAATAAACTTGATCGAATTGAATTCCAAAGAAGCTACGTACAGTACGAGGCAAATATCTTGAAATCGGGTGGGGATTGCGCGGAACGCGTATTTTGGCGCGGGCGGCGGGAGAGGGGCGCGAGAGTCGCTCACAAGAGCACACGCGGGAACTTATCCCCTCTCCGTCGAATAAATTTTAAGATATACAACGTGTTGATGAATTAACCTAAAATGAGAAAACTGTTTCTTCGGACCATCAAACTGAACAACTTTTACTATGGGACCAACTCTGAAATCGCGAAAAAAAATCAGCTGTTTTTTCATACAAAAATTAATAACGAAAATATAAAAAAGTATGAAGCAGCAGATTCTTTTTTCGCGATTTCAGTGTTGGTCCCATAGTAAAAGTTGTTCTGTTTGATGGTCCGAAGAAACGATTTTCTCATTTTGCGTTAATTCATTAACACGTTGTATGCCTCGTACTGTAAGTTCATGAACCTTGATCTGTTTGTGGTGCAGCAAGCGCAGCAGCTGCCGGCCTCCCTGCAGCAGTTCTTACGACTAAATCCGGGCGAGGTGAAGCTGGAACGGGACACTATGGAGGTGGAGGTGCCCGCGGCCCGGCCCACGGGCGAGGCCGTCGCAGAGGCTGTCGTCGGGGAAGGTAAATATACACTATGTACGAAAAGAGCGTGACCGGCAAATTCCAATGACAACCTTAGAAATATCGAACGGTAAATTTATAATCAATTTGGTCTTTTATTGCTGTTGGATGCTTTAATATTAATACGGCGCCCAATCTCCATTATTGTCCATAATCGCTTGGCAACTTTGCGGCAAACTTTCCGCCAATTTTTCATTAAAGACTTCCACACGGATTTCAGTTCACGAGTAATGTCAGTGTCGGGTACTGCATTTGTTGCTCTTAGTCTAGGCTTCACCCACGCCCAAATATTTTCAATTGGATTGGCATCAGTGGTCTGTGAGGGCCAATCCAGCACATCAATACCACGTTCCGCTTACCAAGAAGTGCAGAGCCAACTACGGTATTTAAGGTCATTATCCTCTTGCAGAATCCAGAAATCATGGGAAAACTTATGTTTTTTTACAAAGCATTTTAGGAAAATGATTGTTCCATTTAGCCTAATATTTATCATTTGGTTCCCGCAGTGGGTGGGTTCCATTTATGATTACAAACAACTTTTACTATGGGCACACCTCGGGCACTCCATACAAGCGTCGCGTTTCAACTCCTATTACACAGACGCTACACAGTGACGTTTTTGCACACGCGCAACTGTGTGAGTGCTATTGAATGAGCCTACGAACTCGCGCGGTGGGCGCCGGTGGGGTGAGGTAATTGTGGGGCGGGGCGGAGTTTCCTTTCTGTACGGTAGTATTTATATCTATTCTGTGCTATGGGCCCAACTCTGATATCGCGAAAATCAGCTGTTCCATACATTAAGGTCGAGTAGGTATTGAGCTTTTGTATGGAACAGCTGATTTTTTTTCGCGATATCAGAGTTGGCCCCGTAGTAAAAGTTGCTTGTAATCATGAGTGGAACCACCCCACTGCAGGAACCGAATGATTAAAATTTCAGCGTGTAGTGTAGCTAACTAGTTAATTATCAGCCATTTTTAATGTCCCCATGGCTGGGGCACAGGCCTTTCTTATGGGTGGATAGTGTGGATGGACCATAACCAACCACGCGGGCCCAATGCGGATTGGTGAGTGTAACGACTGCAAATCCAGCCGGGACCGACGGCTTGACATGCCTTCCGAAAATATTTTTTTTTGTTCACCCATCCCATGACCGACCCTTACGAAAGTTGCTTAACCTCCGCAATCGCTGAGCCAGACGCTAAACCACTGCGCCACCGAACTAACTGATTACTTTACCAATATTTGCATGCCTATGTTATGGGTCAAATACTATCGGAACATCAAATGTACCATGTTTGTGGTTTGCGGCAAATAAATAAAATATGTTCTATTCTAGATTAATCGGCCTTTAGAAGGCCGTCCATGTTTTGCCGCTCTCTCATTTGCACATTTCATGTTTTCTCAAGATTTCTCAAATCTAATGCGCCATGCGCAATATAACATTACGTACATTTTAAAATACATTTTAGTTTCTTGTTGCTAAATTACAAAAAGTTGTCGTTTCTGAAATTCTGTCGTTGGAAACGACACAGTTCAAAATTTAATTGTAAATCTTCATCAGTCGTGTCAAACTCAAAATCAAAGTAAATTAAAACTCATTGAATAGGTCAAGTGTTACTTTTTAAATTGAAATATTATTGAGACTCGCTTGCGAGTGGTATCAAAAGGATGATTTTAAATGGGATCGGGCCGCCTTCGATCAATAGATGATCGAAGCGGGCCGCAGTCAAACGTGTAAAGGGCCGCATGTTTGACTTGAAATCGGGTGGGGATTGCGGGGAACGCGTATTTTGGGCATGCGTAGCGGTGAGGGGCGCAGGCGGCAGGAGAGGGGAGCGCGCTATTGGTCGCTCGCAAATCCAATTGCGCGAATTTATCCCCAATCCGTCGAAAAAAATTCAATATATCGGGTCATTTTGAACTTACCATCCAAATTTCGAGGATGTGTTCAGTTCATGAAACTGAACAACTTTCTCTAAGGAACACATGGTCACATATGTAAAATAAAAATCGACTTCAAAGAGATCACGTGATCAATTTAGTATGGGATGACCAAAATTTTCTGGCGAAATTTGACACATGTTTCTTAGAGAAAGTTGTTTAGTTTCATGGACTGGACACATCCTTAAAATTTGGATGGTAAGTTCAAAATGACCCTGTATATGCCTTGTACTGAACATTGTTGTTAACCATCAAGGTCACCTCGGTTGTGACGTGAATTGCAGCCGTGTAGCAAGCGTTATTATTCTAATTTCAGACGGCACAATAGTAATAACTCAAAACAAAAAGAAGAAGAAATACAAGAAGAAGCCGCCGCGGCTGGCGCGGCCGAAGCCCGGGCAGGTGATCATCGCCACGGCGGCCGACGGCACCACGGTGTACTGCTGCCCCGAGTGCCAGATGGCCTACCCCGAGAAGGAGCGCCTCGAGGTGCACCTCATCGTGCACAAGATCGACCGCAGGTTCATCTGCGGCATCTGCGGGGCCGGGTGAGAATTAGTACATTACTGCCGCGGTATACAGGGTGGATTTTTGAGACGGTACATTAAGGGCAGGTACCTTAACCGTTATAGTTACAGGAAAACGTTCCAAGGAGACCATCCATAACTTTTTAAGACATTATGAACTGCGTTCACAGATTTTTGAAAAAAATTACGGTTAGCAATAAATGCTAAAATACCAAAAAAAGTTTTTTATGCCATTCGATCCTATTTCGTGTGGGGATCAAAATACTCTATGGGACCATTTAAGGTATGAGAACTAGAAACGACAGAAATCGCCAAAAACTTGTCCTATACATTTTGTACTGAAAAACGAGAAATCAACTCGAAATATTTTTTATTGCCAAATGATCCTATTTCTTACTGTGATCAAAATGCTCTTTAAGGTCAACTGAAATTTGAGTACAGAAACTACAGCAAGTCACAACACCGGCTTCACACGCAGGCACAATCTTCTACAACATTAGATCTAAAAAAACAGTTTCTGTACTCAAATTTCAGTAAGCCTTAAAGAGTATTTTGATTACAGTAAGAAATAGGATCGTTTGGCAATAAAAAATATTTCGAGTTTATAGTCCGTGAGCCCGCTACAGTATTGCTTACGTCATATGACATCACGATGAAATGCATGGCACACGGTCGGAAAAGTTGTGCTGAGCTAGGATCAGAAGATTATCGCAAATAAAATTGGCCGGAAGCTTATGAAAAACTTCCACTTCCGGTCAAAATTTTAAGATTATATTTACGTCATGTGACATCAGTAAGAGACCCGTGTCATCATTTAGTTTTCAATCGTAGAGAGAGTAAACATAAGTCTGTCAGTTCTGAAATGGCCGGAATACCTTAAACCTAAAATGTTTGTTTTTAGTCATTTCAGAACTGACAGACTTATGTTTACTCTCTCTACGATTGAAAACTAAATGATGACACGGGTCTCTTGACGTCACATGACGTAAATATAATCTTAAAATTTTGACCGGAAGTGGAAGATTTTCTCAAGCTTCCGGCCAATTTTATTCGCGATAATCTTCTGATCCTCGCTCAGCACAACTTTTCCGACCGTGTGCCATGCATTCCCTCGTGATGTCATATGACGTAGGCAATACTGTCGCGGGCTCACGGACTATTATTTATCGTTTTTGAGTAGAAGATGTATGGGAAAAGTTCATGGCGATTTCTGTCGTTTCTAGTACTCATACCTTAAATGGTCCCATAGAGTTTTTTGATCCCCACACGAAATAGGATCGATTGGCATAAAAAATTTTTTTTTAGTATTTTATCATTTTTTTTGCTAACCGTATTTTTTTCCAAAATCTGTGAATGCAGTTCATAATATCTTAAAAAGTTATGGATGGTCTCCTAGGAACGTTTTCCTGTAACTATAACGGTTAAGGTACCTGCCTAAGGGCAGGTACATTAAGATGTACCGTTTCAAAAATCCACCCTGTATAATTACTGCATTGCTGGCAGCGATGATGATGGCCGAGAGCGGAGCTTAGCGCAGGTCCAGGTCGTCACGCCGTTTATAGCGCGGACAACAAAGGCTGCAATGATGACGAAGCTTGAAAGCCGAGACCGTACTTTAGCTTAGCTCGAGGCCATCATAACGTGGCCAGCAGGGCAGTCATTATGGATCAAGGCTTGTATAGTGCTTTACTCAAAAAATGCGAGTACTGCCGACTATGATATTTATAACCTAATTTCGAAAAAAAGATACAAAAATGCAAATATCTCGGAAACGGTGCGTGGGAGCCAAAAAATAAGTTTTTTTCACCCCCTTTAGAAGCTCGGAAGTAGATAAAAGGGATTTAATGAAAGGTCAAAAAGCGGTCAAGTGCGAGTTTCTTATATTTTTTTATACAAATTTTATAATAAAAGTACAAAAATATCATCTACAACAATACAACACCCGCGCAGATATAGAATGGGATTGAAAAGGGCGACTCGCCGCGCTTACCACAACGAGTGTGACTGAGAGAGCGATAGGTATGGCGTTTAGTGTGCGAGCGAGACGTGAATATGGACGACGCCATTTCTAATCCCATTCTTTGTCTGCGCGGGTTGTCCAATATTGTACTATTTTTCATCTATGTTTAAAACAAAACTCGACAATACAGACAGACAATACATCGACATTACAGACAGACTGGCGAGAGGCAAGGAAAAAACGAAGGGGGTCTATCACGCTTCAGGTGCCGAGTTATCTCGAGTACCGGGTTATACAAACATGCGCAGTAATCCCCTTCAATGTCTCTAACCGCCTACGATCCTCTCAACTCTGCTTGGAATATCAGACCTCGTTTTCTTGGAGCATGGTTTCAACGATATCCTTTGTCCCAGGTTGAAGCGAAAGGAGCACCTGGAGCGGCACAAACTGGGCCACAACCCGGAGCGGCCGTACGTGTGCGGCGTGTGCCGCAAGGGGTTCAAGCGGCGCGAGCACCTCAACCTGCACACCGTCATACACTCCGGCGTCAAGACCGAGCTCTGCGGCGAGTGCGGGAAAGGTACGAGAAGATCTTTGCCATTGTAAGGGGCCATCCATAAATTACGTCACACGAATTTCATGATTTTTGACCCCCTCCCCCGTCCTTGTCACAGCTGGTCACATTTGTGAGACCCCCTTCCCTAGTGTGACGTCACCAATGACGAAGGAATAAGATGGACCTGCCATACCTACGAAAAAAGCCTGCATACCTACTTCATTGTTAGCTTAGTGTACCTTATGTAAACAGCATAGAGGCGAAATTGTAACATGTAAACGGAACACAATATAGCGGACACGGCACGCGCCTGACGTTACGAATGCTTTGTTATTGCAGTTTATGCCACTTCCATAGGTTTTCTTTTTCAGAGGACGTCACATATTTGTCAATTTTACATCTAGAAATAATTATTATATTAAAACAGCAGTTCAGAAATATGTTTTATTTCAATTTAAATGCTTTTTAAATGTGACGTCACGAAATGTAGGGTCCCTTTCACCCCTTTTTCACACAATGTCACACTTCGTCGACCTCCTCCCTCCCCCTTAACGTGTGACGTAATTTATGGATGGCGCCAAAGAAAATGTTTTCAACGGTTTCCTATGCAATGATTACTACTTCTTGCCCACACGCGGTATGCCCGTAGAAGGAGCGCGGGCGTTCACACCGCTGTCTACCGTTTTAGATATAAAAATAGTTGTTTTCGACGATATTTGTCATTATATGCTTAATTTTAGACTTTATTCCTGCCTGAGCCATTCATTGTAAGCTGTAGCGAATGTCAAAGTCACGGCTTCCGATTTACCGCAATCCAACTCCGGTCACCGAAATACGAATAAAATTATAAATACTATATACTAATTTTATCAAATAAATTAATTGTTATGTTTTGCGCAAAAATAAGGTACAAACTTTATGAGAAAAAGTGAATCATTGCTGCGTAACATTGCAAGGGTGGTGCACCAGTGATTCGCGTGCAGACAGACTGACTGGTTGCTCCATTGCTAATGTAAAAACTTTGTAACTAATAAAAATGAGTCTTTGTAACTTGAATAAAAAAATAGTCTTTTTAATTCCTAATGTTCATTTTTACTACATAATTAAATGTCAAAGTAAAAGTAAAAATATTATTCAAATACTTTTGGATTGTCCATGTTTTCTTACCAATTATTTGTCAAGTATGGTTATTTCATAAGTCCATGTTATTTTCGCCGCAGGTTTCTACCGCAAAGACCACCTGCGGAAGCACACGCGGTCGCACGAGAGCAAGCGCGCGCGCGACGAGGCCAGCGGCGACCTCGACATCAAGCCCGCCGTGCCCGCGCCCGCGCCCGCGCCCGCGCCCGCGCCCGCTACCTCTTGTACCACGCTCATGCCCGAGATCACTATACACGTGAGTATTTGATACAGTTGAAAGGTTAAAGTTGGTTCTTCTGACTTATTTTTCTAAGATTATCACATCTGGAGCCTGGGGGTTAAGTCTGCTAATATTATCATCAAAATCGTGGTTCAATGGTGTTTGAATGGTAGTGCTTTTTGACACAGTTCTTATTTCTTAAACCCAAAACCGAAACACCATTGTTTCCTTAATCTTAAACCCAAAACGGAAACACATCGTATCTCGATTTTGGTTTTAAGAAACAAGAACTGTGTCAAAAAGCATAACCACTCAAACACCATTGAACCACGATTTTGACGATAACATTAGCAGACTTGACCCCTAGATTTCACACTTTACTTGAGTAAATAGTAAAATTAAATATTCGAGGCTTCAGTTGACAAAGCATTCAAACGGAATATCATTACTTAGTACCTTTCCCTTTTTTTAATTATCGAAAAAAACTGTTTCGTACTAAATGATCTGTTTAGCATTAAGTAGTTTTTATTCGTCAAATGATTATAATGCAACGGCTCCACCTGCGTTAACGTTAATGGTAATGTCCAAGAACGGGCATTATAAATACACATTCAGTACTATCGTTTGTAAATTAGCGTCGTTATATCTTGGCTACATCTACGTAACGCCTAGATTAACGCTTTAAGCTACGCGCTAAGACGCAGGTGGAGCCGTAGCATAAGAAACATTCCACCTTTTAGGTACCAACAAGTTCGAACCAAGCGCCCGTAGAGATCAACATCCCCCAACACGTAGTGTCGTCGCTGACGTCACAGGACGCGCACGCGCTCGACGCCCTCCTCGCGCACCACACGTGACCACGCCATAAACACCCACTCACTAATCTCAACATCTTCAAACAGTACGGCGCACTCGCTCGAAGGACCATCGTGAGTTTACTTCGAAAAGGTAACGTTACGAAATTGTTTTGTATATGACAATTTAAAGTCAATATCATCATCGTCATAAAAATCCATGACTATGCGCTATTTAGAAATGCGGGAAGTTGTAAATTTTGTTAGTACTAATGTAAGACGATTCTTTCTTTGGATTGAGGAATCGGAATGTAACAGACGCGTGTATTGGGTGTACAGTCACGAGCAATAACATGTACACACTTTAGAACTTATGTAGGTTATTGAATAACTATGACATTTTCACACTGCGAGTTGAATGTGAATAGTTCTAAAGTGTGTACATCTTATTGCTCGTGACCGTACTTTGAATGTGTTTAAATGCAAGTTACAAGGTAAAATTGTCAGTGTAATATAAATCGTCTCTATCATAAACGGCAAATAATGTTTTTTTATCGAACTTGTCGGCAGTGCCTTTATCAGAAATGTATGACGTGAATTTGAAAATACTGATATCAACAATAGTAGTAAAGTGAATAATCTAACATCTATAATAATGCCTACGTGTGTATCCATGACGGCTTAGTGGCCATTCAAATCGGGCAAGGTAACTATACAAGGTGTCACAAAACTTAGCCACACGGAGGAAAAGTACCTTAAAATAATTAAGTCTTCTTTCAGTAAAATTTCCTATCTCCAATATTTAAGGTACTTTCCCTCCGTGTGGCAGTTTTGGGACACCTGTATATCGCAGAACTTGGTAGCAGCTGAAAATGTGCAATGAAAAATGTGAGGCAAACAATTCAAACATATCTTTTGTGACTTTTGTATCATACGCTGGCGATTGTATCTTATTTGATAATGTTTATACGTTACGGTAAATGTAATAAATAATATGATTTGTAATCGATTGGTTTAATATTGATTTACCGTGTTTATTACATTGATAGTAACAAGTATGGTAGTAATAAATAAACTTGACAAAACAAGTTCCTTAAAGCATGATGATTTAAAAAAATAGAAGTAGCAAAATATCCCAGCATATAACTCTGTAGGAGGGTATAATGTATTATATGTTGATAACTTTCATTAAAGTATCAAAAAAGTGTACTTTATTGTAAGTACATACAAAAAACCAATAGCATGAGTTTTTTAATTTTCAAGATTTTTTTTCGGAATTGATAATTTTCTTCAATGATATTTAAGTACAGGGTATGACAATCCTGTGATTAGGAAGAGATTATGGACATCGCGCTCTTGTGTATATTTGCATGCATACTGTTTTAAATGAAACAAAACTATATGAAATTGACTTATAAATTAGTCCTAAAACGATCGATCTTTAACATCCAATTATTTATACGGATGATAAACTTTTCTTTTGTAAATATAATATTATACTGAGTTCTTGATTATTTAAAAATACTTGTATAAAGAACAAAATTGATTACATTAAAATATAATAAAGTAATTAGTCTGTCTAAAAAGTAAGTTTACATGGGTAATTTCAATGGTAATTTTATTACCCACCTAAATCTCCAACTACCCCACCAGTACCCATCTAAATAAAATTGAGTAAAGCTATGTTTACAATCAGAATTTTGATAGCACCAACAGGGTTACCAGTATTATGTTTTTATAAATAATTCAATAATTTCTCAGGTAAACTGACTTTTTAGACAGACTATAGTATAGGCTAATAAATTTAAATGATTTCATGAACACCTAAATTGTAAAATATGTCGAAAAACTAATATAAGCTACAATCTCGATGTATTAAAGTCCGTCTTATAGACACTCACACAACTAAGTAATATCCCCATAGATTATAGTAATTAAATTATACAGTTTAGCTTTCCAATAACTCGTATAATAAATAACAGTGTTATTTATTAAATTAGTTTTGTATTTGTTGTAAAGTTTTTGTCTACGTTACTCAAAGCTTTGAGTGCGAATTTGAGACAAAATTCATCTAATTTATGGGTGATAAGTGTATTTGTCTCTCTATTTTAGAGTAGTTTGTCAGAGAGTCACCGGTATTTAATTATACAACTATTATTAGTCAGGCGTAAGGGTCAAGGCAAGACAGAAATGTCAGCGTCCGGCAGTTTCATTGACAAGCCATTTTAAGCTTTATCATAATTGAGTAGTGTATAGTATTACTTGGAAGGACGTGTGGCGCTGCGAGCTGTCGAGCGTTTTCAAGAGGCGATGCAATTCTATAATTAGAGATAGATAAAGCTTAGTATTGCGCGTCCACTGCATCGGAATCGGAGCGTTAGGCGCGGACGGAGCGTCGGCATTTGTCACTTTGTATGGATTTCTATGGCGCGGAAATGCCGATGCAATGAACACAGTGCCATAGAAATCCATACAAAGCAACAAATCCGTCCGCTCCGATTCCGATGCAGTGGACGCGCACCTTTAAGGTACTATTCGGAACCTAGCTGCGGTGGACAGTACGTGTGTGTTTGTCTATGAAATAATATTTTTGAATTACTCAAAACCCTCAAGAAATGAAAAAGTTATTAAAGTTTTAATAAGGGAGTTTAAAAACCACAGCCGGCCCTTGCGGAACATGCGACGAAAATCGCACTATCTTCGTCATTTTTGGTCCAATTTCAATAATACTTTCACTGAAATAATTGATTCCGATGTGACTGTAACTCTACATATAACTAAAACCGCGTTGATTCTCATTGCAATTGGCAGCTCGGTTCTGAATAGGACTTAAAATGGTTTGACAGTGAAATTGCCGGCCGCTCTGCGCTGCCGGTCCGGCCCTCGGAGGATTCTCTACCTTTTGATGATATAAAATTTGTAAATACATATCACTGTTTGTAAAGTTTAACTGGCAAATTAATGAGCGTTTGTGACAATTGAAAAATTGTAAATATCATCTCGCACTGTGATATTTATACCATAATATACAAATATTAACGAAGCGGAGTGATTGACTGTTGGTGTCGTTTGCTTGTTTCCATTAATTGATATTAATTATTTTTATGGAATTCAGCACCATTTGCATGTAAAAGTTTCAGCTTAAGTTAAAATACATATAATGCAACTAATTGTAAGAAGTGTACACAGCTTTACAAATTTACCTCTTGGGATTAAAAAAATATTGTGATTTCAATTTCGTACTACTTTCAATTAATAACCTTTGCCATAAGCTAGAACTCGATAGTGTTTCTCATATATTATGCACCCGAAATAAAAATATATATTTATTATCTTTTGTATTTGTAACATCACACATCTCGCTCAATATTGCGTGAAATAATATCTTAGTGTCTAAGGCAATATATTAATTTTGTCAGCTTTAATGTAGGTAGGTGTAATATTTTTCGAATTTTATTTTTGTACTTAGTTATAGCGTCAATAGTCGCATAAATTGTTAGGCCGTGTCATTAAATTTATATGTGCGAAGTTAATGTTCTATAAAGTAAGCTATAACTTTGTTCATAAACAAACAACACAATATTTTTTTTTGTACAACTTTAAGTAATCTTATCCGACCAGCCCACCGATTGTCTAACTTTGTTGCAATCAACTTTGACAGAAATCGCAGTGACATTGCTGCTTTAGTAAGAACCAATGTGACAACTATCTTACTTAAAGCAGCAATGCAACAGCGATTTCAATCGAGAATTGTTAGCAACAGAGATACGTAATCGGTGGGCTGGCCCCTATTTCACCAAATTGACATTTGTCCACTGACCGCTGACATATGTCACTACATATGTCAGCGTTTTCTTACAGTTTCAAGTCGACAATTTGTCACGCAAATTTGACTCGGCTCCAATATCATGTCAAGAATTACTGACAAATCTACAAATATGTCGACTTGTAAAAAGACCCCTGTTTCACAACATACTTGTCCCTAATTAAAGTAACGACAATTGTAAAATTAACCGACATAATGTCACTGATAAATGTCGACTTGGTGAAATAAGGCCCAGTTGTTAATATTTATCATTAAGCCATTATGACGGACATGACCTAGGCTTAGAAAAGTCCTAAACTGCACTGAACCTAAGCATCAACACCAATGAAACTAAAATGGTGCTCTATGTTATTTTAAGATTACTTTCTCACTAATTACTTAGTAGTTAATTATAAGTTATTAGATTCTAAATAAATTTTCTCTTACAACAACGGCATCACTAACATTATAGTCAATTAATTGTTTTTTCACTCAAAGTGTAAAAAACGTAATATTTAACTCCTTATATTTAATTTGGAAATACCTACTTTATTTATTTGTTATTATTCTAAGCCTTTCTAGCGTATTTTTTTTTTACTTTTGTTTATTTTGCGATGTAGCGATTACGCGGCGAGTATTATAAATGTAAGACATAATAAGACAAGCGAGCTTTTTTTGGAAGCTGTAAAGCTAAACTTTTGTATGAAAACCTTTTACTTTTAAGAGGACACCTTACAGTTTTAAGTAATAAAGTCGAATAAAAACTGATTTTTTAATATAAAAATCTATTATTTAAACCGTCTCCTGGACTCCCGTTCCAATACCGTTCCGATCATTCCAACGAGTCTTTCCTTATACCAATTTTCTTTAAAATAGTAAAGATACGAAAAAATAAAGACAGAATAACTTTGCAGTTGCGCTTATAAAGATTTAAGTTTATGAATAAAATGTTTTAACAAACAATTAAAAAATTAATCGTAAAAAGTATAAATCAGTGTCGAACTGTTCGAAATGTTTATAAAAAGTATAGAGGTGTATTTTGATATTCACTCAAGGTAAAAGTTTTTCACAATCTACCCCATATTAACAATTCCCAAACGTCAAGTTCTTATCAAAGAGAGGGTGACGTAGTTTACTTTCTCGGAGTTTCTTGGGGCACGTGAGACGAGTGACGCCTCCCCCCGAGGCCGCGCGCATGCGCCCCGCGCCCGCGCAAACCCTGTCCGCGCATGCCGCCATACCTCGATTACCTCGCATATCGTATTTCACCTGCGACCCACTAATAAAACGCTATGAAAACTCGTCTCATCGCACAAAAACAGGTAACATTTCATTTCCAACTCCTTTCTTATACGCCTTGCCGTTACCGAGTGCTCGCAACGCGACTTTCGCGACGATGGTGTGAGAGCGCGGGCCGGTAAAAATAGAGCGATAGAAATGCGTTGGGGTGAGGCAGAATGGCGGGGGTTGAGTGAGCCCCTGCGAGCCGCCCTCGGGCCACTTTGTTGTGGTCCGCTCGCCGCATACCTGCCGTTATCACGGCTGCATCCTTCCTCGTTTCACACGTGGCCCTTTGCCTTGCGTCTTCTGAGACACTTTTAAGCGCTAACCAATGCGTCGCGTCGCGTCAATACGACGTTTATCTTATCACCTTCAATTGTTTTTACGCAAAAACCCATAATCGAGATAAAAAAAACAAGTTGTAGGTACCATCTTCGAAAGTTTTGGGAAATCTCACACCATCTGTTGCGGGATCTTTGGGTGCTGACGTGGGAGGGGGCCCCACCTTTCCATACTCATGCTTCTCAATGTTCTTGCTTTTGACAAGCGTACTTTGTGAACTGGTTTAAGTTAGATCTATTAAAACTTGACCACATTTGCGGCGCAACCTTCTCTTTGTTCATTTGTTACAAGATTCCAACATACTATACTTCTATTTAAATTAACAGGAACATGAGTTAAATAAAATAACTTGTTAAGCACAATATACTAAAATCTTGTCTCAAATTAAGAAAGAGAAAGCCACGCTAAAGAATTTATCAAAGTCAATAAGCCCCTAGCATGATGCAATGAATGCGGAACTATATAGGCCCTTCTGAAATAGTGCACAAAATTTTAAGGGGTCAATGTACTCATGCATGCAAACAACTTTTATTGTGGTGCCAACATTGAAATCGCGAAAAAAAATCAGCTGTTCCATACATTTTGATCTATTCGATTTTAAATTTTATATGGAACAGCTGATTTTTTTTCGCGATTTCAATGTTGGTACCATAGTAAAAGTTGCTTGTATGCATGAGTACATTGACCTCTTAAAATTTTGTGCACTATTTCAGAAGGACCTTATATACCGGTAGGATAATATAGGTGGGACCAAGAGTCAAAAATGAGATGGATCACGTTTAATATGAGTGTCGAAGGTATATCACGCGATATACAACGTGTTACAAAAATACCCCTAATGCCGAATAAATATGGTAGACAGGGACCATCAAACTGAACAACTTTTACTATGGGACCAACACTGAAATCGCGCTAAAAAATAACAGCTGTTTCATACATTTTGATATTTTTGTTATAAATTTTTGTATATTTTTTTTTTGTCAATTTCAGAGTTTGTCCAATAGTAAAAGTTGTTCAGTTTGAAGGTCCCTATATACCATATTCGGCATTAGGGGTATTTTTGTAACATGTTGTAAGCAGTGCCGGATTAAGACTATTTGGTGGCTTGTGGGCCCCCCTATAGAAGTCTACCATCTACGAAAGGGAGGATGCCGGTCTAGGATGCACTAAATTCCAGATTTTTCAGAAAAATGCCCGCCTATATAAAAAAACGATTTTTAGCCAATTTCATCCACTAATCTTGTACTCTTGTCTTGCCTGTTTATAGTTAAAAAAATATTTTGAGTCAGATTTGTCCACTAATCTTGTAGTAAGTTGTTTTAATGGCCACATTAATGAATTTGAAATACACAAATAAAAAATATTTTTTACAAAAATATCGCTTTTGTTCGGTGCCAATTATGGTGCCCCCCAGACGTGATGCCCTAAGCAATTGCTTAATTTGTTTAAGGGTTAATCCAGCACTGGTTGTAAGGATATCGTGTTTCAGTGGTCATGGTTATATTACCTAATTTATCGTTGTCCACAAACAGCTATCAAGTCCCACAACTTTATGAAGTGCTGGATTGGCAATTGTGCCATCGATCACGTGCCGGACTACAGCTGCGCCACAAAAAAAAAGTTGGAAATCTGACATTTTGACTATGCCATGATGAAGTCTATAGTTTGTTGGAGTTTGTCGCCAAAAACCAGAGTTTGTCGGTCTTCCGTTTAGGAGATACATGTGGCTCTGCTGTAGAGACGCAGCTGCGCCACACATCTCGAAAACGGAAGGTCGTAGCGAAAATCTGATTACTTGTATGTATAGCCGTTAGTTTGTCGGAGTTTGTCGCACAAAAACCAGAGTTTGTCGGTCTTGCGTTTAGGAGATACGTGTGGCGCAGCTGTAGAGACGTCTCTACAGCTGAGCCACACAGATCTCGAAAACGGAAGGTCGTAACAGAAATCTGATTACTCGTGTGTGTAGCCGGTAGTTTGTCGGAGTTTGTCACCAAGAACCAGAGTTTGTCGGTCTTGCGTTTAGGAGATATGTGAGGATACGCTGTGGAGACCTTTCTACCTGGATCTTGAGAACGGAAGGTCGTAGCGATAATCTGATTAGTCATATCTATAGTCGGTAGTTCGACCGAGTTTGTAGCCAAATACCAGAGTTTGTCGGTCTTGCGTTTAGGAGATATGTGAGATTTTCGCTACGACCTTCCGTTCTCGAGATCCAGGTAGAAATATCTCTACAGCATATCCCCACATATTTTCTAAACGTAAGATTGACAAACTCTGATTTTTGGTGACAAACTCCGACAAACTAATGGCTACACACTCGAGTTATCAGATTTTTGCTACGACCTTCCGTTCTCAAGATCCAGGTAGAAAGGTCTCCACAGCGTATCCTCACATATCCCCTAAACGCAAGACCGACAAACTCTGGTTCTTGGTGACAAACTCCGACAAACTACCGGCTACACACACGAGTAATCAGATTTCTGTTACGACCTTCCGTTTTCGAGATCTGTGTGGCTCAGCTGTAGAGACGTCTCTACAGCTGCGCCACACGTATCTCCTAAACGCAAGACCGACAAACTCTGGTTTTTGTGCGACAAACTCCGACAAACTAACGGCTATACATACAAGTAATCAGATTTTCGCTACGACCTTCCGTTTTCGAGATCTGTGTGGCGCAGCTGTAGAGACGTCTCTACAGCAGAGCCACATGTATCTCCTAAACGGAAGACCGACAAACTCTGGTTTTTGGCGACAAACTCCGACAAACTATAGACTTCATCATGGCATAGTCAAAATGTCAGATTTCCAACTTTTTTTTTGTGGCGCAGCTGTAGTCCGGCACGTTCGATGGTTCACTATACTCACCATCTCTTGTTTTAGCGATAAACGATGAATTTCGCGCCGTTCACGGGTCACATCCCGACCGCGGCGTCGATACCCACGATCCATCAATTCGCCGCGAAGTTTGGATATGAAGGCAATGGTGGCACGAGCGTGGTGCAAGAGACGAGGTATCAGGGGGGCGGGGTGCAGTTCGCTGTGCCTACTGGCGGGTCGGTCACTGTTGATGGGCTGAAGTTCAGGCAGGCTGAGAGCGTGGTGGTCGTGAGCAGCGCGCAACCGGGCGTGCTTGCCGGTATAGCGCCGATACACACAGGTGAGGTTGTATTGGAATCTTTTTCAATTTAGCAAGGTGATTAAATACGTTTTTACGGTTATTTATAAAAAGTATAAGGTACATAAATTTAAAAAAAAATTCGTCGTCTTTGAGGTAGGTCCCAGGGGCGAAGGGTCCACACAAGCCGATTCCCATCGGCTTACCTTTTAGAAATCCCACCCCACTGACCTACTATAACAGATCATCAGAATTTTTTGTAGAACGGCTTACCTTCGCCATGTTCTCAATGGGATAGGGCAGGAAAGAAGAAGAGTCTTTGAGTAACACAACTTCGAACCGATTAGTTACATTTTGTATTTACAAATCTCTTTTTCCAGTGAACACCGGCGTCAAATACCAGACGATATCGGCGTCCTCATCGGCGTCAGTGAACGTGGGCAACATAGCGTACGGCGGGCAGGCGAGCTACGTGCAGGAGGTGCAGCAGCTGAAGGCGGAGCAGCGGGACAAGCGCGAGTACCGCGAGGAGCTGCATCACGACCTCATGGCCACTATGATGCAGCAGCAAGGTACGACTACACTGCGATATGTTCTCTGTGACTACGCCAATCATGGGCGCGGGCAGCAGGGTGCAAGGGGGTGCACTAGCACCCCCCTTGTCAGTAAAGAAATACATAGTTTTTTTTTATTTAGTTACTGTAAAAACTGAAGGCGTTCTCTAAATTTTTTTATCAGCTTGTCAATAAATTCAGTATCCTTCTCTATTAAGTTAATAGTATAATGTGTAAACGCAGATGCACCTCCCTGAAAAAAATCCTGGCGCCGCCCATGACGCCAATATTCGGTTACTTGACTAAAGACTTACTTTAACTCAACTGTGAATAAGACAAGACATAATATGACCATGACATGGAGGCAGCAAAAAAGATCAAAATAGTGAGGAAACTATTCATGCAAATAAAAATTACGAGCAGGTAGAAACTATTTAGTAATTGCGAGCAAAGTGCTGGTAGATCTTGCTAGATCTACCTATACGTCTGGTATAAGTAGATCTAGCAAGTTAGATATATTGACTTGATGGTTGTCGTCACGTCATCGTATTTATATTACCCGTTCCAGGCTTCCGGCTCAGCTTAGGTTCTATATTCACTTCTCAAGCTTACGCGCTCACTAGACATGAAATAAATAGTAGATTGTACAACAAGTGCATAAAACGCATCATTTTACCCGAGACGTATATATCCACCCGAGCCGCAGGCGAGGGTGGATAGTCAAGTCGAGGGTAAAATGGGTTTTATGTACGAGTTATACACTCTGCTTTTCACTTCGATTGTGAGGAAATTAAACAACAATAATGTAAAAATCTAAAAAAAAAATCTTAAATTTTAGTGACAAATTCTATATTTTTGGAATGTGCTCATCAAGACCTTTCATTTGATACCCATATTCAAAAATGGAAAAAAAAAATTTTTTCTTAATTTTTTGTGACAAAATATCTATTTTTGGAATGTGCTCATCAAGGCCTTTCATTTGATACCCATATTCAAACATTGAAAAAAAAAAACTCATTTTTTTATTAAAAAAATATAATTTTGGAATGTGCTCATCAAGGCCTTTCATTTGATACCCATATCCAAAAATAAAAAAAAAAAAAAAAAATTATCAAGGTCTTAAAAAAAATTTATACCCATTTTCAAAAATAAAAAAGTATTAAGTATAACACAACAAAAAATGAAGAAACAATGAAATAACAAGTTAATTTAACGAAGTTAAATTGCGTGTGTGGCTGTTTACCTGAAGACCTTTGTCTTAAAGTCTGAGATTTAGACGAAGATTTTACTTTATGCACTAGAGCATAAAAAGCGATTTTATGCAGCCTATACCCAACATAAAGACGAACTTTACGAGCATGAGAAGTGAAAACACTTTTTATCGGATACTAGCGCGGTTTTATTGAAAGTACTTTGGTATTTAGTTGGTATTTGGTTTGATTAAAAAGAGTTACGTTAAAAAGAGTTTTATTTTAGGTTCTATAGTTAATGTTTGATTGTTTCTTATTGGTGCAGTAACGCAAGCGCCCCTGCAGCAAGGGACGCAACAATTACTGGTGGTGCTGCACGAGCCGAAGGAGGCGGCGGCGTTGGCGCGCGCCATCAAGCAGGAGAGCCGCGCTGACCGCGCTGCCCTCGCCGCACCCGCCGAGTATATCAGTGAGTGTCTACCTACAGTATAGTATACGCAGCAACTACTGGTAGCACTACACGAGCCATCAAGCAGGAGAGAAAATACAAACATTTCCAACCTCAAGCTTTTTTAACCAAAAGAAAACTTTTAGTTTGATCAATTTAGGGGAACAAAATTAATCATTGTTTGTTTCTATACTTATCTAAGATAACCTTATTATGTTATACGTACTAACTACATTATCGCTTGTCCAGGTATCGGCGACGTTACGGACGCGGCCACGTGGCAGACTCTGGGCGGCGGCGTGGCGGACTACCTCTCCTCATTGCCGATACCGCTGCACCACCTGCTAAAGTACTCCACGGACAAACGCGACGACCAACCGACCATCGTGACGGTCACTAACGCGTTACCATCCATGCCCGCTATCGCTACGGTCAGTCGAATATCCATACTAAAATGTGAAAGTAACTCTGTCTGTTGACTACCTCTCCTCATTGCCGATACCGCTGCACCACCTGCTAAAGTACTCCACGGACAAACGCGACGACCAACCGACCATCGTGACGGTCACTAACGCGTTACCATCCATGCTCGCTATCGCTACGGTCAGTCGAATATCCATACTAAAATGTGAAAGTAACTCTGTCTGTTGACTACCTCTCCTCATTGCCGATACCGCTGCACCACCTGCTAAAGTACTCCACGGACAAACGCGACGACCAACCGACCATCGTGACGGTCACTAACGCGTTACCATCCATGCCCGCTATCGCTACGGTCAGTCGAATATCCATACTAAAATGTGAAAGTAACTCTGTCTGTTGACTACCTCTCCTCATTGCCGATACCGCTGCACCACCTGCTAAAGTACTCCACGGACAAACGCGACGACCAACCGACCATCGTGACGGTCACTAACGCGTTACCATCCATGCCCGCTATCGCTACGGTCAGTCGAATATCCATACTAAAATGTAAAAGTAACTCTATGTCTGTTGACTACCTCTCCTCGTTGCCGATACCGCTGCACCACCTGCTGAAGTACTCCACGGACAAACGCGACGACCAACCGACCATCGTGACGGTCACTAACGCGTTACCATCCATGCCCGCTATCGCTACGGTCAGTCGAATATCCATACTAAAATGTAAAAGTAACTCTATGTCTGTTGACTACCTCTCCTCGTTGCCGATACCGCTGCACCACCTGCTGAAGTACTCCACGGACAAACGCAACGACCAACCGACCATCGTGACGGTCACTAACGCGTTACCATCCATGCCCGCTATCGCTACGGTCAGTCAAATGTCCATATTAAAATGTAAAAGTAACTTGATGTCTGTTGACTACCTCTCCTCGTTGCTGACACCGCTGCACCACCTGCTGAAGTACTCCACGGACAAACGCGATGACCAACCGACCATAGTGACGGTCACTAACTCGTTACCATCCATGCCCGCTATCGCTACGGTCAGTTGAATATCCATACTAAAATGTGAAAGTAAATACCTATATTATGCAGTGGCGGATTTACAGTCTTGGCCGCCCTAGGCCGAATAGTACAAGCCGCCCCTTTTTCAGCGATTTTTAGTCAGTTACATTCACTAATATTGTAATCTGGGGTTTCATCCACGAAATTCAAAAATGCCTGTCTCAGCTTAGTATCGGCCGCACGTGTGTCTAAACCGTAAAAGCGACACAAGCCTGTCTAATGGTAACTCTAGCCTCGGACCACGTTTTAAGATCAAATAAATTAAGAAAAACGGCCGCGCAGCGCGATTTTTAGTCAGTTTCATCTACTACTCGTGTACTCTTGTCTATTTATAGCAAAAAAACGGCCGCGCAGCGAGACTTGTTAGTTTCATCCACTTATTTTTTAATCATGCCTGGCTACAGCAAAAAATGGCCGCGCAGCGCGATTTTTGGTCAGTTTCATCCTTTAATCTTGTACTATTGCCTGACTATACCAAAAAATGGCCGCGCAGCGTGGTTTTTAGTTAGTTTCATACATTAATATTGTAATCAGTGGTTTCATCTGCTAGATTCAAAATCGCCTGTCTTAGCTTAGTGCCGGCCGCACGCCTGTTTAAACCGTAAAATACTTGTCAAATGCGACAAATTTTGGGTTGTTTCTTGTTATCATGAGTGTATTTTTCGACACGTTTGGCCGCCCCTTATATCTGGCCGCTCTAGGCCCGGGCCTACTTGGCCTTAGGGCAAATCCGCCACTGACTATATGTCTGTTGACTACCTCTCCGCATTGCCACTGCTTCTACACCACTTGCTAAAGTACTCCATGGACAAACGCGACGACCAACCGACCATCGTGACGGTGACTAACGCGTTACCCGCCGTGTGCCCGCTGTCGCTACGGTCAGTCAAATATATTATATAGGACGTTGAATAAAATCAAATCAATGGTCGGTCAATGGCCCAAGATCAATGAGAAAAGACGAGGTTTTAGTGTTCATTGTTTGTTTAACAGACTTTCACAAGTATAATAATTCTTCAAGCTTTGACACTAAGTAAATATTTTTCAGCCAACGACATTCTTCGCTTCGCAAACATCCAGTACAGTATAGACTGACTAGTTTTCCGCTCGTATGAAATATAAGTTGAGAAACATAAAATCTAAATAAGTAAATTAAAATAGTTAAAATCTACTCGAAATACGTAAATTACTAAAATCATTAAATAAAAAAAGTAATTTTGAATTTGTACTTTGTAGCAAATGCCAGCCAACGCAGTAAACAGCGTGGTAGTCCAGACAGCGACAATAGTGAATCAGACAGTGAACACAAACACCCAGACGCAGACAGTCGCAGTCACCACTCCTAAGAAGAAGAAAAAGAAGAAAAGTGTCAAAGAGAAGAAGCCACGCCCGAAGCCGGGCGAGATACGACTCACCACTGCACTCGGTATGAAACACTCAACTCAGAAAAAAAAGAAGTTTAAAAAACTAAAATCCAACTACGGAAAAATCGTGCTCTAAAAAGTAAAAAGTATTTCATTTTTTAACTCCTCTAGATGGCGCCATATTCAATTTAATATGACGTCACATAGCCTATAACCAGTGGATGATTAAGGGCCCTATCACATTTTTTCGTCGAAATTTCGATTTTGACGGATTTTAGCGCTACAACCTAGAGAAACCTTTGGGTCTACTAAATACATTTATATTGGTGTTATAGTGTTCGTGACGTAAAAAAAAGTAATATGATGATACACTGGAAAGGTAAAGGGTTAGAAAGGAAAATTAAAGTTGGTGAACGATTTCTTAGAGACAACTTTGAACATACACAGAAAGAAAAACAAGTACAAACAACAAATAAAAGTATGAAATTTTATTTTCTTATGAAGTAAAGATTATTCTGATATAAATTTTACGTAATAATAATTATGTGTGTAAGAGAAATTCACAGTTAATTCTGAGCGTTTTTAGTAGTTTTATGGTTTTCGATTGGGATTTTTTTTCACATATTCCATATATAATTTCAAAATTCCGAGGCCGCTATGAACTATTCGACTATATAGGAGATAATATTCTTTTTTTTTATTTCATTTGTTTAGCACAGTAGTTCAATCCATGACCCCAAAAAAGTGCCATCGCGCATTTTATGAAAATCTTTCTCTGCAATTTCGGATTTCATTATAAAATTAAGCAAATTTTAAAAAATGCGAGGCAGCTATGAAATATTCCAATAGCTATTCTACACTATTCAATAAGTCAAAACTGTTAATGTATTTTTGTTTCTGAGATCGAGAACCCCAAAATTGGCCATTTTACGCAAAAAACACAGTCGAAACGTAATATGCCTCTTAAGACGCTTTTAACGATACCTCATATTGGTCAAATTATGATAAGTAGTTTAGAAGATACTTTAAAACAGATGAACATACATACATACATACAGGTCAAAGTCGTATACCCTCCGTTTTGGCTTCGCCGTAGTCGGGTAAATACACTTATTTATACACTCAATAAAATAGTTTATGTTCGTGGATGCTGTATTTCTTGCAGTATAAAATAAGTAACATTTCTGTATCGTCTTGAGTCTTCCACGTCGTTCATCCCTCAATCGAATAACACATCACACAATCACATCCTTCCCTCTCGCCCACACACCTCTCGCCCACACACCTCTCGCCCACGCACCTCTCGCCCACACACCTCTCGCCCACGCACCTCTCGCCCACACACCTCTCGCCCATACACCTCTCGCCCACGCACCTCTCGCCCACACACCTCTCGCCCACACACCTCTCGCCCACGCACCTCTCGCCCACACACCTCTCGCCCACGCACCTCTCGCCCACGCACCTCTCGCCCACACACCTCTCGCCCACACACCTCTCGCCCACGCACCTCTCGCCCACGCACCTCTCGCCCACGCACCTCTCGCCCACACACCTCTCGCCCACACACCTCTCGCCCACACACCTCTCGCCCACGCTCCCTCGCCCACGCACCTCTCGCCCACGCACCTCTCGCCCACACACCTCTCGCCCACACACCTCTCGCCCACACACCTCTCGCCCACGCACCTCTCGCCCACACACCTCTCGCCCACGCACCTCTCGCCCACACACCTCTCGCCCACACACCTCTCGCCCACGCACCTCTCGCCCACGCACCTCTCGCCCACACACCTCTCGCCCACACACCTCTCGCCCACGCACCTCTCGCCCACGCACCTCTCGCCCACGCACCTCTCGCCCACACACCTCTCGCCCACACACCTCTCGCCCACGCACCTCTCGCCCACGCACCTCTCGCCCACACACCTCTCGCCCACACACCTCTCGCCCACGCACCTCTCGCCCACACACCTCTCGCCCACGCACCTCTCGGCCACACACCTCTCCCTGTTACTCTTACTTCCGTTCCATTCCACGTCTTTCACCCATCCTACACTGAACATCCTACATTTATATCATCTATTACAGTTGGTATCTTCGACCAAAGTATTAATTTAGCAAGCTTCTATGATTTTAAAATTTATAGTAAAATAAACATAATTTAGATAGATAATAACATACAATAAGTCGCGACAAAAGATATTTAGTGAAATAAGCACGATGTATTATTTACACATAGTTTTTTATAAACAAATATTTATTGCTTATATTTATTCACTAATTTAACATATTATAATTATTTCACCCTAATACGTGTTTCGTTGTTTACTATAGCAACGCATGTTTTCTTGCAGATGGAAGTACACTGTACTGCTGTCCAGAGTGCCACATGGCGTACCCTGAGCGTGGGCTTCTGGAACAACACCTGGTTGGGCACACTATGGAAAGAAGGTAACTTTTTTTATTTATTTTTATAACTCAGATAAAGTAATTTAATTTTTCGTATAAAAAATAAGACTCGTTAGCACATTTTAACAAACTTAAAAGAATTTTCTGCTCGAAGGACCATTTTTTATTTATGTCTTTTTCCAATACGTACTTAATATATGAATTTGAGCCTTGTTACAATACAAGGCATAAGGCATAGGTACTTATTAAGATTAATTTTGTAAAATTTATCATCCATATTTTCTTTAGCATGCGCCCCATGTTTTTAGGTTTTTAGGGTTCCGTAGCTAAAATGGCAAAAAACGGAACCCTTATAGATTCGTCATGTCTGTCTGTCTGTCTGTCTGTCTGTCTGTCCGTCCGTATGTCACAGCCACTTTATTCGAAAAGTATTAGGACTACATAGTTGAAACTTAGTAGGCAGGTGTATTCTGTGAACCGCTTTACGATTTTTATACAAAAATAAAATAAAAGATTAAGGGGGGGCTCCCCATACATGGAACTGAAACTGAAAATATTTTTTTTCATCAAACCAATACTTGTGGGGTGTCTATAGATAGGTCTTTAAAAATGACGTTGAGGTTCCTAAGACTATTTTTTTTTAAAGTCAACCATTTGAAAAATATATGCCGCCAAAGTGGTAAAATGTGTGTCCCCCCCCCTTTAACTTTTAAAGTAAGAGGGTGAAAAATCTAAAAAAAATATAAAGTATAGATCTTAATAAACACTTTCAACGAAAATTGTTTTGAACGAGAAACAGTAATTAGTTTTCGAGATATAGTACATTTTCCAAAACCGCAAATATAACTTTGTCATTCATACAAACACTGTGAAAAACAAAGTTATTTTTTCAGACGAAAAATGATAGCGGTATTAAAATATGGTATGGTATAATGTACCTACGGAACCCTACTGCGCGTGGCCCGACACGCACTTGGCCGGTTTTTTTCTGTATAGGGTCATAAACATTTACAGAGGAATTTATTTTTTTTACTTTTTAATCTGTTTTTACTAGTCCTATAAAGGAAAGGGACTGTAATATAGCGTAACTAGCTAAAACAAGGCGACTGTTCGGCAGAGATATATTTTCAAGCATAGAAAAAATTTACTCTTAACAGAGAAGAATAGTAACTCCCTAATAAAAAAAAGCAAACACAGCTTTATTCATGGATACACTAGCGCTGTTGCGGCCTCGCTGCAGAAACAATGAGAGCGGGAAAATTCGAATCGTCCCTGTTCGAATTTTGTAGGGGATATTTTTAATTGGGTGACTGGAAACAATATAAGCGACTAAATACTAAACCAGGCAGCGGTTTATTTTGTCTTGCGACAAAATAACTAAACGGGCGACAAACTGTAGGTTTCAAAAAATACGTAAAACGAGCAACTACATGTGGGGATAGTCGCCTTTTTTTTAATAAAATATTATGCCAAATTTATGTTTTCTGTGCCCTAAGGTTCTCGCCCAAATAGTAATTTTGTCGCTTATCAATTATTTTAATTAACTTTAGTGCTGCCCGTTTTGATCAATTTGTATTTGAAAGTCACCAATTTTCAATATTTGTCTACTACCATTTTCTAATAAAAATATTGAAATAATCCTCACAAAAAGTATGCTAATTAAGATTAGGTTAGATAGCAATTTTTTGCTGTACTATTTTTTCGAGGATCATTTAAATATAGTTATCTAGTTTTAGTTATCTAACTAAAATATGAATAAATTAATAGTGAAATTTCATGAAAAGATTTATGCACTTATAGATTTAAGGAACATATTGATTTGTTTTCATTCCTTTCACTTTCATCGGTGGTAATCAATAAAAATAAAACTAATTATGTAATAGTAAGGTTAATTATTTATTAGTCGATACAACGATACTTTTTAAATTTAGCGCTTCAAAAAAGTACTTAATGAAAAAGTGAGCGGTTTTTCGTATATTTCATTGCAAACCAGTTTCAAACGAGGCACGAAATGCTGGTGGAAATGCCGAACTTTTCAGGGTATTGTCTCGCTTAGTTTTAGCCTTGCATATCCCTTTTCTCTACACTTGCAAATTGCATTTCTGACTGACGAGCACATTCCAAAACTTAACATTTTTTCTAAAATGTATAAAACAAAAATAAAAATCTTAAAAAATATTAAAAACCACGACTGCCCTACCTCAAAACTCTAAATTGTTCCCCAGAACAGTGTCCTCCGAGTGCAAATACACTTGTTTTATACTTTTTAGTACGTGTTTTACCTTCATTTAAATTCACCAAGCGTATCGGTATCGGTATCGCCGATATTTTTATACGAGTATCGGTATCGTATCGCTTTTTAGCTGGCTTTGCAGTAACACTATAAAGAAATTGCTAATTTTTAAATCACATAGTTTTTTCACATTTTCATTTTCTGAAACCAGTTTAATTACATTAGCCTTCCTCCTGTGTTTGAGGTTTCGAAGTCTTACTATTTCACTTAAATTTTGTCTGCAAACTCTATATATATTTTTATCTCTTGTAGAAAGTTCACTTGTTCTGGTAACATCAATAGCGTTAAGAATGCTGCTGCGTTTTCTTTTAGCCCGAGATGCAGTATTAACTTATGACGCAAATCCTGGGGTAGTTAAAGAATTCTGAAAATAGAATGATAATATTTAAATATATTGTTTCCTAGTAGGTAGGTACTATGGATGTTTTATGTAGGCCTGAAGCCTAAGCCACCAAATATGTATCAGCTTTTTTATATCATTAATTATAACAGATTTTGCCACATAAATTACCTGCTCAGTACCAGTCAGAACTGTTACAGTACAGGAAAAAATAACGCGCGCAAATATAAATTCAAGTGCGTTTCTTAGACCAATGACGGGACGGGACTCGAACGGAACGGAAACAGAGTTTTGAGTGTTGGGTGACGACTGTAAGGTATTTGTTTTCGTTTTGGATGTTGTTGGAAGGTTGCATTTGGCAAAAAAAGAAAGGAACCAAAGCGAAGCGAGGGCGGGTCGCTAGTAATAATATGTTAGGTACACCATCGCACGATCAAACTATAAATTGTATGGTTTAACTAGAGATATATAACTCAGTTATTTATGGCGAATAGAATGCAGTAAACTAACTTCGTAATATTATTTATTCCTGGATATGGAAACCGATGATAAGTTACCAGTTTATCTTTTGCACCCGTTTTACCGCATTTGGCACATTTTCGATAGTAATAACTAGACATTATAGAAAAGCGGCATATAACACAGTAATAAAAATATTGAAATAAAACCCTAATACATATTTTATCGAATTAAATGTGGTGAGTTGAGATAACAATTCAAAGAAAAAGTTTGCAATAAGAGAAAGTTTGCAATAGAGTTGACATTGACATGACAGGAAAAGCAGTGTAACCAGTTGTGCAAAGGTAAATTAAAAATATTTTTTTTCACTGGTATTCATGCGCAACACACACATACGAATGTATACTTGTGTGCAAGAACGCAATCTCTTGAACAAAGATAATAGACCCTGTTTTCAAGACACAATTTTCTCTTTATTGACAGAAGGAAACAAAGTAAGGCAGAAAATAGACAAGAGTAGTAATATATAACCTATACAAACTATTTACATTGAGCTACAATCCACCACAAGTCCATTTTAATGTTTTTAGTCCGATTTTTTTTTTGTAATATTTTTTTACTTTTTAGTCTGCTTTTACTAGTCCGTTTTAATGTTTTTAGTCCTATTTTTTTTGTAATAATTTAGTCCGTTTTAAAAACGTGTTTTAAAAAATTGTTTTTCTCAGTAAATTATTATTTTCTGCTTTTTAGTTAACAAGCTAAGACTAAAAATATCGGAGCACTCCTCAAGACGATTCAAACGAGCCCAAACTCGTTGGGGTTGCATGGTTTTATTACAGAGTCCCAGTGAACTTCTTCCCCGGCTCCATCATCAGACCCTGGAAACTATTTCCCAATAAAGTACTCGTCAAGACGATTCAAATAAGTCGAAACTAGCTGGGGTAACATGGTTTTATTAAAGAGTTCCTGTGTCCTTCTTCCGGCTCCATCATCAGACCCTGGAAACTATTTCCCAATAAGGAACTCGTCAAGACGATTCAAATGAGCCCAAACTCGATGGGGTTGCATGGTTTTATTATAGAGTTCCTATGGCCTTCCTCCGGCTCCATCATCAGATCATCGGACACTATTTCCCATTAAAGTACTCGTCAAGATGATTCAATCGAGCCCAACTCGATGGGGTTGCATGGTTTTATTACAGAGTTCCAGTGGCCTTCTTCCGGCTCCATCATCAGACCCGCTGGACACTATTGGGTTTATTTTATCTCGACGGGGTAGCGTGGTTTTATTAAAGAGTTCCTATGTCCTTTTTCCCACTCCATCATCAGACCCTGGAAACTATTTCCCAACAAAGAACTCATCAAGACGATTCAAACAAGCCCAAATTTGATGGGGTTGCACGGTTTAAATATTGAGTTCCTATAGTATGGCCTTTCAGCTTCATCATCAGACCCTGGACCTCGTCTCCCATTAGAGTACTCATCAAGACGATTCTAACAAGCCCAAACACGATGGGGTTGTATGGTTTCATCTTAGAGTTCCTGTGGCCTTTTTCCGGCTTCATCATCAGATCGGCTCAATGATACCATAATATTGCATTGCCTTCCAGTTCTGACCTATTTAAAGATTCAAGTCTCTAGCTCATCGGGAAGCTAGTATAATATCGTTCGCAAACTTTGTGGAGAAACAAACACACAAACGAGAAAGCAACCTAATAAAAAGTTAAAAAGAACAGATTTACCTACTAAATTGACGTTAAGGCGACGTTATATGCAAAACTAGTGCCATTCCCGCAAAAAAGTTATTACCGTATAAATACACAAAATATCAATCGTTATTATCCCTTGCAAAATGTCAATTGTTATTTATAAACACAAACTTAATGACAAATAATTTATTGTGATTTTTCTTGACGAAAAACAAAACGACGCAACGGCCGTTTTTAGCTTTTTTACTGCCAAAACTGCAAACAATTATTTTTCACTGAGTTTGTGTTTATAAATAACAATTGATATTTTGCAAGGGGACCATCAGCTTGGATTTTCAATAAATTGTGTATTTACGCTGCTGCTACTGCTTCATGAACTAAAACAGTACGCAAAAATGGCACATCGAAATAGCGTCTCACTTACAAACTTGGCGTTTATTTTGTACATAATCACCTCTTCTTTTGTACAAACTCACATTTTATATCACTTGTGTTGTACAAAATCAGCTTATTTTGTACAAAATCACATCTTTTATCAATTACTTGGTGCAAAAAAAAAAAAAGCGCCCAGTTTGTAAGTGGGACGCTATTTGAGGTGCCATTTTCGTGACCTAGACCGGACATCTAGGGTATTCTTGATCGAAGATTTACATATTAATTATTTTTTTGCGGGAGTGGCGCTAGTGTTGCATAATAATGTCGCCTTAATCAATTTTCAAAGCATTTTGAACTGTATTTCTTTTGTATAAGGTTCATCTGCGACATCTGCAACGCGGCCCTGAAGCGTAAAGACCACCTGACACGCCACAAGCAGTCGCACAACCCGGAGCGGCCGCACGTGTGCTCCGTGTGCCTCAAGGCGTTCAAGCGGAAGGAACAGCTCACGCTGCACTTTGTCATACACTCGGGGGAGAAACGGCACATTTGCAATGAGTGCGGAAAAGGTAAATTTAATATATTTAATTATAAGAGTGGGGATAAGTTCGCGCATGTGCTCTTGTGAGCGACTAATAGTGCGCGCCCCACTCCTGTCGCCCGCGCCCCTCACCGCTACGCATGCCCAAAATACGCGTTCCGCGCAATCCACACCCGATTTCAAGATATTTGCCTCATACTGTATTATTCCATCGTTTCCTGCAGGTTTCTACCGCAAAGACCACCTGCGCAAGCACACGCGGTCGCACATCGCGCGGCGCGTGAAGGCGGAGCTGTCACAGCAGGCGCCGCCCGCCTCCTGACCCGCGCCCGCGTCCGCCGCCGCGCCCGCGCCCGCTACCGCGCCAGCTGTGGACTCAGACGACAAGCAAGATCTGCTCACACTCATCGCTGCTGCTAAGGACGCCTTTTGAACGAAATCATATTTACGTCTGGGTAGCACACCGCCGCGAGACAATACCAGCGAAACCGCAGCGGGTTCCGCCATGAAATGTCAGTTGTACGACAAGCGAAACAGACCACCTAGCCAAAGTAACATTGGCAAATCTTCGTTATCGCTTCTCTTTCGAAACATGTATGGGATTGACATAAGGTTTCGTTAACTATCGAATTATAAAACGTCAAATCCATACATTTTTCGGAGTGAAGTGATAGCGAAAATTTGTAAATGTGACATTGGCTTACAGGCTCTGATGCGAAACAGCCTGTTCTAACATAGCATACATGAAACGCGCGATTCCGCCTGATCGGCTCGGACCGTTGGCACACCTCCGCCGCGAAAATAATAACGCAAAACCGCTTTGTAGATGTGATTGTGATATATCATCGTCGATAGAAGACAAGTCATGGCGGAACTTCTGCGGTTTTGCTATTATTGTTTCGCGGCGGAGATGTGCTACAGGCGTCAGAGAGATAACTACCATTCACTCAAATCTTGGAAGGAAATAGCGGGTGTATAAGTTGTATAGATAGTAATAATTTCATTATTCCAATAAGCAAACTGTTAAAAAAATATGAAGATTAAAACTTTTGATTCTGTGATTTTTAGCAAAATCTTTATTGATCGTCTATAAATTAGTATTTAAGAGCGTGTTCATAAGGTCTAGTATAGAATGATACTTTACAGATCATATAAAAATAAATTTTCAACTAATTAATTACAAAAAAATAAACCTATTCCATACTCGCTTCCGTTGTTTAAGAGTAGAATCTCAGCAATTACAAGAAATGACAATTTGTACTTAATAGCTATAGTAGTAAGTTTCAAAACCCGCCTGTAAAAATATTATGTAATTAATTAAAAATATCTTAGGAGTAATTTAACTTTAAAAATCTATTGTGATATATGAATTTCGTTTCGACGATTGTTCTATATTTTTTGCTGTGATGAAAATAAGGATCAAAGTTATGATTGTTGTTTAAATATTCAATTGTTGGCTACGTTTATATGATTGTTTTGGCATATTTATTTTATTAATGTTGCGTTGTGAAAAAAAGAATTTCTTTTACAGTTTTTATTATGATATTAAACGGTTTTCACCGTTTGATTTATGTATAAAATATACACTATACCTACTCATGTGTTAAAATGTATCTATGTAGGTAAGAAGTTTATTAATTTAGGATTTAAGAATGGATAAAAATTAGCCGACAAAAATATTTTTATAATAATATAAGAGCAAAACTTTTTTAGATCTAGTGTCCCTTGGCGGAACCTTGTAAGAAGTACAAATATCTGATTGCATTACAACATCTATCTGTGAGATAAATTGCGGTTCAATATATAAGCAATATTTTAATCGTGTTTGAAATGTTTTGCAACTGTGGAAGGAAGGTAATTTTAGATAAAGCTAAGCAAACACGAGAATTTTTGTATAAGTATAATAACTCCAAATTCGATGTTATTCACTTAAATTACAAGGTATTTATTGAGATTTCGCTGGATAGCGATGGTTTTATCTGGTTATTGTACGGTCAGCAACAAAAGTCACTTATTTTTTTAGTACTTTGTTTCTGCAACTTTTTTGAGTGTCTCACAGTTTGAAACATTAATCAAAAAAGAGCACTAAAATGTTAAGCTACTTACATTGCTGACTGTACCACTCGTGAACTTGAAGGATTGAGATGCTGCTAGGAGTCCTAGGAGCATCCTAGTAGCCTAGGACCAACGAATCAAGAAGCCGGCGAACAGTGCACTTCTTATACAAACGTCATACCAAAGTGATTTGCAATTTGAGCATAATTAACTCTTGTGATGTCTATTGAATAAAAAAATCAAAAATATTCAAAATAAATGCCAATATTTTTTTTATGCAAAACTATAAATTGCATTATTTTATTTGGTTTTGTATTTTGGATTTTTTTGTATAATAGAACCCTAGACAATTCTTCTTAATCCGAATGTCATCACAAGAGTTAATTATGCTCAAATTGCAAATCATTTGGTATTACGTTTGTATAGGAGGTTCCACTGTCCGCCCGCCTCTTAACTGGTGATTGACTTGTTTTCAACGAAACCCTATTTAGAAAAAAATATCGCACGTAGATACAATGCCTTCCATTACAGAGCCTAAAATCTGTTACATACTTTTGTACAATGTTACTTCGTATTGGATAAATAAATATTAGAACCTTCTCATAAAAACATATAAAAAACAAGCTTTTTCAATTCTGCCAGTAATTCAGTTTTATATTGATAGGTATAACTTTAATTTACATTAAGTGTTATCTTTTTTTACATTCTGAATAATACACGCTAAAATATTAGTCATTTGGTTCCCGCAAAAGGATGGTTCCACTCATGATTACAAGCAACTTTTACTATGGGACTAACACTGAAATCGCGAAAAAAATCAGCTGTTCCATACAAAAGCACAATACTCGTTCCTAAATGTATGGAACAGCTGATTTTTTTTCGCGATATCATACCATGGCCCCATAGTAAAAGTTGCTTGTAATCATGAGTGGAACCACACCACTGCGGGGACCAAATGATTAAAATTTCACTCTGTATTGTTATCCTGTTAATTATGTTTTTTAAACGATTGTTAAAACTTTTGAAATCTGCGCAGACAATGGACTTTTTGTGAGCTATACTCCGTGACTTGGTTTTTTTATTAGCACTAAGGGCGTAAGGGTAATGTGAAAAAAAATACGCAAAATATTTTAATCTTACTGTCTATATAATAAGGCTCATGTCGGATCGGATTGCATCGTATAAAAAGTAGATCGTCTGTGTAGACCTTTATTTTAAAAGATGGTTTAATATTATGATCTCAAATAACACTGATTTTACCTTATTGCGTTACTTATTATAGCAATTTTTTTTTCAAGAAATATTATTAAATTTAGTTTTGTATAAGTACTACCAAAAACTAAACTGTATACCATTTATAGCCGAAAACAGAACAAGCTGCAATTATTAACAAATAGCGATTCCATACCAAATCCTATTGTATAAACAATATTAGTAAGTACATACCTACATCATATTTTGTTGTAATAGAAATAGGAAAATGTGCTTCCGTTATTTTTGATCTCGCTTTTAATAACCTTATCAATAAATAATTTACATTATTGATCCTTGAATTGTATTATTTGGCTTTCTCAAGCAATTCCTTATCGTTCATAGTTATGCATTATTCAAATAATAAGATTAAGTCAGTGCAAAATAGGTACTTTATTAATTGAAAACGTTCTTACAATAAAATAGAGTAGAAATTACATCTTAAAATCACAACATATTTCATTTAAGACGAACTCGAGGAACTTGATAATAAAATCTATAATAATTACACAATATCAATATTTGGTACATAGCACAACGCGTGTCGTACTTAAAATTTATATAAAAACACTGGAATTATTCAAACTCGCTTAAAATATAGTAATTGTATCCTTAATTAATACGTAAAAGATATGTACATCTCAAAAAGTTATTATTACATTCGAGATCGTTTGTACGAGAACTTATGCAAATATGCAATTGGACCCTGTTTGAAACTTTGTCGTATTTGATCGTCACCTATTGGTCCAAAATGGCCCAAATAATCTAAAGTGACATGAGATCATTTTTGTATAAATGGTGAGAACCTATTGCAATGGCAATTATCGCCCAGTGGTACAGTCAGCGTCAAATTGATATAAGCGTCTAAAGTAGTCAAAATGATCTGAAAAACAAAAAATCAATTTGATCTACGCAGTTAGAATCATCATATTGTTGTAAGCACACAAGGTGTTCAAAATATATTTTGAACACCTTGTGTGCTTACAACAATATATTTTCAAAATATATTTTGAACGCCTTGTGTGCTTACAACAATATGATGATTTTAACTGCGTAGATCAAATTGTTTTTTTGTTTTTCAGATCATTTTGACTACTTTAGACGCTTATATCAATTTGACGCTGACTGTACTTTTGAAACATTATCCGTATTTTTTTTCATAACTAATAATGTTCTCACATTAACAAAAATACAAAATTGTGCATTTTCAGAACGAACATGCATGAACTTGATTAAAAATACATAACAATTTGTTTTTCTTTTTTGTTATATTTAGTACTTTTAACACAAGTCAGAAATCTCTGAAAAGAAAACAATAATAATCAAGTATTTTATTTTACAGTAGGTAAGTACCTTTTAATATCATTGTGCAAAATGACACAGTTAAAGAAAGACGAACTTAGAAATATAAATCATATTCAGATATATTTATATTCAAAATGAGGACGGCAATATGCTGGTAATCAATCAAAAATATTTAGTGATACATTTAAAATACCATATGGAAACTGTAAACAGCCGAAATGCAAAAATTTAGTGATAAATGCGTTGTTTTCTTTAGGTACTGAGAATACTCGAGTATTACTTTCATAATCAATCTTGTTTATATCATGGCACAAATATTAATGTTCAAATGTACTTGGTCTAGCTCAGTTCACGATATGAACTGAAGAATAAAAATATTAATTTGTACGAAGTTAGCTCTCGGTGTGGCAAGAACAAGGCTTTGTAAAGTGCAAGTCACACTTGGTGCGAAGCCAAACCAAAACGAGGTACTTTTCGCATCGCTTTGGTATGTACAGAGCTCAGTACCTAGTTTACATTATGAACCCAAGTATCAAAAGATGCGGTAACGAAACCAACTACATTCCGCTGCCAATGTGACCTGCCCCCGTATTACAACCTCTTAAAACTTGCCAGTTTTCTGAATGGCTATCAATGCTTCTCTTTTATTTGCTATACAGCGAGAAAGAGATGTAACTATAGCAATTTATAAACTTGGCAAGATTTTAAGTGTCCAGACACACTATGCCCAAGTTACGCTACCGAAGTTCGGCCCAGGTTACGCCTGCAATGCTTAGTGAATGGCTAGCAACACATCTGCCTAAAATTGCGTAGCGTTTTTTTCATAATATGTGAAAACGTTGCCGCCGATCTTCGGTCACAGAATAGCTAATAGTAAAAGTACAGAAGCCGCACGCCGTAAAGTCGTTTAAATAAATAGCGACTTTCGCTCCGACACAATAAAGTGCAATTCAGGTCACGCAGCGCTAATGGCCTACAGTTGTATTCACTTAGTAGTTGCCTTTCTTTCTATCGCGTGTTCTTACCTTTTCTGACGACGCAACGTTAGGTTTAAAATGAACTGCGTAGCATTTATCATAAAGTGAAAAACGACAATTGTTTATTGGTTTTTTTGATTTTGACATCCGTACACGGCACAGTAATGTCGATTCGACATTGTTACTATTATAAAGAGACAATACCTACTTGTGCAGTAAGATGCCGCGCTCGTACGGCGGCGGGCGTGTGGCGGCCCGCTGCTCACTTGTGCCTTCGAAGGCACGGCTAGCGGTAGGTGCTTATCGCGCGACCGACGAGCGAGTGAAGGAGGTCTGCTTCGGTCGCGTAACTTTGACAGTGTGTCTAGGCACTAAAATATTGTAATATCCCCCTGCGCTTTATATAATATTGCGGTTTACGTGAATATGTCGTGTTGCTTAGCGCCGCTTTGGGGGTCGATGGTGACGCTGCGCTGCTCGCCGCTGTCGGAGGACAACACTACCTGGTACGGAACCTTGATCTGGAGCGGCACTCGCAGCTTCGTGTTGGAGGGCGCCTGGCGACAAGTTAATAATAATAATAGCTTTGTTGCACACGACAAAAACAAAAACCAGGAAGAAACAAAAATAAAAAAACCGGCCAAGTGCGAGTCGGACTCGCGCACGAAGGGTTCCGTACCAAAAAACCGCAAAAAAAATTACGTTTGTTGTATGGGAGCCCCTCTTAAATAATCATCTTATTCTTTTTTTAGTATTTGTTGTTATAGCGGCAACAAAAAAACATCATCTGTAAAAATTTCAACTGTCTACCTGTTGTCGTTATTAATATCGAGCAAAAAACGGCAAAAAAATCACCTTTGTTGTATGGGAGCCCCCCTTAAATATTTATTTTATGCTATTTTTACATAATCTGAAATACATCATCTGTGAAAATTTCAGCTGTCTAGCTATCACGGTTCACGAGATACAGCCTGGTGACAGATAGACAGACAGACGGACAGCGAAGTCTTAGTAACAGGGTCCCGTTTTTACCCTTTGGGTACGGAACCCTAAAAAACAGAAAAGGCGGTCTTATTGCTAAATAGCAATCTATTTGGACTCTCAATAATAATTAGGACTCGGATCATTTTATACATTTTCTAAGTAATAATTGAGCAGTTTAAAAAATCGAGTACTTCGTTCCCACTAGTTCTACTGGGCAGTTTTACCGTAGAGCTAATGAGACTTTTTCTTTCACTATGGTTCATGCACACAATATGTCAGTCAGGTGAGGTCACGTTTCCGGAAAGTCAATACTTGTATTGCTACGGAAACTTGACGTTGACGTGACTGACCTGTGTGTATAAACCCGTATTGCTGTACAAATTAACGAAGAATAAGTTCATACTTAGAATAACCAGTTTGTTAAAGTATATGACGCTTTGAGACATGAAACGTAAGGAGTAATATTGCGAAGCAATGTTTTTGGTTAAACTAGGTATAAACTTATTCTTCGTTTATTTATACGGCAATTAGTGTTTAAGCACACTATGCTGAAGTTACATAATCGAAGCTCGGCCTAATTACGCTGCAATGCTTTATGAATGGTTAACAACAGATCTGCCGAAAATATAATCAGCGGGCGTAAATAATAGCGTAAACGTATTGAATTCTACACCAAAATACACTTAAACGTACCTACTGTGCTGTGTTTAATAACTTTTTTTCAAGAAAGATAATTGTGCTAAGATAATGATGAAAAAACAACGAAAAATATCGAAAAAATGCAGAAGTGAGGTTACTTTCCATACTCTTTACACGTAAAGAAAAAGACAGAGACAAACGATTTCGCATAACGGAGCCTTAATGCTACGATTTAGTACTTTGTGGCAGGACTAATGAGAAAGTTCATTAGTTCTACGGTAGAAATGCCCCGTAGAACAAGTAGAACAAAACAACTGAGGCTTAATTCATGTATCCTTTTTATTTCTATAAAAGCTGTTTTGGATATGGATTTTGCAAACGCGGGAAACAGTCTTCGGAATATAGTGTACCTTCTTCAGTGTATAATTAGCACTCTCTGCACATAGTATTTTTACAGTGCTGCAGTTTGTAAGTACTCACGTGTATAGTAATCTCTGGCTTGACATTCCTGGGTCGTGCAGCCAACGGTAGTATCGTTTCTGGGGGCGGGAATTGACGTGTGCAAGAAGCTCTGTTTATTTTAGTACTAGAATTTGAGTACTGACGTGTATAGTAATCTCTGGCTTGATATTCCTGGGTAGTGCAGTGCAGCAGCAACAGTAGTATAGTTTGCTAGGGGTGGGGACGCAGACTTTATCTGGGAAGGGACCGGGCGTGTGCAAGAAGCTTTGTATAGGAGGAGTTTTTGGCGCCATTTACTCGAATTCGGTTCGGTGACTATTTTAATTATTTGCAAATTGATTCATAGTGGATATTGTGTCTTAAAATTGGTGCAGTTTTGTGGTACAAGTGTCTACGCAACTGAACAATATGTGGGATAATTGAATAGGCGCGATCTTGGTTGTGTGAAGCCGAGACTCTTACTGTAGTGGTGGCTACCTCGGCAGAACTTACCGAGTAAACTGTCTTGATATACTTGGTGCCAAATGCTTCAAGCAGCATTGGAATGCCATGCACCCGCATTCTAATGTAAAGTGAAACAATCTACCACTGAACTATTTAACACTTGACACTGGCAAAAATTGCTTCCAAGAGGAATGTAGATTGCCAAAACAAAAATAAGAAGAAGCTTTGTATATTTTAGTCTAGAATTTGAGTACTCACGTGTATAGTAATCTCTGGCTTGACATTCCTGGGTAGTGCAGCGAGCGGTAGCAGCGCGGGCGGGGGCTTGCGGGCGCGCGCGGGGGCGGGCGCGGGGGCGGGGGGCGCGGCCTTCATCCGGGAGTGCACCTGCGCGTGCTTCTGCAGGTGGTCCTTGCGGTAGAAACCTAAAGGAAATTCAAGGAGATTCGGTTAATTCAAATCACAGAAAAGAAGAAAGCTTAGGAAAAGTATTCTTCAGATAAATTAGCAAATGGTTATCTGATTTTCAACATATTTAAACAGTTACAGTGTTGGCTTACTATGAATATAAAGAAAATGAAAATAAAGAATAGGGTAAGTAAGAATAGGTATATAGTATAGTATAAGTTTTTAATGAATAACGTCAAAGCACGATTGATGTATTCTACCACAATGTACAACACTATCTTCGAAAACGTACAATGAAGACTATACTTTATGAAGAAACTTGTTAACAGCGATATCCTGAACTGACTTTTCCGGCAGTGATCGCTGAAGAATGATTTGACTCCAGTGTGTACAATGCAATTAATTCAACAATGTACAACAGAGGTGACTAACATCAAAGTATTTGCGGTACAAAAAGACGTATTTTAATCTGTAAAATTTTCTCTTTGCCATACATTCTCGAGTAAAATAGCAGCGGATCACTCTCTATTGTCAATAATGGTGAATGACAGATCGCTTTTTTTATGACCGATATGCAAGCACTTGATCACGCCCGATTGTAAGCGATGATGCGATCTACGATGGAACGCGCTTGCTTAAAAGATACCTATTCACTCGCGACTTGAAGGCCTCTAGATTGTATCTATCGGGGAACAGCGAGTCTTTGAAATATCCACAGAAAACGGTGGCGCTGATTTGTACGGCTGGTTGTCCAATGGAAGCGGAATTAGGTTGTGCAATTCCGCTACAAACTCACCGAAATGTGCTTTCTTGAGCAACAATATTCTATTTGACAATATTGAAAATTTACTGCAAATTGTGGTCATCTTTACAGATAATGGAGTAAAAAAAGTTTCAACTTTTATATAGGCTAAATTAAGTCTATTGATTGATTCATTTCAGCTACAAAAAAGCAATAATTTTTGTTTTTTTTTTCTGTGGAGAAAACGCTCTAAGATTACTGATGACCTCACTTGCTTGTAAATAAATATGGCTTCAGGCGTTTGACACGACCATAGACTTAGGATCCGCGATTGATGGCTGTCAAATGGTTAAGGATATTACAATGTTTACAGGCTTGTGACGTCAACAAGTGACGTTTCCAGCGCCATAGCGTTTTTGGCGCGGTTTTAAAATTGTAAACTTTAACGTTGATTTTTTAATAAAATACATTGATTTTTCCTGAAATATCAATGTGGTGCGCTTATTACGTAATAAAGAATAATTTAAAATGGTTTTCCAAAATTAGTCAAATAGCCTATACTGACCTTTCCCGCAGTGCTCGCAGAAGAACGACCTGACCCCCGTGTGTATGTGCAGGTGTATCTTGTAGTGGTCCTTGCGCTTGAAGGGCTTGCCGCAGTAGCGGCACACGTACACGCGCGCCGGCACCGGCAGGGAGCGCTCGTCCGGCACCATCCTGTAAGTCGGCCCGTCTTCTATCTGGTCGGCTTCCAGCTACAAACGGAATGTTAAGGCTGGTTTACATTATCTTAGTATTTAGTAGAGTGCTTAGTAGCGTGCGAGTAGATTCCAATGCGAGTGCTTTAGTAGTTTTGGTGCCTTTCCAGTGACCGTTTACACGCTTCCAGTAGAGTGTCATTTTCGCTAGGCTACTAGAACGTTACTCTCTTTAGTCATAAGACGACCGTTTACATGTTTCCACTAAAGCACTCTCCTAAAGCACTCTACTAAAGACTAAGATAATGTAAACCAGCCTTTACGGATATTTATTAAAGGGTAGTATTTAATCGAGTAATAATAAATTCCCGTTTTGGGGATCAAAAATACTGAATACAGCGTACTGAAATACTAAGTGGGCTACGGAGCGAGGGCGACTATAGGTATTGAAAATGGGTGACTTTAAAATACAAATTGAGTAACTAGTTATTCAGAACGGGCGACTAAATTACTATTTGGGCGACAACCTTAGGGCACAAAAACATTTAAAATTAGGCATATATTTTATGTATAAAAAAACTGACTATTATTCTAATCGAGATGACAAACAAACAAACAAGAAAGCGACCTAATAAAAACGTGTTAAAATACCATGTTGGGTAACTTAAATCAGTTATATAGTTAGTTACCTACTTGGTATAATAGTTGCCCACTCAGTATTTTAGTCACCCATTTAGATTATTTGTCACCCACGTGTAGTCGCCCGTTTTAAGTATTTTTGTAATCCACTGTTTGACACCCGTTTAGTTATTTTGTCGCCCAAAAAATAAATTGCTGCCCAGTTTAGTATTTAAGTGTCCCATTAACAGTCGCCTTTAATTATTTCTAGTCACCCAATTAATTAATTCCCTAAATTAAAGTACAGACAGGGGGGTCTCACTCCGGGCTTACTTACTTTTATTTTAGCCTACTGCTCGCGACTCACTCAGTCGAGCCATGGTCGAGGGATATCACGCACGCGCGCTGTCTGCGAGCGACGAGCGCGCGAACGACACGAACGAGTCAGTTCTTAATTCTTTACTACTTTTCATGTAAATCATCCCGAACTTTATACATCCCCTAACATTACTCCCAAATGATATAATTTTCACACATTAAAAAATTATTGTTTTCTTAAGTTATATATTTTTAACTACTATATGTAATAACTTGTAGTAAATGTATATTTAAGCCTTTTAAGCACTAGTAACTTTTTCTTTTTCTTTAATTTATCCGTCGCTTATGCACTATTAACATAGATTAATAATATTTAATTAATGGTACTATAGGTCTCATTGTATACTTCATCTAAAAATTTGTTTGTATATGACTGTTTGTTACCTGAAATAAATAAATAAAATAAATAAAAAAAAAGTAACTCAGTACTTACTTAACTAACTACTTAGAAATAATTATGCTTAGCTTACTTTAGGTAGGTTTATTTTAATTTATATTAGTATAGGTAATTTCATTGTATCTTTATCGGCATAACGGATATTTTTTAATAATCATAACGGTAAGTAGCGAGTAGCAACCATAACAATTCACGAATTGTGTCGGTTGAGATAGAACTACGTGACAGAAAGAGACGGCCCGTAGGTTTTTATAATACTAGGCACGCAGCGCTATGCAATTTGAAACTATACTTTATTGACGTACAGCGAGAGTAGCTTATTATTTGATTGTCTTCGCGCGGATGGGCTTCTGTACGTTAGTACTATTATATATTCGGTGGTACAGATTGAGCATAACGAGTAGAAAAAATTGAAGGCGCCACTTTTTATACAAATACGTCAAAATTACGTATAACTTGGCAACACTGACTATATTTTGAATTCAACAATTTTATGAAAGCTTGAGAGGTGTATATCAAAACATTAAATATCACAACATCGAAAATATATCGTAGAAATTAAATACTTGGCATAAACCCACCGTTTGTTCGACCAGCAAACTGATGTCGTCGGGTTCACTGTTCTCCTTCTTGGCTTCCTGCGGCGCGTCGGTGGCGTGCGCCATTTCTTCTTCACTCGCCCCTTCGGCGGGGGCCCCGCTGGCAGAACACTCGTGCCTCTCAAAGTCATCGTTGGAGTGGAACCCTGGGTGAAATTATTTTATTAAGATACTTACAAAATATATACAGGGTGTTTGGTAATCCTTACTAATATTATAAATGCAAAACTCCGTTTGTTTGTTTATTTTTTTGTTTGTTTGTTACGCCTTCACGTCTTAACTACTGAACCGATCATAATGAAATTTTACATACACTTTGTCAGGGGTACAAAGAAGGACATAGGGTACCTTTCATCCCGAAAAAACGTACTGTTCCCGAGGGATAGCAAAAATACTTTACACGCAGACGAAGATAAGGTGGATAAGGAGGACGGGCTATAACCCACCACGCGGGCCCAATACGGATTGGTTAACGACTGCAAATGCAGCCGGGACCAACGGTTTAACGTGCCTTCCGAAGCACGGAGGAGCTCGAGACAATAAATTTTTGGTCACCCATCCCATGACCGATCCTTGCGAAAGTTGCTTGACCTCCGCAATCGCTGGGCCAGGCGCTAAACCACTGCGCCAACGAGCTCCTCGTAAATATTTATAAATTACGTCCACAGCCAGTTTTTTTACTGGTGACACTGATACCTGAATACCGCGGTAACAGATAATGCAGTAACGAGTATATTCACCTTGGTTGCAGAGCGAGCACCAGACGGAGTGTGGCATCTGCTTGAGGTGCACGTTGGCGTGTACCTTCAGGTGCTGCTTGCGCTTGAAGCGACGGTGGCACACCACGCACTCGTGAGGCCGCGACTCAGCCTCGGGCCGCGGGCGGCGCGGCACTAGGAGCCCGTCCTCCATCTACAATACAAGAAAATGACAATTTGTCATCTTAGGCCAGTAAAATCTTACAAACAAATGTTCTAAAACCGCAAGACGCGATGTAAAGTTGCATTTTTGGTATGTTATTTGGACCCCTTAGGAGAGTGTCTAACTACGTTTTGCAAGCAAAAAAGTTGTGCTTCCTGCGTGATACGTGAAAAACTGCAAAAATTTTCAGTTTTTGCAGTTTAATAAAAAAACTATGGGCTTTGACATTAGCTACCTTTAGGTGTCTATACTTATTTGACATTATTATTCGAAAAAATTGTTTAAAAAAACAAAAAACCGACTTCAAAAAACTTACCTCTAAAAAGCAATAAATAATATTCGTAATAATAAAAACACGTCTATTGAAGTCGGGTGGGGCTGGAGTACAAATTCCTTTTTTTTATTCTAAAAGCCCCACCCGACTTCAATAGACGTGTTTTTATTATTACGAATATTATTTATTGCTTTTTAGAGGTAGGTTTTTTGAAGTCGGTTTTTTGTTTTTTTAAACAATTTTTTATTTTTTTATTTTTAGTGTAAGTACCTTTTCTATTAGGTAGTGTAGGTATATTATTTAGGTAGAAAAATCGGCTCAGCCAAACGTGAGTTAATCGCAGAGAAACATACATACATGCGGGTCAAACTACGAACCTCCTTTTTTAAGTCGGTTAAAGAACTACACTTAAGATATCCCTTTTCAAACAAAAAAATAATTATCTTATTCAGTTCATAAACAAAGAAGTTATACGACTGATCATCGAGGTAGTTCACACAGAAATCATTCCATTTTCGTGCTTTTTTAAGGTTACTTGAAAAATACTGAACCGATTTTAAAATTTTAAAAAATGGGACCACTTGAAAGTTTACCTAATCTAATAACGTTTGAATAATTTCAATCGGTTCAGCGTCTTCGAGTAATCGGTGTACATACAAAAAACAAAAAAAACAAAAAAACGTGTCGAATTGAGTACCTCCGTCCTTTTGAAGTCGGTAAAAATGTACACCTGATTAATCTATTAACATGCAAACCATTGTAGAAATGCATAACCTTTTTAGGGTTCCGTAGCCTAAATGGCAAAAAACGGAACCCTTATAGATTCGTCATGTCTGTCTGTCTGTCTGTCCGTATGTCACAGCCACTTTATTCCGAAAGTATTAAGACTACACAGTTGAAACTTGGTAGGTAGATGTATTCTGTTAACCGCTTAACGAATTTAATACAAAAATAAGAAAAATAAAAGATTAAGGGGGGGCTCCCCATACATGGAACTGAAATTGAAAAACATTTTTTTCTTCAAGCCAACACGTGTTGGGTGTTTATAGATAGGTCTTTAAAAATGACATTAAGGTTTCTAAGACAACTTTTTCTTAAAGTCAACCGTTTGAAAGATATTCACCGCCAAAGTGGTAAAATGTGTGTCCCCCCCCCTTTAACTTTTGAAATAAGAGAGTGAAAAATCTAAAAAAAATATATACTGTAGATCTTAATAAACACTTTCAACCAAAATTGGTTTGGACGAGATATAGGAATCAGTTTTCGAGATATAGCACATTTTCCAAAACCGCAAATATAACTTTGTCATTCATACCAACACTGTGAAAAACAAAGTTATTTTTACAGACGAAAAATGATAGGTGGTATTAAATATGGTATGGTATAAGTTAACTACGGAACCCTATGGCGCGTGACCCGACACGCACTTGGCCGGTTTTTTATTTATGAGACTGTGAAGTGAGCATGCTTGTATGAAAATAACGTGTGGGTGGTTAGATGTGCCGATGAGTGCAATATTTTCAAGCATTATATCTCAAAAAATATTAGACATATGGAGCTGTGGGTAGGCTTAAATTCTTTCAAATTTAATATACTTTCAAAATAATAGTAGCAACTAATATCAAAGTTCCATAGCTTTTGAATTGAAATGCAAAAACTGAAAAATGTTGCAGTTTTCCTCGTATCACGCATGTAGCACAACTTTTTTGCTTGCAAAACATAGTTTTACACACCTCTAAGGGATCCAAATAACATACCAAAAATGCAGCTTTACATCGAGCTTTGCGTTTTAATGTAGAATTTTACTGGCCTATCTGTGACATAAGAGAAAAAAAAATAGTATATGATGCAATTTGTGAGGACGAGAATTTAAAGCGAGGGCCATAGATGAATCACGAGAAAGTGAAGGATTCTAACCAAAAAGAGTTCGGTGAAAAGGCAGGACACCATTCTAACAGCTATTATCTAACAGCTATATAAGTGTTAGAATTCTGAGCGATGCGAGTGATTTATGGCCCTCGACATAAATCCGTTTAATTCAAGAGTTGCATACTATAACTTTATAGCACGACTACGAGAAATAGATTTATATTATAAGCGAAAATATTATTGCACAAGGCGTTTGTTATGTCGAGTATTCTTTGCACAAGGAGATTGTAGCAAGGTGCAAGAAGGTTGCATAGAGATGAAGGTCAAATTGTGTTCTAAATTCAAAGACAATGATTAAAAGTGCTTATTTTCATTGAACAAAATAAACTTTTTAAGGTATGATTCCGATGTCAGCAGCACTGCTGCGCGACACTGCTGCGCAGCACTGCTGCCGAGCTTGGAATGTAGTCTCATATAAACGTATAGAGAATGTATGGGGACCAGTGGTTTTGCGGCAGCAGTGCCGCGCAGCAGTGTCGCGACGCTTCTCCGCTCACTTCAAATTGAGTCTTTCAAACGTAACATTACGCTTCAATTTGGAGCACACAACATTGCTGCGCAGCAATGCTGCCGACATCGGAATCATACCTTTAGAGGGAAAATGGTATAAATACTTTTATCTACTCTCATATCGTAAAATTCGAATTATGAATTTCAAAGCGAATTTATATTGACATACTTTATACACGCAATACCGAAAAAAAATTAAAAAGTTATTTTAGAACATACCTTCGCTAACTGAAGTATGCTATAAAATAACTTTTTTTCTCATTACGATACAGGGCAAATCCAAGAAGAAGGCAGTGCCGCGATATTAAAAAAAACAATGTTATTTCCACATACTTTCCATGATTAAAATGTGCTCTATGGTGATCGATGACTTAGCGTAACGATTGGTCTGCTGGAATGCACTAACTCTATAATATTTTTTTTAATAGAATACGCGCCATGTTTTGATTTTAATTTTTAGTTTTTCTTAAAAATGTCTGATAGTAGTGAGTGTGGACTCCACCCGATATTTTAGATGCGGCGACGGAAAAACGTCTTACTTAACCTAAGTAAGTAATTACCTACCTGTAATGTATGTGCTATTTGGGGGTATATGTAAAACTTTTGTGTGGCCCGTTCGATGTGTGTGTGCTCGCTTCAGAACCAATACATTTGGATTACCGTGAAGACGTCGTCTCATTGCTCCCGAGTCCCGTTATTCCTCAGTGACGGCGAGATAGTGATAATTAATAATTATTATAAATAATTAGTAATTGTAACCTACGCGTGTGTTAAAGTGTATTTACAATGTCAATTGGAAAAATAACCGAATTTGACTTGCATAAAGACGATTGGCAACTGTATGTGGAAAGGTTGGAACAATATTTTTTAGTGAACAAAATAGCGGCCGATATCCAAGTCCCAACGCTTATAACAGTTATGGGCGCAGAAAGTTATGAGCTGTTAGTGAATTTGTGCACGCCGATTAAACCGAAGGATAAAAAGTTCGGCGAATTATGTGAGGTAATGACAAAATACCTTCAACCAAAACCAAGCATACTGGCAGAAAGATATAAATTTAGGAATAGAAAGCAAATGGCCGATGAGAGCATTTCGGAATTTATAGCTATTTTGAAAAAAATGTCAAAGACGTGCGAATTTCAAGCAGGACTCGAAGAGAACCTGAGAGACCAACTGGTGTGCGGAATACGCAGTGAAGTTATTCGCCAGAGGTTATTTTCGGAAAATGAGCTGGATTTTGGAAAAGCCTATCGATTAGCCATCAGCATGGAAGCAGCAGAGAAGGATGCAGCGGTGGTCGAAGGTCAAAGAAGGACATCGAGTGCATCAGTCGAATGTCAGGCATTGAGAGTGGATCGGCGACCTATGGGAGCGGGGTCGGAGCGATCAACGATGGCGGGGGCATATCGTGGCGGCTCGAGTGGCGGCGGCATTCGCGGGCAGCGGGGTGCGCGCGCTCAGCATGCGCCCGCGCCACCAGCTGTGCGGGCCCGGCGGGAGCAGCGGCAGTGTACGGTGTGCGGGGCTGAACATGATTCGGCTGGATGCAAGTTCCTGCGTTACGTATGTCGTGTATGCAATCAGCGAGGGCATCTACGGCGCATGTGTCCGAACATGACGAATCAGCATAGTGTGGCGACGGACACTCAGGTGGGAGACGAAGACAACGTAGATGTTACCAGTGATGAGGAGGTAATTACTATTGAACTTTCACAATTATCGTTATCACAGTGCAAGCCTATATATATCACGATGAACATTGAAGGAAAAAACATTGATATGGAGTGTGATACAGGTAGTGCTATTTCTTGCATAAGCCGAGAATGTTATCAGAATTTGTTAAAAGATTTACCACTAGAACCTTGTAATATAATTTTAAGATATTATACAGGGGAAACGATAAAACCGTTAGGATTAATTCGTCCAATTGTAAAATATAATAGTAAATCTGATCGGTTGGATCTTTATGTCGTAGAGAATGGCAAAACTATATTATTAGGCAGACAGTGGATGGCGTCTCTAAACATTCAATTGCCACTATTCGAAAATAGTTTGTTGCCGGTACAGAACATTAATCAATTCGATGTATCACTTTTCAGTTCTATATATTGTGAGGTGTTTGCGGACGGGCTGGGTCGATTTACGGGCGGCACCGTGAGCATCACGGTGCGTGAAGACGCGCGGCCGGTGTTTATGCGCGCGCGCCCCCTGGCGTACGCGCTGCGCGAGCCCGTGGAGAACGCGCTCGCTGACATGGTGCGCGATGGCATCCTCACGCCGGTGGAGCGCTCTGACTGGGCGACGCCGATAGTACCAGTCATGAAGAAGGACGGTAATGTTAGAATTTGTGCCGATTATAAATTAACATTAAACAAAGTGATAGAAGTTGATCGATATCCCTTGCCTAGGATGGAAGATTTGTTAGTCCGCTTAAAAGGCGGAATACATTTTAGCAAAATAGACTTATCGCAAGCGTACGCACAGTTCGAACTCGATGACACGAAGAAGTATACCGTTATAAATACTCATAAAGGGTTGTTTATGTATAATAGGTTGGTATTTGGTCTGTCGTCCAGTCCCGGCATTTTTCAAAGAAGACTCGAGCAGCTTTTTGCAGATTTGCCTCATGTGGGGGTTTTCTTAGATGACATTATTATAACGGGGATTTCTAAGGAAAATCATATTGATAATTTACATAAAGTATTTGAACGTTTACAAAAATTTGGGTTAAAAGTAAAGAAGGAAAAATGTGTTTTTTTTGCCGATTCTGTGAAATATCTAGGACACATTATAAGTAAGGACGGGGTCCACACATGTCCCGAGAAAGTTCAAGCAATCATAAAAACGCCAGCCCCTACGACAGTTTCGGAATTGAAAGCATTTATTGGCATGGTCATGTACTACGGTAAATTCATAAAAAATCTTAGTACAATTTTATCTCCGTTATACAGGCTGTTAAGAGTGGGGGTAAAGTTCAATTTCGATTCAGTTTGCGCGCAGGCTTTTTCTAAAGTAAAGGAATTACTAGCTAGCAGCGAAGTATTAACACATTACTCGAGTGAGTTGCCGTTAGTGCTAACGACAGACGCGAGTGGCGTGGGGCTGGGCGCGGTGATATCACACCTAACGTGCGAGGGCGAGCGCCCAGTGGCGTTCGCTTCGCGCACTCTCACCCGCGCAGAAAAGGATTACGCACAAATAGATAGGGAAGCGCTTGCCATTGTGTACGGGGTGCGTAAATTTCATCAATATCTATATGGTCGCAAATTCATACTTAAAACGGATCATAAACCGCTAACGTACATATTTGGTAATAAGGTGGGTATACCACTTATGGCCGCGTCACGCTTACAGCGATGGGCGATTCTGTTATCCGGCTACAACTATGATATCGAGTATGTGTCATCGAGTAAAAACTGTGCTGACGGTTTGTCGCGATTGCCACAAACAGTAACTGAACGCGAAAACAGTAAAGAAAGTAGTTATTTGAATTTTGTAGAAAATTTTTTGCCGATTACGAGCAGTGAGGTTAGAAAAGCGACGGCAGCTGATGTAATACTTAGTAGAATAATGTTGTACGCACAGTCAGGGTGGCCCCAGGAATGCAAAGATGAGCAATTGCAGCCTTATTTTGTGAGACGACATGAAATATACATAGAAGGCGGTTGCGTCATGTGGGGTTATCGCATAGTGGTACCTAGTGCGTTGGAAAAAGACATTTTAGTACAGTTACATAGTGGTCACATGGGCATAGTCAAAATGAAGGGCCTCGCCCGTAGCTATGTGTGGTGGCCTAAAATAGATAAAGCTATAGAACAACTTTGTAACAATTGTGAAACGTGTGCGGCGGTAGCCGACGCGCCTCCTCGGGCGCCGCCCGAGCCTTGGCGTTACCATTCTAGACCATGGACGAGGTTGCATATTGATTTTCTCGGTCCCTATAAAAATCTAACATTCTTAGTTTTAATTGACTCGACATCTAAATGGCTAGAGATTTTTGAAATGAATCGAACCAACGCGACTAACGTTATCAAAGTATTACGCAGAACATTTGCAAGATTCGGTTTACCGGAGGAGTTAGTCTCAGATCAAGGGCCTCCGTTTACGAGTGTCGAGTTTCGCAACTTTTTAATTAGTAACGGTATTCGCCAAAGCTTTTCTCCAACCTATCATCCGTCGTCGAATGGTGCCGCCGAGAATGCGGTGAAAATTTGTAAACGCGCAATAAAAAAGGCATTTAAGGACCATATAGATGTAGACGCAGCTTTACAAACGTTTTTGTTAGCATATCGTAATACATTACACGCTAGTACGGGTGAGACGCCAGCTATACTATTGCAACGTCGTCCGCTACGGAGTCGGCTGGACCTGCTGCGGCCGGGGCGCGGCGTGCGGGACAGAGTCGGCGCGGCCCAGCAGCGCCAGACTGAATACGCTGGGGGTGTCAGGCGGGAATTTAAAGAGGGCGATACAGTATGGGTGCGAGAGTATACGGGTAATGATAAGTGGGTCAAGGGTACTATCACTGAGCAAGGAAGGGAAGGTAACGATGCGCGAAGGTTGTCAGTGGTAAGGGATGACGGTCAACTTCTAAAAAGACATGTAGATCAAATTAGACGAAGATCCACACTTTCTGATGTTACCTGCGGTACGGAAAAGAGGTCGGATGAGGATGTTATCGTTGCGGAAAAAGATCAATTGGAATGTGTTAACCTACCGGGAACACAGTCAACTGATGAAACTCAATCTGATAAAACGGATTGTGGTGAACAACCTCAGATTCCATTTGATCTTCCATCGACTCAGCCCGGACACAGATATTCCCAAAGGATCAGAAAACCGGTAGTTAATTTTGAAGTGTCATAATCATGTACTTTGTAGGATTGTCAATGGATGGTGGAGATGTACCTATTAAGTTAAGAAACAATCTCTGTACGTTTTTCCATTGTAAGTTTAGGTTGTTATTAGTTATGTAGTATTGTCAAAATAACCTGGGAGGTGTAATGTATGTGCTATTTGGGGGTATATGTAAAACTTTTGTGTGGCCCGTTCGATGTGTGTGTGCTCGCTTCAGAACCAATACATTTGGATTACCGTGAAGACGTCGTCTCATTGCTCCCGAGTCCCGTTATTCCTCACTACCTAGTCGTAGAAAGTCGAGAAACTACTTACCTACTCTTTTTATCATTGTTAAATTATTTTGTAGGTTCAATCACAAATTGTATGAGAGTAGATAAAGTAGTGTATGAAACTGTACATAACTAGGTATTAAAACACTCGTGTGATACTATTAAAAACCTCGCCTACGGCTCGATTTTTAAACTCACACTCATGTTTTAATACCCCTCATTATGCATCAGTTTCATAAACTACTATTTTATTTTGAATGGTATGGTAAAATGGTACAATACAATATGATACGAGAAAATGATAAAGTGTCTTTTTAACTTTATTTATTTTTGAAGCTTTTAATTTACAAATCTGAGAACTTACCATAGGGTTGTAGTCTTCGGCTGCGTCCATCTCCGCGTCTCCGTCAGCCGGTTCAGTCTTGGCCTGCTGCAGTAAGTGCACCTGGATGCACACCCTCATGTGGGCGCTCAGCTGCGACTCTTTGTGGAATCCTGAAGCAAACCACAACACTTGGCGTAAAACGACATGTTTAAAAAGATAAATAGATAGATAGATATAGGATCCATTTATTTGCATCTCAAACACACCTGCACGTAAGCAAAAAGAAAAAAATATTAAACAAACATCAATACAAATTAACCTTAAAAAACCGGCCAAGTGCGAGTCGGACTCGCGCACGAAGGGTTCCGTACCAAAAAACCACGTTTGTTTTATGGGAGCCCCGCTTAAATATTTATTTTATTCTGTTTTTAGTAATTGTTGTTATAGCGGTAACAGAAATACGTTATCTGTGAAAATTTCAACTTTCTAGCTATCACGGTTCATGAGATACAGCCTGGTGACAGACAGACAGACGGACAGCGGAGTCTTAGTAATAGGGTCCCGTTTTTACCCTTTGGGTACGGAACCCTAAAAATGAGAAATTGTCTAATGTTAGCAACAAATGATTGAAGTCACTAATTTATGCCCATGTAGTTAGAAACATCTACTAAAGTTCCCAAAGTTTTCTTAACCCAGGGGTAAGTTTGATTTCTTTGTTATTTAACAGGGACCATTAAGTTATTAATTATTAATTAAAAATTCAACAATATCGGTATGATTTTGGTACATTTCATTATTGATAGAAAACAGTTGGGACCGGAATTCTATCAAAATTGGAGCGAAACCTGCCTTTCTATTGTCTAATTTCAAAATCTATCGCAATCGCTTTCAGGATGTAATCTATTGAAGTTTCTTTCTGGCACAAATAAAAACTTACCAAAGAAATGCAGCAATGTGTCACATCCATCTTTCAAACGAAAGCAATTGCGATAGATTTTTAAAATTAGACAATTAGCCCCCTGGCCGGCTGGCCGAAGTTCGACCGGAGTACGTTTCACCTTTTTCATACGTATTTGTTACTACGGAAATGGAATTGTTACTATGGTAACGGGAATGTTACTATAGCAACGGGGCGCATTGTCTCGGTTTGGCTCGGATTGAGCTCCAGTTGAACTCCAGCCCGGCTCCGGTTGTGTTTCGGTTGATCTTTGGTTCGGTATTTTTGAACAAATTTCGAAATGACTGATTTTTTTTCGAAAAATTTCAAAAACGGAATCGACAAAAAAAACTATTCAATTTAGTACAAAATATTTGGACATTTACATAATAACAGTTATCAACATGAAAAATCAGTGACAACCATTATTATGATACACAAAAAAGGTTTATTTTAATCTTTCGAGGTGCATATGGCTTATACATATCTCACCTCCCCCTCCCCCATCTACTTGCCCTTTTTGTAATTTTTTTCGCAACATCTTGTGTAGAATGAAGTCCTTTGAGTGCCTCTCAAATTTGATTGAAATCCGTCGATAAATAACGCCCCCTTTTCCCCCTTATTTTCCCCCAATCAAAAATCGCGATCGACTGTAAATTTAAATAAATCAAGGGACGTGTGTGCCAATTTTCGTCAAAATCGGTTGAAAAATGCGACCTGTAGGCGAGAACAGACAGAAAGACAAAAGTATATTTTGGCCAATCTCGAAACTGAGATGCGTCGCTCACTCGGTCAATAAAAATAATAGTAAAGGAATGATTCCGATGTCAGCAGCACTGCTGCGCGACAGTGCTGCGCAGCAGTGCTGCCGAGCTCGGAATGTAGTCTCATATAAACCTATAGAGAATGTATGGGGACCAGTGGTGTTGCGGCAGCAGTGCCGCGCAGCACTGCTGCGCAGCAGTGTCGCGTCGCTTCTCCGCTCACATCAAATTGAGCCTTTCAAACGTAACATTAGGGTTCAATTTGGCGTGCACTGCTGCGGCAACACTGCTGCTGCTGCCGAGATCGGAATCATACCTTTAAGGTATGATTCCGATGTCAGCAGCACTGCTGCGCGACACTGCTGCGCGACACTGCTGCGCGACAGTGCTGCGCAGCACTGCTGCCGAGCTTGGAATGTAGTCTCATATAAACCTATAGAGAATGTATGGGGACCAGTGGTGTTGCGGCAGCAGTGCCGCGCAGCAGTGTCGCGCAGCAGTGTAGCGCAGCAGTGTCGCGTCGCTTCTCCGCTCACATCAAATTGAGCCTTTCAAACGTTACATTAGGGTTCAATTTGGAGTGCACTGCTGCGGCAACACTGCTGCTGCTGCCGAGATCGGAATCACACCTTAAGGATAAATGGAATATAGTCTATTGTTGATAAGTTATAACAACTTTATTTTCAAACAAATTCTCTATTGTACACACATCAACTTTGTCTAGGGATACAGGTGCTATTTTCATACAAACGAGGTAGCTTTGAAGCCTTGGTTTCCTGCAAGGGATGTACTGTGCTGTGATGAGGGCTATCCAAGGAGTGAATGGAGGAGATTCAGATCGCTATACACACCCAACTGATCTGACCAGCATTCTAAAAACGTAATGGACAATGGACATGTTTAAAAAAACCGCGAAAATAGCATGAAAATGTATGGAAATCCTCAAACTGAGAACTCTGACCCATTAATCTTTTAGAATGCTGATCAGATCAGTTGGGTGTGTATAGCGATCTGAATCTACTCCATTCACTCCCTGGATGGCCATCATCAGATTACAGCACGGTACATTCCTGGCAGAAAACCAAGGCTTCAAAGTTACCTCGTTTGTATAAAAATAACATCTATATCCCTAGACAAAGTTGATGTGTGTATTAGTTCGCCGATTGTAACCCATCAAATGATACAGCATTAGGGTAAAAAATTTGAAAAATAGCCAGCGTAGGTAACGCATTTTTTTTCATATATTGGCGTAACGCGCTTCATCTATCTTTACACATATGAAAAGGGATAGCTGAAATATAAAAAAAGGTTCAACACCTCCCAAATACCAGGTAGGCGCCCCCTTACCAGGAAGGACCCAAACTTTTTTTTATTTGCAGCAGGTAATGTTTGGAGATTTGTCCAGTAATACAAACTTTTCCGAATGTTGTGTCGATTAAGCTAAGCAAAACATCATGTTCTGTATGACAAGTATTACTCTATGATTTTTCATATAATTTTGAATTTGTAGTAAACAAAGTTTACAAAGCTGAATTAACATTGAAGTACCTACCTAAATAAGGCACTTTGTCTGAGCATTACGATGGCATCAATGTTTACAACGAAGCGCTGAATAAAACGAATGTATAAACAATGAATAGAAAAAATTCCTTCCCGGGTTATGGCATTTCTTGAACCTGGAACCATCCAACCAGCCAACTGCAACTGCACCTTCACCAGAACTTTAACATTAGGTTTCTTATTATAATATTTTTTCAATGATCTGTCTACCTACTCTGTATCTTTCTGTGCCTACTACCTAGCTAATGCTACTTACATCTCAATAAAACTTATTCCTATCAATAAATATTTCTTATTCTATAGTTCTATTTTGCAATTGCATACAAAATATTATTAAAAACTACTGTTACAAAACTAACATAACCCAAGTAGGCTTGCCTTACAAAAACTTTAGGGTCAATCCAACCGATTATTATTACCAGCAAAACTCCGTTGCGTTCAAAATATCCCCCTTTCCAAAGTCTAAAAATAAAAGAGCGTTTGGTAGATACCCCCCGCGGAACGTGGCGCGCGTCTTTTCTGGCCTCCCTCCCTTTTTTACTGTAACGTAACCAAATGCGACAGGAGCGCACCCCGCATAAAAACTGGTACCTACTCGACACCCTATTTTCAACCGAACCGACCAGCACTTTGTCTCTTCTAAAATTATTCATGTTTTGAAAGCAGACTACAACTTTGTATATTTTTGAGGTAATGTCAATAAACTGATGTGCAGTAATTTGCGGTTTCCATAAAAGGGAAATCTTGAGCGACGAAAATACCGTAAATACTTATATAACTTTTAAGACGTAGGTAATTACTAGGTACTATTTATATCATTCAAAACACTGATGCAAACTCAATTCATACATAAATACCGGACATTTTTTTTGCTTACAAAGGTAGGTATATTATTGAGAGAAGTGGTAAGAGAAGTTGAAGGGTTCATCATTAGCAACTGAGCTACTGGGCTAAGTACTTTTCTTTAAATTAATGAATTTAAATTAAGTATGTGAAAACAATATTTTACTACTAATATGTGGTAAAATTATCTATCATCTAAATAAACCATTGGTTCCTTCCCAATTAGTTTTTTACGTACTCCTTCAAAAAAGACTCCAAATTCGCGAACCCCCTATGGCAGGAATAATAAATAATAAAAAAACAGATATATGATTATCTTATGTTGCGCGTACTCTTTGGTGCAGCCTCAAGTACCCCTGGGAATATGATCTAAAGTACAAACAAATATAGTCAAAGGTTATCCAAGTACCTAAATATAATTTATAGGTTGTCTAGTTCCGATGACCGAGGACTGTATCGATCAGATAGCCAACGGCCGTCATGGAGGGTGTTAGGGAAGGGGATATGGGCATATGGCAAGGGATCTACGGCTGCCGGTGTACGCAGCCGACCCTCCATTTAAATTATACCCACTATACTAAACTGGCTTACATCCGCACGAACAGAATCAACTGGGCTTTATGTGGATTCAATAAATAATCTGAAAACTTCTACACTTCACCGAAGCTAAACTGAAAACATAATCACTCAAAAAGTTATATTTACTTATCAAGTAAGTGCAGTTAGAGGTTTGTTTGGGATCCAAAATTTTACTAATTTGCCTGTGTAATAGACTTTTATAAATACGCGTATGGAACTCTACGTGCGTGTACGCACGTGTCTTTCCATATTTGTGAGTTAGCCGATTAATCAAGTTTTTTCCCTTAAGGGGCGGTAATAGGAAAACATGGTTTGCGCGGACCATATCTTTATATAGAAAACGTAAACTGGTAGCCACCAAAAAAATCATACGACAAGCTAAAGAGTTTACCTAGTTGCTACAAACATTAAATTGCGTATAAACCTCACAGATGATTGTAAAAAAAATCAGAATATCATCAAAAGCGCTTGTCGCGGGCCATATTTTTGGCGTAAATAATAGCGTAAACGACAAACGTATTGAATTCTACATCAAAATACACTTTAACATACTGTGCAGTTGCTCCAATAACTTTTCTTCAAGAAAGATAATTGTGCTAAAGATAATGATGAAAAAACAACGAAAAGCATCGAAAAAGTGCAGAAGTGAGGTTATTTTCCATACTCTTTACACGTAAAGAAAAAGACAGAGACAAATGATTTCGCGTAACGGAGCCTTAATTGCACATACATATTCAATAAAGTGGACTGATCCCTATTTCATTTTTAGATATAGGTACTTAAAAAAACATTTTGTATAGTGACGTAAGTCTCGCACCAGACACTGCAGCAATAGTTACTTTTGCCCAAATATGGTACATTTGCTTTATGGTCCATGATTATGTTTAGGTGCATTTATGATATTATGCAAACGGCATTATGTTGCGATGCGTTGCTTGTGTCCGTCTTTCAGCGTTCAATCAAAGATTTAAATCTTTAAATCTTTGCGTTCAATTCAACACATGGCTTGCACTGCACATGCATTAATTTGTCCTTGATTACATTATCTGATAAGTTATTTTGTATCGCGCATCATTTGGGGGCATTGTTTATATGTAAAATAAAAATCTGCTATTAATTCTTCTTTACTACGTACATAGATGTGAACATAAAGCCGTTAGTATAGATGTATTATAAAGTAAGCCGAGACAAAGGGTCCCTTACGCAAAACGATCGGGTCAAACAACTGCCGATGCTAGGTGGGCAGTGGGCAGATATGATCCAACGACCCGCCCGGTGGGGGTAATGGCACCGACTCCCGAGTAATTGGGGAAGGACCCGTTAATACGGTGGACTATGGTCAGTCGGCTGGGAATTAAATGTACCGCCCGCTACTTTTGAGTGTCTAACTAAACTGAATTTTGAAAATACATCAACCCAGCTTACCCAGCCCTAATGGCATAAGTTGTTGTAGACGTTTGAAAGTTGTGGACATTTGAGTTTTTTTTATGGATCAAAATTAACTAAAACATAAACCAATTGAATTATAAGACTCTTACACAAAAAATCTATAAAAAAATAAATGTGTACTTTGAAAGTTGTGTGTTTTTGTGTAAAGGAATTTTTAACACGTTTTTATTAGGTTGATTTTTCAAAGTACACACATCAACTTTGTCTAGGGATACAGGTGTTATTTTCATACAAACGAGGTAACTTTGAAGCCTTGAATTAAGTGATGTACCGTGCTGTGATCTGATGTTGCCTATTCAGGGAGTGAATGGAGGAGATTCAGATCGCTATACACACCCAACTGATCTGACCAGCATTCTAAAAGATTAAAGGACATATTTAAAAAACCGCGAAAATAGCATGTATATATGGAAATCCTGAAACTGAGCACTCAGACCCATTAATCTTTTAGAATGCTGATCAATCAGTTGGGTGTGTATAGCGATCTGAATATCCTTCATTCACTCCCTGGATGGCCATCATCAGATCACAGCACGGTATATCCCTGGTAGAAAACTAAGGCTTCAAAGTTACCTCGTTTGTATGAAAATAACACCTGTATCCCTAGACAAAGTTGATGAGTATATACTCTACCTAGTCGCTGCTGCCATAGTGTAGTTGACGCTTGCTTGACTAAACATAATAAGTAAAGATAAACCTTAAAATAAATTAGGAAATTCGACTAAATGACATTGAGATCTCTGTTAAACCTAGTAGCTAAAAAGGTGTTTTTTTCAATGTCTAGTATAACCTAACCTACGCGAGTAAACCTAACAAGTGAATATATTTATTCAAATCCCTTAAAAGTTTTCCGTCCTACAATTTCTCCCCTAAAATACACGTTACAGAAACAGCCAAATCGATATTTCGGGAAACCGGCTATCGCCCATGTACTAAGGAGGGTCGCTCCCGACCTTTGAGCCCCTGGTCCCATGCGGGGCACGGGGTGGGGCTTACCCTGGGGTTCTAGATTGGGGACGTTTGTAGATCTAATTTATGGAGGGTGGAGGCCCGGGTTGGTTACCCGGTTTTGAGGGGTAAGGCAACGGCTTACGTGGCGTCATATTTGTTATACACACGTATTTTTTTTCTCTTTATTGGGGTTCACAAACAGTAACAAAGTTGAATATTTCTTACAGAATAAGTACACTTTATATTAAATTACCTTGTCACCAGCAACGTTTACCACGTATTAAAAATAAAAAAAGTGTTAAAAAGTATAAAAGAAATCAGCTTCTTTCCATATTTTAGAGATAGTGTAGAAAATTAGAGATTTAGGTAATATTTAAGGTGATTTAACAAACACTCCATTGCATTTTAAACCTTACGCCAATTATATTGTATTACTCTACGCTACGCCAGTATTTTTCTCTATAAATTCTTAAACGTTACTTTTAGTGAAATGGAAATAACAAAGTGAAATAGCTTTCGTCCTTATTTTTGTACAGATTCCTAGAATGTATTGAGTAGGAAAGTGGGTTCTAAATGACAAACACGTTTTGAATACTACTCGCTTGGTAACCTTGTACTATTATTTGTTCTGTGGTAAAACCCCATACCTAATTATTTAAAGGAAAAGTAAAATAAAATACCCTAGCAGTTTTCAGTTCTTACTTAATCAAAACATGTGCAGTGATAAACAAACATACACTTCTCACATTTTGTGGTTCATTCGTAAATCTGTGTTGTTAAAAACTTTCTTATTTTAACCGACTTCAAAAAAGGAGGAGGTTGTATTTATTTAAAAAACTGATGATCGAATCATCAGTTTTTTAAATAGATATATAGAGAGAGATAGCTTCTGTGTCTGAAATAAGAGCACGCCGAGCGTAGGCATGACGGTCGTCGATAGATTTTTGGAATTGGAAAAAGTGTGAAATAGCTAAAAATAAATATTAATTATCAAACGTTATTTTAAATAATCTACCCGACGCCTCCACCTTATTGTAAGGGCGTAGATTATTTAAAATTTTAAATTAATATCGGCGACCATCCATGCCTGCGCACGGCGTATGCTCTTCTTTCAAATCGAATCATCACTTTTTAAAATAAATAATTCAAATTAAGTCCAGCCATGGTCCAAGAAAACAAGGGGCCTATTGTATAACAAATTACAAGCTAATATTATTAGTGAATTTGTATGGAAAATCGCTAATAATATTAGCTTGTAATTTGTTATGCAATAGCCTCAAGGTCTGGCATTCCGGGAGATGAACAATGCACAGGCAAACGTCGTCACCAGTGATTAAACGTTATTTTCAATACCGATATCGGAGATGACGTAACGTCACCACCTCACTTTACGTCACACCTACGTCACTTCTTCTGTCTCAGAGTGCCATACCTGGCGCAGAATATTATAGTCCCATGACTCCACCCAGCAACAGCGGTGATGGCCAGCTCGCAGTGCGGAATCATAGACGAACTCTACAGTACCTAATCTAATAGAGAAAAAAAAAACTATTTAAGACTTACCTTTCCCACACTCGGTACACACTTTATCCTTCTTCATATGGGTCCAGCTGTGTATCTTGAGGTGGTCTTTCCTCTTGTAGGACTTGAAGCAGATCTCGCAGACGAACGGCCTGTCGTTGTAGGGGTCCGGCGTCCGGACGTCCGTCGGATCTGCGGCGTCCGGAAGGGAACCGCGGGAGTCATTACAGTCGCTGCTGTCTAACGGATCCTAGGAAGAAAGCTTTTGTTTTTTTACTGAAGGCTTAGAATAATAACACCTGGAAGCAGAGTCCTTGTATGTAAAGTGAGGCAATAGAAACTGAGCCAAAATGGCTGTTTTCAGATTTATATCCTACATACATTACCTGATCGTTACTAAAATCCAATAAAATAGTAACTAATCCCCTAAAGCAGGGGTCTCCAAACTACGGCCCGCGGGCCAGCTCCGGCCCGCGAGCACCAACAATCCGGCCCGCGAAAGCAGGCCAGATTGTACCAACAATACTGTAATTTACTATGTTGGCACGATGAGCTAGCTAGATCCTGGCCCTTGGGACTTTGTGGAGGAGGAAGTCTGGCCCTTATGCTAAAAAGTTTGGAGACCCCTGCCCTAAAGGTAGGGAAATTGAAACTTTTTCGTTCTTATAGGTACAATTAGGTAACATAATGGAGGATAAAACTCTGAAAACTGAGCCATTGGCTCAGTTTTGGCTCAATTTACCTCACTTTACAGTGCGCTTTGTAGGGATGTAGGGAACTATTAAATTAAGTAGGTTGTTATTATTCTTAGGCTGAAGGTAAATCTTATATTAGATTAGTTTATTAATCTTATGGTAGAGATACATGTGTGTGACGAATAAATGAAAGTGGAGCCATCCACCATCTACTGTGTGTGGCTTGTAAGTAATCTCTAATAACGTGCGTGTCTGTCCACATCGTATCATTGACAACCCAATGCGTTGCACCGACGACGCGAATTTATAACCGTATATCATTTAGAATACACGCCAGCTAAATTGTGCGTTTTTGCTAACGATCATGATACTTTTACGCGATTTTTTGGTATAGCGATTAAACTTAAAGACCTACAGACACTTTTGAGGTTTAAGGACGCTTTAAATGATGATGTCACCAATTAGCCTGACAGTCTAATTTAAAAATGTAGTATATTTTGAAACGAAGGGCGTCGTGGAAAGGGGAATCCTATAAGATGACGTCACGGCGTTAAAGCGACGTCACGTTAGGAGGGTGCCAGCTTTCCCTAGTTACAGGGAACTGTCAGCCGTTCGGGTGCACGCACACACACACACACACACACACACACACACACACACACACACGCACACGCACACACGCACACGCATACGCACGCGCACGCGCACGCGCACACACACACACACACACACACACACACACACACACACACACGACATAATACATTACGTACAGGCAATCTCGGGTCAAATCGGACTAAAGTCAATAATGTAATAGCATATGTTTATTCTTATGGTAATAGCTCTCTATGGCAACAAACAAATAAACTCTACAGTGTTTAGTAAACAAATGTTATATAACAGGGGGGGTATTACCTCTTAAAATTTGCCAGGTTTATGAATTGCTATAGTTACATCTCTTTCTCGCTGTATAGCAAATAAAAGAGATAGATTGATAACCAGTCAGAAAACTGCCAGGAAATAAGAGGTCATAATACGGCCCCAGCACAGAATATACTAATAGTACTAACAGCACCAATTTTTTTCATTTACTCAATTAGCTATTATTAAAAAATACTATAAAGAGGCATATTATTAAGGTTTAATTAAAGTATTATTTATTATTCTGTGGTAGTAAATACCTCAGTATACAAGTCCATGTCATAACTAGATATATCTGGCTTCACATCTTCATCCATGAGTTCAGCTTTGATCTCCATCTCCATCAGTTCCTGGTCCCCTAATGGGCACAAGTTCTGCTCCAGGAACAACTTGCTGTGGGTTTGGAGATGCTTCTGTAAGTGGTCCTTACGGTGGAACGCTGTTGGAGAGACACTCATTATGTTTTTTTTTTTCTATGAGAGAAGAATCTGTGTACTTATGAAGTAAATAGAGGATTTATACAAGTATTTTTTACAAAGAACTAGTTTCAAGCTATTATTGTTTTTGCTTAGAACTCTAGCAGCCTAGAAGCAGAGTCCTTGTTTGTTAAGTAAGGCAAATAAAACTAAGCCAAAAGCTCAGCTACCGTATTACATAAGTCTGTTGCTATCAATTCTCGATTGAAATCACAGTTGCATTGCTGCTTTAAGTAAGATAGTTGTCATATTAGTTTTAGAACTTTTTTTAGATAAAGCAGCAATTTAACTGCGATTTCTGTCAGAGTTGATTGCAACAAAATTGCATAATCAATCCACAGTTATCAGTTTTATACCCTTCATATGTACCTAATCGTAACTAAAATCTATTAAAATAGTAACTAATCCCCTAATTTAGGGGATTAGTTACTATTTTAATAAAAAAAAGTTTCAATTTTTGTTTTATAGTTACATTTAGGTAATATGAAGGATAAAACATGAAAAAAAAAAACAATTTTGGCTCAGTTCTATTTGCCTAACTTTTGACAGCGTACTTTATAGGGAACTATTGTTCTAGGTTATTATTTTTCTAAGGCTAAAGGTGATTTTTTTTTATAGTGAAAGAAATTTTGATACTGGTGTTGATTCGGTTGGCACAACTTAACTAAATTGTCAGGACTAAACTTAATTTAAGCGTCCTATTCTTGTCTTTTTGATACAGAAAGAAAAGGATGTAAAACTAATTTTAGTTTAGTTCTGTCATTTTAGTTAAGTCGTTGCCAGTCAAATCGACACCAATGTTGGCCTTGTAATGTAACATACATCTATTGCAGAGCGAGCAAACTTGGGACTTGTCTTCGTTGTGGATGCTCTGGTGTATGTTGAGGTGTTCCTTGCGTTTGAAGGCCTTCCCGCAGGTGCTGCACACGTGCGGCCGCACCTGCTGGTGCTCCAACAAATGCCTGTCCAAGTGCTCTTTACGCTTCAAGCTAAAACAATACCTTTTATTTTATAAGCTTAATATTTGTCTTTATATAACGATACTCATCTATCTCATTACCGAAGTGAATTACCGTTCTAAGTCAACTATTGTGTTAAGTTTGCATAAATCTTGATGGTTATTCACAGTACAAAGTCTACCAAGGTAAGGTTAGCGAACTGATAGGTTTTTTAACATTCAGAAGTGCTTCAGCCTATGGCCTAGTCTGACTGAATAAAATATGATTTTGCATTAAAGATATAACAGACAAAAACAAAAAAAATGAATATAAGCAGAATCACTAGGTATGTGTAGGATATTCACAGAACTGTTTGGTGACTTTAACCATTTAGCACTAACATTAATGTTGAGGGATAACAGGACTTAGAACTTGTAAAATTAATAAGTAAAGTTTATTATAGCATTGATTTTTTAATATACAGTTAGGTATAAAAGTATCAAGTCTTACCCAGTGCCACAAATTCCACACAAGAATCTGTACTCCTTATTGTGCATACACAAGTGTAGCTCCAGTTTCTCTTTGTCCTCGTACCTCACGGGGCATTCCACGCAACAGTACTGAGTCTCTCCGCTACTGCCCTTCAGAATTATTGCCAGCTTGTTCCTAGAGATGAGGCTCCTTTTCAGAGCATACTCCATGAAATTCGGATCTGTTTCTACATGCAGAGATTATGGCTTAAGACTTTGTTAAAAAAAAAACTAAAAATGGAAAAAGAATTTAAAATTTTACCTTCAAGGTTTATAGTTCCCAAACTGTGATCCATTTTATCAGGCGCACTGCAAAACTTGAATGTAGATTTAGATCCCAAACTTTTGAGGATTAAACTTTCGGCACATATTAACACCGCGCGTTCTAAGCCGGGAAAGGATAAAAAAGAAGTTAGATCACGAAGTCCAACCCCTACCACACGTAGCCGGCGGCTCCCCTCCGAATTAGGGTGACTACCCTTTGTCTGCCTGCTCACATCCCCTAAAGAGGGGAGGGCACCCCACTATGGACCGTTACAAAGGGTGGGTTCTACTTTACCCTTACATCGATTCAAAACCCGGCTACCTGAGTTTCTAACCGAATTATTTATACTATTCAGTAACTATTTCACTAAGCATTTTGGCAGATGTTTTACACACTGTGCCACCACTGTGCACAAAATATAACTACTTGTAATTTATCACCACAAAAGTTTTGAATCAAAATAAATACCTAAATCAACTTGTCCTACTTGTCGGGTAATTTTTATTTCTCTTGTTGCAAAATATACACTCCATTTAAATGCACTTTATGTTTTCATACACAACATTATAGGCCGACGCTAATCTAACAGAAATAAATGAAAATACAAAAAAACCCTTATAAAACAATCTTCTCAACCAACCACAACCACTCACTATACATACAATACACACCACAGAGTACTTTTGTATAAACGGAAAATACACACACAACACCCCACTGACATATTTTGTTTTTTTATTTAACTGGACTGGCTGGATGTATGATTTGACAGCTAAGTTTTTGTGCCTATTTGAAACACCACTAGCGTGCGTATAAAGAACTAGTTTTGACGTACAATATGAAAATGGTTGCCGTGATTGTGCGCTTTTATAATTCTCAACGGCCCGGCACGGCACCGCCCGGCAGCCGTCCAACGGCACAACAGGGAAGTGAAATGTATGGAATCATATGGAGACGCTTTTATATTTCCTCAACGGCACCGGCAAACAGTGCCGTGCCGGCCAAATCCTACGCTGCCGTCGAACTTTTACGATGTAGTGCGTAGCTACAAGGATTCATATGTGTGAGTGTGAGTCCAGAGCAAAGAATATACAGCGTGTTTAAAGGGCACAATCAGTATATTAGCGTAATATCGTTAATGTGTTGTTGTTGGTATGTCATGTACCTATGTATGATTGTGGAAACAAACAACATCAAAATCAACAAATAGGTAATATTCCGACAAACAGTTATTTCGATACTGATCGGAAAGATATCTAGGTACTTACGGCGGTGGGAACACCGTTAATAGGGGACTTACCAAAGTTAAATATTGTTACCTATCTCAACAAATAATTACCTAGATATTACTTAAGTAGGTAGTTACCTACTTAATTAAACAATGTGTTGTGTAAATGCCTACCTATCTTGGTAAGTAGGTACGTAATGAAAACCAGCTACATATAATATATTCTTTGATTTTTAAAAGATTTATTTATCATTTAAGTAAGTACCTACTACCTACCTACATTGTAATATAATCATTAAACAACGTGTAACAAAAAGGGGGTATCAACCCGAGAGGAGGTCAATGTACTCGTGAAACTTCCAACAGACAAAAAAATTTTTTGAATGTCCCTCCCTATATAAAATGTTGGCGGCAAATTCAAATTTTCTATGGAGAGTCCAAAATTGTATTTTCGATTTGAAATCTTTTTCTGTTGGAAGTGTTCAGATTCACGAGTACATTGACTTCCTTTCGAGTTGATACCTCCTTTCTGTTACACGTTGTATAATTGGTAAACTATTATTTAATGAAATAATTATAAAGATAACAAATATCTAGAGAGAGAAGGTCAACTTTTATTCTTTATATTATTCTAAAGTAAAAAGTAGGTACCACGACACTACTGTACAATGTACAAATAGTAACTTCTTCGCTATGAGTGTTCTGTGTTGAACATCCAACGGCCGGCAACGGCAGAAATTATAAAAGCGTCTTTCGGCGTCGCCGCTGCCGTGCCGAGCCGTGCCGTGCCGGGCCGTGCCGTGCCGGGCCGTCGAGAATTATAAAAGCGCACAATGTCTTTCCACACTTCAAACTTTAGTACCATGACCCTCCGCTACATCCTACAGCGCCAAAATGGCGAAAATCAAATAGGCACAAAAACAGTTTGACATAAGCCTGTCCAGTGTAAATATATACAGGTCAGTGACACACCCGCACACAAATAAAGCAAGAGGGGAGAAAAAATGAATTAACGATTGAGTAAGACATATATACCTGTCCTCCTTTAAGTTACATGCAAATTGTTCTAAAGCAGACTTTATCGCTATGTTTTTAACGCTGTTTTTATTATACATGTTATAAAATTACCTTCAAAGGAATGGAATTTGTAGCCATATAAAATTAAATCTTAAACCAAAGGCATAAAAACCAACCTACAAAAAGATGAGAATTGGAGAACTACAGTTTAAATAATTTAGACCAATCAAAAGCTTGACTCTGTCGTTGAACAAAGGACGGCACGTCAGACTAATTACATGTTGACCTTGAGACCGCCTTTATATTGTACGGAATAAGAGCTGTTTTCGTAATTTAACTGTTTAACCTACCGTGCTGCCGTGCGTACAATGGATGAATTCCAGCAGACTAACCGCTGTCATCGATCGCCATAGATCATCAATCGTCATTTAAGGCCGGCCAAATACAGATGGAATCGCGGGCTGATTATCTAATTAAAAACCACCTAGCGACCAGTGATAATCACGAAATCGTAGCTGTCAAACTCGATTTCGTACCACCATAGACATAGAAAAATTTTCGCTGCGCTTAAGAAGACCAAGAACCTTATATTCATATTCTATGACACAAGAAGACCAACAAAACGTGGAAAAGAGAAGTCAACATCATACGGACACGGTCTATGTACAAAAGAGACAAAGGATCAAGTTACATGTGCCAACATTTTTTACAGTAAGAGCCCCTAGCGTCCCGCTTAGCAAATGAGCAATCACAGTTTGTTTAAAATATTTGGGAATCTTAATTAAAATTTAAAATTAAGGTATCGTGGAGCCATGGTGTTTTCTGCTCTAAATAATTGTGATGCGACAAAAAGAAACAATCCAAGTAATCACACTTTTCACAGGTAAATAAGATATTGCCACACATTTTTCTAAAACCAAATTTCGCTACATTTATTCATTTATCGACGAAGAAAACAGTATGGAACATAGTTTATTGATTTCCTTTGCCATAATATAGTCATATTTTATAAATCTAAGTCATATTTTATGTATCTCATATAAAATGTATGCATTCGTTTTCGGACCATCTGTTTATTGACATTGTTGTTCTTTGACATTCTATTTCTATGCGTACCACCCATGGAAATAGTACTATAAACCGGAATGAGCGCTTCGCCCCAAAACGAGCCGACAGAGAGGTCAAGTAGATGTATGTGTCCTTTTCTTCATTAGGGTGACCAAACCGTATGGTTGGCCGGAGACATACATAATACTTTAAACTGTTTAATATAAACTTAAATACCTAGGTAGTTCTTTATATATAATTAACACTTTTTACAGCGTTTTTATTAGGTTGCTTGCTCTTTTGTTTGTTTGAGCACAAATTTTGCAAACGATTTTATACTGAATTCCCGATGAGATAGAGACTTGAAACTTTGAACACAGGTCAGAAATGGAAGGAAATGCAATATTACAATGTCATTAAGCTGATCTGATGATGGAGCCGGAAGAACGCCACAGGAACTCTATGATGAATGAAACTATACAACCCCATCGTGTTTGGGCTTGTTAGAATTGTCCTGACAAGTACTCTGACGGGAGATGAGGTTCAGGGTTGGATGATGAAGTCTGGAGGCCATGCCATAGGAACTCAATATTGAAATCATGCAACCCCATCGAGTTTGGGCTCGTTTGAATCGTCTTGACGAGTGCTCTGTTGGGTAATAGTATCCAAGAGTCTGATAAAGGAAGCCGGAAGAAGGCCACAGGAACTTTGTAATAAAACCTTTCAACCCCATCGAGTTTGGACTCGTTTGAATGGTCTTGACGAGTACTCTGATAGGCGGTGGTATATTTTTAATTTAGCTCGTTAACTAAAAAACAGAAAATAATTATTTATTAAAAAAAAATTTGGAACAATTGATTTATCACGTTTTTATTAAATTGCTTTTTTGTTTTTATTTTTTAAATATGGTAGTTCAACCAATACAAAATCTAGTTTATTCAATTCAATTTAAGTTCAAGTGTAAATAATTACGCAACTTTAAAGTTTATTCCATTTTTTTATAAAAATACAATGTGCGTGAACTTCGGAAAAACAAATGAATGTTGGAAAAACAAGTAAAAGTAGGAAAACATTGTCTAGTGATCTGTAGTCAAAAAAAGATGCAAACGATTTTCCAATTTATTGACCTTTGAAATTCGGTTGCTTTTTCCCATAATTATACTTGTTCATTTACTTTGCTGTTTCATTAAAAACTGTTATTTTGGTAAATATGTCAATAAGTTCTAAAATTCTTGCACCAATTTCTTTACTTGTGAAGTTAATAAAATGGGTGCATGAGATTTACGACGACACAATGTTAAAAATATAAAAAGAAGCCAATATGGCGGCCAACTATATTGTTCGTGGGCCGATTTTGATGAAACTCGATTTTGTTACTATTTTGATAAAAAATAACAACGAAATGTTAAAAATATAAACAAATATGGCAGCCAACTCTTTTATTTGCGATTGGGGCTGATTTTAATGAAACTCGGTTTTAGGACTAATTTGACAAGAAAACAATAACACAATATTGAAAAAATTAAAAATCCAAGATGGCAGCAAACTTTTTTGTTTTTGGGCCGATTTCGATGAAACTCGGTTTTTGGTAATATTTTGACAAAATAATAACAACGCAATTTTTTAAAATACTTAAAATCTTAGGCGACGGCCAACTTTTTTGTTTTTTGGGCCGATTTCGATGAAACTCGGTTTTTGGTACTATTTTGACAAGAAAAAACAACTCAATGTAAACTGATAGAAAAATAAAAAAAGATCAAAATGGCTGCTAATTTGTTTTCAACATTGCGTTGTTATTTTCTTGTCAAAATCGTACCAAAAACAGAGTTTCATCAAAATCGACCCTAAAACAAAATAGTTGGCCGCCATCTTGGATTTTCAGTTTTTTTAAAATTGCGTTGTAATTTTCTTGTCAAAATAGTACCGAAAACCGAGTTTCATCGAAATCGGCCCAAAAACAAAAAAGTTGGCCACCATCTTGGATTTTTAGTTTTTTAAAAATTGCGTTGTTGTTTTCTTCTCAAAATAGTTCCAAAAACCAAGTTTCATCGAAATCGGCCCATAATAAAAAAGTTGGCCGCCATCTTGGATTTTTAGTTTTTTAAAAATTGCGTTGTTATTTTCTTGTCAAAATAAATCCAAAAACCGAGTTTCATCGAAATCGGCCCAAAAACAAAAAAAAGTTGGCCGCCATCTTGAACTTTTTAAATTTTCAACATTGAGTTGTTATTTTCTTGTCAAAATCGTACCAAAAACCGAGTTTCATCAAAATCGGCCCTAAAACAAAAAAGTTGGCCACCATCTTCGATTTTCAGTTTTTTAAAAATTGCGTTGTTATTTTCTTGTCAAAATAGTACCGAAAACCGAGTTTCATCGAAATCAGCCCAAAAACAAAAAAGTTGGCCGCCATCTTAAATTTTCAGTTTTTTTAAAAATTGCGTTGTTATTTTCTTTTCAAAATAGTTTCAAAAACCAAGTTTCATCGAAATCGGCCCATAAATAAAAAAGTTGGCCGCCATCTTGGATTTTTAGTTTTTTAAAAATTGCGTTGTTATTTTCTTCTCAAAGTAGTTCCAAAAACCGAGTTTCATTAAAATCGGCCCAAAAACAAAAAAGTTGGCCGCCATCTTGGATTTTTAGTTTTTTTAAAATTGCGTTGTTATTTTCTTGTCAAAATAGTTCCAAAAACCGAGTTTCATCGAAATCGGCCCAAAAACAAAAAAGTTGGCCGCCATCTTGGATTTTTTATTTTCAACATTGCGTTGTTATTTTCTTGTCAAAATAGTACCGAAAACCGAGTTTCATCGAAATCGGCCCAAAAACAAAAAAGTTGGCCGCCATCTTGGATTTTTAGTTTTTTAAAAATTGCGTTGTTATTTTCTTGTCAAAATAGTTCCAAAAACCGAGTTTCATCGAAATCGGCTCAAAAACAAAAAAGTAGGCCGCCATCTTGGATTTTTGAAATTTTCAACATTGCGTTGTTATTTTCATGTTGAAATAGTACCAGAAACCGAGTTTCATCGAAATAGGCGCACAAACATGAATTTGATTATTATTATTAAATTTACCGTCTCGCCTGCGACCTCTAGCCATTTCAATAGAACAATTTCGTTTTTCTGGAAATCTGAAATGGTGAAGTATTTATGGTCACACTAGTTTTGTAAAGTAACATTTCCTATAGATTGAAATTCTTAAATTGAAATTCAAGGTCAAAATCGGAGTTGCCAGGATTGACACTTCTATTTATTACCACCTCACCGATGATTCCTGATTAGCATTATTGTAGATATCTAATTAAATCAAAAAAGTTCTGTTTTGTATTACAATTATTATGTGTCATTCTAAAATTAATATTTAAATAGCATATATTCGACTTCCCACTCCGAATCCTTAATTTTGATACACTACTTGATTGGTAACGTACATATTTTTAGTCCTTCTATCGTGGTATTATTGTTAAGTAATGGCAATCGTGCGAACGAGACACCGACCTCCACCTGGTGTTGTCTCATTCACACAGTAGTGCCTTCAGTCAATGCCGTCGATAGAATTTCAACTCTATGAGCAATGCAATAAAGTTGAATTTCTTTTAACGATGGGTGAAAATTTTTGTAGAGTACTCACTCCCTATTATAAACCTCCTTGGTACCACCGCAGGCTGATTATCTAATTTAAAACCACCTAGCGACCGGTGATAATTACGTAATAGTCGCTGTCAAACTTGATTTCGTACCACCGATCGAGTTTCTACGAGTGCTGCCTCCAACGGACAACTAAAGTTCTAAAATATACGAGCACTTGCAAGGAATGCTCCGAAATTCGTATTATCTAACTCAGAAACCGCGACGCGACCGCGACGATTTCGCGATTTCTTCTGTCAAACAGAAACCAGACAAAACGTAATTTCTGATTAGTTTTCGTTAAATTCTTAGCCTTACCTTTAACCAAAATTAAATAAAATTGCTATAATATAAAACAAAAGGCCTGTCCTTCAATACCTACACGGAATTTGCAATTTTGAAGACGAAAAAATGTAAACGAAATTCGAAGCGAAAACAAAAAGGTTATGTTCACAGAGCACATATAGTCAGACACATACACAGATACAGACTACTTTCGGTAAAATGACTTTTCAGTCGCTCCCACCGGTTGCTAGTGGCGCTAGTTTCTATGGAGATCTTAACGAGCATAAACTGGAGCATAAACTAATCAGCGATCGCATACATAATACCAAATCAGTGACTCGGTCTCGCGACGATTTCGAAATAATTCAGGAATCGAGTTCGGTCGCTCATTTTAGATAATCAGCCTGCCGATCGAGTTTCTACGAGTGCTGCCTCCAACGGACAACTAAAGAACTAAAATATACGAGCACTTGCAAGGAAATGCTCCGCAGGCAGATTATCTAATTTAAAACCACCTAGCGACCGGTGATGATTACGAAATAGTCGCTGTCAAACTCGATTTCGTACCACCGATCGAGTTTCTACGAGTGCTGCCTCCAAAGGACAACTAAAGTACTAAAATATACGAGCACTTGCAAGGAAATGCTACGAAATTCGTATTATCTAACTCAGAAACCGCGACGCGATCGCGACGATTTCGCGATTTCTTCTGTCAAACAGAAACCAGACAAAACATAATTTCTGATTAGTTTTCGTTAAATTCTTAGCCTTACCTTTGACCAAAATTAAATAAAATTGCTATAATGTAAAACAAAAGGCCTGTCCTTCAATGCCTACACGGAATTTGCCATTTTGAAGACGAAAAAATGTAAACGAAATTCGAAGCGAAAACAAAAAGGTTATGTTGACAGAGCACATATAGTCAGACACATACACAGATACAGACTACTTTCGGTAAAAGGACTTTTCAGTCGCTGCCACCGGTTGCTAGTGGCGCTAGTTTCTATGGAGATCTTAACGAGCATAAACTGGAGCATAAAATAATCAGCGATCGCATACATAATACCAAATCAGTGACTCGGTCGCGCGACGATTTCGAAATAATTCAGGAATCGATTTCGGTCGCTCATTTTAGATAATCAGCCTGCCGAAATTCGTATTATCTAACTCAGAAACCGCGACGCGACCGCGACGATTTCGCGATTTCTTCTGTCAAACAGAAACCAGACAAAACGTAATTTCTGATTAGTTTTCGTTAAATTCTTAGCCTTACCTTTAAACAAAATTAAATAAAATTGCTATAATGTAAAACAAAAGGCCTGTCCTTCAATAGCTACACGGAATTTGCAATTTTGAAGACGAAAAAATGTAAACAAAATTCGAAGCGAAAACCAAAAGGTTATGTTCACAGAGCACATATGGTCAGACACTCCCCTGAGTATATTTGTTCTGTGGTTGTGGTTTTTATTTATTTCTTTCCTCCCAAAAAGTTTTCATTTCCACATTTTCCACTAAAGTAAAGTATACGTATACAATAAATAATTGTAAATAATGACCTATGAAAAGAGCCTAGAAGAACTTGCTGTAAAGCTATTTAAAATAGATGCTATTAAATTTGGGGAATTCGATACCAAAAGTGGTATAAAAACTCCGGTGTATTTTGATTTGAGGGTTATCGTCAGCTACCCCCATGTAATGGTAAGAAATTTAGTATTTACATTACTCTGATCCAAGATCCAACAGTAAGGACAAATTTAATTTTAGTATTTTTTGTTTTAAGGAAGTGATATCCAATCTTCTTTTTGACTTTGCCTTTGCCTTTGATCATTTATGTGGCGTACCATACACAGCATTACCAATTGCAACTTTATTGGCTGTTCAAGCTAAAAAGTCTATGCTTATGAGGCGTAAAGAAGCAAAGGCATATGGCACTAAGAAAATGATTGAAGGACATTATAAGCCCGGCCAATCTTGTCTTATTATTGAGGATGTCATCACTTCGGGCTCCAGTGTTCTTGAGACTGTAAAGGATCTACGCCAAGAAGGCTTAAAAGCTGAGTACGCACTAATAATTCTAGACCGTGAGCAGGGTGGACGTGAAAATCTGGCAGAAAATAATGTGCAGATAAAAGCATTGTTCACTATGACAAAGTTGATTGAGATTTTAGTACGACGTGCAAAAATTGATGATGCTATGGCCACAAAAGTACACAAATATTTGAAGGAAACTCAAGCACCAAAGATAGGTACATAATCCTACTAATATTATAAATGTCAAAGTTTGTGGGTTTGGATGTTTGTTCCTTATTCACGCAAAAACTACTAAACGGATTTGGATGAAATTTGGCACACAGATAGTAGACTGCCTAGATAAAAACATAGAATACATTTTATCCCAATATTCCTACGGGAACAGGAACCACGCGTGTGAAACCGCGGGTGGCCGCTAGTAATTAATATGTTACTGTTTTGTAATTTTTCTAATGTTGTTAACACACAAATATTTTTTTTCAGATATATCTGAAGATCGTACACTACTCACATATGAGAAAAGATCAGAATATGCCACAAACACGGTTGCTAAACAATTATTCAACATTATGGCTACTAAAAAAACTAATCTATGTTTATCAGTCGACTTAACCACTACTAAAAGTATATTGGAACTGATTGAAAAAGTTGGTGAACATATATGTTTAGTAAAGACACATATAGACATAATAGAAGATTTTAATACCAATTTCATTACAAACCTAAAAAATCAAGCAAAAAGGTTTGATTTCTTGATATTGGAAGACAGAAAGTTTGCAGATATTGGAAATACTGTTGCACTGCAATATACAAAAGGAACCTATAAAATTTCAGAGTGGGCTGATTGTGTTACTGTTCACTCATTGCCGGGAGAAGGCATTCTAAAGGCCTTGAGTACATGTAATGGTATTGATAGTCAAGGAGTATTTTTGTTAGCAGAAATGAGTAGTAAGGTAATTATAGTTTTAATACTTAGGTACAGTAGTCGGCAAACATCTTGAAATCGGGTGGGGATTGTGCAGAATGCATATGTATGTGCCTGCACTATTGGTTATTTGCAAGTGCACATGCACGAACTTATCACCAAGATAGTCAAGATGTTTGACAGAATTTATGCTTACTTATATTGAATTTGAAACTGATAATTTTTTTTTACCAAATTGTAATGTTCATCATTATTCTCATAAAAATCACATTTGTTTTGAACATCATCAGTTTTGTAGAAATTGGTCCTGAACAAGGATTCATACAAAATTATTATATTTACAGGGGAATCTCATTACACCTGATTACACAGCGGAAACAGTGAAGATGGCAGAAAAATATCCAAACTTAATAACCGGCTTTGTTGGTCAGAACAAGGAAACATTTAAAGACCCTGGATATATCCAGCTAACTCCAGGAGTACAGCTGGAAAGTTCGAATGATGAACTTGGGCAAGTGTATAATACACCAGAGAAAGTAATGCTGGAGAAAGGTGCTGATGTGGTGGTTGTCGGACGAGGCATTGTGGCCGCACAGAACCCAGAAGCCCAGGCTGTTTTATACAAAAATACCTTATGGGATAATTATTTAAAAAGAGTTTCTGAAAAAATAGAGTAATGTTAGTGCAGTGATAATTATGGGTCCAGTACTTAGTTTCTAATGAGTCTGTAGTGACACACATTGTGGCGAAAAAATTTCAGCATGGTACACTGGAGTTTCAAACTAGCATACAAAGTTTCGCCACAAAGTTTGTCACTGTCATGTCATTCAAGTGGGTTTTGCTCCAATGATTGGTCACTCCAGCGTACCATGCTGAAATTTTTTCACCACAATGTGGTGAAAAAAAAAAAAAAAAAAAAAAAAAAAAATTCAGCATGGTACACTGGAGTTTCAAACTAGCATACAAAGTTTCGCCACAAAGTTTGTCACTGTCATGTCATTCAAGTGGGTTTTGCTCCAATGATTTGTCACTCCAGCGTACCATGCTGAAATTTTTTCACCACAATGTGTGTCGCTACATACAGCCTCATTCGAAACTAAGGACTGGACCCGATAATTATATTGGGTCATTTGGAACTTACCATCCAAATTTTGAGGATGTGCTAAGTCCATGAAACTGAACAACTTTCTCTAAGGAACACATGGTCAAATATGTAAAATAAAAATCGACTTTCCATACAAATCAAAGAGATCACGTGATCAATTTAGTATGGGATGACCAAAATTTTCTGGCGGAATTTGACACGTTTCTTAGAGAAAGTTGTTTAGTTTCATGGACTGGACACATCCTTAAAATTTGGATGGTAAGTTCAAAATGACCCTGTTTAGTTTTTAAGTATGAATTTGGTTGGGATGTTTGATTTTGTTTATTAATTACTATCAAATGTGGTTAAGCTGGATCAATATTTTATGTGATAAAATGAAATCTAGTGCTAAATGTACTATTTACAACTTACAAAATGTATCTGGTTTATGAATGGCGTGTTTTACACTCATGGATTAAGTAGGTACGAAAGAACTAATTATTAGTGGCAGTGACGCGGCCGCATAAGGCCGGCAATTTGTTTACGTTTTCTTTTGTTCTCTTATCTTCTCTGGTGCTAATTATTTTTAGGGGGTAGGTATACGGCCGGCGCAGATGGGTTAAGAGCGTGCAGTCTGCACACTAGCGCCGTCATTGGAAATAAAATCATAGTGCTTTAATTAAAAAGAAATTATGAATTATCTCTTTGGAGTGCAATGCGAACAAGCTTTGCGGTACTTTTTATCCCTTAAACAATATTTTCTAGCCTGTCGTTTTGTTATATGGACTTTTATTGCGAAAAGTGGCCACTTTTAACAATAAAAGTCCATTAAACTAAACGACAGGCTAGAAAATATTGCTTAAGTGATAAAGAGTACCACAAAGCTTGTTCGGAGTGCACTCCAGAGAGATAATTTACAAATTTGTCTTTATTTAAGCACTATGTTTTTTTTCTAATGGCGGCGTTAGTGTGCAGACTGCGCAGCCTTAAATAAGAGTAACATATTTTTAATTAACATTTTAATAAAAGTAACATATTTTATCGCATCTGCAAAAAAGCGGCTTCGTTCTTTTGAGTTTGAGAATATTACAGAATTCTGTTCAATCATTTTTTTATAGAATTTTAGCTCAGAAACGCGAAACCTATCTTGCACATGAGAGAAGTCATGGGCAAGATAGGACAGAACAAGTAAGAATAAAGATAAACAGACTTGTACATTCCATATTTTTATTGATTAATAAAGTTAATAAAACGTCGTGTTTTTTTTGTACTGACAATAATAATAATAAAGGTACCCTACTTCTAGTTTTAATAATTATCTTTATTAAATTTCTATTCTTTCTAATTTTCTAATGGTAGACTAACAATACAACGCAATCGATCGATTTGATGTTGGCTGCGGTCCGCATCAGATTTTCGCTACGACCTTCCTTTCTCAAGATCCAGGTAGAAAAGTCTCCGCAGCGTATCCTCACATATCTCCTAAACGCAAGACCGACAAAATCTGGTTCTTGGTGACAAAATCCGACAAACTACCGGATACACATACGAATAGGTAATCAGATTTTCGCTAAAGAGCCGTTTACACGAGTCAAGCTGTTAAGTAGTAACTAAATGGGCAACTTAATTTTAAGTTAAAATTTAATAAAAAGTCGTTCACACGGTTTAAATAGTAAGTAGTAAGTAGCCAGTGTGCCCATTTTTGGCGATTACAAAAGGCCATAATATCCGAATGCTGAGCTAGAAATAAGGTCGAAAATCACTTGAACCTGTTTTTTTAACTTCATTAGTTAAAAAAACGATGGAGATTGACAGCTGTCATCTGTCAAACTTAAAACAGCAATATCTCAAAAAGTACTCATCCTAGATTGATGGTGTCTTTGAAGAAATCAAAGGTCTTAGCGAGATCTTCATTTTACGAAACAGCTGTCAAAAAGTTTGTCATCTAAAATAAAGATATCACCAAGACCTTTCATTTCTTCAAAAACACCATCAATCTAGAATGAGGACTTTTCGAGATATTGCTGTTTTAAGTTTGACAAATGACAGCTGTCAAACTTACAACAGCAATGTCTCGAAAAGTACTCATCCTAAATTCATGGTGTCTTTAAAGAAATGAAAGGTCGTAGTTAGAGCTTCATTTTAGATGACAAACTTAAATTTGGCAGCAGCCATCTAAAATGAAGATCTAACCAAGACCTTTCATTTCTTCAGAGACACCATCAGTCTTCCTAGACTTAAAGAGATATTGCTGTTTTATATTTGACAGATGACAGCTGTCAAACTTATAACAGCGAAAAGTCTCGAATTAAGTCGATTCCCGATTTAATCCCGACTACGGTCCATATTTCCCCAAATCGGGAGAAATGCCGAAAATCGTCAGCAAGTGGCAAGTACAGCGCGTGGCCACGCCCATAAGGGGGGCATTCGGTGCGGGCGGCGCGGTTACTTGTCCAAAAAATAGACTAGAATTTATTTACTTAATAACTTGCCCACTTAATGGCCAACTTACTACTTACTACTTAATTGGCTGTTTACACGCGAAAATTTAGTTGGTCGACAACTTAATTTTAACTAAATTACTTAATAGCTTAACTCGTGTAAACGGCTTCTAAGACCTTCCGTTTTCGAGATCTGTGTGGCTCAGCTGTAGAGACGTCTCTACAGCTGCGCCACACGTATCTCCGAAACGCAAGCCCTACAAATTCTGGTTTTTGGCGACAAATTCCGACAAACTATCGTCCATCTTCATCATGGCATGGCATAATAGTACACAATTACACATTGTTACACATATATTCCTATTACACACGAGAGGCCTTGATTACACGCAAAATATGTAATTACCTAAGTCTATGGTAATTACACACAAAACGGCAACGCTGTCAAAAAGTCAGATCAAGGAGGTTTATATGGGGAGTGAGTACTCTATAAAAAATTTCACTTATCGTTTAAAAGAAATTCAATTTTATTGCATCTAACATAGAGTTGAAATTCTATCGACGACATTGACTGAAGGCACTACTGTGTGAATGAAACAACACCGGTGGAGATCGGTGTCTCGTTCGCACAATTGCCATTACTAAACAATAATACCACGATAGTAGGACAAAATATAATAATATGTACGTTACCAATCAAGTAGTGTATCAAAATTAAGGATTCGGAGTGGGAAGTCGAATATATACTATTTAAATATTAATTTAGAATGACACATAATAATTGACGTGGCGGACTACAGCTGCGCCACAAAAAAAAAAGTTGGAAATCTGACATTTTGAATATGCCATGATGAAGTCTATAGTTTGTCGGAGTTTGTCGCCAAAAACCAGAGTTTGTCGGTCTTCCGTTTAGGAGATACATGTGGCTCAGCTGTAGAGACGTCTCTACAGCTGCGCCACACAGATCTCGAAAACGGAAGGTCGTAGCGAAAATCTGATTACTTGTATGTATAGCCGTTAGTTTGTCGGAGTTTGTCGCACAAAAACCAGAGTTTGTCGGTCTTGCGTTTAGGAGATACGTGTGGCGCAGCTGTAGAGACGTCTCTACAGCTGAGCCACACAGATCTCGAAAACGGAAGGACGTAACAGAAATCTGATTACTTGTGTGTGTAGCCGGTAGTTTGTCGGAGTTTGTCACCAAGAACCAGAGTTTGTCGGTCTTGCATTTAGGAGATATGTGAGGATACGCTGTGGAGACCTTTCTACCTGGATCTTGAGAACGGAAGGTCGTAGCGATAATCCGATTAGTCATATCTATAGTCGGTAGTTCGACCGAGTTTGTCGCCAAATATCAGAGTTTGTCGGTCTTGCGTTTAGGAGATATGTGAGATTTTCGCTACGACCTTCCGTTCTCGAGATCCAGGTCGAAATATCTCTATAGCATATCCCCACATATCTTCTAAACGTAAGATTGACAAACTCTGTTTTTTGGTGACAAACTCCGACAAACTAATGGCTACACACTCGAGTTATCAGATTTTTGCTACGACCTTCCGTTCTCAAGATCCAGGTAGAAAGGTCTCCACAGCGTATCCTCACATAGCTCCTAAACGCAAGACCGACAAACTCTGGTTCTTGGTGACAAACTCCGACAAACTACCGGCTACACACACGAGTAATCAGATTTCTGTTACGACCTTCCGTTTTCGAGATCTGTGTGGCTCAGCTGTAGAGATGTCTCCTACAGCTGCGCCACACGTATCTCCTAAACGCAAGACCGACAAACTCTGGTTTTTGTGCGACAAACTCCGACAAACTAACGGCTATACATACAAGTAATCAGATTTTCGCTACGACCTTCCGTTTTCGAGATCTGTGTGGCGCAGCTGTAGAGACGTCTCTACAGCTGAGCCACATGTATCTCCTAAACGGAAGACCGACAAACTCTGGTTTTTGGCGACAAACTATAGACTTCATCATGGCATAGTCAAAAAGTCAGATTTCCAACTTTTTTTTTGTGGCGCAGCTGTAGTCCGGCACGTTAATAATTGTAATATAAAACAGAACTTACTCTTTTGATTTAATAAGATATCTACAATAATGCTAATCAGCTATCATCGGTGAGGTGGTAATAAATAGAAGTGTCAATCCTGGCAGCTCCAATTTTGACCTTGGCGCCAAATTTCAATTTAAGAATTTCAATCTATAGGAAATGTTACTTTACAAAACTAGTGTGACCATAAATGACCATAACTGCACCATTTCAGATTTCCAAAAAAACGAAATTGTTCTATTGAAATGGCTAGAGGTCGCAGGCGAGACGGTAAATTAATAATAATAATCAAATTCATGTTTGTGCGCCTATTTCGATGAAACTCGGTTTTTGGTACTATTTCAACATGAAAATAACAACGCAATGTTGAAAATTTAAAAAATCCAAGATGGCGGCCAACTTTTTTGTTTTTGGGCCGATTTCGATGAAACTCGGTTTTTGGAACTATTTTGACAAGAAAATAACAACGCAATTTTTAAAAAACTAAAAAATCCAAGATGGCCGCCAACTTTTTTGTTTTTGGGCCGATTTCGATGAAACTCGGTTTTTGGAAATATTTTGACAAGAAAATAACAACGCAATTTTTAAAAAACTAAAAATCCAAGATGGCGGCCAACTTTTTTTATTTTTGGGCGGATTTCGATGAAACACGGTTTTCGGAACTTGTACGAGCACGCTCGACATTTATTATATTTTGTTGAGTAGACATTTTACGTCACTTCGATACTTATGAATTGTAATTTAATTCAGTCGTACAATAAACGTTATACACGGTGACGGCCACTTTAATTAACATCCCGCTCCCGTGGTAAAAACCTAACTTACGTACTCATAACTAAACTTATCATCTAAACATACTTTCTTGTAAGGACTTACTCTTACATTTCTTCGAGCCGGATAGTGTGTGATCTGTGATCTCCAACCAGTGAAGTGTGATTGCGTGATTAGTGACTTACCTGCGATAGCGAATCGGTTTGTCTGGCCTCCCAGAAGCGGGTCTCACCAGGCAAATTGAGACGAGGACGCACATATCGTGGACGAGCCCCTGTCACGTTGATTGCACCACAGTCACCACCTGAAAACAAACAACTACCAACATGGAAGGTATCCTGAAACGCCAACAGACGATTGCTGAGGGAATTGAAAAAATACTCGTCAACTACAAGAAGGACCCTGCCTCACGCAAGACGTTGGAGTATGCTCAGAAACGATTGGATGCTCTTCAACCTTTGTGGGATGAATTCAAACTCAACCACGAACATCTTCTAACATTTGAGGATAAGTCAGACATCTATTTTACCACCAATGCCTATGACATTATTAGCAAGAAATACGAAACCTTACGATCTGAATTTCAGAAACTAATTTCTGCTGGAAAAACTGATGCAGGTGGATTTTCCAAAACTGATGAACTTATAAGTCAGCAAACAACCAACTTTCGTGCCTTTTCTCGGATGATACGTAACCTGAACCTACCTATGCTCAACGAGAAATGGGAAATTGAAGACAAGCTTCAAACGCTGCAGTCGCGCTGGAAGGTCATCGATGAAACACATTGGCAACTGGACAACCTACTGATCGGAACCAATCTGGATTATGAACAAGAGTATTCGAAACATGAGGCTGACTACGAAAACGCCAAACGAGATTTGAACCGTAAGCTAAACGCGACATCTCATCAACAACAATCCTTGCCGCCTCTTGAGATTCCAACCTTCACGGGAAACTATGCTCAATGGCCAACATTCATGGACCTGTACAGCGAGGCTATTCACAATAACACTATGCTCAGCAAAATTCAGAAAATGCAGCATCTCAAGGGAAAGCTTAGAGGTGAAGCGGAACGCATAGTTCAACATTTATCGGTGTCGGCTCAAAACTACGATACCTGTTGGGAGATACTTACCCTCAGGTATAACAACAAACAGCTGCTTTTCACGAAACAAATTCAAGTTTTTATGAATCAGCCTTCTATCCAACAACAAACATCGTTCGAGCTAAAACGCCTATATGACACCAGCTTAGAAACTATCCATGCTATACACAACTTAGGTATAGAAACAACGTCGTGGGACCCCATCCTTGTTCATATTTTGGCGGGAAAACTAGACACTGAAACCTACGCTTCTTATATGGAAAGCAGAAAGCAATGGGAACGTCCAACTTGTAGGCGAATCACTGTTTGGTGACTACACTTTCACCACGGAAGCACTTGTCATGAGTAAAATGCTAAACAATCTTCCAAACTACTCATTCGAAAAACAACATTGGCCCCATTTGCACAACATTAACCTAGCAGATCCTGACTATAACATTTCGCGTCCAGTCGACATTCTTCTTGATGCAGGGGTATATGCAGACATCGTAATGACAGGTGTATTAAAGGGTTCACCCGAGGCGCCCATCGCCCAACAAACCAAACTTGGATGGGTGCTAATGGGTAATGTCAAAACTTTAAACTGCCACGTCATACTCAACAACACCGAAGATTTCTCAAGATTTTGGGAAATGGAAGAAATTTCTGAGATGCCTCCTGAAACACCCGAAAACGACTATTGCGAAACATTATACTGCGAAACAACACAAAGATTGGAAGACGGGCGATACAAGGTCAAGATTCCAATGAAACCACATTTTGAGCAACATTTGGGCTCATCAAAACCTCAAGCAGTGGCCCAATTCAAACAACTAGAAAAACGTCTATACAAAAACGAAGAGTTCGCTGGACACTACAAGGCCTTCATTAACGAATACCGAAACCTTAATCATATGAAGAAATGTGACACCCCTAAGGAACCCAGCTGTTTTCTACCTCATCATGGAGTCCTAAGACCAGATTCCACAACAACAAAGCTCCGCACGGTTTTTAACGCATCAGCTAAAACCTCATCGGGCCACAGCCTCAATGAACTTATGGAATGTGGTCCCAACATACAACAAGATCTTCAAACCATCATCCTGCGATGGAGAGCTTTCCAATTCGTTTACATAGCTGATATAGAAAAATTCTATAGACAAGTATGGATATGCGACGAAGATCAACATTTACAAAAGATAGTGTGGCGTGACTCACGAGACGATCCGATTACCGAGTTTCAGCTGTGCACTATAAGTTATGGCTGCAAGGCCGCTGCGTTTTTAGCCATGCGCACCGTCAAACAGCTTATTATGGACGATGGTCACAAATACCCCCTGGCCGCCCCAATTTTAGAAAATCAGCTATACGTAGATGACCTCCTCGGCGGGAGCAACGACCTTGAAACCGCAAAAACTACTCAAGGTCAACTAATCAACATGATGAAGGGAGGCGGATTCAACCTACGCAAGTGGTCCAGCAACAGCGCAACCTTACTGGAAAATTTGCCAAAAGAACTCGTCCACCAAAATATGTTAAACTTCAAGCATGCCGAAACCAATAAAACACTTGGACTTAACTGGAATCCGTCAACAGATTGTTTTACATATAAACAAAATGCACTCAACAACGAGGATGACGTCATCACGAAGCGCATGTTACTATCTGACGTATCGAAACTGTACGACCCGCTCGGATGGTTATCACCCGCCACCATGAAGGCCAAACTTATATTCCAACGAAGTTGGAAAACTACAACATCTTGGGATGAAGCCTTGCCTGACGAGATTCAAAAGGAGTGGAAACAATTTAGACAAGACCTACCCCAAATAAATAACATTAACATACCTCGGTGGATTGGCGATATAAACAAGACGATTGAACTACACGGATTTAGCGATGCGTCGGAGAAGGGATACGCGTGCGCTATATACTGCAAGTCGATTGATGAAAACGGTCATTACGTCATCAAGTTAGTGGCTGCAAAAACCAAGCTCGCGCCCTTGAAGAACAACATTTCTTTGCCAAAATTGGAATTAAGCGCCAGTATGCTTCTGTCGCGTCTTATGAAAAAGACCATAGAGTCAATAAACGCACAGACAGTAACAGTTCATGGATGGACAGACTCGATGGTCGTTTTGGGTTGGTTGAATGGTAACCCTACTCGATGGAAACCGTTCGTAGCCAATCGGGTAGCCAAAATAACAGAGAACATGCCACCTTCATGCTGGAAACATGTGAAATCCGAAGACAACCCAGTCGACTGTGCCAGCAGAGGCCTAACACCGTCGCAGCTCATCTCGCATCCCTTGTGGTGGGAAGGGCCATCTTGGCTGAAGAGCAACTATACCCCCACTCAAGCAACATTTGAAACCAATGAAGAGGAACGAAAAACAAAACAAGTCTGCGCGTCACTAAAAACGAACAAATTAGTCGAAGAACTTCTACAGCGTTATAACTCTATGACGCGTGTAACACGAATCCTAAGTTGGATACTTCGATTTGTAAACAATGCTACAGCTGATAAAACTGCCAAGCGATTATCGCACTTAACTACAAGTGAACTGCAGAATGCACATAATATAATTATAAAGACAATACAGAACATTTATTTTGCCGACGAGATTGAGCGATTACAAAAACAAAACTTAGTGCGACGAACTAGCAACATACTTAACTTAAATCCAACTTTAGACAGCCAAAACATTTTACGAGTTGGAGGACGACTAGAAAACGCTTACTTGCAGCAATCACAGAAACATCCTATTATCTTACCTTACAACAGCAAGTTAACGGAGTTATTGATTGAACAAGCTCACGTGAAAACTCTTCATGGAGGCGCCAGACTAACCCTGACTTATCTACGTAATAGATATTGGATAGCATGGGCGTAATTTCAGGTTTTTAACTGGGGGGGCAAGACCTACCAAAAAACATTTACTTACTGCATTTTATCGTATACTAGCGGCCGCACGCGCTTTCGTCAGTTTCATTCACCAATCTTGTACTTTTGTTTGTCTAATGTAAAAAACGGCCGCGCAGCGCAATTTTTTGACAGTTTCATTCACTAATCTTCTAATCTTGCCGTTTTTGCCTGTTTAATCTGTCTATAGCAATAACAAACAGCCGCGCAGCGCGAATTTTACTTAGTTTCATCCACTAATCTTGTACTTTTGCCTGTCTGCAGTAAAAACTAACAGCCGCGCAGCGCGATTTTTAGTCAGTTTCATGCACTAATCTTGTACTCTTGCCTGACTATAGTTAAAACAAACGGCCGCGCAACGCGATTTTTAGTCGGTTTCATCCACTAATCTTGTACTCTTGCCAGTCTGCAGTAAAAACTAACAGCCGCGCAGCGCGATTTTTAGACGATTTCATCCATTAATCTTGTACTCTTACCTGTCTATAGTAAAAACTAACAGCCGCGCAGCACGATTTTTAGTCATTTTTATCCACTAATCTTGTACTCTTGCCTGCCTACAGCCAAAATTAACAGCCGCGCAGCGCGATTTTTAGACAGTTTCATCCACTAAACTTTTACTCTTGCCTGTCTGCAGTAAAAACTAACAGCCACGCAGCGCGATTTTTAGACAGTTTCATCCGCTAATCTTGTACTCTTGCCTGCCTACAGTAAAAATTAACAGCCGCGCAGCGCGATTTTTAGACAGTTTCATCCACTAATCTTGTACTCTTGCCTGCTGCAGTAAAAACTAACAGCCGCGCAGCGCGATTTTTAGTCAGTTTCATCCACTAATCTTGTACTCTTGCCTGTCTACAGTAAAAAAAAAACTAACAGCCGCGCAGCGCGATTTTTAGTCAGTTTCATCCACTAATCTTGTACTCTTGCCTGTCTACAGTAAAAAAAAAACTAACAGCCGCGCAGCGTGATTTTTAGTCAGTTTCATCCACTAATCTTGTACTCTTGCCTGCTGCAGTAAAAACTAACAGCCGCGCAGCGCGATTTTTAGTCAGTTTCATCCACTAATCTTGTACTCTTGCCTGTCTACAGTAAAAAAAAAACTAACAGCCGCGCAGCGCGATTTTTAGTCAGTTTCATCCACTAATCTTGTACTCTTGCCTGTCTACAGTAAAAAAAAAACTAACAGCCGCGCAGCGCGATTTTTAGTCAGTTTCATCCACTAATCTTGTACTCTTGCCTGTCTACAGTAAAAAAAAAACTAACAGCCGCGCAGCGTGATTTTTAGTCAGTTTCATCCACTAATCTTGTACTCTTGCCTGTCTACAGTAAAAAAAAAACTAACAGCCGCGCAGCGCGATTTTTAGTCAGTTTCATCCACTAATCTTGTACTCTTGCCTGTCTACAGTAAAAAAAAAACTAACAGCCGCGCAGCGCGATTTTTAGTCAGTTTCATCCACTAATCTTGTACTCTTGCCTGTCTACAGTAAAAAAAAAACTAACAGCCGCGCAGCGCGATTTTTATTCAGTTTCATCCACTAATCTTGTACTCTTGCCTGTCTACAGTAAAAAAAAAACTAACAGCCGCGCAGCGCGATTTTTAGTCAGTTTCATCCACTAATCTTGTACTCTTGCCTGTCTACAGTAAAAAAAAAACTAACAGCCGCGCAGCGTGATTTTTTCTTGCTAAAGGTCGAGGCCTTAGTTACATGCGTGTTAATATACTTAGTACCAGAAATATTTTTGTCGTAGAAGGGGTTAAAAGGGATGACGCTATTATCACAGGAAGGAATGACAAGCAATTAATATGAAAGAGAACCCCTGGATAAAATCACATCACTAAACCCATAATTTATATAATTATATGATAATAAATAAAATGATTTTAGACTGGGCGACTTTAATAATAAAAAGTGTAAGTAATAGAAAAGAACGTAGGTAGCTAAAAACCTGATTTTACTGACCATTTGTTACAAAAACTGACTGACCGAAGTAAAAACTTTTACTGATTTTACTAACCATTTTCGACCCCTGCTTTGTAATATTGCTCTACAGATTCAAAGGGAACCTTACTCCCTCCCCCAATTTTTCCCCTTCTTGGTAACTCTGCTGCTCTAAATAGTAATAATAAATGTAGGAAGTGCTACGTTCTGGAGTCCCTAAGATTCTCGGGGGGCAAAATACTGGGTTGGTCAAATCTGGGGGGGCAACTGCCACCCCTTGCCCCCCCCAAATTACGCCCATGTAGTCAGCGGCATGAGAGCAGTTAAAAAACATTTACTCAAATGTGTACGGTGCCATCGCTTCAAACAAACCAGCAACAATCAACTTATGGCAGACCTTCCTCAGCCACGCGTCACTCCATCCCGGCCGTACACACACTGCGCTATCGACTTCACTGGGTACGTCGAGGTGAAGGCCAGCAAGGGCAGAGGAATAAAAACCTCAAAGGGTTACGTCGCAGTGTTTGTATGCCTGTGCACCAAGGCTGTCCACCTGGAGCTGGTCAGCGATCTGAGCACTGCTGCATTTTTGAACGCCCTTAAACGACTGTGTGCACGCAGAGGGACGCCCAAACATATGTACAGCGACAATGGCACCAACTTTGTCGGCGCTGCACGTCTGCTGCAGAAACAATATAAGGAAGCTCTTGAACATTACATAACTGAGGAGCTGTTAATAGAACTGGCCGAGCAAGGAATAGAATGGCATTTCAACGCGCCTTCCTGGCCATCAGCTGGCGGCCTATGGGAGGCTGCGGTCAAAAGCATGAAAAATCACCTCAAGCGAGTGCTGGGAGAGCAGAAACTTACCTTCGAGGAGTTTTCCACACTCCTCGCTCAGATCGAAGCCTGCCTTAATTCAAGGCCATTACTTGCTCCAACTGAAAACATAGATGACCTTGAATGCTTAACTCCCGCTCACTTCTTGATTGGAACTTCTACATTGGCACCACCACTTTCAGTCGAAGATGAACATATGGATCTGTCAACCCGTTGGCGATTAACTGAAAACATTTTTAAGACATTTTGGAAAAAATGGTCGAACGAGTACCTACAAACTTTGCAGCCTCGGAGTAAATGGCATTTTCCATCCAAAAACCTTGAAATTGGTGATATTGTGCTCGTGAAAGAAGACAACATTCCACCCGCCAAATGGCTGCTTGGGCGAATCATTGAAACTTACCCTGGGCCGGATGGACGGGTACGAGTTGCCATGGTCAAAACGAAGACGTCCACCATAAAACGACCTGTAACAAAATTATCACGTCTTCTAATCGAGTCGAAGTTACCTAGCAACGAGCAGCCAAACGTCGTTGACCATCAGGACAAACCTGCTGAAAGGCCGAAAAGAAGTCGGAGAAGGGTCAATTCCAAAAACGTATTTTTCAACATTTTTTATACCCTTTTAATGACCTTCACAATGTTCATCGGACCGTCATCTCAACAAGTGGCCAACATTACCAACTTATCCCCGAACAGACTCATCTACTTCGACAAGATAGCAGACATGCAGATAATACAAGATGAATGGAAAATGGTTGTATATTACAACACCACAACATATTGGCGAAGTCTAACAAGCATTCAACGTTATGTCGATCATTTAACAGAGCTATGCAAAACTGAAGCAGCCTTCCTTACTATATCAGCACAATTTCAGCATGAACTGAACGAGATCCAACATTATAACGACATCTTAGTATCAGAACACAGCTCATATCGTCGAACACGATCCAAAAGAGGACTCGTCGATGGAATTGGCTACCTTGCAAACTCACTTTTTGGTGTGTTAGATGAGAGATTTGCAAAGAAGTATGAAAACGACATCAACATTATACAATCAAACGAAAACCACCTACTGGACTTATACAAAAACCATACATCAATCATAGAGAGCGAATACAATCTTCTGAAAAGGAATGAAGAAGTGATGAATAAACAATTTTTGATCATTGAAAAACATCTTGCCGAAAGTGAACAACGAATACGCGCTAGCCACGACAACGCTGTATACATAACAGCTAGCGCGCTCGCCATAGATTTGATGATCTCAAATATACGTCGAATCCAACAGATGTTACTAGATTTGGTAACAGATGCTCGAGACGGAAGAATTGATACGCATCTCATCAAGCCAGAACAATTCGAACATCAATTGAACATTATTTCCGGTCAACTTTCAAGTGACTTGTCATTACCTTGTATCACGCACACACGAGACTGTCTGTACGCGTGAACTTTATAAGTTGGCTCGAGTGCACGTGCACCTAACAAGCGCACTGCTCATATTCGAAATAAAGCTGCCGCTTATAAACAACGAACAATATGAACTTAACCGGATTATACCTATACCTCAAGTCACCGGTCACAGAATAAAAAGTATCAAGCCCACTTCCGAGTACGTTGCAGTGAACTTAAGAAAGGATTTAATAGTGCCGCTAGAAAACAAAGATGTATCAACATGCATTCATTCAAGTGAATTAAAATTACTATGCACTATCAATCAACCCACTTACGATATCAAGGTTGTAAAAACATTATGCGAGGCGCAAATTATAAACAATGGAAGCTTATCGCCATGCCGCGTCGAAGTATCGGATTGCACCGACAAGTGGGTACGGTTACACAGGCGCGGCGCATGGTTTTTTTCGTGTTGCGAAGAATGCACTACGCGCATTTTCTGCCCAAGTGGAATGCAAACACAACACCTTCATGGCACAGGGATTGTAGCACTAGGCCTTGGATGCATGCTCAAGGGTGACAGCTTCACTATTCACGCTCGCAACGACTACCACAGCGATCTGAAGATAAACTCTGATTCGATTAAATTGAGCGAATCCAGCGTAAACCACGTGTTGACAGACTTCAACCACACCCTAAACTTTATTCCTGAAGACCACCAAGAAATACTTCAGGGCCTGAAAACCAATATAGACATAGTCAAACAGCAACAACAGACGCTAAATGTGAAAACATCGACACATGACACGCACAACTACGTGCTTTACTCGATATGCGGTGTCATCATCATGTGTTCCATGATTTGGGGCACATTAAGGATCAAAAGAAGATATCGTTGCAGCGCGAATCTTCAGAGGTATCCGCCATCAGCCGAGAGACCGACGACGACGTCACAACAGCGCCATTCGGACATCGAAAGTGTTGTTAACGAGGTGATCGTAACTGCTGCGCGTAAATTAGACAAAGCGTCACCGCCTTAAGCATCCTTTCTTCTTTCTCTTCTTTGGCAGCATGTACGAGCACGCTCGACATTTATTATATTTTGTTGAGTAGACATTTTACGTCACTTCGATACTTATGAATTGTAATTTAATTCAGTCGTACAATAAACGTTATACACGGTGACGGCCACTTTAATTAACATCCCGCTCCCGTGGTAAAAACCTAACTTACGTACTCATAACTAAACTTATCATCTAAACATACTTTCTTGTAAGGACTTACTCTTACAGAACTATTTTGACAAGAAAATAACAACGCAATTTTTAAAAAACTAAAAATCCAAGATGGCGGCCAACTTTTTTGTTTTTGGGCTGATTTCGATGAAACTCGATTTTTGGAACTATTTTGACAAGAAAATAACAACGCAATTTTAAAAAAAACTAAAAATCCAAGATGGCTGCCAACTTTTTTGTTTTTGGGCCGATTTTGATGAAACTCGGTTTTTGGAACTATTTTGACAAGAAAATAACAACGCAATTTTTAAAAAACTAAAAATCCAAGATAGCAGCCAACTTTTTTGATTTTGGACCAATTTTGATGAAACTTGGTTTTTGGAACTATTTTGACAAGAAAATAACAACGCAATTTTTAAAAAAACTAAAAATCCAAGATGGCTGCCAACTTTTTTGTTTTTGGGCGGATTTCGATGAAACTCGGTTTTGGAACTATTTTGAAAGGAAAATTACAACGCAATTTTAAAAAAACTAAAAATCCAAGATGGCGGCCAACTTTTTTGTTTTTGGGCCGATTTCGATGAAACTCGGTTTTTGAAACTATTTTGACAAGTTAATAACAACGCAATTTAAAAAAAAATTTAAGTCCAAGGTGGCGGCCAACTTTTTTGTTGTTGGGCCGATTACGATGAAACTCGATTTTTGGTACGATTATGACAAGAAAATAACAACGCAATGTTGAAAACTTAAATAATTCAAAATGGCGGCCAAATTTTTTGTTTTTTTGGGCCGATTTCGATGAAACTCGGTTTTTAGTACTATTTTGACAAAAAAAATAACAACTCAATGTAAACAGATGGAAAAATCAAAAAAGGTCAAAATGGCTGCTTATTTTGTTTTTGGGTTGATTTTGATGTGACTCGGTTGAAAAAACAAATAAATAATTTGGCTGCCATCTTAGATTTTTTTATAATATTTCGTACTGTTTTCTCATTAAAATAGTACCAAAACAAAACCCGAGTTTCATCAAAATCAGCCCACAAACAAAACAGTTGGCCGCCATCTTCCTACCAACCAAGTTTCAACTGTGTAATCTCAATACTTTCGGAATAAAGTGGCTGTGACATACAGACGGACAGACAGACATGACTAATCTATAAGGGTTCCGTTTTTTGCCATTTAGGCTACGGAACCCTAAAAACGACTGAATGAGCACTATCCTCTACTTAACTCTGCCTTATTCTTAATTTACAACTTTCTTCTCTTATTGATTATTTGTTCATACGTATTTATTAATATTTATTTTAATTTAGTAATTGTGTATGTTTATTTTATGTTTATGTATTGTATGTGAAAATATTTGTTTATTATATATATTCTTAGAGTTACACACAGACTGCCCTCTTAAATGTCTTTTCCTGTTCCGGGCTTGCTGGAAGAGATTTCAATATAAAAAAAGCTGTTCCCTTGTACTTCTCATCTGTTCACTACTTTTTCTTTCAACATTGTGTGTATAATGTATAAATAAATAAAAAAAAAAAAATAGCTCTAGTTTAGAACGTTAAGTCTTGCTAGCTGGGAGATTATTTGGTCTACGTGATCATTTGTCTTTTATTTTATTTTTTGTATTTAAGTTTCACAAATTCTTTCCTAGGACGCAGTTTAACGAATTCTTTCCAACGAAATGTATGGGAAAAGGTTTATTGAGATATCTGACGTTTTTTTAGTCTAAACCTGGGTTGGTCCCATACCATACCATAGAAGCTTTTGATCATTATTAGAAGCAGGATTTATTGGCGTCACAATAAATTGTGTTAAATCGCAATTGTACATTTTTTGATAAACTGTGAATGGGGATACTCTTAAAATTGCAAACATGTTCACCAAATCAATAAAAATGTATTGTTGAACATGTTCCAATAGTTTTCTCCAAAACTGGTTAAAAACCGGTTATAACCGGTTTTGAATTCAAAACCGGGAAAAAACCGGTTTTCATTTCACTTCGGTTTTGCATTCCCTAGTGGCGTTCTTCCGGCTCCATCATCAGCAGCTCTATCACGTAAAAAATCCAAGCCCAATTGGTTTGAGTTTTGACATTTGATGACAGGTTACTTGAACTTGTCGCATCGCGTAATTACCTTAACTTAATATTTTTGACGAAGCTAAAGAGTGAATGATTAGCTTCATTTTTCCTATACGATTTGACATTTCTCGGTATCACGTAAAAATTAAAAAAGAAAAGTCAACCGTGATAGCCCGAATGTAATGTCAAATGAAGCCAAGAGTAAATTAGTCCCTGGCTTCGATTATTTTATCAAGATTTGTGCTTAATATTCGTTACTATTAAGTGCATTTAATAATTAACCGATTATTTTTACTAACAAGCAATCTGCCGTGCTGTGGCAGAAGAGAGACGCCTTAAACAGATTTTAAAGTGAAGATCTTCGTACTCCTATTCTGCCTTGTTTCTACCAAGAAGTTGAAGGTTTACAGCCGTGTGTGCCCTGAGATTAATTAAGGTAATTCATGCGTTAGTTGTTTGGTATTGTAAATACTTAGAAGTTCACCTCAAGACGACTAAAGATTATTTGTTATTTTTTAGATTTTGCTGCATTTCATTTAAATCTCATCATCATCATATTATCAGCCGCACATCACCCACTGCTGGGTATAGGCCGGGAAGCCTAAGGATTTCATCATTTAAATCTAAGTGATAGTTACCAAACCAACAAAACGTTTAGTGCAAGGATCCTTGGCCTTTCGCAGACTACAATGTCTGAGTGTGTCAGATATCTATGAAAATATGTTTTCCAAGATCACAAGCAACACAAAGGTATATAATACACATTCGTTATTTGATATGATACAGTTCAATTATGACCCCAAACCTGTGACGGTGACAGTGGCTTCATGAAGAAGGCCACCGCTTTTGGCTTTCAGGTAGCCTATAAAATTATTTTTTTCCTTACCTATATACTTACATCTCATAGATAGAATTTATGTGACCATAACTTAGGAATATTTTTTATTATGATAGAATTTTTTAATCATTTATTTTATGTCAATGTAGTGAAATAGTTACACATAAATACTAATGTTAATGGTGATTTGTTTACAAATAAATTGACTCATCATCATCATCATCATTGCCCACAGCATCTTCGTAGATGATTGATTCGTCATACTGCTGCTCTTCTATATTTCATGTCAAATATTAGATACATAATATAGTAATATTTATTTTTGCAGCCTGTCTATCTCTGCAAATCCATTGTGCAGAAAAATTTGAGAGGTGGAGAGGTCTTTCGACGGATGAAGAGATAAAGGATGCTGTGAATGACCATTGTGATGCCCAAGACAATACAATTTTTTAATGGGAATATGTCATTAATGATAAATGTATTTAAGTTGCAAGGGACTCATCCTTCTGTGTTTTCTTTCAAACTTAGGTAGATTAACTTTCCTTCCAGCCGCTCCTCGTATCTATAGGTATTGTGAATGTCAAAACCATGGGATCAAGTCACTAATTTCATCTTTTAAATTCTGTGTGTATGTACAACAATCAGTAAGAACCTTTACTTCAGTACAATTATATTCAGTGCTTTTATTTAGGTACTTAAAATATTTGGCCAACAGGCTGATTATCTAATTAGAAACCACCTAGCAACCGGTCTCATTTGACAGATGAATGTGATACATTACTACTTCTTCTGTGAACTGGAACCGGTTGCTAGGTGGTTTTTAATTAGATAATCAGCCTGCCGGTAAGTCAGTCGCTAGACACTGACTCACAGCAATGTATTGTATTATTTTGGGCCAAAATAATTACGTTTATTATACTAAGAGGTAAATGCCAAGTAATATTGCTGTTTAGCCGGGTTGTAAACTTATTCTTCGTTTAATAGTTTAATAAGGCAGTCAGGGTTTACATACCTACTGTGTTTCAGGAGGAGATGTAGGAAGGAAAGCCTATTTTAATAAAGAGATTTTTTATATCAATAATTGTTTTTACTTTTTTCAGTTCCTACCTATACAGGGTTATTAGTAAAACACCAACAACCTCGCAGACTACTTGTAAGTAAATGATGATACTAATCTAAAAAGATTAGTGACACCATTTACTCACAACAACATTTGTTCTACGACTTTTCCAAAAACAGACAAAAAAATCGACTTTTCATACAAAACTCATTTGTATGGAGAATAGATTTTTTTGTGTTTTAGTAAAAGTCTTAGAAAAATGTTGTTGTATATGATGTTACTAATCTACTACTGCTAGGTTGTTGGTGTTTTACAAATAACCCTGTAGTATATAGGTATTCACATAAGTAGGTACTTATGTGAATACCTACCTAGTTAAACAACATTTTCAAAAACATACAAGTATAATTCCTTTGTAAAACTACTACAATTATTAGGTACATAGACTTATTATATTGGTACAGTATACTATCATTAAACATAACAGTCTTAGCTACTAGAGTTTAATAGTTATATTCACACATCAATATTTAGCACAACACTAATGTTACAAGTGTTATAAGAAATAAACAACTTGGGTGATATGTATTCTATTTTAAAACTTCTATAGTTATTAGGTACATAGCACATAGAACAGCCTTCACTAACTCCGAACAAGCATTGTGGTACTTTTTATCACTTAAACAATATTTTCTAGCGTGCCGTTTAATTTGACTTTTATAGCTAAAAGTGGCCACTTTGTAGTGGATTCACAATTTCGTCTTTATTTAAGCACTATGATTCTCGTTTCAATAGCGGCGCTAGTGTTCAGACTGCGCCCTCATTAAATTGACAATAGACAGTGATCCGCTGCAAATTCACTCGAGAATGTATGGAAAAAATAAAATTTTTGAGATTAAAATATGTCATTTTGTACTGCGAGCGCTTTGAAATCAGTCACTTCAGTTGTACATTGTCAATTTAATAATAAACATAAAAATAAATCAACTACATTCACTTTTTAACACGTTGGCTGTCATGCAAGTATACTCGTAGGTTGGCAGTCAATGTGTTAAAGTACTAACTATAATATAATAAATTATGCATAAAGCTCAGTCTTTACTTCAGTAGCTTTTTTAGCTCATTCTTTAGCAGCCACACTTGTCTTATTGGTAGCTTTTTTCTGCCCGAGTGGCAGGTAGCAATTTGTTCCGCAGCACCCATCAATCTTTCTTCTACGGTGGAAGCCTTCTTTTAGAACAGTATAGGTAGGAGCCCCGCTGGAGATGATGAATCTAAAAGCAGAATAAAGTCAGTCATTGAGTAAAATAAGTACTGCTTTTATAGAAACTGCTAGTAAAATAGAAATATTATTCATTTGCTTGATGATTTATTGAGCACTAGTAATGTCATATTTAGCTACTTTCGTATAAATGTATATATAGGTACCTACCTATTTATATCTTTAGGGTTGGCTGTGTTAAAACTTACAAGCTTTCGAAAAATATGTAAACTGGAGGTGTTTGACGAAAAGGCGGATTAAAAACTTTACCTTGAGAGCGGTGGGTTGTCGCCTGCGTTGGGGCGGGCGCCCCGTGGAATGTAAGGTGGAAGGGCCCGCTCGCAGGCAATTGGGACATTGTTTACAATTTTGTGCGCAGGCAAGGCATTCTGAAACATATGCAATGAAAGCACTGTTTACGTACTAAGTCAATAGACATTTGCGACAACTAATACAGTTGGTAACGTACAATTTTGATCAGTCTCAGTATCCCTTGTTATATTGTGAGTGTTACACGAGTAACATTCGCAATATAAGGAGAGATGCGAACTAAAATTTGTAAAACATAGGATAGGTACATTTCGAAAATGTTTTTCTATAACGTATTCCCGTTGTTGAATCATTTCCACATAATTGCCTTGGGAAATAACAAAAAGTTACTAAAGGTCATTGATTTTAAGGAAATGAAAAGCATGAATACTTACAATTTGCACTTTTCAATTTCATAAAAATTTCACGTAAACATACATTATAACGTGAGCATGCGAATCTCCGTGCCACTGAATAATTCCATTCTAAAACTACCTAGAAGTAATGTACCGATGATATACGTTCTTATTTCAGATATCAAATCGATTGTACCGGCTTCCCGGCAGAATGATTGACAAAAGCATGTGGCACGGAGATTCGCATGGTTTGAGGTTATGTTTTTTGTTAAATCGTCGAATTCCAGATCAATCGGAGCCTGTACCGCTGGGTTGATGTATTTGTAGCCGTTACATATTCATTGTAACAGCTACAAACACTTTCGTTGCTCATGTAACGCAACAGGGTCAAAGATATCGCGATCTAAAGTTTTAAAAGCATGCGACTCTCCGGCCCACACACTTAAGTCTAAAATATTGATGAAAATTGCATTAAGATTAAAAATAAGCAGGTTTTTGTAATCGTTTGATCACGATAAACGACCCGAAAACATATTTTCAGAATATCTTTACTCGTTTTAGAGAAATTTGCAAATTTATTTACTATGAACAATCACAGTGTAGGGTTACCATATCGTCGGTCGGTCAGAATCATTAGGCTGTTTCTAGAAAATAGACCGATCGGAATACGTTATTTTGAGGGTATAACCTTCAAGAATTCTAAAGTTTATGAATTCTTGCCTGTCGATACATTGGCATATAATTAGTTTATTTTTGCGTTTTGTGTCACATCTAGCCGATGCATCTTGAGAAATTCGATTATTTGTGGTGGTTATAAATAATTGGACTCTAAGGCGATTCTCCCACTGCCAACGCGCGCCGTCGTCGCGGGGCGCGGTTTGGCGTTTCACGCGCGCGGTGACGGCGCAGCGCAACGCCTGTTCGGGCGGTTTTCTCCGCGCCCCCGCGCCATTCGGCGTCTGACGCGTCCCCGCCGCTTGTTTTTTAGAGGCATTAAATTTTGAAGTTGTTTTGTTTTAATTTCCAGGTTTTTAGGGTTCCGTACCTCAAAAGGAAAAAAAACTGAACACATATAAAATCACTCATGAGATTAAAACGTCCAGACAAATAATTTAGATTTGCCATCTCGATATTAATGACGGAATTTTAATAACATACGAGTAGGTAGGTACGGTCAACGGCACGCTGGGCTTCCACGACAGCGTAATGATATTCAATCAAATAAATAACAGATTTTTTACAGTTTTGTATAACCTCATGTGCTGCATAATGTACCTACCAAATGGCACTAAAATGGGCGTATATCCAAGCCACGAAACATTTGAAAACCAGAGGAAATCCCGCCATCGTAACGAAACGATCATCGAAAACCAGCCGCGGGGCGCGTCGCAGTGTGTTGTACCCCGCGGTAACGCGCCTGCTGGCGCAAACTGCTCGCGGATCGCCGGCGGTACGCGGCGGTGCGCGCTCACGCGCCGTGGCGCGCCTTGGTGTGTTGGACGAGGCGGTTTTCTGTACAAATTAATGTACTTGCATACAACGTAAAAGACGCGCGTGGGTGCGCCGCGACCGCGCGCGTCGCCAGTGTGAGAACCGTCTAAACTGTCAAAATTGTTTTAAAGTAAAAAGAAACAATAGTATTGTATTTAAGATAGCCTGCGTAGTGTACAAACCTAATTTGTGTCATTTTCGTCCATGGAAACAGACGTGGGACCCGTACATTAATATCACCGTCAAAAAAATATTACAATTTGAAAAACAAGTACCATATACCTCAGATCACTTAAAAATCCCTATGAAATAAATTTGTGCCAAATTAAGGCATGGACTTTTAATATTTTTAAATTTTTTTGTTTGTCCGAGCCATTGATGCTTATAAAAAATATTAGTATTATTAGAGTTTACATATTTAATATCTTAAATACATGAGTGATGGACAGAATGAATTTGTGTCATTTTCATGCATGGATAATACCTAGGTAGGTAGGTATTCAAAAAGTTTGCGGTCGAAGCGAGTAGGCGCGGGCGCGTGGCGAGGGACGACGAAGCTCGTCCGTTTCGGTTGGATACTAAGTACGTACATACCTATAAGTCTCACGTCACGATACGAACGAACACGCACCTTTCGTTTGGTTAAGTAGGTACTCTATAGAATTACATCTCCTGTTTTAGAAATTCATACAGATGTACTATGGACAACAACGTCACTTAACCACAACTCTTAAGGTTAAAATCGGTTGCACGCCGCGCCGCCGCCGTCATAACATAATATATTTAGTTCGTGCAGGGGGATACATGCGCACACAATTTTTTTGCTAACTTTTTAAGCGAAGCTGTTGCCCATAGTACATACATATCTGTTCTGTTTCCATTCTAAAACAACCTAGAAGTAATGTACCGACGATATACATTCTTATTTCAGATATCAAATCGATTGTACCGGCTTCCCGGCAGAATGATTGACAAAAACATGTGGGCCGGAGAGTCGCATGCTTTGAGGTTATGTTTTTTGTTAAATCGTCGAATTCCAGATCAATCGGAGCCTGTAGCGGTGGGTTGATGTATTTGTAGCCGTTACATATTTAAGCATGTTCCAGACGGATTAAATCACGCCTCCCAACAGAGGTGACCTTGCTTGATTTAATCCATCTAGACGGCAGATTTAATCCAAATTTCTTCAACCAATCCAAATGACCTTCAACGTCCTTGGTGGAAGGGCGCGAGTTCCAATACAGGCACGGTAATGATATTTATCAGTACTCCAACTTCATATACTGCCCGGCATTTTATTGGCAAGATAAAAACGAGACAAAAGATGTGCAGCGCCACAAATTTTAGTGTTTGTGGCTATTGCGCATCTTTTGTCTCATCTTTCTCTTGCCAATTTATATGCAAGTGTCATCTGTACAAATAGTCGAAAAGCGAGTCGTACCTACGCGCCTCGGCCCTCGAGTTCAGTCTGCAGTCTGCACTCGGTACACAAACAGTCGCGAATGCGCCGCAGTGATGAACGAAAGATGTACGTAGGTCAGGTACTATTGAGGTAATAAATATAATAGAAAAAATACTATAAAATATCGACTCAGCCCTCGCAGTTCAGACGGGCTCAAATGGCTCGGCTGCTACGGGTTACGGGTGAGTCAATTTTTTCTAGTATTTTTAGGGTTCCGTAGCCTAAATGGCAAAAAACGGAACCCTTATAGATTCGTCATGTCTGTCTGTCTATCTGTCCTTCTGTCACAGCCATTTTATTCCAAAAGTATTAATATTACACAATTGAACCTTGGTTGGTAGATGTATTCTGTTAACCGCTTAACGATTTTAACACAAAAATAACAAAAATAAAGATTAAGGGGGGGCTCTCCATACATGGAACTGAAACTGCGAACGTGTGAGGTGTCAATAGATAGGTCTTTAAAATTGACATTGAAGTTTTTAAGACATTTTTTTCTCAAAGTCTAAGGTTTGAAAGATATACTCCTCCAAAGTGGTAAAATGTTTATCCTCCCCCCCCCTTTAACTTTTGAAATAAGAAAGTGAAAAATCTAAAAAACATATATGCTGCATGTAGGTCTTAATAATTACTTTCAATAAAAATTGGTTTAAATGAGATATAGTAATTAGTTTTTCAGATATAGCACATTTTCCATAACCGCAAATATAACTTTGTCATTCATAACAACACTGAAAAACAAAGTTATTTTTGCAGACGAAAAACTATAATGGTATTAAATATGGTGTGGTATAAGGTATCTACGGAACCGTACGGCGTGTTGCCCAAAACGCACTTGGCCGGGTTTTTTTCTATTATATTTATTACCTTAATATAGAAATAACATTCTGAATGCCAAAAGTCTAAAAATTCAATAGGTACTATTGATTGAAATATAAGTTCTTACTATTGCAAAGTGCAGATTGTGCTGTTTTTATTATAAATATAATTAACCAATAATCCAGAGATACCTTACATTTTTAAATACCTGGAAAGTCCGAAAGCTAAGATTAAGTATACTTAAAATATTATATAATACGTAGGTATTGTACTAAGGATGATTAAATAATTTGTTTCTCCCATCAATAATGTATTTTTTTTTATTTTTATTTTACCATTAGTTTTGTTAATCTAGTTATATTATTGCCTTAAAATTAATTGATTGAACCAGCGCGGGTTTATTTAGGTAATTATTTCAAGGACAGGGCCGAGTTACAGTACTGATAGATATCTTTACCGTGGAATGGGAAAGAGTGTCGGCGCTAGGGTTGCCAACATGTCTAAGGCGAAATACAGTATTTTTCAAATAAGGCTAAAAAAAATAGTACACTTTAAAATAATATAGTAGTTTATGGAAAAGGCAAAAATTAGGCAAATATATTATTATATTTTACTTTTTATAAAAACTATATTTTTTGAACTTTTTGCATTTTTGAACAATGTTTTGGTCAAAATCATCAACCATAAATAAAACAATCATGAATCAAAATAAAAGTCTCATATTATTTTCTACCATCAATATTAATTAAATATAAGTAAATTAAAAACTCGTTTTTAACTTACTTACGATTGTATCAGTATTACTGATTAAGTTAAGACATGAAAGAAATTCGTCCATGGTTAAGATTAAGATATATTTCGTCCATGGATTAAGATTTAATTAAGTTGTCAATTTTATATTGACAAGTTTGGAACGCAATAAGACAGATAGATACGTTCAGAATTCAGATACAATACACTATACACATAGTATTTGTTATATGGTGTGACTATACACTACACGCTATAGAATCAGTCAAAATTCACGATCACAAATTAAAAAAAAAGAAACATTTGTTTCTTAGCGATCGATGTTGAAAATATAGTATTTTTGCGTACTATATATTTCTTCAATAGTATATAGCACGCAGACCCGAAACATAGTATAATACGACATATTATTATAGTATGGTTGGCAGCCCTAGTTGGCGGCGCTTGGATGTAAACTCGTGTAGCCGCAACACAATCCACGGATGGATACCACAGAGCTTTTTAATTTTATTTTATTTTATTTATTTATCACAATGTAAACTTACAGCTAAGCCAAAACATTCACATTGAACAATTTACTTAGGTAACAAAATAATTTACAATAAATATATCTAATAGGGTCAGTATGGATGTCGGCATCTTGGACATCATTTAAAAAACGATTAAAAAGAGTAATAGCCCTTGCTGTGGGCGCATTACGAGCATGCTGCGTGTGTACAGCAGGAGGTAGTGCCAACAGGTCGTGGCGACGACGTCGACCAACACGCACGTAATTCTGCGGGACATAATACCTTATAGAATTCAGCACTGTGGGATTGTCCACCTTATTTCGCAATAAAAAACAATAGTGCATTGCAAGTAAGAGTTTACGTCTTACTTCCAAAGTAGCAAGGCCTACCATTCCCGTTACAAATAATGACGGGAACAGGAAGGGATAGTACCCGAAAGTTCTTTTATAAAGGTACCTTGCAAACTTTCTCTGTACTCTTTCGACCATGAGGGTGTACTTCTTGGTTCTAGGATCCCAGATGATTGCACCAAATTCGAGCACACTGCGCACGTATGCGTTGTAAAGCATAACAGCGACGTTTAAGTTACGAAACTGAGCAGCGGTTCTAGAAATAAACCCAAGGGTCTTGTTTGCTTTCTTACAAATGGTCACGATGTGCTCTCGAAAACTAAGCCGACTGTCCATGATAACACCAAGATCTCGAATAGAATCGACTTTCTCTAATACAATCTGATCTAAAACATAGTCATATGCAATAGGTATCGGAGACCTGGAATAGGTAACCGTTTTACATTTTGAGATATTAAAGTTCAAATTGTTTGTCTTCACCCATTGCAAAACTGCATCAATATCACGCTGGAAGTCCATACAATCTGAGATCCTACCAATTCTGTGAAATAATTTCATGTCATCAGCAAAAATTAAACATTTGGCTGTGCTCAGAACGCTCGGAAGATCATTTATCATCAGTGTAAACAGGGTTGGCCCCAATATTGACCCTTGACTAACACCTGATCTCGTGTAGTAGTCATCCGAAACGTAATTGCCTAGCTTGACATATTGCCTACGATTTCGCAAATAGTCCGCAAGAAATTTAAGAAGCCTGGGAGAGAAACCAAAACAAGACAGCTTCGAGAGAAGAACATCGTTATCAACGACATCAAACGCTTTCCTTAGATCGAAATAGGCAGCGTCAACTTGGTAGCCCATGTCCATCTGAGTCGTGACGTAGTCCACAAACACAATCTGGTTCGTAGTAGTGGAGCGGGCCTTACGAAATCCATGTTGTGAGTCATCAATAAGATGGCTAGTTTGATTTGTAATGCTTATATTAATAATGGTTTCGAAAACCTTTGCAAAGATGGATAGCACAGCAACAGGCCTTTGACAAGTTACGTCTGCTGAAGAGCCACTTTTCGGCACCGGAGTAACACTAGTTACTTTCCATTTAGTGGGGTATAGGCAACATTGCAAGCACAGATTAAAAATATATAAAAGAGGAGATTCCATTGCACTTAGGCAGTCTTTAACTAAAAATCCTGGTATGCCATCAGGACCGACGGCTGAAAAAGGTTTTAGTCTTTTGATAGCTCTGCGCAAATCAGAAATAGTGACTCGATCAAGATTTACACATGTTGCATTCAAAGGATAAGAATGAGCCGAACACTCAGCAGCTTGAACATCAAGTTGAGGGACATCACTTAAAAATATTGAACTAAAATAGTTCGCAAAGGCATAAGCAGCTTCTTGACCCGCAACACTTGTGCCATTGTATGTGTATTCTCGAAGTTGCGTTGTGCACTTACGCTTATTCTTGATATGGGTCCAGAATTTGGAAGGATTATGATGAATATCACGCTCAATAGATTGCAGATAATGGTCATAAGCTACGTCCATTAAAGCTTTAACCTTGGTCCTATAGTATTTAAACATCTCTCGATTAAATTCGAGCCCATTTGATTTATAGCGCATAAGATGAAAATATTTTGTTTCAATACAAAGAATGATTTCTGAGGTAAACCAAATAGGATAATTGTATTTTGCTCTATTATTATAGTTAAATCTTTTTAAAGGAACAAATTCACTAATAATTAAATTTAATTTAGAATAAAATAAATCTACAACTTCATCTACACGATCTTCATTAAATATGTCAGTCCAATCCAAATTAGAAATCGCTGAATATAAACCATAAAAAACTGCTTTTTTAAAATTCCAACTAGGGAGATCCATCCTGCTATGATCATTAATGTCGGATTGAGAGAGACATTGATTATTAACAAAATACCCACAAGGCCTAGATAAAGCAACTGCCAATGCGGGATGGTAAGCATCGATCGGCACGAGAGGTTCGACACTTTCACTTACGTTCACAGTATCATCTTTAATATTCGTTAACACTAGATCCAAAATACCGCCATGCCTATTACTGACCTTATTGCATTGAATCAAGTTACAAAATTCAACAAAACAATCAAATTCATTTTTAACACTATTATTGCAAGAATTTAAATTGAAATCTCCAACAATAACAATATCTAGAGACGAATATTGACAAACAGCATTCTCAAGGCAAGCTAAGACATCGAAATATTGTCTCTCCGTAGAATTAGGTGGTAAATAGACCACTCCTATAAGTAGTTTGACATGCTTCCAGGTAATTATAGCAAATAGTAGCTCCTTATCATCGCTCAAGCCATCAATATCAGTAATCAATTGTACAGAAAAAATAGTCTCGCACCGCTAAGAGAACTCCATCCCAACCAACATCCTCTTATACGGTCTTTACGGACTTACCACGCCCCATCAAGCTTCCACCAAGGTGACCTTGGTTGGGAGGCGTGATTAAATCCGTCTGGAACGTGCTTTATTGTAACAGCTACAAACACATTCGTTGCTCATGTAACGCAATAGCGACCTAAAGTTTTAAAAGCATGCGACTCTCCGGCCCACACGCTTAAGTCTAAAATATTGGTGAAAATTGTATTATGATTAAAAATAAGCAGGTTTTCGTAACCGTATATGATAGGTCTTTACCTATGAAATTGCCGATTTGTATGGAGAATTTTCAAGAAGTTGCATTTTTCATACTAGCATTTTCTTTGTTCATTTAACAACCGTTAACACTCTTGTAACAAAACTTTTATGTACTAATGTTTGAACACTATGCTAACCTATTCCATTTACGATAAGCGAAAAAAATAAGTTTTGGCTAAGTTACAACCCCTCCGGTCACCCTTTTTTGGCTCACAAAAAAAAGAGTAACTTTCAAGATCTTTTTTTAATGCTATGAAAGCTTAAAAAAAGGACTTTATTTTTACTAATAGTTGACTATCATGGTCATAATTCGACATACGTAAATCAAGATATTGTTAAATGTTTTAAAACATAGAAGTTATTATTTTCTCTGTATGTGACAAAATATCGGCAAGTTCATAAGTAAAGACCTAATATTTATAGATATATATTGCGAACGATTTTATCCTAGCTTTCCGATGACCTAGAGACTTGAAACTTTGAAAATAGGTCAGAACTGGAAGGCAATGCAATATTATGGTGTCATTGAGCTGATCTGATGATGAAACCGGAAGAAGCCCACAGGAATTCTATGATAAAACCTACAACCCCATCGTGTTTGGGCTCGTTAGAATAGGCATGACGAAATTTTTTTTTATTTTATGTTACATAAATTACCTCTCAAAAAAGAAACATTGGTAAAATAATTATTTCGCTAGCGTGAAAACTGCCCGAGATATCACAGTTTAAAATGCACACAAAATTGGACTCACCCGAAAACGCTCCATACTAACGGCTACCCTAGTTATGACGTCACGCCTAGGTGTTTGTATGCAACGCGTAGGAAAGTTTGGCAGCTATATTAAATATTGTGTTTATCAAAATTGTTTCTTATACAAATTTGCTATAAATTTTATGGATTAATTAAATGTATTATTTATTTTAATATATTTTAAACTTTTTAAATGGACTTGTCCGCCCAACTTTGAAGGGTAATAAAACAAATAATACGCAATATATAAAACCAAGAGGTATACAAGCTACTCTAAAAGTTCAATATGTTTACGGTTTTTATTAGTATTTTGTTATTTTATTCAGTAGTCGTCATCCCTATTGTTTTGACGAGTACTCTAATGGGAGAACGAAGTCCAGGGTCTGATGATGAAGCTGACAGACAGAGTATGTTCATTACTTTTAGTCGGAGGATTTTTGTAAAAATATTAACTAAACTGTTTTTCAATTAGGGTTTTTCAAAATGAACAAAAAACTGTATGCTCGATAGATAAGATGGCGTTGATAAAAATGTATGTGTCAATGTGATTTTTTTACTCAGCTTCGAAGAGTACTCAGGTAGGCAGGCAAATCTGATGTTACCCTAAAATGTTTCTCTTTGGCCAGATGTCAGCCAGCGAACGCTTATTTGCCTCTTTGGTACAGGCCGTTTATTTTTAAAAGCCAATTTTTACACTTCTCTTTCCATCAACGCCATCTAGAGGCAAATAGTTACTATTTTTTTAAAATGTCACTTTGTAAAGCCTTCATTAAGAATAATTGTCCTAAGTCGTGGGCTTTTAAAAAAAATGCTTTTTTGACAGTTGCCTTTCTCATCGAATGTGTTTTTTAATCAATATATTTGTACATGTATCATAGATTCACGTGGACTACATTACCACAGAATAACTTTGATACTACCTAATAAATTGTTCGATTTTGGTAGATTATTTTTTGATGTTATTCTAAAATACCCCAGGTGTCCAAGAATGTCACAGCTCAAGGGAGGACACAATGTAACAGTGTTTCCACTACTACTACCTAATATTTGTGATTTTCAGACTCATTAATCTTTTAGTATGTAGAATTTTACTGAGAGATTAATGCCTATTATAAGTAATTGTTGATTTTAAATCGTTATTGCCTATAAAAGGTACATAACTACGATTAAAAAAAATTTAGACTCATTTATCTTTAAGTCACACACAAATCATTGTACCTGAGATAAACCTATAGGTACTTTTAAAGTCTGAATAATTATGCAATACCTTGAGAAAACCTTTATCGGTTGGATTCAACAGATTTTGTCATTTACTTGTTCCACTAAATATGAAAATGTCAAAATTAATAACAGTGTTTCATTGTTGGACAGAGGATGTTTCATTGTGTACACCTAGGTGGACACAATGAAACAATTCCCATTTTCTTTTAAAAGTCTTCTATTGGTTTATGTATCTATTTATTAATGAAACTATAACTGCCATTTTATACCTAATTAAGTAGATTCCGTTCCTCTAAAAACGGAATTCATATCTTTAAAAATGAGAGAAATATGAGACTCAGAGCTTTTGGTGTTGGCATTGTTCCACACTGCTCTACGTTTGTATGTATGTGAGTTTTTGTATTGTTACTTGGGACAAGTTACAATGGTTGTAAAGTATTTATGCTTACTACATAAGTCAAAACTTGAAAAATTAAACTTTAGTATTTACTTACCTTTTAAAAAAACTAAAAACCGACTTCAAAAAACCTGCCTCTAAAAAGCAAGAAATAATATTCAAATCATTAGATATGCATTATCATTGTTATATAATAACAACACGTCTATTGAAGTCGGGTGGGGCTGGAGTACAACTTCGTTTTTTTATCTAAAAGCCCTACCCGACTTCAATATACGTGTTGTTATATATAACAATGATAATGCATATCTAATGATTTGAATATTATTTCTTGCTTTTTAGAGGCAGGTTATTTGAAGTTGGTTTTTTGTTTTTTAAAAACTTTTTTTTTATTTTTAAAACAATTTTATTTTTTTGTTTTTAGTGTAAGTACCTTCTCTATTAGGTAGTGTAGTGTAAGTATATTATTGGTAGAAAATCGGCTCAGACAAACGTGAGATATTCGCGGAGAAACATACATTCATACAGGTCAAACTGAAAGAGACCTTCTTTTTTTTGAAGTCGGTTAAAAAGACTATAAGTACCTCTTACCCAACAAAAGAATCATCTTATTCGGTTCATAAATAACAAATAGTCAAGTTAGTTGATGCAAAATCATAGTGTTTTCAGGATACCTTGAAAACTACTGAACCGATTTGAAAAAAAATTAAATGGGACCATTTCGCAAAAAAATTGAATCGAACAAAAAAAGATCATCAAAATCGGTCCATAAATGTCGAAGATACGCGCGAACAACGATAAAAAAAAAACATACAATTAAGGATGTAATAAAACAGATGCTTCGTTCGGAGTTATTTTATTAATAAAATACATGTAAAATAATTTTTTTTTTCTTACAAAGAGGTTATAAGAAAACTGAATTTCTTAGTGCTCATCACGGTTAGTTCAGAGCCATCACGCCTTATTAGTAAGTTTGAATAGACTAACATACACGTTACTAACATAACAAGTGATGTATAGGTACTTGGTTATTTATAAAGCTGTTGGGTTTTAAAGTAAATGGGAAACGGGAACGAGAACGAAAACGGAAACGGGAACGGTACTTACCTACTAATCTCTGAACTAAACTTTTCAATAATTTATACCAATTCGAATTTAATATTTATAACTAAGACAGGACAACGTCTGTCGGGTCAGCTAGTAAAATAAATATTTGAGGGGGCTCCCATACAACAAACGTGATTTTTTAGCCGTTTTTTGGTACGGAACCCTTTGTGTGCGAGTCCGACTCGCACTTGACCGGTTTTTATTTCCTACCCTCAAAAAATATTTTGTTACAGTAGGTAGGTAATCCTTTCTTTTTAAACTTGCAAGAGGTAGAGTACAAGAATTGTTAATGATTGTCATCTCATCAATGAGACTGTAATTGACAATAATACACATGCCTACTTCCAAATCACGCCAACGCACTGTTAGCCTATAATCCATTAAATGAAGTAGGTACACAAATACCCTATCTGTGTAATATTTGTGGACTATTTAATTTGGTCGGATACGCGCCTAACAGGCGCTGTGAGCGTGATTCGGAACGCGGCCACAGTATCCATCAAATGTATTTATATTCGTTCGTATACTTCTTACCTACCTACCTACTCGTTACTTCAAATGTGTCACCGAACTTCAGTACCTAAGCATAGGCGTCACTTAAGTCACTTACTTACTTTAAATTAGGCGAATTAAATTTGAAGTGGGATATTGTGCTGGCTCAATACGAAATAGAGGCTACTTTTTACAAATTCTTTTACCCAAAGTCGCTCGAACGGCAAAGTACGTAGCAGCGGTGCTCGAAGTACGCAGCAAACAGCGGTGCCCGGCTCCCACCCCCCCAACCCCCCCATTTCTTTTGTGACTTTTACAGGGTGTTGAAAAGAAAAAAATAAAAAGCTGAAAATTCCATTGATGATTTAGCACAAAACATTATGTACAACAGATACTATGATCTAAAACATTTAACACTTATTTAACCAATTGTAAATATTCTTTTGGAGTTACTAAGGTAACGCTTTAGGTAATAGTCAAATAACAGTATCCCGTGACAAAGATGACACAAAAAGCTCAAGTAAGTACATCGGTTACAACTTCATAATCATCATGAAGTAAAATTTTCAACTTTAATTTTCTTTTCGTCCGATAGCGTTAAAAAAGACAAAAACCTAAATTGTTACTTATGCAATCAAACCAAAATGACACAATTTCATGTATTAGGCTAAGTGAATGGTGCAGAAACTATATACGAAAAAAAACAAAACTTTAATATTTTTAAAAGCTAAAAACTTATCCCGATCGGTCTAAAATGCAAGTTGAAGTGTTTTTAGATACCTATTTTGAAAGACTAATACTCAAAAACGAAGGAAGTTCTCAGTTCGGTTGCATTCAACCGAGACCTAAATTAATGGGTGACTGATACTGATGATGATGGGTGGGGTGACTGGTACTGAGTGGGCAATTATTATACCAATTATGACGTTCACATTTTTAACACGTTTTTATAAGGTTACCTACTTTCTCATTTGTTTGTTTGTATTTTGTCATCTCGATTAGGATAAAAGTCACCTTTTTACGTCCCCTAAAAAATATTGCAATATTGCATAGGTCAGTAACAGTATGATAGTAGGTACGATACGTACGAGTATGTAGGCAAATCAACCCTCAACATTATGTAGTTCAACTTGAATTTTATTAGAAACAGCCTAATGATTCCTACGGACCGACGATATGGTCACCCTACACACTGATTATTCATAATAAATCATAGTAAATAAATTTACTTATTTCTCTAAAACGAATGAAGATATAGTGAAAATATGTTTTCGGGCCGATTAATCGTGATCAACGGTTACGTAAACTTGCTTATTTTAATCTTAATACAATTTTCACCAGTATTTTAGACTTAAGCGTGTGGGCCGGAGAGTCGCATGCTTTTAAAACTTTAGATCGCCATATCTTTGTCCCTGTTGCGTTACATGAGCAACAAATGTGTTTGTAGCTGTTACAATGAATATGTAACGGCTACAAATACATCAACCCAGCGGTACAGGCTCCGATTGATCTGGAATTCGACGATTTAACAAAAAACATAACCTCAAACCATGCGAATCTCCGTGCCACATGCTTTTGTCAATCATTCTGCCGGG